>OX451740.1:480830555-483230555 GCA_948472305.1 Vicia faba | reverse complement strand
TGCTTATGTCCATCAGAGTATCTGCAAGTCAGAACATAATAACTTTAGGCAGCATATAGTTCATTCATGAAACTTATAAATACTATATCTTTTCACTTTGTTATCATCAAAACTCAAATATAGGGTTGTAGATTCAAACATTGTTCTAACATATTAGACTTGTGGGGAAATGTATCTTTGTTGGTGATGAGTTTGTGAAGGTAGCTTTATGGAGATTTTTCTGTGGGGATTTCCCTGTGGAGCTTTGTGGACGACTTAAACGTTATCCCAACTCCAAGAGTCTTGAGTAAATGTTTATTCCTGTTTTTATGCATGTATATGTTAACAGTAATCATGTTCATATGAATATGTTCGTTCAATTTAGTCATTGGATGTTTTTGCAAACAAAATAGAAAAGTAAAACAAAATTTGAGTTTTGAAATTGATTTGTATTGATGATTTGCCTATAAACAGACGGTTTTATACAAAGAGACAGAAATCCTAGTAAGAGGAAATCGTCATAAAATGAAAAGAGTACAGAGTAAAACAAAACATATAGCTATGTGTAAACAATCCCGTCGTATTTTAACTTTGTTATTGCCTTTATGCCTTCGAGCATCTCATCCCTCGCTGTTGGAAGAAGTTGAATGAACTAATATATACCATTTGAACTTGACGTTGGTAATAAAGCTTGTTGTAGGTAGATGATCCAACGGGACATAGTCGTACGCTTTACTCCCTAACTTTTTCCTGGATCGCCCTTTCGGGTTTTCATTCCACTGGGATACTCTTTTTTGCCCAAGCCTCCTTTTTAGGTTTTCGACTTGCCGGGTGTACACTTTTCATATATATCCCTAATTTTTATCCAAACCCTTTTGGTTCGCTGGGATGCCCTTATTTTTTCCTAGGCCAGTCAACCTAGCGGGTCTCTTTCACGTGTAGTGTCTTTTGACTATGTCTGGGTTCACGGGGTGCGGAAAATCTTCACCGTCTATGGTGGTAAGTATCATAGCACCGCTAGAAAATATCCTCTTGATTACAAATGGCACTTCATAGGTGGGAGTCCATTTTCCTCTAGGATCACATTATGGTAAGATGATGCGCTTTATTACCAAATCACCTTCCTGATATACCCGATGCTTGACTTTCTTGTTGAAAGCTTTGATCATACGCTTCTGATACATCTGACCATGATAGACAGCTGCAAGCCTCTTCTCGTCAATAAAATTCAGTTGGTCCAACCTAGTCTGAATCCACTCGTATTCATCTAAATGTACATCTTTCATAATCCTCAGAGAAGGAATCTGGACTTCGATAGGTAGGACAACTTCCATACCGTAGATTAGGGAGAATGGGGCTTCCCCAGTCGATGTTCATACTGAAGTGAGATAGCCATGAAGAGAGAATGGTAACATCTCATGCCAATCTTTATAAGTCACCGTGATCTTCTGTATAATCTTCTTGATGTTCTTATTTGCAGCTTCCATTGTGCCGTTCATTTTCGACCGATACAGAGAAGAATTATGGTGTTTAATCTTGAACTGCATGCAGAGTTCAATGATCATAATGTTGTTGAGATTAGTACCATTGTCTGTGATAATCCTTTCGGGGATGCCATATCGACAGATGAGGTTATGTTTAATGAACCGGACAACAACATTCTTGATATCGGAGGCGAACGAAGATGCTTCAACCCACTTTGTGAAGTAATCAATGGTGACCAAGATAAAATGATGTCCGTTAAAAGCAATAGGTTTGATTTCTCCAATCACATGAATGCCCTACATTGGAAATGGCCAAGGAGCAGTCAAGATATTCAGAGGAACCAGAGGCACATGTACTTTATCAGCATATATATGCTATTTGTGACAAGTTCTGGAGTGATGATAACAATAAGTTTCCATGGTCGACCAATAGTAACCCACTCTTTGAATTTTCTTAGCCATAGTATGTCCACTGGAGTGAGTACCGAAGACACCTTCGTGCATATCTTCCATAATCTTCTTGGCTTCTTTCTTGTCCATATAATGAAGCAGAGTCGAATCATGGTTGCGCTTGTATAAAATTCTATTGCTCAGGAAAAACTTGGCAGAGAACCTCCATAGGAATTTCTTGTCGTTAATAGATGCTCCTTTGGGATACTCTTGAGCTTTGAGGTATCTTTTCAATTTGTAAAACCAAGGTTTTTCTTCTACTCCTGTTAGTATCAATTTTGTAGCACTGTGATGGTTCGTCTAGTCTTTCGATAGTAATTTTAGGAGCTTCGTTATCCCATCTGACTTTGAACATAGATGACATAGTAGCCATTGCATCTTCCAGCTGATTCTCTTCTCGTGGGATGTGCTCAAAAGTGATTTCCTCGAAGTACGGGATTAAGGTCAGCATATGTTCTCGATAAGGAATGAGATTCAGATGCTTTGTATCCTATTATCCCTTAACCTGACTGATTACTAGAGCTGAATCCCCATATACATTATGGAATTTGATTCTCATATCAATAGCAACCTTAATACCCATGATGCACGCTTCGTATTCGACTATGTTGTTGGTACAGTCAAGCATAATCTGGCGGTAAAGGGCATATGGAAACCCTTGGGAGAGATAATCACATCACTAACTCCATTGCCAAGTGAGTTGGAAGCTCCATTGAAAACCATAGTCCATTGGGATCCTGGCTCAGGTCCTTCATACAGTCCGGTTTCTTCGTAATTTATAACTAGCATAATGTTCTCGTCCAGGAACTCAAAATTCATAGACTGGTAGTCGTCTACGGCTTGATGAGCCAAATGATCTTCCAATACACTTTATTTGATTGCTTTCTGAGTAGTGTACTGAATGTAATATTATGTTAAGACCATTCACCATCGAGTTATTCTTCCGGAGAGAGCGGATTTCTCGAAGATGTATTTTTTAGGATCCATTTTAGAGATCAATAAGGTAGTATGGGTCAACATATATTGTCTTTGTCGGCGAGCAGCACATGCCAAAGCGCAACAAGTTTTCTCGAGCAATGAGTATCTTGTTTCACAGTCGGTAAACTTTTTGCTAAGGTAGTATGTTGCATGCTCTTTTCGACCGGACTCGTCATGCTGGCCCAGTTCACACCCCATTGAGTTCTCTAGCACTGAGGTACATGATTAGAGGTCTTTCTTCAACGGGTGGCATCAGAATTGGAGGTTCTTGTAGGTATTCCTTGATTTGTCAAAAGTGATCTGGAAATCATCGTTCCATTTCACTACTTGATCTTTCTTCAGAAACTTGAATATTGGCTCACAAGTAGTAGTCAAATGAGAAATAAATCTGGAAATATAATTCAGTCGTCCTAAGAAACCTATGACTTCCTTCTCGGTACAGGGAGCATGAATTTCTTTAATATCTTTGACTTTAGCAGGATCATCTTCAATACCTTTACCACTGACAATGAAACCCAGGAGCTTATCAGATCTCACCCCAAAGGGGCACTTGTTCGGATTCAACCTCAGCTTATACTTCTTCAGCCTCTCAAACAACTTTTGTAGATGGTCTACATGTTCTCCTTTAGTCTGAGATATGGATATCATGTCATTGACATAAACCTCTATTTCATGGTGGATAATGTCATGGAACAGAGCTACCATAGCCCACTGATATGTTGCACCAGCGTTCTTCAAACCAAAAGGCATAACCTTGTAACAGAAAGTGCCCCACTGTGTGACAAAGGTAGTTTTTTCTATGTCTTCAGATGCCATCTTGATCTGATTATAACCCAAGAAATAGTCCATGAAGGAGAATACTTTGTGTTGAGCGGTGTGGTTGACCAGAACATCAATATGTGGAAGTGGGAAGTCATCTTTGGGGCTTTCCCTGTATAGATCCCTGTAATCTACGCACATATGCACTTTGTCATCTTTCATTGGTATCGACACCACATTTTCAACCCATTGAGGATATGATGTAACTACTAAGAAACCTGCGTTGAATTGCTTCATAACCCCAGCCTTGATCTTTTCTGACATCTCAGGATGCATACGACGAACCTTTTGCTTTATTGGAGAACAACCATCTTTCATCGGCAGACAGTGAACCACAATATCAGTATCGAGCCCTGACATGTCTTCGTACGACCAAGAAAAGAACTCAACATAGTCATGTAACATCTGAATTAACCTATTCTTGATGTTGTTCTCCAAGTTGGCACCTATCTTGACTTCTTTCCTATCTGCTTCAGTACCCAAGTTTACAACCTCAACTGGCTCTTTATGCGGTTGTATAGATTTTTCCTCTTGCACTAACAACCTGGCAAGTTCTCCAGGTATTTCACAATCTTTCTCACCTTCGTCCTCGGCTTGGTAGATCGGGTTTTCAAATTCATAAGTGGCAATAGCAGAATCGTTATCAATAGGATCCAAAGTGGATGTGGATCTGCAATGTATTGTATGGTTGTGTGTAAGAACACATAGCTATTTGAAAGTGATAAAAAGTAAAAGAAAGATAAAGAGCAAAAAATTTGAATGCAAAACGTCCAATGCTTTATTAAATGAAAATATGTTTATGAAATGACAACACTAACAAATGGACCATTGTGCCCCGAGTAAGACACAAGGCTTAAAGTCATTGTTTAAGTATTACATATCCAAAACATGAAAGCAATAAAAACATAAAGTTGCTATTACTCCTGACTAAAGAAGATTGAGATAATGCCTTCAGTCTTCCAGTTGCTGAGCCCGTTGCTGACGGTAGGAAAGATCCAGCTGTCCAGGTCATAATCACTATCATCATCTTCTATAGAATTGACTCCATTGTTGCTAACACGGAATGGTGGTCTTCCAGCCCAAGTGTTGTACCCCAAAATATTCCCTCCCATATTTCTCAATACATGTCAAGTGAGGTCCTCAAATTGCTCAAGGAAGTTCAAGAGTTGACCATACAAACTCTCTCCTAAGGTAGTATACTTCAAATTAGGGTTTCCATTTTCATCAAGATGTGTGAACCATAAAGGATCCCAAATGCTCATCATTGTCCTAATATGTTCCCAAGATCATCCATGTCAAGTTTCAAGCCTTGCAGAAGAAGTTTGCTCAGTCAATTGCTCAAATACCTGAAAATCGACTGTGCTAGGTCAAAAGTCAATTGTGGCCCACATACAGTCAAACTTCAAGATTTTTGGTCAACATCCTCATTTTTAAGTAAAATTCATCATTTGATCAAGGTTTGATCATGATTCATCAAGGATTGCTCACAATGCATCAAAACCCAAAAGTTGCTAAATTAGGGTTTTGTAGGAAAAGTCAACTCAAATTTGACCAAGCATAAATTTCTCATACTTTATCATAAATGACCCATTCAAAGCTCATTTTGAAGAGGATGCAATTCCATACAATTCATCTTCAGCTCCCAAGTTCAAAATATGCACTCACAAGAAGATATGTATTTTGACATTATAGGTCATTTTGGAAAGTCAACAAAAACACCTTTTGGGTCAAAGCTTCATACATGAACATGGAAGACTCAATTGATATGAGACCAAAAGGGTTGATTATAGGACATCCTAAGCTTTCTAAAAGTCCAAGAACACCTCTCTAGGGTCAAATTTGAGAGAGTTATGCATTGGCCAAGTTGACCTTTTTTGCAAAATTGCCAAAAGTCAACATTGATCAAATTAGCATTTTTTCCAAAGGGGCCCATGTTTTCTTGATGTTTCTAATAGGACCCACGACCCCTAAGATTTTCCATCTTTTATTTTATTATTTTTATCATTTATTTTGATTTTTTATTCATTTAAATCAAAATAAATCAAATTAAATGGTAAAATAATAAAATCAAATCAAATCTTGAAGTTTTTGTGCATCTTTTGAGTCTATGAACAGCTAGCAAGACAACCAATTCGTGCAAGATTGATTTCGGTGGAAAAAGATTGGATTGAAGCAAATTTGGAAAGATATCATATGCCATGAAAGACCAAATCAAATCTTCATAATGGGCAAGATTCAATTCGTTTTTGTTGACCTAATATGTTGTACTATATATACAGGAGGCATCCAAGGTAAGAGAAGAGGTTGAGCAGTCGAGAAAGAGGCAGAATAAACTTCAAAATTTCAAAGAAAAAGTGCAGATCAAATTCCAAGTTACACGCCATCTCAAGCCATCCTAACCTTACCAATCGATTATTGGACATCTCAGGAACGTGTCCCAATCACTAGCAAGCCTTCCCACGTCCTGAAACGCGTTGTAGCAGTCACACGGTTAGCCTAAAAAACTCGTTTTCATTTTCATTGATTTATACATCATTTGCACATTTTGATTAAATATTATTGTTCCTTATTGAGTTTGCAAGCTAATAATTCTATTCAATTGCATTTTTGACGACTGTATGTAAAACTGTCATGGCTAGGGTTTCTTGGTTAGTTTTAGGGCTTTGTAATACATGTTAAATTGGACGTTGATTCTGGTACCATGATACTCGTGAGGATGAGACGAGTTGATTGGTACCAGCCATGGTCATGTATCTTGCTCGTGGATAATTTTTGAGATACATAGGTTTGTAGCTACAACGCAATGTCCGTAGGTAAAAATATCTTGGGCTAAAATGACGGTTGGGAGGAAGGAGATGATGCGTGGCACTCCCTGGTTGGGCAGTTTGAACTTTAGCGCGTTTTTTCCATTAACCATTATTTTTTATATATTATATTTTATTTTCATTATATATACAAACAAGTCAAATAGCTCAGTTGGCAAGCGTGCATTGGAAACAGGCATAAGGACCTGGGCTCAATCCCCAGGTCCTATATTTGTTCCATATTGTTTTTCAACAGGTGATCAAGCGTGTTGCATTAGTGTACGTCCACCATGTACCCCTCAACATCTGGCCATCAAACACATCTCTGGCCCAGATCAACGTGCCACCCTTGGAGGACTACCATGCGCCTCAAGTCAACCCACACACCAGATCCAGCAAAGGCAAAACGGGCCATCAACCTTGGGCCCAGACGTTCAGTTGGCACCCCCTTTCAGCAAATACCACCAGGCCCATTTACTTCTTTTTTATTTCTTATCTTTTATTATTTTAATTTATTTTATTTATCTTAATTCACAAATTAATTTATTTTCCATAAAATCATAAAATCAATAATCCATAAAAAATTAGGATTAGTTTTTTTTATTATTATCAAAATTAATTTAATTTAGTTTAACTTAGGAAAATTGTAATTTATTTTCATAAATAAAATCAAAATAGAAATTAGGTTAAAACTTTTGATTTAATTTTATTTTGCTCTTTTTTATCAAATAAATAAAAATACAAAAATAGGTTTTAGAATAAATTTATTTATTTTTCTTAATTTAAAATCAATTAGAATTAGGATTTTCTTTTTAATTTAATGATTTCTCTATTTTCTTAAATAACAAAACATGACAAAACATTTTTTAATCAATCGCAATTAGGTTTAGGCAAGGGTCAAAACCCTAGTTGTCTCGTATTCGATTCATCGCGCGCGTGTTATTTATTTTTGCCAATATTTTTGTAACTGTTCATGGTTTGTAATAGTTTAATCTAGGACTTTTTACTGATCGCTTTTCCCCGGGTTTTTGGCTATGTAATTAATCTCCCTCCCCGAAGCCTTGTAATAGCGTAGATTTACTTTCTCTCATTTTAATTCCTGCAAATATTTGACTGTTTAGATGTATGCTAATAGGATTGTATGACAAGAATGCATGACAAATTTAATACAGTTAGAAAACCCTAATGTGAAAAGATAAATACCTGAAAACAAATCACTCGCACATATAACTCTTAGGATATACTCTCACTTTGGTTTCCTTGGGTAAACAATCATTAAGCATATGGTGTCTTAGTGGTTTCCCTCCTGTTTAAAAATATCAAACGTTGCCTCGAATATGATCTTAAGACTCTAGGGTTATTACTAAGGTGTCCTAACATTGCTTTAGCGATCGTACGTCCCTTTTGAATTGACCCTTACAACTCAAAAGACGGTGCTACCTATTTCTCAATAGTAGGATAGCGCTGTCTAAAGGAAACAAGAATAGAAACGGTCTTTTTTCGAGTAGGTAGACGCTAGTAGGTACTTGCTCAAATAAAAGTTTTTTCACCCTTACATATTTCAAAACAATTTGCAAAAGAACTTCGTCACACCTTTGAGGACTTATACACGGGTTATCACGAAGTCAAACTTTTCAAAACAAAGCACATACACAAGAAATTTTCAAAAGATGAGCAAGTACCTAAGAGCCCATGGAAAACCATGGATAGAAAGGGTGCTAACACCTTTCCTTTCTATAATCTACCCCCCCGTACTCAGAATATCTCGAAAAAAGGATTTTTTTCTGTGCTTTTTTCCTTTCCGATTGGATGAAATAAAAGTTGGTGACGACTCTTGCTTACCGCGACATTTTGCAAACAAAAAAAAACACAAAATGCAAACCAGCGTCAAACAGTCAGTTCTGCCACCGTATCACAGAACTGGAGACTCTGTTAGGGACTGCTTATAAGTGGGGTATACCTTAGTATCTAGTTCATCATATTTTCTTCTCTTGATTGCTTTATTTGCTTTATTTTTGAGGGTTTTGTTTGGGGTTACTATAGATCCTAACTCGGATCTGGGGATACCTTTTAGGTAAGTAGCAATAGACTGTGAGGGAACTGTACAGCGTAGACCGATACGGTTGAAGCAGTGGCTACGTTGATGTGGAACATTGGTTGGTACCGGTATCCGTTGTGGAGAAATGAGGAGAATACGGGGCCGCTGCGTGGTGTCGTTAAGCATCAACTGACCTTAGAACCTTTAATCGCCCAACATGGCCATTAGAAAGTAGTGAGATAGCCGGCCTCGGTGTAGAGCTGAGAACTGGTTGATACTCGATGCTACACTCATTGAGACCATACTCTCGAGATAGTTCTGGCTGCAAGAAAAGATTGCGTGAGCTGAAACTATGACCGATGGAGGATGGTCAGTGATATTGAGATCCTCTAGAACCCGGTTACTTTTCTAGGATAGGTTGAAACCAACTTAACTTCAAGAGGGTACTACCTTTGACCTCATGCAAGCCTTAAACCTAAGGGTTTTGTGTGATTTTACTGTGTTTTCAATACCTATTGTTTGCTATAACTGTGTGTGATACGGTGGGAGAACTGACTTGGGTTTTGCGTTTGTATTCGCAAATGTTGCGGTTAGCAAGAGTCGCCACCGACTTTTTATTTTATCCTAAGGAAAGGTTAAAAAGCACAGCAAAAACCTTTTGAGATATTTTCTTGGGTTCGGGGAGTAGATTATAGAAAGGGAATGTATTAGCACCCTTTCTATCCATGGTTATCCATGGGCTCTTAGTTACTTGCTTAGATCACTTGCCTTTTGCTTTCAATTGTTTTAAATGGTGCTTTGTGTGTGGGTTTTGAAAATATTTTGAAAAGAGGCCAATGTGGTGGCAATCTTTGTAATGATCCATGTGGGGATGTATACAAAGATGTATGTCTTTTGAAAAGGTTTTCATTTGTTTTTTTTTTGAAAGTTGTTTTGAAAGTGTAGTGTTGTGTGGTTTTGAAATTAGGCAAGTGTTTTGTTTTTTTGCAAGTTTGATTCAAGTAACTAAGAGGTTATCTACTCCTAAATTTCTCAAAAGATTATTGCTACGTTTTAACCCTTTTAACAAGTTTATTCCACCATTGGATTTGGTGGACAACCTTATATTAGGATGTGAAAGGGACAGGCGCGGGTCATCGTTTAGACCATAATTGCAACGACGTTAAATGTCTTTGGGCAATTTTCTTTAAGGGACTTGATCATTTGTTTTTGTTTGTTTTGAAAAGTTTTATCGAGGGACTATGATCATTCAATTTGTTTGCTTTGCCCAAAGAAGTTCAACATACAATATGGCTCAATTTTGAAAGGCAACAAGTGGAGTGCCCTAGGGGGTGCAAGTGTGATTTGTGTGTCCATTTTCATGCTTGTTTATCTTGAGATTAGGTCATAACTATTTTCATCGTTTTTCGCATACAAACCCTAATTCTAACATATTATCATTAGAAAGCAATAAAGTGCGAAATTAAAATTACTAAGCTATTACAAAACCAAATATGGGAAGGGGGGTACAAATGTTCAAATGGGGATATTGACAAGAATTTAAATCTACATTATTACATCATTTTGAATATTTGCAAATTAATCAATGTACAAAAATTAAATAAGAATGCAAGATACAAAAGAAATGTTTTGTATATATATGAAAAAAAATATTATTTATGTAAAAGAGAAAAGAAAATAAAAATATATTATTTTTTGGAGTATTTTGAATTTAGGGCAAAAACCCTAAATTTTAAAAGAAAATGCATTATTATCTAATTTAATACCACTATTTATTTATTATTTATAAAAATAAAATAAAAATGAAGTATATTATGGAAAAAGTATTTTTGTATCAAATATTAATAAAAATAAAAATTCAAGTATTTTTTATATTTTTAACTTAAATATATTGATAAACATATATATATATATATATATATATATATATATATATATATATATATATATATATATATATATATATATATATATATATATATATATATATATATATATATATATATATATATATATATATATATATATATATATATATATATATATATATATATATATATATATTAAATCTTAAATATGTATTATACACAAAATAAATATTTATTTAATATTTTAATAAAACAAATAAAAAGAGTATTTTTTTATGTGAAATATTTTCAGAAGGTAAATAAAAATAAAAATGTATTTACACTATTTTTCTATTTATTCTAATAATAGTATATATATATTTATGTATAAACAAAGAAATAAATCAAATAAATATGCCATAAATTCAAAAAAGGATGGAAAAAATATTTTTAAAATTTTTATATCATGAGAAAAAATAAGCAAAGTCAACCAAAAAAGAAAAAGTCAAAAAGAGTCAAAAATGAAGCAAATGGGCTCAGGGGGTATGAACATGGAAATAGGGTGTGAAAAGAAAATAGTTCCAGGCCCAGCCCAGACCACTTCTTCTTCAACCTCTGTACAACATCCTTCAAGCAAAACACTCGTTTTTTATCTCTGGATTCTTGGACTTTCAAGCAAAACTCATAACATGAAAAGTGTAGAGCATTAAGAGACGGTTTCAACCATATAAAGAACTTGACCTATCTCTCTAAGATGAGGGAGAATTTCTCCTCCCCCAATTTCTGACCTAACTTTTCATCAATGTTCAGACATGAAATTCTCTAAGCACACGAAATATAAATGAAATCTAATCATATGAGCATGTTCAGGGCTATGATTGTGACATGTTTTCTTCACAAACATAAAGCTAACAATGCCTAATAAGGGAGATAGAACTTCATGAATGTACCTGTTCAGTTGGAATCGAGCTTTACAATGGAGGATGTTTCAGAGTGAAATGATGACTTGTATAGCTTCCTTGAAGTGTAAGGATGCTTTTCTAAGTCCTACTTTATCTTGAAACTCCCTGAATCGAGCTAGTGAACTCCAACTGCAAAACAGAAATTTAAAAATGGTGAAGTGGCTTGGAGGTGTTACAGGTCAGGTTTCAGGTCATGGTTAGCTTGCATAGGTTGTAAGGAAGGTAGAGGAACAGGTTTGGGCAAGAATGCTTGAAGGGATTGAGAGATAGCACTCAATCTGCAGGGGTTCCCCTGTTTGTGCAGTTTCAAGGTGATTAGGGCAATGGGAGTGTTTTAGATGGCAAGGGCTCGTGTGTTAGCTTGGATATGTTCTTCTGAATGTGTTTGATAACTTCTCTCTTGTGTTTCTATGCTGAGATTCAAGTTGTCACAAGTTATGGACTTTTCTTCTATGTTAAGCAACAAAATGCCACTTGATGTTTCTAGCCTGTACAGGCCCTCCCACTATACTGCTATCCCTTGCCTTGATCAGTGCAATTTGCTCACAAACTTGTGCCAAGAAGATCTTGATTGTACCACTTGGATTGCAAACTTGACATAAAGTTCTTCTTTTCAAGAATGGAAATAGTGCTTTTTCTAGTTTAGGCTTAATTCCTTGTGTAATGACCAAAGGCTTAGAATAACAACTTGGTTCAATGGTTTTGCATTAAATTTATGAGTGTCAAAGGGTTTTAGGGCCTGCAATGTAGCACAAACTATGCTGATTTGAAAATGGTCCAAGTTATGAACATGTTCATGAACCATTCAAAAGTGGATTTTTGCCAACTTGTGAAATTCGAATCTCTCAAGTTATGAGGTTGTTTGATGAGTTCTTGGACATTTTGGAAAGCTTGGAATGTGTACTACAATCCATATTTGAAATGAAAATTGAAATTCTAAGTGGAAGGGTATGAAAAATGGCCTTGAAGTGGGGTAGAAAACCTTGTCAAAATAGGTCAAAATTCACTAAGTTAAGAATGGTTTAGTGCCCTTATTCAAAAAATTGTAACTTGAGATACAAGTTTCAAATGAGAAAACTTTGTGAATCAAAGTTGTAGATTATGCAACAAGCTACAACTTTCATGTTTTGACTTTTGTTTGAATCCAAATGGATATTGGTGAAAAGATGGGGCAAAGTTGGGAAAAAATTAGGGTTTTTCATAACTTAGAAAAATTCTAAGTTATGAAAAATTCCATTTTCAAACCCTAATTTGCATTTTGTGATTTCTTGGTGAACAAGTTTCTTGATTTGGTATGTTTTGATGAAAAATGAATCTTGACTCTTGATTTTGACCAAAAAGTCAAAGTTTGACTTTTCAGTATACAGTCAAAATTGATCAATTGACTGGGAAATTCAACTGTCAATCTTGTGTACTTGGGATCTTTTGAGCTTGATGAATGTGTCAAGATCATTTCATTGAGTCCTTGAGTCCATATGTAAGCTTGGTTTGCCATTGGCTAGGTCAAACAGTAAAAAATTGCCTTTGTGCAGTCAAAACCCTAAAAATGACCATTTTGCCCTTTTGGTGATCTGATCAAATTTCTTGTGGAATTGTGATCCAAACTTGATCAAATGGTCCATATGAGTTCAATATGTTGATGTGGGTTAAAAATCATGAGGTTTGACTGTCAATTGGCCACAGTTGACTTTTTTTCAATACAGTTGATTTCTAGGTCAACTGTCCAATTGATTGGGCAAAACTTGGAATCAAGACTTGAAACTTGGTGAGGGTAAACTTGGGAGTCCAATATGAAGCATGAAAGTCATCTTAGGCATTTTAGGTCAAAACATCCTTGGGCAAACACAAACCCTAATTTGAGTCCACAGTGCAAGGAGAAGTCTTGAGCAGAGGAAACCCTAACTGGATCTTGATCTTCAAAGGTCTTGTGATGAGAAAATGTTGAGGAAATGGGAGGGCAAATTTTGGGGTACAACAGTTGCCCCTGTTCAATCTTCTTGAACCTGAAGAGTTAGATTGGCAAGTTTGCCTTTCGTGACTCGAGTGTAAAAGGAGATTGGACACTAGAGTGCCCGGAAATTTGCTCTCGCATGTTGAGGTATCAGCAATGTGGTGTCAGGAATGGACTTATAGATGCCATTTGGAGAGGTAGTAGATAGGGAGATGGGCTTATAGATGCCATCTGGAGACGTGACAGTACCTTGTCGGGAATGGGCTTATAGATGCCATTTGGAGGTGTTGATCGCATAAGAGATTCCTTAGCGAGAACTTGTGTATTTGAGAAAGACGGATGTTTTCCTGGCTCGTTACAGGTGTTTAATCCTCAGTCTCCTTATGCAGATATGCTCTGGATGGATACAGGTATTGAATCTACAATTGGTTGTTCACAGATATGCCCTGGCTGGATACAGGAGTCGAATCTGGAAATAGTCGTTAATAGATGTGCCCTGGCTGGATACAGGAATCGAATCTTCGAATTCTTCAGACGTGCCCTGGCTAGATACAGGAATCGAGTCTGGAAACGTGGTCAACAGATATGCCCTGGCTGGATACAGGAATCGAATCTGGAGATGTTGTAGTTGATAGATGTGCCCTGGCTGGATACAGGAATCGAATCTTTGAACTTTTCAGACGTGCCCTGGCTAGATACAGGAATCGAGTCTGGAAACTGATCACTCTCAGATGTGCCCTGGCTAGATACAGGTATCGGATCTGGAATTGCGACAGTTGACGGTAATTGTTGTTGGGATTGTCTTTTTCCTGAAAAGGCAAAAACGTAAGTTGTATGCAATGTCATGATGTATGATATGCATGATATCATGATGTTCAACATGAGATAGTGTTGTATGCGTTTCATCATGTATGTAAGCAAGATGTATGAAAATGTGAAATGTTCATGGATGTAATTTCTCCTTAGGAAAGTAAATCCTTGACGGTCGGCCGGAGAATTGCTCTGTGGAAGAGATACTTGGCCGAAGTTTTGATGCGAGGCCTGTTGAGGACTCTAATGATGGATTCCGCTGGGGATAATGACGATAAACTCCGCTGGGGATTGAAGGAACTTTGCCGAGGGCGGTCTTCCGTGGTTTTTAGCTGAGGATAACCCAGTTATAAGTCCTTGTGAGGAAATAACTCTAAATAAAACTCGGGAGAGACGTCCGTGCTCCGCAGGGGATAAGCTTCCAGAATCTACTGGGGATGAGCTTTAAGACCTGCCGGGGAATGTTGTGTCCTTTCAGGATCGACGGGGAACCAACTCTGCTTGGGGAAAGTACTACTGAACCTTGTTTTACTCTGCGGGGAGCTGAGATGATCTGGCCACATTCTTCAGTTGAACCTACCTTGGTGCCTTGGCGGACAAAACAACCAGACTGCATTAGACAACTTCAATTGCCCCTGTCTCTGATGTCACCTGTAATCGATCTCTCGTTTCATATGCAAATATTTATGAATTAGCAATTTAATGGCAAATGCATATATCAAAAATGAACATTGGACGTTCTTCGCAAGACAAAACAGAAAAAGGAAAACAATGGTAATTTGTATGGACAAGTGAATTTGTATTGATTTAAATTTTGCCTGTGAATAGGCGTTTTTGTACAAGAGGCTGACGTCCTAGTAAGAGGACATCGCCAAATAGTATAGAGTTTACAATTTGGAAAAGGAAACAAAACAGCTATGTGAACAATCCCACTGGGTTCCAACTCTGCTATTGCCTTTATGTCTTCGAACGTCTCATCGCTTTGCTACCTAGTTTGAAGATGAAGCTGATTGGTCAATGCCGAAATCTGGAGACAGATAGTTGATGCCGAATTCCGGATGCGAAGTGATCCAATGAGACATAGTGTTACGCTTTTATCCCTAACTTTTGCCTGGACCGCCCTTTCGGGTTTTCAGTCCATCGGGATACCCATTTTTGCCCAAGCCGCCCTTTCAGGTTTTCGACTTGTCGGGTGTACAGATTTTTATTCATTTCATCCCTTATTTTTGCCCGAACCCTTTTGGTTCGCCGGGAAGCCCTTATTTTTGCCTAGGTATGTCAACCTAGCGGGTCTTTTATTTATGCGTAGTATTTTTTCACTATGTCTGCATTGGCGGGGTGAGGAAGGTCGTCACCATCCATGGTGGTTAGGATCATGGCTCCACCTGAGAACACACGTTTAACCACAAATGGCCCTTCGTAAGTAGGGGTCCATTTGCCCCAGGGATCACTTTGAGGAAGGATGATGCGTTTGATTACCAGGTCCCCAACTTGATACTCTTGCGGTCTGACTTTCTTGTTAAATGCCCTGATCATCCGTTTCTGATACGTTTGACCATGACAGATAGCAGTGAGTCTCTTTTCGTCAATCAGATTTAATTGATCAAGTCGAGTCTGGATCCAATCATCTTCATTCAAGTCTGCATCCTTCATTATCCGGAGAGAGGGTATCTGGACTTCAATTGGCAAGATTGCCTCCATGCCATAGACCAAGGAGAAGGGAGTTGCCCCGGTTGACGTCCTTGCTGAGGTACGGTACCCATGAAGAGCGAACGGTAACATCTCGTGCCAATCTTTATAGGTCACTGTCATCTTCTGCACAATTTTCTTGATATTTTTATTGGCTGCCTCTACAGCCCCATTCATCTTCGGCCGGTAGGGAGAAGAATTGTGGTGCTGTATTTTGAATTGTTCACAGAGTTCAGTGATCATTTTGTTATTGAGATTGGTACCATTGTCCGTAATGATTCTTTCTGGGACGCCGTACCAACAGATCAGATTATGCCGAATGAAACGTGCCACGACACTCTTGGTTACCGTGGCGTAGGAAGCTGCCTCAACCCATTTCGTGAAGTAATCGATTGCCACCAAGATGAAGCGATGCCCGTTGGATGCCGTTGGTCGGATCTCACCGATCATATCGATGCCCCACATTGCGAAAGGCCAAGGTGCCGTCAGGACATTCAAAGGAACCGGAGGGATATGCACCTTGTCAGCATAGATCTGGCATTTATGACAAGTTCGGGAATGTTGGTAACAATCGGCTTCCATTGTGGACCAGAAATATCCTGCCCGAAGGATTTTCTTAGCCATGGTGTGTCCACTGGAATGTGTTCCAAATGTACCTTCATGCAGTTCCATCATGATTTTCTCCGCTTCAGCCTTATCCACACAACGTAGCAGAGTCGAATCATGATTCCGTTTGTAGAGAATGCCGTTGCTGAGGAAGAATTTTGCAGC
Source organism: Vicia faba (assembly GCA_948472305.1). Classification (NCBI taxonomy): domain Eukaryota; kingdom Viridiplantae; phylum Streptophyta; class Magnoliopsida; order Fabales; family Fabaceae; genus Vicia; species Vicia faba. Next base: position 483,213,973 of record OX451740.1, on the reverse strand, counting down.
AAACCTCCTCATGAACTTCTTATCATTGACAGATGCACCTTCAGGGTATTCCTGAGCTTCCAAGTACCTCTTCACCTCATGATACCAGGGCTTTTCAGTCACCTTCTCAGCCTCGAGCTCGCAACAGTATGCCGGTTCATCCAACTTCCAGATAATGATTCGGGGAGCCTCATTGTCCCATTTAACTTTGAACATTGAAGACATCGTAGCTAGGGCGTCCGCTAGCTGATTCTCCTCTCTAGGGAAGTGCTCAAAAGTTATCTCTTCAAAGTGGGGAAGCAAGGTCAACACATACTCTTTGTAAGGAATAAGATTTGGGTGTTTCGTATCCCATTCGCCTTTGATCTGATTGATCACGAGAGCGGAATCTCCTAAGACACTTAGAAATTTTATCCTTAAGTCGATTGCAGCTTGTAAACCCATGATACATGCCTCATATTCTGCCATATTGTTAGTGCAGCTGAAACATAATCGGGCGGTGAGGGGAGTATGAGTTCCTTTGGGAGATATGATTACAGCACCGACGCCGTTACCCAAAGCATTGGAGGCTCCATCAAAATGCATAGACCATCGGGATCCTTCCTCAGGTCCTTCATCCGGTCCAGGTACTTCACAGTCAGTTACCACCATGATGTCTTCGTCCGGAAAATCAAAGTTCAATGATTGGTAATCGTCCACAGGTTGGTGTGCCAAATGATCTGCCAATACACTTCCCTTAATTGCTTTCTGAGTTGTATACTGGATATCATATTCTGTCAAGATCATTTTCCATCTCGTTATTCTTCCAGACAGAGCGGGCTTTTCAAATATGTACTTGATGGGATCCATCTTTGAAATCAATAAAGTAGTGTGAGTCAGCATATACTGTCTCAGCCGGCGAGCAGCCCATACAAGAGCGCAGCAAGTTTTCTCAAGCAGTGAGTAACGAGACTCACAGTCGGTAAACTTTTTGCTCAAGTAATAAATAGCGTGCTCTTTTCGGCCAGACTCGTCATGCTGCCCCAGCACACACCCCATTGAATTGTCAAGTACTGTCAAGTATAGTATCAAAGGTCTCCCTTCCACTGGTGGCATAAGAATGGGTGGCTCTTGGAGATATTCCTTTATCCTCTCAAAGGCGGTCTGACATTCATCATTCCAGCGCACTACTTGATCTTTCTTCAGTAATTTGAAGATTGGCTCACAAGTAGCAGTCAGATGTGAGATGAATCGGGCAATGTAATTCAGTCGTCCCAGGAAGCCTCTGACTTCCTTCTCTGTTTTTGGAGTTGGCATCTCTTGTATGGCTTTCACCTTGGCAGGGTCCACCTGAATACCTTTATCACTTACAATGAAACCTAGCAATTTTCCGGATCTTACCCCAAAGGTGCATTTGTTGGGATTCAACCTCAGCTTGTATAACTTGAGTCGGTCAAACAACTTCCTCAGATGGTCAAGGTGCTCCTCCTCAGTTTGAGACCTTGCAATCATGTCATCAACGTATACCTCAATCTCATGATGGATCATATCATGAAATAAAGCAACCATGGCACGTTGATAGGTTGCCCCAGCATTTTTCAATCCGAATGGCATGACCTTATAACAGAAGGTGCCCCACTGAGTCACAAAGGTAGTCTTCTCCATATCTTCTGGAGCCATTTTGATCTGATTGTACCCTGAAAAACCATCCATGAAGGAGAACACCTTGTGTTGAGCTGTATTGTCAACAAGGACATCAATGTGAGGTAGGGGGAAGTCATCCTTGGGGCTGGCCCTGTTCAAATCCCTGTAGTCGACACACATTCTGACTTTACCGTCCTTCTTCGGTACTGGCACCACATTGGCAACCCACTGAGGGTAAGAAGTCACTGCAAGGAACCCGGCATCAAACTGTTTCATAACCTCGTCCTTGATCTTTTCAGACATCTCTGGACGCATTCGTCGGACTTTTTGCTTTACCGGAGGGCAATCTTCCTTGGTTGGTAGGTGATGAACTACAATGTCGGCATCCAAACCAGGCATATCTTCATAGGACCAAGCAAAAATCTCCATGTAGTCTTGTAGCATCTAGATCAATCGTTGCTTCACGCTGAGCTCTAGATTGGCACCCATCTTGACCTCTTTCCTATCTGTCTCAGTACCCAGGTTAATTGTCTCCACCGGCTCTTCATGTGGCTGAATAGCTCTCTCTTCCTGGAGTAGCAGTCTTGCGAGTTCACCAGGCACTTCGCAATCATCTTCACCTTCGTCTTCGGCCAAGTTGATCGGATTTTCGAAGTCATAACTGGCGGTAGCAGAGCTGTTACCAGTGAGATCCAGAGTGGATTGAAACCTGTATAAGTGAGTGTGTGTGTAAATATAGCTGTTTTGCAATATATATAACACAGAAAGGAAAAGAGCACAAGATTTGAAATGCAACAAACGTCCAATGTTTTGATTGATGATATATGAAAATGTCATACAAAAAAGCCCTCACAAATGGAGCTACGATGCCCCGGGTAGGACACCGAGCCAACAAAGTTTTAACATATTGTTTGTTACAAATTGGAAATCAAAAGAAATTAATTACTGCGTGACAAATGTGATAGGGGTAAAATCCTTTGCCGTCCAGTTGCTTGGTCCGTTGCTGGTAGTCGGGTAGATCCAACTGTCAAACTCTGCTTCCTCCACATCCTCCTCGATAGCATTCACCCTTGAGCTGGAGATAAACACCGGAGCCTTTCTGATCTTCTCTTTGCGCACAGCCTTCTGAGCCTCTGCAGTAAAGCCTAGCCCAAACTTGTCGTTCTTCTGAGTGAAGTCAGGAAGCTGACCCCAGTTTGCACAATTTCCCTTCTGAACCACAGCCCGGGCATCCCTTAGGGAAGCCATCTTTAAGGAAACATTCTCTTCAACTGTTGTCTCTGCAGCTGCTGAAATTGGATGTACCTCCTCGAAATGCTGAAAGGGGGTTTCAATAAACTCCCCGTCCATCTCAATGTATCTGAAGGAATTCAAATGGCTCACCATATACTCCTCTTCTCCCTGCACAGTGACGATCTTCCCCCTGACGGGATACTTCAGCTTCTGGTGCAAGGTGGAGGTCACTGCCCCAGCTTTATGGATCCAAGGTCGACCCAGTAGACAAGAGTACGATGGACATATATCCATCACATAAAAAGTAGAGTCAAACACTTGAGAGCCTACACGAATAGGGATGTTAACCTCTCCGTGAACCATCCTTTTTGAACCGTCAAAGGCCCTGACGATGATATTGCTGGGCTTCAATTCCAGGCCTTCATAATCCAGACGATCTAAAGCCTTTTTTGGTAGGACATTCAAAGAAGAACCAGTATCCACCAATACATGCGCCAGAGTAGTGCCCCTGCATTCGATAGAGACATGCAGGGCATCATTGTGGTCTCTTCCCTTCGCAGTCAGGTCAGCATCTGAGAAACCCAAGCCATTGTCTGCTGTCAGATTCGCTATGCAATCAGTGAACTGGACTGCAGACGTTTCCTGCGGCACATGGGCCGTCTTGAGAAATGAGATCAAGGCCTTAGCATGGGCCTCGGAGCATAGCAATAAGGAGAGCAGGGAGATCTTGGAGGGCGTATGCCCCAGCTGCTCGACAACATTGAAATCACTTTTCTTTATTATTTTCAGAATCTCCTCCATTTCTTGTCGGGAGGCCTCAGCATTTATGGGTATTGGTGCCTCCATCCGGGCAGGCTCTTCTTCAATCCCTTTTCCCCGAGCATTTGATGACTCGGCAGCAGGGGAAACAATTTGATCAGCAACAGGAACAGGTAAACTTGTAGGTTTTATAAGGAGGGGTTTTCGAATAGCGGGCGGTGCAATGTCAGGCGAGAAGAGCCTGCCACTGCGGGTGACCTTGGCTGGACCAGTGATATCGCAGATACTGGCGCCAGTGTCGAATTCTTGCTTGATTCCATTTACATACACGTCTGCCCCATAATGCCAGGGGACAGTTTTATCAGACATGTAGGGGAGAGGCCCCGGGACAGTAATAATCACAGGTGCAACAGTCATGATTTGAACAGGCTTCTTCGGGGGAGCCTTGATGGGATTTTTGAATATGGTAACCACAGAAATTTCTTTTATCGGAACCAACTGAACAGCAGACTTCTTAAACAGAATCTCCTTGCTATCCATTAGGCTTTGGATGCCTAACCTCAGCAAGGGACAACCAGACAGGGAAACAGCACAAAACAGGCAACCTTCACCGCAACCCGGAAATAAACCGGCCCGCAGTAGGTTCTTCTTAACGGTCTTCAGAGGGGTAACAACTTCATCTACCGAAACAGCGTACATTTCTTCCTCAACGGCATTTACTCTATGATGGGGCATAGGAGCAGTTACGACATTTGGTCTCTCCGGCGCTTCAAACTGAATTTCCTTTGCATCGATCAGATCTTGTACTTTGTTTCTCAAGGCCCAGCAATCATCAGTGGTGTGCCCGGGACTATCAGAATGATAAGCACACCGGGCATTTGGGTTATACTTAGGAGACGCAGTGTTGACGACCTTAGGAGCTTCTTTGAGGGTCACCAGGTTGGTGGATAACAGTTGGGGTAAAATTTGAGATAAGGTCATACTCAGTCGGGTATACTGCCTCTTGGGCCTTTCGCTTCTTTGTTGATTGTAATGCTGAGGAGCAGCAACAGGTTTTGAGATGACCAAAGCATTGACGGCTTGGCGACTTTCGGGCTTGACTTGTCTTCTAGGACCATAGACGGAACTTGCTTCTTTCTTAAACGGCCTCTTCTCAGCACTTGTGGAGGCAGCCTTTTGTATCTTGCCTGACCTGATGCCAGCTTCAATTCTTTCTCCTGTCAATATCAAATCTGTAAACCCAGAGGAGGAGTTACCAACCAAATGATTGAAAAATGGACCAGACAACGTCCCCAGAAACATGTCAACCAGCTCTCTATCAGTTAACGGAGGCTGCACCCTGCCAGCCAAATCTCTCCATTTTTGAGCGTACTCTTTGAACCCTTCACCCGTTCCTAGAGACATACCCTGAAGTTGGGTACGCGTAGGAGCGAGATCAGAATTGTATTGGTATTGTCTGTAAAATGCGGTTGCCAAATCTTCCCAGTGTCGGATGCTAGCTCCATCTAATTGGTAAAACCATTTAAGCTGTGACCCCGAGAGGATATCTTGGAAGAAGTGAATCCAGAGGTTCTTATCTGCCGTGTAAGGTTGGATTTTCCTTACGTACGACCTTAGATGTAGCTTTGGACAGGAGACCCCATCATACTTGGCGAAGGCAGGCGCCTTAAACTTGTGTGGAATTACTACCCCGGAAGATAACCCCAAATCTCCGAAATCCAGTCCCGGCACATTTTGAATTTCCATGGCGCTCAAGCGGTCCTCCAATTGCTTGTATCTGTCAGCAGCAGGTGGGTATTGTTCGTCGTTGTAGTCCGTCTCGTTGTCGGAGACTGCGGGACTAGGAGCTCCTCCCCCTTGGGGACTGTTTTTCTCAGCAGAAGAAGTGGTTGGATCAGCTTCATTATGGAGTGTGTTCCCAAATCTGCGTCCGGTGTTGAACAACGCAGTCCTCTTTTTCTTCTTCTTCTTCAGGAGTAGAGTCTTCAACTCTTGCTGACCTTGGGCTAGGCTTAGGACCATCTCTTGAAACTGTGCACTTTGGGCCTGAAGGGCCTTGATTGCTTGCTCACTGGAGGAGTCTGGATTCATGATGACTGTTCAAAATAAACAGCGAAAGAGATTAAGCTACCTGTGAAATAGGGTACCTGCTATGCATATGGTGTAATGGAATGCGTATGTATGCAATGCATTCAAGGATTTAGAATATTCAAAATTTGTTGCAGACAAAAGGAACGCACATCATATTAATAAGGAGAAATTCGTTAGTACATAAATGCCCCATGGGCCAAATATTACAAAATGACTTCTTAAGGCAAAAAAACATTGCGCATCCTCTTTGGTGCGATGTAGGTGTTGAGATTCCTCTCCTCGTGCAGTAGGCGAGTGAGTTCCAGGACCTTCTTTTCACTAGCATGTAGACTGATCTCAAGAGAATTCCGTTCTTCCTTAAGCTGGACCCAGCTCTTCTGCATTTCTTCCCAGGAGGTGGGCATGTCAGGATGTTGAATGGTGTAGGACTCCTCTCCTTCCAAGACTGGTTCTTTGATCACAGGGAGCATATGAGGATAAGGCATCACTAACTTCTGGGAGCGGGCTCGTACCCACTTGAGATAAGGTTCCAACGGGATGGAGTTCCTGTGCCCCAGTGTCTTGCTGTCTATCCTACTTGGCATCCTCCAAGCTCTGATAAATCTCTGACGAAGTCCTTGAGTATCGTTGTTGAAATCAAAAACTATGTTAGGAATTAACATGTCATGAGGGCCATCCCTCCGGGCATAACCGAACTGTCTCCAAGCCAGGAATGGGTTGTAAGTAATACCTCCTTTGATTCCAAACAAAGGAACGTTAGGGTACTCCCTGCAACGATCAATGATAGTGACGTCCTCCCTGGACCTAGGGCACCAATGTATATCTGCATGCGTGAGAGTCATTAACCGTTGTGACCATCTCAAACCCCGCTCGTTCTTCAAAACTGATTGTGGAAGGTGCGAAATAAACCACCTTCCCAGAAGAGGAGTGCAACACATAAGGACACCCCTTCTTCTCATGGTTCGAGTGTAACATGAGTGAAGGATGTCTCCCAGCAACGTAGGTATAGGATTCCTGGTCATGAAGACCTGGACAGCACTGATATCAATAAGCTGATCTGGGTTAGGGAATAACACCAAACCATAGACAAGGAGGGCCATAATTTCTTCAAAAGCTTGTAGGTTAAGGGAGTTCCAACATTCTTGAGCCTTCTCGAACAGAAACCTGGCTAAGAACCCTTTGATACCACTTCTAACTTCCCAATGTCCCTTGAGGTCAGATGGTTGTAAGTGCAGGGCCTTAGCAATCTCTTCAAGCTTGGGCTCCTCTTCCGTACTGTTGTAGGGTAGTTGATCAAGGATAGGGACCTTCAGAAGTCGGGAGAACTCTTCCAATGTAGGCACCAATTGATAATCCGGAAAAGTGAAACAGTGATGCAGAGGGTCAAAGAACTGGAACAGGACCTTTATCAAATCTTCCTCAATGTTGGTGTTAACCAAGCTGATGAGTCTTCCATGTCTCTCACTGAATGAAGAACCCTCGGGAATCCTGGACATAAGTTCCTTAAGCTGAGGAGGGATCTTTACAAGGCTAATCTGAATTGTTTTTCTGCGAGCAGTTTCCATGTCCTATAAAACAAGAACAAAGATGAAGATTCGAAACCCTTGAAATGGTTAGTCAATGCACATGATGTTGTATGATGTCATGATGTTATGATTAAATACACCACAACTATTCACAAAGGCAAACATGGTAAGGCACACAAGTCACACGAGACAAACCCTTAGGGTTTAGGCTTGCATGGGGTCTGGGTATTACCCTCTTGAAGTTTGGTGGGCTCAACCTGTCCTATTAGAAGTAACCGGGTTCTAAGGATCCCAATATCACTGGATTACTTTCATTGTTCATCGTTTCGATTTAGCCACTGAACTGGCGACCGAAATATCCCAGGAAAGCAACCCTCAATTGAGTGTAGTATCGAGTATCAACCAACCTCGGACTGCACCAAAGTCAGTTATCTCACTACCCTAAAAAGGCCAAGATGGTTCAATTAAGGTTCCTAAGGTCAGTTGATGCTTCACGACACCACGCGGCGGCCCCGTACTCTCCTTGACTGAACTCAAGGGTTACCGGTACACACCAAAGTGCCACATCAACGTAGCAGACTGCTTCAACCATGTCGGTATACCCCGCACAGTTCCCTCACAGCCTTGTTGCTACTTTCTAAGAAGGTATCCCCAGATTCGGGTTAGGATCTATAAAACTCCGATACAAAGCCCACAAAAGTAAAAGCAAACAAGACAATCAATTGAAAACAAAGGTGATCTAAGCCCTAAGGTTACTCCACTTTAAAAAACTTCCCCAGCAGAGTCGCCAGTTCTGTGATACGGTGGGAGAACTGACTTGGGTTTTGCGTTTGTATTCGCAAATGTTGCAGTTAGCAAGAGTCGCCACCGACTTTTTATTTTATCCTAAGGAAAGGTTAAAAAGCACAGCAAAAACCTTTTGAGATATTTTCTTGGGTTCGGGGAGTAGATTATAGAAAGGGAAGGTATTAGCACCCTTTCTATCCATGGTTATCCATGGGCTCTTAGTTACTTGCTTAGATCACTTGCCTTTTGCTTTCAATTGTTTTAAATGGTGCTTTGTGTGTGGGTTTTGAAAATATTTTGAAAAGAGGCCAATGTGGTGGCAATCTTTGTAATGATCCATGTGGGGATGTATACAAAGATGTATGTCTTTTGAAAAGGTTTTCATTTGTTTTTTTTTTTGAAAGTTGTTTTGAAAGTGTAGTGTTGTGTGGTTTTGAAATTAGGCAAGTGTTTTGTTTTTTTGCAAGTTTGATTCAAGTAACTAAGAGGTTATCTACTCCTAAATTTCTCAAAAGATTATTGCTACGTTTTAACCCTTTTAACAAGTTTATTCCACCATTGGATTTGGTGGACAACCTTATATTAGGATGTGAAAGGGACAGGCGCGGGTCATCGTTTAGACCATAATTGCAACGACGTTAAATGTCTTTGGGCAATTTTCTTTAAGGGACTTGATCATTTGTTTTTGTTTGTTTTGAAAAGTTTTATCGAGGGACTATGATCATTCAATTTGTTTGCTTTGCCCAAAGAAGTTCAACATACAATATGGCCCAATTTTGAAAGGCAACAAGTGGAGTGCCCTAGGGGGTGCAAGTGTGATTTGTGTGTCCATTTTCATGCTTGTTTATCTTGAGATTAGGTCATAACTATTTTCATCGTTTTTCGCATACAAACCCTAATTCTAACATATTATCATTAGAAAGCAATAAAGTGCGAAATTAAAATTACTAAGCTATTACAAAACCAAATATGGGAAGGGGGGTACAAATGTTCAAATGGGGATATTGACAAGAATTTAAATCTACATTATTACATCATTTTGAATATTTGCAAATTAATCAATGTACAAAAATTAAATAAGAATGCAAGATACAAAAGAAATGTTTTGTATATATATGAAAAAAAATATTATTTATGTAAAAGAGAAAAGAAAATAAAAATATATTATTTTTTGGAGTATTTTGAATTTAGGGCAAAAACCCTAAATTTTAAAAGAAAATGCATTATTATCTAATTTAATACCACTATTTATTTATTATTTATAAAAATAAAATAAAAATGAAGTATATTATGGAAAAAGTATTTTTGTATCAAATATTAATAAAAATAAAAATTCAAGTATTTTTTATATTTTTAACTTAAATATATTGATAAACATATATATATATATATATATATATATATATATATATATATATATATATATATATATATATATATATATATATATATATATATATATATATATATATATATATATATATATATATATATATATATATATATATATATATATATATATATATATATATATATATATATATATATATATATATATATATATATATATATATATATATATATATTAAATCTTAAATATGTATTATACACAAAATAAATATTTATTTAATATTTTAATAAAACAAATAAAAAGAGTATTTTTTATGTGAAATATTTTCAGAAGGTAAATAAAAATAAAAATGTATTTACACTATTTTTCTATTTATTCTAATAATAGTATATATATATTTATGTATAAACAAAGAAATAAATCAAATAAATATGCCATAAATTCAAAAAAGGATGGAAAAAAATTTTTAAAATTTTTATATCATGAGAAAAAATAAGCAAAGTCAACCAAAAAAGAAAAAGTCAAAAAGAGTCAAAAATGAAGCAAACGGGCTCAGGGGGTATGAACATGGAAATAGGGTGTGAAAAGAAAATAGTTCCAGGCCCAGCCCAGACCACTTCTTCTTCAACCTCTGTACAACATCCTTCAAGCAAAACACGCGTTTTTTATCTCTGGATTCCTGGACTTTCAAGCAAAACTCATAACATGAAAAGTGTAGAGCATTAAGAGACGATTTCAACCATATAAAGAACTTGACCTATCTCTCTAAGATGAGGGAGAATTTCTCCTCCCCCAATTTCTGACCTAACTTTTCATCAATGTTCAGACATGAAATTCTCTAAGCACACGAAATATAAATGAAATCTAATCATATGAGCATGTTCAGGGCTATGATTGTGACATGTTTTCTTCACAAACCTAAAGCTAACAATGCCTAATAAGGGAGATAGAACTTCATGAATGTACCTGTTCAGTTGGAATCGAGCTTTACAATGGAGGATGTTTCAGAGTGAAATGATGACTTGTATAGCTTCCTTGAAGTGTAAGGATGCTTTTCCAAGTCCTACTTTGTCTTGAAACTCCCTGAATCGAGCTAGTGAACTCCAACTGCAAAACAGAAATTTAAAAATGGTGAAGTGGCTTGGAGGTGTTACAGGTCAGGTTTCAGGTCATGTTTAGCTTGCATAGGTTGTAAGGAAGGTAGAGGAACAGGTTTGGGCAAGAATGCTTGAAGGGATTGAGAGATAGCACTCAATCTGCAGGGGTTCCCCTGTTTGTGCAGTTTCAAGGTGATTAGGGCAATGGGAGTGTTTTAGATGGAAAGGGCTCGTGTGTTAGCTTGGATATGTTCTTCTGAATGTGTTTGATAACTTCTCTCTTGTGTTTCTATGCTGAGATTCAAGTTGTCACAAGTTATGGACTTTTCTTCTATGTTAAGCAACAAAATGCCACTTGATGTTTCTAGCCTGTACAGGCCCTCCCACTATGCTGCTATCCCTTGCCTTGATCAGTGCAATTTGCTCACAAACTTGTGCCAAGAAGATCTTGATTGTACCACTTGGATTGCAAACTTGACATAAAGTTCTTCTTTTCAAGAATGGAAATAGTGCTTTTTCTAGTTTAGGCTTAATTCCTTGTGTAATGACCAAAGGCTTAGAATAACAACTTGGTTCAATGGTTTTGCATTAAATTTATGAGTGTCAAAGGGTTTTAGGGCCTGCAATGTAGCACAAACTATGCTGATTTGAAAATGGTCCAAGTTATGAACATGTTCATGAACCATTCAAAAGTGGATTTTTGCCAACTTGTGAAATTCGAATCTCTCAAGTTATGAGGTTGTTTGATGAGTTCTTGGACATTTTGGAAAGCTTGGAATGTGTACTACAATCCATCTTTGAAATGCAAATTGAAATTCTAAGTGGAAGGGTATGAAAAGTGGCCTTGAAGTGGGGTAGAAAACCTTGTCAAAATAGGTCAAAATTCACTAAGTTAAGAATGGTTTAGTGCCCTTATTCAAAAAATTGTAACTTGAGATACAAGCTTCAAATGAGAAAACTTTGTGAATCAAAGTTGTAGATTATGCAACAAGCTACAACTTTCATGTTTTGACTTTTGTTTGAATCCAAATGGATCTTGGTGAAAAGATGGGGCAAAGTTGGGAAAAAATTAGGGTTTTTCATAACTTAGAAAAATTCTAAGTTATGAAAAATTCCATTTTCAAACCCTAATTTGCATTTTGTGATTTCTTGGTGAACAAGTTTCATGATTTGGCATGTTTTGATGAAAAATGAATCTTGACTCTTGATTTTGACCAAAAAGTCAAAGTTTGACTTTTCAGTATACAGTCAAAATTGATCAATTGACTGGGAAATTCAACTGTCAATCTTGTGTACTTGGGATCTTTTGAGCTTGATGAATGTGTCAAGATCATTTCATTGAGTCCTTGAGTCCATATGTAAGCTTGGTTTGCCATTGGCTAGGTCAAACAGTAAAAAATTGCCTTTGTGCAGTCAAAACCCTAAAAATGACCATTTTGCCCTTTTGGTGATCTGATCAAATTTCTTGTGGAATTGTGATCCAAACTTGATCAAATGGTCCATATGAGTTCAATATGTTGATGTGGGTTAAAAATCATGAGGTTTGACTGTCAATTGGCCACAGTTGACTTTTTTTCAATACAGTTGATTTCTAGGTCAACTGTCCAATTGACTGGGCAAAACTTGGAATCAAGACTTGAAACTTGGTGAGGGTAAACTTGGGAGTCCAATATGAAGCATGAAAGTCATCTTAGGCATTTTAGGTCAAAACATCCTTGGGCAAACACAAACCCTAATTTGAGTCCACAGTGCAAGGAGAAGTCTTGAGCAGAGGAAACCCTAACTGGATCTTGATCTTCAAAGGTCTTGTGATGAGAAAATGTTGAGGAAATGGGAGGGCAAATTTTGGGGTACAACACTGTGGTTTATCATGACATCATGCATCATAACATGGAATTCATACTTCATTACACTAACCATTTCAAAGACCAAGGGAATTTATCTTTGTTCTGTTTTGCAGATCATGTCTTCCATGCGCAAAAATACTATCCGAGTCAACTTTGTGCAAATACCTGCCCAACTTAAAGAGCTAGCCTCAAGAGTTTCTGAGACTTCTATGTTCATTAAGAGGCACGGTCAGCTTCTCAGCCTGGTTACTTCAAACCTTGATGAACAGATGATGAGTGTACTATTTCAGTTCTTCGATCCCGTGCATCATTGCTTCACCTTTCCAGATTACCAGCTGGTACCCACCTTGGAAGAGTTCTCTCATCTATTGGGCATACCCATTCTTGAACAGGTACCCTTCACAGGTATGGAAGAAGTTCCTAGACCAGAAGACATTGCCTCAGCTCTGCATTTAAAACGGGCTGATGTGGTATCAAATTGGGAAACACGAAGCGGAGTCGGAGGTTTTCTAGCCAAATTTTTGATAGACCAAACTTAACTATTTTGGGATGATTTGGATTTTCAGGCTTTTGAAGATGTCTTGTCTCTTCTTATCTATGGTTTGGTTCTCTTCCCTAATCCAGACTCCTTTGTAGATGTGAATGCTGTCAAGATTTTCCTTTCCCGCAACCCTGTGCCTACCTTGCTTGGAGATATCTTGCATGCTATCCATACTCGTACTATGAGGAGAAGAGGGACTCTCATGTGTTGCATGTCGTTGCTGTCGAGGTGGTTTATTTCTCACCTCCCTAAGTCTGTGCTGAAGAACGAAGAAGGGTTGGGTTGGTCTTACAGAATAGTGTCACTTGCTCATACAGATATTCTTTGGTGTTCCCGGGCTATGGAAAACACCGCTGTTATTGACCGCTGTGGGGGATACCCTAATGTCCCACTGCTTGGAATCAGAGGAGGCATAACTTACAATTCTTGCCTAGCATTGTGACAATTTGGTCATGCTCGAAGAGATGGTCCCCATGAGTTACTTCTTGAGGACATTGTATTTGACTATAAGGAGGATGTTAAGGAGCATCGCCAGAGGTTTATACGAGCTTGGGGCATGGTGAACAGATCTGACCCCCAAGAGTTGGGACCAAAGACTTCCCTTCCTATGCATCCTTACCTCCAATGGGTCCTAGCTCGTGCCCAGAAGCTTGGGATGCCCTATGAGGCTGTATTACCAGTGGTTGTGGAGCCCGCTAATGAAGAAGGCATTCCTTACACGGTTCTCTATCCTTACATGCCCATTGATCCTGGGGAGTTGCAGAGGTCTTGGATTCAGCTGAAGAATGAGCGGGATACTTATCGGGAACATTATGATGAGCAAGAAAGGAAGATTTTGAAGCTCACCAGGCATCTCGAGGAAGAAAGAGTAATCAATGACTACATCATCACAAAGAGGAAGCGACCATGGGACTTTTGATTTTGCTTTTTCTAGTTTTAGATTTTGTTTTATTTACTTCTTTGTAACACTTTAAAGGCATTGTTGAACCTTTCAAAGTTAAGCTAATAAAGTTTTTTTTATTTTTGGTTTACAAATTTAAATCTCCCAAAGTCTTTGAAATCATTACATGCGCATCCCATTATCGTGCACATCATTATAGGTACCTTTATAGGTTTCTCATCTTCTTCGCTGTTTATTTAAGCAGAAATGTCTTTCGATCAAGCCATCAAAGATCTTCAGGCACAAAACGCCCAATTCCAACAAATGTTCATAAGTATGGCTAAAGGGAAAGAGGATTTGAATACCCTTATTCTAAAAGAGAAGAAGAAGAAGAAGAAGAAGGTCGGTGTTCTGAACATGGGTAGAAGATTCAGAGAAAGGTTGAGACAACCAGCTGATCTGACCTCCTCATCCAAGGACGGGGAGAACCAAGAAAAGGCAAAGGACCCTAGTCCTGCAGTTTCTGATAACGATACAGATTACCATGATGAGCAATATCCTCCTGCTGAGGATAGGTACAAGCAGCTAGAAGACCGTCTGAGCGTTATGGAAATTCAGAAAATACCTGGTTTGGATTTCGGAGAACTGGGACTGGTATCAGGAGTGGTCATCCCTCATAAGTTCAAAGCTCCGGTTTTCACCAAGTATGATGGGGTGTCCTGCCCAAAACTCCATCTCCGCTCGTATGTCAGGAAAATCCAACCCCACACTGCTAATAGAAATTTGTGGGTGCATTTCTTTCAAGATAGTATGTCAGGGACTCAGCTTGAATGGTTCTATCAATTGGAGGGGGCCAGTGTCCAAAACTGGGAAGATCTTGCTGCTGCTTTCTACAAGTAGTATCAATACAACACCGACCTTGCTCCTACTCGTACTCATCTCCAGGGTATGTCCATGGGTGCAGGTGAAGGTTTTAAAGACTATGCTCAAAAGTGGAGAGACTTGGCTAGAAGAGTCCAACCCCCTTTGTCTGATAGGGAGTTGGTTGATATGTTTCTAGGGACACTATCTGGTCCATTTTTCAATCACTTGATCGGCAGCTCGTCATCTGGTTTTACTGAGTTGATTTTGACTGGAGAAAGAGTAGAAGCTGGCATTCGAAGTGGTAAAATACAGAAGGACGCCTCTTCGAGTTCGGTAAAGAAGCCTTTCACTAGTAAGAAGGAAGCTAGCATAGTCTATAGCCCGAGGGGCCAGAGAAGATCTGAACACCGTCAAACGGTAAATGTTGTAATAATGCCAAGACCCGCAGTTTCTCCACCATGCAACAATCAACAAAGGGTGGGAAGACCGCAACGGCAGTTTACCCGCATCAATATGACTTTGGCTGAAGTTCTACCTCATCTTCTGAAATCCAACTTGGCAACCTTGAGAGAGGCTCCCAAGAATCCAAACACTACTTCTCCCAGATACAATCCCAACGCACGGTGCGCCTATCATTTTGAGAGTCCAGGCCACGATACAAACGATTGTTGGGCTATGAGAAACAAAGTGCAAGACTTGCTCGAAGCCAAGGAGATAGAGTTTGATGCTCCAGAAAAGCCGAATGTTATAAATGCTCCCATGCCCAAACATGGTCGTGGAGTTAATGTTGTTGACACCGATTTGTTTGTGACCTCTATTGAAGAAATTTCTACTCCTCTAATGACGGTTAAGAAGAATTTGTTGTTGGCCGGTTTATTTCCGGGTTATGGTGAAGGTTGCCACATGTGTTCAATTCTACCTTCCGATTGTTGTATGTTAAAGTCAGGTGTTCAGCACCTGATGGATAATAAAGAGATTTTGTTCAAGAAGACTATGATTCCCGTTGTTCCAAATGAAGACGTCGCCATTATAAGCATTTCCGCCAATCCTTCCAAGGTTTCCTCGAGAAAACCTGTTAGGGTTACACCTGTTCTAAGAATTGCTCCACTAATAATCACTGTTCCTGGTCCCATTCCGTACACCTCAGAAAAGGCTGTCTGTGATCGGTGGATCTGGAACTGACTGTTTAACGCTGGTTTGCGAAATGTCGCAGAAGCAAGAGTCGCCACCGTCTTTTATTTTCTCCAAATGGAAAGGACAAAAGCACAGAAAAATTCCTTAAAGAGATTGCTCTCGGTTCGGGAGGTAGATTATAGAAAGGGAAGGTGTTAGCACCCTTTCTATCCATGGTTATCCATGGGCTCTTAGATACTTGCTCATTTGTGTTTTCAAAAATGGTTTGTTTGCTTTTCAACTGTGGGTTTTTAAAAAAGTTTCTTTGAAAATTCCAGTTCGACTCTTGTATCGGTCCTCAAGAGTGTTTGAAAAATTGCTTTCGAAAGCTTTTTGAAAATGTGTTGGTGTGAAAAGTATTTTTGAATTTTTGTTTGAAATTTAGAGCAAGTATCTATGAGAACCTACCTACCCTAAGGAATTCGTCTGTGTAAATGTCCTTTAAAGTAGTGCCATCCCACCATTGAGAGGTAGGTAGCACCACCGTTGGAGGTGTTCGGGTCAATTCGAGGTTCGGGACATGGTGATCACCAGAGTAATGGGAAGACACCTTAGAAGCTACCCTCATGCCAGGTTCCCGGATCATGAGGACTTACTAAAACATCCTCTACTCGACGATCACCTTTCGAGGCAAGGCAACAGTGAGGCGTACCCTAGGGGTGGTGTGTGATTTGTGTGTCAGATTCATTTATTTTTGTCTTGTCAGGTTATGGGTGATCTATGCGTTTGTTTTTATTTTTTTGTCATTCATTCTTGCATGCCATTATTAACAGTTAAAAAAGTGCGGAAAGATAAAATTCCTAAACTATTACAAAGGCGCGGGTCCACATCGCCAAATTTAATCCAGGACCCGATTTGACAGAAAATAAAGAAGTAAAGTGCGAGAAATAAAATGTCTGAGTTTACAAGGCTTTGGGAGAACTACATTAATATTATAAGAAATAAAATAAAATGCGCGAATTGGAATTAAAATTGGAAGCGAGGGCGTTGGACCCTTTTTAATGAAATTAAATTAAATGATTAAACTAATGAAATTAAAGAGAAAAAAGAAATTATTATTTTTTGAGTTTTTGATATTTATGTTTTTTATGTATTTTTATGAAAAAGATTAAATGAAATTAAAATATTAATCCTAATTCTAATTTTTTTTATTTATTAAGAAAAACATGTTAAAATTAAACCTAAAATTAATCTAATTATTTACATGCAATTTTGATTTATAAAAATAAATAATTAATTATTAGTGAAATTTATTTACAAAAAAATATTAATTAAATAAATATATTTTGATTTTTATGACTTTTCTGTTTTTTACTATTTTTTATATTTTATGAAAATAAGTTAAATTAAAGGAATTAATTAAAAAAAAAGAAATAATTGAAATAAATAAAATAAGGAAAAGAAAGAAAATACAATACCTTGGGGGGTTTCTGTCCCCTTTTTGGAGGTGAATTGGAGTGGTTTGGCCATTTGTGTTCTGGCCTCATCATATCATGCATAAGTTGTTCTACTTTGGCCATTTGGCTTTTGGCTTTTGGCCATTTGCGTTTTGGCCTCAACGTTCCTTAATCTGTCTGTCTCGTCATGTATTGGGGTCATGCATATGTTTTTCTACTGTGGCCATTTAGCTTTTGGCTTTTGGCCATTTGGCTTTTGGCCTTTTGGCCTCAACGTTCCTTAATGAACGTGGGATCCTGTCTAAATCTGCAGTGTTGAACCTCAAGAACACATTAAATAAAATCATAAAAATTCAAATAAAACCAACATATGAAGAAATTTAATGTTTAGGCACAATATGGCATGTATGAATGATTATACCCTTTTGATCATGGAGATCAAATCAATCTTACCCTTACTGGAAGATTAGTGACCTGCTTTTATGCCTTACTGGAAAATTAGGATCATGGAAATCAAGCCAGCCCTATCCTTACTGAAGAAGGAGTGAGGTATTGGTTTATAACTGTGATGGCCTGTTTGTGGTGAGAGAGAGATTTGTAATAAGGATTTCAAGGTTTTAGGGTTCTTGAAAGAATTTGATATTCTAACAGTGTTGTGGCAAGGTTTTTTCTCTCTTTTTCTCTTCTCTTTTTTTATTTTTTCTCCCTTTGGTTTGTGTGAAAAGAAGGTGATTATATAAGGGAAATTAAGGTAAAGCAAATGGGCTTTGAATGTGCAATTGGGCCTCCAATATTCACTTGAATTCGTCACTTTCCAGGCTAAATCGCAGGGACTTAAGTGCATTTTTTGAAATATGAAAACAAAATGTAGCCGGCATCGAGAACTAACTCCTGTCCGAAAATCGACTCAATCGGATAAACGGTGAATTAGTTATGAGTTTTTGAAGTTTCAGCTCAGACAAACTTATTTTGGGCTTCAGTGTCGACTCTGACACGTTCTTCAATAAAAAACTGGTATTGATCGGTGCATAATTTGGTCTCGACTTTTGAAGCAAAGTTGTAGATCTATGAGTCAGGGACCTTGTGTAAAAACATTAGTCCAATCCGATAAAAATTGACCGAGTTATGAATTTTCGAAGTTTCGGCCCAGATGAAATAATATTCAGCATTCAGGATTTTCGGCGTGTCACGCACTCTGAGCAAAAAATGAAGGCCTTTTGAATACCGTTTGAACTCAATACCTTCTGTGAAAATGTAGCCAACTCAATTTGTGAAATTTTGGCACCGGAACCAGCTCGATACGATGAAAATCGACCAAGTTATGATTTTTTGAACATGACGCAAATAAACTTCTGTCACAAATTTCTGCACGAAAATACTTGATAAATCCACATTTTTGAAGACCTTCTGATCGAAATTGGCTTCCAGCCGTGAGAGATGAAAACGTAGATAATGTCAAGACGGAATTTTGGCCACCGGAACGGGTTCAAAACGAGCCACGATCTTCAAGTTATGAATTTTTTAGCGCGTAAAAACTGCACTTTCAGCACACTTTTTCACCATATTTCTTCAAGAAAACTCGCACATTCGGATACCTTCTTTAAAGAATTATCTCTTGAGCCGAACCTGAATTTGAGAATATGTTATCAGAGATATCTTGGCGAAAGAATACCTGAATATGACGCGCCGGGTTGGACTTGTGAATTTTTCTTGGAATATTTTGAGAAATATGGGAGGGCAAATTTTGGGGTACAACAGTTGCCCCTGTTCAATCTTCTTAGACCTGAGGATGCAGATTGGCTGACGTGCCTTTCGTAATCCGAGGGTGGGAGATGATTGAACACTAGAGTGCCCAGAAATTTGCGCTCACATAGTAGTGTGATGGTGGAAATGGGCTTATAGATGCCATTTAGAGGTTGCTGGATAGGATGATGGGCTTATAGATGCCATCTGGATGTTGATTGCGTAGGAGATTCCTTAGCGAGAACTTGCATACCTGCAAAACAGAAAATGAGTACCTGACACGTTGCAGGAGCTGATTTTAAATGCTTGGTATAGATGTGTCCTGACTGGTTGCAGGAGTTGAGTCTGGAGCTTCAAACGGCGATGAATGAACCAGGGATGGTTATTGCTTTAGTATGAATGGTAAGAGAACCTTGGGCGACTTTAACTTCAACAACGCTCGTTGAGAAAAATCTTGGCGGGAATTACCATCTTTGCAATATCGGGAAGAAAACCATAGGCTATTATAATCTGAAAGGGAATCACCTCACTTGCCGTCGGAGAGGGAATCATAGGAAAAGGAATTGTCACCTCACACCGTCGGAGAGGGAAACATCTGAAAAAGGGCTTACCACCTCACGCACCGTAGGAGAGGGAACCATGGGAGACTATCACCTCACACTCATCGTCGGAGAGGGAAACATCTGAAAAAGGGCTTACTACCTCACATACCGTTGGAGAGGGAACCATAAGAGACTATCACCTCACACTCATCGTCGGAGAGGGAAACATCTGAAAAAGGATTACTACCTCACACACCGTTGGAGAGGGAACCATAAGAGACTATCACCTCACACTCATCGTCGGAGAGGGAAACATCTGAAAAAGGATTACTACCTCACACACCGTTGGAGAGGGAACCATAAGAGACTATCACCTCACACTCATCGTCGGAGAGGGAAACATCTGAAAAAGGATTACTGCCTCACACACCGTTGGAGAGGGAACCATAAGAGACTATCACCTCACACTCATCGTCGGAGAGGGAAACATCTGAACAAGGATTACTACCTCACACACCGTTGGAGAGGGAACCATAAGAGACTATCACCTCACACTCATCGTCGGAGAGGGAAACATCTGAAAAAGGATTACTACCTCACACACCGTTGGAGAGGGAACCATAAGAGACTATCACCTCACACTCATCGTCGGAGAGGGAAACATCTGAAAAAGGATTACTACCTCACACACCGTTGGAGAGGGAACCATAAGAGACTATCACCTCACACTCATCGTCGGAGAGGGAAACATCTGAAAAAGGATTACTACCTCACACACCGTTGGAGAGGGAACCATAAGAGACTATCACCTCACACTCATCGTCGGAGAGGGAAACATCTGAAAAAGGATTACTACCTCACACACCGTTGGAGAGGGAACCATAAGAGACTATCACCTCACACTCATCGTCGGAGAGGGAAACATCTGAAAAAGGATTACTACCTCACACACCGTTGGAGAGGGAACCATAAGAGACTATCACCTCACGCTCATCGTCGGAGAGGGAAACATCTGAAAAAGGATTACTACCTCACACACCGTTGGAGAGGGAACCATAAGAGACTATAATCTGGGATAACTTCTACTGAGTCTTTATCAGAAAAATCTGTTGGGAGTCGATTTAGCTGGACTAGAGAAGGCTTTGAAATATGTTTGAGCATTTTAACTGCGTCTTTCCTGAAAGGTAAAGGTCAGTCCTATGCGATGCATGATATGGATCAAGCAATGATGTTCTCAACATAAATGAGATTTGTATGATATGATGCGTCTATGCATGCTATAATGATATGTGTGGTGTTTTATGAATGTACGTTTTTGTCCAGGAAAGTAGATCCTTGACGGGTGCCGGGAAGTCGTATCCTGGGCTGCTGTTGAAGAATAGATTTCCCTTCCGCTGGGGATGATAGTTGCAAGAATACCGGTAGGAGAAGATGACTCCGTTGAGGAATAAACTTGGCAAATGGAAAATTCTGCGGGGAGAAAAGATACTCTAGCGACCATGCTGGGAAGCAATACTCTGTGGGGAGAGAGATATTTTGCTGAATGTTGATAGTAACTTGCTGAGGATACCCTTGTTGTATAGGAAGTAGTTGATGAACTTCGCTGGGGTAAGAAGACTTCGGCGACGACGCTCTTTCCGTGGCTTTTGGCTGAGGATAACCCAGTTATATCCTGTTAAGGAAATAACTCTTTGAATAAAGCCGAGCGACGCGTTCGTGCTTTGCGAGGATAAGCTTCCAGAATCTACTGGGGATGAGCTTACTGCTTGAGGAGATGGATTCCACCTTTTCTGGGGAACTGGATTGGATTCTCTGGGGAAGTATTGAACTGTATTGGTTATGTTCTCCAACGGACCCTACCTTGACACCTTAGAGGACAGAGCAATCAGATTGCTTAGACCACCCATTATTGCCCCTGTTTCTGATGTGGGAGCGGAAGATACCCGTGGAGGTGCTTGATAGTTGTTGATGGACAAAACTTCTTCTAGTAGGCAGGTGACAAGATGACAGGACATAGTCGTACGCTTTGATCCCTAACTTTTGCCTGGACCGCCCTTTCGGGTTTTCGGTCCACCGGGATACCCATTTTTGCCCAAGCCGCCTTTTCAGGTTTTCGACTTGCCGGGTGTACAGATTTTTCATTTCATCCCTCATTTTGCCCGAACCCTTTTGGTTCGCCGAGAAGCCCTTATTTTTGCCTAGGTATGTCAACCTAGCGGGTCTTTGATCGTGCGTAGTATTTTTTTCGACTATGTCCGTTCTCGGAAAGTAGGGAGTTGCCCCTGTTAGAATTATTTTGTCATGCCACCAGAAGGTGTTTGATCAGGCAAGATTCCTTGCTGGAGTGCCCCAAGTGACTCAGGCAGAGATTTGCCCCAGGCTACTTGGCCTTTTGAGAGATTCTCCGAATCTTGATTGGACTGCCCCAGATAATGGACCATGGTCATGTCTGCCCCTTGATTGGAAGCACTTTTGTTCACTAGGCATTCGTCGTGCGAATTTTTATGCTGTTCAAACAAAAAGTCATATGCAAACAAAGTTATGTTAAAAATGCAAAGCCTATGTCTGTCTTGAAGATTTTGAAAATGCATTCTTTTTTTCATAAAACAAGTGAATGTTTGTAAAACGTGATGTCAACTCCGTATTTACCGTAAGCCTTAAGGAGTCAGGATACCTTTCATAACAGTATGCTTTCGAACTAACCCGTGCTTCAGCTAGGACTTTTAAGGATTATAACGTGGCCTGGTTCACGGTTTAAGAAACAAAGGATAAAGGCTCAAATTTTATTTGTACCCACCCGCTCTTCGTGATGTTCTCCAAACCTAAACTCAGTTGATCACACGTTAGACCTTGTTTGAGTCTTTGCTCTGATTTTCCGGTGATGGTTCGGATATTGATGATTTATTTTGAATGGGCAGTCATTTTTTGCTTTGGTTGAGGGTTTGTGAGACCTTTTTCTTGACTTTTGTTATCCCTTTTTTTCCTGAACTGTTTCCTTTTTTTGGAATTACAGTCAGCGGGATGCCCCAGTTTCATAAGTCCCTTTTATAGGTTTAGACTTCTTGGGCTTTTCATTTATGATTCTTGATAACGACTGCCTGTCTTTATGATTGTTCTGAACCATCACTGTCTTTTTTTTGTTTTGCAAGGACCTCCTTGGTGCCATTCGTTATGCACTTGGATCAACTGAGAGAATTACCCTGCCCCAGGTTATGATTAAGGGTTCTGATTTTCGAAAATAAAAACTCCTACTTCTTTGGCTCAGAGGGGTTGACGAGGGATTATCTTCCTTATAACTCCAGTGTTTAGGATTTGAAACAATGCCTGTACCTCATCAGCGGGGTCTGTCCAAAAGCATACTGTAAATTGTGGTATCGTTTTCGTCATCCTCCCTCAAGAGGCTTAGAATTATTAACCAAGAGTTGATCATCAGAAAAAATATGAAAAGAATTTTGAATATAATGAAAACAATTGTATTAATTCCCAAAACAGACACATGCGATGCATTAATAGAATAAAAGAGTTTGCTATGACATTAATTGTTTATATAAGCAAAGAAAAACACAACTCAGAAATTCAAATAAACAAAAGGTCTTCAACGATTGGGTAACGGAGCAGTGATTATGTTCGGAGTCTCAGGCACTTCAAACTGAATCTCCCCGGCGTCGATCAATTCTTGAATCTTGTTCTTGAGAGGCCAGCAGTTGTCCGTAGTATGCCCCGGGCTATCAGAATGATATGCGCACCTATCATTGGGATGATAGTTGGGAGCAGAAGTGTTCGGATTCCGAAGAGGAGCCCTTAAGGTGATCAGCCCTGCCTTCAACATTTGTTGCAGCGCTTGATCCAGCGACATGTTGATTTTGGTGTACTGTCGTTTCTCCTTGCGCTGCTGCCCCTGTCCTTGTTGAGCAGGCCCGGGATTGGAGATCTGGATTGCCCCTACCTCATGACGGCTCTTTTTACCGTGCACAGCATTGGATTCTTTCTTTCCATGATGAGGCTTTTTATCAGAAGGTGCAGCCTCTTGAATTTTCCCAGACCGGATGCCAGCTTCTATTCGCTCTCCAGTCAAGATAAGATCTGTGAATCCAGCAGACGAATTCCCAATTAGGTGGTTGTAGAACGGACCAGACAGGGTCCCTAAGAACATATCAACAAGTTCCCGATCAGTCAAAGGTGGTTGTACCCTTCCAGCAAGATCCCTCCATTTCTGCGCATATTCTTTAAAACCTTCACTTGATCCTAACGACATGCCATGGAGTTGGGTACGCGTAGGAGCAAGGTCGGCATTATATTGATACTGCTTGTAGAAAGCAGTAGCCAACTCCTCCCAGTTACGAACCTTGGTCCCATCCAGCTGATAGAACCATTCGAGATGAGTCCCTAAAAGACTCTCCTGGAAGAAGTGGATCCACAAGTTCTTGTCCACCGTATATGGTTGAATCTTCCGAACATAGGACCTGAGATGTAACTTGGGACAAGACGCCCCGTCATACTTGGTAAAGGATGGTGCTTTGAACTTCCGAGGGATAATCACACCAGTTGACAAACCCAGATCTCCAAAATCCAGCCCAGGTACCTGTTGGATCTCCATAGCATTCAGCCTATCCTCCAACTGTTTGTACTTGTCTTCGACAGGAGGGTATTGTTCGTCGTTGAAATCTGTCTCGTTGTCGGAGACCACTGGACTGGGAACCCTTTCCCCCTGATGACTACCTTCCCTCACAGATGGAGTTGTCCTCTCAGTTTCAATCTGCGGTGCATTCCCAGATCTGCGTCTAGGGCTGAACAAAACAGTCCTCCTCTTCTTCTTTTCCTTCTTCAAGAGCAAAGCCTTCAGATCTTGTTGCCCCTGGGTCAAGTTCATGATCAACCCTTGGAACTGGGCGTTCTGAGCCTGGAGGGCCTTGATGGACTGCTCAGCTGATGATTCAGGATTCATGACGATCGGCTGAAATAAACAGCGAAGAAGGGTAAGCAACCTGTCAAAGGGACACCTGCAATGCAATGAGATGTATGACATGCATGCAATGATTTCAAGGACCTCGCAGGGTAAACAGAGAAACTTGTTAGAGTTGGAAACTGGCAACTTGATTGAAGGAACTTCCTGTTGTAGAGAGCCCTTCTTCAAGGGTCAAAGGCTCACCATATCCAGTGGGTCATAGCCCCTGACAGCCTTGGCTAGAGGAAAATAAATCCTCTTTGCCCCTTGCTGGGATAATTGTTCATCATGACCTGCATCACAAGCCCTTGAGATCCTTGAAATGGGTTAGGATGTATGCAATGATATGATGTCATGCTATGCATGGGGTGATGTAGGTAAACCCTGTTATGAGTCCCAATTAAGGACTATAAACAGACCCTGCAAGAAATTTAGTATACTTTGTTATGAGTCCCAATTAAGGGCTATAAACAAAACCTGCAAGAGATCTAGTAAACCCTGTTATGAATCCCAGTTAAGGACTATAAACAAAACCTGCAAGAAATTTGGTAAACCCTGTCATGAGTCCTAGTTAAGGACTATAGACAAAACCTGCAAGTAGTTCATGTGTCAGCTAACAAGCATGCAAGTAGGCAAGTACAAAGGCACACAAGTCACACAAGAGAAACCCTTAGGGTTTAAGCCAGCATGGGGTCTGGGTATTACCCTCTTGAAGTTGGTGGGTTCAACCTGTCCTAATCAAAGTAACCGGGTTCTAAGGTTCCCAATATCACGGGATTGCTTTCATTGTTCATCGTTTCGATTTAGCCACTGAACTGGCGACCGAAATATTCCAGGAAAGCAACCCTCAATTGAGTGTAGTATCGAGTATCAACCAACCTCGGACTGCACCAAAGTCAGTTATCTCACTACCCTAAAGAGGCCAAGATAGTTCAATTAAGGTTCCTAAGGTCTGTTGATGCTTCACGACACCACGCGGAGGCCCCGTACTCTCCTTGACTGAACTCAAGGGTTACCGGTACACACCAAAGTGCCACATCAACGTAGCAGACTGTTTCAACCATGTCGGTATACCCCGCACAGTTCCCTCACAGCCTTGTTGCTACTTTTTAAGAAAGGTATCCCCAGATCCGGGTTAGGATCTATAGAACTCCCAAGACAGTCCCACAATTTAAAGCACACAAGGAAAGCAATTGAAAACACGGTTATGAACTAACCCTAAGGTACACCTCACTTTATAAAGGGTCCCCAGCAGAGTCGCCAGTTCTGTGATCGGTGGATCTGGAACTGACTGTTTAACGCTGGTTCGCGAAATGTCGCAGAAGCAAGAGTCGCCACCGTCTTTTATTTTCTCCAAATGGAAAGGACAAAAGCACAGAAAAATTCCTTAAAGAGATTGCTCTCGGTTCGGGAGGTAGATTATAGAAAGGGAAGGTGTTAGCACCCTTTCTATCCATGGTTATCCATGGGCTCTTAGATACTTGCTCATTTGTGTTTTCAAAAATGGTTTGTTTGCTTTTCAACTGTGGGTTTTTAAAAAAGTTTCTTTGAAAATTCCAGTTCGACTCTTGTGTCGGTCCTCAAGAGTGTTTGAAAAATTGCTTTCGAAAGCTTTTTGAAAATGTGTTGGTGTGAAAAGTATTTTTGAATTTTTGTTTGAAATTTAGAGCAAGTATCTATGAGAACCTACCTACCCTAAGGAATTCGTCTGTGTAAATGTCCTTTAAAGTAGTGCCATCCCACCATTGAGAGGTAGGTAGCACCACCGTTGGAGGTGTTCGGGTCAATTCGAGGTTCGGGACATGGTGATCACCAGAGTAATGGGAAGACACCTTAGAAGCTACCCTCATGCCAGGTTCCCGGATCATGAGGACTTACTAAAACATCCTCTACTCGACGATCACCTTTCGAGGCAAGGCAACAGTGAGGCGTACCCTAGGGGTGGTGTGTGATTTGTGTGTCAGATTCATTTATTTTTGTCTTGTCAGGTTATGGGTGATCTATGCGTTTGTTTTTATTTTTTTGTCATTCATTCTTGCATGCCATTATTAACAGTTAAAAAAGTGCGGAAAGATAAAATTCCTAAACTATTACAAAGGCGCGGGTCCACATCGCCAAATTTAATCCAGGACCCGATTTGACAGAAAATAAAGAAGTAAAGTGCGAGAAATAAAATGTCTGAGTTTACAAGGCTTTGGGAGAACTACATTAATATTATAAGAAATAAAATAAAATGCGCGAATTGGAATTAAAATTGGAAGCGAGGGCGTTGGACCCTTTTTAATGAAATTAAATTAAATGATTAAACTAATGAAATTAAAGAGAAAAAAGAAATTATTATTTTTTGAGTTTTTGATATTTATGTTTTTTATGTATTTTTA
Organism: Vicia faba; assembly: GCA_948472305.1. Classification (NCBI taxonomy): domain Eukaryota; kingdom Viridiplantae; phylum Streptophyta; class Magnoliopsida; order Fabales; family Fabaceae; genus Vicia; species Vicia faba. The sequence goes on along the minus strand of OX451740.1, from coordinate 483,187,215 downwards.
TGAAAAAGATTAAATGAAATTAAAATATTAATCCTAATTCTAATTTTTTTTATTTATTAAGAAAAACATGTTAAAATTAAACCTAAAATTAATCTAATTATTTACATGCAATTTTGATTTATAAAAATAAATAATTAATTATTAGTGAAATTTATTTACAAAAAAATATTAATTAAATAAATATATTTTGATTTTTATGACTTTTCTGTTTTTTACTATTTTTTATATTTTATGAAAATAAGTTAAATTAAAGGAATTAATTAAAAAAAAAGAAATAATTGAAATAAATAAAATAAGGAAAAGAAAGAAAATACAATACCTTGGGGGGTTTCTGTCCCCTTTTTGGAGGTGAATTGGAGTGGTTTGGCCATTTGTGTTCTGGCCTCATCATATCATGCATAAGTTGTTCTACTTTGGCCATTTGGCTTTTGGCTTTTGGCCATTTGCGTTTTGGCCTCAACGTTCCTTAATCTGTCTGTCTCGTCATGTATTGGGGTCATGCATATGTTTTTCTACTGTGGCCATTTAGCTTTTGGCTTTTGGCCATTTGGCTTTTGGCCTTTTGGCCTCAACGTTCCTTAATGAACGTGGGATCCTGTCTAAATCTGCAGTGTTGAACCTCAAGAACACATTAAATAAAATCATAAAAATTCAAATAAAACCAACATATGAAGAAATTTAATGTTTAGGCACAATATGGCATGTATGAATGATTATACCCTTTTGATCATGGAGATCAAATCAATCTTACCCTTACTGGAAGATTAGTGACCTGCTTTTATGCCTTACTGGAAAATTAGGATCATGGAAATCAAGCCAGCCCTATCCTTACTGAAGAAGGAGTGAGGTATTGGTTTATAACTGTGATGGCCTGTTTGTGGTGAGAGAGAGATTTGTAATAAGGATTTCAAGGTTTTAGGGTTCTTGAAAGAATTTGATATTCTAACAGTGTTGTGGCAAGGTTTTTTCTCTCTTTTTCTCTTCTCCTTTTTTATTTTTTCTCCCTTTGGTTTGTGTGAAAAGAAGGTGATTATATAAGGGAAATTAAGGTAAAGCAAATGGGCTTTGAATGTGCAATTGGGCCTCCAATATTCACTTGAATTCGTCACTTTCCAGGCTAAATCGCAGGGACTTAAGTGCATTTTTTGAAATATGAAAACAAAATGTAGCCGGCATCGAGAACTAACTCCTGTCCGAAAATCGACTCAATCGGATAAACGGTGAATTAGTTATGAGTTTTTGAAGTTTCAGCTCAGACAAACTTATTTTGGGCTTCAGTGTCGACTCTGACACGTTCTTCAATAAAAAACTGGTATTGATCGGTGCATAATTTGGTCTCGACTTTTGAAGCAAAGTTGTAGATCTATGAGTCAGGGACCTTGTGTAAAAACATTAGTCCAATCCGATAAAAATTGACCGAGTTATGAATTTTCGAAGTTTCGGCCCAGATGAAATAATATTCAGCATTCAGGATTTTCGGCGTGTCACGCACTCTGAGCAAAAAATGAAGGCCTTTTGAATACCGTTTGAACTCAATACCTTCTGTGAAAATGTAGCCAACTCAATTTGTGAAATTTTGGCACCGGAACCAGCTCGATACGATGAAAATCGACCAAGTTATGATTTTTTGAACATGACGCAAATAAACTTCTGTCACAAATTTCTGCACGAAAATACTTGATAAATCCACATTTTTGAAGACCTTCTGATCGAAATTGGCTTCCAGCCGTGAGAGATGAAAACGTAGATAATGTCAAGACGGAATTTTGGCCACCGGAACGGGTTCAAAACGAGCCACGATCTTCAAGTTATGAATTTTTTAGCGCGTAAAAACTGCACTTTCAGCACACTTTTTCACCATATTTCTTCAAGAAAACTCGCACATTCGGATACCTTCTTTAAAGAATTATCTCTTGAGCCGAACCTGAATTTGAGAATATGTTATCAGAGATATCTTGGCGAAAGAATACCTGAATATGACGCGCCGGGTTGGACTTGTGAATTTTTCTTGGAATATTTTGAGAAATATGGGAGGGCAAATTTTGGGGTACAACACTGTCCCATGGCAATATGGTGCTGATCTATATTACCATAGTGTTAAGCAAGATCTGAAGACTGAAGAAGCTGATACTGATGTCAGTAATATTGTCGGGACTAGTAAAGTTACCCGAAATGGAAGGGTCTTCTCTCCTGAGATTTCCCCGAAGACTATCATCAAGCCTACTGTTACTCCAACTACTGTTCCAACCAGCAGTCCTGACATTTCTCCTGTTCCTACTCCAGTTATTACACTTGCTACTATTCCTTTTCTTACTCCAATTATCACTCCTGCTGCTGAGCCATCTGGGACTCGGAGCAAAGAAATCATAGGTGAGCCTGCCCGGACGGAGGCACCTAAGAAAATCGTTGGGGAAGCCTCTAAACAAGAAATAGAGGAAATACTGAAAATTATCAAGAAGAGTGACTACAATGTGGTCGAGCAGCTGGGGCAGACCCCATCAAAGATATCCATGTTGTCTTTGCTGTTGTGTTCTGAAGCTCACGCGAAGGCTTTGATTGCATTTCTCAAAACTGCGCATGTGCCGCAGGAAACTTCAGTAGATCAGTTCAAAGATTGTGTGGCCAGCCTGACTACTGACAATGGGCTAGGTTTTTCAGATACGGATCTGACCCCAAAGGGGAGAAATCATAATGATGCTCTGCATGTCTCGATTGAGTACAGGGGCACCACCATGGCTCATGTTCTAGTAGATACCGGATCTTCGTTGAATGTTCTACCAAAGAAAGCGTTGACCGATTGGATTGTGAAGGTTTGACCTTAAAGCTGAGTAACATCGTGGTAAGGGCTTTTGATGGATCAAAAAGAATGGTGCACAGGGAGGTGGACATTCCTGTCAAAGTGGGTTCTCAGACCTTTGGGTCCACCTTCTACGTAATGGATGTCAGACCATCATATTCTTGCTTGCTGGGTCGTCCTTGGATTCATAAGGCTGGGGCAGTTACTTCCACACTCCATCAAATGCTGAAATATCCGGTGAAAGGGAAGATTGTCACAGTGCGAGGTGAAGAGGAGTATCTGGTGAGTCATCTCAATTCCTTCCGCTATGTAGAGATGGACGGGGAATTCATAGAAACTCCCTGTCAGAATTTCGAAGAGGTCCCCCAGTTCTCGGCATCAACTGAAGTTACTACCAACAAACCTCTACTGAAGATGGATTCTCTCAAGGATGCCAGGGCTGTAGTTGAAGAAGGTGGGTGTACCAATTGGGGTCAGCTCCCTGATTTCACTCACAAAATTGACAAATTTGGTTTGGGCTTTACTACAGGGGCTCAAAGGGCTGTTAGGCGCGGGCGGGCTGGAAGACCTCCTCTACACATCAGCAATCGGGGAGTTAATGCAATTGAGGACAGTGAAGAAGATCCAGACATCGACAGCTGGATCTACCCAACGACCAATGGTGGATTGAATAATTGGACGACGAAGGACTTCATACCTGTTTCTTTTATTCCGCAGTAATTGACCTTTGTTTTAAGATTTTTAATAAACAGTTTGAAACTTTACGGCCCGGTGCCTTGCCCGAGGCACCATGGCTTTGCTTGTGAGGGCTTATTATTTGTCATTTCATATATCATTAATAAAGCATTGGGCATTTCTTGCATTATAAATTTTGCGCTCTTTGTTTTTCTTTTCTGTCTCTCACTTTATCAAAATAGCTATGCTCTTACACACACTCACGTATCATATTGCAGATCCATATCCACTCTGGATCCCATTGATAACAGCTCTGCTACTGCCAATTATGACTTCAAAAATCTGATCAACCAAGTCGAGGACGAAGGTGAGGATGATTGTGAGGTGCCTGGAGAACTTGCTAGGCTGTTACAGCAGGAAGAGAGGGCCATACAGCCTCATGAAGAGCCAGTTGAATCAGTGAATTTGGGTACAGAGGAAGACAGGAAAGAGGTTAAAATAGGTGCGAATCTGGAGCCTAGTGTCAAACAACGGTTAATACAGATGCTACACGACTATGTTGAGATCTTCGCCTGGTCCTATGAAGACATGCCTGGTTTGGACACTGATATTGTGGTGCATCACCTGCCGACTAAAGAAGACTGCTCGCCAGTAAAGCAGAAGGTCCGTCGTATGCGCCCTCAAATGTCAGAGAAAATCAAGGCATAGGTCATGAAACAGTTCGACGCAGGATTCTTAGCTGTCACTTCCTATCCGCAGTGGGTTGCCAACGTTGTTCCAGTACCTAAGAAGGATGGTAAGGTACGGATGTGTGTGGACTATAGAGATCTGAACAGGGCCAGCCCCAAGGATGACTTCCCACTTCCTCACATTGATGTTCTAGTCGACAACACCGCGTAGCACAAGATCTTCTCCTTCATGGATGGTTTTTCTGGCTACAACCAGATCAAGATGGCTCCTGAGGACATGGAGAAGAAAACCTTCGTTACACAGTGGGGCACCTTCTGCTACAAGGTAATGCCTTTTGGGTTGAAGAATGTTGGGGAAACTTATCAGCGCGCCATGGTCGCCTTGTTCCATGATATGATTCACCACGAGGTCGAGGTTTATGTTGATGACATGATAGCCAGGTCCCAGACTGAGGAAGAGCACCTTGATCATCTCCAGAAACTGTTTGACAGGTTGAAGACGTACAAGCTGAGGTTGAATCCGAACAAGTGTACCTTTAGGGTAAGGTCTGGTAAGCTTCTGGGTTTTATTGTCAGCGACAAAGGTATTCAGGTGGATCCTGCAAAGGTAAAAGCCATACAAGAGATGTCGGCTCCCCGCATAGAAAAGAATTTGAGGTTTCTTGGGACGTCTAAATTACATCGCCAGGTTCATTTCACATCTGACTGCTACTTGTGAGCCAATCTTCAAGCTGCTGAAAAAAGATCAAGTGGTAAAGTGGAATGATGATTGTCAGACTTCTTTTGAAATAATCAAAGAATACCTTCAAGATTCACCAATTTTGATGCCTCCAGTTGAAGGAAAACCTTTGATTTTATACTTAACAGTGCTAGACAATTCAATGGGGTGTGTGTTGGGGCAACATGACGAGTCTGGCCGAAAAGAGCACGCTATTTACTACCTTAGCAAAAAGTTTATCGACTGTGAGACCTGATACTCATTGCTCGAGAAAAATTGCTGCGCTTTGGCATGGGCTGCTCATCGACTGAGACAGTATATGCTGACTCACACCACTTTGTTGATATCAAAGATGGATCCGATCAAGTATATTTTTGAGAAGCCCGCTCTCTCCGGAAGGATAGCAAGGTGGAAGATGATCCTAACCGAGTAGGATATCCAATACACAACCCAAAAAGCAATCAAGGGGAGTGTATTGGCGGATCATTTGGCGCATCAGGCCGTGGATGACTACCAGTCCATGAATTTCGAGTTCCCGGATGAGAATATCATGTTGATGACCGACTGCGAAGAACCTGGACCGGATGAAGGACCCGGGGAAGGATCCCGATGGTCTATGTATTTTGATGGAGCCTCAAACGCGTTGGGTAATGGCATTGGCGCTGTAATTATATCTCCTGAGGGATGTCATTCTCCATTCACCGCCCGATTATGTTTCAACTGCACCAACAATATGGCGGAGTATGCAGCGTGTATCTTGGGTCTTCGAGCTGCTATTGACCTGAGGATTAAGTTCTTGAGTGTATTCGGAGATTCCGCTCTGGTGATAAATCAGATCAAAGGCGAGTGGGATACGAAACACCCGAATCTTATTCCTTACAAAGAGTATGTACTGACATTGCTCCCACACTTTGAGGAGATAACCTTCAAACACTTCCCACGAGAAGAGAACCAGTTGGAGGACGTGCTAGATACCATGTCTTCTATGTTCAAAGTCAGGTGGGACAATGAAGCGCCCCAGATTACCATTAAGAGGTTGGACGAACCCGCATATTGCTGTGACATTGAGACTGAAGAGGTAGTAGATAAACCCTGGTTTCACGAGGTAAAGAAGTATCTTGAGGTTCAAGAATACCCCGAGGGAGCATCTGTTAACAATAAGAAGTTTCTGAGAAGGTTCACTGCGAAGTTCTTCATCAGTAATGGAATCCTCTATAAGCGCAACCATGATTCAACCTTACTCCGGTGTGTAGACAAGAGCGAGGCAGAAAGAATCATGGCAGAGTTACATGAAGGTACCTTCAGAACTTATTCCAGTGGACATACCATGGCAAAGAAAATCCTACGGGAAGGATATTACTGGTCCACTATGGAAGCCGATTGTTATCAGCATTCATGAACCTGTCATAAGTGTCAAGTCTATGCTGATAAGGTGCATGTACCACCGGTTCCCCTGAATGTTTTGACAGCTCCTTGGCCCTTTGCAATGTGCGACATCGACATGATCGACGAGATCAGACCTACTGCGTCTAACGGGCATTGCTTCATTCTGGTAGTAATTGATAATTTCACAAAATGGGTGAGGCAGCTTCCTTTGCTATAGTAACCAAGAACATCGTGGCGCGGTTAATCTGACATAATTTGATCTGTCGATACGGTGTACCAGAGAGGATTATTACTGACAATGGTACAAATCTCAATAACACCATGATCACCGAGCTCTGCAAACTGTTCAAGATATAGCATCATAACTCTTCTCCCTACCAGTCGAAGATGAATGGGGCCGTTGAAGCATCTAATAAGAACATCAAAAAGATTGTGCAGAAGATGACAGTGACATACAAAGACTGGCACGAGATGTTATCATTCGCTCTTCATGGGTACCGTACCTCGACACAAACATCAACAGGGGCAACACCCTACTCTTTGGTATATGGCATAGAGGCAGTCCTACCCATCGAGGTCCAGATACCCTCCCTCAGGATTATGAAGGATGCAGGTTTGAACAAAGACGACTGGATCCAAACCAGACTTGATCAGCTGAATCTAATAGATTAAAAGAGACTTACTGCTATCTGTCATGGTCAGACGTATCAAAAGCGAATGATCAAGGCTTTTAACAAGAAGGTAAGAAGTCAAGAATATCAAGTCGGGGATCTGGTGATCAAACGCATCATACTACCGCAAGGTGATCCCAGGGGAAAATGGACCCCCACGTACGAAGGGCCATTTGTGGTTAAGAACATTTTCTCGGGAGGAGCTATGATTCTAACCACCATGGATGGTGACGACCTTCCTCACCCCGTCAATGCAGACATAGTGAAAAGATACTACGCATAATCAAAGACCCTCTAGGTTGACTGGCCTAGGAAAAAATAAGGGCTTCCCGACAAACCAAAAGGGTTAAGGCAAAAGTAATGGATGAAAATGAAAAAAACTGTACTCCCGGCAATTCGAAAACCTGAAAAGGCGACTTGGGCAAAAAGGGTATCCAGGTGGACTGAAAACCCGAAAGGGCAGTCCAGACAAAAATTAGGGATTGAAGCGTAACACTATGTCTCATGGGATCATCTTGCAACCAGACTTCTGTATCAACTATCAAGCTCGGAAGGCGCCAATCAATCTGATCAACCTTCGGCCAAGCAGCAGGGTGATGAGACGCTTGAAGATATAAAGGCAATATCAGAGTTGGAACTCAATGGGATTGTTTCACATAGCTGTTTTTCTTTCTTTTACACAAATTGTATAATTTCTGTCTTTCGGCAGCGTTCTCTTACTAGGACGTCAGCCTCTTTGTACAAAACGCCTATTACAGGCCAACTTAAAAAAATCAATACAATTCATTTTCACTTGAAATTTCAATTTGTTTTTCTTTTTCTGTTTTGTTTTGCAAGAACGTCCAATGATTCATTTTTGATATATGCATTTGAAAATAATGGTTGCTCATAAATATTTACACAAGAAACAAAAGAAGATTACTCGTAATGCTAGAAACAGGGAAAACAAGAAGTGCCCACACCTTAAAGTTATTCTGCCCATCAAGTACCGGGATATAGTCATCTCGAGAACATGAGTAGTGATACATACACTCCCCACAGAGTAAAAAGTATCCAAAGGCAGTGATGCTAGCTTTCCTGAACAGGACATAACTCGCCCCAGCTGAGGTTCACAATCGCGAGTGAGTCAGTAAATTGTTCCCCAAGTAGAGTTTATTTCTCTCACAAGCAGAAATTCAATCTCCCACAAAATTCATTATCACCAGCCACGGAAATTCATCCCCAGCTGAGTTATTTCTCCAAGACAGCAGATCTATCAACAGGGTATCTCCTCTCCAACAGAGTTATTCCCCTCAGAGTTGTCCTCAGACAGAGTCTTTCCTCGGCAGAATATTCGTAAACAAGGGACAAATCCCCAGCATAGTCATCTTTGTTCACCATCCCTAACAGAAGCAGAGGAACTAAGATTTGTTATAGTAGTCAGGGATTTATTTTCCAGGACTCAGATTATTACGTCAGCATTTCATGTTCATACATCATGACATGTGCATACATTACATATAACATGGTCTCATTGATCTTAAGAAACGTCATCATACAATGCATCTCATGCATCTCACATAACTAACCATGTATTCCTTTCAGGGAAGACAGTTATTATCAACAATTTCCAGCAGGTCCATGATCAACACTCGAAGCTAAACAGAGTAATCATCGGCGCGACAAGAACAACCTTACCCAGGTGCCCTTTGTAGTTTTACCCAAACTCATTCCGAAGCAGCCATACTATCCAGGATTTCATATCGAAGTAACCCTACTATCCAGGTTCCTTCTCACAACCCTACTATCTAGGTTTTCATTTCGCAGTAACCCTACTACCCAGGTTCCTTCTCGCAACCCTATTATCCAGGCTTTCATATCGGAGTAACCCTACTACCCAGGTTCCTTCTTGCAGCCCTACTATCCAGGCTTTCATATCAAAGTAACCCTACTATCCAGGTTCCTTTTCATAGCCCTACTACCCCGACTTTCATATCGAAGTAACCCTACTATCCAGGTTCCTTCTCACAGCCCTACTACCCCGGCTTTCATATCAAAGTAATCCTACTATCAAGGTTCCTTCTCACAGCCCTACTATCCAGGCTTTCATCTTGAAGTAACCCTACTATCCAGGTTCCTTCTCACAGCCCTACTATTCAAGCTTTCATCTCTAAGTAACCCTACTATCCAAGTTCCTTCTCACAACCCTACTACCCAGGCTTTCATATCAAAGTAACCCTACTATTTAGGTTCCTTCTCATAACCTTACTATCCGGGTTCTTCCTCTCTTATCCCCAGACAACAGTCCATAACACTGTAAGACCGGGACCTGATCCAACACAATTGATTTCACATTTACCCAAAAAGTCGCGGTGCAACATATACCCCGACTAAGCACACAATTCACTTCCACTTCCCAAACCGGAATTATTCCCCAGTAGAGTAACGGACAATTGAAGCTCCTAAAACTCTATATCTCTTAAGACAGATACCAGCATTCCCCAGCGGAGTCCTCCTCAAACAACAGGTATACGGGTTCTCGCAAATGAATCTCTTATGCGATCGACACTTCCTCGGATGGCATCTTTAAGCCCATCTCCGACAATTCTCTAGAAACTTCTAAATGTCATCTATAAGCCCATTCTCGATATCATAAATCAAGTATCACTTCATGCGAGTGCAAATTTCTAGGCACTCTAGTGTTCAATCATCTTCTACCTTCAGATCACGAAAGGCAGACGAGCCAATCTATATCCTCAGGTTTAAGAAGATTGAACATGGGCAGCTGTTGTACCCCAAAATTTTCCCTCCCATATTTCTCAATACATGTCAAGTGAGGTCCTCAAATTGCTCAAGGAAGTTTAAGAGTTGACCAGACAAACTCTCTCCTAAGACAGTATACTTCAAATTAGGGTTTCCATTTTCATCAAGATGTGTGAACCATAAAGGATCCCAAATGCTCATCATTGTCCTAATATGTTCCCAAGATCATCCATGTCAAGTTTCAAGCCTTGCAGAAGAAGTTTGCTCAGTCAATTGCTCAAATGCCTGAAAATCGACTGTGCTAGGTCAAAAGTCAATTGTGGCCCACATACAGTCAAACTTCAAGATTTTTGGTCAACATCCTCATTTTGAAGTAACATTCATAATTTGATCAAGGGTTTATCATGATTCATCAAGGATTGCTCACAATGCATCAAAACCCAAAAGTTGCTAAATTAGAGTTTTGTAGGAAAAGTCAACTCAACTTTGACCAAGCATAACTTTCTCATAATTTATCAGAAACGACCCATTCAAAGCTCATTTTGAAGACGATGCAATTCTATACAATTAATCTTCAGCTCCCAAGTTCAAAATATGCACTCACAAGAAGATATGGGTTTTGACATTATAGGTCATTTTGGAAAGTCAACAAAAACACCTTTTGGGTCAAAGCTTCATACATGAACATGGAAGACTCAATTCATATGAGACCAAAAGGGTTGCTTAGAGAACATCATAAGCTTTCTAAAAAGTCCAAGAACACCTCTCTAGGGTCAAAATTGAGAGAGTTATGCATTGTCCAAGTTGACCTTTTTTGCAAAATTGCCCAAAGTCAACATTGATCAAATTGGCATTTTTTCCAAAGGGGCCCATGTTTTCTTCTTTTGAGTCTATGAACAACTAGCAAGACAACCAATTCGTGCAAGATTGATTTGGGTGGAAAAAGATTGGATTGAAGAAAATTTGGAAAGATATCATATGCCATGAAAGACCAAATCAAATCTTCATAATGGGCAAGATTCAATTCGTTTTTGTTGACCTAATATGTTGTACTACATATACAGGAGGAACCCAAGGCAAGATAAGAGGTTGAGCAGTCGTGAAAGAGGCAGAATAAACTTCAAGATTTCAAAGAAAAAGTGCAGATCGAATTCCAAGTTACACGCCATCTCAAGCCATCCTAACCTTACCAATCGATTGTTGGACATCTCAGGAACGTGTCCCAATCACTAGCAAGCCTCCCCACGTCCTGAAACGCGTTGTAGCAGTCACACGGTTAGCCTAAAAAACTCGTTTTCATTTTCATTGATTTATACATCATTTGCACATTTTGATTAAATATTATTGTTCCTTATTGAGTTTGCAAGCTAATCATTTTATTAAATCGCATTTTTGATGATTGTATGTAAAACTGCCATGGTTAGGGTTTCTTGGTTAGTTTTAGGGCTTTGCAATACATGTTAAATTGGATGTTGATTCTGGTACCATGATACTCGTGAGGATGAGATGAGTTGATTGGTACCAGCCATGGTCATGTATCTTGCTTGTGGACAATTTTTGAGATACACAGGTTTGTAGCTACAGCGCAATGTCTGTAGGTAAAAATACCTTGGGCTAAAATGACGGTTGGGAGGAAGGAGATGATGCGTGGCACTCCCTAGTTTGGCAGTTTGAACTTTAGCGTGTTTTTTCCATTAACCATTATTTTTCATATATTATATTTTGTTTTCATTATATATACAAACAAGTCAAATAACTCAGTTGGCAAGCGTGCATTGGAAATAGGCATAAGGACTTGGGTTCAATCCCCAGGTCCCGTATTTGTTCCATATTGTTTTTCAACAGGTGATCAAGCGCGTTACATTAGTGTACGTCCACCATGTACCCTCAACATCTGGCCATCAAACACATCTCGGACCCATATCAACGTGCCACCCTTGGAGGACTACCATGCGCCTCAAGTCAATCCACACACCAGATCCAGCAAAGGCAAAACGGGCCATCAACCTTGGGCCCAGAAGTTCAGTTGGCACCCCCCTTTCAGCAAATACCACCAGGCCCATTTACTTCTTTTTTTATTTCTAATCTTTTATTATTTTAATTTCTTTTATTTATTTTAATTCACAAATTAATTTATTTTCCATAAAATCATAAAATCAATAATCCATAAAAAATTAGGATTAGTTTTTTTTATTATTATCAAAATTAATTTAATTTAGTTTAACTTAGGAAAATTGTAATTTATTTTTATAAATAAAATCAAAATAGAAATTAGGTTAAAACTTTTGATTTAATTTTATTTTAATCTTTTTTCTCAAATAAATAAAAATACAAAAATAGGTTTTAGAATAAATTAATTTATTTTTCTTAATTTAAAATCAATTTGAATTAGGATTTTCTTTTTAATTTAATGATTTCTCTATTTTCTTAAATAACAAAACATGATAAAACATTTTTTAATCAATCGCAATTAGGTTTAGGCAAGGGTCAAAACCCTAGTTGTCTCGTATTCAATTCATCGCGCGCGTGTTATTTATTTTTGCCAATATTTTTGTAATTGTTCATGGTTTGTAATAGTTTAATCTAGGAATTTTTACTGATCGCTTTTCCCCAGGTTTTTGGCTATGTAATTAATCACCCTCCCTGAAGCCTTGTAATAGCGTAGATTTACTTTCTCGCATTTTAATTCCTGCAAATATTTGACTGTTTAGATGTATGCTAATAGGATTGTATGACAAGAATGAATGACAAATTTAATACATTTAGAAAACCCTAATGTGCAAAGATAAATAACTGAAAACAGATCACTCGCACATATCACTCTTAGGGTATACTCTCACTTAGGTTGCCTTCGGTAAACGATCATTAAGCATAGGGTGTCTTAGTGGTTGCCCTCCTGTCTAAAAAGATCAAATGTTGCCTCGAATATGATCTTAAGACTCTAGGGTTATTACTAAGGTGTCCTAACATTGCTTTAGTGATCGTACATCCCTTTCGAATTGACCCTTACAACTCCAACGACGGTGGTACCTATTTCTCAATAGTAGGATAGCGCTGTCTAAAGGAAACAAGAATAGAAATGATCTTTTTTCGAGTAGGTAGACTCTAGTAGGTACTTGCTCAAATCAAAGTTTTTTCACACTTACATATTTCAAAACAATTTGCAAAACAACTTCGTCACACCTTTGAGGACTGATACAAGGGTTATCACGAAGTCAAACTTTTCAAAACAAAGCATATACACAAGCAATTTTCAAAAGATGAGCAAGTACCTAAGAGCCCATGGAAAACCATGGATAGAAAGGGTGCTAACACCTTCCCTTTCTATAATCTACCCCCGTACTCAGAATATCTCGAAAATGGATTTTTCTGTGCTTTTTTCCTTTCCGATTGGATGAAATAAAAGTCGGTGGCAACTCTTGCTTACCGCGACATTTTGCGAACAAAAAAAAACACAATACGCAAACCAGCGTCAAACATTCAGTTCTACCACCGTATCACACCGAGCATGACGAACAGTCCTCTGAGCCTCTGTAGTGAAACCCAAACCAAATTTGTCAGATTTATACAAAATGTCAGGAAGCTGACCCTAAGTAGTACAACCACCTTTTTCTAAGACAGCTCTAGCATCCTTTAGAGAAGCCATTATTGGCAGAACCCTGGTTACTTTGGGATGGGGAAACACCTTCACTAGCGGCAAGAGGGACAACTTCAAAAGTCTGATAGGGAGTCTCGATGAATTCACCGTCCATCTCTACATACCAGAATAAGTTCAAGTGGATGACCATATACTCTTCTTCACCAAAGTCTGTAACAACCTTTCCCTTCACGGGATACTTCGGTTTCTGGTGTAGGGTTGAGGTAATGGCACCTGCCCCATGGATCCAGGGGTATCCTAGTAAGCAAGAATAAGCTGGTCGAATATCCATTACATAGAAGGTAGATCTGAATACCTGCGAACCTACCTTGATCGGAATATCCACTTCTCTGTTTACCATCCTCTTTGAACAGTCAAAGGCTCTCACCATAATATTACTAGGTTTCAGTATAATCCCTTCACAATCAAGTCTGTCAAGAGCACCCTTCGGTAGAACATTCAATGAGGAACCAATATCAACCAATACATGAGCTAGAGTAGTGCCCCTGCATTCAATGGAGACATACAGGGACTTGTTGTGGTTTCTTCCTTCAGGAGTCAGGTCAGCATCAGAAAAAACCTAACCCATTGTCAGTCACTAAGCTAGCAACATAAATCTCAAATTAATCGACAAAAATTTCTTATGGCACGTGAGAGGACTTCAAGAATTTCACCAAAGCCTGTGCATGGGATTCAGAACACAGTAACAGGGATAACATGGAGATCTTAGATGGGGTCTGCCCCAGTTGTTCAATAATCTTGTAATTGCTTTTACGAATAATTTTTAACACCTCCTCTAGCTCTTGCCTGTAGGTGTCTTCAGCTGCAACTTCTTTAGGTGCCTTCGTCCAGGCAAGCTCCATTGTTTGCTCTTTACCCCGAGCCTCAGTAGTTGACTCGGTAGCGGTAAATCTAACTGGTGTAGCAACAATATTTGGAGAGATCTCCAGAGAGAAAACCCTTCTACTTCTAGTAACCTTATTGGTTCTAACAATATTGTCAATGTTGGAATCAGTAGCTTCAATACTTTCATTCTCAACATTCTATAGTTCTTTCTTGATGCCATGGTAATAAACGTCAGATTCATAGTTCCATGGGATAACTTTACCTAAGAATATGGAATAGGTCCATATGTGGTGATTATCAGAGGAGCAGCTTTCAGATTGACATTAATCCTTACAGGTCCTTTGGAGGTGATCCTGACAGGAGTGCCAGATATAACATATAAGTCTTGAAACAGATTCTCGGCATACAAAATCTTCTCAACCAAAATTATGTGATTGTCCATTAGACGATGAATATCTTCTTGAAGTAACTTGCAACCATTGGGTTAGGCTGCACAGTAGTAACATCTTTCAATACAACCTGAAAATAAACTGGCCTACAACAAATTCTTTTTGATATTGGGAGAGGAGTAACCAATTCACTTGCAGTAGCAACATAAAGAACATAATCAATGGAACTAATGCCTTTGTCATGCTTCGGCACATGTGCAGTAATTACATTGGGAATTTCCGGAGGATCAAACTCAATCTCTTTGTTGTCAATCATATCTTGAATTTTGTTTTTCAAAGCCCAACAACTATTGGTGTCATGCCCAGGGCTATTGGAATGGTAGGCACACTTCACATTTGGATTGTAGAGAGGAGAGGAGGTGTTGGGATTCTGAGGAGGATCCCTTACTGTTATCAGTTCTACTTTTAGTAAATGTTGTAATGCCTGAGATATTGGCATGCTGATCTTAGTAAACTATCTTCTCAGTGTGTCTGACTTACGCTGATTGCCTTGTGGTTTTTGTTGCACAGGTGTAGAATTAGAAATTAACACCACTCCTACATATTGATTGTGATCACTTCTAGCACAACCCTTCTGATTGTACACAACATTTGTTTCCTTCTTACCACTGAATGTCTTATTTACAACACTTAAATATGCAACCACTTGAATCTTTCCACTTTTGATACCACTTTTCACTAGTTCCCCAGTTAGAATTAGCTCATTAAAACCAGATGAAGAGCTTCCAATAAGATGATTAAAGAAAGGACCTGTCAGAGTTCCCATGAACATATCGACCAACTCCCTGTTAGACAAAGGAGGTTGCACTCTTCCAGCCAGATCTCTCCACTTCTGGGCATATTCTTTTAACCCTTCATTCGATTCCATAGTCATACTTTGTAGTTGCACACGAGTCGGTGCAAGGCCGGCGTTATATTGATACTGCTTGTAAAAAGCAGCATCCAAGTCTTCCCAAGTGCTAATGTTGGTTCCTTCCAGCTTATAGAACCATTCGAGTTGTATCCCAGATAAGCTCTCTTGAAAGAAGTGAACCCTTAACTTTCTGTCAGTCGTATGGATATTCCGAACATAAGACCGTAGATGAAGCTTAGGACAAGACACTCCATCATATTTAGAAAAAGTGGGGGTCTTGAATTTATGAGGGATAACCACCCCTGAAATAAGACCCGACTCTTCAAATTCTAGTCCAGGCACTTTCTGGATTTCCATAGCATTAAGGAGATCTTCCAGCTATTTGTATCTGTCGTCAATGGGAGAATACTGCTCATCAGAATAGTCTTCATCATCCATAATTTTACCACAACCATGGTTGCTTCCATCTTCAGCTTTGGTACTTCTACCATCTTCCTCTTGATTATCATCCTCGTCTGATGGGATGTCAGAAGTTTGAACCTGTTTGATGGGACCTTTGAATCTTCTCCCCATGTTGAAGATAACAGACGACTTTTTAGTCTTATTTTTATTCCCCATTTTGATGAGCGTTTTCAGCTCATCTCGTCCCTTATCTAAGTCCATGAACATTTGTTGAAACTGAGCGTTATGGTCTTGAAGTGCTTTCACAGTCTGTTTGAGGGCCATCTTTTACTGAAATAAATAGCAAGAAGATGAGAAAACCTGTCTTGGAAACCTGGTATGATATGATGTGTATGATATGTGGACGCAATGTTTTCAAGGATCTCGCAGGATAAACAAAAGAGAAATGTTAGAAGTTGAGTCTGGCTGGAACTTTGACTGAAGAACTTTGCATCGTTGAACGTCTTCTATGAGAATAAAGGCCTTAGGTTTAAGGCTTGCATGGGGCTCGTAGGTAAGTACCCTATTGATGTTTAGTTAGCTCAACCTGTCCTAAGATTAATAACTAAGTTCTAGGAGCCTCAAATCACCAATCTTCCCCAAAGGAATTGTTTCAGCAGTACAACTGACTTGCCACCGAAATATCCTGAGAGTCGGATTTCAATGAGTGTAGCATCGAGTATCAACTAACTTTGGACTGCATCAAAGTCGGCCATCTCACTACCTTCTAATGGCTAAGTTGGGTCAATTAAGGTTCTAAGGATCAGGTTTTGCTTATGACACCATGCGGCATCCCAACATTCTCCTTGACTGACTCAAGGGAAACCATCACAAACTAAAGTGTTGCACTAACGTAGCCATCGCTTCAACCATATCGGTCTATGCCGTACAATTTCCACAATCTATAGTTGCTTACCTAAGTGGTCCTCAGATCCGGGTATAGGATCTTTGCAAGAAATATAAACCCGAGCAAACCCAGAATATAAAGCAAACAAAGCATTGATTACTTTACGAAATGGGTTGAAGCAGCTTCCTTTGCTACTGTAGCCAAAAACGTCGTGGCACAGTTCATTCGGCACAATCTGATCTGTCGATATGGTGTACCAGAGAAGATCATTACGGACAATGGTACCAATCTCAACAACAAGATGATCACCGAGCTCTGCGAGCAATTCAAGATACAGCATCATAACTCTTCTCCCTACCGGCCGAAGATGAATGGGGTTGTAGAAGTGGCTAATAATAACATTAAGAAGATTGTGCAGAAGATGACGGTGACATACAAAGACTGGCACGAGATGTTACCGTTTGCTCTTCATGGGTACCGTACCTCAGCACGGATGTTAACAGGGGCAACACCCTATTCCTTGGTATATGGCATGGAGGCAGTCTTGCCCATTGAAGTTCAGATACCCTCTCTTCGGATCATGAAGGATGCAGGTTTGAGTGAAGATGACTGGATTCAGACCCGGCTTGATCAGCTGAACCTAATCGACGAAAAGAGACTTACTGCTATTTGTCATGGTCAAACATATCAAAAACGGATGATTAAGGCATTTAACAAGAAAGTTAGATGACAAGAGTATCAAGTTGGGGATCTGGTAATCAAGCGCATTATCTTACCTCAAGGTGATCCCAGGGGAAAATGGACCCCTACTTACGAAGGGCCATTTGTGGTTAAGAACATTTTCTCAGGAGGAGCTATGATTCTAACCACCATGGACGGTGACGACCTTCCTCACCCCGTCAATGCAGACAGAGTGAAAAGATATTATGCATAATCAAAGACCCGCTAGGTTGACTGGCCTAGGAAAAAGTAAGGGCTTCCCGGTGAACCAAAAGGGTTCGGGCAAAAATAAGGGATGAAAATGAAAAAAATCTGTACACCCGGCAAGTCGAAAACTTGAAAAGGCAACTTGGGCAAAAAAGGGTATCCCGGTGGACTGAAAACCCGAAAGGGCAGTCCAGGAAAAAATTAGGGATCAAAAGCGTAACACTATGTCTCATTGGATCATCTTGCATCCAGACTTCGGTATCGACTATCAATCTCGGATAACCCTAATCAATCTGATTCACCTTCAACCAGTAGCAAAGTGATGATATGCTCGAGGACATAAAGGCAATAGCAGAGTTGGAACCCAGTGGGATCATTCACATAGCTGTTCTATTTAGTTTTTTCACAAATTGTGTGAAGTCTATTATTCGGCGGTGTTCTCTTACTAGGACGTCGGCCTCTTGTACAAAAACGCCTATTTACAGGCCAAACTTCAAAATCAATACAATTCATTTTCAAAGAAATTTCAAACTGTTTTTCTTTATCTGTTTTGTTTTGCAAAGAACGTCGAATGTTCATTTTTGATATATGCATTTGACATTGATTGCTGCTCATAAATATTTACATGCGAAACAAAAGATGAATTACGGGTAATGTCAGAAACAAGGGCAATAAGAAGTGTCCAAGTTGTATAGTTTCTCTGTACACCAGGTACAAGGTAAATTCAGCTGAAAAATATGGCTCAGATACTTTCACTCCCTACAGAGTAAGGCAGTAATGGTAGCTCTCCCCAGCTGAGACTTGCAACTATGAACGAATCAGCAATATTTTCCCCCAAGCAGAGTTAATCTACCGTCAACACTAAAAAGGTTCGATATCCCTGGCAGTATTAATATTCCCTGGTAGAGTATAAGAATGTTCCCCGGCAGAATACAAGATACCCCTGGTGGATTTAAAATTTGCCCAGCATAGTCTGAAGAAGCTTCCCCAACGGAGTTTAAGCATCATCCCCAGTAGGCTCTGGAAGTTTATCCCCATCGGAGTACAAAATAAATCTCCCCAGCCAAGTTCAAAGGATCATTCCCAGCAGAGTTCGAAGGATTATCCCCACAAAAGTCTAACACGTTATCCCCAGTGAAGTCGCAACTGAAAGATCATCCCTAGCAGAGTTCTTTCCTTCCTCAAACAGGAATTCAATCCTCAGCGGATTCAATATCATCGACAACGGTAATTCATCCGGACGGAATTTATCAGTGGAATCCTCAGCAGAGCATCTCTTCCCCACATAGTAATCTCCTCATCAATTTATTCCCCAACGGAGTTATCCTCTCCTACAGGTCTATTCTCACAATCATCTTTGTTCGTCATCCCCCGCAGAAACGAAGAATTCAACTCTATTCTCCAGCAGCTATCCGGGATTTATTTTCCCCAGTTAAAACATTACATTTCCATATATCATGATGTATACATATACGTATCATATAACACAATCTCATTTATCTTGAGAACATCATCTCTTGATCCATATCATGCATTGCATATGACTGACCTTTACCTTTCAGGAAGGATGCAGTTAAATTCTCAGTTATGTCAAAGACCTTCGCTGGTTCAGTCAGATCGACACGAAGATCTCCCTGATTCGTATTCCAGTTGAAGTTATTCCAAGACTTTCGTCTGGTCCAGTTAAATAGATTCGAAGATTTTTCTGATGCCGATCCAGTCAAAGTTAATCCAAGGCCTCCTCTGGTTCAGTCAGATCGATGTGAAGATCTCCCTGATTCGTATTCCAGTTGAAGTTATTCCAAGACTTTCGTCTGGTTCAATTAAATAGATTCGAAGATTTTTATGATTCTTATTTGTTGTACCCCAAAATTTGCCCTCCCATATTTCTCAAGACATTGCAAGAAGAATCTCCAGATGGCTCAAGATTGCTCAAGAGTTGGACAGTCAAATCATCTCCTAAGGCAGTCAACCTCAAATTAGGGTTTTGTGTTGCATCAAGGTCCTTGCATAAAAATGACCTCAAGTGCTCTCCAATATCCTAATATGGTCTCAAGTTCATCCATGTCAAATTTCAAGCCTTGAAGAGGAAGTTTGGTCAGTCAATTGCTTAAAGGGTCCAAAAATCGATTGTGCTAGGGAAAAAGTCAACTGTGACCTACAAATAGTCGAACTTCAATATTTTTTGTCAACATTCTCATTTTGAAGGATAATTCATCATTTGATCAAGGGTTGATCATGATTCATCAAGGATTGCTCAAAATTCATCAAGATTCAAAAGTTGCTAAATTAGGGTTTTGTAGGAAAAGTCAACTCAACTTTGACCAAGCATAACTTTCTCATACTTTATGATAAATGACCCACCCAAAGCTCATTTTGAAGAGGATGAAATTTCCTACAATCCATATTCACACCCCAAGATCAAGAAATGCACTCACAAAAAGTTACAAGTTTGGACATTATAGGTTATTTTTGAAAGTCAACAAAAACACCTTTTTTGCCAAAGCTTATAACTTGAGCATGGAATATCCAAATGAGATGAGACCAAAAGGTTTGGTTATATAACATATCAAGGTTTCTAAAAAGTCAAATAACACCTCCAAAAGTTGAAAATTGAAGAAGTTATGCATTGTTGAAGTTGGGCATTTTTCCAAAATTGCCAAAAGTCAACTATCCCCAAAACTTCAAATTTTGTCAAATGGCCCCACTTTTTTCCACTTGATTTGATCTTGTCACACTACACACGTGTCCTATCTTCAATCTTGTGTCCATTTATTAATTTTTCTATTTTATTTTATTTTTATTGAATTAATTCATTTTTAATCAATTTAAATCCCAATAAAATCTAAATATTGATAACTTGGTATCTTTTTGATTGATACAGGTTTTAATTATCACCATGGACAGGATCAAACTCGTATCAAGCCATATCATGCACAAAATATTGGTTTTTGGACAAATTTGGAAGCTTTTTCATGGAGGATCATATCAAATCCTAAATCATCAATGCATAAGGATTCAAAGCCCAAAACTTGACCTAATTGATTCCATATTACTTTTACAATGCAAAGGCACGAGAATCAGAACCTAGAGGCTGCATAAACATCAAAACCAAACTTGAAAAAAACTTGAAAAAGCTTGAAACTGAAATCACCCTTAAAGGCCGATTCAAAGCAAAATCTCAATGCTATTCTTTTGCTTGACATCCACTGAGTGAGAGGCAATCAAATGCAAGCTCCTAGACCCTCTGAATCGCGCTGTAAGTCTCCTGAAAAACACCCCTGTACTCGAAATCGTATCCTCTCATTCTTGAATTTTTTTGACAAATTATTAGCATGGTCATGATCCTTGTGTGATTTCTAAGATTTATGTATCATTTGATTGTATTTTCATGAGCCATAGCCCTGTAACCGAACCTAGGGTTTGGAAGTTTGTTTTTTGGGCATTTTCTCTACAGGTGAAATCAAGGCCATTAATGTACATGGACATGCTCAGGGGAAGAGACGAACAGGACCATGGTCTTAGATTGAATTTTTATGGCTTGGAATTGGTTTTAGGTTCGACCTAGGGATTTAGCTGCGGATATAAATCCACAGGTAATCTCTGTATAATTCCAAGGATAGGGACGAAGACGTGTCCCCATCCCATTCGTTGGTTCAAATATTTCGCGCTTTTATTTTTTTTAATTCTGGCATATGACTTGTTTCCAATATAATGATTAGTTGGTATTCCACTAACAAATGAAACATAGTGGCGCAGTGGCCAGGCGAGCGTGTGAAATCCAATGGGACCTGGGTTCGAATCCCAGGTCCCCCAAATGCATTTGTTTTATTTTTTAACAGGTGATTCCATGCAATGTCCAAAGCGTAGCATATCATGTGTCCTCATCCAGATGGTTTCCAGATGGCCCCAGGCCAGATCTGGTGGCCAAGATTGAACGTCCATCATGTTCTCAAGTCAACCAAGGCATAGGGAATCAGGAAGTCAACCCAGGCCTGCGTGCAAATGGGCTTCAAATTGCCATTTTCACCTCCAAATTGGGCCTGAACCCCCCTGAGTATTTCTTTTTTTATTTTCTTTCTTTATTTTGTTTAATTATTATTTTTATTATTTAAATCACTAACCAATTAATCTTTTTTCTTAATAAAATCAAAAAACACAAAAATATATTTTATTTATTAAAATTAAATTCATGACTTTATTTTTGTAAATAAATTAATTCAATTAATTTAGTTTAATTAGGTTTAACTTTTAATATTTTTTGCAATATTTAAAATCAATGTAGATAATTAGGTTTTACTAACTTTTAATCAAATTCATTTTATTTCTTTAAATATCCAAAAATCCAAAAATACTTTTTTTTAATTAATTTATTTATTTATTCACTTAAATAACTTAGTTTAATTCCATTTAATTCAAAAATAAACAAAAAAAATGCTTTCTTTTCAAAAAGGGTCAAAACCCTAAAAAACATTCTGCATCCGATTTAATTTCTTACACGCGGTTCATTTTACCATTGATGTAATTGTTTCCCGGAATGTAATAGCTTTTAATTAGTACTTCATTTTATCGCTTTATTTTATTCCGCATTTTAATTTCAAGGGTTGTTTTTGGCGATGTAAATACCCGACGCCTTGTAATAGTTTAGATTTAATTTCCGCAAATTAAATTTCCGCAATTCATAAACTGTTAGATGTTTGATAATAGGGAATGCATGATAAGATCGAATGTATGAACTTAAAATCAACATAGATAACCATTGACATGTACAAAGATAAAATTAACCGAAACAACACACTCGCACATGCGCACTCTTAGGGTACACCTCACCTGGTTGCCTTCGTAACACGGTCATTAAGTATAGGAAGTTTTAGAGGTCGCCCTCTTGTCCAAAGATCATAGTTGCCTCGAAACGGTTGCCTCGGAAAAATGATCTAAGACATTAGGGTTACCGCTAAGGCGTCCTAACATTGCTTTAGTGACCGCACGTCCCTTAATCGAATTGACCCTTAAACTCCAATGACGGTGCTACCTACTCATCAATAGTGGGATAACATTGTGTAAAGGATATTAGTACAGATTGATTCCTTTTTCGAATAGGTAGATGGTTCTTAAGTACTTGCTCCTACAAAAAAACAAAAATAAAACTTTTCGCACTTACACTTTTCAAACAAAAAACTTCTTTCAAACCCACAAACACAAAGAAAAGAAATTTTTGAAAACACTTTGAGCAAGTAACTAAGAGCCTGTGGATAACCACGGATAGAAAGGGTGCTAACACCTTCCCTTTCTATAATCTACCCCTCGGACCCGAGAAACATCTCGAAAATGGAATTTTTCTGTGCTTTTTTCCTTTCCTTGTTGGATAAAATAAAAGACGGTGATGACTCTTGCTTACCGCGACATTTTGCAAAAACAAACGCAAAACGCGAACCAGCATTCCAAAAAACAGTCAGTTCTCTCCCACCGTATCACAAAAGGGTTATTAAATAATGGAAGACTCCGAAATTTGACCCAATGTTGGCTAGATAAGGATATATTGTAAAGTGTATCCCAGAGAATGAAGAAAGATATTCAAATATTATGATGTATCATCTTACCTGAGTTAGAGCAATAAATATGATTGATCTAGATATAACGACACGGTTAATTCGCCAATACCTAGAAAAGTTATCATAGATTATTGTGTTTTTACCATGACCTAGGAGGTAAATAACACAAGTTTAAAAGTTGGCTTACTAACGCTTCGAGGCTAACATAGTAAGCTTAACGTAGATTTCATGTACTCATCACAACCTAGGGGATGAATAACACAGAGCTTGATAATATATTGTCGCATGGAGACTAACACAATGAACTATAGAGCAGAGAGACATATAACTTATTGCTGCTTAGAGACTAACGCAATGAGTTATATCATAGATTTCATAATTCTACTATAAGCTAGGGAGTAAACAATACGAGGATATGCTTATGTATTTATCATGATCTAGAGGATAAATAACATAACCTGATAATTCATTATCCCTTGGAGACTAACACAACAAACTACAGATTTTTGCATACCTACCACAACATAGATGATAGATAATACGAGAATAGGCTTGTATATTTATCACGGCCTAGAGGATAAATAACATACCTTGATAACTCACTATCACTTTGTTTACCGTGAAAAATGGTAAACAACCGCTGATCTTCCAAAAGGTTACTTATTTGGTGACTCGCAGGATCGGTCAGATTGATCCTAAGACATGGTTGATTTTTAGAGTTTAAATGCTTTGAAATAGAGAGTTTCGACTAATCCTAATGGTGATTAATGCCAGTAAAGTAGAGACACTTTAAGTAAATTGCATGGAGAAAAGCTTGATAAAGTAAATAAAAGCATTAAAGGCTTTTTAAATAAATGACTTCGACAGAGGTAAATAAGTGAAAGCGATAAATTGCTTGAATGTAAAAGATTTTGATTAAGGTAAATAGTGTTTCCCATATACATTCTCAATGATTCTTTCTCTCATGCTGGGTACTTGAATCTAAATGAGTGACTTGTATACAATGATGAACACCCTTAATAACTACGTGATCACTTAGTATTTATACTAAAAAATCCTAAGTAACTGCTGGGCAGTCACACTGCTTCGTGGTGACACCACATGGCATGCTCACAACCTTCGACGCCTACTTCCACGACACGTTGCACTTGGTAACTGCTGGGAACCGTTTTCCCTCCAACAATTCAAAATTCAAACTGTTCGATCTTGGGCATCAGGGACCTTGGTCGAAAGGTTGCTCCTTCAACATCGAAGACAACATGATTCCAACTTAGAGGAATTTCTCTAAGTATCTTGTCATTCTTTGATGAGCCTTCGATGTGATCAGCTGATCGAAGCCTTCTTGTGTAGGAAACTCTGCTGACTCATAATTAATGATCTATATGATAATAGAACGTGGGTGTCGAATTTAGGAGCCAACAAATTTCCCCCCAAGAATGTCTTATTTCGAAGCTCAGAAGAAAGAGGCATTCTTTGATATTCCATTTGACACTTGTCCTTCACTCTCAGCCACAAATTAGTTTGTACGCTTTTCGTCTCCTACCAACCATCTGACAATCTCAAAAAATCATCATTTCAACTTTTCCCAAGACGTCACTTCAGTAAGGAACTTCGCACGCACGATGGCCTTTCATACGCTGTCATCATGACCATTCTCTGAAATCGAGGAAGCATGCTACAACGTTTCCGTTTTTCAGAACGGTTACAGCGCCAAATGCGTGCCACGTGCCCCACTCCCGCCTGTGGCATTAAATGACCTCGAGCACTGTGATTTTTCAATCACTATAAATAGCACTAAGTGCTTCATTTGGACTCTTTACGCTTTCTTGCATCCAAATCTTCGATCGAACGAAATTTTCTGCAAACAACCCTTTGCTTCTTCCTCTCCAAACCCAGTAATCTTTATTCTTCATCCACCCTCATTTCAAACCAAAAATGGCTTCACGTACTCGTGCTCCCAATGCCCCAAGAGCTAACATTCTCTCCAAGACTGCTCAACCAGAAACCTTTTCAACCGCTCCGGTAGTTAATTCTATGGGAATGCGAAGGGTTCCTGAACCCATGGGTGATGCTGAGCGCGAAAACTATGGCTCTCAACTGCTGATTCCCGTTGGGTATTCCAACCAGGTTTTTTCCATGTCAGGCCCTCTTTCAACATGCATTACTGACCCCACAAAAATTGAGGGTTTCTTCCCCGCGCATGAGGCACTCAAACCTATTGGGTGCTCAAAGAAAGCGAAAGATGATACTGAAGATCCTGCGAAAGAGAAAATAGATCTTCGGTTTTTTAACAGGGGCGTTAGGGCTTTTCGATCTAGCCCTAGCCATACACCAGAATATACCGCTTGGCTCAACAAGATGGAGAAGTGCCAGGCTTCGATTTGGAAAGGCATGGGCATTTATGACCTGGTCATGTTGTCCAAAACTGGTCTTAACTACTGTCCCGACATGCTGGTAGCTTCATTGCTATTTTGGGACTACACTCACTATACCTTCCACTTGCCTTGTGGAATGGTTACGCCCACTCTCTTCGATGTGGCCGCAATTGCTGGTCTTTGACCAACTGGGGACTACTTCGACCCAGAGGAAATGTCTGAAGACCAGATTGGGTTTTCTGCTACCAAACCCACCTACACCACTTACACCAATCATTACCACGACAAATCGACGGCTGTGGTGACTGATGTGGAGCACATCGCGTTTCTAGCCCTTTGGCTGTCGTGCTTCGTGTTCTGCACGAAATCCCTGCAGGTGACGAAGAAGATGGTCATTCTCGCTACTCAGCTTCATCACGTCCAAAACATCTGTTTGGCCGAATTAATATTGGCGAACTTGTATGTGTCGATAAGCAATGGAGCGGCTCAATTAAAAGTAATCGAAAATAGAGCCAGCCTGCTGCTTGCTGGTCCCTTCTGGCTACTTCAACTCTGGTTGAATGCTACTTTCGAGTCTTTTCTACCCCAGAAGACTCAAATAAATGAAAAGGCTCCTGAGATAGCCAGAAGGCGCGTTGAAGGCACCAGGCTTGCCTTATTGACTCCTACTGAGGATGGGCTGGAACTACAAAATACCTTCACAAACTTCATTCAGATGTTTGCGGGGAGGAAGGAATTCACTTCGACCATGGCCCCTTTCGCCGGTCGAAAGTGTGGTCCAGGATGGTTTACCAGGCCCCATCCTAAATCACCAGAGGATCCTCACTTCGAAGAGCATACAACAATGTGGGAAGCGTTTCTCACTCCAAGGATAATGTCGTTGCGTTTCAAGAGTTCGAAAAATCAGTTGAGCCTGATTGCCTACCAGCCGAATCTTGTCTCTCGACAAT
Source organism: Vicia faba (assembly GCA_948472305.1). Lineage (NCBI taxonomy): Eukaryota > Viridiplantae > Streptophyta > Magnoliopsida > Fabales > Fabaceae > Vicia > Vicia faba. The sequence goes on along the minus strand of OX451740.1, from coordinate 483,160,660 downwards.
TTGGCATTATCCAATTGCTTCCTTCTCCAATTTATCCTCGGGAGAAATCATTGTTGTTCTTTTCTAATGACTACTTTGAAGACGCCGCTACTAAGCATATTAGTAGGTACGTTGGTCGGACCGTACTTTCATTGTTCGACTACTAACTCAACTTCCTCTGTTCACCAGCTTTTGAAGACTGGTGGAAGAGATATTACGTCGAAGAGTTTCTCGATGAGAAGGAATTTGCAGATGAACTCAAGAAGTCCTTCTTCATGGTCCTCGATAAAATAAAGAAATGTACGTTCCCTCTTCAAATTATATTTGTCTTTTCATTTCGACTTACATCTGCCAATTATAACTTGTGAACGTTTTTCTTTCAGTTGTTCGAAAACCTGTGGCTAAGAAGGCCATAGACAGCAATCAGGGTGGAGGTCCCTCTGCAAAACCTCCAGTGCAGGTAACAATTTTTTTCCTTGTTTCCCTCTTTGGTTTTAAACATCCTAGTTTCCGATGTTGTGTTTTAAATCAGCTCCGTTTGGGATTTTCAGGAACCTGCGCCAAAGAAGCGACCCATATTAACGGTCGAAACTTCGAGTGGCGAAGAGGAGGAATCTCCTCCTGTTCCTCTCAAATGGAGAAAGATGAAGAAGGCTGCCCCTGCTCCTGAACCTCGACCTGTGATAAGAACTAAAGTCACAGGGAATAAACCCAGGCCACCCCCTGTGATTATCAAAGAACCCATGGAGGAGGAGCTAAATGTCTTGCTCAGTAATCCTGTTGAGAGCGACAACTCTAGCCCTGGGGCTGAGGTTCCTTTACATGTAATGCCTCCGACCACTTTTAACTTAAGTGTCGATGGTCACCTTCAATTATGCATCTCTCTAATCAGAATATTTTTCCTTTTCTATTTTTAGGAAACGACTAGCACTTCAGCGCCAGCTGGGCATCCTGTCGAAGGTTCCGGTACCTTCGTAAACAGCGCAGGGGAACGCACCTGCAATCCTTCTTCTTTCGTCAGTTCTGCTAACGAAGCGAATCAAACTTCGGAGCCGCAGGACTCTGCTGACCATAGCAGACAACGCGAAGAGGAACTGGTGGATGATGAGTTTCTTGTTGAGACAGAGGGTGCCCCTGAGAAGCACCACCAGGAGGAAGTTTAAGTGGTCAACGAGACAGAAACGCAACATGATGAAGAGGGTCATGTTGACGCTGATGCTGCTGAAAATGTTTAGCCCCAAGCCACCATTGCCGCAGAAAAGGTTACCTTGACAAAGCCCGGGTCTAAAGAGGACTTTGCTCTCTTGAAGCAAAATGATCCAATTGGCTATCTGAACGCCATCATCGAGAGCAGGGAAAATTCATCTGACCCTAGTCATGATGCTTCTACTGCATCAGGGAAGTCTACTTCGACTTCTCCTCTCGATGAGGCCTTGAAGAAAGTTAAGGCTCAATTCTTCAAGAGGGACCTAATTAAGGCTTTGGAGGGGGGTCCTACTGCCCAATCTTGTTTGGGGGCTGTCTTTGGTGCAGTCGATTTGCTTGTTGTTTCTCTAGAGATTTCCAGCTTCATCTTGGAGTTATACTCCATTATTGACCAAGCCTCTGCGGATTACAATCGTCGAAGGGGGTTCAACATCCAACTCGAAACGCTGCATGGCAAGAGTTCTTCTGCTTGGACTGGAGTAGCTGAATCGACTTCTCGAATTGCAGAGTTGTCGAAACAGAGAACGTCCAAGCAACAGGAAATCGAAGCCATCGATCAGGATAATGCCTCTATACAGGCGCAGATCGAGGAGTTGGAAGCCAGGTTAAACGCTAATACTAAGCGCAAGGAAGAACTTCTTTCGACTGTTTCAGACGCGGAGAGCCAAGATGAAGTTGCTCGAGGCCTAGAGTTCGCTGAAAGGGCCCAGGCTCTAGATGACCAGATTGCCAAAATCTCTCAGGTGAATGCCTTGTGCAACAAACGACTGGAGTTACAGCGAGCAAAATATCTTCGTCTCAAAGCTTTCGTCCCTTTTTAATTTGCTCTGCGCTTCATTGGCCATGTACTCGAATATTCTGTAATTTTTGTAGCCATTTTGGGTTTATCAATGTTATTTTCCATTTTGGCTTTATGGTTAACTTAATCATTAATTGTTATTTATTTTGATCTCTTGGAGCATAGGTTTATATTTTTTCAAATATTTGTCGTTGTGATCGGTGGATCTGGAACTGACTGTTTAAAGCTGGTTTCGTGAAATGTCGCGGAAGCAAGAGTCGCCACCGTCTTTTATTTTCTCCAAATGGAAAGGACAAAAGCACAGAAAAATTCCTTATAGAGATTGCTCTCGGTTCGGGAGGTAGATTATAGAAAGGGAAGGTGTTAGCACCCTTTCTATCCATGGTTATCCATGGGCTCTTAGATACTTGCTCATTGTGTTTTCAAAAATGGTTTGTTTGCTTTTCAATTGTGGGTTTTAAAAAGTTTCTTTGAAAATTTCAGTTCGACTCTTGTATCGGTCCTCAAGAGTGTTTGAAAAGTTGCTTTCGAAAGCTTTTGAAAAGGTGTCGGTGTGAAAAGAGTTTTTGATTTTGTTTTGAAATTAGAGCAAGTATCTAGAGTCGTCTACCTACCCTAAGGAATTCGTCTGTGTAAATGTCCTTAAAGTAGTGCCATCCCACCATTGAGAGGTAGGTAGCACCACCGTTGGAGGTGTTCGGGTCGATTCGAAGGTTCGGGACATGGTGATCACCGGAGCAATAGGAAGACACCTTAGAAGCTACCCTCATGCCAGGTTCCTGGATCATGAGGACTTACTAAAACATCCTCTACTCGACGATCACCTTTCGAGGGGCAAGGCAACAGTGAGGCGTACCCTAGGGGTGGTGTGTGATTAGTGTGTCATGTTCATTTATCTTTGTCTTGTCATGTATTGGTGATCTATGCATTGCTTTTATTTTGAGCATTCATTCTTTCATGCAATAGTTAATAGTTAAAAAGATGCGAGAATTAAAAGTCCTACGCTATTACAAAGGCGCGGGTCCACATCGCCAAATTTAATCCCGGACCCGATTTGAAAATAAAAATGCGAAAGACAAATATTTAATTAAGCTATTACATGGCTTTGGGAGAATTACATGAAAAAGAAATAAAATAAAAATGCGAGAATAAGTAAAATCGGGAATGCGAGGGCGTTGGACCCTTTTTTTAGGAAATTAAATTATAATTAACAAATTAAATTAAGTTAAATGAGAAAAGGAATTATTTTTGAGTTTTTCGTATTTATTGATTTTAATGAGAGAATTAAATGAAATTAAAAAGTTAATTAACCCTAATTCTAACTATTTTTATTTATTAAGAAAATGTGAAAATTAAACCTAAAGTTAACCTAATTAATTAATTCAATTTTATTTACAAAAATAAATAATTAATTATTAGTGATGATAAAAGAAAAGGAAAAAAAGATAAAAGTAATTAAAACCTAATTCTACAAATTTTTTAAGTTTATTAAGAAAACGTTAAAATTAATCCTAGAATAAAAAAAACTAAATTAATTGATAACATTTATTTACAAAAATAACATTTAAATAAAATATATTTTATTTTGTGACTTTCTGATTTTTTTATTATTTTTTATGTTATGAAAATATATTAATTTAAAGAAATAAAAGGAAATAATTGAATTAACACAAATAATGGAAAAATAGAAAAAAGAAAAGAATTGCAAACCCTTGGGGGTGCTGACCCCAGTTTGGAGGTATTTTGGCCAGTAATTAGGCCCAATCATTAAGGCCTTCAGTTGACTTTTCTGACCACATGAGTGTGCATTGACTGGTGCCCATGGTGTTCATCAGATCAGGGCCCTTGGATTGAGGTTATTGGCCATGTGGCAAGCTGGGATATTGAGTGTACGATGAACCTCTGGAAGCGAGCTATATAGGAACATGGTTAGAAAAATAATATGGAGAAAGGAGGGGACCTGGGAATCGAACCCAGGTCCCAAAGTTTACCAATGCAACGCCTGACCAATGGAGCTGTTAACGCACTTTGTATATAATATGACAAATAATCAATATAAGATAAAACAAGGGTTAGTGGGATATTTCGCGCGAAATTCAAATGCGCCTGTAAGCCATGGACACGTCTGTCTTCTTCTTCAATTGCCTGTAAAATAAAAAGAGATAGCGGGGGTTTTAAACCCCCACTAAATGGCAAGCATAAAAATAGCGATTAGCACCCTGTTGATCATAAATTGATCGCGAGCTATGGGAACGATTCACGTGAAGATTCTGAATCCAATAGCCTTGGTCTTAGGGTCTAATTTTTCTGTATAAGAGAAACCCCAAATTTGAAGTTATGAAACCCTAGCAAGCTTCAATGGTGAATTCGTGTATGATGCGCAAAAACTCAATTAAAATACATGGTTAGCTTCAGAATGATTAACTTAATATAAACCAAACATTAAAAATTGAAAACAACGCATGAATTATGATACATGAATATGAGAAAAATTATGAACGGGACAAGGTCGTTCTACCAATTCCTTGCGTTAGAGATAATGGTTTTGACCCAGAAACGTTCCTTGAAGCCTCAGGAATGCAATGGGATAGTTTTCTTGCCTTGAAATGCTTTGGAATCGTGTTTTCAGTTTTGAAATTTTCTTGAAAAAGTGAAAAGTTTGTTTATGGTTTTGGGCGCAGCTTCGAGGTCTTGAGCTTTAGGGTTTGCATCAGTATATGTATGGGAACTGATTAGGGTTGAAATTTGGATCCAAAACCCTTTGCATTGATGTATGGAATATTTGATTTTCATGCATATTTTTTCAAATCTTTTTCATGTGATTTTGATCCCAATCATGGCCAATCTTTCCAATTTTGGTATGCACGAAATCTTGAGTATCCAATGAGTGATTACACTGCATAAAAAGATTCAAATGCATTGGTTTAGTATTTTTTTTTCATATTTTATTTAGTTAAATGAATTAATTGTAATTAAAAATTCAAATAAATAAATAAAAATGATGAAATAAATCCCCTTTGGGCCAAATGGTCGTGCATAGCCTTTGAATGATGAATCTTGGAAGAAAATGTGGCCCATTAGCAATTTTGAGGCATTTGAAGCAAAGTTGACTTTTCAAAATGCCCAAAAATTTCCCAACTTCCACAAGGCATATCTTGCTCAATTTTTAAGCTTTGATCATGTTCTTGGACATTTTGGAAGGGTATTGAAGTCCTATAACCAATTCCTTTGGTCCCATGTCATTTTGATTTACCAATCTCAAGTTATGGCCTTTGACTTAAAGTCCCTTTTTGTTGACTTTTGAAAATGACCTATAATGTTGAAATTGATAACTTTTTGTGAGAGCATTTATTGGACTTGAAGTGTGAAGAGGAGTTGTAGGAAATGTCTTTCTCTTCAAAATGAGCTTTGGATGGAATTTTTCTGATAAACCATGTGGAAGTTATGCCTTGGTCAAGTTACAGTTGACTTTTTCAACTGTCCAAATATGGAAACTTTTGCATCTTGAGACTTTTTGAGCCATGCCTTGAAAATCATGATCAAGAATTGATCAAATGATGTTTATGGCTTCAAAATGAGATGTTGACCAAAAATTTGAACTTTTGACTATCAAATGACCATTTTGCCCCTGCAGTTGACTGTTGAGCAATTAGGGTTTTTGACTGTGCAATTTTGTGCTGTAAGTCTTGAAACTTGGTATGAGGATGCTTGACCATGTTTATAGGCATGTGGGACTTGATTGGACCCTTGGAAACTTCATTTTCTTTGTCAGAACCAAAACCCTAGTTTTTGACTGTTAGGAGGCCCTTGAACTGTGCAACCCTTGGGGAGATTTTGAAGCATGCTCTTTGCAAATCTTGAAGAACATGGGAGGGCAAATTTTGGGGTACAACAGTCGTTTACTCTCAAGAGTCTTTTATCTTCGCTTAACTCTTCGACCTCATATGCTCCACCAGAAAAAGTTTGAATAATTTTGAAGGGTCCTTCCCATTTGGGTGACCATTTTCCCATGCTTTGATCTTTTCGATCCATGGGAAGAATTACCTTCCAAACTAGTTCTTCAGGCGAGAATGCCTTAGGTTTTACTTTCTTATTGTAAGAGTCTTCCACTCTTCTCTTCTGAATTCTCAGTAGGTCGAGAGCTCGTAGTATTTCTTCGTCTAAATCTACCAATTCGTCTAACATCATATCCCAATAAACCTCAGAGGGAATATCTTAATGTCTTTGAACCCTTGCTGATTGAAGACAAATTTCTGCTGGCAGTACTGCGTCATGACCGTAAGTTAGCCGATATGGTGTTGTACCTGTGGCTTCCTTTGGGGACGTTCGACAAGCCCGCATGATCTGATCTAACGTTTTATGCCAATTTTTTGGCTTCTTTACTACATGCTTTTTTATCAGGCCAATCACTATTTTATTTTCCGCTTCGACTTGGCCATTTGCCTGCGCGTAATAAGGCGTTGATGTTAGGAGTCTGAAGCCTGTTTCTTGCGTGAATTCCTGCATCTTTCGACCAGTGAACACTGACCCTTGATCAGTTGTTATAGTCTCAGGGATTCCAAATCTGTAGATAATGTTCTTTTGAATAAATTCAATGACATTTTCTCGGTCTGCGTTGACTAAAGGGATAGCTTCGATCCATTTAGTGAAATAATCAATGCCTACCAGTATATACTTCTGGCTCTTCGATGATGCTGGTCGAATCTCTCCAATAAGATCCAACGCCCACCCTCTAAAAAGCCAAGGTTTCACTATTGAGTGAAGCTCGCTTGCTGGTACATGTTGGATACTAGTATGGACTTGGCATTCCTGGCAACCCTTCGCGAACTCAACACAATCTTTCAAGATAGTGGGCCAATATAGTCCTTGTCGAAACAACAACCATTTCATCTTATGACCTACTTGGTGAGCCCCACATGCTCCAGCATGCATAGTCGAAAGGGCTATGTATGCTTCGGTTTCGCTTAAGCATTTTAATAATACCCCTTCAGGCGTCTTTTTAAACAACTCATTCCCCATGAGTACGTAACTTAACGCCCTATATTTTATTTTTCGTTCTGTCAAAGCTACTGGATTTTGTAGATAATCTACAATGGGTTTCCTCCAATCTTGCTCCGATAAATTGTCTATGAATGAAATTTCGAAATTCCTTTGATCGGCATATCCTAGTCTTGTCGATTCCAAATCAGTTGGAGACAAGCTGGTTGCTGTTATTTTTTCTCGGACTTCGATTGCTCTTTGTAATCTCGTTTTTAAAATCCTATACCCAGATGCAATTTGTGCCAAATCATTGGCTACTTAGTTTTCCAATCTAGGTATGTGTCGAATATTAACCACTTCGAATTTTTTCAATAAACGATTTTCTATCACAAAGTACATAATGAGATTTTCTCTTATACATTTGTACTCTTTTGTGATTTGCTTAATGACTAACTCTGAGTCTCCCATTATTTCGACTCGAGTTGCCCCCAATTCCAACAATATTTCAAGGCCAGTAATTAGAGCTTCATATTCAGCCTCATTGTTCGAACAAGTACCTTCTATCTTGTACTTGAATGTTGTTGGAATCTTTTCTGGAGAAATAATTAAGACCCCTACTCCCGTTCCATCTTTATGGCTGGAACCATCGAAGTAGAATTTCCAGGGTTCTATCTCCAAGTAATTTATATTTTCGACCTGAATTGAGTGGTCGACTATAAAGTCTGCTACCACTTGTCCTTTTACTGCCTTGAGAGGCATAAAGGTTAACGAATACTCAGTTAATGCTAGCGCCCACTTGCCAATTCGACTATGCAAGATGGGTTTCGACAACATGTATTTGAAAACATCAAAATGGGACGAAACATACACATCAATTGGTTTTATATATTGTTTGAGCTTTGTACAAGAGAAATAAAGACATAGACATAATTTTTCAACTTCGTTATATCTAGTTTCTGCATCGTTCAAAACTGTGCTAAGGTAGTAAATGGGTCTTTCGACTCCATTTTCATCCTCTTGGGCTAACATGCTTCCCAAAGTTTTGTCGGATGCAGCTATGTACAATCTCATACTCCTATTTCTACAAGGAGGCACCAAAATAGGTGGCTTGGTGAGGTACCCTTTGATCTTGTCGAAGGCTTCTTGTTGCTCTTGCCTCCACTCGAACCCTTTCTTATTCAATCGAAGTAAGGGTGAGAAGGCTTGCGCTTTTCCACTTAGGTTAGATATAAATCTCCTTAAGAAGTTTATCTTTCCCAGCAGAGATTACAGTTCCTTCTTGTTCGTTGGCGCTTTCGCTTCCAAGATTTCCTTCGTCTTGTTCTGGTTGATTTCGATTCCTTTCTTGTGGACGACAAAGCCCAAGAAATCTCCAGCTTTCACACAGAACGCACACTTCAAAGGGTTCATCTTCAGACCATGCTTTCTCATTCTTTCAAATGATTGTCGAAGGTGGTCTATATGGTTCTTCCTGGAAACAGATTTTACAACAATATCGTCAATATATACTTGCATGAAAGTGTTAATAAAATCATGGAAGATAGAGTTCATTGCTCGCTGATATATTGCCCCAGCGTTTTTTAGGCCAAAAGGCATTACTACCCATTCGTAAGTGCCTAAGGCCCCAGGGCATCGAAAAGCTGTTTTCGACACATCTTCTTCAGCAATGAAAATTTGATTGTATCTTGAGTAACCGTCGAGCATGCTCAGGTACTCGTGGCCCGCGGCAGAGTCGACAAGCATTTCCGCCACAGGCATAGGATATTCATCTTTGGGTGTTGCAGCATTCAGATCTCTTAAATCTATGCACACCCTCAATGTACCATTTTTCTTAATCACTGGCACAATGTTTGCAATCCATTCGACGTACCTCGTAGTTCGTATGAATTTGCACTTCAGCAGTCTTTCGACTTCCGTTTTGATCTTCGACAGTATTTCTGGAGCGAAGCGTCTTGGAGTCTGTTTGACTGGATTTTTCCCAGGTTTGATTGGCAACTGAAGTTCTACCAATCTTCTGTTGAGACTAGGCATCTCGTCGTAATCCCATGCAAAGCAGTCCTTGAACTCCTTCAGTAATTGGATCACTTCAACCCTGAGCTCTGGGTCTATTTTGGCGCTGATGGAAGTGGGTCTTTTATCTAACCCTTCGCCCAAGTCGATTTCTTCTAAAGGATCCTGTGCTAACATTTTGATGTTGTTCGCCAGGGGGTCCTTTTTGAAACCCAAAGGTTCATCGTCGTAGATGGCGTCGAGCCTCTGTTCCTGCATTCCTTCTGTTATGATATCGGGAGGTTCTGGGTCGAAATCTTTTCCAGGACCTATATCTGGTGGCTCTGGATTGAAATCTTTTCCAGGATCTGCAGAAGGTAGCACTTGGTCATTGGCCTTGGTGGACATATATTTTACTTCGGCTTCGAGAGCCGCTATCATTCTTGTTTCGGCTACGTAAGCCGAAATTCACTGTAACGCTTGTGACTCAGTCATTATCACTGAATTCGCTTCCCCAACCAGTTGGCTGGATGTCAGTTAGCCCACTGAAATAAATGTGGAACAAGTCTTATTTATCCCATTGAAACCCATGATCAGGATGCAGTTACAAGGAACAAAAAGCATTTGGCGCTGGCGCCATGTCGAAGTCAGGTGCTGGACATGGCCCAATGTGAGCCAAATTTTTGTCGAAGTCAGCTCTCCCTAGGTGATTAACTTCGCCTAAGTAGTAGCTCTGATCTGCTTCTATATTCTCGACAATCCCATCGGGACGCCATAATATCACCCTTTGGTGCATCGATGATGGTACTGCTCTGACACCATGTATCCATTCTCGGCCTAACAATAGGTTGTAATTTGGTTTCACCGATATGACCATGAACATGGTTGGTCGAAGGATGGATCCCACTTTGAGGTCTAGTTGAATCACACCCATGGTGGTCCCTATTCCACCTTCGTAGTTCGATAAGACCATATTATGAGGCTTAATGTTTTCATCATTCTTGCCTACTTTTCTTAGCATGAAGTGGGGGATTATGTTGATAGTCGCCCCACAGTCCACCAAGATTTTGTTTATAGTGGCCTCTTCGAGCCTTGCCCTTATAAACAAAGGCTTGAGGTGACTTTTCATCGCCTCAGTTGGTGGTTCGAAGAAACCATTTTTCTCTTCAGTGCAGCCATTACCCATGACAAAGTAGCATACTGGCCTATGCTTGGCCATCTCTTGTTCGACTTCCCAGTCGTTTGATTCGACTTCCATTTGACAGTCAAACTCTCTTGGCAAGACCGAAACTATATTTACCATGATGTCTAATGTGTCGTCGGACTCGGAACTATCTTCGTCACCAGCTTCGTCTTGATCAGGCCATACCAATCTATTGGTCACTGGTTCCCTCTCCAAAGGCTTTCTTTGCTTTCGCTGGGGGACATTTGAACTCGACTTTGGTTTTGGTTCGTTGACAGCCTCTCTCTCAGCCTTGCGCCGCCTTTGGTACCTTCTCCACTAGGATCGAGACATTGGGTTATTTCCCTTGTAGTTACTCGATACTTGAGCAACTTTGGTGGCACCTACATGAGGTTCTTTCTTGAGTGTCAAAGATGAACCTCTTGGCACTTCAAAGTCATGCCACCTTTCTTCGTTGGGTCTCTTTCGACTCGATGTTTTGAGCCATGTATCGACTGGCACATTGGTTGGAGGCCTGAAAGTTAGTGGCCTCTTTTCCTGACTTGAACCCTTTTGATAGGTTCTTCTAGGATCGTGTCGAACATCAGAGCCTGCACTTTTTTGGGCATTTCTGCTCCATTTTTTGTTTGCTGCTCTCACACCTTCGATGTGTTCAGCAGCTTTCTTGTAAAAAATAGAGCTGCATCGAGGACACAGCATTACTTCTGATTTTTTATTTTGGCATCGTTGCAAGAATTCTGCCATATTTTCATTCTCTAGGGGGAACGCTGTTCTGTTTGCTTGCTCTTTCCTAATGGCTTCCTTTGAAACTTTTGATTCGTAGATTTCGACCATGTTGACATCCATGTTGTCTTTAGTAGCAAGAGTCATTTGCTTCATTTGAGCCTCCAGGTCTTTTGTCTGGCCTTGTACCACAGCCAAGTAGGAAGTGGGTTTAGTTCCAGATTTTGAGACTCCACCTGTTTCCAGTTTTGGGCCCTCAGCGGCCTTTTGGACTGCTTCGATTGTTTTTCTAGAAAGGTTCCCAGAAAAACTGCCAAATATTGGCATATTGATATGATCTTTGGTGACTTCGACCATAGTTATCCCTGGCCTTTTCACCTGTCTCCTGGAAGCTTCAATCACATTTACCTCTGAGGGTTCAGCATAGTGGGCTTCCGCCTGGAAAGGGCTCGAATCCACCTTCACGGGGGACTTGTCAGCAAACTTCAGCCTCCCTTCTTCGATAGCATTTTGCACGAGATCCCTGAAAAGAAAACATTGAGATGTTTTATGGCCCAGAAAGTTATGATATTTACAATAGCCTCTTTTCTTTCTTTGATCAAGAGGAGGCACTTTTACCCCTGGGGGTATTATCATTTGGCCATCTTTTACAAGTAAATCAAAAATTTCATCACATTTCGTAATATCGAAATTGTAAGTCTTTTTAGGGAACCTATCATTGGCCTTTTCAGACCCAATGGGATTTTTTCCACTTGAGGGGACTAGTAATTTGCAAGAGTATGGTGGCCCTTGTTTTAACTCAGCTAAATCGAACTCACTCTCCTCTAGGGCCATAAGTTCGTCGAATGTTTCTGGATCTTCCTCGTCCATTTCGACATATGCTATCTTTTCTCTTTTATGAGTTTTCGTCGCCCTAGCTTTTTCAGCTTTAAGGCGTTCTACCTGTCGAACTCTATCGGCCAATTGGGCCATGCCCCTCAGGTACTGAGTGTCTAATTTCTTCCTAATGGAGTAATCTAGACCTCCAGCGGCTATTTCGACTAACTCGTGCTCTGACACTTGCGTAAAGCATCTTGCCTTGAGCAATCTAAACCTATTTAGGTATTCGTCTATAGGCTCAGTGAATCTCCTCTTTACACTAGCCAACTCTTTCAGGCTTATCTTGGTTTGTCCCATGTAGAATTTCTCATGGAACAATCTCTCCAACTGGGTCCAATGGTGGATCGAATTGGGGGGGAGAGTTGTGAACCAAGTAAACGCATTCTTTGTTAGGGAACTTGGGAAATACTTAATCCTTAGGTTCTCATTGTTTGAGATTTTTCCCGCTTCGATTAAATATCTTGCCACATGTTCGACAGTGGATTCTGTCGTGTCCCCTGAAAACTTAGTGAACTTAGGGACTTTGCATCTAGGAGGCAAGCCCGTTTGTAACACATATTCCGACAGCGGGGATGTGAAGTTGGGCCTACGGAAGCCCGTATTCATCCCGTTTTGCATCATGATTCTTTCAATCATGGCTGTCAAGTTATTCTCCAAACCAACATTCTGGTATTGGATTTGCTGAACTACTTCGTCAGCGTTTTGGTTTCTATTGACTCTTGCAATGTATGGTAACAACAATAATATACACACTTCTTTATGCAATCATATAATGCGACTCAATATTATGCAAATGCATGTGGTACCATTGGAGCAGAACTCCCATCTCAAAAATTTGCCAATTAATAGAGGCATCAACAAGGCATAAGCCTTCATCTCAAAATTCGCCAATACAGGCCATCTCAACGAGCACAAGCTCCATCTCAAAATGCAATGTATGCGACACAATCATGAATGTAATAACAACACCCAAATTAACAACATCTCAAAAGCATCTCAACGTCTCTTCATCAACATCTCATATCATCATAATAATTCATCAAACATCATTTATTTATTATAAATCATCAACACAACATCATTAACATCTTCTCATTAACAACTCATATGTACATTAATACCACAGTAATTCATACTGCTATTCTGTAATTCTTACATCATTACTGTCACTAATCCTACTGTTATAATTCAAACAGCAGCCTCTAAGCATCTCATCTTCATCATTATGTGCAAAACCAGCGCAACGATCAACACGGGAATTAACTCTAAATCCTAAACTGGCTAATAGGATTACACTTCCTATTATTCATTTTAATCCTCTAGAATAAAGTTCATCGCGCTAGCTATTCAACGCTTCGAACGAAACCTCAAACGGCATTCTAAAACTCAAGTTACAACACTTTAAAACTGAATCTGCCTAAAGTCAAACAATATGGGTCGACGCAAAAACCCTTGGATCGACGCGCACTGCTCTAACTGCACAACATGAGTCGACGCATCCCCTCATGGATCGACTCATCCTGAGTCTTGCACGCCGCATGTATCGACATATGCATCCTATGTATCGACTCATCCTGAGTGTTGTACCCTAAAATTTGCCCTTTCATTTTATCAAGATTTCCCCTCACAAGACTCTTTGGACCCCATACAGGATTAGGGTTTTGCTTTGCTCAAGACATCTCCTTGCACTGATAGCCTGAAATTAGGGTTTGAGTTTGCACAGGTATTTTTGGATTTTCAATGCTCAATGTGACTTTCATACTTCATGTTGGACTTATAAGATTTCCCATACCAAGTTTCAAGCCTTGAATCAAATTTTTGCCCAGTCAATTGGACAGTTGACCTATAAATCAGCTGTATTGGGGGGGAAAGTCAACTGTGGCTAATTTACAGTCAAACCTCATAATTTTTTATCCAAATCAACATTATAAACTCATATGAACCATTTGATCAAGTTTGGACCACAACTCCTCAAGAAATTTTATCAGATCATCAAAAGGGCAAAATGGTCATTTTTAGGGTTTTGACTGCACAAGGGCAATTTCTGATTTTTTACCTAGCCAATGGAAAATTGGGTTCAATCATGGATTCAAGGACTCAATGGCATCATCTTGACCTAATCACAAGGTTCAAAAGATCTCAAAAGCATTGGATTGACAGATGAATTTTCCAGTCAACTGATCAAAAATCAACTGTACACTGAAAAGTCAAACTTTGACTTTTTGGTCAAAATCAAGTGCCAAGGGTCATTTTTCATCAAGATAAGTCAAAACATGAAACTTTTTCACCAAGAAACCTAATTTTGAAAATTAGGGTTTAAAATGGAAAATTTTCATAACTTAGAAATTTTCTAAGTTATGAAAATTTCTTATTTTTTCCCAAAGTTTCCCAACTTTTTCACCATGATGAAATTGGATTCAAAGAAAACTTCCAACATGAAAGTTGTAGCCCTCCACAAAATCTACAACTTTTATTCACAAAGTTTTCCCAAAAGATGCTTGAATCTCAAGTTATGATTTTGTGAATAGGGGTCCAAAAACTTTCTAACTTAGTGAAATTTTGCCCTAGTTTAGGCAGGATTTTGACTTATCTTCATGGAAATTTTTCACATAGTTCCAATTGGAATATCAAAATTCATTTCAAAGATGGATTGTATAGCATTTTACAAGCTTCCCAAAACGTCAAAGAACTCTCCAAGATCATTTGTGGTTAGGGAGAATCGAAAGTTTGAAATAGGCAAATTATCCCTTTTGGCCAAGGCATTTTACACCATGCTACAAGTTGCAAATTCTGCCCAAACATGCTTGTACTTGTTTTACAGGTACTTAAACCTTTCCACACTCATAAATTAAATGCAAACACATTGGATTAAGGCTTTTTTCTGATCTATGAAGCATTATACAAAGGTTTAATCCATTTTTGGCAAAAAGATAACAATGCCATTTTGATAAAGGTCACCTTTTGCAATTTTGTTTCTCTTGAGCTGTGAACCCAATCTTTTGCAGCAAACCAACTCCACAAACTTAGGGAAAAGCATACCAACTATCAGCAAGCTTGGAAATAGCAAGTACATCCCTTTGCATTGTCAACTCAACTTTTACTTCACAACCAAGCAATTGTGCAAAAGGTCCATATCTTGTGAATCTGATATAACCAAGTGTTGTATTCATTTCAAACAAGTTTTACATATTGCCTAAGGTCATAAACACGAGCTCTTAGCATCTAAAACACCCAAATACATCAAAACACCAAGTTCTTGCAAAAACAGGGCAGGCCCTGCAGAATCACTTCCATCTTCACATTGCCTCGTGCGTTTTGTCCCAAACCACTTCCAACATACTCCATACAACATACCTAAACTATCCCAACCATTCTCAAGTCACTGTAACTCCATTTACACACTTCACCATTTTTAAATTCTGAGTTTGCAGGTTGAGTTCTGTAGGGAGATTCAGGCAAGTTCAAAGCAAACTAAGCATTGGGAAAGCTCAAAGGAACTTCAAGCAAGCTCACAAGTATCTCAGGCCTCACTCACAACCCCTACATTGCCATACTCGAGATTGACTGAAACAGGTATTTCACAAACTTCTATCTCCTTATTTAGGAATCATTAGGCTTAGGTTTGTGAAGGAAAAATGTAGTCCTCGTTGCCCTTGAGTTGTACATATGCATATAATTCATTTATGTTAACTGAGCTAGGAGTATTTGATAGTTGAAGTTACTGAAAAAAACTAGGTCAAGATTTAGGACCAATGAAATTCTCTCTGGTCTTTGAGAGTTAGATTAAGTTTTTTACATGGTTAGAATCGTGTGATTAAGAGCTATAACTTTCATGTTGCAAGTTTTTGTTTTTAAGCATAAATGCAGGAGATACGAGTTTGAACATGGAGCGCGCGCATAGTTCTGTCTCAAGGACAGGGATGAAGAGGAATGTGGGTTGGGCTTGGTTTGGCTGACTATTGACACCCCCCTGCTTGCTCTTTGCACCCCCTGGCCCATTTCTCTTATTTTTTTATATTTTATCATTTATTTTACATTTTCTGACTTTTATTATTTTTTCTAAATATAAAAAATCACCAAAAATATTTTCTTAAATTTTCACTTTTTTTTTTATTTTTTATTTTATTTTTGGAATAATATTTAGTTAATTAGATTTAATACATTTATTTTCTTAAATAAAAACTTATAATTAATACAAAAATATTATATATTTTTATTTTTATTATTTATACATATAAAATAATATTTTCTCACATATTTTATTTTTTAACATTTTTGTATATATTTTATTTTATTTTCTTGTACATAAATGAATAAATAATTAATATAATATATATATTTTCTTAAAACAAAAACTAGGGTTTCTACCCTTTTCAAAAATAATCATTTCTTATTATTATTTTTTTACATACATAAATAATTTATTTTCACATACATAAAATTAATACGAAAAACGTTTTTGCATATTTATGTTTAATTGCATATTTAAATATTTATCTATTTATTTATTTGCACAATGAGTTCAATTTGGTTGTAATAGTTGACTTAGGGTTTTATTTTCTTACAAATATTCCCCTATTCAAACTTGTATCCCCCTCCCCATATCAATATTGTAATAGTCTTAGATTTACTTTTACGCATTTTATCGCTTTCAAATATGCCATGATAGCAAAACTAGGGTTTGTATGATAACCAAAAATCAAAACAAATAGCATGACTAAACACAAGACAAAATGCATGAAAAATGACAACATAATGCACACAAGCACCCCTAGGGTTTCATCCACTTGTTGCCTTAAAAACATGGCCATGGTATGCATGCTAGGTATCTTGGCAAAACAAAATCAATACAAAAGATCATAGTCCCTCGATGACGCTATCTTGGTTGCCTAAACAAAAATGATCTAGTCCCTCAAAAAACTTGCTAAGATACTTGGCAACATTGTTATCATGGCCATACGATGACCCACGCATGTCCCGTTTAACATCCAAACACAAGGTTTTTTACCAAATGCAATGGTAAAACAACAATGTCAAAAGGGTTAAAAATGTGTAGGAAAGATCTTTGAGTAGTATGGTAGACAAATCCTAGTTACTTGATCAAATTTGCAAACATCCTTGCTATTTTCAAAAAAAACACACAACACAATTTCAAAACATTTCCCAAAACAAACTTTCAAACATTGAAACGTTTTTCAAAAGACAAACACCTTTGTATACATTCAAACAAGAATCATTACAAAGGTTTCCTAGACAAAGGCCTCTTTTCAAAATATTTTCAAAACCACACACAAAAGCACCATTTCAAACAATTGAAAAGCAAAAGCAAGTGATCTAAAACAAGTAACTAAGAGCCCATGGAAAACTATGGATGAAAAGGGTGCTAGCACCTTTCCTTTTCATAATCTACCCCCCGAACCCAAAAACAATCTCAAAGGTATTTACTATGCTTTTTGACCTTTCCTTTGGATAAAATAAAAAGTCGGTGGCGACTCTTGCTAAACCGAAACATTTGCGAACGAAAAACGCAAAACCTCAAGTCAGTTCTCCCACCGCATCACAGAACTGGCGACTCTGCTGGGGATATATATCTAAAAGTGGGGTTACCTTAGGGTTTTAGATCACCTTTACATTCTTATAATGCTTGACTTGACTGCTTTACATTTGGTTCTATTGTTTGGGGTTTGAATCCTCTACCCGGATTTGGGAAACATTCATAGGTAAATAGCAATACGTTGTGGAAACTGTGCGGGGTATACCGACATGGTTGAAGCAATATCTATATTAGTGCGACATATTTGTGGGTACCGGTAGCCTTTGAGTTAATCAAATAGAATACGGGGACGCTGAGTGATGTCATGAAGCACTAATGGACTTTTAGAACCTTTACTTGACCAACTTGGCCTTTTTAGGGGTAGTGAGATGACCGACTTTGGTGCAGTCCAAAGTTGGTAGATACTCGATACTACACTCATTGAGGTTTGTTTTCTTGGAATATTTCGGTCGCCAGTAAAGTGGCTAAACTGAAACAATGAACACGGAAAATAATCCAGTGATATTGAGCTCCTTAGAACCCGGTCACTATTTGTAGGACAGGTAGAGCCAACTAAACTTCAAGAGGGTACTTACCTATGAAACCCCATGCAAGCCTGAAACTAGGATCTTGTGTGATTTGTTTGTACATATATACTTGTGCATAACATCATAACATCATGAAGCATCATATGCATCCACTAACCATTTCAAGGATTTGGATCTTCATCTTTGTTCCTGTTTTGTAGGTAATGGATTCACTTCGCAGGAAAACAATTCAAGTCAACCTTGTAAGAATTCCTCCTCAACTCAAAGGGCTAGCTTCAAGGATTCCTGAGAATTCTCCATTCACTGAGAGGCATGGTCGTCTTCTCAACTTAGTCAACACCAACACTGAGGAAGACATGGTGAAAGTTCTCTTCCAGTTCTTTGACCCCCTACACCACTACTTCACATTTCCTGATTACCAGCTTGTGCCTACTTTGGAGGAATTTTCTCAACACTTGAGGATTCCTATTCTCCATCAACTACCCTACAACGGTGCGGAAAGAGATCCAAAGCCTAAAGATGTTGCTCAAGCTCTACACTTGCAACCATCTGATATCATAGGCCATTGGGAAACTAGAAGTGGTGTCAAAGGTTTCTTGTCAAAGTTTCTGTTTGAGAAAGCTCAAAGCTGCTGGAATTCATTGGACTTACAAGCTTTTGAGGAGATTGTAGCTCTTCTCATCTATGGGATGGTCTTGTTCCCAAACCCTGACCAGCTTATAGATGTAAGTGCTGTCAAAATTTTCATGGCACGCAACCTGGTGCCTACATTGCTTAGGGATATCCTCCACTCATTTCACACTCGAACAATGAGGAAAAGAGGTGTTCTCATGTGCTGTACTCCTCTACTGGCAAGATGGTTTATTTCTCATCTTCCCCAATCAGTTTTGAAGAATGAGCAAGGTTTGAGGTGGTCACAATGATTGATGACTCTTACACATTCAGATGTTCATTGGTGTTCTCGATCCAGAGAAAATGTTATCATCATTGACCATTGTAGGGAATTCCCTAATGTCCCTCTACTTGGCATTAGGGGAGGCATTATCTACAACCCTTGCTTGGCTCTGAGACAGTTTGGGTACGCCCGAAAGGATGGCCCACATGACATGCTGATTCCAGATTTGGTTTTTGATTTCGACAACGATGATCAAGGATTCTGACAAAGGTTTATCCGAGCTTGGAGGATGCCCAACAAAGTGGACAGTAAGACCTTGGGACACAAGAATTCCATCCCCCTTGAGCCTTACCTCAAGTGGGTACGAACCCGTGCCCAAAGTCTTATGATGCCCTACCACTACATTCTGCCTGTGATCAAAGAGCCTGTTATGGAAGGAGAGGTTCCATACACCCTCCTACATCCTGACATGCCAACATCACTTGAAGATTTACAAAGGAGTTGGATACAGCTCAAGGGAGAATGTGATACTTTCGAAGCCCAATTCTACGCAAGTGAGAAGAAGGTTTTGGAACTTACTCAGCAGCTTCATGAAGAGCAGACTCTCAACACCTACATTACACCAAAAAGGATACGCAACGTCTTTTTACATTATAATTTTGTATTATTTTGCCCATGGGGCATTGATGTACTAACAAGTTTTATCTTATTAATATGACGTGTGTTCCTTTTTGTTTAAAACAAATTTGAATTTCTGAATCCTTGAATGCATTACATGAATACATATCATTCATCATATGCATAAGCAGGTTTTTATACCAGGTTTCCTTATCTATTTGTTGTTTATTTTAGCAAGATGGATATTGAGCGGACGGTTAAAGACTTACAAGCGCAGAATTCTCAGTTTCAACAGCTACTTCTGACCTTGGCAAAGGGGCAGGAGGAGCTCAAAACCTTGCTAGATAAGGAAAAGGAGAAAAAGAAAAAGAAAAGAGTTGGTCTGGCTACTTTGGGTAGAAGATTTGAAGGTCAAGCTAGAAGGGTCCTGGATTTCCCCTCAACATCTGATGAAGGGGTAGGAAAAGGAAAGGGAGTTGCAGTACCAACTGAGTTTGAGGAAGAAGAAGAAGAATAGGAGGATGAAGACTATTCTGAGCAACAGTACCCTCCAGCAGACGACAAGTACAAGAATCTGGAAGAGCGTCTGGCAGCTATGGAGGTACAGAGAGTGCCTGGGCTGGACTTTGAAGATCTAGGGCTGGTCTTTGGGATTGTCATTCCCCCTAAGTTTAAGGTGCCAATATTTGCTAAGTACGATGGTTTGTCTTGTCCAAAGATACATCTGCGATCTTACGTTAGAAAAATCCAACCGCATTCTTCTGACAAGGATCTGTGGGTCCATTTCTTCCAAGACAGTCTTTCGGGGACACAGTTAGATTGGTTTTACCAGCTAGAGAGGTCTGATGTGCATAATTGGGAGGATTTGGCAGCTGCCTTTTATAGACAGTATCAATATAATGCGGACTTAGCACCTACCCGTACTCAATTACACAGTATGGGCATGGTCTCAAATGAAGGTTTCAAAGAGTATGCCCAGAAATGGAGAGACTTGGCGGAACGAGTACAACCACCTCTATCTGAGAGGGAGCTGGTAGATATGTTCTTGGGTACACTGTCAGGCCCCTTTTTCAATCACTTGATCGGAAGTTCGTCTGCGGGGTTCACCGAGTTGATTCTGACTGGTGAGAGAGTTGAAGCCTGAATCAAGAGCGGGAAAATTCAAAAGGATGCATCTGCTTCCGCTGCCATCAAAAAGACTTTTCCAGCAAAGAAAGAAGTCTCAGCTGTCTACTCCCAAAGAAGTCAAGGAAGAGTTGAGCGCCGGCCAACGGTGGGGGCCGTAATGATTCAGAAGTCTGCAGCTGATTAGCCTAGAAACAATCAACCCAGAACCAACCAAGAAAGAGTGGAAAGGAATGCACGGCAATACACCCGGATCAACATGACACCTGCTCAGGTTCTACCCCATCTCTTGAAGTTAAAGCTTGTTAGTTTGAAAGAGGCCCCGAAGAATATGAATACAACTTCTCCTTTCTACCATGCAAATGCCAAGTGTTCTTATCATTCAGACAATATAGGGAACGACACCAACAATTGTTGGGCCCTCAAGAATAAGATTCAGGATTTGATAGATGCTAAAGAAGTAGAATTCGACGCCCCTGAAAAGCCTAATGTGATCTCTGCTCCAATGCCAAAGCATGGTCATAATACCCATGCTGTTGAAGAAGATCTCTTTGTTGCTGCTGTTGATGATTTGATGACTCCGCTACCGATAATCAAGTTGAATTTGCTGAGGGCTGGGATTTTCCCAGGTTGTAAAGAAGATTGCTGCCTTTGTTCATCCTTACCAACCGATTGTCCGTTGTTGAAGTTAGGCATCCAACGCCTAATGGATAATCAAGAAATCCTTTTTGAAAAGACTCTTGTTACTCCGACTCCTGTCAATGATGTTTCGATAATTACCATATCCACCAATATTTCCAAGGTCTCCAAAAGACCTGTTAAGATTATATCCGATCCGAAGATTGCACCTTTGAAGATAACCATGTCGGGGCTTATCCCGTACAAGTCCAACAAATCAATACCGTGGAACTATGGGGGAGAGATCTTTTACCACGGTATTAAACAAATTGAATCAACTGAAGAGAGTTCTGATGAAGAGACTTCTGACATTGGAAACATTGCTGGAACGAGTAAAATCACCCGCAGTGGAAGAATTTTATCTCCGGAGATTGCGCCTCCAAAGGCAATCTTCGGACCCTCAGCTGCTCCTAAGGTTATTCCTGTGCCAGTCAACATATCTGCGAGAACTCCAGTTATTGAAGAAGTTGTAACTCATGTGGTTGTCCCCTCTGCTGCTGTTGATGATAGAGGGAAAGGGATCCAAGAAGAGCCCGTCAGGACGAGGGCTCAGCCGTTGATCATCCCTGAAACCACTCAAAAAGAAATGGAAGAGATTTTGAAAATAATCAAGAAGAGCGATTATAATGTTGTGGAGCAACTGGGGAAAACCCCCTCAAAAATCTCTATGTTGGCCTTGCTGCTTTATTCAGAAGCTCATGCCAAAGCTTTGATCAGATTCTTGAAGACGGCCCACGTGCCACAGGAAACCTCCGCGGATCAGTTCCAGGAATGTGTAGCTAGCCTAACAGCAGACAATGGTATAGGATTCTCCGATGCCGATTTAACATCAAAAGGGAGAAAACATAATGATGCTTTGCATGTCTTGGTAGAATACATAGGGACTACTCTGGCACACATTCTGGTAGACATTGGTTCTTCGTTGAACGTCTTACCAAAGAAAGCATTGGATAGGCTAGATTTTGAAGGTTTAACCTTGAAGCCCAGCAAAATCATTGTCAGAGCCTTTGATGGTTCTAAAAGGATGGTCCACAGGGAGGTGGACATCCTGATTAAAATGGGAACTGAAACCTTCAACTCCATATTCTATGTCATGAACATCCGTCCCTCCTATTCTTGCTTGTTGGGAAGACCCTGGATTCATCATGCTGGAGCCGTCACTTCAACTCTGCATCAAAAGCTCAAGTACCTTGTCTAGGGGAAAATTGTGACAGTTCACAGTGAAGAGGAATACATGATAATCCATCTTAATTCTTTCCGCTATGTGGAATTGGATGGTGAATTCATCGAAACCCCTTTTCATTATTTTGAAGAGGTAGCTCAGGAGATTGCGGCAACCAAGACAGTGTCTTCTGTACCCATGATTACCAGACCTCCTCCTCGGATGTCTTCTTTGAAGGATGCTAAGGTTGTGATTGAAGAAGGAGGAAGCACAATCTGGGGACATCTTCCCGATTTTCATTTCAAGTCAGATAAATTCGGCTTGGGTTTCACTGCTTCTGCTTAAAAGGTTGTGTGTCGCTCCCGGGCTGGAGGACCACCAGTGAAGATCACCCATCATGGAGTCAATGCTTTGGAGGATAGTGAAGAGGAGAGAAACCTAGAAGACTGGATTTTCCCTACTGTTGAAGGAGAAATGTGCAATTGGGAGGCGAAAGACTTTGTTCCCATTACTTTCATGAATCAGTAACTTATCTTTCAAACATTTATGTTGGTTTGTAATAATTCCTAAATAATTCGTACACTTTTAACCTTGTGCCTTACCCGAGGTACATAGGTCCATTTGTAAGGGTTTGATTTTTCATCTTCATATGCCATTTTAATGAATCATGGACGTTTTCACATATTAACTTTTATGTTCATTGTCTTTCTTTTTGCATTTTATTTGTTTAAAAGGTGGCTATCCCTTACACACACCCACACTTACAAATGCAGGTACCCTTCCACTCTGGATTCCATGGGTAACAATTCTGCTATGGACTTCAGTGACTCTGAAGATCTGGTCTACCATGTCGAATACGAAGGTGATGAAGACTGTGAAGTGCCTGGAGAATTGGCTAGACTGCTACAACAGGAAGAAAGGGCTATTCTACCTCATGAGGAGTTGTTAGAGACAATCAACTTGGGAACTGAGGAAGACAGAAAAGAAGTTAGAGTGGGTGCCAACCTAGAGCCAAATGTCAAAGAGCGCTTAGTTCAACTGTTGAATGAATATGTTGAGATGTTCGCCTGGTCATATGAAGACATGTCGGGACTTGATACAAATATTGTGGTTCACCGTCTCCCTACAAGAGAAGACTGTCCACCAGTTAAACAGAAAGTTCGCTGCATGAGGCCCGACATGTCTGAAAAGATCAAAGCTGAAGTTATGAAGCAGTTCAATGCTGGATTTATTGATGTTACTTCCTATCCACAATGGGTTGCTAACATTGTGCCCGTGCCTAAGAAGGACGGCAAAGTCAGAATGTGCGTGGATTACAGAGACTTAAACAGGGCTAGCCCTAAACATGACTTTCCACTATCGCACATTGACATCTTGGTTGACAATACAACTCAGCACAAGGTATTTTCTTTCATGGACGGATTTTCGGGTTACAACCAGATCAGGATGGCACCCGAAGACATGGAGAAAACTACTTTTGTTACACAGTGGGGTACGTTCTACTACAAAGTGATGCCACTCGGACTGAAGAATGTCGGGGCAACTTATCAACGCGCCATGGTAGCTTTGTTTCATGATATGATACATCATGAGATAGAGGTCTACGTAGAAGACATGATAGCCCGTTCACAAACTGAAGAAGAACACCTCGACCATCTGCAAAAGCTGTTTGTCAGGTTGAAGGAGTACAAGCTCAGACTGAACCCTAACAAGTGCACTTTCGGAGTCAGGTCCGGTAAACTATTAGGTTTCATTGTCAGCAACAAAGGCATCGAGGTTGATCCTGCCAAAGTCAAAGCTATACAAGAAATGCCTGCCCCTCGCACTGAGAAGGAGGTCAGAGGTTTCTTGGGACGCCTAAACTACATCGTAAGGTTCATTTCTCACCTAACATCTACCTGTGAACCAATCTTCAAGCTGTTGAAGAAAGATCAGGTGGTTAAATGGAATGATGATTGTCAAGTTGCTTTCGATAAAATCAAGGAGTATTTGCTAGAACCTCATATCTTAATGCCTCCCGTTGAAGGAAGACTGTTAATCATGTATCAGACCGTCCTAGAGAATTCAATGGGGTGCGTATTGGGCCAACATGACGAGTCTGGCTGAAAAGAGCATGCCATTTATTACCTTAGCAAAAAGTTTACCGACTGTGAGACCCGATACTCACTGCTCGAGAAAAATTGTTGCGCTTTGGTATGGGCTGCTCGCCGGCTAAGGCAGTATATGTTGACTCATACCACTTTGCTGATCTCTAAGATGGATCCGATCAAGTACATCTTTGAGAAGCCTGCTTTATCTGGGAGAATAGCAAGGTGGCAGATGATCCTCACGGAGTATGATATACAGTACACGACCCAAAAATCTATAAAGGGGAGTGTGCTAGCCGATCATCTAGCCCATCAAGCTGTCGAAGATTATCAATCCATGAGGTTCGACTTCCCCGACGAAGACATTATGACTTTGGACAACATTGAAGAGAATAGACCGTATGACGGACCTGAACAAGGATCCCGATGGACCTTGTACTTTGATGGTGCTTCTAATGCACTTGGCAACGGTATAGGTGTTGTGCTTATCTCTCCAGAAGGTTGCCATACACCTTTCACCTCCAGACTCTGCTTCAGCTGTACCAACAACATGGCCGAGTATGAAGCTTGTATCTTTGGTCTCAAGGCCGCTATTGACTTGGGAATCAAATCTTTGATTGTATTTAGGGACTCAGCTTTGGTCATCAGTCAGATCAAAGGAGAGTGGGATACCAAACATATAAACCTCATCCCCTACAAAGAACATGTCCTGACATTGCTACCTCATTTCGAGCAGATTACCTTCGAGCACTTCCCGCGAGAAGAAAATCAGCTAGCGGATGCTCTAACTACAATGTCTTCCATGTTTAAACTTAACTGGGATAATGAGGATCCCAAAATCATCATTGAGAGGATGGATGAACCTGCACATTGTCACGAGATTAATACCAAAGAAGCAGTGGATCGACCATGGTTTCATGAAGTCAAAAGGTATCTCGAAGCACAAGAATACCCTGAAGGAGCTTCCGTCAACGACAAAAATTTCTTAAGGAGATTCTCAGCCAAGTTCTTTCTGAGCAATGGTATCCTTTACAAGCACAATCATGATTGCATCCTACTCCGTTGTGTGGACAAGGTTGAAGCTGAACAGATCATGGTTGAACTGCACAATGGTACCTTTGGCACTCACTCTAGCGGACATACGATGGCTAAGAAGATTCTGCGAGCAGGCTATTACTGGTCTACCATGGAAGCTGACTGCTATCAACATTCTCGAACATGCCACAAATGTCAAATCTATGCGGATAAGGTACATATACCTCCAGTTCCTCTCAATGTCTTAACAGCTCCTTGGCCATTCGCGATGTGGGGAATCGACATGATTGGAGAGATCAAGCCTACTGAATCTAATGGACACCGTTTCATTCTGGTGGCCATTGATTACTTCACCAAGTGGGTCTAAGCAGCGTCCTTCGCATCCATCACAAAGAATGTGGTTGCCCGCTTCATCAAGTAGAACCTCATTTGCCGGTATGGTATCCCCGAAAGGATCATCACTGACAACGGTACAAACCTGAACAACACTATGATCACAGCTCTGTGCGAGCAGTTCCAGATTCAACATCACAATTCATCTCCCTATCAGCCAAAGATGAACGGTGTTGTCGAAGCTGCAAACAAAAATATCAAGAAGATCATACAAAAGATGACAGTCACTTACAAGGACTGGCATGAAATGTTACCGTTTGCTCTACACGGGTACCGTACCACGGCATGAACATCAACTGGGGCAACACCATATTCTTTGGTATACGGCATGGAATCTGTTTTACCTATCGAGATTCAGATTCCCTCCTTGAGAATCATGAAGGATGCTGGTTTAAGTGAAGACGATTGGATTCAGACCCGGCTTGATCAACTTAACTTGATTTATGAAAAGCGACTTACTACTGTTTTCCATGGTCAGGCGTATCAGAAATGGATGATCAAGGCATTCAACAAGAAAGTCAGGCGCCAGGTATATCAAGTCGGGGATCTTGTAATCAAGCAGATCATCTTTCCGCAAAGTGATCCCAGGGGAAAATGGACTCCTACTTACGAAGGACCATTTATGATCAAAAACATCTTTTCTGGTGGGGCAATGATCCTGACCACCATGGACGGCGACGACATGCCGCACCCTGCGAATGCAGACATAGTCAAAAGATACTACGCATAAACGACCCGGCAAGTTGAAAACCCGAAAGGGAGACTTGGGCAAAAATGGGCATCCCGGTGAATCGAAAACCCGAAAGGGTGGTTCAGGAAAAAATTAGGGATAAATAAAAAAATTTGTACACCCGGCAAGTTGAAAACCCGAAAGGGCGACTTGGGCAAAAAAGGGTTTCCCGGTGGACTGAAAACCCGAAAGGGCGGTCCAGGAAAAAGTTAGGGAATTAAAGCGTATGACTATGTCTCGTCGAATCACTTTAAGGATAATCTCTTCACAAACAATCTCCTGGATTCTGATCAACTCAATCATCTTCGGACGAAGCAACGAATGGACAAGATATCCAGAGTTACGAAGGCTATAACAGAGTGGGAACCCCATGGAATTTTTACACATAGCCATCTTTCTTTGTATAAATTTTTCTCATTTTTTATGACAATGTTCTCTTATTAGAATGTCTGTCTCCTTTGTACAAAATACTTACACAAAGTTAAATACAAAGATACTTCAAAGTGCAGAAAACTATTTGCCTTTTTTTTACACTTGTGTTTTATTTGAAAACGTCTGTTGTACCCCAAAATTTGCCCTCTCTTTCTTCAGGAAATCATCTTGGAATCTCATAGTCCCTCTGAAACAAATCCAAGTCCTGAATTGCCATTTCTTCCCAAGCAAACCATCTACAAGAACAAAATGATCACACAAGCTCTAAAGGCAACGCTTTTATTTTGAGAAAAAATTAAATTCTAAACATTTGGAATTTTTCTCTAAAAAATGGGTGTTTAAGAAGAAAATAGCACTTCAGAACTTCTGGACCAAACTCCAGATGGAAACGGTTAGAAGTTGCAAGCTTGGCTCAACGCAGTCAGAAGTTGGCTCTTTAGCAGCTACATCAACTCAGTCAGAAGTTGCAAACGTGATTCAACACGTAAGCCTCAAACAGAACATGACTCTTTCAGCAGTTACGCAAGTTCAGCCAGAGTTTGCTAAAGAAATGTAAAGGAAGCAAGGAAGTCTGAAGGCTCCTTCAGAACAGGTTGAAATCAGAAGATGAAAGGGTCAGAAGAGTGGGTGTTACACTGATACATAATCTCTAAGTCCAGGATGTCCATAAGCAAATCCAAGGAACGTGTCAGAAAGTCAGGAGAATCTCCAGAATTTGCTAAAACAACAAGAGGCCAAGACCAGAGCATGGTTTACGTTGTTTTTGGTAAAGCAGAACTGTTGGTTCAAGTTTGTTTCCTATTACCAGAATATTGGTGTTGATAAGTCTCATCACCAGTTAATGCTCATTAATGCTCCCAACCACTCCTGAACATTCACCCAAGGGATCTCTTCACGTGTGGCTTGGTAAAACGCCTTTATGCAGGTTTAGGCATGGGTCTACGCGCCACCGTCCACCTAAGAGGTCACTTCTCCCCAATCCATGCCTGCTGTTCCAGCCTAGGCTGAAAGGTTATATGTTATCACAACTTCCCAGGAATTTCTTTCAAAGAACAATTCAACCTCTGTTGGCGCCTTTAATGTTCAATAAATCCACAAGAGTTTTGCCTATAAATAGAGAACCATTGTCCACTGAAAGTGGGCGTCTAAAAATCAGAAAAATTGCTAGAAGAGAAACAGAAATTCCTAGCAAGAAAGTGTTGTGAAACTCTGCCAAAATCTCCAGTGTTTCATAACTTTGACCTCCTTACCTTCAAACTTCATCAACGCCCAGTTTTCTTTGTGACTAAGAGAACACCCTTTCAACCTCTGACCATACATATACATACACCTCCATCCACCCCTTTCGAAAAAGAACCTATCCAGAACACCATCAGAGCCAAAAGCTAGCTCTCATCCACAAACTTTTCCAACAGCCAGGTAAGCACCTGCTGACCTTCATCACGCTGCTAAGCATCATCAGTTTTGCATGCTCAAATAAACATAATGTAAATATCATGTTGCTGTTGTTGGTGTTCTAAGTATTTTCATACATCAGAACGTTTAGATAGGAAGTGAGCCAGCATAGAACCTGCATGTGACCTTGTTGGTTCTGTCTCCTAAAACACTCTGACATTTGCTGAAGTTATTCCAAACATGTTTTCTGTTTTGTGGAAAAATAACAAAATTGCAGATGTTCTGACTAGCACAGGGAGAAGTCAAGTGCTGACTTTAACGTTAGCACATCTGAAGCCTATTTTGCTATCAATAATATCAGAACTTTTGAGAACTATTGTATTTCCAGCAGGATCAGAACTTCTGATTTCCCCACTAACAAACTTTTGTCTTGCAGCGCATGGGGGTCAGAACTTCTGATCTTCCCACTAACAGGTTTCTGTTTTGTAGGTGCAAGAGTCAGAAGTTTTGACTCATACAGTTTAACCAAAAGGTTGATCATCTGGCAGCGGGCCTGAGTCAGAACTTCTGATGACCTCTCAGCAGCACATTGGCTCCCTCTCTCTTTATCCCTATCTTGTTTTTGTTATTTTCTTTTCTTGTCTATTTTTCTTGTTGAACCACCCCATGTACAAATATGTATCCCCACCCCCCTAATTGTTGTAATAGCGTAGGATTTTATATTCCTTCTTTCTATTGCTTTTAAATATAAATGTTAGTAATTAGGATGTGTATGGAAAGATAAAATCAATGAAATAGAAAATCCTAATTCAAAGATAAACTCTTGTATGCAATAAAACCCACTTGCACACAAACACCCCTAGGGTTATATCCACTTGTTGTCTTCAAAAATGGGCCATGTTACACATGCAAAGTATCTTGGTAAAACAAACAAAATCAAAAGATCATAGTCCCTCGATGACGCTATCCAAAGTTGCCTTATAAATGATCTTAGTCCCTCGAAAAATGCCAAGATACTTTGCAAAGTTGCTATCATGGTCTATATGATGACCCGCGCCTGTCCCGTTTACATCCTAACACAAGGTTGTTCACCAAATACAATGGTGAAATAACACTGTTAAAAGGGTTAAAACATGAGAAAGATATTTGAGTAAATTTAGGGGTAGACAACTCTTAGTTACTCGATCAAACTTGCAAAACACACTTGCCTACTTTCAAAACACACTCCACAACACAACTTTCAAAACAACTTTCAAAACCTTGAAACATCTTTTCAAAAAGACAAACACCTTTTGTAAAACATTCGAGTAAAGAATTGTTACAAGGGTTGCCTAGACAAGGCATCTTTTTTAAAACATTTTCAAAACCACACACACAAAGCACCATTTCAAACAATTGAAAATGCAAGGCAAGTGATCTAAGCAAGTAACTAAGAGCCCATGGATAACCATGGATAGAAAGGGTGCTAATACCTTCCCTTTCTATAATCTACTCCCCGAACCCAAGAAAATATCTCAAAGGTTTTTTCTGTGCTTTTTAACCTTTCCTTAGGATAAAATAAAAAGTCGGTGGCGACTCTTGCTCAACCGAAACATTTGCGAAAACAAACGCAAAACCTCAAGTCAGTTCTCCCACCGTATCACAGAACTGGCGACTCTGCTGGGGAATCATTTTTAAGTGGAGTAACCTTAGGGCTTAGGTCACCCTTTCGCATGACTAAATTGTTTGCTTTGATTGCTTTACATCTTGGTTCTCTTGTTTGGGTTTGAAATCCTACACCCGGATTTGGGGAAATATTCATAGATAGCAATACATTATGGAAACTGTGCAGGGTATACCGACACGGTTGAAGCAATAGCTATATTAGTGCGACATATTTGTGAGTACCGGTAACCCTTGAGTTCAATCAAGGAGAGTACGGGGCCGCTGAGTGATGTCACTAAGCACTAATGGCCTAGAACCTTACTTGACCATCTTGGCCTTTTATTAGGGGTAGTGAGATGACCGGCTTTGGTGCAGTCCGAAGTTGGTAGATACTCGATACTACACTCATTGAGGGTTGTTTTCTTGGAATGTTTTGGTCGCTAGTTAAGTGGCTAAACCAAAACAATGAACATGGAAAACAATCCAATGATATTGAGCTCCTTAGAACCCGGTTACTATTTATAGGACAGGTTTTTAAGCCAACTACACTCAAGAGGGTACTTACCTATGAAACCTCATGCAAGCCTAAAACTAGGGTTTTTTGTGTGACTTGCTTGAACATGTGTTTGGGCATACATCATGAACATCATAAAGCATCATATGCATCCACTAACCATTTCAAGGGTTTGGATCTTCATCTTCGTTCTTGTTTTGTAGGTCATGGAAATTCTTCGCAGGAAAACTATCCAAGTCAACCTTGTGAGAATCCTTCCTCAACTCAAGGAGCTCACATCCAGAATTCCGGAAAGCTCTCCCTTCAGTGAAAGACATGGTAGACTGCTCAACCTAGTCAACACCAACATTGAAGAAGACATGGTGAAAGTGTTGTTCCATTTCTTTGACCCCCTTCACCACTGTTTCACATTCCCCGACTACCAATTGGTGCCCACTTTGGAGGAATTTTCTCAACTCCTGAGAATTCCTATTCTTAATCAACTACCTTACAACGGTACGGAAAAAGAACCAAATCCTGAAGATGTTGCTCAAACACTACACTTGCAACCATCTGACATCAAGGGGCATTGGGAAACTAGAAGTGGTGTCAAAGGCTTCTTGGCAAAATTCTTGTTTGAGAAGGCACAAGAGTGTTGGAATTCCCTGGATCTGCAAGCCTTTGAAGAGATTGTGGCACTCCTTATTTATGGGTTGGTCTTGTTCCCAAATCCTGACCAGCTTATAAATGTCAACACCGTCAAGATTTTCCTATCCAGGAATCCCATACCTACATTGCTTGGGGACATCCTCCACTCATTTTACACACGAACAATGAGAAAGAGGGGTGTTCTCATGTGCTGTACT
Source organism: Vicia faba (assembly GCA_948472305.1). Classification (NCBI taxonomy): domain Eukaryota; kingdom Viridiplantae; phylum Streptophyta; class Magnoliopsida; order Fabales; family Fabaceae; genus Vicia; species Vicia faba. The sequence goes on along the minus strand of OX451740.1, from coordinate 483,129,288 downwards.
CCTCTCCTTGCAAGGTGGTTTATTTCGCACCTTCCACAATCTGTTTTGAAGAATGACCAAGGCTTAAGGTGGTCACAACGGTTGATGACCCTCACACATTCTGATGTACATTGGTGTTCTCGGTCCAGAGAAAATTTCATCATCGTCGATCGTTGTGGAGAGTTTACTAATGTTCCATTACTTGGCATTAGGGGAGGCATTACCTACAACCCTTGTCTAGCTTTGAGACAATTTGGATATGCACGGAGGGATGGCCCTCATAACATGCTGATTCCTGACCTAGTTTTTGACTTCGACAATGATGCGCAAGGACTTCGCCAAAGATTCATCAGAGCTTGGAGGATGCCTAACAAGGTAGATACTAAGACATTGGGACACAAGAACTCCATCTCTCTTGAGCCTTATCTCAAGTAGGTATGAGCCTGAGCCCAGAGTCTAATGATGTCGTACCCTCATGTTCTCCCTTTGATTAAAGAGCCCGTTAAGGAAGGAGAGGTTCCCTACACCATCCTATATCCTGACATGCCAACATTATGGGAGGAGATGCAGAAGAGTTGGATCCAACTCAAGGAGGAACGGAACACTTTTGAAGCCAGCTTCTACGCCAGTGAGAAGAAGGTTTTGGAGCTTACCCGCCGACTTCACGAGGAGGAGACCCTCAACACCTACATCGCACCAAAGAGGATGCGCAACGTCTTTTTGCCTTAAGAAGTTTTTGTAATATTTTGCCCATGGGGCATTTATGTACTGACAAAATTTCTTCTTATTAATATGACGTGTGTTCTCTTTGTTTGCAACAATTTTGAATTTCTAAACCCTTGAATGCATTGCATGAATAAACATATCATTCATCATATGCATAAGCAGGTCTCCACACCAGGTCTCCTTATCTTTCTGTTGTTTATTTCAGTAAGATGGATCTCGAACAGACGGTCAAAGATCTGCAGTCACAAAACTCACAGTTTCAACAACTCCTGACCTTGGCAAAGGGTCAGGAGGATCTAAAGGCACTACTGGGGAACAAAGAGCAAGAAAAAGTGAAAAAGAAGAAGAAAAGGATAGGGGTAGCTACCCTGGGAAGAAGGTTTGAGAATGAAGCCAGAAGAGTTCTTGAATTTCCCTCCGCATCTGAAGAGGAAACCAGTAAAGGAAAAGGGGTTGCACTACCTTCTGAATCCGAGGCTAAAGAGGAAGAGGCTGAAGAAGATGAAGACTACTCAGAGCAACAATATCCGCCAGCCGACGACAAATACAAAAACCTTGAGGATAGACTGGAAACTATGGAGCTACAAAGGGTTCTCGGGTTAGATTTCGAAGATCTGGGATTAATTGCTGGAATTGTGATCCCTCCAAAGTTTAAAGTGCCAATTTTTGCAAAGTATGACGGGCTGTCTTGCCCAAAGATGCACTTAAGGTCGTACGTCAGAAGGATTCAACCTCATACATCCGACATAAATCTTTGGGTACACTTCTTTCAGGATAGCCTGTCTGGTACACAGCTCGACTGGTTCTACAAGCTTGAGAGATCAGAGGTACATAGTTGGGAAGATTTGGCAGCTGCCTTTTATCGCCAATACCAATATAACTCTGACTTGGCGCCAACCCGTACTCAGCTACAGAGTATGGGAATGGCCTCAAATGAAGGATTCAAGGAATACGCCCAGAAATGGCGCGATCTGGCCGGGAGAGTGCAGCCACCTCTTTCTGATAGAGAACTCGTGGATATGTTTTTGGGAACCCTATCTGGCCTGTTCTTCAACCATTTGATCGGGAGCTCTTTCGCAGGGTTTACTGAATTAATTCTGACTGGCGAACGGGTGGAAGCCGGTATCAAGAATGGAAAGATTCAAAAGGATGCCTCTGCATCTACAACTGTTAAGAAATCATTTCCGGCTAAGAAAGAAGCAGCTGTTATTTACTCTCAGAAGAGATCGGGAAGAACCGAGCGCCGGCCAACTGTGGGGGCCGTGATGATCCAAAATCCATCAAATGATCAGCCTCGTTATAATCAGTCCAGACCAAATCAGCAACGGGTGGAACGACCACAACGGCAGTTCACCCGCATCAATATGACGCCAGCGCAAGTTCTTCCCCATCAGTTGAAGTTGAATCTCGCCACTATCAAAGAGGCACCAAAAAATGTGAACACATCTTCCCCGCATTATCATCCCAATGCTAAGTGCGCCTATCATTCTGACAGTGTCAGGCACGACACCAACGATTGTTGGGCGCTTAAGCATAAAATTCAAGACTTGATAGAGGCGAAAGAGGTTGAGTTCGATGATCTAGAGAAGCCAAACGTAATATCCGCTCTGATGCCGAAGCATGGTCGAAATGTCCATGCTATTGAAGAAGATCTGTATGTTTCTGATGTTAATGACCTGGTGACTCCATTGTTGACGGTCAAGCTAAATCTGTTGAAGGCTGGGATTTTCCCAGGATGCAAAGAAGATTGCTACTGTTATTCCTCTCTACCAATCGACTGTCTGTTGCTGAAGAAAGGCATCCAAGGCCTGATGGACAGTCAACAAATTATGTTCGAAAAGATTCCTGCTGTTCCAACCCCTATCGAAGATGTTTCAATAATCACCATTTCCACCAATCTTTCCAAGGCCGTCAAAAAGCCTGTTAAGATTACATCCTCTACAAAGATTGTTCCCTTGAAAATAACTATGCCAGGGCCTGTCCCCTACATTTCTGAAAAATCAATACCATGGAATTACGGTGGAGAAATCTACTACCATGGTGTTAAACAAGTTGGGATAACCGAGGAAAACTCTGATGAAGAAGATGCCGACATTGGAAACATTGTCGGCACAAGCAAGATCACCCGAAGTGGGAGAATATTTTCTCCAGAGATTGCCCCCCCAAAGGCAATCTTTGGACCCTCAGCTGCTGCCAAAGTTATTCCTGCACCGATAAAACTTTCCGCAAAAACTCCGTTGATTGAAGAAGTTGTTATTCCTGTTGTTGTCCCTCCTACTTCTGCTGATAAGGGGAAAGGGATCCAAGATGAGCTCGTCAGGACGAGGGCTCAACCTCTGGTCATCCCGGAAACCTCTAAGAAAGAGATGGAGGAGATTCTGAAAATAATTAAAAAGAGTGATTACGATGTGGTAGAGCAACTGGGGCAAACCCCCTCGAAGATCTCCATGTTAGCATTACTACTTTGTTCAGAGGCGCACGCCAAAGCATTGATAAAATTTCTGAAGACAACCCATGTGCCCCAGGAAACCTCAGCCGATCAATTCCAAGATTGCGTGGCCAGCCTTACCGTAGACAACGGCCTAGGTTTCTCTGATGCTGATCTGACTCCAAAAGGAAGAAAGCACAATGACGCCTTACATGTGTCAGTAGAATGTCAAGGAACTACTCTGGCCCATGTTTTGGTCGACACTGGTTCTTCTCTGAACGTGCTGCCTAAGAAGGCTCTCGACCGATTGGATTGTGAAGGCTTAGAGTTAAGGCCAAGTAATATCATTGTAAGGGCATTTGACGGGTCAAAGAGAATGGTACAGGGGGAGGTTGACATTCCCATTAAGGTAAGCACTGAAGTGTTCCCCTCAACTTTCTATGTGATGGGCATCCGTCCGTCATACTCCTGCTTGCTAGGAAGGCCATGGATACATAATGCTGGGGCAGTCACCTCCTCCTTACACCAAATGCTGAAATACTCTGTCAAAGGAAAAATCATAACCGTGCACGGTGAAGAGGAATATATGGTCATCCACTTGAACTCCTTTCGATATGTAGAGGTGGAGGGTGAATTCATTGAAACACCATTCCAGCACTTTGAGGAAGTCTTTCCTGAGGTGGCAGTAGCAAAAGCGGTAGCCGAAGTACCCAAGAAGGTGGCCAGGATGGCATCTCTAAAAGACGCGAAGGTTGCGATGAAGGAAAGGAAGATCTCAACATGGGGGCAGTTGCCAGATATTCCTCACAAAACAGACAAGTTTGGATTAGGATTCACTGCTGCAGGGCAGAAAGCTATGCGCCACTCAAAAGTTGAAAGAACACCCATCAAGATTTCTCCTTATGGGATCAATGCTTTGGAAGGTGAGGATGAAGAGGCCAACATTGAAGATTGGATCTTCCCAAACATCGAAGGGGGACTACGCAACTGGGAAGCGAAAGACTTCATCCCCATTACTTTCATTAATCAGTAACTTATCTTTCGAACATTTCCTGTTGGTCTGTAATAATTACTTTTAAACAATCTGCACACTACTTTTTCACCTCATTCCTTGCCCGGGGTATGTAGGTCCATTTGTAAGGGTTTTGATTCTCTTCATATCCATATGCCATGTTTAATGATTCATTGGACGTTTTTCATTGATAAAACTGCTGTGTTCATTTTCTTTCCTTTTGCATTTTTGTTTGTTTAAGGATGGCTATCCCTTACACACACCCACACTCACAAATGTAGGTACCCATCCACTCTGGATTCTATGGGTGACTATTCTGCTATGTCCTTCAATAACTCTGAAGATCTGGTCAATCAGGCTGAGTATGAAGATGACGAAGATTGTGAAGTACCAGGGGAGCTAGCCAGACTTCTACAGCAAGAAGAAAGGGCCATCTTGCCTCATGAAGAGTTGTTGGAAACTGTCAACTTAGGAACAGAGGAAGACAGGAAAGAAATACAAGTGGGTGCCAATCTGGAACCAAGTGTCAAGAAGCGTTTGGTACAGCTGTTAAATGAATACATTGAAATCTTCGCCTGGTCTTATGAAGACATGCCGGGTTTAGACACAGACATCGTGGTTCATCGTCTCCCTACAAGAGTAGATTGTCCACCGATCAAGCAAAAGGCCCGCCGAATGAGGCCTGACATGTCTGAGAATATTAAAGCTGAAGTAATGAAGCAATTCAACGCTGGCTTTCTGGCTGTTACATCCTATCCACAATGGGTTGCTAACATTGTGCCAGTACCTAAAAAAGACGGCAAGGTCAGAATGTGTGTGGATTACCGGGATTTGAATAGGGCCAGCCCCAAAGATGATTTTCCGCTACCGCATATCGACATTTTAATTGACAACACAGCTCAGCACAAGGTGTTTTCCTTCATGGATGGATTCTCGGGCTACAACCAAATCAAAATGGCCCCCGAGGACATGGAGAAAACCACCTTTGTTACACAATGGGGTACCTTCTGCTACAAGGTGATGTCGTTCGGACTGAAGAACGCAGGGGAAACTTATCAACGCGCCATGGTAGCTTTGTTTCATGATATGATACATCATGAGATCGAAGTTTACGTAGACGACATGATAGCTCGATCACAAACAGAGGAGGAACACCTTGAACATCTGGAAAAGCTGTTTTCCAGGTTGAAGGAGTACAAACTCAGGCTGAATCCAAGTAAGTGCACTTTTGGAGTTAGGTCTGGTAAACTTCTAGGATTTATTGTCAGTAACAAAGGCATTGAGGTCGATCCAGCAAAAGTGAAAGCAATACAAGAGATGCCTGCCCCCCGTACTGAAAAGGAGGTTAGAGGATTCTTGGGGCGCTTGAACTATATTGCCAGATTCATCTCTCATCTGACATCTACCTGTGAGCCAATTTTCAAACTATTAAAGAAAGATCAGGTAGTCGAATGGAACGACGATTGCCAAGCTGCTTTTGATAAGATCAAGGAGTATTTGCTAGAACCTCCTATTCTGATGCCACCCGTCGAAGGAAGACCGTTGATCATGTATCTGACCGTCTTGGATAACTCAATGGGGTGTGTTTTGGGCCAGCATGACGAGTCTGGTCGAAAAGAGCATGCTATTTATTACCTTAGCAAAAAGTTTACCGACTGTGAGACTCGCTACTCACTGCTCGAGAAAACTTGATGCGCTTTGGTATGGGCTGCTCGCCGACTAAGGCAGTATATGCTGACTCATACCACCTTGCTGATTTCCAAAATGGATCCTATCAAGTATATCTTCGAGAAGCCTGCTTTATCTGGAAGAATAGCTAGATGGAAAATGATCCTAACTGAGTATGACATCCAGTATACTACCCAAAAAGCTATAAAAGGGAGTGTACTAGCTGATCATCTAGCTCATCAAGCTATCGAAGATTATCAACCCATGAGATTTGACTTCCCAGACGAGGACATCATGAATTTGGACAACATTGAAGGTAACGGACCGTATGACGGACCTGAAAAAGGATCCCGATGGACCCTGTACTTTGATGGTGCTTCAAATGCACTTGGAAACGGTATCGGTGCGGTACTCATTTCCCCGGAAGGTTGTCACACGCCTTTAACGGCCCGACTTTGCTTTAGCTGTACCAATAACATGGCTGAATATGAAGCTTGCATCTTTGGTCTCAAGGCTGCTATAGACTTGGGGATCAAATCCTTGATCATATTTGGAGACTCGGCTTTGGTTATCAGTCAAATCAAAGGAGAGTGGGACACCAAGCATCCTAATCTTATCCCATACAAAGAACATGTCCTGACATTGTTGCCTCATTTCGAGCAAATCACCAAGAGCATTTCCCGCGAGAAGAGAATCAGCTGGCAGATGCTCTGGCTACAATGTCTTCCATGTTTAAGCTCAACTGGGATAACGAGGCTCCCCAAATCACCATCGAGCGAATGGATGAACCTGCGCATTGTCATGAGATTAATACCGAAGAAGTAGTGGAACAACCTTGGTTTCACGAAATCAAAAGGTATCTCCAGATTAGGGAATATCCCGAAGGAGCTTCCGTAAATGACAAGAAATTCCTAAGGAAATTTGCTGCCAAGTTCTTCCTGAGCAATGACATCCTCTATAAACGCAGCTATGATTGTGTTTTACTCCGATGTGTGGACAAAGCTGAGGCAGAGTTGATCATGACTGAGATACACAACGGTACATTTGGCACTCACTTGAGCGGGCATACAATGGCTAAGAAGATCCTAAGGGCAGGCTATTATTGGTCTACCATGGAAGCTGACTGCCATCAACATTCCTGTACTTGCCACAAATGTCAAGTTTACGCTGACAAGATTCATATTCCTCTGGTTCCTCTCAACATTCTGACAGCTCCTTGGCCATTCGCAATGTGGGGCATTGACATGATTGGAGAGATCAAGCCCACGGCATCCAATGGACATCGCTTCATATTGGTTGCTATTGACTATTTCACCAAATGGGTCGAAGCAGCTTCCTTCGCCTCTGTTACTAAAAATGTGGTTGCCCGCTGTGATACGGTGGGAGAACTGACTTGAGGTTTTGCGTTTGTTTTCGCAAATGTTTCGGTTGAGCAAGAGTCGCCACCGACTTTTTATTTTATCCTACGGAAAGGTTAAAAAGCACAGCAAAAAAACCTTTGAGATGTTTTTCTTGGGTTCGGGGAGTAGATTATAGAAAGGGAAGGTATTAGCACCCTTTCTATCCATGGTTATCCATGGGCTCTTAGTTGCTTGCTTAGATCACTTGCCTTTTGTTTTCAATTGTTTTAAATGGTGCTTGTGTGTGGGTTTGAAAATGTTTTGAAAAGAAGCCAATGTGGTGGCAACCTTTGTAATGATCCATGTGGGGATGTATACAAAGATGTATGTCTTTTGAAAAGGTTTTCATTTGTTTTTGAAAGTTGTTTTGAAAGTGTAGTGATGTGTGGTTTAGAAAATATGCAAGTGTTTTGTTTTTGCAAGTTTGATTCAAGTAACTAAGAGGTTGTCTACTCCTAAATTTCTCAAAAGACTATTGCTATGTTTTAACCCTTTTAATAAGTTTGTTCCACCATTGTATTTGGTGGACAATCTTATGTTTAGGATGTGAAAGGGACGGGCGTGGGTCATCGTTTAGACCATAATTGCAATGGTGCCAAGTATCTTTGGGCATTTTCTTTAAGGGACTTGATCATTTGTTCTTGTTTGTTTTGAAAAAATGTTATCGAGGGATTATGATCATTCGGTTTGTTTGTTTTGCCCAAAGAGACCTAACATGCAATATGGCCCAATTTTGAAAGGCAACAAGTGGAGTACCCTAGAGGGTGCAAGTGTGATTTGTGTGTCCATTTTCATGCTTGTTTATCTTGAGATTAGGTCATAACTATTTTTTATCGTTTTTCGCATACAAACCCTAATTCTAACATGTTATCATTAGAAAGCAATAAAGTGCGAAAATAAATTTACTAAGCTATTACAAAACCAAATATGGGAAGGGGGGTACAAATGTTCAAATGGGGATATTGACAAGTAATGTAAACCTAAAACTATTACATCAATTTGAATTTATACAATTTAATTAATGCACAATAATTAAATAAATAAAAAAATGGAATAAAAATACAATATGCAAAAATGTTTTGTATATGTATGAAAAAGAAAGGTTATTTATGTAAAAATAAAAAAAAGATATTATTTTTGGGGTATTTTGAATTTAGGGCAAAACCCTAATTTTATTAAAGAAAATGTATTATTATTTAATTTAATACAAGTATTTATTTATTATGTACAAAAAAAATAAAAATAAAATGAAGTATATTATAAAAAAGTATTTTTTATATCAAATATTAATAAAATGAAAAATTCAAATATTTTATATTCTAACCTAAATATGTTAATATATATATATATATATATATATATATATATATATATATATATATATATATATATATATATATATATATATATATATATATATATATATATATATATATATATATATATATATATATATATATATATATATATATATATATATATATATATATATATATATATATATATATTAAGTTCTAAATATGCATTATAAATAAAATAATATATATTTAATATTTAATAAAATAAATAAAAAAAAGTATATTCTTTTTTTATGTGAAATATTTTCAGAAGATAAACAAAAAAAAAATGTATTTACACTATTTTTTCTATTTATTCTAAATAATAGTATATATAATATTTATGTACAAACAAAAGAAATAATCAAATAAATATGCAATAAATTCAAAAAATGATGGAAAAAATATTTTTATGTTTTTAATGTCATGAGAAAAAATAAACAAAGTCAATCAAAAAAGAAAAAGTCAAAAAAGTCAAAGAAATAAGCAAATGGGCTCAGGGGGTTCAAAAGCAATTGTGTGGTGTAAATAAGAAAATATTTCAGGCCCAGCCCAGAATCAGTCATCTTCAACCTCTGAACAACATCACCCACGCGTTTTCTATCTCTGGATTCCTGGACTTTCAAGCAAAACTCATAACATGAAAAGTGTAGAGCATTAAGAGACGATTCCAACCATGTAAAGAACTTGACCTAACTCTCTAAGATGAGGGAGAATTTCTTCTCCCCCAATTTCTGACCTAACTTTTATGCCATGTTCAGACTCAAAATTCTTGCAGCACACGTAACATAAATGAAATCTAACTATATGGTCATGTTCAGGGCTATGATTGTGACATATTTTCTTCACAAACCTAAAGCTAACAATGCCTAATAAGAGAGATAGAACTTCATGAAGATACCTGTTCAGTTGGAATCGTGCTTTGCAATGGAGGATGTTTCAGAGTAAAATGATGATTTGTATAGCTTCCTTGAAGTGTAAGGATGCTATTCCAAGTTCTACCTTGCCTTGAAACTCCCTGAATCGTGCTGGTGAACTTCAACTGCAAAACAGAAAAGCAAAAATGGTGAAGTGGCTTGGAGGTGTTACAGGTCAGGTTTCAGGTCATGGTTAGCTTGCATAGATGCTAGGGGATGTGTATGAACTGGTTTTGGCAAGAGAGCTTGAGAGAAATAGAAGTTGGCACTCAAACTGCAGAGGCAAATCTGTTTTTGCAGTTTGAGAGTGATTCTGAGATGGAGGGTGGATTGGAGGTCAAAGGCTCGTGCAAAAGTTGGGTATGATGTCTGGAATGTGTTTGATAAGTTTGTTCTTGTGTTTGTAAGCTGAGATGGAAGTTGTTATGAGTTATGCTATGTTACTTCACACTTAAGCAAACAAAGGCAAATTGTGCTTCTAGGCCTGTAGAGGACCTCACACTATGCTGCATAATCCCTCCTTGATCAGTGTGATTAGCACATAAACTTGTGCCAACCAGATTTGCAATGTACTTGTTGGATTCTCAATTGGACATAAAGTGATCTTTTGCAAAAATGGAAAGAATGCTTTATCTAGTTTGGGATGAATCTTGCATACAATGTTCAAACTCATAGAACAACACCTTAACACAATGAATATGCATTAAATTATTGAGTGCAACTTGGTTTAAGGACCTGTAATCTAACCTAAAGCATGCTGAGTTCAAATTGCAAAGTTATGAACATGAAAAATGGCCAATTCAAAAGTGAGTTTTTGCTATATTGTGAAATTCGATTCTCCCTAACCATGAGGTTGTTTGATGAGTTCTTGGACATTTTGGAAAGCTTGGAATGTGTACTACAATCCATCTTTGAAATGAAAATTGAAATTCCAAGTGGAAGTGTATGGAAAATGGCCTTGAAGTGGGGTAAAAACTTGTCAAAAATAGGTCAAATTTTCACTAAGTTAAGAATGGTTTAGTGCCCTTATTCAAAAATTTGTAACTTGAGATACAAGCTTCAAATGAGAAAACTTTGTGAATCAAAGTTGTAGATTATGTAACAAGCTACAACTTTCATGTTTTGACTTTTGTTTGAATCCAAATGAATCATGGTGAAAAAGTGGGGCAAAGTTGGGAAAAAATTAGGGTTTTCCATAACTTAGAAAAATTCTAAGTTATGAAAAATTCCATTTTTAAACCCTATTTTGCATTTCTTGGTTTCTTGGTGAACAAGTTTCATGATTTTGCATGTTTTGATGAAAAATGAATCTTGACTCTTGATTTTGACCAAAAAGTCAAAGTTTGACTTTTCAGTGTACAGTCAAAATTGATCAATTGACTGGGAAATTCAACTGTCAATCTTGTGTACTTGGGATCTTTTGAGCTTGATGAATGTGTCAATACCATTTCATTGAGTCCTTGAGTCCATATGTGAGTTTGGTTTGCCATTGGTTAGGTCAAACAGTCAAAAATTGCCTTTCTGCAGTCAAAACCCTAAAAATGACCATTTTCCCCTTTTGGTGATCTGATCAAATTTCTTGTGGAATTGTGATCCAAACTTGATCAAATGGTCCATATGAGTTCATAATGTTGATGTGGGTCAATTTTCATGAGACTTGACTGTCAATTGGCCACAGTTGACTTTTTCCCCAATACAGCTGATTTCTAGGTCATCTGTCCAATTGCTTGGGCAAAACTTGGAATCAAGACTTGAAACTTGGTATGGATAATCTTGTGAGTCAAACATGAAACATGAAAGTCATCTTAGGCATTTTAGGTCAAAACATCCTTGGGCAAACACAAACCCTAATTTGAGTCCACAGTGCAAGGAGAAGTCTTGAGCAGAGGAAACCCTAACTGGATCTTGATCTTCAAGGGTCTTGTGATGAGAAAATGTTGAGGAAATGGGAGGGCAAATTTTGGGGTACAACACCCGCTTCATCAAGCAGAACCTCATATGCCGGTGTGGTGTCCCCGACAGGATCATCACAGACAATGATACAAATCTGAATAATACTATGATCACCACATTGTGCGAACAGTTCAAGATTTATCATCACAATTCATCTCCCTATCGGCCGAAGATGAACGGTATTGTTGAAGCTGCGAACAAAAACATTAAGAAGATCATTCAGAAAATGACAGTCACCTACAAAGACTGGCATGAGATGTTATCGTTTTCTCTGCACGAATACCGTACCACGGCACGTACTTCAACCGGGGCAACCTCATTTTCTTTGGTATATGGCATGGAAGCTGTCCTACCCATGGAAGTTCAGATTCCTTCCTTAAGGATTATGAAGGACACAGGTTTAAATGAAGACGATTGGATTCATACCCGACTTGATCAACTCAATTTGATCGACGAGAAGCGACTCGCTGCTATTTACCATGGTCAGACGTATCAAAAACGGATGATCAAGGCTTTCAACAAGAAAGTCAGACGTCAAGTATATCAAGTCGGAGACCTCGTAATCAAGCGGATTATCTTGCCGCAAAGTGATCCCAGGGGCAAATGGACTCCTACTTACGAAGGACCATTTGTAATCAAGAGCATATTTTCTGGTGGTGCGATGATTCTGACCACCATGGACGGCGACGATTTGCCACACCCTGCGAACGCAGACATAGTCAAAAGATACTACGCATAAAATAACCCGACAAGTCGAAAACCCGAAAGGGCAACTTGGGCAAAAATGGGCATCCCGGTTAACCGAAAACCCGAAAGGGCGGTTCAGGAAAAAATTAGGGATAAAACAAAAAAATTTGTACACCCGGCAAGTCGAAAACCCGAAAGGGCGGCTTGGGCAAAAAGGGGTTTCCCGGTGGATTGAAAACCCGAAAGGGCGATCCAGGCAAAAGTTAGGAAATTAAAGCGTATGACTGTGTCTCGTCGGATCACTTTAAGGATAATCTCTTCATCAACCGGCTCCAAGTTTCTGATCAATCCAGTCATCAGCGGACGAAGCATTGAATGGACAGATATTCAGAGTTGTGAAGGCTATAGCAGAATGGGGATCCCATGGAATTGTTTCACATAGCCATCTTTCTTTTGTATAAATTTTTACGACGACGTCCTCTTACTAGGATGCCTGTTTCCTTTGTACAAAGATACTCATAGAAAGTTAATACAAATACTTTTCCAAATACAGAAATTTGCTTTGCCTTCCTTTTGCTCTTCTACACTTATGTTTTATTTGAGAAACGTCCAATGTTTTGTTAAATAGGCATATGCATTTGAACATAATCATTTTCTTACAAATCAGGAAAAGATGATTACTGATGGGTTGAAAGTACAGATTGGCATCTTGATGCCCTCTCAGAAGGAATCCCCGGAAGATTTAAACCCCAAATTCCTCAATCCAGAACTTAGTTCCCCAAGCAGAGTTAAAATTTAGGATCCTCAGCAGAGCGGAAGCTTTCTCAAAACTGATTTCCCCAGCCAGAGAGCCTTCCAGAATTCAATTCCCCTCAGAGTTAAGTTTCAGTATCCCCAGTGGAGCCTTAAAAATCTGAAAATCCAATCCCCAGCGGAGCTAAAAATTCCAACTATCAATCCCCAGCGGAACCAAACTAGTGAAACTTCTCCCCACAGAGATACTTCCCACCAAACTGAAGATTCTCAGTCATGCCTCTCTAGCATAAGCCTATCAAGTCCTGAACTCCCCAGTAGAGATCATCAGAATTCTCTTACCCTGCAAGTCACCAAGGAACTCCAATCCTCTGCAGTGGTCCTAAGATCCCTCAACAATTGAAGATCTTGTATTCCCCAAGTAGAATGAAGACTCTCATTCTCAGTTCCTCACAGGATATTCAGATACTCCCCAGTGAAGATCTCCCCGGGACAGAAATCCCCAGTAGATTGGCATACAACCCAAGCTCCTGATTCTCCAGCAGTAGTCAACAAGGATGTCTCATTTTCAGCAATCAGAGAAGGACTCACTTTCCCTGGCAGCCGTCAAAATTCGTTTATCTCCAGCCATCCAGGATTCATCTATCCTCAGCAAGACAGCTCATCAGCTTACAGGCACATTCATCACATGCATATCATAAACATTGATATAACATACATTGCATCACGCATCATGACATTGCATACAACTAACTCTTTACCTTTTCAGGAAAGATCAGTTAACAGACAAAGATCATCATCTTCCGAGATTCTTTCTAGAAATAGTTCAGATATGACCCAGGCATGGTGACATTCTGATACCTATTCCAGATTCATCCAGATGCAGTTTTACACGGACTCATCATCAGGAAACCCTACACCGGTTCCTTCTTCAATACTTCTGAAAACAGTTCACGGGTTCTCCAGTAACGGATGTTAACCTATCGCTTGTTCAGATTCTTCAACTTTTGAAAACAGTTTACGGACGCTTCCCAACAACGGATGCTGCTCTATTACTTATTCAACTTCAAGACTTCTGAAAGCAGTTTACGGGTTCTCTAGTAACGGATGTTAACTTATCGCTTGTTCAGATTCTTCAACTTCTGAAAACAGTTTACGGGTTCTCCAGTAACGGATGTTAACCTATCGCTTGTTCAGATTCTTCAACTTTTGAAAACAGTTTACGGACGCTTCCCAACAACGGATGCTTCTCTATTGCTTATTCAACTTCAACTTCTGAAAACAGTTTACGGATTCTCCAGTAACGGATGATAATCTATCGCTTGTTCAGATTCTTCAACTTCTGAAAACAATTTACGGATTCTCCAGTAACGGATGTTAATCTATCGCTTGTTCAGACTCAACTTTTGAAAACAGTTTACGGATGCTTCCCAACAACGGATGCTGCTCTATTGCTTATTCAACTTCAAGACTTCTGAAAACAGTTCACGGGTTCTCCAGTAACGGATGTTAACCTATTGCTTGTTCAGATTCTTAAAGACTTCTGAAAACAGTTCACGGGTTCTCCAGTAACGGATGTTAACCTATCGCTTGTTCAGATTCTTCAAGACTTCTGAAAACAGTTCACGGGTTCTCCAGTAACGGATGTTAACCTATCGCTTGTTCAGATTCTTCAAAATTCTGAAAACAGGTTACGGATGCTTCCAGATACGGACGTTAATCTATTGCTTATTCAGACCCCCAGTCCAGAGGTGTTCCAAAACAGGGATACCTTTCTGATGCTCACTCACCCATCAACGACCTACAGTTCAACGAACATTCCAGATGGCATCTTTAAGCCCATCCCCGATAAGATTTTGTCACCTCTCCAGATGGCATCTCTAAGCCCATCTCCAAATGGCATCTTTAAGCCCATTCCCGCATCCACGCCTTGACGAGTGCAAATTTAAGGGCACTCTAGTGTCCAATCTCCTTTTACCTTCGAGCCACGAAAGGCAAATCTGCTAATCTAACTCTTCAGGTCCAAGCAGATTGAACAGGGCAACTGTTGTACCCCAAAATTTTCCCTCTCTTTCTTCAGGAAATCATCTTGGAATCTCAGAGTCCCTCTGAAACAAATCCAAGTCCTGAATTGCCATTTCTTCCCAAGCAAACCATCTACAAGAACAAAATGATCACACAAGCTCTAAAGGCAACGCTTTTATTTTGAGAAAAAAATTAAATTCTAAACATTTGGAATTTTTCTCTAAAAAAAGGGTGTTTAAGAAGAAAATAGCGCTTCAGAACTTCTGGACCAAACTCCAGATGGAAACAGTCAGAAGTTGCAAGCTTGGCTCAACGCAGTCAGAAGCTGGCTCTTCAGCAGCTACATCAACTCAGTCAGAAGTTGCAAACGTGATTCAACACGTAAGCCTCAAACAGAACATGACTCTTTCAGCAGTTACGCAAGTTCAGCCAGAGTTTGCTAAAGAAATGTAAAGGAAGCAAGGAAGTCTGAAGGCTCCTTCAGAACAGGTTGAAATCAGAAGATGAAAGGGTCAGAAGAGTGGGTGTTACACTGATACATAATCTCTAAGTCCAGGATGTTCAGAAGCAAATCCAAGGAACGTGTCAGAAAGTCAGGAGAATCTCCAGAATTTGCTAAAACAACAAGAGGCCAAGACCAGAGCATGGTTTACGTTGTTTTTGGTAAAGCAGAACTGCTGGTTCAAGTTTGTTTCCTATTACCAGAATATTGGTGTTGATAAGTCTCATCACCATTTAATGCTCATTAATGCTCCCAACCACTCCTGAACATTCACCCAAGGGATCTCTTCACGTGTGGCTTGGTAAAACGCCTTTATGCAGGTTTAGGCATGGGTCTACGCGCCACCGTCCACCTAAGAGGTCACTTCTCCCCAATCCATGCCTGTTGTTCCAGCCTAGGCTGAAAGGCTATCTGTTATCACAACTTCCCAGGAATTTCTTTCAAAGAACAATTCAACCTCTGTTGGCGCCTTTAATGTTCAATAAATCCACAAGAGTTTTGCCTATAAATAGAGAACCATTGTCCACTGAAAGTGGGCGTCCAAAAATTAGAAAAATTTCTAGAAGAGAAACAGAAATTCCTAGCAAGAAAGTGTTGTGAAACTCTGCCAAAATCTCCAGTGTTTCATAACTTTGACCTCCTTACCTTCAAACTTCATCAACACCCAGTTTTCTTTGTGACTAAGAGAACACCCTTTCAACCTCTGACCATACATATACATACACCTCCATCCACCCCTTTCGAAAAAGAACCTGTCCAGAACACCATCAGAGCCAAAAGCTAGCTCTCATCCACAAACTTTTCCAACATCCAGGTAAGCACCTGCTGACCTTCATCACGCTGCTAAGCATCATCAGCTTTGCATGCTGAAATAAACATAATGTAAATATCATGTTGCTGCTGTTGGTGTTCTGAGGATTTTCATACCTCAGAACGTTTAGATAGGAAGTGAGCCAACATAGAACCTGCCTGTGACCTTGTTGGTTCTGTCTCCTAAAACACTCTGACATTTGCTGAAGCTGTTCCAAACATGTTTTCTGTTTTGTGGAAAAATAACAAAATTGCAGATGTTCTGACTAGCACAGAGAGAAGTCAAGTGCTGACTTTAACGTTAGCACATCTGAAGCATGTTTTGCTGTCAATAATATCAGAACTTTTGAGAATTATTGTATTTCCAGCAGGATCAGAACTTCTGATTTCCCCACTAACAAACTTTTGTCTTGCAGCGCATGGGGGTCAGAACTTCTGATCTTCCCACTAACAGGTTTCTGTTTTGCAGGTGCAAGAGTTAGAAGTTCTGACTCATACAGTTTAACCAAAAGGTTGATCATCTGGCAGCGGGCCTGAGTCAGAACTTCTGATGACCTCTCAGCAGCACGCTGGCTCCCTCTCTCTTTCTCCCTATCTTGTTTTTGTTATTTTCTTTTCTTGTCTATTTTTCTCGTTGAACCACCCCATGTACAAATATGTATCCCCACCCCCCTAATTGTTGTAATAGCGTAGGATTTTATATTCCTGCTTTTTATTGCTTTTAAATATAAATGCTAGTAATTAGGATGTGTATGGCAAGATAAAATCAATGAAATAGAAAATCCTAATTCAAAGATAAACTCCCTATGGTTATATCCACTTGTTGCCTTCAAAAATGGGCCATGTTACGCATTCAAAGTATCTTGGTAAAACAAACAAAATCAAAAGATCATAGTCCCTCGATGACGCTATCCAAAGTTGCCTTATAAATGATCTTAGTCCCTCGAAAAATGCCAAGATACTTTGCAAAGTTGCTATCATGGTCTATACGATGACCCGCGCCTGTCCCGATTACATCCTAACACAAGGTTGTTCAGCAAATACAATGGTGAAACAACACTGTTAAAAGGGTTAAAACATGAGAAAGATCTTTGAGTAAATTTAGGGGTAGACAACTCTTAGTTACTCGATCAAACTTGAAAAACACACTTGCCTACTTTCAAAACACACTCCACAACACAACTTTCAAAACAACTTTCAAAACCTTGAAACATCTTTTCAAAAAGACAAACACCTTTTGTAAAACATTTGAGTAAAGAATTGTTACAAGGGTTTCCTAGACAATGCATCTTTTTTAAAACATTTTCAAAACCACACACACAAAGCACCATTTCAAACAATTGAAAATGCAAGGCAAATGATCTAAGCAAGTAACTAAGAGCCCATGGATAACCATGGATAGAAAGGGTGATAATACCTTCCCTTTCTATAATCTACTCCCCGAACCCAAGAAAATATCTCAAAGGTTTTTTCTGTGCTTTTTAACCTTTCCTTAGGATAAAATAAAAAGTTGGTGGTGACTCTTGCTCAACCGAAACATTTGCGAAAACAAACGAAAAACCTCAAGTCAGTTCTCTCACCGTATCACAACGTCCAATAATTTATTAAAAGAGCATATGCATTTTAATATAATC
Organism: Vicia faba; assembly: GCA_948472305.1. NCBI lineage: Eukaryota > Viridiplantae > Streptophyta > Magnoliopsida > Fabales > Fabaceae > Vicia > Vicia faba. Next base: position 483,111,457 of record OX451740.1, on the reverse strand, counting down.
ACTGTTTACAAATAAACGAAATGTGAAAGAATAATTACTGACAGGTTGAAAGGATAGGAAAACGTCTTTAGGCTATTCCAAGAGAAATCCCCTGCAGTACATCATCTAGATCCACAGCGGAGCTAAAACCTTGAAATATATATCCCCAGCAGAATTAAATTTCAAAATCCTCGCCAGAGTCGAATCTACAAACTCCCAATCCCCAGTGGAGTTACAATTTCAAACCCTTTGATCCACCATCAGAGTTAAACCTCCAAACTCCCATTCCCCGCGGAGTAAACACTTTGGGTCATAAATCCTCAGCAAAGATGAAACTTTCTTCCCCAGTGAAGTCAAAATTCCAACTACCAATCCCCAGCGGAAACCATTCAGTTTTCCCCAGATTCCCCAACAAGTTGTCTTAAAGTCTGAGAATCAACCAGATAACAGTTAGCTTTTGTCCCCAACCTCCGGTTAATTCCCCAGTAGATTGGCATACAACCCAAACTCCTGAACTTTTTTCCAAACAGGAATAAGCTTCTCCCCCAGAGTCCTAAGCTTACTCTCCAGCAGTATAGCTATCCCCCACAGAGTTTTAACTCCCTAACAGAATGAAGATTATCATTCTTGATTCCCCAGTGAAGTTGCCAGAGTCTTCATTACTCCCCAACATGGATTTGTCAGAATTTTCAATCCCCTGCAGATCGAAGATTCTCATTCTTAACTCCTCAGCATGAAGTCCCCAAGGATTCAAATTCCCCTAGCAGAATGAAGATTCTCATTCTCAGTTCCCCGCAGAAGCCATCAGAGTTTTCCTTATTCTTCAGCATATCAAGGTGTTTCTTTTGTCTGATCCCCGGTAGAGATCGCCAGAGTTTTCCTTATTCCCCAGCCGAGTAAGGATTCCCATGGTGTAATCCCCATCCATAGTCATCAAAGATCTCTGGATTCCCCAAGCAGTAGCTCAAGCAGACTTGAAGGATCCCTATATCCCCAGGAAAGTCATGAAGGATTCTCACATCCACAGAAGTTGTCAAATTTTTGATAATCCCCGCGAGTTGCTAAGGATTTTCTATCCCCAACAGCAGTCAGCAAGGATTTCTCATCCTCGGTGGTCAGAGATTTTGAACCTCCTGCAACGGTCATGGATTTATTTTCCCCGACAGCAGTCAAGGATTTTTATTATCTCCATCTATCAAGGATTTATTTTCCTCAGCAATACAGCGAATCAACTTACATGCGCATATATTACATTCATATATCATAAACATTGATAAAACACATTTTATTGCATCATACATTTCATGCAACATAACTTTGTGTTTCAGCTAACATTTTACCCTTTTCAGGATAAGATTAAAATTTATCTTTAACAAATATTCAAGATCTCAGATACAGTATGGATACACCCCAGACGCGGAGGTTATTCTATTACTCATTCAGAATTTCAAAATACAGTACGGATACACTCCAGACATGGAAGTCATTCTGCTATTCATACAGATCTTAACTTCAGATACAGTCCAGATACGCTCCAGACACGGTAGCCATGCTGTCACTTATTCTGACTTTTTCCCTAGCCCAGAGATGCTCCAGACACGGAAGTCATCCTGTTATTCACTCAGGATCAAGTATGGTTACAGCTGGAATACGCTCCAGACACGGCAACTATACCCTTGCTCGTATAGATTCAGATGCAGTTACAGCTTGGATACGCTCCAGACATGGCAGTTATACCCTTGCTCGTATAGATTCAGATACAGATACAGCTTGGATACGCTCCAAACATGGCAGCTATACCCTTGCTCGTATAGATTCAGATACAGTTATAGCTCGGATACGCTCCAGACATGGCAGTTATACCCTTGCTCGTATAGATTCATATACAGTTACAGCTCGGATACGCTCCAGACATGGCAGCTATACCCTTGCTCGTATAGATTCAGATACAGTTACAGCTCGGATACGCTCCAGACATGGCAGCTATACCCTTGCTCGTATAGATTCAGATACATTTACAACTCGGATACGCTCCAGGCATGGAAGCTATACCCTTGCTCGTATAGATTCAGATACAGTTACAGCTTGGATACGCTCCAGACACGGCAGCTATACCCTTGCTCATATATATTCAGTCCCCAGATACAGTTCAGATGCATTCTAGACATGGATATCATTCTGATACTTACTCTTCTGACTTACAACGTTCAATTCAAAAAATATCCTTGGATGGCATCTTTAAGCCCATCTCCAACAAGATTCTATCACATCTCCAAATGGCATCTTTAAGCCCATTCCCTCAACTACATTTTGACGAGTGCAAATTTACGGGCACTCTAGTGTCCAATCATCTATTACCTTCGAGTCACGAACGGCAAACTCGCCAATCTAACTCTTCAGGTTCAAGAAGATTGAACAGGGGCAGCTGTTGTACCCCAAAATTTTCCCTCTCATTTTATCAAGATTTCCCCTCACAATACTCTTTGGACCCCAGACAGGATTAGGGTTTTGCTTTGCTCAAGACATCTCCTTGCACTGATAGCCTGGAATTAGGGTTTGAGTTTGCACAAGGATTTTTGGTATTTCAATTCTCAATGTGACTTTCATACTTCATGTTGGACTTATAAGATTGCCCATACCAAGTTTCAAGCCTTGAATCAAATTTTTGCCCAGTCAATTGGACAGTTGACCTAAAAATCAGCTGTATTGGGGAAAAAAGTCAAATGTGGCCAATTTACAGTCAAACCTCATAATTTTTTATCCACATAAACATTATAAACTCATATGAACCATTTGATTAAGTTTTGACCACAACTCCTCAAGAAATTTGATCAGATCATCAAAAGGGCAAAATGGTCATTTTTAGGGTTTTGACTACACACGGGCAATTTCTGATTTTTTTACCTAGCCAATGGAAAATTGGGTTCAAGCATGGATTCAAGGACTCAATGGCATCATCTTGACCTAATTACAAGGTTCAAAAGATCTCAAAAGCATTGGATTGACAGATGAATTTTCCAGTCAACTGATCAAAAATCAACTGTACATTGAAAAGTCAAACTTTGACTTTTTGGTCAAAATCAAGTGCCAAGGGTCATTTTTCATCAAGATGTGTCAAAACATTAAACTTGTTCACCAAGAAACCTAATTTTGAAAATTAGGGTTTAAAATGGAAAATTTTCATAACTTAGAAATTTTCTAAGTTATGAAAATTTCTTATTTTTTCCCAACTTTTTCACCATGATGCAATTGGATTCAAAGAAAACTTCCAACATGAAAGTTTTATCCTCCACAAAATCTACAACTTTGATTCACAAAGTTTTCCCAAAAGATGCTTGGATCTCAAGTTATAATTTTGTGAATAGGGGTCCAAAAACTTTCTAACTTAGTGAAATTTTGCCCTAGTTTAGGCAGGATTTTAACCTATCTTCATGGCAATTTTTCACATAGTTCCAATTGGAATCTCAAAATACATTTCAAAGATGGATTGTAGAGCATGTTACAAGCTTTCCAAAATGTCCAATAACTCTCTAAGATCATTTGTGTTAGGGAGAATCGAAAGTTTGAAATTGGCAAATTATCACTTTTGGCCAAGGCATTTTACACCATGCTACAAGTTGCAAATTCTGCCCAAACATGCTTGTACTTGTTTTACAGGTCCTTAAACCTTTCTACACTCATGAATTAAATTCAAACACATTGGATTAAGGCTTTGTTCTGATCTATGAAGCATTATACAAAGGTTTAATCCATTTTTGGCAAAAAGATAACAATGCCACTTTGATAAAGGTCACCTTTTGCAATTTTATTTCTCTTGAGCTGTGAACCCAATCTTTTGCAGCAAACCAACTCCACAAACTTAGGGAAAAGAATACCAACTATCAGCAGGCTTGGAAATAGCAAGTACAACCCTTTGCATTGTCAACTCAACTTTTACTTCAAAACTAAGCAATTGTGCAAAAGGTCCATATCTTGTGAATCTGATATAACCAAGTGTTGTATTCATTTCAAACAAGTTTTACACATTGCCTAAGGTCAGAAACACGAGCTCTTAGCATCTAAAACACCCAAATACATCAAAACACCAAGTTCTTGCAAAAATAGGGCAGGCCCTGCAGAATCACTTCCATCTTCACATTGCCTCGTGCGTTTTGTCCCAAACCACTTCCAACACACTCCATACAACATACCTAAACTATCCCAACCATTCTCAAGTCACTGTAACTCCATTTACACACTTCACCATTTTCTAATTCTGAGTTTGTAGGTTGAGTTCTGTAGGGAGATTCAGGCAAGTTCAAAGCAAACTAAGCATTGGGAAAGCTCAAAGGAACTTCAAGCAAGCTCACAAGTATCTCAGGCCTCACTCACAACCCCTACATTGCCATACTCGAGCTTGACTGAAACAGGTATTTCACAAACTTCTATCTCCTTATTTAGGAATCATTAGGCTTAGGTTTGTGAAGGAAAAATGTAGTCCTCATTGCCCTTGAGCTGTACATATGCATAGAATTCATTTATGTTAACTGAGCTAGGAGTATTTGATAGTTGAAGTTACTGAAAAAAACTAGGTCAAGATTTAGGGCCAATGAAATTCTCTCCAGTCTTTGAGAGTTAGATTAAATTTTTTACATGGTTAGAATCGTGTGATCAAGAGCTATAACTTTCATGTTGCAAGTTTTTGTTTTTAAGCACAAATGCAGGAGATACGAGTTTGAACATGGAGCGTGCGCACAGTTCTGTCTCAAGGACAAGGATGAAGAGGAATGTGGGCTGGGCTTGGTTTGGCTGACTATTGACACCCCCCTGCTTGCTTTTTGCACCGCCTGGCCCATTTCTCTTATTTTTTATATTTTCTTATTTATTTTACATTTTCTGACTTTTATTTTTTTTAAATATAAAAAATCACCAAAAATATTTTCTTAAATTTTCACATTTTATTTTATTTTTTATTTTATTTTTGGCATAATATTTAGTTTATTAGGTTTAATACATTTATTTTCTTAAATAAAAACTTATAATTAATACAAAAATATTATATATTTTTATTTTTATTATTTATACATATAAAATAATATTTTCTCACATATTTTATTTTTTAACATTTTTGTATATATTTTATTTTATTTTCTTGTACATAAATGAATAAATAATTAATATAATATATATATTTTCTTAAAACAAAAACTAGGGTTTCTACCCTTTTCAAAAATAATCTTTTTTTTTTACATACATAATTAATTTATTTTCACATACATAAAAATAATACAAAAAACATTTTTGCATATTTATGTTTAATTGCATATTTAAATATTTATCTATTTATTTATTTGCACAATGAGTTCAATTTGGTTGTAATAGTTGACTTAGGGTTTTATTTTCTTACAAATATCCCCTATTCAAACTTGTATCCCCCTCCCCATATCAATATTGTAATAGTCTTAGATTTACTTTTACGCATTTTATCGCTTTCAAATATGCCATGATAGCAAAACTAGGGTTTGTATGATAACCAAAAATCAAAATAAATAGCATGACTAAACACAAGACAAAATGCATGAAAAATGACAACATAATGCACACAAGCACCCCTAGGGTTTCATCCACTTGTTGCCTTAAAAAAATGGCCATGGTATGCATGCTAGGTATCTTGGCAAAACAAAATCAATACAAAAGATCATAGTCCCTCGATGACGCTATCTTGGTTGCCTATACAAAAATGATCTAGTCCCTCAAAAAACTTGCTAAGATACTTGGCAACATTGTTATCATGGCCATACGATGACCCGCGCCTGTCCCGTTTAACATCCAAACACAAGGTTTTTTACCAAATGCAATGGTAAAACAACAATGTCAAAAGGGTTAAAAATGTGTAGGAAATATCTTTGAGTAGTAGGGTAGACAACTCCTAGTTACTTGATCAAATTTGCAAACATCCTTGCTATTTTGAAAAAAAAAACACAACACAATTTCAAAATATTTCCCAAAACAAACTTTCAAACATTGAAACATTTTTCAAAAGACAAACACCTTTGTATACATTCAAACAAGAATCATTATAAAGTTTGCCTAGACAAAGGCCTCTTTTCAAAACCACACACAAAATCACCATTTCAAACAATTGAAAAGCAAAAGCAAGTGATCTAAAACAAGTAACTAAGAGCCCATGGAAAACCATGGATGAAAAGGGTGCTAGCACCTTCCCTTTTCATAATCTACCCCCCGAACCCAAAAACAATCTCAAAGGTCTTTCCTGTGCTTTTTGACCTTTCCTTTGGATAAAATAAAAAGTCGGTGGCGACTCTTGCTAAACCAAAACATTTGCGAACGAAAAACACAAAACCTCAAGTCAGTTCTCCCACTGCATCACACTGAGTCTTTCAACCTTCATGTATCGACACAATCCTCTTCGTGTCGACTCATACTGAGTCTCTAAGCCCTCATGTATCGACACATCATGTTTGAGGTCGACACATCTTGATCCTTCCTGCATAATTCTGCGATTTTCTCTGCATCTCACTACGAGATTCATATTTTTAACCCTACAAACTTAATATAATCATGATAAATCATCACCTACAATTATCCTATAATACTACATCGATCAAACAACATCGGGACATCATTATTCATCTAAAATTCATCAAATCTTCATCATACATCATCATATACATCCAATTCAAGAACAAGACAACAATCACCTCTAACCCCACATATCAATCATCATGAACCCAATTATAAAGTCAGAACCCCACCCTTACCTTGGATTGAAGGTCGCTCTATAATCTTCCGGTCGAATCCTCGTTCTGTCATTTTTCCACTTTTTCCAGCAGCTTCACGTTCTCCTTCTCAATCCTTATTCTTCTACTGCTTCTTTCTTTTCTACTCTTTCTAACAACAATAAAATAACCTATTATTATTTATTCCTTATTGGGCTTAAAAATAATACACCCCCTTATTACTTCTATTCCTTCGAATAAGCCCACACCAAATAATATTATAATTCTAATATTATTTCTCCACTTAATAAATAAATCCAATTAATCATAACACATCTTCTCAAATATTCCAAAAATAATTTAATTAAATTACGGGCGTTACAACTCTCCTCCACTTAGAATATTTTCGTCCTCGAAAATTTACCTCAATCAAACAACCCAGGGTAGGAGTCTCGCATCTTGCTCTCCAACTCCCAAGTCATGCTCTCTCTGGCATCTCCTAGCCAAACCACTTTAACCAAGGCAATCTCTTTTCCCCTCAGAGTCTTTATTTCACGATCCGCGATCCGTACAGGCATCGTCTCCATCGTAAGATTATCCCGTACTTGCACATCGTCCATATGAATCACATGAGATGGATCTGAAATATACTTTCGAAGTTGCGACACGTGAAACACATCATGAAAATTCGAGAGATTAGGCGGTAAAGCCACTCTATAGGTGTTGTACCCCAAAATTAGCCCTCCCATATTCTTCAAAATTTGTCAAGTCAAAGCTCCAAAAATTCCCCAAGGGTTGCACAGTTCAAGGGCCTCCTAACAGTCAAAATTAGGGTTTTGGTTCTGACAAAGAAAATGAAGTTTCCAAGGGTCCAATCAAGTCCCACATGCCTATAAACATGGTCAAGCATCCTCATACCAAGTTTCAAGACTTACAGCACAAAATTGCACAGTCAAAAACCCTAATTGCACTACAGTCAACTGTAGGGGCAAAATGGTCATTTGACAGTCAAAAGTTCAAATTTTTGGTCAACATCTTATTTTGAAGCCACAAACATCATTTGATCAATGCTTGATCATTATTCTCAAAGCTTGGCTCAAAAATTCTCAAGATGCAAAAGTTTCCATATCTGGACAGTTGAAAAAGTCAACTGTAACTTGACCAAGGCATAACTTCCACATGGATTATCAGAAAAATTCCATCCAAAGCTCATTTTGAAGAGAAAGACATTTCCTACAACTCCTCTTCACACTTAAATTCCAAGAAATGCTCTCACAAAAAGTTATCAATTTCAACATTATAGGTCATTTTCAAAAGTCAACAAAAAGGGACTTTAAGTCAAAGGCCATAACTTGAGATTGGTAAATCAAAATGACATGGGACCAAAGGCATTGGTTAGAGGACTTCAAGACCTTTCCAAAATGTCCAAGAACATGAGCAAATCTTAAAAATTGAGCAAGATATTCCTTGTGGAAGTTGGGAAATTTTTGGGTATTTTGAAAAGTCAACTTTGCTTCAAATGCCTTAAAATTGCTAATGGGCCACATTTTCTTCCAAGAATCATCATCCAAAGCATGTGCACGACCATTTGGACCAAAGGGAAGTTATTCATCATTTTTATTTTATTTATTTGAATTTTAATTGCCAATAATTCATTTAATTAATTAAAATATATGAAAAATACCAAAACTAGGTTTTCAAATCTTTTTGTGCAAGACAATTACTCATGATTCACTAAGGATTTCGTGCATATCAAAAGAGGAAAGAATTGGTGCAAATTGAGATGGTTCTTCATGAAGAAATATTGGAAAAGATTCTTAAAAATCAAATCTCAAAAACCATTAAAAGCAAGGCTATGGGCTTGGATTATTGATCAAATTCGTTCTCTATACAAGTGCAAACCTAACCCTAGAGCCAGGAACCTCCAAGCTGCGCCATACATCAATAACCAAGTTTGAGTTTTTGACAAAAAAATCCAAAACTGAAAACTATCTTCCAGTGCGATTCAAGCCAAAATAATTATCCCATTGCCTTCCTGAGACATCAAGAAACGTGTCTGAATAGTTTTCCACATCCCTAACGCCCAGAATTGGTGAATGGAACTCAAACTTTTTCACATTATATGCATATTCGTATTTCAATATTCAAGCATTCTCATTGCATTTTTCTTATAGATTCATACTAATTAATTGATTCTGAAGCTAACCCTATAGTTTGATTGAGTTTTTGTGCATTGTACGTGATTTCACCATTGAAACAGGCTAGGGTTCTTCAAGCTTCGAATTGGGTATTTTTGAATACTGTAAAATTAGAACACCTTAATACCATGATCAAAATCAGGAAGCTTGGACGATTCTAATGCAATAGTCGCGCCCAATTTATATAGCATCACAGCCTAATCGCTATTCTTGAAAAGAGCATATTTTGGGGGGGTTTAAAACCCCCGCTAACCTTTTTTATATTTCAGGCAAAAGCGCAATAAGGAAGAAGATGGTGAGGTGTAGGCCAGTAAGTGGTTCATTTGAATTTTCGCGCTAAAGTCCCACTAACGCTTATTTTATCTTATGTTAATTGTTACCCATTATATTAACAAAGTGATACAACAGCTCAGCTGGCAGGCGTGTGATTGGTAATCCCTGGGACCTGGGTTCGAATCCCAGGTCCCCCTCCATTTCCATAATATTTTTTCTAACGTCATCCTGTGCAGCTTACCTCCTAAGGTTCATCCTACGCCCAATGATCCAAACGTGCCACGCGCTTATCAAGATCAATCAAAGGGCTATGCTTTGGAGATCATCATGGACATGAGTCAACGAAGCCACACGTGAGCCAAAGAGTCAACGAGGCCAGGAGCTTAATGGGCCTGAATTGCTGGAACAAAACCTCCACTTGGGGTCAACACCCCCTAGGGTTTGCATTTATTTTCTTTTGTTATCTTTTATTATTATTTGTTTAATTTAGTTATTTCCCCTTAATTCTTTAAATTAATCTATTTCATAAAAATAAAAATAATACAAAAATCAGAAAAAGACAAAAATAAGTATTTTTATTTAAATGTTATTTTTTTGTAAATAAATATCATTAATCAATTTAGCTTTTTAAAATTAGGTTTAATTCAAATATTTTTCTCAATAAACTTAAAAAGTTGTAGAATTAGGGTTTTTGATTATTTTTACCTTTTCTTTTTCTCATTATTAATAATTAATTGTTTATTTTTATAAATCAAATTGCATTAATTAATTAGGTTTAATTTTAGGTAATTTTCATATTTTCTTAATAAATTAAAAAATAGCTAGAATTAGGTTTAAACCTCATTTAATTCTCATAAAAAACCATAAATACAAAAAACCTCAAAAATAATTTCCTTTTATTTTAATTTCATTAATTTAATAATATAATTTAATTTCATTAAAAAGGGTCCAACGCCCTCGCTTTCAATTTTAATTCAATTCGCGCATTTTTATTTCTTTTAAATATTTATGTAATTCTCCCAAAGCCATGTAATTCAGACAATTTATATTTCTCGCACTTTATTTCTTTATTTTTATGTCAAATCGGGTCCTGGATTAAATTTGGCGATGTGGACCCGCGCCTTTGTAATAGCGTAGGAACCTTTAATTTCCGCACCTTTTTAACTGTTAATAATTGCATGCAAGAATGAATGTCTAAATAAAAACAAACGCGTAGATCACCATGACATGAACGAGATAAATGCAAATGAAAACGACACACAAATCACACACCACCCCTAGGGTACGCCTCACTGTTGCCTTGCCTCGAAAGGTGATCGTCGAGTAGAGGATGTCTTAGTAAGTCCTCATGATCCGGGAACCTGGCATGAGGGTAGCTTCTAAGGTATCTTCCTATTGCTCTGGTGATCACCATGTCCCGAACCTCGAATTGACCCGAACACCTCCAACGGTGGTGCTACCTACCTCTCAATGGTGGGATGGCACTACTTTAAAGGATATTTACACAGACGAATTCCTTAGGGTAGGTAGACGACTCTAGATACTTGCTCTAATTTCAAAACAAAATTCAAAAATACTTTTCACACCGACACCTTTTCAAAAAGCTTTCGAAAGCAACTTTTCAAACACTCTTGAGGACTGATACAAGAGTCGAACTGAAATTTTCAAAGAAACTTTTTAAAACCCACATTGAAAAGCAAACAAACCATTTTTGAAAACACAAATGAGCAAGTATCTAAGAGCCCATGGATAACCATGGATAGAAAGGGTGCTAACACCTTCCCTTTCTATAACCTACCTCCCGAACCGAGAGCAATCTCTTTAAGGAATTTTTCTGTGCTTTTGTCCTTTCCATATTGGAGAAAATAAAAGACGGTGGCGACTCTTGCTTCCGCGACATTTCGCGAACCAGCGTTAAACAGTCAGTTCCAGATCCACCGATCACAATAGGCAACATTACCCACTCTCTCAGAAATCTGATACGGTCCAATAAAACAAGAAGTGAGCTTCTTAGACTAATGCTCGTCCAACACCAGTCACAGGTTTAACTCTAAAAAACACATGATCACCAGCTTGGAATTGTAAATCTTTCCTTCGCTTGTCATGATAACTCTTCTATCTACTTTGTGAAGCTTTCATCTTTTCTCGAATCAACTTCACCTTCTCAGTAGTCTCACGAACAAGTTCAGGTCCAAGTACTACACTCTCACCAGATTCATGCCAACATAAAGGAGTTCTACATCTTCGACCATACAATGCTTCAAAAGGTGCCATCCAAATACTAGAATGGTAACTGTTATTATAAGTGAACTCTACCAACGGAAGATAGGTATCCCACGAACCTCCCTGCTCGAGAACACATGCCTTCAACAAGTCTTCCAACGATTGAATCTTCCGTTAAGTCTGACCATCTGTCTGAGGATGATACGCTGAACTCAACCTCAACTTAGAACCCAACGCTTCTTGCAAACTCTTCCAAAAATCAGAAGTAAATCTTGGATCTCTATCTGACACAATGCACAAAGGAACACCATGCAAATTCACAATCACACTAGTGTAAATCTCAGCCAACTTCGACACTGGAAAACGGATGTTAATAGGAATAAAATGAGCTGACTTTGTAAGCCTATCAACAATCAACCAAATCGAATCATGTCCTCTTAAAGTATTAGGCAACCCCGTCACAAAGTCCATTGAAATGTTATCCCATTTCCATTTTGGAACTTCCAACGGTTGCATCAACCCTGCAGGCTTCTGGTGTTTAACTTTCGACTTCTGACAAGTCAAACATGCATACACAAAACGAGCCACATCACTCTTCATCCCAGGCCACCAAAACAAGCCTTTCAAATCTTGATACATCTTTGTAGCTCCTGGATGAATACTCAACCTACTTCTATGACTCTCTTCAAGTATCACTTTCTTCATCTCAGCATCATCAGGAATACAAATCCAGTTACGAAATCTCAACACACCTTGCGCATCTAGCTTAAAATCATTATTCTCAGACTGATCAATCCCAACCATCAAATCTACCAGTTTCATATCCAACTTCTGAGCTTCTCTGATACTGTCTAGAAATTCATTATTAATCTTCAACATACCCAACATAACACTCTGCGGAGTAACCTCGCAAACTAAGCTCATATCTCTGAACTGCTCAATCAATTCCAACTCTTTAATCATCATTGCTGATATATGTAAAGTCTTTCGACTCAACGCATCAGCTACCACATTCGCTCTTCCTGGATGATAATTCAAACCAAAATCATAATCCTTTAACAATTCCAACCATCTTCATTGCCTCATATTCAACTCCTTCTGATCGAATAAATACTTTAAGCTCTTATGGTCACTAAACAATTCAAATCTAGAACCATAAAGATAATGCCTCCAAATCTTCAACACAAAGACAACAGCAGCAAGCTCTAAATCATGCGTAGGATAGTTCTTCTCATGAATCCTCAACTGCCTTGACGCATAAGCAACTACCTTACCATTCTGCATAAGCACACCTCCTAAACCCATCTTAGAAGCATCACAATACACCACAAAAGGCTCTCCTGGATTAGGCAACGTCAAAATCGGAGCCGGCGTTAACCTCTTCTTCAATTCTGTAAAACTTTCTTGGCACTAAACATCCCACACAAAAGCTCTACCTTTACAAGTCAACTTAGTCAACGGAAGGGACAATTTAGAAAACCCTTCGACAAGCCTTCTATAATAACCAGCTAATCCCAAGAAGCTTCTAATCTCAGTAGCTGACCTCAGAGTTTCCCATTGCAACACGACATCAACCTTCGATGGATCTACAACAATGCCACTACCTGAAATCACATGACCAAGAAAACTAACCTCTTTCATCCAAAATTCACACTTGGACAACTTTGCATACAACTTCTTCTCTTTTAAAATCTGCAATACTACCCTTAAGTGTTATGCATGCTCTTCTTCTGACTTAAAGTAAATCAAAATATCATCAATGAACACCATTACAAATCGATCCAAATAAGTATGAAAGATACGATTCATATATTCCATGAATACTCCCGACGCGTTAGTAACACCGAAAGGCATCACTGAATACTCATAATGTCCATAACGCGTTCTGAAAGCCGTCTTCTGAATATCTTCATCCTTCACTTTAATCTGATGGTAACCCGACCTCAAATCAATCTTACTAAACACACGAGCATCCACCAATTGATCCATCAAGTCATCTATTCTTGGAAGCGGATACTTGTTCTTAATCGTCACCTTGTTCAACTGTCTATAATCAACACAAAGACTCATACTTCCATCTTTCTTCTTCACTAACAACACTGGAGCACCCCACGACGATACACTTGGTCTTACAAACTTCTTCTCAAGTAACTCTTCCAATTGCTTCTTTAACTCTGACAATTCAAATGTAGACATTCTGTATGGTGCCATAGACACAGGTCTGGTACCAGGTACAAGATCAATTGCAAATTCAACTTCCCTCTCTGGCGGTACATCAGGAATCTCATCAGGAAAAACTTCAGGAAATTCACACACCACATGCAATTCCTCAATTATAGCTTGAGTCTCTACAGATAGCAAAGCCATCAACGAAAACATCTGTGCTTCCTCTTGCATCAACTTCCTCAATTGTCTAGCAGACAACAGACTACCTCCCTCTTCTTCAGGAGTAGAAAACCTCACAGACTTGTCATAACAGTTAATATGAACACAGTTATGCTCTAACCAGTTCATACCCAAAATCACATCTAAACCTCTTAATGGTAAACAAACCAAATCAACAACATAGTCTCTATCGAAGATCGACAATGGACACTTCAAACACACAAAAGAATCAGTCACCGACCCCTTGGCTGGAGTATCGACGACCATTTATCCATTCAAAGAAGATAACATAAGACCCAATCTTTCAACACAATCAGCAGTAATAAAACAATGTGTAGCATCAGTATCAATAATAGTAATTAAAGGAGTACTATTAATGAAACATGTACCTCTGATAAGTCTGTCGTCAACAGCTATCTGATCCTCCACTAAAGCAAACACCTTTCCACTAGACTGAGCTCTTTTCAGTTTCGGACACTGGCTACCAATGTGCCCTTCTTCTCTACAATTGAAACAAATCACATCCTTGTGTTCACACTCAGATACAACATGTCTGTTCTTACCACAACGGAAACACCTCTTCACTTCAGTAGTGGACACATTACTCTTGTGTCCAGGTTTTCCACACTTAAAATAAACCACACCAACATGAGCATCACCCCCACTAGTCCTATGACTCTGAGCAACTTTCTGTTTACCTTTACCAGCTGGGGCATCATGAGGATTACCACGATTTTGTTGGTGCTTACCCCTTTTCTCACTGATAATCTTGTAATGAGCATTATTATCCTCTTCATAAATCCTACAGCTATCAACCAAATCAACAAAGACACCTATTTTCTGGTATCCAACCGCCTTCTTAATCTCCGGGTGCAACCCATTCTCAAATTTGATACACTTCGAAAACTCAGCATTTGCTTCAGCGTAATGCGGATAAAACTTAGCCAACTCAGAAAACTTGGCAGCATACTCAACAACTGACATACTTCCTTGCTTCAGCTCAAGAAACTCAATTTCCTTCTTACCACGGACATCTTCAGGAAAGTACTTTCTCAGGAATTCCCTACGGAACACAGCCCAAGTGACATTCTCACCTGCAGCTTCCAACTTCTGACAAGTCTCTAGCCACCAGTCATCAGCCTCGACTGCTAGCATATGAGTACCATAACGAACCTTCTGCGCTGGAGTGTTGTCCATCACATGGAAGATTCTTTCAATATCTTTCAACCACTTCAATGCTCCTTCAGGATGATAATTTCCCTTGAAGTTAGGTGGATTCTCTCTCTGGAAGGTCTCCAAGCTACAAGATACAACATTCTCATCAACATTCGGCTGATTCTCCATCGCATGAGCCATTGCTTCTAAAGCAGCAGCAAGTGCAACATCATTCCTTCCAGCCATGTCAACTTCTCACTACAACATAAACAACGATTAGAAATCAAATTAACAATACTCGACTGTTAGACAACTACGACTCGATGACAAGGTCGGAGCAACCTTTTGCTCTGATACCAACTTTGTAACACCCCAATTCTACCCCAAGCAATTATATAAAATAAATCAGAGTTATAAAATTCAATCATGCAAACGAACCGGGACGTCACAATTTCTTCTATAAAACTCATTGCATTCATCGTGGATATATAACACTTTCAAAACATCGGATGAACCATCATCATAACATCTTTAATTAAATAACTCAACATCTATGCATCGAAATTCTCAATAACAACTTTATCATTAATACAACAACTTCGAAACAACACAATTTAATAATAATCAACAATAAAAAATAGCAAGTGTTCATCCCCCGAGTGTTACATATCAGAGCAATGACACTGACTCGAACTACTGAAGGTATACAGACTTCACTCTCGATTACCTGCACGTTACCAACATAAGGGCAACATTCAAACAGAAGGGGTGAGATATCTAACAATATAATAAAGCGCATGATAATTAATATATTAAATTAGATCAATACACATCACCACTTCCCATCTCGTAATCAACAATAATCACAAAATAATACACATTCACAGCATCATCACACACTTCTTTGTGCAATCATATAATGCGACTCAATACTATGCATGTGGTACCATTGGAGCAGAACTCCCATCTCAAAAATTTGCCAATTAATAGAGGCATCAACAAGGCATAAGCCTTCATCTCAAAATTCGCCAATACAGGCCATCTCAACGAGCATAAGCTCCATCTCAAAATGCAATGTATGCGACACAATCATGAATGTAATAACAACACCCAAATTAACAACATCTCAAATTAACAACATCTCAAAAGCATCTCAACGTCTCTTCATCAACATCTCATACCATCATAATAATTCATCAAACATCATTTATTTATTATAAATCATCAACACAACATCATTAACAACTTCTCACTAACAACTCAGCTGTACATTAATACCACAGTAATTCATACTGCTATTCTATAATTCTAACATCATTACTGTCACTAATCCTACTATTATAATTCAAACAGCAGCCTCTAAGAATCTCATCTTCATCATTCTGTACAAAACCAGCACAACGATCAACACGGGAATTAACTCTAAATCCTAAATTGGATACTAAGATTACACTTCCTATTAGTCATTTTAATCCTCTAGAATAAATTTCACCGCGCTAGCTATTCAATGCTTCGAACGACACCTCAAACGGCATTCTAAAACTCAAGTTACAGCAATTTAAAACTGAATTTGCCAAAAGTTAAACAATATGGGTCGATGCAAAACCCCTTGGATCGACGCGTACTGCTCTAACTGCATAACATGAGTCGACGCATCCTCTCATGGATCGACTCATCCTGAGTCTTGCACACCGTATGTATCGACACATGCATCCTATGTATCGACTCATCCCGAGTCTTTCAACCTTCATGTATCGATGCAAGCCTCTTCGTGTCGACTCATACTGAGTCTCTAAGCCCTCATGTATCGACACATCATGTTTGAGGTCGACACATCCTGATCCTTCCTGCATAATTCTGTGATTTTCTCTGCATTTCACTACGGGATTCATGTTTTTAACCCTACAAACTTAATATAATTATGATAAATCATCACCTACGATTATCCTATAATACTACATCGATCAAACAACATCGGGACATCATTATTCATCTAAAATTCATCAAATCTTCATCATACATCACCATATACATCCAATTCAAGAACAAGACAACAATCACCTCTAACCCCACATATCAATCATCATGAACCCAATTATAAAGTCAGAACCCCACCCTTACCTTGGATTGAAGGTCGCTCTATAATCTTCCGGTTGAATCCTCGTTCTGTCGTTTTTCCACTTTTTCCAGCAGCCTCACGTTCTCCTTCTTAATCCTTATTCTTCTACTGCTTCTTTCTTTTCTACTCTTTCTAACAACAATAAAATAACCTATTATTCTTTATTTCTTATTGGGCTTAAAACTAATACACCCCCTTATTACTTCTATTCCTTCGAATAAGCCCACACCAAACAATATTATAATTCTAATATTATTTCTCCACTTAATAAATAAATCCAATTAATCATAACACATCTTCTCAAATATTCCAAAAATAATTTAATTAAATGATTAATTAAATTACGGGCGTTACACCACAACCTAGAAGATAGATATTACGAGTTAGATATTTGAAAAATATTTTGATAATCGAATCTTAGATAACTAAACCAAAGATAAGATCGAAGTTTATCGATTGTGTATGTTCTCAACCAAGGTGTTTGTTTGTTTTACGGATAAGATGGTTTAATAATAGGCCCTAAGAAATTTCGTAGCTTAACCAAAGTAGATTCGAAAAATGCCATGCACGACGTATATGTATAATGCCCTAAATTGACATGGAA
The DNA here is from genome assembly GCA_948472305.1 of Vicia faba. NCBI lineage: Eukaryota > Viridiplantae > Streptophyta > Magnoliopsida > Fabales > Fabaceae > Vicia > Vicia faba. The sequence goes on along the minus strand of OX451740.1, from coordinate 483,093,802 downwards.
CCAGAATTTATATGCATTGAATTTTTTGTATATGCACTGAATATTTTGTATATGCACCTAATGTTTGTCTGTGCACCCAATGTTTTTTGTAAATGTTTTGATATCTTTCTCCTTTTAAACCATTGGTTCTTTTCCTTTTGTGTCACCGACTCCCCAACTTTGTATGTTGCTTTGTCATGGTATTTCCAAGTTGATTTGAACAAGATGAATAATGTTAGCAAGATTTTGATAATTGTATCACAGGCGCAGGCGTAGGCGTAGACATGGACACATGCGTGGACGTAGCCATGGACGCAGGCATGGACGTAGGCGTGGATTTTATTTCGATATTTTTCTAACCAAAATGCTCTTTGATGTTTTATCAAATGGTTCTATTTGTTTGTCAAATCCCCAAAATGATTTCAATGCAGTATTCATAAGAAATAATTGTAGTGTTTTGCAAACAAGTCCGAAAAGAAAAGAAAAAAACACAAATTGAAAAGATTGAAAAAGTAAACGTTTTAGTGATAAAGATGCTTTTGAATAGGCGAGAGTACAAGACTCAATTCCTTGAAAGAGATAATTATAGAATTTTAGCAAAATTTGAAAATGGCAATGAAAATGTTAATTTTTATTGCTATTTCATTGATGTCCTTTTGATAACTCCAATCTCCCTTGTTTCTGAGTCAACTGATTTGGACTAACCCCTCTCCTTCGTGGTCTTAGTCATGCTTCTTAGATCGAATTCTATTTGTTCTTTATTTTGAATAAGATCTCTAACTTTTGTCTAGACCGCCCTTTCGGGTTTTTAATCCACCAGGATAATAATTTTTTTGTTTGTGTCCCTAATTTTTTCCTGGATCGTCCTTTCAAGCTTTCAATCCACCGAGACACCCCTTTTTTCCAAGACGCCCGTTTAGGGTTCAAACTTAGCGGGCTTTTTATACATAGTATATTTTTACTGCGTCAGAGTTTGTCTGATGTGGCACTTCTTCCCCATCCATTGTTGTGAGGATAAGACAACCACCCAAAAATGTTGTTTTAACCACATACGGACCTTCATAGTTGGGTTTTCATTTACCACGTGAATCGAGGTGAGGTAGTAGAAGCTTCTTGAGCACCAAATCTTCTTCTTTGAACACTCAAGGACGAACCTTCTTGTCAAATGCCTTCTTCATCCACTTTTGGTATAACTGACCGCGGCATAGAGCTGTCAGGCGTTTTTCTTCAATGAGGTTAAGCTGATCAAGCCGTGTCTGAATCCACTCTGCTTCTTCAAGTTTGGTTTCCATTAGGACTCATAGCAATGTAATCTCTACAACAAGGAGTACTTTCTCCATGCCATATACGAGAGAGAAAGGAGTTGCACCTGTTGACGTACGTACGGAAGTACGATAGCCATGTAGAGTGAAGGAGAGCATTTTATGCCAATATTTGTATGTCTTCACCATTTTCTGAATGATTTACTTGATATTCTTATTGGCAACTTCAACGGCCCCATTCATCTTGGGTCGATATGGTGAGGAATTATGATGCTAAATCTTGAAATCATTGCATAATTCCTTCATCATTTTGTTGTTCAAGTTAGACCTATTGTCTGTAATAATCCTGCTAGGAATCCCATATCTGCATATACAATTCTGCTTGATGAACCGAGTAACCACTTGTCTTGTCACATTCGCATAAGACACAGCTTCGACCCACTTGGTGAAGTAATTAATGGCAAATAGTATGAACCGGTGTCCGTTAGAGGCTTTCGGTTCCATCATTCCTATCATATCAATTCCCATATCGATCTTTGCAAAAATCCTCTTCAAATTACCCGTAACTCCAAAAACTCTTTGTGTTTTGTTGGTTTTTGAAGAAATAATCCATAAATTACCCATAACCCTAAAAAACTATTCACTTCATCTTAATCTTTAGGAGAACCCTCCTCGGATGATCCAAACGCATAAGAATCCACGTCCCATCTTAACTGTAGTAGGGTCTTTGTTCGAATTATCCCTCAACTCAATATGAATTCAATTGTTGGATGAGTTTTCCATATAATGTCCTTGATGTAAATTTGCCACTCAAAATTGAATCTTAAATTGGTTCTCTACCATCGAGATCAAGTGCCGACTCTTCAATCTCTTAGACTGATGACTTAGAGGGAAATAGTTATCGTTTGAGTCAAACCTACTATACGATTGTAAAACAATCCCATATACCAACTCATAACAATCAGCAGAAGGCTGGAGCTGGGATAAAGTATCTAACAACAACAAAGATTTCAGATATCATCAGCTTGAGTATAATCGATTACATAGTACAATTTTGTAAAAAAAAAGGTTTTGGAAAGTGGGCATAATCGATTACACCACTGGGCATAATCGATTACCGTTTCAAAAAATTGAGAAAATATACCAAATCGTGAGTGTGTAATCGATTACCACTTTGGGTGCAACCGATTACCACCTTTTCTGGCATAAATTTATAAAAACTTTAAAAATCTATATCTTGAGTTTCAGGTGTCCGTTTGACGCGGCATTTGAACCTATGGAAAGTTGAAACAATGTACTTTCTTATAAAAATAATTTTGGGTTTCTGGAAATGCGTTTCTAGAACTGTATGTTGTGGTATGTACCAAATGATTGAATTATGCATTATGCTTTTGTTTGTTGTGCGCTGCATGGTAAAACTTGTTACAGGTCTGTGATAGTAGGTTCTTGGTGTTTGGTGGCCATAATTAGCGGATTATAATTGTCATTGGTGAAAGACATATGCTTGTTGTTATTTTTGTTGTTGCATGTTAACATGTATCATGCATCATTAGTGGTTGGACGGTGGTTCGTGTTGTTGAGCCTCAGTTCCATTGTGTGGATTGAGTGTGATTTGGTGTGCTTCGTGCCTATAGTGATGGACAGATACAATGAAACTAAGTGTTTCCAAAAATTAGTACCACATGCATTTGATTCATTGATGTTGAGTCTCAATGCATTGCATAATCGTTGTTGTATGAATGATGTTGTTACATAAATGATATGTAATTTGGTATTTTGGTTTGTGTGTGAATGGTGAATTGGGTGAATATGCATGTAATAATTTATTGTCTACTTATTATTATGTATTCCTTTAGATTATTGTGATATCTCCCCCTTTCTGTTTGAATGTTGCCACCACGTGGGTAATGCGCAGGTGATACACAATGAATGTGTGGATAAGTTTGAAGAGAATGCTCTTCTTTATTTCTTTCGTTGACGTCGGTGTCTGCTCTGATATGTAACACTGGAGATCAAACAATTGATTTTGTTATGTTATGTTTGTAGAGATTATGTGATATCACTTATGTTGCAATTTTATAATTACTTTATAACATGAGTTGTTTTGAATAACATGTTTAATGTTAAATAAATATTTGAATACTTTGTTGATGTTTCCTCTATAATAAAATGAAGTTAGAGATGTTGATATTTTTTATAGTTATTATTAATAATTTCAAAAGTTGCATGTGTTGCATATTCCTATAATATGAACAGGCTGTTGTTTGATGAATGTGACATCCTAATTGGGTGGAGTTTTTAATTTACTCTAATTTTATTTGTAAATATATCAGGGAAAATTAGGGTATTACAAGTATCATTTTTTTAATATGAGAAGAAAAAAGTCAAGAGAAAATTCCAAAATCACAAGTGAACTCAGTCTCAGACATTTTCTACCGAGAGATAGACTCTTGTATTACGCTAGATTCATATCCTATATGTTAAAAACTATCTTGTAAAATGTTAAACACCTATTATTTCAATTTCTAATTTCCTCAAAGGACTTAGTTATAATTGAAGTTTGTATCTTTGAAAAGTCAAAGAGACTTTGTTAAGTCATTGTGTGAAATATATAAGATATTGTTTGTTAGATAAGAATGTACTTTAATGGTTGTAATCTATAATAATGGTTACATGAACCAACACAAAAAATAAATATTTATGGTTACATGAACCTCCACTTAGGGGTTGAAATCACTAATAATGTTTGTAGGAACCACCATTCAAGGTAGAAAGTACAAAAACAAAAAATTCTGAAAATCACTAAAACATGATAAAAACAAATTGAGCAACATGAAGTATAAACTATAGATCTTTTTCCATACAAATAGAACCAAAAAAAAATAGAAGGTGAAGGTAAGAAAATACAATAGAGCTTTGAAGGCCAAATACGATGAAAATTTGAGAAATGAATAGAATAATTCTTAGAGAAAGAAAATGACAAGTTCAATACTAAATCATTGAGTAAATGGAAGAAAAAAGATGATTGTTGATCCAACGATTCACAATCACCTTGAAACTAAAAACAACAGGTATAAGATCATAGTTCATTGACGATCTCTGCTACATCTAACATGTGATAAAGGGAACCAAACATTTTAAATTCTTAAAGGCCACATCCTCAGTCTCAAAAGACATTTGAGTTTAGTAACCCTTGACATAAACATGACACAAACATATAACAACACATAAGGAAGTATTCCACAAAAATCCTCTTAGAATTAACTATAACCCAAAGACTCTTTCTCCTTTCTACATTTGTAGAAATCCTCCACATATTACCCATAACCCTAACGACTCTTTGTATCATATCGATCTTTGCAAAAATCCTCTTCGGATTACCCGTAACTCCAAAAACTCTTTGTGTTTTGTTGGTTTTTGAATAAATAATCCTCAGATTACCCATAACTCTAAAAAAACTCTTCACTTCATCTTAATCTTTAGGAGAACCCTCCTCGGATGATCCAAACCCTCAATAATTCACGTCCCATCTCAACCGTAGTAGGGTCTCTGTTTGAATTATCCCTCAATTCAATATGAATTCAATTGTTGGATGAGTTCTCCATATAATGTCCTTGATGTGAATTTGTCACTCAAAATTGAATCTTAAATTTGTTCTCTACTATCGAGATCAAGTGTCGACTCTTCAATCTCTTAGACTGGTTACTTAGAGGGAAATGGTTATCGGTTGAGCCAAACCTACTATACGATCGTAAAACAATCCCACATACCAACTCATAACAGTCAGCAGGAGGTTGGAGCCCGAACAAAGTATCTAACAACAACAAAGATTTCATATATCATCAGCTTGCAAAACATCTTTGAAGTGACTAATATGGGTCGAGTTTGATTCTCTAGCTAGGGTCAAAAACCCACACTTAAAAATAAATTATTTACATAGCTAATAAAAAAGAGTTCAATGGATATGCACTAATAGTCATTCAATAAGAATATATCATTCTGTCATGTCATACAAATAATTTAAAAATTTCAGTCTGACTTGACAGGATACATGGTCGTCATTGGTTGACTGTGTAAAATTAATTTACAATATCAGTGCATCACCTTTTTTCTCATAATGAAAGAATTCAATAAATATGCATCGATTGTGATTCAATGAGAATATATCATTATGTCATGTCATACAAATAATTTAAAAAATTTAGTCTAACTTAATAAGATATATGATCGTTATTGATTGACGATTAGAATATAGTGTATCAAGTTTTTTTTATTAAAAAAAGTTAGAGGAGTTTTGAATAGAATTTGTTTTATTCTATAAGTAAAGAATAAGGTAAGGGCGTTGAAAAAAAGAGAGAGAAAATACATTTGTTTTAAATTTAATTGTCTCACATGAAATTAGAGATCTCATAATTGTAATTGGAAAGCACCAAAATCTTTCACCAATCCAGACACAAAGTAATGGACTCTTTGATACGCCAAATCTCTAAAATCTAATCAAAGTTGAATCCCTTCACATGAACCTTACAAATGTACAAGTGAGTATTCTTTATTGCACTATTAAAAATCTAAAACATATTTGGTTCACATGAACCATCTTAAATCAAAGCACCAATCACCACCACCTTTCTCTGCATTTGCTCTATTGGTTAAGCAAAGAAAATATGAACAAAAACAGCATATACTAATACTAAAGTCTAAAGACCAAACATCATAGCAAATCCATGTTATGCCACTCACTTAAACAGAATCAAAACACATGCAAAGGTCCCCTTAAACGTGGGACCCTTTTACTACCGTAACAAAAATTTGTCACATGTATTCACATGATGGGTATGGAATGCCATCTCTTTTGTCACAAATAAATCACCATTAAACCATAATTTCATTCTAATAAAAAGACATAGAATCAGAGTGACAAAACGGTCCGATAAATCAGACATGTCTGATCTTTTATATTTTTTTTATGAAATGGATTAAGATTTTAAGATTCTACATTCTCATATATTCACTCCACATTTTTTTCTCTCTGGCGTGGCTATTAGTAATCATTTTTGCAATCTTTAACATTTAAAGGAGTAATGTCCGCATACCCACTTTTATTTTTTTCGTAGAACATATTAACGTTTTAAATTCGTACCTCTAACTATGTTTGTTCTGCTCTACTATTGTTTTTTAGGACTTTTACGAAACATTTTTAATCGGGGTTGGAGATAATACATATATTCCACCTTACATTTCAAAATTTAAATTTCAAGCGTACCTACCCTAAATAACCACTTTCACTTATTTTTAGATATATTTATTGTATACATTTTATAATATATATTTTACATGTATATAAAGCCATTAGCCATATACTATGAGACATAAATTCCAAGCACTCTTGTACAAAAAAACTCCTCATTACCAATGGCAGAGCTTGAGAATCCTAATGAAATGCCAAAGCTTATATCTTTTCTATCTTCTCTTCTAAAAAAAGTAGCTGAATCAAATGATATCAACCAACAACAACAACTACTACAACAAAAGATCTCAGTTTTTCAAGGCTTAACTCGACCCAACATCTCAATTCAAAGCTATCTTGAAAGAATTTTCAAGTATGCAAATTGTAGTCCATCATGTTTCATTGTTGCATATGTTTATCTTAATCGTTTCACTCAAAAACAACCCTCTTTGCCTGTTAATTCCTTCAATGTTCATCGGTTGCTCATTACAAGTGTTATGGTGGCTGCTAAATTCATGGATGACATGTAAGTTTCTTCATCTTGTGTTCTTATTAAGATACTGATTTTTTTTCTTCTTTTAATCAATAAATATGGTATGAAAGTTTATGGTAAACAATGATGAATTGTGAAGTTTTCTTATGTTATTGATCGTAGATAATTTTTGGAAAAGTTCCTTTGGTGAAGTTAATTAAATTTGAAGAACATATTCTATTTTTATTTTTAGTTATAAAAGATTTAGCTGCAAAGTTCGAATATATATGTTTAGAAGTCTTAGAGATTGAGAATTCTAAATTTTAAAGTGCTCCATCATATCAAATATTTATGCAAATTTTTACTATATATATTTACATTTTTTTGTCTATTGTCTTTAAGCATAAAACAGAATTCAAATTTCTAAATATAATTATTATTTCTTAAAAATTATATTTTTCTTATTACCATCAATTTGCAAATTGAAAACTGAAAATGTCCCTAATGTCCTTATATTTTTTTATTATTAGTATCAAATTGAAAACTGAAAGTCAATTATTTTAATTAATGGCATTTTTTTTCAAATGTTACGATTATTATATAATGTGTGAGTATTTAAAACCATTTGAGAATTTTTGAATTTCTTTACATGAAATTTATGATGTTAGACCTAATCAGATAAAAGCATCCATTTATGTTTAGTTACCCTATTAAATTCAGGGATATTTACTTTCTTTTTTTTTTGAAATAACCTACTATTAAAAAAATATTACACAAATGACCATCTTTTAAAAAATGTTACACAACTAATTATGTTTTAGAAAAAACTAACAAGGTTAAATCATCTAATATCATACATGCACTTAAATTTGTAACTGTCATATGAAATGACGCATGTATTATCTTCATACAATGTGAGATAATATCTCCATTCAATATTCAATATTTGGTTGCATATACCATCTCATTTAGTTTGATCATGACACGTGTAAGTTATACATAACATATGAGATGTCTTAGAATAAATACAATACACCTAGGCACCATCTTATATGACGTCTCTCTTATAAAATTAATCGTTATTTCATATGAGTTAACCATGTAAATGAATTCTAAAATATGATTATTTGTGTAAAAAAATTTAAAATATAATTATTTGTGTGATATTATTTCAATACTTTATTATTTCAAAAAAAAATCGATATTTACTAGTCCTTTCTAGTTTCTACAATAATCATGTGATATTTATGTGTAAATTGACAGCGACCATACAAGTTAAAGGAATATAGCTTTGCTTGTGAATAATACTATGTCCAGCCTGTCTTTCCATTAGATGGAGACAACTCACCCATGTGATCCCCCTTATTACATGGAGATGCACACACCATGTAACTTTTATTCATACTAACCAAATTTTCAATAAAAAACATTTTATTAATTTGATTAATTAGAGATGATCAAATTAATAAATAAAAAAATTAGTAATAAATGAGTGAGAATTTGAATGATATATTTTCTTTCTTCTCAAGTCGGTTGGAGTAATTCCGATTTGAATCAAATGTGTAATAACGATTAAAAACTTACATATAATTATGATATTCAGGATTTTGAGTTCTGATGATAATATTCAAATTTAATAATTCAATTTTTCTCAATTAAGCTATGGTCTGCATAACATTTTATTAATAAATTATGTCATATATTATAAATTATAATATAATGCTTCCATATTTTTAAATTTTCAGATACTACAACAATGCTTACTATGCCAAAGTTGGAGGAATAACAACCATAGAGATGAACTTTCTTGAGTTGGACTTTTTATTTGGTTTGGGATTCCATTTAAATGTAACTCCAAACACTTTCCAAGCCTATTGTGTTCACCTACAAAGTGAAATGATGCTCATGCAACCTCTAAATTTTACAGATTATTCCTTAAGCTTAGGAAAATCACTAAATAATCATTTGTGCTTTAGTGAAGATGAATCTTCACATCAAAAGCAACAACAGTTAGCTGTTTGAAAATTTTCCTTCATTTCATGCATGTAATATTCTGGTTGTAGAGGATTGAGAACCAATTAAATACTTGTCAATTAGTAAATTATTTTACTTGTGGTCTTCACTTGCAATATGAAGAGAAACGGTTGATAACTCTTTGAACAATATACACTTAAGAAAGATAGAATAATATTATTTGGGTAAAATTACCAGTCTTGATACTCAACAACGGTTTTCAACAGAAGAAGTAAAAGCAAGTTTTTGAACAAAATTAAACTTACTCTTGATAAAATTTAGTTCTTGGTCAACTCTCTCAAAAGAAACTGTCTTGGATCAAAAGTTCCTTGATTTCAAAAATTGGTTGGTTGTGTTATTCATGACTTCAAAATAATGATTCATGGGACTCCAAAAAATTCAGCAACTTGTTACTGTAAATACAATAGAAAACATTAGAATACAACAAGTTGTTAACCTTAATTTATTAAAATTCAGCGACAAATCAGTATTTAACAAGTTGTTAACATTAGAAAACATTAGAAATCAACAAGTTGTTAACCTTGATTTGTTTTTGGCACAGTCAGAAGACTTTGAAAGAGTCTGAGAGGATGACGGAGCTCCGCTTCCAGCAAAAATTTCAGTAAATCCTACATTTTAAAAAATAATTAACAATGTATTATAAAACAAATTAAAAAATTACACTTAAGAAAGATAGAATAATACCTTGTAAATCATCTTCAGAAATCCCATACTTTTCATTGAATTCCAAGTCTTTGAATTCGTAAAAGAAAGGCCTCAATCAATTCTGAGTATAAAGTAATGCCTCAATCATCCCAGCATATTCCATACATTTCTTGAGATTTAAAGCCCTATGTTGTGAAGATCTAACAACCTAATTGCATTTCTTATACTTGAAATTGAGGTGTTGGCTACTTGTAACTCATATCTCACAACCAAATTCAACACATGAGCACAACACCTCATGTGAAACCCAAATCCATTCATTAATAATCCACTCCTTTAAAACATCTTCAACCTTCTTACCAACAGTTTTACCCTGGTGATTTGGGACAATCGTAAAGCTAATTACTCTTTTTTGGTAATGCCAATCTCTGTCGATAAAATAGGTTGTGGGGGTCAAATAGTTCATATTTTGTACAGACGTCCAAAATTTGTTGTAATTGTCACCATACTACAATCAGACTTAAAGAACGCTTTCAACCTCACTTTCTTATCAAGATATAACTGAAAGCGGTCCCTAATTATGGTTCTCCTTGACCGTATAAAAAATTGAGGTTGTATTTGCTTACAAAAGTACTTGTATCCCTCTCTTTCAACTATAATAAATGATTTCTCATTTAAAATGATAAAATAAGTTAACCCATTTCTACAAGTTACAGGATCAAACTTAAAACTCGTTGGAACCAATCTAACTCCCTGAATTATTGAAAATGTCAATATGATTTGGATAGGGTCAGTTGGCAGATCATATCTAACTTAATATACAAACTGAATTAACAAACTCATTTATACATTCATTTTGATACAAGCAGTGCTTACATTATTCAAACCAAATACACATAGATATCTAACTTAACATATACTATTACATATTTAACTTTACATACAAACTCATTTCTACATTCATTTAGATATACAAACTCACATAACATATATAAACTTAACATAGACACGTTGACAATGCATACATAAACAAAGCGGCATAAAGTGACTTGGAAGCCAACAATCTCGTTAAACAAATTTTAAGAACAAATAAATAAATAATAATTGGCATGGAAGCAATTGTCTAATACAATCATTTTTCAATATAAATAAATAAAAAACATGAGTTGTCCATTGATGATAAGAGGGAGTAGGAAAAATAAACCTATACTAATGATTATAGAGGTATTAACATGTTACTGCAAGTTAAAAGTTTTTTCAATAACACGAGGTTGAAAAACAAGTTACTAACATGTTACTGCAAGTTAATTCATTCATAAACTAAATAAGCTACTACATGCTTTAGCCATAATCTAAACTTACAATGATCTTGGAAGCTCCTAGCTCCTTGTGTGTTCCCATCTCCATGAATGTTTTGAACTCCTTGTGTGAATTGCATATTTTCTTTGGTAAAACAAATTTAAATATATACATTAACATAAGTTAATATCACAAGTTGATCATTAATTGAATAACAGAAAATAAAAATCAACAAGAAAAAGGTTGAAAAATTAAGACAATAACCTTGTAGTGAGTGGAAGAATCCTTGAACTAAAATAAAAGTCTGAAAAGACAAATAAAATTTAAAACATTAGCTAGAAATATTTAAAATTGAATTAAAATAATATAGTATAATGAGAATTTCTTATCCCACCTTATATGGAAAAGAGAGAATCTATATAATTTTGAAATTGTCTCTCGGAAAATCAGAAGTGCATTTCCGGTTCGCACCATATTTTGTACAAAATAGGCCAAATGTGATTTCACTCTTCAAAATGTAAAAAGCAGTACCGAAAGTATACCTCCGGTTCAAAACTGGAATTTTGTATTCGGTTCTATTAGCGGGAAGAGTGAATTTTGTTACCACCTTGACATTTCATATATAATCGAAAGTATACTTCTGGTTTTATGGACGATGCAAGTTAAGTAACCAGTATGGTCATGTTTGATCACCACCATTTCTTCTTTCTTTCCTCAAAACCTCTCAAAAATCCTCATCATTCTCAATCCATTTTCCACTCTAAATCATCATTTTTGTGGTTCATCATATCAGAAAGAGCTCAAGAAAGTAGAATTTCAGGTAAAGTTTATTCATTTCAACCTTCATTCCCTACATTAATTTGTTCTTTTCTGTAGAAAAAGGTTACGTACAAACCGGATGTATACTTCCGGCTATTAGTTGAACAGAAGCGGAAGTTAACTTTCGGTTTCTGTTTGTGTTTATTTTGACAGCAATCTGTTAATGTCACATGTTAATAAGTTTTGTATTTTATCTAACATCAGGTATGGTTCACCCCGATAACATTTCCAAATCTGATGTGTCTTAAGTAGTTTCGCCTCTCGTGGTTTCTCCTCTCGTAATTAAGGTGGTGGATGTTCGTGAGCAATTTGAAAATGTAGATTCGTATAGAGGCTACGAAACTAGGATTTGGTGTTGTGATTGGAAGGTATGATAATGGTACGGATGAAAGAAATGCATTTGTGATTTTGACATGCGAAAGAAGTGGGAAATACATATGTCGTAACCAAAATTTGAAACGCGATGACACCAGTTCAAGAAAATGTGAATGTCCATTTAAGTTGTGTGGTTATCTTATGGAAAATAAGAAGTGGAAATTTAATGTGTTATGCGGTTTACACAATCATTATTTAAGTCAAAAGTTAGTCGGTCATCCAATTGCATGTCAGCTCCTTCTCGATGAAAAGACACGTGTTTCTGATATGACTTTGAATTTGGTACCGCCCAAAAACATACTTGCAACCTTGAAGCGCAAAAGACCCGAGAACACATCAAATATCAAACAAGTTTACAATAAGCACTATCAAACCAAAATAGCGCTTAGGGAGGATCGAACCGAGATGCAACACCTCTTGAAACTTCTAGATAAAAACAATTATGTTTGTAGGCACCGACGAGGTGATGATGGGGTATCAATAAGAGATATTTATTGGACTCATCCGGATTCCATTTAATTGTTCAATACGTTTTCCACCATGCTCATAATTGATTCAACGTATAAGACCAACAAGTACATGCTTTCATTGTTGGAAATTATTGGTGTTTACGTCGACTGAGAAGACGTACACTACGCCAAAAAGGCCTTTAGACAGCGCATCTTAGACAGCGCTTTTATACAAAAACATTGCTATAAGTAAATTAAAAAATAAAACACGGAAACTATATACGAAAATGAGTAAAAGCGATGCTAAAAGGTCAACCTTAGACAGCGCTTCTGAAAAGCGCTGCTAAAAGGGTTGCTTTAGAAAGCGCTTAAAAAAAGCGTTGGTAAAGGACCACATTAGCCAGCGTTGTCTAAAGTTATATAAATTTTTTTTTTAAATCTTAAAAGCGCTGCTAAAGGCCGACCTTAGACAGCGCTTCTGAAAAACGCTGCTAAAAGGGTTGCTTTAGAAAGTGCTTAAAAAAAGCACTGGTAAAGGACCACATTAGCCCGCGCTTCTCCGAAGCGCTGTCTAAAGTCATATAAATTTTTTAAAAAAATCTTAAAAGCGCTGCAAAAGGCCCATATTAGCCAGCGCTTCTCAAAAACGCTGTCTAAAGTCATATAATTAGAATTAAAAAATAGAATCCCTCCAGAACTCGTTTCTATTCGCAGACCTCCAGAAACATAACACTTTTATCTTCGTCCTTCCGCCCGCCCTCCTTCCGCCGTCCCTCCGACCGCCCTCCTTCCGCCGTTCCTCCGATACCTCCGTCCCTCCGACCGCCCTCCTTCCGTCGTTCCTCCGACCTCCCTCCTTCTGTCGTCCCTCAGTTTTTGTCCTCCACCGTATCTCAAGGTAAGTTTCCCTTGTTCCTATCTCTACTGTTGCTATGGTTCTTTGGGTATTTGGTTTATAACATTTGGTTTTTTGGACTCTCTTGTAGGACTTCTATCAACCATTTCACCAACATTTGGTTTTGTTAAGCTTGGTTTAACATTTCCTTCTACATTTCTAGGTATTCATTTCCTTCTACATTTCTAGATATTTCCTTCTACATTTCTGCAAAATTTGTGACTTGTTTATAAGTTCGATTAGTTAGTGATATAAACTCTGTTAGGCTGTCCAGTTTTATTTAGTTTCGATGAAGGTTAGATGTTGATGTCGCATTTATTCGTGTATAAACTAACCGAGAAACTATTGGGGCTACCCGTTTTGTTTTATTTGTTAGAGTTTCGGGTTTGAATTCAATGTTGTGTCACTTTGTGTCAGAAAATTTGAAAGATATTTTGATGCATGTTGTTATGAATTCAAGGTTTAATTCAGTTATGGTGCCACTTTGTTGCGATAGTTTGATTTCATTTTGGTTTCGATAATGGCTTGATGTTTATGCCGCGTTATTCACATAAGATATAGTCGAGAACCATTCATGGGGTAGCAATTCATCTTTTACCGTTGCTTTGAGATTCGGACAACTTTATTGTGCATTTAATCGAAGACCATCACCGATTCGAAGAACATCAAAGCAGCAACATCCGCTGTCGGCACCAATAACCCCTCTTCTTTCTTTGGTAAGACAAGTTCAAATTCAACATTACCGACTCGTTTATTTATTTACTATTTGCTTCCTAAATTATAAAATATTCTATCTATGTCAATTAAAAAGCACAATTAATTTTATATAGAAATAATTAATTTTAGTCTATATCGATCTAGAACTAATCCGATTAAATCTTACGAAATATTTCTAAAAGTTTGTATTAATATTCTTTTTGTGTCGCGAAAGTGTTTTTCTTTATGTTCTTTTGAAATAGTTACGTGAATAATTATAGTGTTTTTGTTTACCTTAATTAGTAGTAATTCCATGGATAAAAAATGGATGATTGTCGATCGATTGTCAAAAGAGTACGAGAATGGAGTATTAGAATTCGTTAAGTTTGCTATTGAACACATCAAAGACTCCAGTCAAATGAAATATCCTTGCTTGGGTTGTTGTTATGTGGGTCGGGTTGACGCGGATGGATTGAAATTGCATTTACTGACGCGTGGGGTTGATCGAAGTTAGAAGTGTTGGATATATCATGGTGAGAAAATTAACGAGAATGTTGAACCGGGAGAGAAAAGTAATACGACAACCTATGCTCCAGACGACAATGACACAGATACATACGATTGTGATCGAGTCAAAGAGATTGCAGAAGCGCTTGAAGAAGATCTTAAGGATTGTCCCAAAATGTTTGAGAGGTTAGTAAGCGTTGCAGAGAAACCGTTGTATAAAGGTTGCACTAAATTCACAAGATTGTCTGCGGTATTAAAGTTGTACAACTTAAAGGCGGGCAATGGATGGATGGAGGATTTTGATCAAGTTTTACAACATACGTAATCAGACCTCGGTGTTGTTAATACATACATAAGGTATATATGATCTACTTTGTCTAATTAATTGATCAATTCATTTACTCATTTCAAATGTTAATGAGGTCTTTTATTTAAGGTTTTTATATGAAAAATTGATGCGTCCGAGTGGATTAGAGCAAAGATTCGCTTTCTTATCTCCTTTCAATACCAACTTAGGATTAATCATGCATAAACCAGATGAAGTCATGGCGTATGTATTCGAGCGCTTTATGGCCGACAAAGATATGGAAAATTTGTTCTTTTTACCGCTTTATACCGGCAACGGGTTAGATTTTCATTCTAAATTCATCTATTATAATTTTTCATATTTTGACGTTGTGTAGAAAGTTTTCATCTCACATTTGTTTAATCTTACAGTGGACATTGGTTGTTGGTCGCGATTAATCCTATCAGAGAAGTTGTATATTATCTGGACTCTTTACGCAATGGTCCAAGTACATACCAAGATATGAAGAATATGGTTGATACGTAAGTGAGATTGTTCTAAATATTCGTGCGTATATTTATTTATTTATTTATGTGAATTGTTCTAAATATGCGTTTATGTTTTATTAGCATTATACAAGTTTTTCGAGCACAAAGAGGTATTCAAGTACCAAAGAGTAAAGCCAACAACATTACATAGATTATAGTGGAGGTATATTAATTAATTATCATAATTTTGATTATATTAATAGTGATGATACTTGATAAAACTTAGGCCTTATCCATATTTTCTTTTTATGTGTAGTGTCATCGGCAGCGTAATGAAGTAGATTGCGGTTTTTACATGTTGAGATTTATGAGAGAAATCCTTCTTTTAGATCGAATAGAGATTTCATCTAAGGTATGGATTTCTAACTTATGAGTTATTTTAATATTTAACACATATTTCTCATATAATTAAATAGTTTTAACTTAAACATACTATGTTATATTATTATGTAGTACTTTGATGAATTCAAGTGTGCTTATTACTCAAGTTCTCAGTTGGATGAACTTAAGGAGGATTGGTGTCAATACATTATTGAGACGAAAATTATATAAGGTATATTGTAATCTTACTTTAATTGATGAGAATTTTGAGTATATTCAAGTGTTGCAATTTTGTTGTTGTTTGTCATGTGGTAAATTATATATATATATATATATATATATATATATATATATATATATATATATATATATATATATATATATATATATATATATATATATATATATATATATATATATATATATATATATATATATATATATATATATATATATATATATATATATATATATATATATATATATATATATATATATATATATATATATATATATATATATATATATTGTTTGTATCATGGTATGAATTACGATATTTTGGTGTTGTTTCAGGTTATATGTGCATATGTAGAAGATAGAGATGAATAGATTTTGTAATGGTATATAATGGTGTTGTTTTGATGTTTTTTTTTTGTAAAAGTATATATGTACAAGATTAATAGTATATATAAGTATATTGGTGCAAATGTATAGTATCTTTTGATATTATTTTTTATTGGATTGAAGCTCCAATATTAGTGAAAATTTAGTGAAATTTGTAATGGTATATACAGGTGCAAAATATGGTGAAAACCTGGTGCAAATATGGTTAAAATCTGTGCATATAAAATTGTATATATCAAACAGCATTTTTTTTCAAAAAGGTTATATAAAAAATTTCGTGGACATTAGACAACACTTTAAAAACGCTGTCTAAAGCCCCTTTTAGACAACACTTTTACTGTAAAAGCGCTGCCTAAAGGAGCACTTTTTTTATTTATTTTTTTTGTTTCAGAAAAAGCGCCGGCTAAAGGGGGCATTTAGCAGCGCTTAAAAAAAAGTGTTGCCTAAAGGGGGCTTTAGACAGCGCTTTAACATTAAAAACGCTGCCTAAAGGGGCTTTTTATTTATTTATTTTTGTTTCAGAAAAAGCGCTGGCTAAAGGGGGTCTTTAACAGCGCTTTAAAAGTAAAAGCGCTGGCTAAACAGGGCCTTTAGCAGCGCTTTAAAAGTAAAAGCGCTGGTTAAAGGGGACCTTTAGCAGCGCTTTCAAAGTAAAAAGGCTGCCTAAAGGGGGATTTAGCATCGCTTTTACTTTTAACAAAGCGATGTCTTTACCTACAGCAGCGCTGGAATAGACAACGCTTTAAAGCGCAATCTAAAGCCAAAAAAAAGTGTTGTCTAAAGTCTTGTTTGGTATAGTGGTATTATGTTGATTTTGCATTTCTAGAGTGCGAAAAAGAGGACAATTTTGCATGGACTTTAGAGGTTTGTAGGTCAATGTTGAAGGATCAAGAAGATATGCCAAAAGTTATTGTTACCGATCGAGATAGAGCATTAATGAATTCTGTTGCAACTGTATTTTCCACTTATTCGTATTACTTTGTAGGTACCATATTACTAAAAATGTGAGAAGTCAGGTTAAACCTGCGGTGGGGACAAAATAGGTTGCAGGTGAAGATGGAAATTGGTCAAGGCGGACGTCATTGTGGAGAAAATTATAGATGCATGGAATGTTATAATAAATGTACCTATGAATGCCACGGGCATGATCATGAATCAGACGCTTAAAGCGCTTGAATTTCTCGGGCATAATCTCCAGACACGAAATTCTACCACTAAACACCATCAAAATCTTTCTACAACACAAGATAGCAAAGAAAAAGAACACTTACTTGAAAGAAAAGTGAGGAGAGACGGTTGTGGAGGTAAATACACAGCGAACAGTGCGGTGGTCTCAGCGACACTAGGAAAACACGCGGTGTTGACGACAGAGAAAATATGAGAGCGTGAAAATGTGAAAACAAGTTATGGGCCTTGAAGCCTTATTTATAGAGATGACGTGGAATGTGAAACGTCGCGTCGGGGAATCACAAACCACCTTTATCCTCGACACCTACTCGCGCAGACAATGATGGCCCCTACTCCCTAGGCCGCCATTGTGGTTTCCAAGAGCCACGCTACGTGTCTGACTAGTATATCATCCTCTCCCCGCGAGTACTCCTCGAACACGCTTCGACCGCTGCACGAAGCAAATCACGAACCAGGCGACGTCTCCCATCCACGGAAGAAAAACCCTGTGTCGCGCAGCGAATCTCGCGAAGGGGCGAACTTGAATCAAGTCACAACTCCTTTACCAGGAGCAACAACTTGGAGGCTCCTGTTCTGGACTGGGTCTGTCCTTGGCTTAACTACCAATGAGGCCCAATCCAAGCTTGCCAACCTGCTGCGTTGAGCAGTATTTTCACCGAGCACATCCCGAGCATAAATGTCTTATCGACCATGACTGCTTCTCGTCGGTGCTCGTAGGGACCATCCCCGACGAGCACGCGCTCCTCTCGGGCACCTTCCTCGTAGGGCTGACTTCTAACCTCTCAGGATTTCGCAGAGTCTTCATGATCCCGGAAAGATCACGTCTTTATCCTCCCTGTCTTGCGGAGGACGACATCCAGATAGGGGTCACGTGCGGGTCTCCACTACACACGTAGAACCTGACAGTCTCTTTGTTGGGCCTATTTGATCAGCCCAATAAAGAGACATTGACCCAACGTTGGGGGCTATAAATACCCTCTCTTTCGAGAGAGTTAAATTTTCATTCATACATCTCAAAACTCATACTTGCTTGCTCATTCCGCTTCTTACTTTACCATTGGAGTGTCTTGCAGGTATCCCCATCTCATTCAACTTCAGCCCGAAGCCAGCTGTGACGGTCCATTTCTAATCCGGTAAGATCAAATATATTTGTGTATTTTTAAGAAGGGTAATATAGTTGTCATGTATGAATCAAATCAATGTGAATATTGTGTATTAATATTATATATTTAGTGCTTAAAATTCATTTAGAAATTGAACAACTAAGACAGCACGTTTTAAAAAAAAAAGTCATATGATTGCACACGAAATTTGCGCTATGTGTAAATTATGCATAGTAATGCTATATAAAAATTAATTAACCTCTCTACTCAAACAAGGCTTAAACTTTAGACATTAGACGGAGGTGTAGTGTAACAATCCAAATACAGAAAGAGCTGGTAAGAGGACAATAAGAATAAAGAAAGAGACTCTTTATTTAATTTCAATTACTTCTCACCATCCTCCATTGAAGAAAGTAGCAGCTATAACACAAAACAACACTCTAAACTCAAAAATGTGTTATAAGCTTAAAAGAAGACCAATCTCTAATTTCACCAATATTGATAACAAGAGTTTGTCTCAACAAATCTTAGTTTTGATAATAAAAGAGTTTGTTATAAACTCTTTTTTTTCAAGAAGTAATGATTTATATTAAACACAAATTGGCTACAAGAAATCTCCAATTCGGATTCTCAAAAAAGACACGTTGTTACCTCTTGATACAACTAAGAGGCATGATGTTTCATATATGAAAATTACATGATACAGAAAAAAGACACGTTGTTACCTCTTGATACAACTAAGAGGCATGATGTTTCATATATGAAAATTACATGATACAGATGAGCTATTAACAATACTAAACCACCTCCAAGAATTGAGGATGATGACCGAAATACAATCTTCAAAATTAAACGATTTACTGTTGAATATGATTGCATTCTGCATCACCCAAATGTTCCACATAACCACCAACAAAATCACTCCATCTGTTAATCTATCATCTATATTCTTAATTTTGTGACTATGCATAAGAAAATGTGTCAGCTCTTCCCCATGTAATAACTAAATACTGCTTGCTACTTGAATTATGAGTCACATTTGATACCCAAATATCCTATAAAAATTTTACCAAATAGATATTCTCCTTTACCAAATATCAATCTCATCTAAGTATATGTTTGGTATATCATTTATGAAAACGGCACTTTATCCAAAAGCTACAACTTGTAGCTTCTATAAAACCACGTCAAAACAACATAGGGACACGAGAATGGCATATGAAACGCAGTCCCAAACACATGCTAAGTTGAAATACCACAAAGTGGCCCCACAAGATTTCAATTTCTATGAACATTATTATTATCTAAAGTGTGCTGTTTGGCAGTGCATGATTCTCGCAATCATAGATTTATAAACAAAAATATGCATGTTGTTTGGAACTCCAAAATTCTGGCAGATTGGAGCAAACGATCATATTTGTTGAAAATTCAACAGACTGATTCAAACTTTTGAAGCCAACAACACGTAATAAATAATATGCAATAATTTATATAAATAATAATTGTCTTGAAAATACATTCATCCAAGAATAACATTCAATTATAAATATGAAAAGTGTATTCCTCACTCTTAAATAACAACATATAAAATACATTCATAGAAGAACAACATTCAAATTATAAATATGAAAAGTGTATTCCTCACCCTCTTAAATAACTCATGTGTCCCGAATGAACTGAAAATTCTATGTTTAAACTTCTCTTAACTAAGAATATTTTCTTCTTAACTTTTTTGAGTTTTGCCCCGCGCAGCTTATAACATGAGAAACTAATACTCTCCAAAAATTGGCCATGTTCCATAACAAATTTAGCAAAACTAAACTCCGGCTCACCACCCGCAAATTTTCCAAATCTTACCACTTTAAGAGTAGATAGAAAACATTCAGGCACGGTCGCAAAATTCGGTGTTTTTTTGTCAGAATATATCGATTCCTGGTGAGAAGAAATAAAAAATATAAACATGTTAATATTACATGACAAGGTACAATCAACATAATGAAGAAGAAAAAAAAACTCAAATAAGTATTAAGTTTTTATTTTTATCTCCAATGACAAAAAAATTAACACAATTTTTACTTTTCATATATTTTAAATAGATATATTATGTTTTTATTTTCAATAACAAAAACATTAACACAGTTTTTACTTTTTATATATTTCAACTAGAAATAATTAAAACAAATAGAATATCTTATTTTCACTTCTTTTTTTTGTTTGTTACACCAAAAGGTATTACCTTGTTGGATTTTGTAAAATTTAAAGATTATAGCAATCACGAACCTCTAAAACTAGAGTCTCCAAACATGGTGATTTGAAAAGTAAGCGTAGCAAGTTTTCAATGGTAACAGAACAAATTAGATGCAGACAACTCAGCATTCCAAATGCAGAAATATCAGCCAAATAATGTTCCATTAGTGCACGATCCTGGACAAGAAAAATAAAATGTTTCTGTATAAGGAAAACATATTGAGAAACCTTATACAAGATATAAAGTAAATGAAGAATTATAAGTATTCAGTATTGAAGAATCAACACAAGAGACTTTAACCTAAACACATCGTATGCGCGTAACAATTTCTTCTTATAAAAAAACCATACCTCAAGCCGTAAACATTTCAAGTTATTAATATTGAACAGTTTACGAACAAAAATCTTCATTTGTTGGCTAGTCATCTTGACCTCAGAATCATCGCTTAGAGAAATGGTAGCATCAGCAACGTGTGCAGCATCTAGAAAAATGGTCTCGGATGATATATAACCCTGATAATGATATTTTGTAATATAGGAAGCACAAATCTGAATTTCAGCATGTGACACATTGGATGACATATCCGGTAGACGGAATATTTTAACATTTTCAAGTAGAGGGGCATGGATAGTAACACGGTTTACATCTAACCAAATGCAATCAAATGAGTTAAATTCTCTAAGAACTGGGAATTTAAGTGTTAACTCTTTGGATTGATTGGAGGAGTAACAAGTAATTTTCATTGGGTGTCTGATTTCCATGAAAGTCAGTTTAGTGAGGGATGAAAGAGAAATGAAAGACGGAAATTGGATAGTAGAACGGCCCAGAGCCAACTCCAATTTTTCCAGGGACTGGCAGTTGAAAATGGGATAGCATGAAATGTTGCATTCTTCAATGGAGCGGAGGGAAATCTCTTTAACTTTTTGATTTGAAACTAGAGATATCAAGTGACTGATAATGTAGGGGTCATCATATTTCTCAAAAAGGTGAAGCCAGAATGCATTGATGTTTGAAGCATTGAAGTGAAGCAGCATCCTGCATACAAAGTTGGTAAAACTATTTTTGTTTTCCCGGTAGGAAGCCACAAGGGATAGGCGTGTGATATATGTCCACATGTATATCCACCTCCGTGATAAAACACTAGTACGAATTGCCTCTTCAAATAAAAGAAACGATAGAATATGGACAATGATATCGTCAGGTAGCTTGCTTATCCTATCTTCTTCGCCTTCGCTGTATTTTTGCCTCTTTGAACACTCATTCTCGTGTTGTCTGTCACGTGCAACAAAACCACCACAACCCATTTTATGGTAGTAAACTCCTACAATTATCATCTATTATCATTAAGGCAAAATACAAAAAACAAACATGAAATTCATACTATTCTTTCGGATTCCAATTAATGGAAAAAAATAGCTATTGTATGAAAAACGCCAAAAACAAATTCAAGATAAAATGCTGCTTTACCTTCCTCTTGATCTATAGCACCGCCCAAACGTTTTCCGATCGTCTAACACTAGCAAAAACAGAGGATCTGGATTGTACAGGGAGATGAGCGAAGGAGGGGAGATTCACGCCAATTATGAAATTTTGAAATTAGGGTTCTTGGTGGAAATCGAAGACAAATTTTAAAGTTTTTTCTGTGAACCCATAATATTATGTTTGGTTCAATGTTTTAAAACCCAGACAGGTGATCGACTCGGTAAAGTCACTGGGTCACTGTCGGATCAATGGGTCACTGGTCAGACCGCATGACTTTTGACCTACAAAATATATATTCATTACCTCAAATTTGTAACTATAATAATATAGAAAATTATAAATTCAAATAGTTTAGAATAAACAAAAGTATTAGTAACAATCAAAATAAGTGATAAAAATTTAATGTAGCAAATTATAAATTCAAATAAGTAATAGAAACTTAACAATTCATAAGTTATAGTATTATAATAAGTCACAAAAATCCATACTCAACGATCCATAATTTTTTATGTCCATGAAGTCAAATTCTCATAATCTTGATATTCATATCCATCTTCAACTTCATTGTCTTCTCCATCAACTTCATCTTCTCTGGTGTTGCTTTTTTTCTTGATTCACAGTATCAACAATAATATCTTGTGCATTACTCATATCTTCATCTTCATCCTCATCTAAATCTATTTGATCTATAACAATATTTTAAAAAATAATTAACAAAAAAATTTTAGAGATGGTAAATATCAGACATTAAATTCATTCACAACCACAAACTATATTATGCTCATATTAGAACATACCAATATCACTTGAAATTGGTTGGATAGTCATATTTGCAAGGTCATTCTGCAATGCTTCCAACTCTTCATTGGTTAAGAGAGGTGGTGAATCCTCTAAATACCCAACTAAAATGGTCGACAATTGTTTCAATATTGATAGGATCATAACTCTCATTTCTTATTTTCCTAAGCGCACATAAATTAAATCTAAGTATATGTATTTAAATATAAAAATATAATGATCAGAGAAAAATAACCATAATAATACATATTTTGAAGTCTCAAGTTGTAACAAACAAATACTAAATCATTAAACTTTTGGTGCTTCAATCTATTTCTTTTTTTGGAATGAATATGCTCAAATATACTCCAATTGCATTCACAACCCGAAGCACTACAAATTTGGCTTAAAATACGAATAGCTAACTTTAGCAAAGTTCGTGTACAAATTCCATAAGTTTTCCACCATTGATTTGTTTATACCATGTGATTAAATAAATTTATAAACATATTGAAATATGAAATAAAATATATATCAAGAGTTAGAAGTTATGAAATTACCTGCCATCACAATACATCGTTCATCCACGGCTGATTTCCTTCCAAAATTTAATTCACCGTCTTTGAATATTCTCATCTCATCTGTTAACTTCAATCGAAGTTCAGAATTTCCATTAGCATGCTTTTCAATGACATCTAAAAGTCCTGATGTTGTGGATGCATGTCTTTCAAATTCTACATCATTATATCTACAAGCTGGATTTAACCAATAACCGGCAGCATAAAGATTTTTGCGGAGCTGTGAATCCCAACAATTATCTAAGATTTTTAAGTAAGGATCCACTTTCTTCTTATTTCTTTGAAACCTCCTCACCATCTTCTCTCTAGCTTTGACTATAGATTTGTATAGAATGCCCATAGCAGGTTTATCTTCACTATCAACAATACACAACACACGTACAAGTGGTTCAGTGAGTTTAACTACATCAGCATATTTACTCCAAAATCCAGAATCTAAAACTTGATCCACAAACTGTTTTGCCTTTGCTTCTTTGGCATATGCTGAGCTTGTCCATTCTTTAGATGTTACCATGGCTCTTTGTGAGTTTTGTGAGACAAAATACTTTGCAAAGCAATGAAATTAGTGGCAAACCGAGTTGGAGCAGGACGAAGGATTTCTCTTCCACCTGTTTGCTTTCTCATTAAATACAATGCATAACAATGGTTATAAATATATTTGGTAACATTAGAAGCATGTGACACTGTCTCACTTACTTCCTTTAATTTTCCCATGTCTTGCAACATCAAGTTAATGCAATGTGTCGCATAAGGAGACCAAAATAAAGTAGGAAATTCATTTTCTAATAACCTTCCAGCAGCAATATAATTTGCAGCATTATTTGTCACTATGTGAACTACATTTTCAGGCCCAACAAATAAAATCACCTCTCTAAAAAGCTTATACAACATATCTGCAGTTTTTGAAGCATGAGAAGCATCAACGGATTTTAAAAAAATAGTACCTTTAGGACAATAAACTAGAAAGTTTATAAGAGTTCTTCTTTTTCGATCAGTCCATCCATCGGCCATTAGAGTACAACCAGTTTTCTTCCAAATCTCACGATACTCCTCTATCAATTTGTTCACATCTTCAACCCATTTATTTAACAAATAGCCACGAAGACTATGCATAGTTGGAACTTTATACCCCAGACTCATGTTGCAAAGTGCATCATCCATAGATTGAAAATACGCAGAATTAGCTGCATTGAATGGCACAGAAGAATCAATGAACCATCTTGCAATAGCTAGATCATACTTCTCCACCAATTCCTTACTTTGTAACACACTTTTTAAAGAAGGTTGAGCTCCAGGAGTTGTTCTAGGCATAAAATAATTACTAATACAACTAGTATTCTTTCGCTTTTGAGACACAATCACCGAATTTGATCTTGATTGTTCTACATTCATTTCTACTACACCACCCTCTTGAGTAGTAAGATCAACATCAAAATTTTGTGCTTGAGTCTTTCTTCTCTTATTTGCACCTTCATCAAGATTTTGTTTCATTTGATATTGAACATCTGGAGGCACTTTTTTACATGTTTCAACTTGACCTTTTATTCCAACCAAATAGAATTTGAACCTATTAATCCCCCCTCCTCTAATAATTTTATCACAGTAAATACACAAATTAACAAGTTTTCCTTTCTCTTCAATTTGTTTACAATGACCCCAAGCTATATCAGTTTTTCCCCTACTGCTCTGGAGTTGGGTTGGATTTTGAGATGTAACTTCTTCCGAAGTTATTACTTCAACGGGTGATGCCATATCTAATATCAATCAAAATTTAAAAATACAAAAATATTAACAAAACACAATTCTAAACAAAAATTATTGAATTTATAAAAACATTATAAGAAACATTAAATATGTAGCATATCTAAATCCAAAATATATGAATATGTTGTTGTATATTACATATAGGCTACCAAGCATCGTTACTGTGCATCACCATATATAATAAAAAATAGAAACTTTGCTTTCCAGCCTTTGCTATATATTTTAGATTAATAAAATCCTGAAACTTTTCTTTGTTATATAATTTAAATTAATAAAAAACAGAAAACTTTGTCTTACTATATAATTTAGATTACATAGTTTTAAACCCAATTTCTATTTCCATAATATATACAACGACTATTACAGTAATATATATTTATCCCAATTTCTATCTCCAATATACAACAACTTCATTGTCAGTCTATAATAAGTTAATTCATAAAAGTATAAAACTGTTTCATTCATACAAATTCTATCTCAATTTGTTAAACTAAAAGACCCAATTTTATAGAAAATGATCAAATTTAATCATTTATTTTCTATATCAATTAATCAACAAAATGAAACAATAATATTCATATTGAAAAACATCAATGCAAATTAGACCAAGTAAAAAAGAAATAACTTGTTTTTGATGTTTTGATGAAATTTTTTACGGCAAACAAGGAATATCAAATAACAACAGTAAGTGGGAGTTTTTGTTGGTAGAGAAAATTGAGAATATGACTTCAATTAGAAAAAGAAAAGACAGAATAAAAAAGAAAACATTTCAAATGCCTAGGTTTAGGAAACGAGGAGGCAAAGTGTTTATGTTAATTTTTTTTCAAAAGCCCTAAAAAATAAAATAAATAGTCAAACCCGCCGGTTCAGTAAAAACCGTTGGTTCACTGGTTTAACCGGTGATTCGGCCGGTTCACACCGGTTTCATCCAGTCTAAATGTAATTCCAGTCTTATCCCTTAATCGGACCGCCTGACCCACCTGTTCTCAGTCAGACCGATCCGACCGACCGGGTCGGGCTGGGTTTTAAAACACTGGTTTGGTTAGGAAGAGAGAAGATTGATTTAGTTGTTCGGAAGGAGAGAAAACATAATGAAAGAAATATTAACTCTCTCTTCTTTATCATTGAGAAGAGAAAATGACATAAACATCTTGAAGATAAGCTAAAATGAATAAATTAGAAATTCAAATTTTGAAGAATATTCTATTTAAAAACTATATAGTGAATTAACATATTTCTCTAACCTTTAATTATTAGACCTTTTGACTGGTACAAAACAATTACTTTAAAAGTCCTTGTCTCTACTTTATAATGTGAAGGCTTTCTTGTGCTTGTCTTTTACTATCGATTGTAGCCCGACTTGAATGGAAAATCAAGATGTGACAATATTGTCATTGGAAACTTGCACCTCATGTTTTAGATGTCTTTTCTTATGTTTTTGTCATAATGATATTTGGAAACTAATGTCATGGAGTGTTTTTCTAAAGTGATATGGATCGTTGATAATGCGTATCAGTTTTCTTTTCCTAGAGTATTGCATGATCTTTGTGGAGACAATATCACAATTTCTGTGGGGTGTTACCTTTCTTATTTTCTTCATATATACTTCTACAACATATTATCTCTTTTCTCGTAAGTAGAGTATTTTTATTCTCCTTTGTATATTTCGAGGTAGATGATTGTTAGGTTTGTGATTTTATGGTTGACAACAATTTTGGTAAAATAAATAGTTGACAACAAATCTATCAACATGTTCGATTTGGGAAGAACATGTATTGCAACCTAATGTTGAACAAGACGTCATAACATCTTGATCAGTCTGTACAACAGAGTCTGCTGGTGCTTATTTGACATATGTTTTATCAGATGTTATAACATGTTATCACAAAACATCATATCAGTACAGTTGGATATTTATCCTTGAAGAGTTTGATTGAAAAATATGAGATTCTAGAGGTTTCTTGTACTCATAACAGGCATATCCAATCAAGGATTACTAGGAATAATTGCAAATTTGATTTATTTCATAAAATTTATCTTTGAGACTTTTTAGAAAATATTTGAAAGATTTGTTTTTGTTCTATTTTTGTGGAGAAGATTCTGCAGGAATTTAGAGCTGGAGATTATATCTGATTGAAGAGTCCAAGCTCCTTTGTAGAAGTTTATATAAGGAGTCATCCAAAACCTAGTTTTTATTGTAAAACCTTGTGAAAAATAAGGGTTTAAGGTTTGATAGTTACTTAGGTTCTCCGCGTGCTCTTTGTACGTCCTCATGCATCTTTTGATGTATCTGAGTTGACTAATTGTTACTTGTTTATCAAGTTATTATTCTCCTATAAGCTTTTAAGAAAAGAGTCGAGTATTGTTCTTAGTGAAGCTTTTAAGCAAACTAAGTATTTGTAATTTAGAAGTGTGTTTTTAGTTTTTGGTTTCTTGAGACATTCCCTAGAATTGGGATTGGTCCTTTATCACTACGGTGATTGGGAGTGAGAGGGGTTCCCATATCTAGGAGGTGCCTAGGTAAAAGTTGCACGTAGGGATTAAGTGAGAAGTTGTAATCTGGGATTATTTAGCTTCGAATTGATATTAATGATAATGGATTTGCTTCCTTGCTTGGTATCCCTCAGAGTAGGTGAGTTTGCACCGAACTGGGTTAATAATTCCTTGTGTTCTTTAAGTTTTTGTACTTCATCTTTATGCATAATCTTTCTAGTTTTAGCAAGTCTGTTTGATGTCATCAGATGTCGTAACATCTGTTGTGATATTATATGTTGTTAAGACATCAATCTTGACTTCTTATATTGTGTGCGTCAGAATTACAATTGGCATCAAGAGCATGCACCATATTCTATTTATTGGGTGAGATTCAAGGATATATTTTATGGCACTATGGAGAAAGAAGGAAGATATAACAACATATCACCTATGTTGGATGGTTCAAACTATCACTGGTGGAAAGTCAGAATGGTAGCTTTTATGAAATCTATGGACAACAAAGTATGGAAGGCTGCTTTGAAAGGATGGAAGCAGCCTTCCATACTTTAATATTTATTGATTGAATAATAGGTACTTTGAACTTTGAACTTAGGTAACTATTATCCAATCAAATAACATTATTTAATTTTATATTATTTTATTTTAAAATAAATTAAAATTTTACAAAAAAATAATATCAAATATTCAACTAAAATCTATGGGTACTAAAATATTTATCTTATTTTTAATAAAAACAAATTAAAATCAATTTTAGAATAATAAAAAAAATGTTTTAATAATGACCCACGGCTAGTACCCTATGTTTTATGTTAAAAGAATAGTAACGGTGGGCTGGCAGATGCCAACATGAATGAAATACAAAATTTATAAGTTAGATGAAAAATAGTATATACAACATTAGATAAATTCATCAACATTGTACCAAAAAAAAAAAACTCATCAACCTCGTCAACATTAGATAAATTTATTGATTTTTAAATAAAACAAAATATTTTCTCTATTAGTTGAATTATTTGTGCTTCAAATACATTTTTCCATAACCATATATCACATTCAGAACACGTTCAATTCCATCTAATTGCAATGCATACACACACTATACTACCTACATTACATCCATATATTATGTATCCATCCAAATTATGCAGTACAGGCACATCCCAATGCTGCATCTGTATTCCATGTGCAGCAAATAAGACAAAAAAAAACAAATCACGCACAAAAACCCTAACAAACTTTTTTCTTCCAAAATGAAACAAATTCACACACTCTCACTACTTATGACTCTCACCCTATAAAATGAAACAAATTCACACACTCACCCTACTTTTGATACCTAACTATCCTCACACAAAGCACAGAGAAAGGAAAAAGAAGTAGAAACAGAAGAGCGGAATCATCTGGTATGATTGATGTTTGGTTTTGTTTTCTGTTTGTTTATGTTTGGATACGTGATTCGATATCTTGTTTTTGTTTGTATTTGAGGGTTAGGGTTTCGTTTAGTTTGTGTTTGGGTAGAGAGGAATATTTGTTATTTGAGCGTTTCTGTAAGGGTCGATCCGGCGTGAGGGTTGATTGTTTGTTCATTTAGAGGCCAGATTTGGAAAGACGAGGAAAAAGCAAGAATTTAGAGGCCAGATTTCTTGATTTGTGGTAAGGGACGCCGGAGAAGACGGTGGCGCCGCCCTTGGCCGCCACATGTCAAGGGCGAAAGGTATCGGAGAAGAGGGGGTTTGTGTGAAATTTTCTTGATTCAGGGTAAGGGACGCCGGAGAAGACGTCCGGTGAAAGGTGGTCGGAGAAGAAGGGTTTGGTGGCGGAGAATTGCAGAGAGAGAGAGAATTTAGAGTGAGAAAGGGATTTTGCCAAATGAGAAATTGATGAGGGAATTACAGGCTTATGTACTTTTTATGTACTCAATCCCTCCTCCCTAGATTATGGACAGCGTTAATTAATTCATTATTTATGAAATAGATTAAATACATTGTTTATATAGTATGTTATGTCGAAATTTTAGCATTTTCTGATTCTCTTATTCTTCTGTTTATTTTTAAATTATGCAGGCTTCATTTTCTTCATGGCCCCACCACCTCTTCGTTTAAGTAGGATCATACAGGAAGAAATGGTCCGTTTTATTAATTCAATGTATACTTTTTTATTCACTTTAAGTTATATTTTAAACTCAACATGAAATACCATATTTTTTATTCTCTTTAGGTAATTTCATCACTTGTTCTCCCCAATCACTCGCAGAACAGATCAGAAAAACAATTGTCCATACATTTGTGGAATGGGGACATCTCGACAACACGTTGCCTACATGAAGAAGATGGCAACTTTCATTTGGAGGGTTGGAAAAAATTTAAAGACACCTATTCTCTTGTTAACGGCGATATTTTGCTCTTTACTCGTGGATCCCGTGGTCGTTTTACTTTAAGCTTGTTTAAAGGAGAAAGTGGTGCTGAAATCACTCTCATACCCAAAATTGGGAGCTAACAACTCTAAAGCATATACTGAGTATATTTCTGAAATTCCCGACCATATGCAACCATATGTTGACAACATCATTGATGTTGTCAAGGATGGGAATTGTGGGTTTAGGTGTTTAGCTTATTTACACCGGAAGTTAAAAAGCAAGAAAAATGGCCTATAATTAAAAAGGAGTTACTAAATGAATTAATGACCAAAGAATTTGTCTACAGGGATTTGTATGGCTCATTATTTGACGGCATAGCATCATCACTCCAGTGGACTAATGGTCAGTGTGAAATTTTTTTTGGATGAACAATGAAGCCCCCGAAGGAATTGAAGGCCACGTGAACTCAAACCATGATAGTAAGTTTATATTTTTTTTCTTTGTTGTCTATGATCATTTGTGATTTGATACTTTTATTGATGATTCCATATTTTTTAGTGATGATTCCATACATTTTACACATGTTTTTTAAACAAAAGCCCTGAACTGTATACAGATCCGCAATGGAAATTTGGAATCATCCTTTCCTGAATCGGGACTAGTAAATTGATCTTTCTTATCCTCCGCGGTTGCCATGGTGAAGTGAGTAGTAGACACACCAGAATTGTATTACATTGCATCTATTATTTTGCAAAAGTGAAAGAATTTTTTTTACCAGAACATGATTACTATATAGCTAAGAGATATTGTAGAATTGTTATCAAACTTAAATTGAGGAGAAGATTGACGCCCCTCGACAACAGGTGACCGAGGTTTCTCCTCTGAACCTTCTTCCTCCTGTCTTTTTTGGTGGTGCCTGTTCTTATATATCAAATTAATCAAAAAAAATAATTCAACAAATCAATTCAAAAAGTTTCAATTAAGTAATATCTAACCTCTAAATAGTTGGGTTTAACGGACCATGACCTAAGTTTAGTAATCCTAGGTCTCAGTTTTTTCCTTTGAATATTATCTCTGTCATTGGATGAATTTAATTGGCTGCATTCTAGTTATTCTTTTTTTCTTGAAAATTTTCACCCTCTTTCTTAATTTTCTTTTGGGACTATCAAGGACTAAGAGTGTTAGGACTCTGCCTCTTTCTTTTTGATCGCTTCTACTCATGGTATAGTGTTTTTTATATTGATGAAGAGTTGAAGCATTACTTTACTTTTCTTCCTATAATAAGTGAAACTCCGAGAAAATTGAAGGTCTTTACAATAGCTCACGTGAACTCAAACCATTATGTGATAGTAAGTTTAGATTTTATTTCTTTGTTGTTTATGATCATTTGTGATTCGATACTTTTATTGATGATTCCATTGTGGATCTATAGACGGTTCAGGAGAGGGCTTTCTTAAAAAAGCCCTCTCCTGAACCGTCTATAGATCCACAATGGAATCATCAATAAAAGTATCGAATCACAAATGATCATAAACAACAAAGAAATAAAATCTAAACTTACTATTACATAATGGTTTGAGTTCACGTGAGCTATTGTAAAGACCTTCCATTTCCTCGGAGTTTCACTTCCTATAGGAAGAAAAGTAATGCTTCCACTCTTTATCAATATAAAAAACACTATACCATGAGTAGAAGCGACCAAAAAGATCCCATTGTAGTGTTCATCCAAAAAGAAAGAGGCATAGTGCTCCTAACACTCCTAGTACTAAAAGAGTGATAGTCCTAAAAGAAAATTAAGAAAGAGGTCAAAATTTTCAAGAAAAAAAAACAATAATAGAATGCATTGTAGCCGATCAAATTCATCCAAATTTGATGACAGAGATAATATTCAAAGGAAAAAACCGAGAACTAGGATTCCTAAACTTAGGCCATGGTCCGTTAAACCCAATTATTTAGAGGTTAGATATTACTTAATTGAAACTTTTTGAATTGATTTGTTGAATTATTTTTTGATTAATTTGATATATATATATATATATATATGAATAGACACCACAAAAAAGACAAACAGGAGGAAGAAGGTTCAGAGGAGAAATCCCGAGTCGAGTCACAGGAGAAGAAGGTTCAGAGGAGAAACACCGAGTCGAGTCACGGGAGGAAGAAGGTTCAGAGGAGAAACCGCGAGTCACCTGTGGTCGAGAGGGGCCTCAATTTAAGTTTGGTAACAATTCTACAATATCTCTTAACTACATAGTAATCATGTTCTGGTAAAAAAAATTCTTTGACTTTTGCAAAATAATAGATGCAATGTCCTACAATTCTGGTGTGTCTACTACTCACGTCACCATGGCAACCGCGAAGGATAAGAAAGATCAACTTTATAATCAAACATGACCAAAATCTGCATGTTTATAGGTAATAATTTGATAAAATCACATGCACATATAAATATTTAATTTGGTTGTTGATGTTAAACCGGAAGCTTAAATCTTTTGAAGAATATCCCTTCAAGGAAGCACCCTCTCCAATTTCCCATTTGGTAATGAATATTTATTTGTATAGTTTTGCTGCGCATCAAATCACCATTCATCATTTACTTGGTAATGAATATTTTTTCTTTTCTGCAGTCTCTTTCTATTGAACCTGCAAATATTGGAAAGCCAGGGTCAGAGGATGAGAACCTCCAAGTAGGATCCTGTTAAGATGCTTGAATAGTACTTATATGTCTTTTATTAATATGTTATATAAGTGTCATGAACTTCATTTCAAGATAGCAGTATTCCAACCATATAGTTGGTTGATTGCATACAAATATAAATTTGAGGAACATTTTGAAATCTTATTATCTTATTTTATCAGTTTGTTTATTTATTACATAGAATATTCAAACTAACAATTTTTACACATGGATATGATTTTCTGTATATTTCTCTCCCATACGATTGATTTCTCACATTCCATTCTCTTGCTTTGCTTCACTTCCATTGTTTGATACCATCTCTATTTTTCAATCACTACTTATTTGGATTTTTTCTATTCTATGCCTATCTATATTGGTCATTGAACAAATGTTTTATTATTATTCTGTTTAATTTTTAATTTTTATACGATTAAAATGGCAGTTTTTAATGTACGTTTAAAATGTAATGGGATAATATTGAAGTGGGGGAAGAGTCATTTGACAATATTTTTTTCAAATTGATGTATATATTTGGTTTATCGTCCGAGTATTAGTGCTAGGTTATGTGATTTTACAATTGTTTCTTTTTAGAGGATCTTTGTCTCATTTCATGTTTGTAATTCTTGTATTAAGAACACAATTTTAGATAGAGTAATAAACTACATATTTATTACTAGTTTACAACCAAAAGTGTACATGTTTTATTTGTTCATTCTGCTTAAAACCAGCAAAGTTTTGTCCAAAAGATTTGACCATTAACATATGTGCAAAGATTAGATAAGTTTTATAAGCAACAAGTAACCATTGAACAGTTACATTTACATTTTTTTGACGGATCAGTTGCATTTACATTGTTGTCTGTGGTATTGTCAATCACAAAGGGTTTAGTAGTGGATTAACCTTTTACCTAGTCATATGTTATATTAGTTTTACTTTGTACTAAGGTTTAGCTCAACTCTGTCAACACACTTAAATTGTGTGAAAATTCTAAATAATGCCAATTGTAAATTAGGCTTTTCCTTTTATAATTCCATCACTCTTGAAGAGTTCCCAACTCACATAAAACAAAGTAGAGACTCGAAGTAATTAAATATCGAGAATAGAAGACAAATTTTGTAATTATATATTTAGAAAAATCAAACATACTTTATTTTCATTGAACAATATTCGTTAAAAAGAAATCAACAATCATTGAAAAAATCTATCATGGGATCATAGACTATTTGTTTAGCAGTGACACCCATAATAAAATCAATATGTGCATAATTTTCATTGAACAATACCACAAGCTTGTCACTATCATGATCTTGGAGGTCATTGAGCAAAACCTTCATATCTTGTACACCAGCTAGCATATCTTTCTCTTCATAGCCAAGAAAAGGTGGTAATTCATTTGGGATTTTGGTCAGATCATGTTGGAGGAACTCGTTGACCACAGTGTTGTACATTTCGTGCTTGATCAACATAATCATACTACGAAAATAATAAATAATTATTAGTTCTAATCTAAAATGCACACAAATTTAAAAAGTTGATTCTTTTATAAATGGATCAAGTTCTTGGTTGCTGTTGGTTGTGGTAAATGATCAAGATAAATATCTATTCTAGAAGAATTTATGCAACATTTTGGACCAGTAAAATCTAAAGGTAATTAAGGAATACCAAAATAAAATCAATAAAAATTAAGTGAAATGAAAAATATTTACTTGCTACTTTTTAGCCATTAGAAAATGTTATTTGAATTGCTATTTTTTAGTCATTAGAAACGGTGGGGAGTTTGTTTTTCTATTTTTTACGTGTGAATAAATGATTTTTTTTCAAAAGAGAATTTTTTAATATTTTTAATTTAAATAAATTTTAGGGTTAAAGATGTTTTTAGTCCCTATAAATAACTCATCATTCAAACTTAATTCTTATAAAAATTAATTGTCTTCGAATAATGGTTCTCATAAAGTTTTATGCTCTAATTTTAGTCCTTATCGTGAACTTCCTCTAACAGAAGATGGCGTGGCACGCCAATGACTCACCATGTCACTAAAAGTAAACATACAAAAAACTAATTAGATTGCAGGGGTTACAAACCTCCAAAATCTCTAAATTCTTTTGGACATTTTATCAAACAACTGGTGAGCACTCAAGTGTCTGAAACTGCTCCTTCCCTTCTCTTAAGCATTTCTCATGATCTATTCATTACAAGCCCACTATAAAATCAGGTACAGTAATTTGTTTAAACTTTGCTTTATTGGTTTTGTTATAAGGTGTAGTGGTTATAGAGTGAAACCATATTGGGATGTCAAAGGTTATACTTTACATGACTCTGGAAGTAGAGTCGGCCAACAAATAGTATAACCAATGGCGAAGTCAGAAAAATTATAAAGTCTGGGCAAAAATTTAAAGACAGCAAATTCATTGTATATATATATATATATATATATATATATATATATATATATATATATATATATATATATATATATATATATATATATATATATATATATATATATATATATATAGTCATCAAACAGAATAAAAGAGATCAACCATAACCTTACAATAGCGTGTTAAATGAAATCACAAGGCAAATATCCTTTCAAAGACTTCTTTGCAGTGAATGTTCTAATAATATCAATATCATCAAGTGACTTGAATATCTCGTACTCAGTATAACATACCATCAAGTCATTGAACCACACATCGCTGATCTTATTGTGCAATTTAGACTTGATAATCTTCATTGCTGAAAAGGCTCTTTCAACGGATGTTGTAGACACCGATAATATCAAAGCTAACTCAATAAGTTTGTAAATCAATGGAAATACCAAATGTTTCTCAGTTTGAACCATCTTCATAGTCAAACTTTGAACATCTTCACAAGTGGAAAATGAAGCATTTCTTTTTCACTTGAAGAATATAAGTGTCAAGTTGATCTCTTATTGTTCCAAGATCATCATCAAAAAAGTCTTCATGATAAATATCAGCAAGACGAACAAGCTTATCAACATCAAACTTGGAGAAAGAGTTCTTGGGGTTAAGATATGAGAAGCAATCAAGGATAATGTTACTTCCTTCACTAAAGCGGTGATCCATCTCCACATATATTTTGTCAATAGCGACATAAAAATCTCTGCAAGATAATAATGAAGATTAGTGATATTCCTCCCTTTTGCCCTTGACCGATCCTTAACCGGTATTTCGTCATCCATATTTAGCATCAGAATACCTTTAGCAACACAAATTTCCTATACATCGACAAATAAATTATCCTAACCACTATCTCTTATTATGGCCAACCGAGCTTTGACAACATCAATTAATTCCATGGCATTCATAATATTAAGATCTTTTCTTTGCAAGACATTTAAAAGCTCGTTTGTGATACCAAACAACTTTACTATTAACTTCAAAATAAAAGAAAATTTAAAGATCTTCATTTTTCTATCAAACCTGCTTCTTGAGATGGTTCGCGTCCATCTTCATCAACCATACTAAGCACATTTAACACGGATGACCACATTTGATCCAAGCGAAGCAATGTAGTATAATGTGAACCCCATTTAGTATCCCCGGGTCTTGTGAGACTAGATGATTGATGCAATCCAATTCCTCTAGATATCTCACCCCTCTAAACTTTATTTAAAATATCTTGGTATTATGCCTCCGTTAAAGCATCCTTCCTCTTACAAGATGCACTTGTTGTGGTTACAATCAAGGAGATGTAGTAAAATAAATCATGAATAGATGAGCAACTACTAGCAACAGACATAACAACTAATTGTAATGGTGAGCATAACAATGGACATAGAAAGCATAAGGATTTTCATCTAGAATCTTTCTTTGCAAAATATTAAAAACACCTCTCATATTTGAAGCCCCGTCATATCCTTGCTCTAGTATCCTAGAAATAGATAATGTGTACTTATCAAAAATACCATAACGAGCATCCTTTAATGCCTCATATGTAGTATCTTTGACATGATGTAGAGCAATAAATCATTCCACAACATTCCCTTTGTCGTTAACAAACCTAAAACAAATTCAACAAGTTTACTTGGCGGCATAGAGAATAATAGGTAATGAAAATTAGAAATTGAAAATTGAAAACAAATACAACTACTAACCTCAACATCATCGCCATTTGCTCTTTGATGGATATATCATGTGACTTATCAATAAGCATAGAGAATTATCTATCACCAAGCTCTTCCATAATCACCCTGATAACTTCATGTGACAAAGACGTTGCAAGCTCCTTTTGAATGTCACTAGAAGTCAGTGTGCAAATTTTTCCACCACGGTCAAAAGCATCGCTCACTTATTCATCTTTAGCTTTTACCCAATCTACCATATCTCTAAAATTGCCCTTATTTAAAGAAATAAAGGATTCATCATGGCCACGGAAAGCCATGCCTTGTACAATGAGATATCTTGAACAATCTACATAACAAGTCAAACGAATCTTATAGAAAATTTTTATGTTAATGAATTGGAAACTTGAATTGGATTTGGAATGCTTAATGTTTATGTTAATGATCAATGTTTATGGAAAGTTGAAAATTTTGAAACCAATTTGACAGAGCTTTTTTTTAGAGATGAGGAGATTTTTGATTAAATCATAATCAAAACCAAAAACACCACCTAATGTGGTTAAATAGTTTAACCCAAATGAGATTGTGCGTGATCCATGTCGTAGGAAACAAATTAATAAGTATGTTCCGGATATTCAAGACCAAGTGAGGAGGGCATATATATTGAAGGGCCCAATGCAACCAGATATGTTAAGCTTTTCTCGTACTCCATTTGGAAGTATTAAAAGAGCATTTAGTAAATCATTGTATAATAATTATACATGGTTAGAATACAGTGAGATCAAGGTTACAACTTATTATTTTTATTGCTTTCAGTTTAAGAAACTCGAGAGGACCGAGCACTTTGGTTTTGAAGTCTTCACTAAAAGCAAATATAAAAATAGGAAACATGCATATCAAGGCTTTAAAGACCACATTGGTAGTCATAATAGTTTGCAGAACTCATGTGTCAAACACTACGATGATTATAATAATCAAACACAAAGTGTGGCAAGTAAGTTTGCTAAAGCAACCAAGGAATCAGAAGAATTATATAAGATTCTCTTGACTTATTCTATAGATTGTTCAATATATCTCATTGCACAAGGCATGACTTTCAGTGGCCATGATGAATCCTCTAGTATCCTCGCGTCTAGTGAGACTAGATGATTGGTGCAATCCCCTTCTTCTAGATATCTCACCCCTATCAAGTTTATTTAAAATATCTTGGTGTTGTGCCTCCAACAAAGCATCTCCCCTCTTACAAGATGCACTTGTTTTGGTTACAATCAAGGAGATGTATTCAAAAAAAATCATGAATAGATGAGCAACTACTAGCAACAGACACAACAACCAATTGCAAATGGCAAGCATAACAATGTACATAGAAAGCATAAGGGTTTTCATCTAGAATCTTTCTTTGTAAACCATTATATACAATGGATTTGCAGTCTTTAAATTTTTGCCCAAACTTTATAATTTTTCTGGTTTCGCCGCTGCTTAGTGACATGCATCCTCTTTATCCCGTAAATGATATTTACCCCATCAATCACTATTTGAAAAAATCGGAGCATGTTTCTCATTTGAGCATACCTCAAGAGGTGAGTGCACATGTTAAATTAGTATTTCGAAAGAAAATAGCTCAGTTGAAACAAGAAAAATCTAATATTTGATCTATTGTCTACTAAATATGCACATATTATGCAATCCCTCTTTCTTAAGTAAATGTTTTGACAAGCTATATATACAAGCTACTCAAATTTTAGTGTCTCTCATGGAGGAATCTTTTGTCATGTTATTAGAGTTCAATTTTTTTCTTTCAATTCTAGTGAAAAGTTGATTTCAAAGATAACTCAGTTCTATTGACAATTTGTTATGATAAATAAACAAAGTTGATTATGGAAACAATATTGTTGAGAAAACAAAATATTTTAATGCACGCCAGATGTTTGATGAAATAGTTATGAAAGGAATCTACAAAGAAGATGAAGAACATCAATAAATTTATGGAGGTTCAAAACCCTCATAATTTAAAGTGTTTTTCTACTTTTAAGTGACGTGTCATGACACGTGGTATGTCACATAAGCCTCAGTAAGTGAAAATTAAAGGGAGAGACCAATTTTAGAGACGGAAAGTTTGCGAAGACTATTTCTGAAGAAAATTTTTAGAGAGACTAAAATTAAAAGTTCACATATTTGTGAAGATCCTTGACATATTTAACCTTAAATTTTATTATTATTGTTATTATTAATATTATTTATAAATTTTTGAAAGATTAAATGGAGGTGTATGAGAAGTTAATGGATTGAAGCGGTTAAATGATTATTTTTAATGGGAAGTTTTAATTTTTAATTTTATTTAATTTTATTATTATTTATATAATCTTGAAAGGTTATAAGTGTCACTCTTGTAGTGTAGGTGCAGGCCAGGTGGCAGTCTTGGGGAAGACATCTCTACATGCATGTAACACGATTGGACGTGTAGGTAGGCGCCATTGGACTTGGAGAATGAGTACAAAAATGAAAGGTGTCGCCATCCACTGTTGGCGAATTAGAGGTGGCAATGGTTGTAGTGTAGGTGCAGACTAGGTGGCAGCCTTGGGGAAGACATCTCTCCATGTATGTAATACAATTGGACGTGTAGGTAGGCGCCATTGGACTTGGCGAATGAGTACAAAAATGAAAGGTGTCGTCATCCCTGTTGGCGATTTAGAGGTGGTATGAGTTACAGTGTAGGTGCAGGCTGGGTGGCAGCCTTGGGGAAGGCATCTCTGTATGCATGTAATACGACTGGACGTGTAGGTAGGCGCCATTGGACTTGGAAAATGAGTACAAAAATGAAAGGTGCCGCCATCCCTGTTGGCGAATTAGAGGTGGCATGGGTTGCAGTGTAGGTGCAGGCTACGTGACAGCCTTGAGGAAGGCATCTATGCATGCATGTAATACGATTGGACATGTAGGTAGGCGCCATTTGACTTGGTGAATGAGTATAAAATTGAAAGGTGTCGCCATCCCTGTTGGAGAATTAGAGGTGGCATGGGTTGCAGTGTAGGTGCAGGCTAGGTGGCAGCCTTGGGAAAGGCATCTCTGCATGCATGTAATACGATTAGACATCCCAGTTGGCGAATTAGAGGTTGCTTACTTTTGTTTTATTCAATTTCAGTACAACCTATTTAATCATACATTTATCAAAACACTTCTACACTCAATCGCTCAAACACTCAAACACTCAAACACTCAAACACTTAAACCTCCAAACACTCAAACCTCCAAACCTTCAAATATTCAAACACAATGGTCTCTGCACCATAATATGTGATTAGTGCATATTTCAACGGTGAGACATACATTTGTCCCACCTCTGGGTTTTTATTTAGAGACACTGAGAACATCCGATTTTGTTTAAACATGAAAGCCAATTTCTTGTATTTCAAGAACCGGTTGGAGGCCAAACTTGGACGAGGTCCCGTGACACAAATCTTTTATCAAAATCCGCTTTTTTTGTAACAACCAAATAATATTTTATAAGTTTGAGGTTCAAGATGACGAGGACCTTCAAAATATGTTTTCCAGTCATGAGTATTATGGGTACGACTCTATTGAGTTGTACATTATGTTGCGAGAGCCTCAATTATCACAAGTGGTTGATCCTCTCGAGGCCGAACAAGCAGAAGTAGATGTCGTTGATGAAGAAGAAGAAAATGGAGAGTTAGAGTTTGACGACATGGTCAACTATGATTCTGAAGACGATGGGATACCTGGTATACCTTTGAACGAGATCTATACACCACCTCCACACATGACAAACTTCAACATGGGCGGAGATGAACCATCATCTGATTTATTTTTCAATTTGTATATGCAGTCAGATGAAAACTTAAAAGAGAAAGACAAATTTCGTAATAGAGAAGAATGTATCCGAGCCATAAAAAAGTTTCACATGCTCAACTCGGTCGATTTTAAGCTAGATCGTGTAAATCCAGAAAGGTACAAGATCAAGTGTGTCCATCCAGATTGTATGTTCAAGCTCACTGCATCATACAGATTAAGAGGTGATTGTTGGGTCATAGGTTCTATGTCCACCCACACGTGTGTCAATTCTACTCAATCACATGATCATCGGAAACTAAATTATGATCTCATATGTCAAGAAATCCTACCCCTCGTCAGCAACAATCCATCATTGAAGATGAAAACCATAATCTCTCACATCACTATGGTATTTAACTATACCCCGT
This sequence comes from Vicia faba, assembly GCA_948472305.1. Taxonomy (NCBI): domain Eukaryota; kingdom Viridiplantae; phylum Streptophyta; class Magnoliopsida; order Fabales; family Fabaceae; genus Vicia; species Vicia faba. Next base: position 483,052,387 of record OX451740.1, on the reverse strand, counting down.
CATACCGAAAGGCGTGGTTAGCAAAGACCAAGGAGATTGAAAAGGTATATGGAAATTGGAAGGAGTCATACAAAGAACTTCCTCGCTACCTGAATGCACTCCAGACTTACTCTCCGGGTACTGTTTACATTATGGAAACATTGTCGGCGTACGCCCAAATGGTAGTCAAATCACCGGAAATGGAAAATTCAGTCGAGTGTTCTGGGCTTTTCAACCTTGCATCACAGGGTTTGCGTCATGCAAACCAATTATTCAAATTGATGGAACTTGGTTGTATGGGAAATACAAAGGCACGCTACTATGGCAGTTGCACAAGATGGCAACAACAACATTTTTCCAATTTCCTTTGCCCCAGTCGAGGGAGAGACTGGTGGTGCTTGGAGCTTCTTTCTCAAGAATCTCCGAACACACGTGGCTCCTCAACCAGATCTCTGTTTGATCTCTGATAGACATGCATCTATTGAGAGTGCATACAACAATCCTGCAAACGGTTGGCATGACCCTCCTTCTACGCATGTCTATTGCATTAGATATATCGTCCAAAATTTCACGAGGGAGATCAAAGAAAAAGCTCTTAGGAAAGCGGTTATGAATGCATGGTATGCATTGACACAACCTACGTTCAAATATTATCCCAACGAGATCCGATTGTCAAATTCGGATGCTGATAGGTGGGTCGATAACATTCCGGTTGAGAAACGGACTAGGTCATACGACAATGGACAACGATGGGGACACATGACAACAAATCTGATTGAATCCATGAATGGGGTATTCAAAGGCATATGCAACCTTCTAGTAACTGCTTTGGTTAAATCAACATATTTTAGGATGGCTTCGTTGTTTGCTAAAAGAGGTGAAATGTGGAATGCTGTGTTGCAATCGGGACAATTATGGAGTGAAAGCTGCATGAAATATATTAAGGAAGAAAGTGCCAAAGCCAACACCCATCTGGTTATACGGTTCGACCGACACAGCCACAACTTCATTGTTAAAGAGACAATCGACCATAATGAGGGGCTGCCAAGACAAGAGTATAAGGTTATACTACCTTCTCGTTGGTGTGATTATGGCATGTTTCAAGCCTTTCGTATGCCTTGTCTCATGTCATTGTTGTGTGTGCCTATACTCATCAAGATGCATTACAACTTTTGTCTCCCATTTACAAGTGTGATACGGTGGGAGAACTGACTTGAGTTTTGCGTTTGTATTCGCACTTGTTCGGTTTAGCAAGAGTCGCCACCGACTTTTTATTTTATCCTAAAGGAAAGGTTAAAAAGCACAGGAAAAACCTTTTGAGATGTTTCGTGGGTTCGGGGGGTAGATTATGAAAAGGGAAGGTATTAGCACCCTTTTCATCCATGGTTATCCATGGGCTCTTAGTTACTTGTTTAGATCACTTTCCTTAATTTCCAATTTGCTTGAAATTGTGGTGTGTGTGTGTGTGTGTGTGTGTGTGTGTGTTTTGAAAATGTTTTGAAAAAGACGCCTTGTCTTAGGCAACCATTGTAATGACTCATGTTTGAGTATATACAAAGGTGTGTATCTTTTCGAAAAGATGTTTCAAATGTTTTTGGAAGTTTGTTTTGAAAGTGTTTGTGGAGTGTGGTTTTGAAAAGTAGGCAAGTGTGTTTTTCAAGTTTGATCAAGTAACTAAGAGTTGTCTACCCCTAAATTTACTCAAAGGTTTTTCTCATGTTTTAACCCTTTTAACAATTTTGTTCCACCATTGTATTTGGTGGACAATCTTGTGTTAGGATGTTAACGGGACAGGCGCGGGTCATCGTATGGACCATGAATGCAATGGTGCCAAGTGTCTTTGGCAATTTTGCTTGAAGGGACTATGATTATTTTGATAGGAAACTTTCGAAAGCGTCATCGAGGGACTATGATCATTTGATTCGTTTTGTTTTGCCAAAGAAACTCAACGTGCAAGCATGGCCCATTTTGGAAGGCAACAAGCGAGATTACCCTAGGGGTGCAAGTGTGATTGTGTATTTATTTCATGTATTTGTCTTGTATTAGGTTATCTAGCGTTTGATTTTATTTACATACAAACCCTAGGTCTAACCATGGTATATTTGAAAGCGATAAATTGCAGGAATTTAAAGTCTACGCTATTACAAATATGTATTCGGGAGTGGGGGTACAATTATTCACAAATGGGGATGAGACTTTAATAGGAGAGTAGTGTCCAAATAATTACAACCAAATCGAATTGCGATCTCAAATGTAAAATGTATCAATGTATAGGAACAAACAAATGTGTATGTGTAAATGTATTTGTGTAAGTGTATGTGATTTATTTACAAGTGCGAAAAATGTTAACTTAATGAAAAATTAAGTATTTTATTTATGTATTGTTATCTTTTTGTATTTTTGTTTAAGTATGTACAAACAAGAAAAATTAAGAAAAGAAAATGTTTTAAGTTCTATCTTATGTATTAATGTTTTATGTTAGTATTTTTTATGTACAAAATTTAGATTAAAAAAAAAGCTAAACTTAATAGAACTAAGTTTTTATGTCTTTTTAATTGTTCAAAACTAAAATATAAACTATCCTAGAAAATTTTGTATATGTGTAAAAAAGGTTAAAGTGTTTTTATTTACAAAATTTAATTATATTATAAAAGAAAAATAAAAGAAGAGCGTTGTTAATTAAATTTAATATGAACAATTGGTTTATTTAAAAAAATAAGTTATGTAAATAAAATGTCATGTGATAATAAAAAGAGTGTTAGTTAAAAAAAAGGGAATAGAATGGGCTTAAGGGAGTTTGTGGCCCAAAACAAAATAAGTAGAACAAGTAAAAGGGGAGGTGAGGCGCCAGGAGGGGGGGTCAAGTGCAAAAAACATTGGGCCTGGAGTTTTGTTGGACAGGGCAAGGCCTAGTACGCGTTGGCCACATTTTTGTAAGGGTTTTGTTAGTTTTGTTTCATAACATGGAGTTAGGGTTAGGCAACAGAGGCGCCGTTCCTCCATTGCTCTTCGTCTTCTTCATTTCTCAAGCCGTAGCCACTGTACAAACCTCCATGCCTGGTTATCACGCGTCACCTCTACCCCCCTTCTCTCCATGGATATTCAGGCCACGAAAAAGAAGGTAGCTTTGTTTCCTCTCAACGCATTTTTTAGGTTTTCATTCGAGCGTGTTTCTTTATTTCCGTATTCTGATTATTGACTATCGTTACTTGCTTCTTGTGAGGTGTGAAACGAGAAAAAGAAAAAGGTACTACCTTTGTTGGAGACGAAGGTGGACGGTGGACTTGGAGGCGCTTTGGGCGGCCAGGCGGAGGGAGCGGTGAAGCTGGCTTTTGCTGGAAAACCTGGTATCTTTATTTTGCTTCTTAGGGTTTTATGATGATAATCTGAGAACCTTTTGCCTATCACTTCCTTCCTCTTCTTCTGTTTGCCCTTGAGTGCTTGTATGATGGCCCTGATATGCTGTTGAATGTTGCTTTTGTTTGTATGCTCTGAGATGATGATGCTTGCTTGCTCTGTATGTTTATGATATTGATATTTGCTCTGAGTCCCTGTCTTTTGTTGGTTACTCGATGATGAACTCTTTGAGTTCTGAGAGCTTGGGCTTCAGTTTGAGGCTTGGCTTATGCAGGTTGGGTTTGAAGCAGGTTTATGTTACAGTAGGCTTTGAATGATTACAGGCTTAGATCTTTGAGGCTCTGTGTGTTTTGGATCACAGGTTGAGTGTTTACCAGCTTGTGGTTTGTTTTGATTGTTTGAAGTTGAGCTGAAACAGGTTTGGCCTTGTTTTGACAGGTCGTGTTTGAAGCAGGTTGATGGCCTTTTGGCTTTTAGGCTTGCTTGGAGCAAGTTTAAGGCTTGGAAGTTTGGCTGTTATGCTTCTTGTTTGGAGGCTTATGCTTTTTTCTGGTTTTTGGTTTTGGCTCAAGACTTGCTTCAGTTTTGTGTTACAGTTTGGAGAGTTTTTCTTTCTGATCTTTTCTGCCTCTTTTTCTATATGCTGGTATATCTTTATCTTATATCTTTCTCAGCCTAAGCCCTGTAAGCCTCCTTTTTTCTCTTTTTTCTCTCTCTCTCTCTACATTTAAAAAAGCATTTTTATTGCTTTAGAAATGTACTTTTCTGAAAAAGCATACTGGCTGGAAAATGATGAAATTGGATGTCTTGCTTGCACTATGGTTTAGCTCTGCATACTTCTTGCTTTTCTGCACATTGTTGATAGCATTTTGTACTTGTTTGATAGCTTGATATATTTCCATATCTCTTGGACAGCTTTGGACAGTTTTTAGTTCAGTTTGAAGTTGTGACTTTGTAGTTCAGTTTGGACTTTGTTGACAATTTATGAACTATGCAGCTTTAGCACTTTTCAATTGATTTGCCTTTTTTGGTTGAAAATTTGGATTTATGCAGTATGTTTGACAAACTTTGAATTTGTGCGATATTGTAACTTTGTGCATTTTTGCAAGACATTTTTCCATCCCTCTTTGTGAACCGAGAGTAATCTCGTGATTTGCAGAGAGGGCAAACTGATTCCGGCCAGTCGCTTTTAATGATGAGTCCATTTTTTTCTGTCTGTCTTTTATTTTATCTGCTTTTGATTTCTTTTCTTTTCTTTTTGCAGGTAAAGATAATTGAGCAAAGGAGCATTGGATAGAAGAATGAAGATTTAGGAAATTTAGGATGTATCTTATTTCATTTCAATTATTTGTAATATTATTATTATAAACAAGGATGTAAATAAATTTACAGTTGTTCAAATAATAAATTGTAACAAACCATTAAAGATGAATAAAAAATCATTTTTTTATCAGTTAATTCCTTTTATTTCTTTTCAATTGTTTATCTTAATTATTTGAATTTCTTAAATTAAAACAATTGGAAGTAAATCCAATTATTCCGACTTAGAAAAAAGAAAAATTAATAAACGTCTGGCGTTCCGAATTAAACATAACAATGCACAGTCAAATCAAACAACATCCACATGTCCTTTTTTCACTGATTAAATCCAAACACTGCAAATTCTCAAATCAAATGCCTCAGCTCATCTCCCAGAGTAACTTGGACAACACTGTAGAATTAATTCTTTTCTGAGAAATATGCGCACAAAACCCTGATTTTTGACTTAACACTGGAGAAACGCCTGTCTGATCAAACTTTGAGCCAAACTCAACCAAAACTTAGCAATCTGCCTGAACTGCTTTAAAATCAATGAAAACTCTAATTTTGTCTGACTGATAAGAAAAGTCTGTTTGACTGATTCTTATGCCAATCTGAAAAATCAGGAAAAGCCCGAAGCTGTGATTTCTTGTGGAAACGAGGAGGGCAAATTTTGAGGTACAACAACAAGTCTGAAACCTTGCTCAACGTATACAACGACAACTTCCCTTTGGTAGCAAAACCTGATTATTGACCTACGTACGACGGCGAAATAGTATGGCACTGTGATACGGTGGGAGAACTGACTAGGGTTTTGCGTTTGTTTTCGCAAATGTTTCGGTTGAGCAAGAGTCGCCACCGACTTTTTATTTTATCCTAAGGAAAGGTTTAAAAAGCACAGCAAAAACCTTTGAGATTTTTCTTGGGTTCGGGGAGTAGATTATAGAAGGGGAAGGTATTAGCACCCCTTCTATCCATGGTTATCCATGGGCTCTTAGGTACTTGCTTAGATCAACTTTCCTTGGTTTTCAATTGTTTGAAATAGTGCTTGGTGTATGGTTTTGAAAATGTTTTGAAAAGATGCCTTGTGCTAGGCTAACCTTGTAACAATTCTTTACTCGAATGTTTTACAAAAGGTGTTTTATCTTTTAAAAAGATGCTTCAAGGGTTTGAAAAGTTGATTTTGAAAGTGCTTGTGAAATGGGTTTTGAAATTAGGCAAGTGTTTTCTTTGCAAATTGACAAGTACTTAAAAGTTTATCTACCCTAAAGTTTTCTCAAAGATTTTTTGTTATGTTTTAAACCTTTTGACAATTTTGTTCCACCATTGTATTTGGTGGACAATCTTATCTTTAGGAGGTGAAAGGGACGGGCGCGGGTCATCGTTTGGACCATAATTGCAATAGTGTTAAATGTCTTTGGGCAATTTTCTTTAAGGGACTTGATCATTTGTTTTTGTTTGTTTTGAAAAGTTTTATCGAGGGACTATGATCATTCAATTTGTTTGTTTTTCCCAAAGAAGTTCAACATGCAATATGGCCCATTTTTGAAAGGCAACAAGGTGGAATACCCTAGGGGGTGCAAGTGTGAGATGTGTTGTTTATTTTCATGCTCATTTATCTTGTATTAGGTCCAACTATTTTTGTTCATTTTTATTCGCATACAAAACCCTAATTCTAGCATAGTATGTTAGAAAGCGATAAAAGTGCGAAATTTAAATTCCTACGCTATTACATCACAATAATATAGGGAGGGGGGTACAATGTTCAAATGGGGGATATTTAGACAAGAATTTAAATCTAAGCTATTACATCGTTTGCTTTGAATATTTACAAGGTAATTTAATTGCATAATTAAATAGAAATGAGATAAATATGCAAAATGCAAAAAGAAAGTTTTTATATGTATGAGAAAAATGTTGTTTATGTAAAATAAAAATAAGAAAATAAAAAGGTATTATTTTTGGAGTATTTTCATATTTAGGGCAAAAACCCTAATTTTAATCAAAATGTATATTAATTAATTAATTCACATAATATTTATTATTTACATACAAAAATAAAATGTGGTATATTTGTAAAAAAGGCATTTTTTAGTATTAAATATAAAAAAATAAAATATGTACATTATTTGATATTTTATTCTAAGTATATTAATAAATATGTATTTATATTTACATTATTTTAAATATGTATTATGGATAAATAATAATAATATTTAATATTTTTAGAAAATAATATTTTTTATATATAATATTTTCAGAGGGTAATATAAAAATAAAAATGAAAATGAAAATGTATTTACACTACTTTTCTATTTATTCTAAATAATAATATATATTCATTTATGTATAAATCAAAAGAAAATCAAATAAATACCAAATAAAATCAAAAAATGATGAGAAAAATATTTTCAAAATTTTAATATGCTGAGAAAAAATAAATGAATCAAATAAAAAAAGAAAATGTCAAAAATCATTAAAAATAAAGCAAATGGGCTTGGGGGGTATGAACATGGAAATAGGGTGTGAAAAGAAAATAGTTCCAGGCCCAGCCCAGACCACTTCTTCTTCAACCTCTGTACAACAAAACGCGCGCCTGCAAGCTTCGTTTGAAATCCTGATTCTTTGATTTTTTGGACAAACTTCCAACACAAAAGATGTTAAGCATGAAACCACGATTCCAAATATGTAAAGAACATCTCCTAACTCTAAAAAATGAGAGAGAATTTTAGTGATCCCAAATCTTAACCTAAGTTTTCTGTCATTTTCAAACTCTAAATTCTCTCTACTCAGGCAAAAGAAATGAAAAGTAAAGACATGGACATGTTCAGTGGCATGAGTATGACATTATTTCTTCACAAACTTAAGACTAATGATGCATAATAAGAGAGATACGAATTCAAACTTTTACCTATTCAGTTGAACTTCTATCTGGAGATATAGGAACTTTCAGTGCAAGGTGGTGATTGGAAAAGCTTCCTTGAGGTTCAGGGATGCTATTCCAATGCTTACTTTGTCTTGAAAGCTTCTGAATCAAGCTATAGAATTTAACCTGCAAGTCAAAAATGAGAAAATGGTGGAAGTGGTTAGAGCAATTACAGATCGTGCCTTAGCTTCTGGATAGCTTGCATAGGTTGTATGGAAGGTAGAGGAACAAGTTTGGGCCAGAAAGCTTGGAGGGATTGAGAGATGGCACTCAATCTGCAGGGGTTGCTCTGTTTGAGCAGTTTGATGGTGTTTCTGAGATGGAGGGTGTTTGAGAGGTGTCAAGGTCGTGTGTTAGCTTGGTTGGGATATGCTGAGTATGTTTGATAAGTTTTTTCTTGTGTCTCTATGCTGATATGAGAGTTGTCATGAGTTATGGGACTTTTCTTCACCTTTAAGCAACAAAATGCAACTTGTCTTTTTAGGTCAGTAGAGGACCCCCTAATGAGCTGCATAACCTCTCCTTGATCAGAGTGATTTGCCCCTAAACCTGTGCCAATTAGATATGGTTTGTACTTGTGGATTTGTAATTGGACATAAAGTGAAACTTTTGCAAAAATAGAAAGAATGCTTTATCTAATTTGGGATTAAACCTTCATACAATGCTTGCACTCAAAGAACAACACTTTAACACATTGAATATGCATTGAATTATTGAGTATGGAATGGTTCAAGGACCTGTAATCAAGGGCATGCTGGTTTAGAGAAGTTTGCACAAACTATGAACATGGAAAATGGCCAATTCAAAAGTGAGTTTTTGCTATATTGTGAAATTCGATTCTCTCTAACCATGAGGTTGTTTGAGAAGTTCTTGGACATTTTGGTAAGATTGGAATGTGTACTACAATCCATCTTTGAAATGCAAATTGAAATTCCAAGTGGAAGTGTATGGGAAATGGCCTTGAAGTGGGGTAGAAAACCTTGTCAAAATAGGTTAAAATTTCACTAAGTTAAAAATGGTTTAGTGCCCTTATTCAAAAAATTGTAACTTGAGATACAAGCTTCAAATGAGAAAACTTTGTGAATCAAAGTTGTAGATTATTCAACAAGCTACAACTTTCATGTTTTGACTTTTGTTTGAATCTAAATGGATCTTGGTGAAAAAGTGGGGCAAAGTTGGGAAAAAATTAGGGTTTTTCATAACTTAGAAAAATTCTAAGTTATGAAAAATTCAAATTTCTAACCCTAATTTGCATTTTGTGATTTCTTGATGAACAAGTTTCATGATTTAGCATGTTTTGATGAAAAATGAATCTTGACTCTTGATTTTGACCAAAAAGTCAAAGTTTGACTTTTCAGTATACAGTCAAAATTGATCAATTGACTGGGAAATTCAACTGCCAATCTTGTGTACTTGGGATCTTCTGAGCTTGTTGATCATGTCAAGATAATTCCATGGGGTCTTTGAGTCCATGTTTGAGCTTGGTTTGCCATTGGCTAGGTCAAACAGTCAAAAATTGCCTTTGTACAGTCAAAACCCTAAAAATGACCATTTTGCCCTTTTGGTGATTTGATCAAATTTTTTGTGGAATTGTGATCCAAACTTGATCAAATGGTTCTTGTGAGTCCAATATGTTGATGTGGGTCAATTTTCATGAGGTTTGACTGTCAATTGGCCACAGTTGACTTTTCCCCCAATACAGTTGATTTTTAGGTCAACTGTCCAATTGACTGGGCAAAACTTGGAATCAGGACTTGAAACTTGATATGGGTAAACTTGGGAGTCCAATATAAGGCATGAAAGTCATCTTAGGCATTCTAGGTCAAAATATCTTTGTGCAAACACAAACCCTAATTTTGAGTCCACAGTGCAAGGAGAGGTCTTGAGCAGATGAAACCCTATCTGGATCCTGAGCTTCAAGGGCTTTGTGATGAGAAATCAATGAGAAATGGGAGGGCAAATTTTGGGGTACAACAGGCACAATGACCAAATGCGAAGGAATAAAAAGGGTCGTCCCAAAAGCAAGCGCATCACAACTGAAATGGACTCCCTTGACAAGCTGGAAAGAAAATATGGTTTATGTCGTCAGGTCGGACACAATTGCAAAAATTGTCCGACTCGGGCTACTAGCTCAACCACATAAAAATTGTATTACAAAACATCTTTACTTTTTTATGGTATAAACATTACGGTTTTTCATTAAGAGCATTTGTTACAATGTAAGTTGCGCAAACAACAAATAAAACACTATAAAACGTCTACGAAATTACAATCGTTAAAACAATTTCATCTGACCCATGCATTATCAACATTACGTCGCTGTCTGTTTTGAGTCCCTCCAACAAAAAATTAGGTTTTCCTGTTGCAAGTGAGGTGGTTGTTCTTCTTCGCTGGATCCTTCTAATTTGTTCCCCATCCTCGACGTCTCCCTCTAGCCATCGCATCAACTCTCTCTTCAGACGCTCCATGGAGTGAATATGCCAAAATTTCATTTTTATCGGAGGTTTAGTGGCCGAGAAAATAACGTAACCATCTCTGGTGAAAATCACGGGAGATGTCATGACGTAAATAACAGAGAAAAATAAGAAGACAATGCGAGAAAGTGTGAAGAATGACGGAGAAACGGAAGAATTATTTATAAAAAATGCATTTTTCCCTAGGAGCCAAGTGAGATGACGCCTCCTCTCACTTTTAGAGTGCATGCGCCATCTCACTTGGCTAAAATAGAGTGCATGCGCCAAGTGAGATGGCGCCTAGAGAAAATGGGCCAGTGCATGCGCCATCTCACTTGTCTCTTCCTTTGTAGGATTTTCTGAAACATGATTATTTGCGTAATTTTCTCTAAAACATGGTTATTTGCGGAAAAAAATTTCAATACCTGATTATTGCAAAAAAAAAATTCAACATTTAACACCTCAAGTAAAAAAAATCAACATTATATTTAAGTTTCATAACAAAATAATACATCACTCTCTTTATGACGAATTTTATTTTTATTATTTCTAAAGAATTTATAAAGTTTTTTAATTCTTATTATTATTTTTTCTCAATTTAATAATTATGTAAAAATACCTTGTAGTTTTTTATAAGATGCAAAGTATTACATTATTATTAATTTTTTATATAAAAACCACATTAAATACAAAAAATACATTCATAAAATTAAAATATATTTTAAATTACTATTTTGAATTATGTTTATCAATGTAAAATGAAATATATATTTTAACATGATTAAAAAAATGAAAGAGTGTAAAATAATTTTTTTTTGCAGAAACAAAAAAGGAAAAAGAGTGTTCATATATGTATTAGTATATAGAAAATAAATATATAGTAGAAATTGTATAACTGGATAAAGGTGGCTTCTAGAATGAGAATCATATCAAATCCCTCATCGGTGGACCTCTAAAAAGGGCCGTTGAAATAATCTTGCTAACCGATTTTATCATATACCGTACACACTTTATCATATACCATGGTGTATTTGTCCAACCCTCTAACTTAATAGATACTTCCTCCGATCATAGTTAAATAATAAACCCAAACCTACATAATCATGAGGGCCTATGCCAACTAAATTTTATAACACAAAATTAGGATCCATAAAAAATACAAATAAAAAAGAAAAAAGAAGGAGAACTAATCAGGATTCATGAATTATTTATAGGTTGTAAACTTTTGGAAGATGAAGACTAATAATGAGTTCTAGTCACTTCATCATCTTTCAAGTTAATATATAGAGTTTGTTCGATAAAAATAGTGGTTGAGGGATAATTTATAATTTATAATTGATGATTGATGACTGATAATTTAATACTAAATATATTAGATAAATAAATTTAATTTATATATTTTTGACACTTGATATATTAGATAAGTAAATTTAATCCATCTATTCAAAAAAAATAGAACATAATTAATAGGGTCTTTGATGGTAGATTTTCTCTTTAAATACATGTTTATTTAGATGGTGTTTAGTTTATGTCCATCACAATGAAGGTAGAGATCAAATGTTGATTTGATGGAAGTTTTGAAGGAAATAAAATACAAAATACACATTTGTTGATGTAATTTATTTTTGATTGGAAGCTCCATAGATATATCCAAGTCAAACACTTCAAAAAAATCCATTCTTTGCAATTCTTGCTGCGTTATCTACCACTGTCCTAAGAATATAAATAGGTCAACCCAATATATTTATTACTCGTACCATTTGATTAGTAAAAACATACTGTCACATACACAAACATGGAAATAAATTAATAATGATAAAATGGGTAACTATTAATAGAGTTAGAAAATAAATCGAATTGAGTTGAATTTGTTTCAATTTGGTTTGACTTGAATTTGATATGAGTTTTTTTAAATTCAAATTTGTTTGTTTGAAATTCACAAACAACTCAATCATCGTGTAAAATTCAACTCACTTACTTTAAAAATTTATAAGAGGTTTTTTTCAAAATCTATTTCTTTTGTATATATGATATTTTATTTTATTTTTTTAAAAGAAAAAAGTTGAAATAAAATTGAAATTATAAGATTGAAAAAAGTAAAGGCTAATAATTGAAATATATATATATATACGCTTTGTTTGCAATTATACGTTTTAAAAAAGGACAAAATGTATGGATTTAGGCTCTCTCTAATTAAAAAGATAAAAAGAACAAACGGTAAAAAAACTACACCAAAATAATATATTGACTATATATTTTACTAGCATCTTCCGTGCATGTTTATATGTTTTTTTATTGTGCTAACATGTGTATGTATTTATGAGGTTTAATTGTACCTTCCACTAAGCACAAGGCCGATCTTGTGCCTCAAAATTGTAGTACGGGGCCTCAAAGTTGTAGTAGGTGGATTTTGTAAAGAGAATTTTGTATGCACACTATGATTTTTTGGAGCACCGCGCGAAAATACTAAAATGTTTTCAGATTTCGGAGATATATCTCCGGACGCACTAAATATTTACGCAACTATCAATTGTTTCAGAGATGCATATTCAAAATAATGTCGAAAGTCTATTTCCGAGATTTTGCGTAGCAAAAAGCAGAAACAAAATGAAAACAACAACTTGACAAAATTAAAATATCATTGATATCATAAAATCAACAATACATAAGAGATTTTAACATAGATCAAACATTACACTTCAATATCCAGATGGACATTGTAACATCTTGATAATATCATCGACCGATCTTGAAACAGTCGCATCCAGCTCAATCAAAACTTTTGATTCTAAACGGAAGAAGGTTCTCCACATAGCCATTAAATCAGCAGTCATCTTCAGCTCAATCAAAACTTTTGCTTCTAAACGAAAGAAGGTTCTCCACGTAGCCATTAAATCAGGAGTCGTCTTCAGCTCATGGTTGCTGAACTTAAGCTTCCCTTATTTGTCAAAAGATGACGACGGTACTCGATATTCACAATTTTGCGATTGTCGCCATATGATAGATGGTCCTGTAGTGTGTATTGGAGATCTTCAAGAGGGTGTGCTCGGTGATCTTAAATTCTCTTGATGGTATATTGTTGGTATAGTGAATATTTCCAACCTGCCAAATGATGTTCATTATAGTTTTTGGTGTTTTGGTATGAAAAAATATGCCAAGTGAGCTTATTTATAATAGTTGGAGGCTAACATGGACCTCACAAATTCTATCTTGTGACAAAGAAGGTTCCGGAAATGTAACTCCGGAACCCCCCTTTATTCATTTTTTTCTGGAGATGTATTTCTGAAAACTTCCATGGTATAACAAAACATAAATAGAACAAAAACATAAATTTGCGTAATTTTTTTGAAAAACTATAAAATGTATATATTAGACACCAAAACACATTAATAAGATATCACTTATAATAAAATGATAAATAATTACTAAAATGAACTAAAATAATTGTTGCCGTCTAAATCTCACTACTACAAAACACACATACAATAACGCCAAACTCACCACGGTTCGCCTCAAAACTGTGGTGACACTTCTAAACTCATGCGCTAATTTTTATTTTATTTTTTAATTAAAAATTTTAAGGTTATAATTACGGTTAATTTCATAAACGTGGTGATACAATCCAGCTTTCCTGGGTTCGATCCTCAAAAATAGTTTATCCCTTTTACATTAATATACATCGTTTCAATTATATTTATATTTAATTAAAAAATAATAGGGATATCACTATTGCTCTTTTGTAAAGTCGTTGTTACATACTGCCGCTTCTTTATATATATTAAACACTAAGTATCCATTTTTCAACTGATAAAAGAAACAACCCTAACACCAACTTCGTCGTCATCGTCGGGAAGAAGACAACAACACTCACACTCATTGTTGTTGTCCAATTTCATTTCAATGTCACATTTAAAGACAAACTCATCCAAAGGTGTTACTATGTCTTCTTCCACTATAAAATCTAGATCTGAAAATTTATGTGGTTGTGATAGTCGTATGATTTTATACCAATCCAAAAAGGGACAAAATAAAGGAAGAATTTTTTGAAGATGTTTGTAACACCTCAATTTAATTAGAATTATTTTTAATTAAATAATTATAGTGCAGTGTATTCTTATGAATTAGTTGGAATTATTTTATTTAATAATTGGATGATGTGATGTATTTATATGAGTTGATGAATTTTATGATGTGTTTATATGTGTTTTGATGAAATTATTGAAAGATTAGAAGTAGTGAGAATTGTAGATATTAAGGTGTAGGGGTGTGTGGCTAAAAGTATAGAGACATGAGGTGAATGAAGAATATTAATATCATTCAAAGAATTACAAATTTAACACTTTCTCTATCATATTTGCCCCATGAATGCTATATCATTCAATTTTGCATAATTAATAGAACAGATAAACAAAAATTACTTAAATCAGAAAGAATAACACACACGACTTACATCGTTAGTGTCGAGCAACTTCAAAAAAGACTTTGGTTTTAATTTCTTACTTGATATTATATATTTAAAGATTGAATTTTTGGTAAGTTACAAATATATTAAAACAAATTCTATTATTTTTAAATTAACATTATAATTTAGAAATAAAAAATTGTTTATAATAAATTAAAAGAATAAAGTTAAAAAAATTAAATTCACATGTAATAAAAATAAAAAAATAAAAAAATATATACTATTGATAAAAATATTTTTCTATATACCGCTAATAGTAAAGACAAATTATAATATTATTATAACTTTTCATTTATAAACTATAAATAATTATAAAATATTTTTTTAATTTTAGAAATTTTTATTTATACTATAGTTTAATTTACAATAGTTTAATTTTATTCTACTGTTGTTCCTGACTTGTCTTAATGCCTAGTAGTATAATTTAATGTCAAACTCAAATGTTCACACATTCCTACATGACAAATCAACTCTCCTCCAAGACCAATATTCCAACAGTTATAATAACATTCACTAGAGTTACGTTAATTCAAATTACCAAAATAAACAAATATTATATAATAACTTGTGATAATCAAAATCACTAACGTAGTAATTATCTTATCCATGTCATTTTCTTATTGATTGAAAACTAATTTGGCAGAAGAATGTGCTACAAATTATAATTAACTATTAAAGTACAAATTTGTCTTCAATTTTGTTTTCACCGTCCAAATTAAGAAGCCTATAAAATATGTTTCTATGGAGAAGCATGTATAACAACAACATTGTCAATATGGCCATCACAGTTCAAGTGAGTCTTATCTCAATACTCTTGCTTTGCATTACAATAGCACAGGGAAGAGAAACACTTCACACTAGCAATCAATTTTCAGCATCGTCTCTAGTTAACAACGATGACGGTATCTGCAAAACTATGGTAGAAACACAAGGTTACACATGTGAAGAACATAAGGTAAATAAATCATACCATGTAATTTTATAATGTATGCTACAAACTTAAATCATAGATTTAATTAAAAGCATTTTTTTGATGACTCAGGTTACAACACAGGATGGTTTCATCCTGAGCTTGCAGAGACTACCCGCGAGGCCCACCTGTGCTATTACAGCTGGTTTCTTTTGTGTAAGTTTTATTGTTTCAAAATACATATACAATATTGTATATGAAAAGTCAACGTGTTTGACTCGTATAATTATTTTCAGGATGCTGTAATATGAAAATCATTGGGATTTATTTTAGCAGACAGTGGATATGATGTGTGGCTTTTCAATGGTCGCGCCACAAAATATAGCACCATGCACACATCATTAACTCCTAATGACAAGGTTCTTAATTATACTTATATTCATATTTTCACAACTTAATTAATAGATTTATTTCTAATTGATTATGATTATGTATTATTAGGCTTATTGGGATTGGTCATGGGATGAATTAGCTAGTTATGATCTCCCTGCTTCAGTTGAATATGTTTACAACTATACTGGTCAAAAAATGCACTATGTTGGTCATTCTCAAGTGAGTAATTAATTAATCCTTATTATTTACTATTTATTTCTTATGTTTTTAATTAATTAGTGTGTATGTAACAATTAATTATGTAAATATTTTAGGGAACTTTAATGGCTTTTGCTGCTTTATCACAAGGACAACTTTTAGATATGTTGAGATCAGTTGCACTACTTAGTCCAATTGCCCATATGAATCAAATTTCTTCAATTGTTACAAAACTTGCTGCTGACCTATTTATAGCTAATGTAAGTGTGAGAGAGAGAGAAAACTATACTACAATATTTAGCTAAATTCTGTATTAAAATATAAATTTAATTCATATTTTTTATTGTCAAAAATACAAATATTGATGGTATAAATTTTTTTACAATAAATGAATTGTATAAAAATTATTCTTCTAAAATATTTTTCCTTTTTTATAAATAACAGGATATATATTGGTTAGGAATCCGTGAATTCAATCCTAATGCGTAAGAGAATAAAAAATTCTTTTCTTTTTTTCTAAATTTGTTAAATATGTTTGAGTGCAAATGAAAAAGGTGAAAAAAATTGGAAATGATTTATTAGATGTTTTTCTAATGAGTAGGGATGTTGGAGCAAAGTTTTTGGAAGACATATGCAACACTCTACACCTGAATTGCGCAAACCTAATGTCACTTTTCACAGGTACTTTAGATGTTACTACTCATAAGCAAATTTCACTTAATGTTTATTGATTTTATTTTGGTGTTTATAATTATCTTTAAATATTACAGGTCCAAATTGTTGCATAAATTCTTCTAGGATAGATGTGTATCTTGATCATGAACTACATCCAACATCAACCAAGAACTTGATCCATTTTTCTCAAAGTAAGTCTACAAAGAACCAACATTTTATATTTTTATGCATTTCAGATTAGGACTAATGGTTATTTTTTAATTTCATGGCTCTTGAATGATGGAATTTGAGTAGTGATCAGAACAGGAAATATCGCAAAAGTATGATTATGTTGATCAAGCACAAAATGTACAACATTATGGTCAACAAGTTCCTCCAAATTATGACCTGACCAAAATCCCAAATGAATTGCCACTTTTTCTTGGCTATGGAGAGAAAGATATGCTAGGTGATGTGCAAGATGTGAAGGTTTTGCTCAATGACCTCCAAGATCATGATGCTGACTAGCTTGTGGTGTTGTTCAATGACGATTATGTACATGCTGATTTTGTTATGGGTGTCACGGCTAAACCAGTCGTTTATGATCCCATGATAGCTTTTTTCAATGGTTATTGATTTTTATAATGAATATTGTTCAATGAAAATAGAGTACGGGTGCAGATTCTCTCCAATGACATTTCCTTGAAGTGAAATCTAAGCCCTTAAATTTTTTAGATTTGTCACGGGAGACAATCCAAAACCCTTCAAGAGTGGTGGAATTTAAAAAAGGGAAAGCCTAATTTGCAATTGGAATTATTTAGAATTTTCACACATTTGTTTGTGTTCTGAGGTGACAAGAAAAAATACTTTTGTTGCTTAAGGAAAATACTACTCTGCAAAGTAAAACGAATATAACATGTGCCTTAATTTAAAAGGTTAATCCCACAACTAATCCCTTTATTGAGCTAAACAATTCAAATTAGTCTACTAACTAAATAGATGATTTAACGGTATTAATTATTCATATGATTTCAAAAACCATTCCTTGAATTTCCGTATACCTTTCGCTTAGAAAGGTTGTACAAATCTAGTCGCTATAACTTCTGTATGTGTATCAACTATCAAGATTAAACAAACTTATGAATACGTAAACGAGTAAATTGGGATGCATCACAGAGCATCAGAGGACATCAGCTTATGAGAAACCTTGCATAAGCTTTGTTTCATTAGCCATTCGGGTTATCTCAGGGACTATTAATGTATATGTACATTGTGGGGACCTTCTCAACACAAACAGGGTAGTCCCATGGGAATTTTCTAAGAACTAAACTGATATTAGCGTTGATAATGCTTCGAAAGGCACAGCAAGTAGTAAAGCCAGTTCAAGAATATTTGTCTATTATAGCAATGTGTTTGAGCCCATATTTGAGGCTCCTACCATAAACTTGAAGAAAAATATCCAGCTTGAAAGGATGGATTCAATCAACCATGAAACCTGGATTACCAGAATATACCTACTTCGAACCTATAATACTATGGAAACAAGTAATAAAAGCTTATGCTAGTTCACATTCTTGCTTTTCTCCTATTGCGTTGTCCTGATAGGGAAGGAAAAGCAATTGCAAACTGTCCAACCAACTTATTAGTTAATTACTTTTGATAAACTTTTTCAACCAGTAGATATAGAATAAACTTCGACGGGCATCTTGGATTCTTAATCATGTTGTTGTTATGTTAAAAGAGAATGAACTCAGCAAAACATACAGTATAGTAGGGTTTGCAAGTGTCATCTGAAGTTCTTGATAAAACTGCTGCAAGAGTCCCTTGCATTACCCTCAGCGTTGATCAACTCAAACTTGTCCTAAAACCCTTTAACTGGTGGTTCAGCTGAATAACAAGCCATTCTTTTTCTTATTGTAGGGATCACCTAGATACATATTGATGACAATGAGACCAAGAGTGTTTTCAAGAAGAGTTGCCAACTCTGAATCTGAATGAACCAGAAAGTGGGAAGAATAACTTAATTTTAGCGTTTCCAAAATAGTACAAAACTATGTCAAAATACCATTTACTTGACCAGGTTCATTCATGAAGTCAATAATCCAATGACTGTGATCATCTCTAATAAAAACACTATGCCTAAGTTTTTTGAGTAATGGGACTATCAATACCTTCAAAATAAACTTGAGATTTCAGAAGAACAAGGATCATCTATATTGTGAAAGTAGATTATTGGCTAAAGATAAAGTAGGTTATTAAACAAGAGAAGTTGAAACTCTATTAAGGTCAAGAACATTCTTAAGGTACGCCAACTAACCGGCATGATTTATATTTATTAGAAACCTATAATGGTGCCTCACTTGAAATTCCTTTTGCAAATAAAAATAAACTCCTGAATCACTCAAGGGTTGAGTTGGTCAATTTCTGCAGCATAACTATGAAATCTATTTTATCATTCCAACACAAAGGGCATTCAGAGTGGAGTTAGGGATCCTTTGATCTTTCTAACCAAAGACTATGGTTCAGCTCTTTAAAGATAAGACATGAAAAGCTAATTAGGAGCAAGAAACAACAAAACAGTAACCAATTACATTCTTTGATGCTAACCATGTAGGAAGCAAATCACCTATTCTCTATATCCCTGACTCACACTACGTCACCAAACTCTCAGGTATCAACCGAGTAGAAAAAAGTTACATCACATCTCTCCTGCCCTGGAGATCAAAATTTAGCATACCAATCTACTAAACATCCAACTCTACCTACCACTATACCTAAAAATTTAGGGATTCAGATCAAATGTTGATGGACCTTTTAGTGCAGTGACTACAGCAAATAAAGGTCCAGAATTTAGCCTATAAAAATCAAAAAGCCACTTCTGGCAATCTTCATCAAATCAAATTTCTCTTGTTATTATTATACCATTATCAAGTCTAATCCGCAAGCACAAAAACAAACAATCCACTAGTTACTTATCCGCTTCTCTTCAACTTCAGTAACTTTAACAAATACAAACACCTTAACATAGCAACTAATCCTATAAAATCAGAGAATCCATAAAATTTAAAATTTTCACCACCAAATTATCAAAATCAACAAAGTAAATTGATAACTAAGCATATAACATAGACCAAAGGGTTTGCTAATTTCAAAACCCCCTTGTTATTATTCCCTTTTAGGTCTCATCTCATCGTTATTGAAGTTCTTATAAAAATCAACAACCAACAATAAACAATACAACACATACCAAAATGCATGTTCATTCATACACCAGTCTTCAAAATGTTCCTCCTGGCCAAGAACCTCGCAATTGGGGGCGTGAGTGCTACAGTAATAGGAACCCGAACAGGGATCAAAGCCTTGTTGCAGAGTAACGCTAGCGTGAAAGCACCGCCTGCCGAAGCCGCCATCTGTGCCGTGCGGCTCTTAACCGGCACGGCGGAAGAGTCGGAATCAGAGTTAGGGTTAGGGTTTTCTTCCGACGAAGCGGCGCTCAAATGGAACTTCTCGAGGATGGCTTCAACGTCGACGTTGTTTCTTATGGCGACGTAGAGGCCGGTGACGGAAGCTGCTGAAACGGAACAGTGAACGCCAATCGCTACTTTACCGTACTTTTTCAGGAGCTCGCGGAATCGACCACCGGCCATTGTCTAGAATATTTGTCGGCGTTTGAAATTTTAAGATGGTAATGGAGAAATTGGTGTTGTCTTTGTTTTTGTTCTGTATTGTGTTGTTTGAGCCGTATTAGTTGAGCGGTGGAGCCGGCGGTGCGAGCGGCGGTGAGTAGTGTAGTCGCTAGTTCTGGCTTTAGGGTTTATCTTAGCAAGCAATTGTGTAACGTTTTGAGCAACAAGTTCAATTCAGATAGTAATTAACTATTAAAATGATTAGGATCCATAATATTAGCTAAACCACACCTTAATGAAATAGTGAAGAGCAGACAAATTTCAATCCTAACAAGTAGTGAAGATTCCCTAAATCATTCATTTTAAACTATTTAGTAAATTGTAATTTCAAATCATCAATCCTATTAATATTATCATTTGTATTTATTATATCAACAACATATAATGAAAATAAAATAAGACCATGAGAGATAGTGGTGACAAATAAAGTCGAATCATGATCATTACATTGGAAACCAAAAGATGTTATAGCATTGGAAAACTTCTCAAACCAAACTCGTGGAACTTATTTCAAACCATATAAAACATTCTTCTACTTATACATATCTCTTTGATTATGAAAAACATGTGGCGGAGGTACCATATAAACTTTCCCAAGAAGATCACCATTTAGAAAAGCATTTTTAACATCTATTCGAGAAATATGTCATTAACATACCGATGAAACTGCAATAGGGGTGCAAATATGAGTCATCTTGGAAACTGGAGTCAAGGTTTCTTCATAATCCATATCATATTGTGGAGAGAATCCCTTAGCAATAATATGTGTTTTGTAGCGCTCAATTGACCTATCAAACTTAGTTTTAATTTTGTATACTCAATGAGACTCAATAACACATTTTTCAAACGTGAGACTTACTAATTCCCAAGTATTTGTCTTAAGCAAAGCAGAGAGTTCTTATGTCATAACTTGCCTCCAAAAAGGGTCAAGTATAACCTCTTTATAGAAAGAGGGCTTAGACAAACAATGAATAGAGGTTAGAAAATAAGAAAAAAGAAGCAAAGCAAGTGAAATAGAAAAAACCAGAGTTAGGGTTGGGGTTTTCTTTCAAGGAAGCAGCACCCGAATGGAACTTCTCTAGGATGTCTTATACTCCACGTTGTTTTTAATGGCGACATAGAGGTCGGTAACAGAAGTTGTTGAAATGGTGTGGTGAACATTGATCGCTATTGTTCCGTATCAGAACTAGAAATAAATATGGTCATAGAAGTTGCGGTGATGAAGAGTTTCAGATGCAACGGAGCAGAGGTGTACCTACAAGATTAGCACTATGAGGCTTAAGTTAGTATGTGAGTGAGAGAGACAAATAGAGAGAGTATTCAATTTATGTTCGGAAATTATTACCTAAAATGGTACCAACTATAACACCCCAAATCTAGAATTTTGTTGCTTTTATATTTATTATAATTATTATATGATTTATGTTTGTGTGTGTTAGATCATTAGTAAGAATGTTAGTATGGGTGAGAATTATTTAGAATTATTTAAATAATAGCTTTTATGTAGTTTATTAATAAAATAATAAAATAAAAATTAATATTATGTGTGTAGAGATTTTAGGGACATGATGATAATTGTATGAGAATAAGTGAGGGTAAATGAGGTACACTATAGTTGAGGGACATTTTAAAAAGGGAATAAGGAAAAGTGAAATCAGTTTACAGAGGTATGTCAAAAGTTGGAGAACACAAAGGTAAGGCTAGGGTACATAAGAGTAAGAGGTATCCATCCATTAGAAGCTTGAAGAGATCAATCGCTAAGAATAATAAGGTAAGGGTCGGTAATCGTGGTTGATTATGATTAGTGAGAGGGGAAGGTTGATATAGATTTTGTCGATTCTATTGATTGATCATGATTTAGCATATTGTTAAGATTGATACTTGATATACCATGATCTAAATTGATATGTATAAGTTGATGTGTTGTTGTTGAGTTTCGAATTATGGTGATTTTGGTGTACTCCCTCCGACCTTATTTATAAGCAAAAGTCTTCTAAATTTTTTGGCCTTAAATATAAGCAAAAGTCAAAAAATCATGATGCATTTAATGCTTTATTCCAAAACTATCCCTGCATTAACTACTTAATGTTGTTAGTGGATGACAACTTAATTAAGGGTATATTAGTAATTATAACATCTCTTTGACATGAAATCGAGAAAATTAAATGCACTTAACTATCAATCTTAATAAGCGTGAAAATTGTCATTTTTACTTATAAATCAGGTCGGAGTAGTATATTGGATGAGTATGATGACTGAAAATTGGACTTTGGAAGGGATGTAATTGTAGCAAATTGCACTTGGAGATTGCAGATCCTAGAAAATTTGTCAGGAGAGCTCAAGGTGAGCCCCAAGCGAGGGATTTCGATGGGCGAGCTTCATACAAGGAATTCGTGAATGGTTCACCGAGTGAGGAAGAAGCGAAAGCCAAAAGAGTTCGTCAAGCAAGGACGGGGAGAATGGCTGGCAGTAGGTTTTGGAAAGTGTCGTAATTGAAATTTTGTGATTTCGTTTGATGCGTCGTTCAAAGCGTTGAGAAGCTCATAAACAGAACTTTCACATAATTTTATTAGACTAATTGTTTGAATAATAATTGCATAGCTTTTAACATAATTTTAATTTAACTTGGTTACACACCACATAGACACATACCCTTGCTCAACCAACATCATATCACCAAATTGGTAGTAGCTTTTAACTTGACTGCACAATATGATAGTTGGTTGGATCAAGAAATTATAACATTTTTACACGTCCTCCTCACCAAGTCAATTTTATTTTTGTATTGAATACTTCAACTTTCAATGTTTCATTTTCTGATTAAGAATTAAAATTATACTTATTTTATAGCCTCGATAAACTGTTATGTAGGTGAGTAAGTTATGTTTATAAAATGTTTCATAACAGTAAGTGGCCATTTTAATGCATATATTTGGGATCCAATGCACTTATATTTGGAACACTTTTATTATACAGATTATTGTATAATTTTTCTAATTTTAATATAATAAAAGTGATTACTACCATAATTATGTCATTAATCAACTAAAATCGGTTTTAACATGGATTTTCAAGGACATATAAGTAATTACAATCCCTAACCATTTCTTTAATTTAATTTTTTTTACTGTATCATAATTATTTATTTACACTTCCTTAATTATGATTTAGTAATTAATTTATTCAACCATTATTAATTCCTACAAACCCTAATCGATTATTAATTTATTCAGCCATTTTAAATTAAAATCATTATTACCTAGGCACAATCATTACCAAAACTACAACCTTACGTATTCCCATAACTATTTTTTGTTTTCCCATGCCTATCTAATAAATTGAAACATAAAGTATTAGCATGCATCTCATGTTACCATTTAAACGAATAATCATCTTAAACATTGGCTGTGAATGGAATAAAAAAAATGAAACTGCAAAAAATTATAAAGCTACGTAACAATAAGGTGAACAAGAAATGGGAATAAGCTACAATAGAGAAAAAGTGCTTTTCCATAAGCGATTAATTCATCGCACATAACCGCAAATCGCTCGCTTCTCACGCTCATACAATGGCAATCGACAAATGCTCAACCTCAAGCAACCACAAAGCACTCATACTTGGTTTAATAGTGATGTGATGCCGCTCACGTTTGGATTCAATTCAGAATTAGTTTGAGTTTGGAATCAGCTCGGTTTCGATTATCGACCATGTTCAGTTTTTGGCTCGATTGAAAATCGAGTTTTGGTGTGGGGTTCGCGTTTCAGAGTTGACTCAGTTTTGATTGGAATTTTCGTTACAGTTTTCTTGCAGGTTAGAAGCTTAAATTATAAAACCTATTTTTCAAAAATTAAATTAAAAGGTGATGGAGCATGGAATCGAGCAATCATCAGAGGGGAATGCGTCAGTGTAATCAACAACGCAAAGATTTAGGCGTAAAGAATGATAAAGAATTAATTTTCCATTAGGGTTTGTTGAAGGTTGGTGTGGTAAGAGTTCCTTCCATCTCTTTTATCCACTTTTCAGTTCCTCTTCCATATAATCATGTGATATTGTCTTCTAATTTTGGTGCAAATTTATCTCTTCTGTAGTGACGGAAAAGGAAACGATGGTTCGTCAGTCGCATTGTTGGATTTATTGGAAAAAGTAAATGGCGGCGACAGTGAGGGTTTCTTTACTGATTATGATCTCTTTTATATTCAGATCTATTTATTCATCTATGAATCACTTTCTTTTTTTTTTAATCAAAATTGCAAATGGATTTCGATTTTTGTATTCAAAAATCACAAATTCGTTTTTCAAACATGGCATATAATCATTTTGTAACTTTCTGAATTCACGTGCTTTGGGTTTCCAGTTTTGATTTGCAAACCAATAAGTAATTTTGTTGTTTTATGTTACAACAAATCGTTTTGTATTGATTTGCAAATCAATTGTTTTGTTTCTTTAACTTTCAGAATTTGTGCTCGGTTTCTAGATTTTGTTTCTCAATTGTTAGTTTTTATTTTATGAGTTTGAGATTTGATTTTTGTATTTGTTTCTTATATCGATAGTGAAAGCAAAAACTATGGCGTTTTGAACACGTGAGGGTCTTGGTGAATACAAAGCTCACGCGGAAACAAGAAAAAATATGTGTGAGATTTGTTACAGTGATAATATATTTTAGGGTTTCTTCTTATTTTAGTTGTTTGTTTCTTTATTACAGTTGCATATATGCCTATTATGTGTTTGATAAATTTTTACAATGAACTCTCATCAAATTTCGCAGTGAATCTTTAGCTAACTTGCAAGTATGGCAGTGAACTCTTATAGATGTTATATGCTTTCTTCCCTTTTTCTGCTATTTCTACATAGTATTGGATTGTGTCATTTTCTTTTCTTTTCTTTCTTTGAACATTTATTTTAATATGACAAGGCTGAATTATCATAAATATCAACTTTACATATTGTGATTAGATTTATTTGGAAATTGATTACCTTTTAAATTTTCATATGAGTGATTATTCTTATTCTTCCATAGTTAAGTTATATTAGTATCTACAATTTGATTCGTTAAACTCTCTTTTCAATGTGAATGCAGTTTTTACAGATGATGCATGCTCTATCTTAGAGCACTTTGAGAAAAACCAACAAAACAATAGCTTAGATTTGATGTTACCTTGCATAAAAGTAAACGTATGAGTCTTTTTACTTTTGAAACTACTTTTATATATATATATATATATATATATATATATATATATATATATATATATATATATATATATATATATATATATATATATATATATATATATATATATATATATATATATATATATATATATATATATATATATATATATATATATATATATATATATATATATATATATATATATATATATATATATATATATATATATATATATATATATATATATATATATATATATATATATATATATATATATATATATATATATATATATATATATATATATATATATATATATATATATATATATATATATATATATATATATATATATATATATATATATATATATATATATATATATATATATATATATATATATATATATATATATATATATATATATATATATATATATATATATATATATATATATTTGAGAAAGTTGCCATTGCTTTCAATAGTTGTAGGGTTCAACAAATGTGTTTATCTGACTTTGATAACGTATTATCTTTCATATAACAATGCCATCAACTCACTATTTTTGTAGGGCTTATTATTACATGATGAAAATAATACTGTTTAGTTTATTACTAAACAGTTAGTTTTAGTTTGTTATAGTTTGTTACAATTCTGTTTAGTTTGTTACTAAACAGTTTGTTACTTTAACAGTATAAATAATGCTGTTTTGTACATTCCAAATCATAATGAAAACTATGAGTTTATTCCAAAATTAACATGGTATCAGTTTGAATTCTCTTTTCCGCGCCTTTCTTCGTCACGCCTTCTTCTTCTTCGCGCCTTCTTCTTCTTCCCTTGCTGTTTCAGCGTTTGTTATGGCGCTTCCTTACTCTGATTTTGCTACTAATCCTTCCAATCCTTACTACATGCACCCTAATGAAAATCCCTCTCTTGTTCTTGTTCAACCTGTTCTTGATACCAAGAACTACCAGATCTGGTCTAGATCAATGAAAGTAGCTCTTATCTCCAAGAACAAGATCAAATTCGTTGATGGCACTCTTTCTCCTCCCCCTACCTCTGATTCTTTATACGAACCTTGGCTGCGATGCAACAATCTCGTCCTCTCATGGCTTCAACGCTCGATTTCTGAGGAAATTGCCAAATCTCTTCTATGGTATGATCGTGCTTCTCTTGTATGGAAAAGTTTGGAAAATCATTTTTCTCAAGGAGATATTTTTCGAATTGCTGACATTCAAGAAAGTGTTGCTCGTCTTCAACAAGGAACTCTTGATGTCTCTTCGTTCTTCACAAAATTGATGACGCTTTGGGAAGAAATTGAGAACTTCCGGCTAATTCGTGATTGTACTTGCGCTATACCGTGCTCCTGTGGTGCTGCTTCAGACTTACGCAAATTCAAAGAACAAGATAAAGTTATCAAGTTCTTGAAGGTCCTTGGCGACCAATACGCTAATGTTCGATCCCAAATTATGCTGATGAAACCACTACCAACTATTGATAATGTGTTTAATCTGGTTCTTCAACAAGAACGTCAGTTCGACCTTCTTTCACCTTCTACTTCTTCGATTAAGTCTCAATCATCTGTGAATCACCTTTCTCAAACACCTTCTCGTTCTTCTCACAACACTGGTCGTGGTCGTGGCCGTGGTGTCAGTGGAAACAGACTCTGTACCCATTGCAACCGCACCAATCACACCATTGAGACTTGCTTCTTGAAACATGGCTATCCCCCTGGATTTCAACAACGCAAGCCTACTACATCTGTGGGGAATTATGCTGATTCTACAGTGAATTCGATTCAAGATGCTGCATCCACATCAAACACCAGTCCAAGTGCTTTGTCTACGATACAAGAATAATACACTCAGATTCTGCAGCTCCTCCAACAATCTAATTTGCAATCTCCTTCACTTCCCTCGATTAATTCAGTGTATACTGCTAATTCTGTGTCCAATACCTCTGGTAAGAATTCCTCTGGTAAGAATTCCTCAAATCTTCCTTGTCATAACTGGTGGATCATTGACACAGGTGCCACTGATCACATCACCCATACCTTTGCCAGTTTCGTTTCCACATACCACATTGCACCTAAATCTATGACAATGCCTAATGGTGACTCTGTCACTACAACTACTGTTGGTTCAGTTTTACTATGTGGTTCACTTGTCCTTCACAATGTTTATTACTTTCCTTCATTTCATGTCAATATTATTTCTGTCACCACTCTTTTTGACTCCACTTTATATGATGTGAAATTTTCTCCTAATTGCTGTCAAATTATGCAGTTGCCCCAATCCAAGATGACTGGATTTACAACTAGGAGGATTGGCAAATTGTATGTTCTTGATGCCACCCCACCTAAAACCATCTCTCCCACATCTGGATCTGTCAACACCTCCTCTTCTCCCCAATTCGATCATGCTACTATTTGGCATCTTAGGCTTGGACACTTAAGTCCCTACATACACAAATGTATTTCCTCTCAATTTCCTTTTGTCACCTACAATGACAATCATAAGCCCTGTAACACTTGCCATTTGGCTAAGCAAAAACATTTGCCCTTTACTCACAGTAATACTAAGTCTGTTTCCATCTTCTATTTACTTCATGTTGATATTTGGGGCCCTCTTTCCACACCTTCGATATGTGGCCACAAGTATTTTTTAACCCTCGTAGACGATTACAGCAGGTTTACTTGGACAATTTTTATGGCCAACAAAAGTGAAACCAGAAACCATTTAATTCACTTCATATCCTTTATCGAAACCCAATTTAACAAGAAACTCAAGTGCATTCGAAGTGATAATGGCCCTGAGTTTCTCATGACCACTTTCTACCTTTCTAAAGGAATCATTCATCAAAGGTCTTGTGTGGAAACGCCTCAACAGAATGGTATCGTGGAAAGAAAACATCAACACATTTTGAATGTTGCCCGTGCCCTCTCTTTCCACTCTCACCTCCCTCACAACCTTTGGCACCTTTCCATACAACATTCCATTCATATTATAAACCGTCTTCCCACTCCTCTTTTAAACAACCACTCTCCATACCAAAAACTCCATTCTATTCCTCCCAGCCTTAGCCATATGAGAGTCTTTGGTTGTCTTGCCTATTCTTCGACCTTGCTTAACCATCGCACTAAATTCGAACCAAGAGCAAGGAAATCTATTTTCCTTGGCTACAGGGAAGGCACAAAAGGCTACCTTCTCTATGATCCTATCACACATGAATTTTACATTTCAAGGAATGTATTCTTTTATGAAACTGTGTTCCCTTTTGTATCCATCCCACCTGCACCTAATCCTATAATTCCTACTCCTGACCCTCCTTCGATTGATTCACCTGATATTTTCACCAACATTCCACCCAACTTACCTCCACCATCACATGAACCTTCCTCTCCTACCCCTCTCTCCCAGCCAGAATCTCCCACTAACCTCTCTTCTTCCTCGAATGACACTAACAACTCCCCTTGCCCCTCCCCTCCTGTGCCAACCAGAAAATCAAATCGAAATAGTAAACCTCCAGCTTATCTTTCAGATTATCACTGCAATTTGCTATCCTCCATGCTGCCAGCATCTGACTCAGGTTCCTCTAACTATCCTTTCTCTTATGTATTATCTTATAGCCAATGTAATCCTGATCACAAATTATTTTGTCTATCCATAAGTTCTTTCACAGAACCAAAAACCTATAAACAAGCCTGCAAATTTGATTGTTGGAACAATGCTATGAAATCTGAGTTAGATGCTCTTGAATCTACAAATACTTGGTCTGTTGTTGATTTTCCTGCAGGCAAACAATCGATTGGTTGCAAATGGGTCTACAAAATCAAGCATCATGCTGATGGATCCATCGAACGCTACAAGGCACATTTAGTAGCGAAAGGATATACTCAGCTGGAGGGGGTGGATTATTTCGACACTTTCTCACCTGTTGCGAAGCTTACTTCTATTCGAACCCTTCTCTCAGTGGCTGCCATTAAGAATTGGCACTTGGAACAACTTGACGTCAACAATGCCTTCCTTCATGGTGATCTACATGAGGAAGTGTATATGGATCTGCCTCCTGGATTCATGCTTCCTGCTTCTTCGACCAATGAAGTCTACAATTCTTCGACCAACAAAGTTTGCACTTCGAGCAACGAAGTCTGCACTTCTTCGACCAACAACGTTTGCATTCCTTCGACCAACAAAGTTTGCACTCCTTCGACCAACGAAGTTTGCACCTCTTCGACCAACGAAGTTAGCACTTCTTCGACCAACGAAGTTGGCACTTCTTCGACCAACAAAGTTTGCAAACTACATAAGTCACTATATAGCCTGAAGCAGGCTAGCAGACAGTGGTTTTCGAAATTATCCACTGCCCTTATCTCTCTTGGCTACTCATATTCTTCTGCTGATCATTCCTTTTTCACAAAATCACATGACTCTTCTTTTACTGTTTTATTAGTCTATGTTGATGATATTGTCTTAGCCGGTAATGATTTGCAGGAAATCAAATATGTCAAATGCTTCCTTGATTCCACTTTCAAAATCAGGGACCTTGGTAGGCTAAAATATTTTCTTGGTCTAGAAGTTGCCAGATCCACTCACGGCATTTTTCTCAATCAGAGAAAGTACGCTTTGGAATTGCTCGAAGACAGTGGCTTATTGGCTACTAAACCTTACTCTACTCCCTTCGATTCCTCCTTAAAGCTTCATGATGATAACTCACCACCTTTCGAAGACATCACAACTTATCAAAGGCTTATTGGAAAACTTCTATATCTGACTACCACCAGACCTGACCTTGCATTCACTGTTCAACAGCTCAGCCAATTCATCTCACATCCTATGCAAGTTCATCATTTTGCAGCAATTCGAGTACTCAAGTATCTCAAAGGTGCTCCTGCCAAGGGTTTGTTCTATTCATCTTCCTCTCCACTCAAACTCTCTGGTTTCGCAAACTCAGATTGGGCAAGTTGCCATGCTACCCGCAGATCCGTAACTGGATATTGTATGTTCCTTGGCAATTCCCTCATATCCTGGAAATCGAAAAAGCAGTCTACAGTATCCAAATCCAGTTCAAAAGCAGAATACAGGGCCTTGGCAAGCTTGACTTGTGAATTGCAATGGCTGCAATATTTGTTCAAGGATCTCCACATCTCCTTCGATCAACCTACCTCAGTCTATTGTGACAACAAAAGTGCTATCTACCTTGCTCACAACCCCACCTTTCATGAACGAACAAAACATATCAAAATTGACTGCCACGTCATTCGTGAGAAAATCCAAACTGGTCTCATCCATCTTTTACCAGTTTCTTCTGCTGCTCAACTGGCAGATATTCTCACCAAGCCTTTGGCAGCTCCCTCTTTCGATTCTCTTGTTTCCAAGCTTGGTCTATTAGACATCCATAGTCCAGCTTGTGGGGGGCTATTACATGATGAAAATAATACTGTTTAGTTTATTACTAAACAGTTAGTTTTAGTTTGTTATAGTTTGTTACAATTCTGTTTAGTTTGTTACTAAACAGTTTGTTACTTTAACAGTATAAATAATGTTGTTTTGTACATTCCAAATCATAATGAAAACTATGAGTTTATTCCAAAATTAACACTTATAAAGGAGAGGCTCTGGAGGCATTGTACATTCATTATGTGGACCGTCCAGATGGATTAACAGTTGATGCCGAACTTGTTCACACGTTGTGCTCCCCTGAGAACAGATTCACCATTTGGACTTCACAGTTAATAGATCCAAAAATAGTTTTGAAGAGTTGATTCAGTAATGGCAAAGCCGTCTTCCAGTGCCAACAAGCATGGAGACTAAATTCACTCAATACTCTGTCAACCGCCTAATTTGGTCTTGCTTTCACTCTCATGTCTTGAACCGATTTGTCATATTTGATGCAATTCAAATTATATTCATAAAAGTAAATAATTAATAGTTTAAAATTTGTACACGCCACACCTGCATTCACCTCACCATCCTACAATTATTCTTGGGTGAAAGTTGGTAAAAAAACAAATTCTGAATGAATTTGACATTAAATTTCACAATTGTGCAAGGTCCAACCTTATAAAATCTGTTGTTTGTGACACACATGATGGTGAATATTTCATTAGTAATGTTGAATATCCCAATACTTAATAAAGATAATTTTATAAATAAAATATTTTATTTGTTTTCATTCATGCACTTTTTTTTTTTTCTATTTGTTAATTCATTCATACACTTGAATGAATGTAAAATTATCAAATTGTTCTTTGTTATCACATTTCTAAAGAAAAAGAGGATTTTTCTACACCATTGCATTCATTCTTCGGTATGTGACCATTGTTAGATAACTATAACCGTGACATTCATTTGTTAACATTAAGTAAGAATTTATTTGGTGGATTACTCACAATAAAATTTATTATTATTATTTTTTATTATTTATTAATAATAATAATAATATTTATTAGTATTATTATTTATTACTGTTTTTTTATTTAATAATAGTAATACTATATTATTATTATTATTATTATTATTAATAGTAATAATAAATTAGTATTATTATTAATATTTATTTTAGAAATTTTTGAAATTGAAAATTGTGCACATTTATTTATTAATATTATTCTTCTTGTACTTAAATTTATATATTTTAATTTTAGTTTTTACTACTAACAATATTTCTAATTATAAGTAAAAATTTATTTAAAATTTATATTTATATAAATAAAATATATATTTTCAAATTTTAAAAATTTATAATAATACTACACATTATTTTAATAAATGGGTTAAGGACACTATTGATTTACTAATCATCAAAGTATATTATCCATCCCTCAAAGATTGCTATAAATATATATTTAGATTATTTTAATCCAATTTTATTCTTTTTTTTAATTCATTACAAAATTGATTTAAACTAATTTTATATACTTTTCAGTATTTTGTTTGTCTTAAAAATATTTTAGTTTTATCGAGATTTAAAATGAATCTATTAAATTTATTGATATTTTTTTAAATATGTAAAAAAGATTATCGGTATTTATAATAAAAAAAGAGAGTATGTATTTTAAAATTGTATTCTCTATTCTAAATTATTACTATACTATTTTTATAAAGAGGAATAAGTTATAAATATTTTTTATCAATAAGTTAAATTATAATTAACTCTATGTTTATGACAATAAAAGATGAATGAATGTATAAGTTGCGATTTGAAATTTGTGGCGATAACAGTCTATACAGATTCAAAATCTAATAAAAATAAATACATAAAATAATTATAACAGATTTAAAATCTAATAAAAATACTAATGTAAGATAATTATAATAGATTGGATGGAAGAGATCACTATTATATATGTGGTTTTCAATTTTATACTTTTATTTTAATTATTATGAAATTTAATTGAAATACAAAAAATATAAATATTTTTGATAATTTTTGAAATAACAAACATACATTCAAACAAAGGAAAAAAAATCAAATAATTTTAAATGATTTGTTTTATTCTGAACAATCGCCTTAAAATTCTAAATTCTAAATATACTTTTACTATATTTTGAATTTGCATAGGAGGGTTATTGATTCAATTGGAAGGGTAATTGAATCTTTCTAAATTTTAGGTTATATCAAATATTATATCTCTTAAATTTATGTCACTATTATTATTATAATATCATATCATATAAGTTTGTGCAACTTTAATGATAAAATGTTAATATTTTTATACTAAAAATAATATAAATATTTATTTTTATAAAAAAAATATGAGACAATTATGATTGGTGAATACGTAAATTTCTTATGAAAATATAAAGTTATTATTCTTTTTATATTTTATATATATATTTAACCATTATTATATTATATTTATTTACTATTTTTAGCGATATTGGACGATCCGTGTAAACGCACAGGTAGATAACTACTTAATTATTTTCTTTATTTTTCTACTAAAATATATTTTTCTGACGAGTCGACACTACTTAATTATTCCCACTCACACAATTCTTCTCATATATTTCTGGAAATATAATTTCTAAACTTGAAACAAACGTCTACATAATAAAAAATTATTACAATTTTATCAATATGATAAGCGGTTAATAATGAAAAACAATAATTATTTAAATCATTAATACAGAATCATAAACTTTTTTTTAATATCCCAATCAAGCTAATAAAACAAATATTTTAATAGTACTAAATCATTTTTATAAATTGACACACGGGTTCTAAAATCTTGCCCCACTCTACAAAATTATGAGTGCAGGACGAGGTGGATTCGCAGGCATTACACCTTTTATAAACGAGAAAATGTCAAATGTTGATACAATTATGTGTCTATGTAAAATGTACTCACTATATACACGATATTGCGCGAGTCGTGCGAACACACCGGTAGATAACTATTTAATTATTTCATTTATGTTTTCTACTAATATATACATTTTCGACGGGTCGAAACTACTTAATTTGTATATATTATATATATATATATATATATATATATATATATATATATATATATATATATATATATATATATATATATATATATATATATATATATATATATATATATATATATATATATATATATATATATATATATATATATATTTAATCATAATTATATAATATTTATTTAATATTTATATCGACTTTACAAGACTCGTGCGAACGCATAAATCCTTTACTAGTTTTAAATGAAGGAAAAATAGTTGAGCGGTATTCATGGTTACACCTAAAGATTTTAACTTAGAACAAGGTAATATGAGAGAGAAATAGGGGTAAGATTGTAACTGAAAGGATGCATATGTTCTCTTTTTATTTTCAATAAATCTCGACCATCTATTAATATCAATGGTACTTATTTCGAGCCTCACCGATGAGAGATTTATCTTATCTATTGCTGTTAAAATGAGTTTGGTCTATCAGACCGACACATAAGTCCAATAATTTAGTATGGCTTGGATCACAAAATATCTTAAAAAATATGACCCTATTTTTTGGTCAAGTACATCGGACCTATATTTTCATGGGTCGGACCGGGGTGGATCAAGCGGGCTTCGGGTTGGTCCATTAAAAAAATTGGTAAATTTTAGGAAAAAAAATATTGAAATAAAATATGATTACATAAGTGTGTTTTCAAATGATAAAGAAAAGTTAAAGAGGATGAAGATATATTTTCAAGATGATGTGATCAAGGAAATGGTTGTGAGTTGAAGAGAAAATTTGATAAGTATTGATGATAATATTAAGTTACTCTCTACTTTTACATGAATATTGATAATATTAAGTAGTGATATATATATATATATATATATATATATATATATATATATATATATATATATATATATATATATATATATATATATATATATATATATATATATATATATATATATATATATATATGGATGTTGATTTGATGAATATTTTAAACATCACTTAAAAGGTTTGTGATGACTCTCCAATTATGTTATGACTTATGTAGCTTTTATCCATTACATCTTTTTATAAAATTAAAACTATAATATTGAAATACGGGTCGGGCTGACCCATCAGAATGTACGGGCCTTTGAAAAATGGATATGACTCATTTTTTATAGCCCATTAAACAATTGATCTGGACCAACCCATTTAAACATTTTGACTCACCGAGCCGAAGCGGACTGGGCAGGGACGATCCATTTCCTAGGCGCCACCCTATTTATAAGCAACACAAATAATATGTTTTCTGACAAAATCAATTTAATAACTTAATTAATTAAAAACCTCTATAAACCATAATTACTCTTAGTAATAAGTAAGGGCATTCGCGGTTTAGTTTGGATTAATTTTGAAGTAAAAACTCATTCAATTCAAAGATAAATGTATTCACGATTTGGTTCGATTTTGGATAGTTGATTAAAAAATCAGATCTGATTCGATTTCATACATTTTAATTTGGATCAATTTTTAAATATTTAAATTACAAATTATATTCTATTAAGATTATAAAAATATTAGTAAATAATAGGTTTAATATAATATATAACATGTAATATACATAAAATTAATATTACAAAATAAAAATGATCAATTATGGTTGAAACAAATGAAATAATAAAAATAAATAGATTAAATTAAATTAATAAATAATTTTAAAAAAAATTAGTACCATCGAATAATAAATTAATACAACATATCATATATCTTATAAAAAATAATACAACATATTATATTAATAAAAAATTAAATATGTATTAAAATATATACCTGCGATTTGGTTCGACTTTGAAAAATCAATCCCAAATCCGATCTGAACCGGGCGGATTTCACAAAAATATATCCAAACACATCCAGTAATATTCGATTTCTTGCGGTTTTTGATTTTTTTGGATCGGTTTGCGGTTTTCTTTTGGATTTGAGCACTCCTAGTGAGAAGTTATCAATGCTTCTGGTGATTCATTCATTATTATTATTATTTTTTGGAATCTTGATTGTATTTTTCCCTTTCAATACTATACACTTGTACCGTGTTGATACCTTGCAACGGAACACCTCTTCGGAAAGAGACACCTCTTGGGAATTTCGATACTAAGTTGATCCTTTTCTCGAAAAACACACTATTTGTCCACCTAAAACCTTAAGGTGAAAGGTGAGTCGATTCTTTCACTTATAAATGTTCAAGTCACCATATTCCTATTCAATGCGGGACTATTTTCCCCACTTACTCACATTTGCATTATTATTCTAACACCTATAATAATCAAACATCAAATTTTCATCCATGCGTTTCCACAAGAATGTTTTAGAGTTGACTCAATCAGATAAATGGAAAGTTCATTAGATAAGGCCACTTCCAAGTGTTTGTTTTAATATTATGTTGCACTACATTGTTGTCCCCTCGTGTCGCATAGTAAAAATTTCTAAATCTATTTGTTGTGAAAATGATGCCTTGAAAACAAATTATATATTGTTTCTTTATGATCAAGAAACACACAAGGGTAGAAAAAATGATAGTACACAAATAACAACAAGGAATTAGTTATTAACTGCTATTCTTTATTTTCTCTTCAAACAAGATTACAAGTACACAGGAATAAAAAATAAACCTCTCATCCTAAATTTGGATTTGGAGTATGCAATGATGAGATACTAGTATGCTATTTATAATAAACTTAACCTACTAAATTAATGAGCTTTTTCACAAATACCCGTTACAAGCTAACTTAGGGTACAAGCTAACTTAAACAACTGGACATAACAAACAGGCTCAATTATCCACGCTAACAAACCTAGCATTTTTGAAATTGTATGCTTGACCATACTTCGACTACAACATACACTACTTCGACACCAGCATGTAAGCGACCTTCGACTACATGCTAACCTCTGTCGAACTTGTCGAACCACGAAGCTACCCTTAGACCTAATAGAGTTTGATCCAATATCTCACAAATCTCTACCTTGGAACAAACTCTAATATTAGAAAACAAACTAGATTTCTTCATGCAGCTTTATCAACTGTATACAGTGGAAAAACTTGCAACTTGGCAATGTATTGATGATCATATCAACATCATTGTGATTTGTTGAAACCTTCTGTACTCGGACTTCTCCATGATCAATTATCCTTCTGATAAAATGCAGCCTAACATCGATGTGCTTGGTTCGCTCATGATAGGTTGAGTTCTTCGACAAGTGTATTCACTACTACAAAACACACACACAACAACGCCAAAGTCACCACGGTTTTCCCCAAAACCGTAGTGACACTGCTAAACTAATGCGATAACATTTTATTTTTATTTTTTTAATTGAAATTTTAAGTTTATAATTACGGTTAATTCCCTAACCATGGTGATACAGTTCAGATTTCCTGGGTTCGATCCTCAACTTCCATAAATAATTTATCCCTTTTACTTTAGTGCACGCCTTTTCAATTATATTTATATATAATAAAGAATAATAGGTATGTCTCTACGGCTCTTTTGTATAACCGTTGTTACACACTGGTGATTCTTTGTATATATTAAATACTAAGTACCCATTCTTCCATTGATAAAAGAAATAAACCCTAACACCAACGCTACCGAGAAGAAGAAAACAACCATAACACCACACTCATTGTTGTTATCCAGTCTCGTCTCAATGTCTCATTCCAAGGGTGTAATATCTCGATCTGGAAATTTTTGTGCTTGTGACAGTCGTACAGTTTCGTTCCTATGCAAGAGGGGTCAAAATAAAGGAAGGCTTTTTTGGAGATGTCTAAATTGGTGGAGTGGTGAAACATGTAATTTATTCATATGAGATGGTGAATAAAAATTAGAAGATGAGAGTACTATGATGTCAGAGTTGGAATTTGTTGGGTATTTGAAGGTTATGTATACAGATTCAAAAAAGAAGAACATGAATTAGAAGAACAAACTGAAGTCAGAGAGATTTTCTAGAAATTTGAAGATGTTATATTCTCTTATCTCCTTTTTGTTTAATATTTACTTTGTTATAAAATGTAAAAGTTGAATTAGGGTTTGAAATTTGAAAATGTTATGTTATGTTATATCCTTTATCCTTTATGTTTAATATTTTTTGTACTTTGTTATGAAATATAATAGTTGAATATGCAGTGGACTTGACAGGAATATGCAACTAACAGACCATTTCTTACGAGTAAGTTCATCGCAATAATTTTCAATTATAATAATGTATTTTATCTATTTTGAAGTTTAAGCTGATAGGTTAAGTTGAATGTTTAAGTTGATAACCTTGAGAGAGTTAAGCAGATTAAAACTTCATTACATAAGACTTTCATTACACGATCAAAAACCATAATCAAATCTAAATCCTCTCACTGAGATAAAGTTAGACCAATCATAGTCAGCCTCATCATCATCAGAATCAGAA
This sequence comes from Vicia faba, assembly GCA_948472305.1. Lineage (NCBI taxonomy): Eukaryota > Viridiplantae > Streptophyta > Magnoliopsida > Fabales > Fabaceae > Vicia > Vicia faba. The sequence continues at coordinate 483,014,008 of OX451740.1, read as the reverse complement.
AAAATCACCATTTTCCTTCTCGACCTTCTTCTTCTTCTTCTTCTTCTTCTTCTTCTTCTTCTTCTCCTCCTCCTTCTTCTTCTTCTTCTTCTTCTTCTTCTCCTCCTCCTTATTCTTCTTCTTCTTCTTCTTCTACTCACCCTGAGAGCTCTCATTAGTATAAACACAACACCCTCTACAACAACATATTGAATCTGAGGATAGTTTTGCACCACAACACTGACCTCTATAGCAACATCTTGATTTTGAGGTTGGTTTGGCAACTAAGCACCCTCTACAACAACATTTGGATTCTCAGTATTGTCGGTGGCTTGAGCAGGATAACACATGTTGATTCCTTTGGATGAATTTGTTTTTGTGTCTTAGTTCTTCCGCTTTTATGTTGTTCCTTCTGATTCTTTATCTTTTTATCTTGGAAGTTTTAAAACCAAAGTTGCTGATCATTGTTTCTTTAATTCTATACGCTTTCTTTTCTCTTAGAAGTTGGAAAGATTGAATACCTCGAGTTATTCAAATTTTATTATTTACTTAATAGAATTGTGTACTTGTAATATAAGTTTTGATATCAATTAAAAATCAGTTGAGTGTTGATTCTGGTATGAAAATTTGACATTTATTCATATACTATATCACAACGGTTAATATGAATAACTGTTGTTATAAGGCGCGCTCTTTCCAGATTACTACGACTGTCACTAGACTATGATTGTAAGTACCACATATACAACCACATACTACATAACAATGCTTGGTCCCGCGTGGTTATATATATTTCCTAACCGTTGTTAAATACCTTTTTCGTAGTAGTGATTGCACTTTGACTATCACATTTAATAGTGATAACTCGATCTTGAAGTTTCAGCTCCTTAGCGAAACCTTCAAGCCACAATGCTCCTTTCGCAACTTCAATGAAGGAGATATATTCCGCTTCACTGGTTGATAAGCCTACAATCTTTTGAATTGTCGCTTTCCAACTAATTGATGTGCCAAACATAGTGAAAACATATCCATAAATATATATTTTTGGAATCCATACAGCCTGCATAATCAGAGTCAACATATCCTTTGATTATTGTTTTACTATCTTCACCCAAGGCTCCACCATAAATTAGGACTCTGTTCATAGACTCATTTATGCACCTTAGAATCCACTTTAATGCTTGCCAATGAGCCTTTCCAGGATTCGTCATGTACCTGCTTATAAGACTTATTGCATATGCTATATCGGTTCTAATACGGACTATAACATACATCAAAGAACCTACTATATTAGCATATGGGATGTTATTCATATAACCTATTTCGACATCAGTACTGGGACATTGATCTATACTCAACTTGAATTGATGATTTGTTGGAGTCATAACAATCTTTGAATTCGACATACCAAATTTATGAAGAATCTTCCGTAGGCATGCCTCTTGAGATAAGCATAATTTTGACTACTTTCTATCTCTTCGAATGTGAATCCCAAGAATCCTGAATGCAGCTCCCAGATCCTTCATGTCGAACTCCTTATTAAGTTCAACCTTCACACTCATTACATCTTTGACATTGTTGCTTTCTATGAGAATATCATCCATATAAAGCAACAAAATAACAAATGAATTACCAGGTCAAAATCTGAAGTAAACAAAATAGTCGAACTGACTTCTAATGAAACTTATGTTTGTCATGAACTTGTCGAATCTCCTATTCCACTGTCGAGGAGATTGTTTCATTCCATATAAAGACCTCTTCAACTTGCACACATAAGCTTCCTTCTCCTTTTCGACATACCCTTTAGGTTTCCTCATCAGGATTGTTTCATCTAGATCACCATACAAGAACACGGTCTTCGCATCCATTTCTTCCAGTTCAAGGTGGAACTGTGCCACAATGGCAAACAACATTCGAATGGGCATGTGCTTCACAACAGGAGAAAACACATCATTGAAGTTGACACTTCTTTCTGAGTGAAACCCCTGACGACCAACCTTGCCTTGTATCTTTTCAACGCCTCTCCTTTGATTCCTTCCTTAACTTTGAAAATCCATTTACAGCTGACTAACCTTGCTCCAGCAGATTTCTTGATCAGTTTCCAAGTGTTGTTATCATTAATAGATTTCATCTCATCATCCACGGCCTTCAGTCATATTTTGACTCCTCATAACTTCCTTATGGTCTCTAGGTTCTTCGTTTAGAACCTCACTTGCAGAGATTAAGGCACAAGTTATAAGATTTGCATACCCAAGTCTCTGAGGTGGCTTGATGAATCTTCTCGACCTATCTCTTACCAATAGGCAGTCATCGATAGTTTCCTCAACTTCCTCAGCATCTTCTACTTCTTCTTCGACTTCATCTGGGATACGAAATTCAGCATCAACATGCTCCACCTCAATATGAATCTCTACCTATTCCAGCTCTTCGTCAGATATTTCTGCACTTCTACCAACATCATCAGTTTTCTTAAAAGCCATTTCAGCTTCATTGAAAACTACATCTTGACTGGTGATACTCCTCATGTGGCCTGGCTCTAAGCACCATAACCTATAAGCTTTGACTCCTTCAGGGTATCCCATGAACGTGCATTTCAGAGCTCTAGGCTCGAACTTGTCTTTCCTAATGTGAGTGTTGTACCCCAAAATTTGCCCTCCCATATTTCTCAAAAAAACATTTCAAGAAAGATCCCCAAGTTGCTCAAGATAGTCCAAGGGTTGGCAAGACAAGCTCTCTTCTAAGGCAGTCTACCTCAAATTAGGGTTTTATGTTGCATCTAGATACTTGAGTCCAAGGGACCCCAAATTCTCAACATTGTCCTAATATGTTCCCAAGATCATCCATGTCAAGTTTCAAGCCTTGCAGAGAAAGTTTGCTCAGTCAATTGCTCAAAGGCCCAAAAATCGACTGTGCTAGGGCAAAAGTCAAATGTGGCCCACATACAGTCAAACTTCAAGATTTTTGGTCAACATCCTCATTTTGAAGTATATTTCATCATTTTATCAAATATTGATCATGATTCATCAAGGAATGCTCATAATTCATCAAGAACCAAAAGTTGCTAAATTAGGGTTTTGTAGGAAAAGTCAACTCAACTTTGACCAAGCATAACTTTCTCATACTTTATGAGAAATGACCTATCCAAAGCTCATTTTTAATAGGATATAATTCCTTACAATCCATCTTCATCTCCCAAGTTTAAAATATGCACTCATAAGAAGTTATGAATTTGGACATTATAGGTCATTTTGAAAAGTCAACAAAAACAACTTTTTTGTCAAAGCTTCATACTTGAGCATGGAATATAAAATTGAGATGAGACCAAAAGGTTTGATTAAATTACATCTCAAGATTTCTAAAAAGTCCTATAACACCTCCAAAGAGTCAAAATTGAGGAAGTCATGCATTGGTAAAGTTGATCCTTTTTGCAAAATTGCCAAAAGTCAACTATGTCTAAAACTTCAATTTTTGCCAAATGGGCCCAATATTTTTCACTTATTTTGAGTTGGCAATATAGTCCACGAGCTCTAGCCCGTGCCACTTGTCCTTATCATGTTTTTATTATTTATTTTGATTTTTATTTGAATTAATTCAAATTTAAATCAAAACAAATCATATAAAATCCAAAATATTGAAAACAAAAGATTTTGTGCTTGTTTCAGGTTTTAAATTACAGCTAGCATCAAATCAAAATCATGAAAGGCATTGGGGTGGACAAAAAGATTGATTTTAGGCCAATTTTGGAATGATATTCAAGAGAATCAAATCACAATCAAATTCAATAATGGAAGAAGATTGAGTACATTCTATCAACCTTAATCCATTCCTTGATACATATAGAGTGCGTGCAGACCCAAAACTAGGTTAGAAGGAGGCGTGTGATCAAGAACACAAACTTGAAAAATCAAGAAAAAGTGCAAACACGATTTCATTGTTCCAGGCCAATTCAAGACTCTTTGCCCATTCCAATCGATTCCTGGGATCCCTAGCAAGTAAAAGCTATCAAAACCAAGCATTTCCAGGCCCTATATCACGCTGTAAGTCCATCACGACCTTGCTTATTTCTTGAATTCGGTTTACACGATTTAGACATTGTTAGCATGAATTAACCATACATTCTTGATCCATGGAACATTTGCAAGCTTTCTATATTGTTTAATTGCATTTATATGGCCTATAGTGGATTTCACCATTATTAGGGTTCTTTGTTTTAAATTGGGATTTTGATTTACAGGAAAAATTGGGCCATGAAAGGGCCATCATTGAACTCAGCAGGTCCAGACGAAGCCATTCATGGCTTTAGTTTTGATTTATCTTACTCATGCTTGATTTTGAGAAATGGCAGGGATATAGTGACAGACAAACGTCCGTAGTTTTGATTTATCTTACCCATTATTAGGGTTCTTAGGTAAAAGTCTGGGACTTTTACCAACGGAACAAGGTTGAAGACGACTGCGTGGCACCCTTCCATTGGATTGTTTGAAATTTCGCGCTAATATTGGTTTACTTCGCTTGTTTATTTTATATTGATTTTTGTTTATATTACATACAACAAAAACAATTGGCCCAGTGGTAGCTAGGCAAGCGTTAAGGCGTTGGAAAGCTTGAGGTCAGGGGTTCGACCCCTGCCTCCAACGTTTGTTAGTTTTCTTAATTCCTTTCAGGCAATTCAGTGCATACACAAGTCAAGGAGCACCATGCTCCCTCAAGATCCAACCATTCAGAAATCCAATAAGCCAGATCTGATGGCTATGATGTGATGACCATGGTGTGCCTCAGTCAAGGCAATGCGCTGGATCTTAGAAGTCAACGTGGACTTCAAATTATTGGGCCCAAAACTGCTTCTCACACCCCCCCAAACTGCTAAATTCAGGCCCAAATCCTTTTCTCTATTCTTTTTTTATTTGTTTTATTTAATTTTATTTATTTATTTTACTAACCAAATAATTATTTTCTTTTATCAAAAAATCACAAAAATATTACTTTTCATAAATTAGGTCTAGATTTTATTTTTATAAAAAAAACTAATTAATTTCATTAGGTTTGTTAATTTAGATAACTTTAATTTCTTTTTTGTAAATAAATTAAAATTAATTAGAACAAATAGATTTTTTCTATTTCTAATTTAATTATATTTTCTTTTTTCCTAAAAAATAACAAAAACACAAAAATAGGCCATGTCATTATTTTCATTAATTAATTTAATCACTAATTAATTTTTGTATTTAATTTAGAAAACCTATGTGATACGGTGGGAGAACTGACTTGAGGTTTTGAGTTTGTGTTCGCAAATATTGCGGTTAGCAAGAGTCGCCACCGACTTTTCTTTTATCCAAAAGGAAAGGTAAAAAAGCACAGGAAAGACCTTTGAGATGTTTTCTTGAGTTCGGGGGGTAGATAATGAAAAGGGAAGGTATTAACACGCTTTTCATCCATGGTTTTCCATGGGCTCTTAGTTACTTGTTTAGATCACTTGCTTTCCTTTTGAAATTGTTTGAAATGGTGCTTTGTGTGGTTTTGAAAGTATTTTGAAAAGAGGACTTTGTTTAGGAAAACTTTGTAATGATTCTCGTTCGTAAGAATGTATACAAAGATGTTTGTCTTTTGAAAAATGTTTCAATGTTTTGAAAGTTGTTTGGAAACGTTTTGAAATGTGTGTGTTTGTTTTTGAAAATATCAAGGATTGTTTGCAAATTGATCAAGTAACTAGAAGCTATCTACCTACTCAAAAGTCTTTCTTGTACATTTTTATTCCTTTGACATTGTTGATTTACCATTGGTTTGGTAAACAACCCTATCTTTGGATGTTAAATGGGACGGGCGTGGGTCATCGTATGACCATGATAACAATGTTACCAAGTATCTTAGCATGCTTAAGGGACCAAGATCATTTTGTTTTTAGGCAACCTTTTGATAGCGTCATCGAGGGACTATGATCTTTTGTTTTGTTTTGTTTTGCCAAGATGCTTTGCATGCATACCATGGCCATTCATTTTAAGGCAACCAAGTGGGTGAAACCCTAGGGGTGTTTATGTGCAATGTGTTGTTATTTTACATGCTTTTGTTTGTCTTGTATTAGGTCATTCTATTTGTTTGATTTTTGTCTTATCATACAAATCCTAATTTTAATAAACATGTATATAATGCGATAAATTGCGTAAAATAAATCTAAGCTATTACAACAATTATTATGGGAGGGGGGATACAAGTTTTTGAATGGGGATATTTGCACAAAAAATAAAACCTAATATACTATTACAATCCAATTGAATTATTGTACAAATAAATAAATAAACAAGTATTTAAATATGCAATAAAATGTACTTATGCAAAAATGGCTTGTATTAATTTTATGTATGAAAAAAATAAAATTATTTAAGTCCTAAAAATAAGAAAAATAATATTATTATTTTTGAAAGGGTGAAACCCTAGTTTTTTTTATTAAAAGAAAAATATGTTCTATATTATTTTATTTTGTCCTTTTTTGTATAAATAATAAATAATGTTATTAACAAATATTAAAAATTTAAATATGTATGAAAATAATATATTATGTGAAAAATAATAAAATAAAAATGTATAGTATTTATTTAAATATATTCACAATTTATTTAAGAGAATAAAGTATATTATTACTAATAAACTATTTTTTTATGCAAAAAAAAAAAGTAAAAAAAAAAAAATATTTTTCATGATTTTTTATGGTTCAGAAAAAATAAATAAAACATTAAATATAAAAATGAAAAGAAAATATGAAAAATAAATAAAATAAAACCAGAGGGTGTGGATATCAAGTCAGGGGTGTGTGAAAAGTAGAAATAACAAGCCCAAGGCGCGCCAGGCCCAAGCCAGTTCGTCCCTGTCCTCCAGCCAAACATTTGCGCGCGTTCTTGCCTTCAACCTGTAACTCTCTATTCTTTGCACAAAAACAAAAACTTGCAACATAAAAAATGTAGCTTAGAATCTCACGATTCCAATGATATAAAATCCATAATCTAACTCTCAAAGACCAGAGAGATTTAATCACCCCTAATTTCTGACCTAAATATTTCAGCATGTTCATCAATCAAATTCTCTTAGCTCAGTTAAAATAAATGACAACTATGCATATGTACAGCTTCACCATGTTAAGGACTACATCCTTGCTTCACAAATCAAAGCTTACGAATTCCTAAATAGAGAGATAGAGTTTTAAAAAATACCTTGTTCAACTGAGTTTGAACATGGCAATGTGGGGACTTTGAGTGAGACTTGAGGATCGTGTGAGCTTCCTTGAAGTTCCCTCAAGCTTTTCCAATGCTTAGCTGGCCTTGTGGATGGCTGAAACTTCCTGCACGAGTCAACCTGCAACCTTCAAGTTTGAAAATGGTGATGTCTGAAATAGAGGTTACAGCAACAGGACAAGGGCTTGGATGGTTTGGATATGATGTGGATGAAGTGTTTCAAAGTTTAAAAGGCAAAACGCACGAGCCAAAATGAAGTTGGCTTTGATTTTGCAGAAGCTGCCCTATTTGGGCAGAAATTTGTGTTTTTGAGTTTTGGAATGTTTCAGAGCATAAGCCTTCGTGTTCTTATTTGTGATATGTTTGTGAAGTTTTATATAGTGATACAAAGTCCACCCTTTTTCTGTTGTACAAGTTCTCACTCCTTTTGCCAACTTGCTTGCATTTGAAGAAAAGTTGAAGTGACTATGCCAAAGGCATGTACTTGCTAGTTCTAGGGCTGATAATAGTTGGTAAACATTGCTGGATATCTGTGGACATTGCTTGTAACTAAGAAACAGGTCCATGGCTCAAGAATTGTAAAGTTGCAAAAAGCTTGCTTTATCAAAATGGCATTGTGCTCTTTATGCCATTTATGGATTTATTCTTTGAACAATGCTTCAAAAGCCAAAATAAAGCCATTATCCATTGAGTTGGCATTTAATTATGGAGTGTAGAAGGGATTTAGGACCTGTAATGCAAGGTACAAGCATGCTAGAATCTGATTTGCAACTTGAACCATTGTGAAAATGGCTTGAACAAAAGTGACAAAATGCCATTTTCTCTTCTTCGATTCTCCCTAACCACAAATGATCTTGGAGAGTTCTTGGACATTTTGGAAAGCTTGCAACATTATCTACAATCCATCTTTGAAATTCATTTTGAGATACCTCTTGGAACTAGGTGAAAAATGTCCATGAAGTTGGGTCAAAAACCTGCCTAAATTAGGGCAAATTTTCACTAAGTCTTTTAGTTCATGGACCCTTATTCACAAATTCATAACTTGAGATCCAAGCATCTTTTGGGAAAACTTTGTCAATAAAAGTTGTATATTTCATGGAGGAATAAAACTTTCATGTTGGAAGTTTTCTTTGAATCCAATTGCATCATGGTGAAACTGTTGCTCATTCAGACTCAGATCTCAGATACAGTTCGGATACGCTCTAGACACGAATGCTATTCTAGTATTCTTTCAGATTCAAACTTCAGATACAGTCCAAATACGCTCCAGACATGGTTGCCATTCGATGACTTCCGTATCTGGAGTGTATCCGTACTGTATCTGAGATCTGAGTCTGAATGAGCAACAAAATGACTTTCGTGTCTGGAGTGTATCCGTACTGTATCTGAATCAGAAAACTGAATAAGGGCCAGAATGGCATCCGTGTCTGGAGCGTATCTGAACTAGAATCTGAATAAGTGACATAATAACTTCCGTGTCTGGAGTGTATCTGAACTGGAATCTGAATAAGTGACAGAATGACTTCCGTGTCTGGAGTGTATCTGAACTGTATCATGATTGTATACTGTTAATGGTAGCTTGTTAATCTTATCCTGAAAAGGGCAAAATGTTAGCTGAAACACAAATTTATGTTGCATGAAATGTATGATGTAATATATGTGTTTTATCAGTGTTTATGATACATGGATGTAATGTATGCACATGTAAGCTGATTTGCTGTATTGCTGAGGAAAATAAATCCTTGGCAACTAGGGATAATAAAACCCTTAACTGCTGTCGGGGAAAATAAATCCTTGACTGCTGAGAGTAAGAAATCCTTGGTGATTGTTGGGGATTAAAATCCTTGACAACTTCTATGGGGATATGAGGATCCTTCATGTCTTGAAGTTGGAGTATTGACAAAAATTCTGCTGTGAGAGTAGTGCCAATCTGCTTGAGAAATTTTCTTGGGAAATCCAGAGAACTTTGATGACTTCTACTGGGGGTTACACAATGAGAATCCTTATTCTGCTAGGGAATAGGGAGAAACTCTGATGACTTCTGCGGGGAATTAAGAATGAGAATCTTCATTCTGTTGAGGAGCAATGAAAACTTTGGTGACTTCACTGGGGAATTAAGAATGAGAATCTTCATTCTGTTGAAAAATAAAAACTCTGTGGGAAGAAGGCTTACTGCTGAGGAGTAAGTTCAGGAGTTTGGGTTGTCTGCCACTCTAATGGGAAGTTATCCTAGGTTGGGGAGAGACAAAAGTTAACCGTTATCTGGTTGATTTCCAAGCTTCAAGACAACCTGCTGGAGAAACTGGACTGACTGAAAGGTTTCCATTAGGGATTGATAGTTAGAAGTTTTGGCTCCGCTGGAGATTGGGAGTTTGAAGTTTTAACTCTGATGGGAAATAAAGGTTTGAAATTTAGCTCCATTGGGGATCTAGATGATGTACTGTAGGGATTGCTCATGGAATAGCCTAAAGACGTTTTCATATCCTTTCAGTTTGTCAGTAATTGTTCTCTTCCATCCTGTTTATTTGTAAACAATAATTATGTTAAATATGCATATGTTCATCAATGAATCATTGGACATTTTTGCACATAAAAACACAAGTGTAAAGAGAAAAGGACAAATAGTTTTCTGCACTTTTAAAGATGTATCTTTGTATTTACTTTGAATAAGTATTTGTGTACAAAGGATACAGACATCCTAGTAAGAGGATGGTGCCATGAAAGTAAGAAAAATTTATACAAAGAAAAGATAGCTATGCGTAAAAAATCCCATGGGGTTCCCATTCCTCTATAGCCTTCGTAACTCCGAATATCTTGTCCATTTGTTGCTTCGTCTGAAGATGATTGAATTGATCAGAAGCTCAGAGTTTGTCTGTGAAGAGATTTTCCTTAAAGTGATCTGACGAGACATAGTCATACGCTTTAATTCCCTAACTTTTGCCTGGACCGCCCTTTCGGTTTTTCAGTCCACCGGGAAACCCTTTTTTGCCCAAGTCGCCCTTTCGAGTTTTCAACTTGCCGGGTGTACATATTTTTTTGTTTTATCCCTAATTTTTGCCTGAACCTCCCTTTCCGGTTTTTGATTCACCGGGATGCCCTTTTTTTGCCTAGGTGTGTCAACCTAGCGGGTCATTTATGCGTAGTATTTTTTGACTATGTCTGCGTTTGCAGGGTGCGGCAAGTCATCACGGTCCATGGTGGTTAAGATCACTGCCCCACCAGAAAAGATGTTCTTGATCATAAATGGTCCTTCATAGGTAGGAGTTCAGTTGCCCCTGGGATCACTTTGTGGCAAGATAATGCGCTTGATCACTAGATCTCTGACTTGATACATCTGGCGTCTGACTTTCTTGTTGAAAGCCTTAATCATCCGCTTTTGATACGTCTGACCATGGAAAACAGCAGTAAGTCTCTTTTTGTCAATTAAGCTCAACTGATCAAGTCGGGTCTGGATCCACTCGTCTTCACTCAAACCAGCATATTTCATGATTCTCAAGGAGGGAATCTGAACCTCGATATGTAAAACAACCTCCATGCCGTATACCAAGGAATAGGGTGTTGCCCCAATTGATGTGCGTGTCGTGGTACGGTAGCCGTGGAGAGTAAACGGTAACATTTCATGCCAGTACTTGTAGGTGACTGTCATCTTTTGTATGATCTTTTTGATATTTTTGTTAGCAGCTTCGACTGCACTATTCATCTTTGGCCGGTAGGGAGATGAATTGTGATGTTGAATCTTGAACTGCTCGCATAAAGCGGTGATCATAGTATTGTTAAGGTTTGTACTGTTATCGGTGATGATCCTTTCGGGGATACTGCACCGGCAAATAAGATTATGCTTGATGAAGTGGGCAACAACATTCTTAGTAACAGATACGAAGGAAGATGCTTCGACCCACTTGGTGAAGTAGTCAATGGCCACCAGAATGAAGCGGTGTCCATTGGATGTTGTAGGCATGATCTCTCCAATCATGTCGATTCCCCACATAGCGAAGGGCCAAGGAGCTGTTAAGACATTTAGAGGAACTGGAGGCACGTGGACCTTATCCGCATAGATTTGACATTTATGGCAGGTTCGGGAATGTTGATAATAATCAACTTCCATGGTAGACCAGTAATAGCCTGCCCATAGAATCTTCTTTGCCATCGTATGCCCACTAGAGTGAGTGCCAAAGGTACCTTCATGCAATTCAGCCATGATCTTTTTAGCTTCAGCTTTGTCCACACAACGGAGCAGAATAGAATCATGATTGCGCTTGTACAAGATGCCATTACTCAAAAGAACTTTGCCGAGAATCTCCTTAAGAACTTTTTGTCATTGACTGAAGCTCCTTTTGGATATTCTTGAGCCTTGAGATACCTTTTGACTTCATGAAACCATGGCTGGTCCACTACTTCTTCGGTATTAATCTCGTGACAATGTGTCGGTTCGTCCATCCGTTCAATGGTAATTTGGGGAGCCTCATTATCCCAGTTAAGTTTAAACATGGATGACATTATAGCTAGAGCATCTGCTAGCTGATTTTCTTCTCACGGGAAGTGCTCGAAGGTAATCTGCTCGAAATATGGTAACAATGTCAAGACATGTTCTTTGTAAGGGATGAGATTTGGATGCTTAGTGTCCCACTCTCCTTTGATCTGACTGATGACCAAAGCTGAGTCCCCAAACACAATCAAAGATTTGATTCCCAAGTCTATGGCAGCCTTGAGTCCGAAGACGCATGCCTCGTACTCTGCCATGTTGTTCGTACGGTTGAAGCAAAGTCTGGCAGTGAAAGGAGTATGGAAACCTTCTAGGGATATGAGTACCGCGCCGATACTGTTGCCAAGTGCATTGGAAGCCCCATCAAAGTACAGGGTCCATCGGGATCCTTGTTCAGGTTCGTCATATGGTCTGGAATCTTCAATATTGTCCAAAGTTATGATATCTTCGTCAGGGAAGTCGAACCTCATGGATTGATAATCTTCAACAGCTTAATGAGCCAGATGGTCAGCTAGCACACTACCCTTTATAGCTTTTTGGGTCGTGTACTGTATGTCGTATTCCGTTAGGATCATCTGCCATCTAGCTATTCTTCCATACAAATAAGGCTTCTCAAAGATGTATTTGATTAGATCCATCTTAGATATCAGCAAAGTGGTATGAGTCAACATATACTGCCTTAGCCGGCGAGCACCCATACCAAAGCGTAGAAAGTTTTCTCGAGCAGTGAATATCTGGTTTCACAGTCGGTAAACTTTTTGCTATGGTAATAAATGACATGCTCTTTTCGGCCAGACTCGTCATGCTGCCCCAGTACACACCCCATTGAATTCTCTAAGACGGTCAGATACATGATTAGCGGTCTTCCCTCGACGTGTGGCATCAAGATAAGAGGTTCTAGCAAATACTCCTTGATTTTATCGAAAGTAATCTGATAGTCATCATTCCATCTAACTACCTGATCTTTCTTCAACAGCTTGAAGATTGGCTCACAAGTAGATGTTAGGTGAGAAATGAACCTTGAAATGTAGTTTAGGCGTCCCAAGAAACCTCTGACCTCCTTCTCAGTGCGAGGAGCATGCATTTCTTGTATAGCTTTGACTTTGGCAGGATCAACCTCGATGCCTTTGTTGCTGACAATGAAACCTAAGAGTTTACCGGACCGGACTCCGAATGTACACTTGTTTGGTTTCAATCTGAGCTTGTACTCCTTCAACCTGACAAACAACTTTTGCAAGTGATCAAGGTGTTCTTCTTCAGTTTGTGATCGGGCTATCATGTCATCTACGTAGACCTCTATCTCATGATGTATCATATCATGAAACAAAGCTACCATGGTGCATTGATAGGTTTCCCCGACATTCTTCAGTCCGAATGTCATCATTTTGTAGTAGAATGTACCCCACTGTGTGAAAAATGTAGTTTCATTCATGTCCTCAGGTGCCATTTTGATCTGGTTATAGCCTGAGAATCCGTCCATGAAAGAAAATACTTTGTGTTGAGCTGTGTTGTCAACCAGGATGTCTATGTGCGGAAGTGGAAAGTCATCTTTAGGGCTGACCCTGTTTAAATCTCTATAATCCACGCACATTCTCACTTTGCCGTCCTTCTTAGGCACATGCACAATGTTAGCAACCCATTATGGATAGGAAGTAACAGCCAAAAATCCAGCATTGAACTGTTTCATAACTTCTGCTTTGATCTTCTCTGACATGTCAGGTCTCATGCGGCGGACCTTCTGTTTCACTGGTGGACAGTCTTCTCTTGTGGGTAGACGGTGTACCACAATGTCTGTATCAAGGCCCGATATGTCTTCGTATGACCAGGCAAAGATCTCAACATAATCATGCAACAACTGAATTAGGCGCTCCTTGACACTCGGCTCTAGATTGGCACCTATCTTGATTTCCTTTTTATCATCCTCATTTCCCAAGTTGATTGTATCCAACTTCTCCTCATGAGGCTGAATTGCTCTTTCCTCTTGCTGTAGTAGTCTGGCCAATTCCCCCGGCATCTCACAATCTTCCTCACCTTCGTATTCGACTTGGTAGATCAGATCTTCAGAGTCACTGAAGGCTATATCAGTATCGTTAACCATGGGTTCCAGAATGGAAGGGTACTTGCATTTGTGAGTATGGGTGTGTGTAAGGGATATCCATCTTAAAACAACAAAATGTAAAAGAAAGACAATGAGCACAAAAGGTTTAAATATGAAAAAGCATCCATGATTCATTGAAATGACATATGAAAATGAAATAAGAACCCTTACAAATGGACCTATGTGCCTCGGGTAAGACACATGGTTGAAAAAGTACGAATTGTTTGTGAATTATTACAGTCCAACAGAAATGGAAAAGATAAATTACTGCAGTATGAAAGTAATCAGAACAAAGTCTTTTGCTTCCCAGTTGCACAGTCCTCCGCCAACAGTTGGAAAAATCCAGTCTTCTAAGTTGCCCTCTTCTTCACTGTCCTCTAGTGTATTAACCCCTCGATGGCTGATCTTCACAGGTGGCCCTCCGACACGGGAGTGGCGCACAACCTTCTGACCAGTCAAAGTAAACCCCAAGCCGAATTTGTCTGATTTGAAAGGAAAGTCAGGAAGCTGCCCCCAGATAGTGGATCCGCCTTCTTCCACTACTGCCCTTGCATCCTTGAGAGATGACATCCGTGGTACAGGTCTTGTGATCACAGGAGTTGAAGATACTGCTTTGGTCGCCGCTACTCCAGGAGAGACTTCTTCAAAATGTTTGAAAGGGGTCTCTATGAATTCGCCATCTAACTCCACATAACGGAAGGAATTCAGATGACTAATCATATATTCCTCTTCCCCATGGACAGTTATGATTTTCCCTTGGACGGGGTACTTGAGCATCTGGTGCAAGGTGGAAGTGACAGCTCCGGCATTGTGAATCCAGGGACGTCCCAACAGGCAAGAGTAAGAAGGAAGGATGTTCATCACGTAGAATGTTGAATTGAATGTCTGGGTACCCACCTTGATCGGGATGTCCACCTCCCCGTGGACCATCCTTTTAAAGCCGTCAAATGCTCTCACAATTATATTGCTGGGTTTTAATGTCAGCCCCTCATAATCCAACCTATCCACGGCTTTCTTTGGCAAGACATTTAGGGATGATCCCGTATAAACCAAAACATGGGCTAGGGTGGTTCCCCTACACTCCACCGAGACATGTAGTGCATCGTTATGTTTTCTCCCTTTGGAGGTTATGTCGGCATCGGAGAAACCCAGGCCATTGTCAACTGTCAGACTGGCTACACACTCTTGGAATTGATCTTCCGAAGTCTCTTGCGGCACGTGTGCTATCTTCAGAAACTTGACCAAAGCTTTAGCATGTGCCTCAGAGAAAAGCAGCAATGCTAACATAGAGATTTTGGAAGGGGTCTGCCCTAGTTGTTCAACCACATCATAATCACTTTTCTTAATAATCCTCAGGATTTCTTCCATATCCTTTTTGGATGTTTAAGAAATAACTAGTGATTGAGCCTTCGTCAAGACAGGCTCCTCTTGAACATTCTTTCCTTTGTCATGAGCAACGGAAACAGGGATGGGAGTTGTATTGTTTTTGTCAGCGAGTACACTTGTAGGTACAATTACTGGTGCATAGGAGATCTTCGGAATGGCCATGGGTCCAAAGACTGCCGTTGGAGGAGCAATCTCTGGAGAAAAGATTCTTCCACTACGTGTAACCTTGCTTGTTCCGAAAATGTTACCGATGTCGGGAGTATCCTCTTCAGAGCTTTCTTCTTCAGGAGTCTGTTCAATCTGTTTGACACCATGGTAGTAGATTTCTCCACCATAGTTCCATGGTACCATTTTATCGGATTTGTATGGGGCTGGCCCGGGCATTGTTATCTTCAACGGAATAGTCACTGGAGCAGATGTAATCCTAATGGGATTTTTAGGAACCCTGGAAGGATTGGCATATATGGTTATTATTGAAACTTCTGGAACTGGAATGGGTGAAATAGGAGCTTTCTCAAACAAGATTTCTCGGTTATCAATCAATTGTTGGATTCCTTTCTTCAACAGAGGATAGTCAAATGGTGAGGACAGGCAAGTATGGAAATCTTGGTCACAACCTGGGAACACCCCAACTTTTAACAAATTCAACTTGATGGTTAGGAGAGGAGTTAATAGTTCATCCACAGTAGAAACAAACAGATCTTCTTCCACAATATTGGCATTGTGTCCATGCCTAGGCATTGGAGCGGAGATAACATTCGGTTTCTCAGGAGCTTCAAATTCAACTTCCTTTGCGTTAATCAGATATTGAATCTTATTCTTCAGAGCCCAACAGTTGTTGGTGTCGTGCCCTGGACTTTCCGAATGGTACGCGCATTTGGCGTTGGGATGGCAATGCGGAGAAGCAGTATTAGGATTTTTAGGGGCCTCTTTCAGAATGGCAAGATTCAACTTCAGGAGATGTGGTAGGACTTGAGCAGGAGTCATGTTTATCTTGGTGAATTGCCTCACAGGCCTTTCCACCCTTTGCTGGTTATTTCTCGGCTAATCATTTCTCGGCTAGTTGTTTCTTGGCTGGTCTGATGCAGACTTTTGAATCATAACAACCCCCACTGTTGGTCGTCTTTCAATTCTTCCCTGATTCCTCTGGGCATAGACAACAGACACTTACTTTTTTCCTGTGAAGGGCTTTTTTGCAACAGTTGAGGCAGACGCGTCCTTCTGAATTTTCCCGCTTCTAATACCAGCTTCCACCCTTTCGCCAGTTAGAATCAACTCAGTGAATCCCGCAGAGGAGCTTCCAATCAGGTGAATAAAGAAAGGACCTTAAAGAGTCCCCAAGAACATGTCCACTAGCTCTCTTTCAGATAAAGGTGGTTGCACCCGTCCGACTAAATCCCTCCACTTTTGGGCGTAGTATTTGAAGCCCTCATTGGTAGCCATAGCCATACTCTGTAGATGAGTACGGGTTGGCGCCAAGTCGGAGTTGTATTGATACTATTTATAGAATGCGGCTGCCATGTCTTCCCAATTATGCACATCTTCTCTCTCCAACTGGTAGAACCAATCAAGCTGCATTCCTGATAAACTGTCCTAGAAAAAGTGGACCCACAAATCTTTGTCAGAAGAATGTGGTTGAATTTTCCTGACATAAGATCGTAGGTGCATCTTAGGGCAAGACACCCCATCATACTTAGCAAACAGTGGCACCTTAAACTTAGGAGGGATTACAATTCCAGAAACCAACCCTAACTCCTCAAAATCCAGCCCCGACACTCTCTGCACTTCCATAACAGCTAGACGTTCTTCCAAGTTTTTGTATTTGTCATCGGCCGGAGGGTACTGTTGTTCAGAGTAGTCCTCATCTTCCTCTTCTTCTGCTTCATAATCTGATGGCACTGCCGTTCCTTTACCTTTTCCTTCCCCCTCTTCAGATGTTGATGGTAATTCCAAGGTCTGTCTGGCTTGTCCTTCAAACCTTCTGCCCATGATAACCACACCGTCTCGCTTCTTCTTCTTTTTCTCTTTCTACTTCTCTAGCAGAGTCTTGAGCTCCTCCTTCCCCTTGGCTAAGGTCAAGAGTAGCTGTTGAAATTGTGAATTCTGAGCTTGCAAATCTTTGACTGTTTGTTCAATATCCATCTTGCTGAAATAAACAGCAGAGAGATGAGGAAACTTGGTGTGAATACCTGTTTATGCATATGATGAATGATATGTATTCATGTAATGCTTTCAAGGATTCAGAAATTCAAAGTTGTTTTAAACAAAAAAGAAACACACGTTATATTAATAAGATAGAATTGTTAGTACATAAATGCCCCTTGGGCAAAATAATACAAAATTCTAAGGTAAAAAGACGTTGCGCATCCTCTTTGGTGCAATGTAGGTGTTGAGAGTCTGCTCTTCATGAAGTAGCCGAGTGAGTTCCAAAACCTTCTTCTTGCTTGCGTAGAATTGTGCTTCGAAAGTGTCGCGCTCTCCCTTGAGCTGTATCCATCTCCTTTGTAGATCTTCGAGTGATGTTGGCATGTCAGGATGTAGGAGGGTGTATGGAGTCTCTCCTTCCATAACATGCTCTATAATCACTGGGAGAATGGAGGGGTAAGGCATCATAAGACTTTGGGCGCGGGTTCGTACCCACTTGAGGTAAGGCTCAAGAGGGATGGAATTCTTGTGTCCCAAGGTCTTACTGTCCACCGTGTTGGGCATTCTCCAAGCTCGGATGAACCTTTGTCAGAGTCCTTAATTGTCGTTGTCGAAGTCGAAAACCAATCCTTGAATCAGCATATCATGTAGGCCATCCCTTCGGGCATAACCAAACTGTCTCAGAGCCAAGCAAGGGTTGTAGGTGATGCCTCCCCTAATTCTAAGTAGAGGGACATTAGGGAATTCCCCACAACAGTCAATGATGATGACATTCTCTTTTGATCGAGAACACCAATGGATATCTGAATGGTTAAGTGTCATTAACCGTTGTGACCACCTCAAGCCTTGCTCATTCTTCAAGACTGATTGGGGAAGATGAGAAATAAACCATCTTTCCAGGAGAGGAGTGTAACACATGAGAACACCTCTTTTCCTCATTATACGAGTGTGAAAAGAGTGGAGGATATCCCCAAGCAATGTAGGCACCAGGTTGCGAGACATGAAGATTTTGACAGCACTCACATCTATGAGTTGGTCAGGATTAGGGAACAAGACCATCCCATAGATGAGAAGAGCTACAATCTTCTCAAAAGCTTGTAAGTCCAAGGAATTCCAGCAGCTTTGGACCTTCTCAAACAGAAACTTTGACAAGAAGCCTTTGACACCACTTCTAGTTTCCCAATGTGTTGTGACATCAGATGAGTGCAAGTGCAGGGCTTGAGCAATCTCTTCTGGCTTTGGATCTCTTTCCTTACCGTTGAAGGGTAGTTGATTGAGAACAGGAATCCTCAAGAGTTGAGAAAATTCCTCCAAAGTAGGCACAAGTTGGTAGTCAGGGAATGTAAAGCAATGATGCAATGGGTCAAAGAACTGGAAGAGAATTTTCAGCATATCCTCCTCTGTGTTGGCAGTGACCAAGTTGAGTAGAAGACCATGTCTCTCGGTGAATGGAGAATTCTCAGGAATCCTTGAAGCTAGCTCCTTGAGTTGTGGAGGAATTCTTATAAGGTTGATTTGGACAGTTTTCCTGTGAAGTGTATCCATAACCTACAAAACAAAAACACAGATGAATCTCAAAAATCCTTGAAATGGTTAGTGGATGCGGTATGATGTTCATGATGTCCATGATGTTATGCACAAGTATACATGTACAAACAAATCACACAAGTTCCTAGTTTAGGCTTGCATGGGGTTTCATAGGTAAGTACCCTTTGAAGTTTAGTTGGCTCAACCTATCCTAGAAATAGTAACCAGGTTCTAAGGAGCTCAATATCACTGGATTGTTTCCTTGTTCATTGTTTTAATTCAGCCTCTTTACTGGCGACCGAAATATTCTAAGGAACCAACCCTCAATGAGTGTAGTATCGAGTATCTACCAACTTCGGACTGCACCAAAGCCGGTCATCTCACTACATCCTACAAGGCCAAGTTGGTCAAGTAAAGGTTCTAAAAGTTCATTAGTGCTTCATGACATTACTCAGCAGCCCCGTATTCTCTTTGATTGACTCAAAGGCTACCGGTACCCACAAATATGTCGCACTAATATAGCTATTGCTTAGACCATGTCGGTATACCCCGCACAGTTTCCACAACGTATTGCTATTTACCTATGGATGTTTTCCCAAATCCGGGTAGAGAATTCAAACCCAAACAATAGAACCAAAGTGTAAAGCATACAAGTCAAACAATATAAGCATGTAAAGGTGATATAAAACCCTAAGGTAACCCAACTTTTATAATTCCCCAGCAGAGTCGCCAGTTCTGTGATGCGGTGGGAGAATTGACTTGAGGTTTTGCGTTTGTGTTTGCAAATGTTGCGGTTAGCAAGAGTCGCCACTGAATTTTCTTTTATCCAAAAGGAAAGGTAAAGAAGCACATGAAAGACCTTTGAGATGTTTTCTTGAGTTCGGGGGGTAGATTATGAAAAGTGAAGGTATTAGCACCCTTTTCATCCATGGTTTTCCATGGGCTCTTAGTTACTTGTTTCGATCACTTGCTTTGCTTTTGAAATTATTTGAAATGGTGATTTGTGTGGTTTTGAAAGTATTTTGAAAAGAGGCCTTTGTTTAGGCAATCTTTGTAATGATTCTCGTTCGTAAGAATGTATACAAAGATGTTTGTCTTTTGAAAAATGTTTCAATGTTTTGAAAGTTGTTTGGAAATGTTTTGAAATGTGTGTGTTTGTTTTTGAAAATAGAAAGGATTGTTTGCAAATTGATTAAGTAACTAGAAGCTATCTACCTACTCAAAAGTCTTTCTTGTACATTTTTATTCCTTTGACATTGTTGATTTACCATTGGTTTGGTAAACAACCATATCTTTGGATGTTAAACAGGACGAGCGTGGGTCATCGTATGAACATGATAGCAATGTTGCCAAGTATCTTAGCATGCTTAAGGGACCAAGATCATTTTGTTTTTAGGCAACCTTTTGATAGCGTCATCGAGGGACTATGATCTTTTGTTTTATTTTGTTTTGCCAAGATACTTTGCATGCATACCATGACCATTCATTTTAAGGCAACCAAGTGGGTGAAACCCTAGGGGTGTTTATGTGCAATGTGTTGTCATTTTACATGCTTTTGTTTGTCTTGTATTAGGTTATTCTATTTGTTTGATTTTTGTCTTATCATACAAACCCTAATTTTACTAAACATGTATATAATGCGATAAATTGCGTAAAATAAATCTAAGCTATTACAACAATTATTATGGGAGGGGGGATACAAGTTTTTGAATGGGGATATTTGCACAAAAAATAAAACCTAATATACTATTACAACCCAATTGAATTATTGTGCAAATAAATAAATAAACAAGTATTTAAATATGCAATAAAATGTACTTATGCAAAAATGGCTTGTATTAATTTTATGTATGAAAAAAATAAAATTATTTAAGTCCTAAAAATAAGAAAAATAATATTATTATTTTTGAAAGGGTGAAACCCTAGTTTTTTTTATTAAAAGAAAAATATGTTCTATATTATTTTATTTTGTCCTTTTTTGTATAAATAATAAATAATGTTATTAACAAATATTAAAAATTAAAATATGTATGAAAATAATATTTTATGCGAAAAATAATAAAATAAAAATGTATAGTATTTATTTAAATATATTCACAATTTATTTAAGAGAATAAAGTATATTATTACTAATAAACTATTTTTTTATGCAAAAAAAAATGCAAAAAATAAAGAAAATATTTTTCATGATTTTTTATGGTTCAGAAAAAATAAATAAAACATTAAATATAAAAATGAAAAGAAAATATGAAAAATAAATAAAATAAAACCAGGGGGTGTGGATATCAAGTCAGGGGTGTGTGAAAAGTAGAAATAACAAGCCCAAGGCGCGCCAGACCCAAGCCAGGTCGTCCCTTTCCTCCAGCCAAACATTTGCGTGCGTTCTTGCCTTTAACCTGTAACTCTCTATTCTTTGCACAAAAACAAAAACTTACAACATAAAAAATGTAGCTTGGAATCTCACGATTTCAATGATATAAAATTCATAATCTAACTCTCAAAGACCAGAGAGAATTTAATCACCCCTAATTTCTGACCTAAATATTTCAGCATGTTCATCAATCAAATTCTCTTAGCTCAGTTAAAATAAATGACAACTATACATATGTACAACTTCACCATGTTAAGGACTACATCTTTGCTTCACAAATCAAAGCTTGAGGATTCCTAAATAGAGAGATAGAGTTTTGAAAAATACCTTGTTCAGCTGAGTTTGGATATGGCAATGTGGGGACTTTAAGTGAGGCCTGAGGATCGTGTGAGCTTCCTTGAAGTTCCCTCAAGCTTTTCCAATGCTTAGCTGGCCTTGTGGATGGCTGAAACTTCCTGCACGAGTCAACCTGCAACCTTCAAGTTTGAAAATGGTGATGTCTGAAATAGAGGTTACAACAACAGGACAAGGGCTTGGATGGTTTGGATATGATGTGGATGAAGTGTTTCAAAGGTTAAAAGGAAAAACGCACGAGCCAAAATGAAGTTGGCTTTGATTTTGCAGAAGTTTCCCTGTTTGGGCAGCAATTTATGTTTTTGAGTTTTGGAATGTTTCAGAGCATAAGCCTTCGTGTTCTTCTTTGTGGTATGTTTGTGAAGTTTTATATAGTGATACAAAGTCCACCCTTTTCCTGTTGTACAAGTTCTGACTCCTTTTGCCAACTTGCTTGCATTTGAAGAAAAGTTGAAGTGACTATGCCAAAGGCCTGTACTTGCTAGTTCTAGGGATGATAATAGTTGGTAAACATTGCTGGATATCTGTGGACATTGCTTGTAACCAAGAAACTGGTCCATGGCTCAAGAATTGTAAAGTTGCAAAAAGCTTGCTTTGTCAAAATGACATTGTGCTCTTTATGCCATTTATGGATTTATTCTTTGAACAATGCTTCAAAAGCCAAAATAAAGAAATTATCCATTGAGTTGGCATTTAATTATGGAGTGTAGAAGGGATTTAGGACCTTTAATGCAAGGTACAAGCATGCTAGAATCTGATTTGCAACTTGAACCATTGTGAAAATGGCTTGAACAAAAGTGACAAAATGCCATTTTCTCTTCTTCGATTCTCCCTAACCATAAATAATCTTGGAGAGTTCTGTGACATTTTGGAAAGCTTGCAACATGCTCTACAATCCATATTTAAAATTCATTTAGAGATACCTCTTGTAACTATGTGAAAAATGTCCATGAAGTTGGGTCAAAAACCTGCCTAAATTAGGGCAAATTTTCACTAAGTCTTTTAGTTCATGGACCCTTATTCACAAATTCATAACTTGAGATCCAAGAATATTTTGGGAAAACTTTGTGAATCAAAGTTGTAGATTTCACGGAGGAGTACAACTTTCATGTAGGAAGTTTTCTTTGAATCCAATTGCATCATAGTGAAAAAGTTATGGAAAGTTGGGAAAAAATAAGAAATTTTCCATACTTAGAAAAATTCTAAGTTATGAAAAATTTCAAATTAAAACCCTAATTTTCAAAATTGATTTTATTGATCAACAAGTTTCATATTTTTACATATCTTGATGAATTATGACCCTTGGCACTTGATTTTGACCAAAAAGTCAAAGTTTGACTTTTCAGTGTACAATTGACTTTTGATCAGTTGACTACAAAATTCATCTGTCAATCCTATGCATTTGAGATCTTTTGAACTATGTGATTATGTCAAGATGATGCTATTGAGTCCTTGAAATCATGCTTGAACCCAATTGGTGATTGGCTAGGTTAAAAATCAGAAATTGCCCTTTCTCAGTCAAAACCCTAATTTTGACCATTTTGCTCTTTTGATGATTTGATCAAATTTCTTGAGGAGTTGTGATCCAAACTTGATCAAATGGTACATAGGAGTCTAAAATGATTTTGTGGATAAAAAATTATGAAGTTTGACTGTAAATTGGCCATGGTTGACTTTTTCCCTAATACAACTGATTTTTAGGTCAACTGTCCAATTGACTGGGCAAAAATGTGATTCAAGGCTTGAAACTTGTCATGAGAAATCTTAGGGGTCCAAAATGGTGTATTAAAGTCACATGAAGCATTTATTGTCCAAAAATCCTTGTGAAAACTCAAACCCTAATTTCAGGTCATCAGTGCAAGGTGATGTCTTGAGCTGAGCAAACCCTAATCCTGTCTTGAGTCCAAGAAGTCTTGTGAGGAAAATCTTGATAAATGAGAGGGAAAATTTTGGGGTACAAAAGTACCCTAGTCGTTGGATGTTGGAGGGACATTCGAAGGGACGTTTATAGTCACAAAGGAAACTGGGCAAGAAACCTTAATAGCTACCCTAGGGTTTTAAGATCATTTTTACTGAGGCAACATCGAGAGGGTCATCGAGGGACATGTGATCTTTAAGTCGAAGGGTAGCCACTAAAATCTCTCACGTTTCGAGAGTTGTGACTATTTTCCAAAGGCAACCAAAGTGGGATACCCTAGAGGTGCGCATGTGAGAGTATGTTGTATTCAGTTATTTTAGTCTTTTGCATTAGGTTTGCTAGCGCTTGTTTGTTATTCTTGCCATACAATCCTATTATCATGCATCTAAACAGTTAATAATTTGCATAAATTAAAAGTGCGGAAATGTAAAATCCTAACTATTACATGGATTCGGGGAGGGGGAATTTACAAGTTCAAAATGGGGAAAAATAAAAAGAAATAAAAGTAAAGTCATAGTTAAGTCTATTACATCCCAGTAAGCAGATAAAATAATATGCAAAAGTGCGAAAGTAAAATTAAACGCGCGAATTGAAAATACGTCTAAAACGCTAAGAAGAAAAAAACTTTTTTTTTTGTTTTTTTGTTTTATGAAAATAATTGAATTCAAATAAATCCAAAGTCTATTTGTTTTTAAATTAAGAAAAGGGTTAAAATAATTAATCAATTAATTTATTTGAGAAAATACTAACCTAATATTTTTTTGTTATTTTTTTATTTGATTTTACAATGTTATAAAAGAAATAAAACAATTAAAAGGAAAAGAAAATGAGCCAGGATAGTAAAGGTAACATGGGGTGTGAATTGGATTTTTGTTTAGCCCAAATGAAACTAAGCCCAAGACATATTGGGATCCTGTGCTGCTGGCTATTGAGGGTCCATCATGAGGTGGTACTCCCGGGGGTTTTGATCTGATCTCCTTTTCATCCATTAGCTGGAGCTTGAAGGTGAATGGGAAGTGTTTGAAACACAGCACACTGGATCTGCAAGACAATTGTTAGAAAAAACATAATACACGTCCTTGGTATTGAACCCAGGCCCTTTCCACTGCACACGTTCCCCTTTACCATCTGAGCTGCTTGTTCATTCGTTGATCCAAATACAAAACAATGATTATATGATAAACTGCAATAAAATATTGAATGCAAATCCGCCGCCTTCACTACCGGATCTCGCCCAAACTTGCAAAATCAAACGCCCACGGAACCCTACCCCCTAATTTGGGGTTGTGAATCCATTGGGATCATTATTTCAAACTAAAGCGCGCAAATTTGTGAGATATGGTTCAGTCAAGCACAAATATGCATGAACATGGTGATTCATGGTTCAAGGAGTATGAGGATTCATCTAATGGCTCAAACCTGCATATTTGGATCTCAGCAACATATTAATATGGATGATATGCACTGAAACACATAAAAATACAAATACGAATTCACATGATTATTGGAACAGGCGATGCATATGCGTGCATTTTTAACAACTTTTGCTGTCAATAAAGACCCATTATTACCCTATGAACCTTACGGATATGATTGCAATGCTTGGTTTAGATGGAAATGGCTTGAATTGGACTGTAGGCGCCTGCACAGAGTTCAGAAATTTTGAAACAACTTCAAGGTTTTATGGAGTTTTAGTGAGGCAATTTGTACGTGTAGGCAATGTCTTCTCTGATGGGCAGTGTCTGTCTTGTATTTATAGGGGTGTGGTGGTGAACAAAAATGGCATAAATCATCCATTGACCATGGCTTTGAAAGCAAAATCGAAAGATTTAAAAAGTTGCCATTTTTGATGATTTTCTACCATTTTAGGCTTTGAGTGAACCTGGACAGGTTGTGGTTAGAGTTTTGCACGAGTTTGGGCTTCGTCCCATTAGGCTTTCATTTCAAATTTCACATCTTGATTCTTTTGAATGCTCCTAAGATTTGTTCTTTTCGATGGCCCTGAATCCCAATTCGAATTGTTCAAGGCCTCATCATATTGGCTTCTTCGATTAAGTCCACATCTGCTTCGATTTTGTAATATGGGAACATCAGCCTAATTGAACAATTCTTGTTCTTTTCGATCCCCTTTCCTTAAATTTAACCAATCAAAGTATCACCTCTTCCTTTTGTCTTGTCGAAGCTTTCGTTTTGTTCTTTCTTTCGAACACAGTTGTGACCGTGTCTTCGATTCTACCAGTCGAAGCATCACCTCTTCCTTTTGACTAGTCAAAGCTTCATTCTTCTCCTTTCGATTTCCTTCCACTCAAATTGACCAATCGAAGTATCACCTCTTCATCTTGGCATGTCGAAGCTTCGTTTGTTCTTTCCTTCGAACACAATTGTGACTGTGTCTTCGACTCCCATTTCAACCTTTGCTTTCGTTTACATATTCATCTTTATTGATCACTAGTTCATCTTTGATTGGTGAATACAACTTGTATGCACCAATTGAAGGGTAACCTATGAGCATCAGGATTTCACTTCAATCATCCAACACCTACTCAGGTACATGCCAAAAGCTCTAAGGTGACTTATATTTGGCTTATTCGCCCCTAACTGTCCTTCGACCACGCCATGATTGAAGATTTCATGTCCTTCGAACCATTAGACTTCCACATGTTTCTTTGGATAAGATAAACGCTTTTGAATTCCAAATATTCTTTTTTTCTAAGCTCCCATTAAAACAACATGTCATTCAAAAGGTCTCTCCTTGTAATGCTTCGAATGGCCTATGTTTCAATGGTTAGAAGACAAAACTTTCGAAGCTCTTTACTAGCTCTTCCAATCGAAGACTTCATAAAAGCCTCCTCACACTTTCTTTCGTACTATCCTTCCTTCGATCCTAGTGCTTCGTTGAGCATCAAATCTTAGGGATATTTTCAGCTTTCGTCCTACACCTTGGCATGTACAGTTATTTTCTTTCTTTCAGCTATGCCATTATGCAGAGGCGTATAGGGTGCCATGAAAATCATTTGAAGCCCTTGCAAACCAAAATTCTTGGTGAGAAATGAAACCTTAGATGGAAATCCATTGCTTAGGAAGAGAATTTGTCTGGTCAATTCTTGGTCAACCTTGAGCATTGAGGACCTTAATGAGCATGACTTGAATGAAATGGGAGGGAACATTTTGGGTACAACAACTTCCCCTGTTCAATCTTCTTAAACATGAAGATTTAGATTGGCTTGTCTGCCTTTCGTGATCTAAAGGTGGAAGATGATTGAACACTAGAGTGCCTATAAATTTGCACTCTATGGAGTAACGCCGTTGGTTGATGATATTAGGAATGGGATTACATATGCCATTTGGAGAAGATGACCAAGAGTTGTCGGAGATGGGCTTAAAGATGCCATCCAAAGTAGATGCTAACTTCATAAGAGATCTCTTCATGGGGATTCCTGTTCCTGTTGTCTGAAGAGGACTCTGCTGGAGAATATTGATTTCTGTTGTTCTCTTGCTTGAGGAAAACTCCGTGGAGAATAGAGTCTAGGATCTTTAGTTGTCCATGGCTCTACTGAGGCGTTATCTCTACACTAGAAAGATGAAAGTTAGCTGTTTTCTGGTCGAAATCCAGGATTTGCAGTAACTTACTGGGGAAAATGAAATTAACTGTTATCTGGAAATATATTAGAAGGAGCTTGTGTAGGGATGCTTTAGGATGAGTCCGTGTTAAACTTCATCTGGAGATATACGAGGAGGAGCCTGTGTAGGGATGCTTCAGGATGAGTCCGTGTGAGACTGCACCTGAAAATTGCAAGAAGGAACATGTAAGATTGCTTCAGGATGATCCCGTGTAAAGCTGCATCTGGAGATATACGAGAAGGAGCTAGTGTAGGGCTGCTTCAGGATGAGTTCGTGTGAGACTACATCTGAAAATTATGAGAAGGAACCTGTGTAAGATTGCTTCAGGATGAGCCCATGTAAAGCTGCATCTGAAAGGTTATTAGAGGGAACCCGTGTAAGGCTGCTTCGTCTGGTCGTGTAGATAATCACCCCATCTTGTTTCGGGAGTTGATCCACAGTCAGTTATTCACAAATAGTTGCCTTGTCTGGTTTCAGGAATTAATCTGGAACTTGCTTTTGTTGGTCGTAGAGATAGTTGCTCTGGCTTGTTTCAGGAATTAATCTCTGACCTATTTAAAAAATAAAGATAGTTTCCCCGTCTTGTTTCGGGAGTTAATCTTTAATTTGGTCATGCAGATAGTTGTCTTGTCTTATTTCAGGTATTAATCTACAATCGGTTGTTCACAAATAGTTGTCATGTCTTGTTTCAGGTATTAATCTGGAACTTGCTTTTGTTGGTCGTTGAGATAATTGCCCTGGCTTGTTTTAGGAATTAATCTCTGACCTTAAAGAAAGAGATCTCTGACCTTAAAGAAAGAAATATAGTTTTCTCGTCCTGTTTCGGGAGTTAATCTTCAATATGCTTATGTAGATAGTTGTCCTGTCTTATTTCAGGTATTAATCTACAATCGGTTGTTCACAGATAGTTGTCCAGTCTTGTTTCAGGTATTAATCCGGAACCCGCTTTTTGTTGGTCATAGAGATAGTTGCCCTGGCTTGTTTCAGGAATTAATCTCTGACATATTTGAAAAAGAAAGATAGTTTCCCCGTCTTGTTTCGGGATTTAATCTTCAATTTGCTCATGCAGATAATTGTCCTGTCTTGTTTCAGGTATTAATCTACAATCGGTTGCTCACAGATAGTTGTCCTGTCTTGTTTCAGGTATTAATCTGGAACTTGTTTTTTTTTTGTCGTAGAGATAGTTGCCCTGGCTTGTTTCAGGAATTAATCTTTGACCTTAGAGAAAGAAAGATAGTTTTCTCGTCCTGTTTCGGGAGTTAATCTTCAATATGCTCATATAGATAGTTGTCCTGTCTTATTTCAGGTATTAATCTATAATCGGCTGTTCACAGATATTTGTCCTGTCTTGTTTCAGTTATTAATCCGGAACCCGCTTTTTGTTGGTCATAGAGATAGTTTCCCTGGCTTGTTTCAGGAATTAATCTCTGAACTATTTGAAAAAGAAAGATAGTTTCCCCATCTTGTTTCAGGAGTTAATCTTCAATTTGCTCATGCAGATAGTTGTCCTGCCTTGTTTCAGGTATTAATCTATAATCGGTTGTTCACAGATAGTTGTTTTGTCTTGTTTCAGGTATTAATGTGGAACTTGTTTTTTTTTGTCGCAGAGGTAGTTGCCCTGGCTTGTTTCAGGAATTAATCTCTGACCTTAGAGAAAGAAAGATAGTTTCTTCATCCTATTTCGAGAGTTAATCTTTAATCTGCTCATGTAGATAGTTGTTATGTCTTATTTCAGGTATTAATCTACAATCGGTTGTTCACAGATAGTTATCCTATATTGTTTCAGGTATTAATCTGGAACCCACTTTTTGTTGGTCGTAGAGATAGTTGCCCTGGCTTATTTCAGGAATTAATCTCTGACCTAAGAGAAAGAAAGATAGTTTCCCCGTCTTGTTTCGGGAGTTAATCTTCAATCTGCTTATGTAGATAGTCGTCCTATCTTGTTTCAGGTATTAATCTACAACCAGTTGTTCACATATAGTTGTCCTGTCTTGTTTCAGGTATTAATCTGGAACTTTTTGAAAATTGTTGATGATATTCGTCTGTTGATATTTCCTGAAAAGGAAAAGAGTTAGTTGTATGCAATATCATGATGCATGAAGTGCATTGGGTAATGATGTTCTCAAAATAAATGAGATTGTGATATATGCATTTGTGCTGCATATGCTATGACACTTGTAAAATGATGTATGAATGCAATGTATGAACGTATTAGTTGTTCTATTGCAGTGTTATTGAAGTAGGGAAAATAAATCCCTGATTGTTGCTGGGGATGAAGAATGTAAGTCTTCAAATTTTGTTGAAGTTGAAATGCTGGGAGACAAATTTCTGTTGTTAGAGAAATAAACTCTGTTGGGGAAAGGGAACTCTGTAAACCGCTTGGGGATTTTCGTGGAGCTCTTTTGGGGAAAGGAAACTCCGTAGACTGCCTGGTGATTTTTGTGGAGCCCTGTTGGGGAACCCAAAAAATTTATGAACCATGCTGAGGAATTCTTCAAGATTCTGTGGAGATGATTGGAGATCCTTGCTCTACAGGGGGTATTGGAACACCTGACATCATTAGGCTGTATGCTGAAAATGTAGCAATGACTTTGTGGGAGGACGTCTCTGTCTCTATACCGATTGGAGAAAGTATCTTCTGGGGATTTTATGGATGGTTTGAATGTTATCCCAACTCCTAGAGTCTTGAGTACATGTTGATCATGGTGATAAGCCTTCTACTGATAGACAAATGACGAGATGACGGGACATAGTCGTACGCTTTAATCCTTAACTTTTGCCTGGACTGCCTTTCAGGTTTTCAGTCCACCGGGATACCCCTTTTTTGCTCAAGCCTCCTTTTCAGGTTTTCGAATTGCCGGGTGTACATGTTTTTCCATAGTGTATATCCCTAATTTTTCCCCGAACCCTTTTGGTTCGCCGGGATGCCCTTATTTTTTCCTAGGCCAGTCAACCTAGCGGGTCTTTTTTCATGCGTAGTATTTTCCAACTATTCCATGTTCACAGGGTGCAGAAAATTGTCACTGTCCATAGTAGTAAGTGTTGTAACACTGCCATAAAGATGTTTGCTTGATTACACGTGGCCCTTTGCTGGAACTCATGTTCAATGCCCCAAGTGATTCAGACAGGGGTCTACCCCTGGCTATTTGGCACTTTTAAGAGATTCCTTGAATCTTGACTCAAATGCCCCCAGATCAGTTATACACCATGTCATGCCCCTTGATTATGAAAGGCCTGTTACTGGAAATGTCTTTCCAGCTGAGGTGATTCTGTCCATTGAGAGGATTTCCGTTCATTGAATATTCGTCGTGCGAATTTCTCTGCTATCAAACAATTAGTCATATGCAAACAATGTCATTTAAAGAATGAAAAGCTTCTGTCTGTCTTGAAGTTTTGAAAATGCATTTTTTAGTAAAACAAAATTTGTAAGAATGTGATATCAACTCAAGATTTATAACAAACCTTATAGGAGTCAGGATACCTTTTTATAACAATATGCTTTCGAACTAACCCATGCTTCAACTAGGACTTTTAAGGGTTGTAGCGTGGCCTGGTTCACAGTTTAAGAAACAAAGGATAAAGGCTCGAAAATTTATTTGTACCCAATCCGTTCTTCGTGATGTTCTTCAGTCCTTCACTCAATTAATTGTGCGTTTAAATCCCAATTGAGTCTGGAATCTTTGCCTTGATATTCTGGTGATGGTCCGGATACTGAAAGTTTATTTTGAAAAGGCAGTCATTTTTGTATCCTTTTCTTTTTGTTTAGGATTTTGAGAGACCTCTTTTTTTGATTTTATTATCCCTACCTTTTGCCTGAACTGTTTCTTTTGTGATTATAGTCAGCGGGATGCCCCAATTTTTTTCTTAAGTCTCCTTCATAGGTTTTGACTTAGCAGGCTTTTCTTTTGAAATATAATGACTGTCTGTTTTAGTGATTACGGGGAACCATCACTGTCTTTTGATTTAGAAGAGCATCTTCGACACCACTCGTCTTGTATGAAGGGAAAACTTGTGTAATACGGTGGCAGAACTGACTGTTTAGTTACTACTGGTTTTTGCATTTTTTGTTCGCAAATGTGCGGTAAGTAAGAGTCGCCATCGTTTTTTGACTTCTGGGGATTTTATGGATGGTTTGAATGTTATCCCAACTCCTAGAGTCTTGAGTACATGTTGATCATGGTGATAAGCCTTCTACTGATAGACAAATGACGAGATGACGGGACATAGTCGTACGCTTTAATCCTTAACTTTTGCCTGGACTGCCTTTCAGGTTTTCAGTCCACCGGGATACCCCTTTTTTGCTCAAGCCTCCTTTTCAGGTTTTCGAATTGCCGGGTGTACATGTTTTTCCATATGTATATCCCTAATTTTTCCCCGAACCCTTTTGGTTCGCCGGGATGACCTTATTTTTTCCTAGGCCAGTCAACCTAGCGGGTCTTTTTTCATGCGTAGTATTTTCCGACTAGTCCATGTTCACAGGGTGCATAAAATTGTCACTGTCCATAGTAGTAAGTGTTGTAACACTGCCATAAAGATGTTTGCTTGATTACACGTGGCCCTTTGCTGGAACTCATGTTCAATGCCCCAAGTGATTCAGACAGGGGTCTACCCCTGGCTATTTGGCACTTTTAAGAGATTCCTTGAATCTTGACTCGAATGCCCCCAGATCAGTTATACACCATGTCATGCCCCTTGATTATGAAAGGCCTGTTACTGGAAATGTCTTTCCAGCTGAGGTGATTCTGTCCATTGAGAGGATTTCCGTTCATTGAATATTCGTCGTGCGAATTTCTCTGCTATCAAACAATTAGTCATATGCAAACAATGTCATTTAAAGAATGAAAAGCTTCTGTCTGTCTTGAAGTTTTGAAAATGCATTTTTTAGTAAAACAAAATTTGTAAGAATGTGATATCAACTCAGGATTTATAACAAACCTTATAGGAGTCAGGATACCTTTTTATAACAATATGCTTTCGAACTAACCCATGCTTCAACTAGGACTTTTAAGGGTTGTAGCGTGGCCTGGTTCACAGTTTAAGAAACAAAGGATAAAGGCTCAAAAATTTATTTGTACCCAATCCGTTCTTCGTGATGTTCTTCAGTCCTTCACTCAATTAATTGTGCGTTTAAATCCCAATTGAGTCTGGAATCTTTGCCTTGATATTCTGGTGATGGTCCGGATACTGAAAGTTTATTTTGAAAAGGCAGTCATTTTTGTATCCTTTTCTTTTTGTTTAGGATTTTGAGAGACCTCTTTTTTTGATTTTATTATCCCTACCTTTTGCCTGAACTGTTTCTTTTGTGATTATAGTCAGCGGGATGCCCCAATTTTTTTCTTAAGTCTCCTTCATAGGTTTTGACTTAGCGGGCTTTTCTTTTGAAATATAATGACTGTCTGTTTTAGTGATTACGGGGAACCATCACTGTCTTTTGATTTAGAAGAGCATCTTCGACACCACTCGTCTTGTATGAAGGGAAAACTTGTGTAATACGGTGGCAGAACTGACTGTTTAGTTACTACTGGTTTTTGCGTTTTTTGTTCGCAAATGTGCGGTAAGTAAGAGTCTCCATCGTCTTTTATTTTATCCAACAAAGGAAAATGGAAAAAGAACAGAAAAAAACTTTTTCAAGATGTTTCTGAGTACGGGGGGTATATTATAAAAAGGGAAGGTGTTAGCACCCTTTATTATTTGTGGTTTTCCACGGGCTCTTAGGTACTTGCTCATTTTTAAATTGCTTTTGTGCTTGTGTTTTGAAAAGTTTTTGTCTACATCGCGGTAACTCTTGTATCTGTCCTCAAGAGTGTGACGAAGTTGTTTTTGAAAATTGTTTTGAAAGTGTTTGTGAAAAAACATTGGTTTTTGAGCAAGTACCTAAAAGTATCTACCTACTCGAAAAATAATATTCATTTTCTCGTTTCCTTTAGACAGCACTATCCTACTATTAAGGAGTAGGTAGCCCTATCATTGGATGTTAAGGGACTATCGAAAGGGACGTTTACAGTCACTAAGGCAACTGGGCAAGATCTTTTAATAATTGTCCTAAAACTCTAAGATCACTTTTTGACCGAGGAAACATTGAAAGGATCATCGAGGGACTAGTGATCTTTTGAATTAGAGGATAACCACTAAAAATTCTCACGTTTCACGAATAGTGACCGTTTTCCGAAGGCAACCGAAGTGGGGATATACCCTAAGGGTGAGCATGTGCAAGTGTTTGATTTCAGTTTATTTATCTTTGCACATTTAGGGTGATCTACCGTTTTAAATTATTGATCTTTTGTATACAATCCTACACATACATCTAACAGTTTATAATGACGGAAAGTAAAAGTGAGAGAAGTTTAAACCTAGCTATTACAAGGCCTCGGGGAGGGGGATTACATTATCAAAACACTGGGGAAAACAGTAAATGAAAATAGTAATAAACCTAATTAACTATTATAAACCCGGAGCAATTACATTAATTGGAAAAATAAATAAATAAATGCGCGCGAGAATAAATTAAACGAAGAATTAAGGCTTAACGAATCTAATTGATTTAGAAGAAAATATTTTTGGATTTTTGAGAAAAAGTAATTAATTTTGAAAATTAACCTAATTTCTAATTAAATTTAATTATGAAAAAAGGAATTTAAGTTATCCTAATTAACCTAATTAATTAGTGAAATTAACTATTTTAAGAAAAAAAACCTAATTCTAATGTTTGTTGTGATTTTTGTGATTTTGTTGATTTAATTAAAAAAACCATGATTTCTTTTGTAAAATAATTAAACCCAATAATTAAATAAAGAAATAAAAAAGAAATATAATGGGCCTGGTATGAAATAGAAAACTGGGAGGTGTATGGCTAAAATCCATGTTAGGCCCAGGATAGCTGGCCCAACGCAGCGTTGGATCCAGTGTGGTTCACCTTTGGAGGATCTTCCATGCTCTTTGCTTGCTGAGCGTTTAGATCTGATCACATGATGGATATGATGGTGGAGATCAGGGGCGCATGGTGGATTCCTGACTATGAAGCACGCTGGATATGAAACAAGAAAAATTAGAAAATAGAAAATGTCTGGACCTAAGATCGAACCCAGGTCCTTCCTCTCAAAGGGCAACGCCTGGGCCAACTGTGCTGGAAAGCTTCTTTGTCAATATAATAAACAAATAAAATATAGGCCAAACAAAGTAGCATGCCCCAAAAAACGCGTGTGATTCAAATCTCCCAATGGGAGTCTGCCACCTAATTGTCTTCTTCCTGGAACTGTCGCCTTAGGGATTGGGCTTTTACCTACAGACAGATTCGTCACTATAGGCTATAGTGACGGTTCTTGTGCGTGGCTACAAACCTGTAAAAATAAAAAATGCAGTACAAGAAAAATAAATCCCAACCAAGGGCATGGATCGATTGGAACTAATCCCCTGAGTACGAATATACCCTTAATTTGGCCTAATTTTGCCTCTAACTAGGGTTCCCCAAATTGGAGCTCCGGAACCCTAGCCATGGCAGATGCATGTACATGTACTCAAACTCCAATCAAAGTATTCCAGCATGTTGTAAACATGATAACAAGCATAGATATATAATTAAAATATGTTTATGATGCCAGAATCAAAGCAATCGAAACTGAGAATATGTGCAAACCGTGATGAAGGGTGGGTGCAATTCTGCAGGTTTCAAGCCTTGGGAATGCTTGCAAAAGCTTCAGTGAGTGTCCAGGGACGTGATTTGATCCTTGGAATGACTTGAAACGACATGTGGAAAGGAATCTGATCTCCACTTTTTGACAAAAAATTTGAACCTTGTTCTTGCTTTGTGGGAGGCAGGCTGCGCATAAAATCCGTTCTTAGGGTTGCAAATGCTTTGTTATATGTAGTAGAATCAATCCAGGGTAATAGAATTGGAAAGAATCAAAGATATAATGGTCTTTAAGTTTACTTCCAATCTTTCCAAACATGGATATTTCTTCCTATTCTCCAACTTTCATGATTTGCTTGGCTATTGACAGCACATGAGATCTCCATTCAATGCAAAAATCATTCCTAAAACCACTTATGTGATTTATTTGGATTTATTTGATTTTATTTGAGTTTTAAATGAATAAAAATCAAAATAAATTAAATAAACAAATAAATAAGGCATGGAGGGTCCCATAGATCGTGGACCATGCTAGGATTGAGATTCAATCTTGAAAATATGGGCCCATGTGGAAAAAAAAAAGCAATTTTGAGCATTGTTGACTTTGTGCAAATTTCCAAAAAATGGCCAACTTTGACAATGCATATCTCTCTCAATTTTGACCCTAAGAGGGTGTTCTTTGACTTTTTAGAAATATTAGGATATCCTCTAAACAACCCTTTTGGTTTCATCTCAATTGGGTCTTCTATATTCATATAAGAAGCTTTGACCCAAAAGGTGTTTTTTGTTGACTTTTTGGAAGGACCTATAATGTGTGATTTTATATCTTTTTATGAGTGCATTTATTGAACTTGAGGGCTAAAGACTAATTGTAGAGAATTGGATTCTCTTCAAAATGAGCATTGGATGAGAAATTTCTGATAAAGTATGAGAAAGTAATGCCTGGTCAAAGTTTGGTTGACTTTTCCTATAGAAACCCAATTTAGCAACTTTTGAGTTTTGATGAATTAGGAGCATTCCTTGAGGAATCATGATCAACCCTTGATAAAATGATGGATATTACTTCAAAATGTTGATGTTGACCAAAAATCTTGATGTTTGACTGCATGTGGATCACAATTGACTTTTGACCTAATATAGTTGATTTTCAGGCATTTGAGTAGTTGACTGAGCAAACTTGTTGTGCAAGGCATGAAACATGGCATGGATGATATAGAGGGCATATTAGGACAATGGAGACCATTTGGTACCCTTTGAACTCAACCATCTTGATGAGGAATGAAATCCTAGTTTGAGGCTCATTGTCTTAGGAGGAGGATTTGTTTGGTCAATCCTTAGTCAACTTGAGCAATTGAGGAATTTTAGGAGTATGTATTGTGTGAAAATGGGAGGGAAAATTTTGGGGTACAACAGCTGCCCCTGTTCAATCTTCTTAAACCTGAGGATTTAGATTGGCTTGTCCGCCTTTCGTGATCTGAGGGTGGAAGATGATTGAACACTAGAGTGCCCAGAAATTTGCACTCGCATGAAGTGAATGTCGATTGATAATATTGGGAATGGGCTTACAGATTCCATTTTGAAGGCGATGGAGAATCGTCGGAGATGGGCTTAAAGATGCCATCCAGAAAAGATATCGGTTGCATAGAAGATTCCTTTGCGAGAATTCCTGTACCTGCCGTCGAGGAGGACTTCGCTGGGAAATGTTGATTTATGTCCTGGGAAAAAGAGTCTAGGAGCTTCAGTTGTCCGTTACTCTACTGGGGAGTCATCTCTTGATTGAGGAGATGGAAGTGAACTGCTATCTGGTCAGGATCCAGGCTTTGCAGTGACTTGCTGAGGGTGATAAGGATGACTGTTATCTGGTCGTATTCCAGGCTTTGTAGTGACTTACTGGGGAAATGAGATTAAACTGTTATCTGGTCGTGCTCCAGGATTTTCAGTTTCTTTAACTGGAATAGAAATCAGAAAAATCTTAGTGTCGATTTAACTAAACCAGAGAAAGGTTACTTAACTTTGACTGGAATGGAAATCAGAAGAATCTTAGGATCGATTCAACTGAACCAGACAAAAGTCTTTGGTCATCTTCAATGGAAATAGGAATCAGAGAGGTCTTAGTGGCGATCTGACTGAACCATATAAGGTCTTTAATTAACTTTGAATGGAATGGAAATCAGAAGAATCTTAGTATCGATTCAACTGAACCAGATAAAAGTCTTGGAATATCTTCAACTGGAATAGGGATTAGAGAGGTCTTAGTGGCGATCTGACTGAACCAGAGAAGGTCTTTAATTAACTTTGACTGGAATGGAGATCAGAGGAATCTTAGGATCGATTCAACTGAACCAGACAAAAGTCTTGGAATATCTTCAACTAGAATAGGGATCAGAGAGGTCTTAATGGCGATCTGACTAAACTAGAGAAGGTCTTGAATTAACTTTGACTGGATAAAAATCAGAAAAATCTTAGGATCGATTTAACTGAACCAGACAAAAGTCTTGGAACATCTTCAAAACGGAATAAGAATTAGAGAGATCTTAGTGGCGATCTGATTGAACCAGAGAAGGTCTTGAATTAACTTTGACCGGATAAGAATAAAAAAAATCTTAGAATCGATTTAATTGAACCAAATAAAAGTCTTGGAACATCTTCAACTGGAATAAGAATCAGAGAGATCTTAGTGTCGATCTGACTGAACTAGAGAAGGTCTTGGATTAACTTCAACTGGAATAGAAACCTTAGCATCGGTTTGATTGAACCAGAGAAAACCTTGTGAGAACTTCTTTATGAGAAAATCCTGAAATAGTCCTTTGTTCTCCGTAGCTTTGTTGGTCTGATCTTTTCCCTGAAAGGTAAAGAGTTAGTTGTATTCCATGTCATGATGTATGAAATGCATTGTGTAATGATGCTCTCAAAATAAATGAGATTGTGTTGTTTGCAATATGTATGCACATGCCATGATGTACGAATATGGGACGCTATTGCAATATTCCTTAGTCGGGGAAAATAAATCCCGGACTACTGCTGGAGAGTATTAGGAAGCTGAATTCTTCATTTCCACTGGGGATGATGAACGAAGATGATTTGTTGGGCATTTACTCCTTTCTGTTTGAGAATATTCTGCCGGGAGAGACTCTGTTTAAGAATAACTCTGAAGGGGAATAATTCTGTGGAGAATGGAGGTTCCCTGTTGGGAGACTTGCTGATACAGAGAAATAAACTCAGTTGGGGGATGAACTTCCGTTGCTGGAAAAATAAACTCTGTTGAGGATTGAGCTTCCGCAGTCAGAGAAATAAACTATGCTCGAGAGAAAGCTTTATAAACTGTTTGCGATTATAAAACTCGGCTGGGGAATATAGATATCGGCTCTTTGAAGGAACCTACTAGGGAAAGTAATTCCTGCTTGGGGAAGCAGAGATCAAAACTTTTGGTTGTTTCTAGTCTGTGGGGAACGTAGACGTCACGAAACGTATGCTGAGGATACGACTGTGATTTTGCATCAGGACGTTTATGCCCCTGTACCTGCTGGAAAAGTACCTGCGGAGATTTTGTGGATGGATCTATATGTTGAAATAAGTGTCAGAATGACATCCGTCTCTGGATCGTATCTGAACTGTACTTGAAACATGTGTTGGATGAGTGTCAAAATGACATCCGTGTCTGGACCGTATCTGCACTGTACTTGAAACATGTGTTGGATGAGTGTCAGAATGACATTCGTCTCTAGATTGTATCTACACTGTACTTAGAGGAGAATCTGGAGTAAGTATCAGGATGAAATCCGTCTCTGGATCGTACCTGAACTGTTTCTGATGTATGAAAATCTTGAGTAAGTAGCAGAATAACATCCGTATCTGGATCGTATATGAACCATTTCTCGATGTATGAAAATCTTGAGTAAGTAGCAGAATGACACACGCATCTGGATCGTATCTGAACCGTTTCTCGATGTATGAAAATATTTAATAAGTAGCAGAATGACATCCGTATCTGGATCGTATCTGAACCGTTTCTCGATGTATGAAAATCTTGAATAACTAGCAGAATGATATCCGTATCTGGATCGTATCTGAACAGTTTCTCGATGTATGAAAATCTTGAACAAGTAGCAGAATGATATCCGTATCTGGATCGTATCTGAACCGCTTCTCGATGTATGAAAATCTTGAATAAGTAGCAGAATGACATCCGTATCTGGATCGTATCTGAACCGTTTCTCGATGCATGAAAATCTTGAATAAGTAGCAGAATGACATCCGTATCTGGATCGTATCTGAACCATTTCTCGATGTATGAAAATCTTGGATAAGTAGCAGAATGATATCCGTATCTGGATTGTATCTGAACCATTTCTCGATGTATGAAAATCTTGAATAAGTAGCAGAATGACACCTGTATCTGGATCATATCTGAACCGTTTCTCGATGTATGAAAATCTTGAATAAGTAGCAGAATGACATCCGTATCTGGATCGTATGTGAACCATCTCTCGATGTATGAAAATCTTGAATAAGTAGCAGAATGACATCCGTATCTGGATCATATCTGAACCATTTCTCGATGTATGAAAATCTTGAATAAGTAGCAGAATGACATCCGTATCTGGATCGTATCTGAACTGTTTCTCGATTCTGGTGCTCTTGATGAGTGATGATCAAGGTATAAGTCTTCCATTGATAGACAGGTGACGGGACATAGTCGTACGTTTTAAATCCCTAACTTTTTCCTGGACCGCCCTTTCGGGTTTTCAGTCCACCGGGATACCCTTTTTGCCTAAGCCTCCTTTTCAGGTTTTCGACTTGCCGGGTGTACATATTTTTTATGTATATCCCTAACTTTTGCCCGAAACCTTTTTAGTTTGCCGGGATGCCCTTATTTTTTCCTAGGTGTGTCAACCTAGCGGGTCTTTTTTTCATGCATAATATTTTCTGACTATGTCCACGCTCTCAGGATGTAGAGAGTTGTCACTGTCCATAGTGTTGTGTTGTAGTAATGTCAAAAATGTTTGTTTGATCGTACAAGATTCGTTGCTGGAATTCATGCCCAATGCCCCACGTGATTCAAATGGAGATCTTCCCCTGGATGTTTGGCAAATTTGAGAGATTCCTTGAACCTTGACTTGACTTACCCAAATCAGCTGGTTACCATGCCATGCCCCTTAATTATGAAGGGCCTGCTATTGGGAATGTTTTTCCAGTTGAGGTGATTCTGTCAATTGAGAGGATTTCTGTTCATTGAATGTTTGTTGTGCGAATTTCTCTGCTATTGAATAAATATTCATATGCAAACAATGGTATTTTAAGAATCCAAAGCTTATATATATCTTGAAAATTTTGAAAATGCAATATTTTGTAAAACATAATTTTGCAAGAGTGTGATATCAACTCAGGATTTATAGAAAACCTTACAGGAGTCAGAATACCTTTTGTAACAATACGCTTTCGAACTAACCCGTGCTTCAGTTAGGACTTTTAAGGGTTGTAGCGTGGCCTGGTTCACGGTTTAAGAAACAAAGGATAAAGGCTCGAAATTTATTTGTGCCCACCCGTTCTTCGTGATGTTCTTCAGTCCTATGCTCAGTCAATTGTACATTCAGATCCCAATTGAGTTATGGAATCATTGCCCCGATATTCTGGTGATAGTTCAGAAATTGAACGTTTGTTTTGAAGAGGCAGTCATTTTTGTAATCTTCTTTTTGCCGAGGATTTGTAGCAACCTCTTTTTTGTTTTCGTTATCCCTAACTGTGTCTTCTGTGATTACAGTCAGCGGGATACCCCAGTTTTTTCTCTTAAGTCTCCTTCATTGGTTTTGACTTAGCGGGCTTTTCTTTTGAAAGATAATGATTGTCGGTCTTAATTATTATGCGGAACCATCACCAACTTCTGATTTGGAAGGGCGTCTTTGATGCCATTCATTATGTACGAGATGGAAGATTGCGACTAAATGCACATCTGAATTGACTGAGAAACTACCCTGCCCCAGGTCATGATTAAGGGTTTTAATTTGTATAAAAAGAAAAACTCCTGCTTCTTTGGCTCAAAGGGGTTGAATAGGGATTATCTTTCTTATAACTCCACTGTTTAGGATTTGAAACAACACCTGTACATCGTCAGCGGGGTCTGTTCAAAAGCATATTGTAGAGATTATGGTATCATTTTCGTCATCCTCCCTCTAAAGGCTCAGAGCTTTTGATCAAGAGTTGAATATCACAAAAAGGAAAGCAATTTAAATATAGTGAATACAAATGAATTGATTCAAAACATACATATGCAATGCATTGATAAAGTAACAGAGTTTGACATGAATAGATGTTCGAACAATCAAAAGAAAATTGCAAATTGCAAATTCTAATGAACAAAAGCCTCTTTGTATGAACTTGTCACTTCAGAAGGTGTGTCTGTGGGGGATAACAGAAGAATTCCAATTGACCATCCTGTGCGAATTCCAACGCCCCTTCACCAATCAGGTCTTGAATTTTATTTCTCAACGCCCAACAGCTATTGGTGTCATGTCCAGGACTGTTGGAGTGTACGCACATATCACATTTAGATTGTACCTGGGGGAGGCTTTGTTGGGGTTCTGAGGAAGGTCCCTTAACATAACTAGCTTGGCCTCCAACATGTGTTGCAATGCTTAAGCCAATGACATGTTGATTTCGGTGAAGCTTCTTTCAGATGTATTCTGCTTACGCCGATTACCCTATTGTTGTTGGCGAGGTTGTTGTTGGACCCATGATGTAGTAGTAACTTGGACATATCCACTCTTCACCAAACCAACCTCTTGTCTTCTCATAGGTTGCTCAATGACTTGGTCCCCAACCTCGATTGTTTGCTTCATACGGTTGCATCCGTCTTGATGGAGTTTGTTGATAATGGCTCTCAACTCTTCTTTTCCCTAGGCCAAGCCTTGGATAAGAGCCATCTGCCCCAACATTTGGGTTCTCATTGCTTCAACCTTAGCTTGCAGTTGTTCCAACCGTTCGTCCTTATTGTCTTCAGGATTTTTCTGGGCCAGGTTCCCAGCGAGGAGTGCTTTCAACTCTTCCTGCCCCTTGGATAGGTTCAGGAGCAATTCCTTGATCTGGGCATCTTGAGCTTGGAGGAACTTGATGTTTTGTTTGAGAGCCATTGCTGAAATAAACAGCGAGAACATAAGAGACCTGTGCTGGAGAATATCTGTTACACAATGACATGCATGATATGCAAATGCAATGTTTTCAAGGATTCTTAAAGACTCAAATTTGATTAAACAAAAGAAACACACGTTAATTGTATTAATAAGTTCGAATTGTTACAAAGAGTGCCCTTTAGGCTTACAATCAAACAAAATAAAACTTAAAGCAAAAAGAAAATTAGGTTTCCCATAAGCGCACCCTCTTTGGTGCAATGTAGGCGTTTATATTCTTCTCTTCATGAAGTAGCCTAGTGAGTTCTAGGACTTTCTTCTCGCTGGCGTAGAATTGAGCTTCAAACGTATCCCGCTCCTCCTTAAGTTGAACCCCGAATTTTTGTAACTCCTCATGATCAGTTGGCATGTCAGGATGAAGAACAAGATAAGGAGTGTCTCCTTCAGCAACCGGTTCCATAATCATAGGTAGAATGGCAGGGTGAGGCATCATAATACTTTGAGCACAGGCTCGTACCCATTTGAGATAAGGCTCAAGAGGGATGGAATTCTTGTGCCCCAGTGTCTTGCTATCAACTCTATGTACCATGCCCCAAGCTTGCATAAACCTTTTATGGTAACCCTGAGCACCATTCTCATAGTCGAAGGTAATTCCTTAGATAATTGTATCATGAGGACCATCCCTTCTCGCATATCCAAACTTCCGCAGTGCCAAACAAGGATTGTAAGTGATTCCTCCCCTAATGCCTAAGAGAGGGACATTAGGTAATTCTTCGCATCGATTAATGATGGTAACATTTTCCGAGGATCGAGGACACCAATGAATACCTGAACGTGTAAGAGTCATTAACCTATGAGACCATCTAAAACCCTATTCATTCTTCAAGACGAATCGGGGTAGGTGCGAAATAAACCACCTAGCCAAAAGAGGAGTGCAACATAGAAGGGTCCCTCTTTTCTTTATAGTGCAAGTATGCAGAGAATGTAGGATATCTCCAAGCAGAGTAGGTACTGG
Source organism: Vicia faba (assembly GCA_948472305.1). Taxonomy (NCBI): domain Eukaryota; kingdom Viridiplantae; phylum Streptophyta; class Magnoliopsida; order Fabales; family Fabaceae; genus Vicia; species Vicia faba. Next base: position 482,971,137 of record OX451740.1, on the reverse strand, counting down.
ATTGCGTGACAGGAAAATTTTAACCATATTCACGTCTATGAGCTGGTCCAAATTAGGAAACAGTACCAACCCATAGATGAGAAGGGCTAAAACCTCTTCAAAAGCTTGTAAGTCCAGGGTATCCCAAAAATGATGAGCTTTCTTAAACAAGAACTTAGCCAAAAAACCCTTGACACCTCTCATGGTTTCCCAATTTGCTACTACGTCAGACCGTTGTAAGGACAAAGCTTTAGAAATATCTTCAAGTTTAGGGTCTCCTTCCATACCATTGAAAGGTACCTTGTTAAGGATAGGCACCCCCAGTAACAGAGAAAACTCCTCCATAGTAGGCACTAACTGGTAATCCGGAAAAGTGAAGTAGTGATGTAGAGGGTCAAAGAATTGAAAGAGAACTTTTAACATTTCTTCATCAAGGTTTGAGGTGACCAAGCTGAGATGTCGACCATGTCTTTCAGTGAAGGGAGAGCTTTCAGGAACCCATGATACTAACTCCTTAAGCTGAGGAGGTACCTTTACCAGACTGACTTGGATAGTGAATCTGCGGGCGAGGGGCGTGTCCTATAAAACAAGACAAAAATAAACCCTAAGAACCCTTGAAATGGTTAGGGAGATGATATGGATGATGTTATGATGTTTATGCTATGCATTGAGTGTAAGCAAGTAAACCCTGCAAGAAGTCAGGGTAAACAAATCCTGCAGGGAAATCATATGGTTAGATAATGAGAACCTGCAAATAGTTCAAGTTGAAAGCAAACAAGTCACACAAGCAGCCTTAGGTTTAGGCTTGCATGGGGTTTGTAGGTAAGTACCCTCTTGAAGTTGGGTGGCTTCAACCTATCCTATAAATAGTAATCGGGTTCTAAGGGATCTCAATATCGCTGATTTTTCCCATAAGTTTCGTTCAATAGGCGATTGACTCGCAACCAAACAAAACTCAAGAGTCAAACCTCAATGAGTGTAGCATCGAGTATTTTCCGACCTTGGGAATACACCAAAGACGGCCATCTCACTACGTCCTAATGGCCAGGTTGTGCAATTAAAGGTTCTAAGGTCAGTTGACGCTTTATGACACCACACGGCGGCCCCGTATTCTCCTTGATTGACTCAAGGGCTACCAGTACCAACCAAAGTGTCGCATTAACGTAGCTACTGCTTCAACCGTGTCAGTATACCCCATACAGTTCCCTCACAATTTATTGCTACTTACCTAAAAGGTGTTCCCAGATCCGGGTTTAGGATCTATATAACTCAAACAGATACCCTTAAAAGTAAATCAATCAAGACAAGGAATAGAAGCAATTAAAATGTCCTAGATCCTAAGGTATACCCCACTTTATTATTTATCCCCAGCAGAGTCTCCAGTTCTGTAATACGATGGCAGAACCAGCTGTTTAATTACTACTGGTTTTTGCGATTTTTGTTAGCAAATATGCGGTAAGCAAGAGTCGCCATCGTCTTTTATTTTATCCAACAAAGGAATAGGGAAAAAGAACAGAAAAAACCTTTTTCGAGATGTTTCTGAGTACGGGGGGTAGATTATAGAAAGGGAAGGTGTTAGCACCCTTTCTATCCGTGGTTTTCCACGGGCTCTTAGGTAATTGCTCATTTTTAAATTGCTTTTGTGCTTATGTTTTGAAAAGTTTTTGTTTACGTCGCAGTAACTCTTGTATCTGTCCTCAAGAGTGTGACGAAGTTGTTTTTAAAATTGTTTTGAAAGTGTTTGTGAAAAAACATTGGTTTTTGAGAAAGTACCTAACAATATCTACCTACTCGAAAAAGGATATTCATTTTCTCATTTCCTTTAGACAACACTATCCTACTATTAAGGAGTAGGTAGCCCTATCGTTGGATGTTAAGGGACTATCGAAAGGGAAGTTTACGGCCACTAAGGCAACTGGGCAAGATCTTTTAATAATTGTCCTAAAACTATAAGATCACTTTTTTACCGAGGCAACGTCGAAAGGGTCATCGAGGGACTAGTGATCTTTTGAATTAGAGGACAACCACTAAAAATTCTCACGTTTCACGAATAGTGAACGTTTTCCGAAGGCAACCGAAGTGGGGATATACCCTAAGGGTGAGCATGTGCAAGTGTTTGATTTCAGTTTATTTATCTTTTAACATTTAGGGTGATCTACCGTTTTAAATTATTGATCTTTTGCATACAATCCTACACATACATCTAACAGTTTATAATGACGGAAAGTAAAAGTGCGAGAAGTTTAAACCTAGCTATTACAAGGCCTCGGGGAGGGGGATTACATAATCAAAAACCTGGGAAAACCAGTAAATGAAAATAGTAATAAACCTAATTAACTATTACAAACACAGAGTAATTACATTAATTGGAAAAATAAATAATAAATGCGCGCGAGATTAAATTAAACGAAGAATTAAGGCTTAACGAATCTAATTGATTTAGAAGAAAATATTTTTGGATTTTTGAGAAAAAGTAATTAATTTTGCAAATTAACCTAATTTATAATTAATTTTAATTATAAAAAAAGGAATTTAAATTATCCTAATTAACCTAATTAATTAGTGAAATTAACTATTTTAAGAAAAAAAACCTTATTCTAATGTTTGTTGTGATTTTTGTGATTTTGTTGATTTAATTAAAAAAATCATGATTTTTTTTTGTAAAATAATTAAACCCAATAATTAAATAAAGAAATCAAAAAGAAATAAAATGGGCCTGGTATGAAATAACAAACTGGGAGGTGTATGGATGAAATCAATGTTAGGCCCAAGATAGCTGGCCCAATGCAGCGCTGGATCTAGTGTGGTTCGCCTTTGGAGGGTCTACAATGCTCTTTGCTTGCTGAGCGTTTAGATCTGATCATGTGATGGATCTGATGGTTGCGATCAGGGGCGCATGGTGGAATCCTGACTATGAAGCACGCTGGATTTGAAACAAGAAAAATCAGAAAATAGAAAATGTCTGGACCTGGGATCGAACCCAGGTCCTTCCTCTCAAAGGGAAACGCCTGGACCAACTGTGCTGGAAAGCTTGTTTGTCAATATAATAAACAAATAAAATATAGGCCAAACAAAGTAGCACACCCCAAAAAACGCGTGTGATTCAAATCTCCCAATGGGAGTCTGCCACCTAATTGTCTTCACCCTGGAACTGTCGCCTTAGGGACCGGGCTTTTACCTACAAACGGATTCGTCACTATAGGCTATAGTGACGGTTCTTGTGCATGGCTACAAACCTTTAAAAATAAAAAATGCAGTACAAGTAAAATAAATCCCAACCAAGGGCATGGATAGATTGGAACTAATTCCCTAAGCACAAATAGACCCTTAATTTGGCCTAATTTTGCCTCTAACTAAGGTTCCCAAAATTGGAGCTCCGGAACCCTAGCCATGGCAGATGCCTGTACCTGCACTCAAACTCCAATCAAAGTATTCCAGCACATTGTAAACATGATATCAAGCATAGATATATAATGAAAATATGTTTATGATGCCAGAATCAAAGAAATCGAAGCTGAGAATATGTGCAAACCGTGATGAAGGGTGGGCGCGATTCTACAGGTTTCAAGCCTTGGGAATGCTTGCAAAAGCTTCAGTGAGTGTCCAGGGACGTGATTTGATCCTTGGAATGACTTGAAACGACCTGTGGAAAGGAATCCAATCTCCACTTTTTGACAAAAATTTTGAACCTTGTTCTTGCTTTGTGGGAGGCAGGCTGCACATAAAATCCGTTCTTAGGTTTGCAAATGCTTTGTTATATGTAGTAGAATCAATCTAGGGTAATAGAATTGGAAAGAATCAAAGATATAATGGTCTTTAAGTTTGCTTCCAATCTTTCCAAACATGGAGATTTCTTCCAATTCTCTAACTTGCATGATTTACTTGGCTATTAACAGCACATGAGATCTCCATTCAATGCAAAAATCATTCATAAAACCAATTATGTGATTTATTTGGATTTATTTGATTTTATTTGAGTTTTAAATGAATAAAAATCAAAATAAATTAAATAAACAAATAAATAAGGCATGGAGGGTCCCATAGATCATGGACCATGCTAGGACTGAGATTCAATCTTAAAGAGGTGGGCCCATGTGGAAAAAAAATGCAATTTTGGGCATGGTTGACTTTGCGCAAATTTCCAAAAAATGGCCAACTTTGACAATGCATATCTCTCTCTCTCTCTAAATTTTGACCCTAAGAGGGTGCTCTTGGACTTTTTAGAAAGCTTAGGAAGTCCTCTAAAAAACCCTTTTATTTTCATCTCAATTGGGTCTTCCATGTTCATGTAAGAAGCTTTGACCAAAAAGGTGTTTTTTGTTGACTTTTTGGAAGGACCTATAATGTCTGATTTTATATCTTTTCATGAGTGCATTTATTGAACATGAGGGATGAATATGAATTGTAGATAATTGGGTTATATTCAAAATGAGCCTTGGATGAGAAATTTCTGATAAAGTATGAGAAAGTTATGCCTGGTCAAAGTTTGGTTGACTTTTCCTATAGAAACCCTAATTTAGCAACTTTTGAGTTTTGATGAATTAGGAGCATTCCTTGAGGAATAATGATCAAACCTTGATCAAATGATGGATATTACTTCAAAATGTTTATGTTGACCAAAAATCTTAAAGTTTGACTGCATGTGGGTCACAGTTGACTTTTGACTTAGTACAGTTGATTTTCAGGCATTTGAGCAATTGACTGAGCAAACTTGTTGTGCAAGGCATGAAACTTGGCATGGATGATCTAGATGGCATATTAGGACAATGGAGACCATTTGGGACCCTTTAAACTCAACCATCTTGATGAGGAATGAAACCCTAGTTTGAGGCTCATTGTCTTAGGAGGAGGATTTGTTTGGTAAATCCTTAGTCAACTTGAGCAATTGAGGACCTCTAGGAGTATGTCATGTGTGAAAATGAGAGGGAAATTTTGGGGTACAACAACTTGCGATTGAATGCACCTTTGAATTAACTGAGAAACTACCCTGCCCTAGGTTATGATTAAAGGTTTCAGCTTGTGTGAAAAAGAAAACTCCTACTTTTTAGGCTCAAAGGGGTTGACTAGGGATTATCTTCCTTATAACTCCACTGTTTAGAATTTGAAAGAACGCATGTACATCGTGAGCCAAGTCTGTTCAAAAAGCATATTGTAGAGATTGTGGTATTGTTTTTGTCATCCTCCCTCTAAAGGTTTAATCTTTTAATCGAGAGTTGAATATCACAAAAAGGAATAAAAAACACAATTTGAATATAGTGAACACGAATGAATTAATTCAAGACCAACATATGCAATGCATTAATGGGATAAAAAAGTTTGACATGAACTAAGTGTTCAAACAATCAAAAGAAAATTACAATTTAAAAATTCTAATGAATAAAAAGCCTATTTATCTGAACTTGTTAATTCAGATGGTGTGCCTTTGAGGGATGGCAGAAGAATTCAGTATGACCATCTTGTGCGAATCCCAACGCTCCTTTGTCGATTAGGTCTTGAATCTTATATTTCAATGTCCAAAAGCTATCAGTATCATGCCCCGGACTATTGGAGTGATACGCACACCTTGCATCAGGATTGTAGTTAGGAGAAGAAGTATTAGGATTCCGAGGAGGATCCTTCAATGTGACCAAATTCATCTTCAACATGTGTTGCAAGGCTTGCGACATCGGCATGTTGAGTTTGGTATATTGCCTATTGGATGAATATTGCTTACGCCGACTACCCCATTGTCGTTGTTGCACTGGTGCTGGATTAGATACTCGTACTGCCCCCATATATTGGTTAAGATCACTCTTATTACGATCCTTCTGGTTGTACACAGTACTGGACTCCTTCTTTCCATTGTGTGATCTCTTATGAGTACTTGAAGATGCAGTCCTCTGAATTTCACCGCTCCTGAGTTTATTTTCAACATGCTCCCGCATGAACATGTCACCCAATTCCTTATCTACCAAGAGAGGTTGATCATTAATTAGGCCCCAAATTCTAGCAGTTTGCCCCAGACGGTCGTATCTATCTTGATGAAGCTTGATTATGAGAATTCTTAACTCTTCTTGTCCCTTGGATAGATTTAGGAACATTTCCTTGAACTGAGCCTCTTGAGTTTGGAGATCTCTATCGTTCTGCTCGAGAGCCATTTTTCTGTTGAAATAAACAACAAGAAAAATGAGAAACCTGTACTGGAATACATGTTCATGAAATAATGCATGATATGTAGATGAAACGTTTTCAAGGATCTCGCAGGGTAAACACAAGAAAATGTCAGCAAATGAATCTGACTGCAGCTTCGATTGAAGAACTTTGTATCGTTGAATTCCCTTCTACGAGAATCAAGCTCACCATGTCGAGTGGGTCATAGCCTCTGACTCAAGTTGTCGTGCTTTGACGGTGTTGGCTAGAGGAAAATAAATCCCCTTGCCGCTTGCTAGACGTATGTTTCATCATAACCTGCATCACATACCCTTGAGATCCTTGAAATGGTTAAGGAAATGTAATGGCATGATGTTATGATGTGTATGCTATGCATCAAGCAAAAGTGTAAGGTGATGAAGACACATGAGTCTTGCAAGAATTCCAGGTTGATGACTATAAACAAATCCTGCAAGGAATTCACGTTGTTAGATGATGAAATCAAATAAATCACACAAGTAGCCTTAGGTTTAGGCTTGCATGAGGTTTGTAGGTAAGTACCCTCTTGAAGTTTCAGTTGGCTCAACCTATCCTATTAATAGTAACCGGGTTCTAAGGAGTCTCAATATCATTGACCTTTCCTTCAGGCATTGTTTCAGCTCAAGCACCAAAGTATTGCAACCAAAATATCCCGAAAGTCCAGTCTCAATGAGTGTAGCATCGAGTATCAACCAGTCTTTGGTCGAAACCAAAGCCGAATATCTCACTACTTCTTAATGGCTAGGATGAGTCAATTAAAGGTTCTGAAGGTCAGTTAGCACTTAATGACACTATAAGGAAGCCTAATGTTATCCTTGACTGACTCAAGGAACATTAGTACAAGCTAGAGCATCATGCTAACATAGCTATCACTTTGTCCATATCGGTCTACATCGTACAGCCTCCATGATTTATTGCTACTTACCTAAAAAGGTGCCCCAGATCGGGGTGTAGGATCTTTTAGTAACAACCCAAACAAGCCCTCGAAAGTAAAACATACATAACACACAATGTAAGCAAATAAAAATGAACTAAGCTCTAAGGTAACCCCACTTTATAAAATGTCCCCAGCAGAGTCGCCAGTTCTATAATACGGTGGCAGAACCGACTGTTATACTGGTTTTGCATTTGTATTCACAAATGTTGCGGTAAGCAAGAGTCGCCACTGAATTTTATTTTATCCAACAAAGGAAAGGGTGAAAAGAACATAGAAAGAACTTTCGATAGTTTTTTGAGTAAGGGGGGTAGATTATGGAAAGGGAAAGTGTTAGCACCCTTTCCATCTGTAGTTATTTACGGGCTCTTAGATGCTTAGCTCATTGAAATAGCTTGTGCTTTGTGTGTTTTTGAAAGTATTTTTGAAATGCCAATAGTAAGGCAGCTCGCTTTATGATAACTCTTGTATCAGTCCTCAAGAGTATTGATAAAGCGTTTTTAAAAATGTTTTTGAAAGTTATTTTGTGTAAGTGTAAAAATTTGTTTGAGAAAGCATCTAACAACTATCTACTTTACTAGAAAGGATTATTATTTTCCTCTTTTCCTTTAGATAGTGCTATCCTACTATTAGTGAGTAGGTAGCCCTAGTTGTTGGATGTTAGAGGGACATTCGAAGGGACGTTTATAGTCACAAAGGCAACTGGGCAAGAAATCTTAGTAGCTACCCTAGGGTTTTAAGATCATTTTTACCGAGGCAACATCGAGGGACATATGATCTTTAAACCGGAGGGTAGCCACTAAAATCTCTCACATTTCGAGAGTTGTGACTATTTTCTAAAGGTGACCAAAGTGGGATAACCTAGAGGTGCGCATGTGAGAGTGTGTTGTATTCAGTTATTTTAGTCTTTTGCATTAGGTTTGCTAGCGCTTGTTTGTTATTCTTGCCATACAATCCTATTATCATGCATCTAAACAGTTAATAATTTACAGAAATTAAAAGTATGAAATGTAAAATCCTAACTATTACATGGCTTCGGGGAGGGGGAATTTACAAGTTCAAAATGGGGAAAAAATAAAAAGCAATAAAAGTAAAGTCCTAGTTAAGTCTATTACATCTCAGTAAGCAAATACAATAATATGCAAAAGTGCGAAAGTAAAAGTAAATGCGCGAATTGAAAATACGTCTAAAACGCTAAGAAGAAAAAAAACTTTTTGTTTGTTTTGTTTGTTTTATGAAAAGAATTGAATTCAAATAAATCCTAAGTCTATTTGTTTTTAAATTAAGAAAAGGGTTAAAATAATTAATCAATTAATTTACAAAATTAATTTATTTGAGAAAATACTAACCTAATATTTTTTTGTGATTTTTCTATTTGATTTTACAATGTTATAAAAAAAGTAAAACAATTAAAAGAAAAAGTAAATGGTCCAGGATGGTAAAGGTAACAGGGGGTGTGAATTGGATTTTTGTTTAGCCCAAATGAAACTAAGCCCAGGCTAAATTGGGATCCTGTGCTGCTGGCCATTGAGGGTCCATCATGAGGTGGTACTCCTGGGGGGTTGGATCTGATCTCCTTGCCGTCCATTGGCTGGAGCTTGAAGGCGGATGGGAAGTGTTTGAAACATAGCACACTGGATCTGCAAGACAATTGTTAGAAAAAACATAATACACGACCTGGGTATCAAACCCAGGCCCTTTCCACTGTACACGTTCCCTTTTACCATCTGAGCTACTTGTTCATTCGTTAATCCAAACACAAAACAATGATTATATGATAAACTGCAATAAAATACTGAATGCAAATCTGCCTCCTTCACTACCGGATCTTGCCCAAACCTTCAAAATCAAACGCCCACGGGACCCCACCCCCTAGTTTGGGGATGCGAATCCATTGGGATCATTATTTCGGGCTAAAGCGCGCGAATTTGTGAGATATGGTTCAATCAAGCACAAATATGCATGAAAATGGTGATTCATGGTTCAGGCAGTATGAGGATTCATCTAATGGGTTAAACCTGCATATTTATATCTCAGTAACATATTAATATGGATGATATGCACTTAAACACATAAAAATACAAATACGAATTCACATGATTATTGGAACCGGCGATGCATATGCGTGCGTTTTTAACAGCTTTTGCTGTCAATAATGACCCATTCTTACCCTATGAACCTTACGGAGATGATTACAACGCTTGGTTTAGATGGAAATGGCTTGAATCATACTGTAGGCGCCTACACTGAGTTCATAAAATTTGAAACAACTTCAAGGTTTTGTGGAGTTTTAGTGAGGCAATCTGTACGTGTTGGCAATGTCTCCTCTGATGGGAAATGTCTGTCTTGTATTTATAGGGGTGTGGTGGTGAACGAAAATGGCATGAATCAGCCATTAACCATGGCTTTGAAAGAAAAATCGAAAGATTTAAAAAGTTGCCATTTTTGATGACTTTCTACCATTTTGGGCTTTGAGTGAACCTGGACAGGTTGTGGTTGGAGTTTTGGCTTCTTCGATAAAGTCCACATCTGCTTCGATTGTGTAATCTGGGAATATCAACCTAATCGAACAATTCTTGTTCTTTTCAATCTCCTTTTCTTCAATTCAACCAATCGAAGTATCACCTCTTCCTTTGTCTTGTCGAAGCTTTCGTTTTGTTCTTTCTTTCAAACACAGTTGTGACTGTGTCTTTGATTCGACCAGTCGAAGCACCACCTCTTCCTTTTGACTGGTCGAAGCTTTGTTCTGCTCCTTTCAATTTCCTTTCACTCAAATCGAACAATCGAAGTATCACCTCTTCATCTTTGCCTGTCGAAGCTTCATTTGTTCTTTCCTTCAAACACAATTGTGACAGTGTATTCGACTCCCATTTCAACCTTTGCTTTCGTTTACATCTTCATCTTTATTGATCACTAGTTCATCTTCGATTGGTGAATACATCTTGTATGCACCAATCGAAGGGTAACCTATGAGCATCAAGATTTCACTTCAATCATCCAACACCTGTTCAAGTACATGCCAAAATCTCTAAGGTGACTTATATTTGGCTGATTCACCCCTAACTGTCCTTCAATCACGCCATGTTTGAAGATTGCATGTCCTTCGAACCATTAGACTTCTACGTGTTTCTTTGGATAAGATAAAAACTTTTGAATTCCAAATATTCTTCTTTTCAAAGCGCCCATTCAAACAACATGTTAGTCGAAAGATCTCTCCTTATAATGCTTCGAATGGACTATATTTCAATGGTTCAAAGACGAACCCTTCGAAGCTCTTTACTAGCTCTTCCAATCGAAGACTTCATAAAAGCCTCCTCACACTTTCTTTCGAACTATCCTTCCTTCGATCCTAGTGCTTCGTTGGGCATCAAATCTTAGGCATATTTTCAGCTTTCGTCCTACACCTTGTCATGTACACTTCTTTTCTTTCTTTCAGCTATGCCATTATGCTGAGGCGTATAGGGTACCATGAAAATCATTTGAAGCCCTTGCAAACCAAAATTCTTGGTGAGAATGAAACCTTAGATGGAAATCCATTGCTTAGGAAAAGAATTTGTCTGATTAATTCTTGGTCAACCTTGAGCAATTGAGGACCTTAATGAGCATGCCTTGAATAAAATGGGAGGGAAAATTTTTGGGTACAACAGAGATCCACGGCCTGCCCATAAGACTGACACTCGACGAGGGCCTTTGTATTGATTGGACGTGTCTCAAACATCGGCTCGCCATCTTCGTCTAGGATGTCGTGCCCTTCCCGCGTGACCCATCTGGCAGGGAAGAAACCATCGGCGAAGCGATTGAGGACACCATATGCCTCTTCGTCTTTGGCACTTACACCACCGACAGAAGTGTGGTAATGCCTGGGAACATGAACATAGTGGCCCGAACACCAGTGAATGGGGAAATTTGAGATTCTCCCAATCTCAGGATTACCCTCAACGTCCAAGCACGACTCCCCATCCTCGTCCACAACGGTAGCCGGGTCAAATAGAGAATCCAAGGTTGTTTGGGTAGATGGTTGCAAGATATACCACTTGTCCTTAAAGTCCCGGACATAATCCATATACATCCTAAATAGCCTATTCGACTGTTTGAGGGACACCCAACTATGTTTCCCTCCTCGGGACTATCATTGCAAGTGAAAAACCCTGAAGAACAGGGGAATGGTCGCCCCGTCCCTCAGAAACCGACATGTAAGTTCGAATGCCCGGATAAAGACAATCGCATTGGGATGAAGCTGGGAGGGTGCCAAGTTCAAATGACTGAACACCCCCATCTGGAAGTCGTTAAATGGAAGCCGAAGTCTAAGGTATTTGAACACGACCTCGTACATGGGGAAGGTGTCCTTGGTGTACTCCGAGCATATACGAGCATCTTGTGCTGGTCTCAGGATTTTGAAGCTGGGAATAAAACCTTCCTGACCAGCTCCATACTCGACGATTATGTAGGCTCGCCTCTGGGTGTGACTATAGATCGATGCTATCCCTCGGGGCTCGGCACCGACCCAATCCAATTCAGGGTTGTCGATCACGTCGACCAAATTAATGTTCTCCTCAGCAATGCTGGTCCCTTCAGTCTCCATATTCTTCGACGATTCAGGAGTGTCGGCCATTTACCTATAAAGAAGAGGAAACCGGTGAATTCGACAACAAATCCAAAATCCACCTTTCCAACGATGTAGACGAAAGGGCTAAGTGTTGTACCCAAAAATTTGCCCTCTAATTTATCAAGATTTTTCTCACAAGACTTCTTGGACTCAAGACAAGATCAGGGTGTGCTTAGCTCAAGACATCTCATCTTGCACTGATAACCCAAAATTAGGGTTTGAATTTGCACAAGGATTTTTGGACCACCAATGCTTCGTGTGACTTTCATACATCATTTTGGATCCTTAAGATTGTTCATGTTAAGTTTCAAGCCTTGAACCATATTTTTGATCAGTCAATTGGACAGTTGACCTAAAAATCAGCTATATTGGGGAAAAAGTCAACCATGGCCAATTTACAGTCAAACTTCAAATTTTTTGATCCAAATCAATATTTTAGACTCATATGTACCATTTGATCAAGTTTGGATCACAACTCCTCAAGAAATTTGATCAAATTATCAAAAGGGCAAAATGGTCAAAATTAGGGTTTTGACTGAGAAATGACAATTTCTGATTTTTAACCTAGCCAATGAACAATTGAGTTCAAACATGATTTCAAGGGTTCAATGGTATCATCTTGACCTAATTACATGGTTCAAAAGATCTCAAGTTCATTGGATTGACATATGAAATTTGCAGTCAACTGATCAAAAGTCAACTGTGCATTAAAAAGTCAAACTTTGACTTTTTGGTCAAAATCAAGTGCCAAGGGTCATAATTCATCAAGATATGTCAAAATATGAAACTTGTTCACCAAGAAACTCAAAATTGAAAATTAGGGTTTTAATTTGAAAAATTTCATAACTTAGAATTTTCTTATTTTCCCCCAACTTTTCACCACTTTTTCACCATGATGCACTTTGATTCAAAGAAAACTTCAAACATGAAAGTTGTAGTCCTCCATGAAATCTACAACTTTTCTTCACAAACTTTTCCCAAAATATGCTTGGATCTCAAGTTATGAATTTGTGAATATAGGTCCATGAACTAAATAACTTAGTGAAATTTTGCCATAATTTAGGCAGGTTTTGGACCCAACTTCATGGACATTTTTCACCTAGTTCCAAGAGGTATCTCAAATATCATTTCAAAGATGGATTATAGAGCACATTGAAAGATTTCCAAAATGTCCAAGAACTCTCCAAGATCATTTTTTAGTAGGTAGAATCGAAGAGAGGAAGTTGGCATTTTCTAACTTTTGTTCAAGCCATTTTCACATAGCATCAAGTTGCAAATCAAATCTATGCTGGTTGTATCTTGCTTTACAGGTCCTAAGCTTTCTATACACTCCATAATTAAATGCATACTCAGAAGCTAAAGCCTTTATCTTTGCTTTTGAAGCTTTACACAAGATGCATTTCCATTTTGGGCAAAAAGTTCACAATGCCATTTTCATAAAGATGAACTTTTGCAATTTTGTCAATCTTGAGCATTGGACCTGTCCCCTTGGTGCAAGCAATTTCTACAGGTCTCAAGCAATATGTACCAACTCTTATCATCCCTCAAGCAAGCTAGTACAAGCATTTAGCATTGGTCTTGTCACTTTGCTTCAAATGCAAGAAAAGTTGCAAAAAGGTCCAAAGCTTGCACAACTAGTAAGGGCTGATTTTGTATCACTTCTCTACATATTTACAAACTTGTTACAAGGCATAGCACGCTGGGATTGAACCTGAAACTCTCAAAAACTCAAAAACTCCACAAAATTGCCAAAAACACAGAATTTCTGCAAAAGCACAACCAACTCTCATTTGGCTCGTGCGTTTTGTGTTTAATCATTTCAAACACCTTCTATACATCATACCAAAGCAATCCAAGCCATCACCCTGGTTCTGTAACCCCTATTTCATCATCCACCATTTTCACTTTAGAAGCTTGCAGCTTGACTTGTCTAGAGAGTTCCAGCCATCCTCAAAGCAAGATAAGCATTGGAATAACTTCAGGGAAGTTCAAGGAAGCTCAAATAATCATCAGGCCTCCATTAAAGTCCCTACATGGCCCTACTCGAATCCAGCTGAAGGAGGTATTTTTTCAAACTCTATCTCTCTGAATAGGCAACTTCAAGCCATGATTTGTGAAGAAAAAATGTAGCTCTCATCATAACGAAGCTGTACATATCATTACTTTTCATTCATATTACTTGTGCTAAGAGAATTTGAAGATTGAAAACTCTGAAAAAATTAGGTCACGAATTAGGGGTTCAAAAATTCTCTTTGATCTTTAAGAGTTAGGTTACATATTTTATATTGTTGGAATCGTGAGCTCAAATGCCACATGTTTCATGTTATGAGTTTTTGTTTTTGTGCAAGAATAAGAGAGATACAGTTTGAACTGGAAAACGCGCGCAGAAGCTTGGACGAAGGACAGGGACCATGATGTTCTGGGCTTTTTGTGCTTTGGCCTTTTTGTTTTCACTAATCACACCCCCTGACTTGCTACTGCACCCCTTGGCTGATTTTTATATTTTTTCATATTTTTATATTTATATGCTTTTGATTATTTTTTCTGAATAATAAAAAATCCTAAAAATAATTTCTTTATTTTTACAATTTTATTTTATTTTTTTATTATTTGTTTTTACATAAAAATTAGTTTATTTTGATAAATAGATTTTATTTTCTTAAATAACTTGTAAATATATTTAAAAATACTTAATATTTTTATTATACTATTTATACTCATAAATACTTATTTCCTATACATATTTAATTTTTAAATATTTAAACATAATATTATTTATTATTTTTTATACAAAAATATACAAGTTAGTAAATATTAATTTCTTTTAATTGAAAAAACTAGGGTTTTAAACCCCTCCAAAAATAATATTATTTTTTCTAGGGTTTGAATTAATTATTTTTCTCATACAAAAACACAAAACATTTTTTAACATAAACATTGCATTGCATTTTAAATATTTATCTTATATTTATTTAATTCGTGCAATATTTTATTTGGTTGTAATAATATATTTAGGTTTACATTTGTGCAAATCCCCATTCAAACTTGTATCCCCCCTCCCATAAAAATTGTTGTAATAGCTTAGTTTATTTTTACGCAATTTATCGCTTCATATACCATGATTAGTAATTAGGGTTTGCATGACAAGAACAAAAACAAAGCAAAATAGAAAACCTCAAATGCAAGACAAAAGCATGAAAATGACACACTTTACACACAAGCACCCTTAGGATTTCTCCCACTTGGTTGCCTAAAATAAAATGGCCATGTTACGCATGCAAAGTATCTTGGCAAAACAAAACAAGTATAAGATCATAGTCCCTCGATGACGCTATTCAAAGGTTGCCTAAAACAAAATGATCTTGGTCCCTCAAAAATGCTAATATACTTGGCAACATTGCTATCATGGTTATACGATGACCCACGCCCGTCCCATTTACATCCAAAGATAGGGTTGCTTACCAAATCAATGGTAAGTCAACAATGTCAAAGGAATAAAAATGCACAAGAAAGACATTTGAGTAGGTAGATAGCTTCTAAGTTACTTGCTCATTTTCAAATAATCCTTGCTATTTTCAAAAACAAACACACACACATTTCAAAACTTCTTACAAAACATTGAAAACATTTTCAAAAGACAAACATCTTTGTATATATTCTTATGAACGAGAATCATTACAAAGATTGCCTAAACAATGGCCTCTTTTACAAAATACTTTCAAAACCACACCAAACACCATTTCAAACAAAAGAAAGCAAGTGATCTAAACAAGTAACTAAGAGCCCATGGAAAACCATGGATGAAAAGGGTGCTAACACCTTCCCTTTTCATAATCTACCCCCAAACTCAAGAAAACATCTCAAAGGTCTTTCCTGTGCTTTTTTACCTTTCCTTTTGGATAAAAGAAAAGTCAGTGGCGACTCTTACTAACCGCGACATTTGCGACAAAACGCAAAATCTCAAATCAGTTCTCCCACCGCATCACAGAACTGGCGACTCAGCTGGGGAAAATTCTAAAAGTGGGGTTACCTTAGGGTTTAGATCAAATTTACTTGCTTACATTGTTTGACTTGTATGCTTTACATTTTGGTTCTATTGTTTAGGTTTGAATCCTCCACCCGAATTTGGGAAACATTATAGGTAAATAGCAATATGTTATGGAAACTGTGCGGGATATACCGACATGGTCTAAGCAATAGCTATATTAGTGTGACATATTTGTGGGTACCGGTAGCCTTTGAGTCAATCAAAGAGAATACGGGGTCGCTGAGTGATGTCATGAATCACTAATGAACTTCTAGAACCTTTACTTGACCAACTTGGCCTTGTAGGATGTAGTGAGATGACCGACTTTGGTGCAGTCCGAAGTTGGTAGATACTCGATACTACACTTATTAAGGGTTGTTTTCTTAGGATATTTCGGTCGCCAGTAAAGAGGCTTGAACTGAAACAATGAACAAAGGAAACAATTCAGTGATATTGAGCTCCTTAGAACCCGGTTACTATTGTTAGGACAGGTTGAGCCAACTAAACTTCAAGAGGGTACTTACCTATGAAACCCCATGCAAGCCTAAACTAAGAACTTGTTTGATTTGCTTGTATATATATACTTGTGCATAACATCATGGACATCATGAACATCATATGCATTCACTAACCATTTCAAGGATTTTTGGAGATTCATCTTTGTTCTTGTTTTGTAGGCTATGGATTCACTTCGCAGGAAAACTATCCAAATCAACCTTGTGAGAATTCCTCCACAACTCAAGGAGATAGCTTCAAGGATTCCTGAGAATTCTCCATTCACCGAGAGACATGGTCGTCTAATCAACTTGGTCACCTCTAACACAGAGGAGGATATGATGAAAGTTCTCTTCCACTTCTTTGACCATTTGCATCATTGCTTCACATTTCCTGACTATCAACTTGTTCCCACTTTGGAAGAATTCTCTCAACTTCTGAGGATTCCTATTCTCAATGAACTACCATTCAACGGTACAGGAAGAGATCCAAAGCCAGAAGAGATTGCTCAAGCCCTGCACTGGCACTCATCTGATGTCACAACTCATTGGGAAACTAGAAGTGGTGTCAAAGGCTTCTTGGCAAAGTTTCTGTTTGAGAAGGCCCAAAGCTGTTGAAATTCCCTAGACTTGCAAGCTTTTGAGGAGATTGTAGCTCTTCTCATCCATGGGATGGTCCTGTTCCCTAATCCTGACCAACTCATAGATGTAAGTGCTGTCAAAATCTTCATGTCTCGCAACCCGCTGCCTACATTGCTTGGGGATATCCTACACTCTTTTCACACTCGTACAATGAGGAAAAGAGGTGTTCTTATGTGTTGTACTCCTCTCCTGGAAAGATGGTTTATTTCTCATCTTCCCCAATCAGTCTTGAAGAGTGAGCAAGGTTTGAGGTGGTCACAAAGGTTAATGACGCTTAAACATTCAGATATCTATTGGTGTCCTCGATCCAAAGAGAATGTTATCATTGTTGACCGTTATGGGGAATTCCCTAATGTCCCTCTACTTGGCATTAGGGGAGGCATCACCTATAACCCTTGCTTGGCTCTAAGACAGTTTGGTTATGCCCGAAGGGATGGCCCACATGATATGCTGATTCAAGGATTGGTTTTTGACTACGACAACGACGATCAAGGACTTTGCCAGAGATTCATCCGAGCTTGGAGGAAGCTAAATAAGGTGGATAGCAAGACTTTGGGACACAAGAATTCCATCCCTCTTGAGCCTTACCTCAAGTGGGTATGAACCCGCGCTCAGAGTCTTATAATGCCTTATCCCTCCATTATCCCAATGATTATTGAGCCTGTTAAGGAAGGAGAAGTTCCATGCACTATCCTACATCCTGACATGTCGACATCACTCGAAGACCTACAAAGGGGCTGGATACAACTCAAAGGAGAGCGCGATACTTTCGAAGCCCAATTATACGCAAGCGAGAAGAAGGTTTTGGAACTCACTCGGCTACTTCATGAAGAGCAGACTCTCAATACCTACATTGCACCAAAGAGGATGCGCAATGTCTTTTTACCTTAGAATTTTGTATTATTTTGCCCAAGGGGCATTGATGTACTCAAATTCTATCATATTAATATGACGTATGTTTCTTTTTTGTTTAAAACAAATTTTAATTTTTAAATCCTTGAAAGCATTGCATGAATACATATCATTCATCATAAACATAAATAGGTCTTTGCAACAAGTTTCCTCATCTCTCTACTATTTATTTCAGTAAGATGGATCTCGAACAAATGGTCAAAGATCTGCAAGCTCAGAACACGCAATTTCAACAGTTACTCATGACCTTAGCCAAGGGGCAGGAGGAGCTGAAGACTCTGCTAGAAAAAGATAAAGAGAAAAAGAAGAAGAAGCCAGCTGGTGTGGTAATCATGGGCTGAAGGTTTCAGGGACAAGCCAGAAGGACCTTAGAATTCCCAACAACATCTGAAGAAGGGGAAAGAAAAGGAAAAGAAACGCCAGTACCATCAGATTCTGAAGAAGAAGAGGAAGAGGAGGACTACTCTGAACAATAATACCTTCTGGCTGATGACAAGTACAAACACCTTGAAGAGCGACTAAGCGCTATGGAAATCCAGAGAGTACCAGGGCTAGATTTTGAAGAGTTGGGGCTGGTGTCAAGAATTGTGATCCCACCAAAGTTTAAAGTGCCACTATTTGCCAAGTATGATGGGGTGTCTTGCCCTAAAATGCACCTCAGATCATATGTCAGGAAGATTCAACCACAATCTGCCGACAAAGACTTGTGGGTCCACTTTTTCCAAGACAGTTTATTAGGAACGCAACTTGATTGGTTCTACCAATTAGAAAGGGCAGACGTCCATAATTGGGAAGACCTGGCAGTAGCTTTCTATAAACAATATCAATACAACACCGACTTGGTGCCTACCCATACCCAGCTTCAGAGTATGGCGATGGTTTCCAATGAGGGCTTTAAAGATTACGCGCAAAAATGGAGAGATCTAGCCGGAAGGGTGCAACCCCCTCTGTCCGAAAGGGAGTTAGTGGATATGTTTCTGGGAACTCTATCAGGCCCTTTCTTCAATCATCTGATTGGGAGTTCCTCTGCAGGATTTAATGAATTGATATTAACCGGCGAAAGAGTGGAGGCTGGTATAAGAAGTGGGAAGTTTCAGAAGGACGCGTCTGCCTCCACGACTGTAAAAAAACCCTTCACTGGAGGAAAAGAAGTATCTGCTGTTTATTCACGGAGGAATCAGGGAAGAACTGAGCGCCAACCAACGGTGGGGGCCGTTATGATTCCAAAGCCTGCATCAGACCAGCCAAGAACTAACCAGCAAAGGGTGGAAAGGCCAGTTCGACAATTCACCAAGATTAACATGACTCCAGCCCAAGTTCTACCACATCTTCTGAAGTTGAATCTGGCCACTTTAAAAGAGGCCCCAAAGAATCCCAATACCGCGTCTCCACATTACCATCCGAATGCCAGGTGCGCATACCATTCTGAAAGTTCAGGGCACGACACCAACAACTATTGGGCTCTGAAGAATAAGATTCAAGACCTGATAGACGCGAAGGAAGTTGTGTTTGAAGCGCATGAGAAACCAAATGTTATTTCCGCTCCGATGCATAGGCATGGTCACAATGCCAATGCTGTTGAGGAAGATTTGTTTGTTGCTACCGTGGATGAACTGTTGACTCCACTCCCGATTATTAAGTTGAATTTTTTGAAAGCTGGTATATTCCTAGGTTGTGACAAAGACTGCCGTGTTTGCCTGTCCTCATCATTTGACTGCCCTCTGTTGAAAAAAGGTATCCAACGACTGATTGATAACTGAGAAGTTCTGTTTGAGAATGCTCCTATTTCACCCGTTCCAGTTAAAGAAGTTTCAATTATAACCATCTACGCCAATCCTTCCAGAGCCCCTAAAAGACCCGTTAGGATTACACCTGCTCCAAAGACTACTCCACTTAAGATTACAATGCCCGGGCCTGCCCCATACAAATCAGATAAAACAGTACCATGGAATTATGGTGGAGAAATCTACTACCATGGTATTAAAAAGGATGAACTGACTGCCGAAGAAGAAAGCTCCGAAGAGGACAATCCCGACATTAGCAATATTGCCGGAACAAGCAAGATTACCCGCAATGGTAGAATATTCTCTCCAGAGATTTCTCCTTCAAGAGCAGTCTTTGGACCCGTGGCCGTTATGAAGATTACCTCTGCACCAGTGATTATACCTGCAAGCGTACTTACCGACAAAGACAATACAATCCCTATCCCTACAAATGCTTTCACTGCTGAGATTAAAGGAAAAAACGTTTAAGAGGAGCCTGTCCGGACGAAGGCTCAATCACTAGCTATTCCTGAAACATCCAAGAAGGAGATGGAAGAAATCCTGAGGATAATAAAAAAGAGTGATTATGATGTGGTTGAACAGTTGGGGAAGACCCCTTCCAAGATCTCTATGCTAGCTCTGCTGTTGTGCTCTGAAGCACATGCCAAGGCTCTGGTAAAATTTTTGAAGACAACTCTTGTGCCACAAGAGACGTCTGCTGACCAGTTTCAGGACTGTGTGGCCAGTTTGACAGCTGATAATGGCCTGGGTTTCTCTGTTGCTGACTTGACACCCAGAGGGAGAAAACACAACGAGGCATTACATGTCTCAGTAGAGTGTAGAGGAACAACCCTAGCCCATGTCTTGGTGGACACGGGATCATCTTTAAATGTCTTATCAAAGAAAGCCCTTGATAGATTGGATTGAGAGGGGCTGACTTTAAAACCCAGCAACATAGTGGTGAGAGCTTTTTATGGTTCGAAGAGGATGGTCCACGGGGAGGTGGACATCCTAATAAAGTTGGGAATTCAGATCTTCAACTTAACCTTCTATGTGATGGACATCTGTCTTTCTTATTCTTGTCTGTTAGGATGCCCCTGGATCCACAACGCCGATGCTGTCACCTCCATCTTGCATCAAATACTAAAATACCCAGTCCAAGGAAAGATCATAACTGTCCATGGGGAGGAGGAGTATATGATTAGTCATATGAATTCTTTCCGATATATAGAGTTGGATGGCAAGTTCATTGAATCCCCTTTCCAACATTTTGAAGAAGTCTCTCCAAAAGTAGCGGCGACTAAGGCGGTATCCTCGATTCCTAAGATCACAAGACCTCCACCTCGGATGTCATCTCTAAAGGATGCAAAGGCAGTAGTGGAAGAGGGAGGATGCACCATCTGGGGGCAGCTTCCGGACATTCCGTACAAATCAGACAAGTTTGGCTTGGGGTTTACTTCAACTGGTCAGAAGGCTGTGCACCGTGCCCGTGCTGGGAGGCCACCTATGAAGATTAGAAACCAAGGGGTCAATGCAGTAGAAGACAATGAAGAGGATGGCGACATGGAAGATTGGATATTTCCTACTGTCAGCGGAGGACTTCACAATTGGGAAGCTAGTGACTTCATCCCAATAACTTTCATATCTCAGTAATTTATCTTTTACATTTCTGTTGGACTTGTAATATTCACGAACAATTCGCACTTTAAAAACCTTGTGTCTTACCCGAGGCACAATGGTCCATTTGTAAGGATTTTTATTTCATCTTCATATGACATTCAATGAATCATGGACGCTTTTCATATATAAACATTTTGTGCTCATTGTCTTTCTTTTACATTTTATTGTTTTAAGATGGCTATACCCTTACACACACCCATACTCACAAATGCAGGTACCCTTCCATTCCGGATCCCATGGGTAACGATACTGCTATAGCCTTCAGTGACTCTGAAGATCTGATCTACCAAGCCGAATACGAAGGTGAGGAAGATTGTGAGGTGCCAGGGGAATTGGGCAGACTACTACAACAAGAGGAAAAAGCTATTCAGCCTCATGAGGAGCGGTTGGATACAATCAACTTGGGTACCGAGGAAGATAAAAAGGAAATCAAAGTGGGTTCCAATCTAGAGCAGAGTGTCAAGGAGCGCCTAATTCAGCTATTGCATGATTATATTGAGATCTTTGCCTGGTCATACGAAGACATGCCGGGACTCGATACAGACATCGTGGTACATCGTCTACCCACAAGAGAAGACTGTCCACCAGTGAAGATCAAAGTGGAAGTTATGAAACAGTTCAATGCTGGATTTCTGGCTGTTACTTCCTATCCTCAATGGGTGGCCAACATTGTTCCCGTACCTAAAAAGGACGGCAAAGTGAGAATGTGCGTGGATTATAGAGATTTAAACAGGGCCAACGCTAAAGATGATTTTCCACTTCCACACATCGATATCCTGGTTGACAATACAGCCCATCACAAAGTATTTTCTTTCATGGATGGATTCTCAGGCTATAACCAGATCAAAATGGCACCTGAGGACATGGAGAAAACTACATTTGTCACACAGTGGGGTATGTTCTGCTACAAAGTGATGCCATTAGGACTGAAGAATGCCGGGCAACCTATCAACGTGCCATGGTAGCTTTGTTTCATGATATGATACATCATGAGATAGAGGTCTACGTAGATGACATGATAGCCCGATCACAAACTGAAGAAGAACACCTTGATCACTTGCAAAAGCTATTTGTCAGATTGAAGGAGTACAAGTTAATATTGAATCCAAACAAGTGCATATTCGGAGTCCAGTCCGGTAAACTCTTAGGTTTCGTTGTCAGCAACAAAGGCATCGAGGTTGATCCTGCCAAAGTCCAAGCGATACAAGAAATGCCTGCTCCTCGCACTGAGAAGGAAGTCAAAGGATTCTCGGGACGCCTAAACTATATTGCCAGATTCATTTCTCACCTAACATCTACTTGTGAACCAATCTTCAAACTGTTGAAGAAAGATCAAGTAGTCAGATGGAATGATGAATGTCAGATTGCTTTCGATAAAATCAAAGAATATTTGCAAGAACCTACTGTCTTGATGCCACCAGTCGAGGGAATACCAATGATCATGTATCTGATCGTTTTAGAGAACTCAATGTGGTGTTTATTGGGGTAGCATGATGAGTCTGGCCGAAAAGAGCACGCTATTTATTACCTGAGCAAAAAGTTTACCGACTGTGAAACCAGATATTCACTGCTCTAGAAAACTTGATGCACTCTGGTATGGGCTGCTCACCGGCTAAGACAGTATATGTTGACTCATACCACTTTGCTGATATCTAATGGATCCGATAAAGTACATCTTTGAGAAGCCTGCTTTATCTGGAAGGATAGCTAGATGGCAGATGATCCTAACAGAATATGACATACAGTACACAACCCAAAAAGCTATAAAGGGCAGTGTGCTAGCTGATCATCTTGCTCATCAATCTATAGAGGATTATCAATCCATGAAGTTTGACTTCCCTGACGAAGACATCATGACAGTAGATAACTGTGAAGAGATCAGACCATATGACGGACCTGGACAAGGATTCCGATGGACCCTATTCTTTGATGGGGGCATCCAATGCACTTGGTAACGGTATCAACGTTGTACTAATAACTCCGGAGGGATGCCATACTCCTTTTACTGCCAGACTTTGCTTCAACTGCACGAACAACATGGTGGAATACGAAGCATGCATCTTTGGTCTCAAGGCTGCCATAGACTTGGGAATCAAACCTTTAATGGTGTTTGGAGATCCAGCTTTGGTCATCAGTCAGATCAAAGGAGAATGGGACACTAAGCATCCAAAGCTTATCCATTACAAAGAATATGTTTTGACATTGTTACCACATTTCGATCAGATTACCTTCGAGCACAATCAGCTAGCAGATGCTCTAGCCATAATGTCATCTATGTTTAAACTTAATTGGGATAACGAGGCTCCCCAGATCACCATTAAACGAATGGACGAACTAGCACACTGTCACGAGATTAATACTGAAGAAGTAGTGGACCAATCGTGGTTTCATGAAGTCAAAAGGTATCTCGAGGCTCAAGAGTATCCAGAAGGAGATTCAATCAATGATAAAAAGTTCCTAAGGAGATTCTCTGCTAAGTTCTTCCTGAGTAACGACATCCTATACAAACATAATCATGATTCTATTCTGCTCTATTGTGTGGTCAAGATTGAAGCTGAAAAGATCATGGCCGAATTACATGAAGGTACCTTTGGCACTCACTCTAGTGGGCATACGATGGCGAAGAAAATCCTACGAGCAGGCTATTATTGGTCTACCATGGAAGCAGACTGCTATCAACACTCCCGGACCTGTCATAAGTGTCAAATCTATGCAGACAAAGTGCACGTGCCACCGGTTCCTCTAAATGTCTTAACAACTCCTTGGCCCTTTTCTTTGTGGGGAATAAACATGATTGGGGAGATTAAACCTACAGCCTCCAATGGATACCGTTTCATTCTAGTGGCTATTGACTATTTCACAAAGTGGGTCGAAGCAGCTTCCTTCGCATCCGTTACTAAGAATGTTGTTACCCGCTTCATCAAGAAGAATCTTATTTGCCGGTATGGTATCCCAGAAAGGATCATCACTGATAACGGTATGAACCTTAACAATACTATGATCACCGCCTTGTGCGAGCAGTTCAAAATTCAACATCACAATTCATCCCCCTATCGGCCAAAGATGAATGGTGCAGTCGAAGCTGCTAATAAAAACATTAAAAAGATCATACAGAATATGACAATCACCTACAAGGACTGACATGAGATGCTACCGTTTGCTCTCCACGGGTACCGTACCACGGCTTGCACATCAACTGGGGCAACACCCTATTCTTTGGTTTATGGCATGGAGGTTGTTCTACCTATTGAGGTTCAGATCCCCTCTTTAAGAATCGTGAAGGATGCAGGTTTGAGTGAGGGTGATTGGATTCAAACCCGACTTGATCAGTTGAACTTAATTGATGAAAAGAGACTTACTGCTGTTTGCCACGGTCAGACATATCAAAAACGGATGATCAAAGCTTTCAACAAGAAAGTCAGACGCCAAGTGTATCAAGTTGGAGATCTAGTGATCAAGAGCATCATCTTGCCAAAAAGTGATCCCAGGGGCAAATGGACTCCTACCTATGAAGGACCATTTGTAATCAAGAACATCTTTTCTGGTGGAGCAATGATCTTAACCACCATGGACGAGGACGACCTGCCACACCCTGCGAACGCAGACATAGTCAAAAGGTACTATGCATAAGAGACCCACTAGGTTGACACACCTAGGCAAAACAAGGGCATCCCAGTGAACCAAAAGGTTCGGGAAAAAATTAGGGATAAAATAAAAAAATCTGTACACCCGGCAAGTTGAAAACCCGAAAGGGCGACTTGGGCAAAAAAGGGTTTCCCGGTGGACTGAAAACTCGAAAGGGCGGTCCAGGCAAAAGTTAGGGAATTAAAGCGTATGACTATGTCTCGTCGGATCACTTTAAGGACAATCTCTTCACTGACAAACCCGAAGCTTCTGATCAATTCAATCTCTTTGGACGAAGCAACAAATGGACAAGATACTCAGAGATATGAAGGCTATAGCGGAATGGGAACCCCATGGGATTATCACATATAGCTATCTTTCATTGTATAAATTTTCTTACTTTTATGACACCATCCTCTTACTAGGATGTCTGTCTCCTTTGTACAAAATACTTATTCAAAGTAAATACAAAGATATCTCTTTCAAAGTACAGAAAACTATTTGCCTTTTCTTTACACTTGTGTTTTTATTTTGCAAAAACGTCCAATGATTCATTAATGAACATATGCATTTGAACATAATTACTGTTTACAAATAAACAAAATGGAAAAGAACAATTACTGACAGTTTGAAAGAATAGGAAAACGTCTTTAGGCTATTCCATGAGTAATCCCTACAGTACATCATTAAGATCCCTAGTGGAGCTGAAACTTCCAACTACCAATCCCCAGCAGAAACCATTCAGTTTCTCCAAATTCCTCAACAAGTCATCTTGAAGCCCGAAAATCAACCGGATAACAGCTAACTTCTGTTTCTCCTTAACCTAGAATAATTCCCCAGTAGAGTGGCAGACGACCGAAACTCCTGAACTTTTTCCAAACAGGAATAAGCTTTTTTCCCCATAGATTTTTCATTGCTCCCCAACAAAATGAAGATTCTCATTATTAATTCCCAGCATAAGTCATCAAAATTATCTGGATTCCCCTTGCAGATTATTCAAGCAGTATATGGCATTGCTCGCAACAGAATTTTTGTCAATACTCCAACTTCAGGACATGAAGAATCCACATATCCTCAACAATCAAGGATTTATTTTCCTCATTAATACAACAAATCAGCTTACATGCGCATACATCACACCCATATATCATAAACATTGATAAAGCACATATATTACATCATACATTTCATGCAACATAACTTTGTGTTTCAGCTAACATTTTACCCTTTTCAGGATAAGATTAACATCTATCGTTTAACAATATGCAATCATGATACAGTTCAGATACACTCCAGACACGGAAGTCATTCTGTTACTCATTCAGATTCAGATTTCAGATACAATTTAGATACGCTCCAGACACGGAAGCCATTCTGACACTCATTCAGATTTCAACTTTTCCGATACAGTTCATATACGCTCTAGATACGGATGCCATTCTGATACTTATTCAGATTCAATTTTCAAGATACAGTCCAGATACGCTCCAGACACGGTTGCCATTCTGTCACTTATTCAGACTTCAACATTCAGATACAGTCCAGATACGCTCTAGACACGGTTGCCATTCTGTCACTTATCCAGACTTCAACATTCAGATACAGTCCAGATATGCTCCAGACACGGATGCCATTCTGGCCCTTATTCAGATTTCAAGTTCAGATACAGCTCCGATATGCTCCAGACACGGATGCTATTCTGTCGCTCATACAAATTTAGTCTCCAGGTACAGTTCAGATACGTTCCAGATACGAACACCATTCTGATACTTATTCTTCTGACTTGCAACTTACAATTCAACAAACATTCTTGGATGGCATCTACAAGCCCATATCCAACAAGATTCTATCACCTCTCCAAATGGCATCTTTAAGCCCATTCCCTCAACCACACTTTGTCGAGTGCAAATTTATGGGCACTCTAGTGTCCAATCATCTTTTACCTTCGAGTCACGAACGACAAAACTCGCCAATCTAACTCTTCAGGTTCAAGAAGATTGAACAGGGGCAGCTGTTGTACGCCAAAATTTTCCCTCTCATTTATCAAGATTTTTCTCACAAGACTTCTTGGACTCAAGACAAGATCAGGGTGTGCTCAGCTTAAGACATCTCATCTTGCACTGATAACCCAAAATTAGGGTTTGAATTTGCACAAGGATTTTTGGACCACCAATGCTTCGTGTGACTTTCATACATCATTTTGGATCCTTAAGATTGTTCATGTTAAGTTTCAAGCCTTGAACCATATTTTTGATCAGTCAATTGGACAGTTGACCTAAAAATCAGCTATATTGGGGAAAAAGTCAACCATGGCCAATTTACAGTCAAACTTCAAATTTTTTGATCCAAATCAATATTTTAGACTCATATGTACCTTTTGATCAAGTTTGGATCACAACTCCTCAAGAAATTTGATCAAATCATCAAAAGGGCAAAATGGTCAAAATTAGGGTTTTGATTGAGAAAGGGCAATTTCTGATTTTTAACCTAGCCAATGACCAATTGAGTTCAAGCATGATTTCAAGGGTTCAATGGTATCATCTTGACCTAATTACATGGTTCAAAAGATCTCAAGTTCATTGGATTGACATATGAAATTTGCAGTAAACTGATCAAAAGTCAACTGTGCACTGAAAAGTCAAACTTTGACTTTTTGGTCAAAATCAAGTGCCAAGGGTCATAATTCATCAAGATATGTCAAAATATGAAACTTTTTCACCAAGAAACTCAAAATTGAAAATTAGGGTTTTAATTTGAAAATTTTTCATAACTTAGAATTTTTCTAAGTATAAGAATTTTCTTATTTTTTCCCAACTTTTCACCACTTTTTCACCATGATGCACTTTGATTCAAAGAAAACTTCCAACATGAAAGTTGTAGTACTCCATGAAATATACAACCTTTCTTCACAAACGTTTCCCAAAAGATTCTTGGATCTCAAGTTATGAATTTGTGAATATAGGTCCATGAACTAAATAACTTAGTAAAATTTTGCCATAATTTAGGCAGGTTTTGGACCCAACTTCATGGACATTTTTCACCTAGTTCCAAGAGGTATCTCAAATTGCATTTCAAAGATGGATTATAGAGCACATTGCAAGCTTTCCAAAATGTTCAAGAACTATCCAAGATCATTTTTGAGTAGGGAGAATCGAAGAGAGGAAGTTGGCATTTTCTCACTTTTGTTCAAGCCATTTTCACATAGCATCAAGTTGCAAATCAAATCTATGCTGGTTGTATCTTGCTTTACAGGTCCTAAGCTTGCTATACACTCCATAATTAAATGCATACTCAGAAGCTAAAGCCTTTATCTTTGCTTTTGAAGCTTTACACAAGATGCATTTCCATTTTGGGCAAAAAGTTCACAATGCCATTTTCATAAAGATGAACTTTTGCAATTTTGTCAATCTTGAGCATTGGACCTGTCCCTTTGGTGCAAGCAATTTCTATAGGTCTCAAGCAATATGTACCAATTCTTATCAGCCCTCAAGAAAGCTAGTACAAGCATTTAGCATTGGTCTTGTCACTTTGCTTCAAATGCAAGAAAAGTTGCAAAAAGGTCCAAAGCTTGCACAACTAGTAAGGGCTGACTTTGTATCACTTCTCTACATATTTACAAACTTTTTACAAGGAATAGCACGCTGGGATTGAACCTGAAACTCTCTAAAACTCAAAAACTCCACAAAACTGCCTAAAACACAAAATTTCTACAAAAGCACAACCAACTCTCATTTAGCTCGTGCGTTTTGTGTTTAATCATTTCAAACACCTTCTATACATCATACCAAAGCAATCCAAGCCATTACCCTGGTTCTGTAACCCCTGTTTCAGCATCCACCATTTTCACTTTAGAAGCTTGCAGCTTGACTTGTCCAGAGAGTTCCAACCATCCTCAAAGCAAGATAAGCATTGGAATAGCTTCGGGGAAGTTCAAGGAAGCTCAAACAATCATCATGCCTCCATTAAAGTCCCTATATTGCCCTACTCGAATCCAGCTGAAGGAGGTATTTTTTCAAACTCTATCTCTATGAATAAACAACTTCAAGCCATGATTTGTAAAGAAAAAAATGTAGCTCTCATCATAGCGAAGCTGTGCATATCATTACTTTTCATTTATATTACTTGTGCTAAGAGAATTTGAAGATTGAAAACTCTGAAAAAATTAGGTCACGAATTAGGGGTTCAAAAATTCTCTTTGATCTTTAAGAGTTAGATTACATATTTTATGTTGTTGGATCGTGAGCTCAAATGCCATATGTTTCATGTTATGAGTTTTTGTTTTTGTGCAAGCATAAGAGAGATACACTTTGAACTGGAAAACGCGCGCAGAAGCTTGGACGAAGGACATGGACCATGATGTTCTGGGCTTTTTGTGCTTTGGCCTTTTTGTTTTCACTAATCACACCCCCTGACTTGCTACTGCACCCCTTGGCTGCTTTGGCCTTTATTTTATTTTTTTATTATTTGTTTTTACAAAAAATTAGTTTATTTTGATAAATAGATTTTATTTTCTTAAATAACTTGTAAATATATTTAAAAATACTTAATATTTTTATTATACTATTTATACTCATAAATACTTATTTCCTATACATATTTAATTTTTAAATATTTAAACATAATATTATTTATTATTTTTTATACAAAAATATACATGTTAGTAAATATTATTTTCTTTTAATTGAAAAAACTAGGGTTTTAAACCCCTCCAAAAATAATATTATTTTTTCTAGGGTTTGAATTAATTATTTTTCTCATACAAAAACACAAAACATTTTTTTAACATAAACATTGCATTGCATTTTAAATATTTGTCTTATATATATTTAATTCGCGCAATATTCGATTTGGTTGTAATAATATATTTAGGTTTACATTTGTGCAAATCTCCATTCACACTTGTATCCCCCCTCCCATAAAATTTTTTGTAATAGCTTAGTTTATTTTTACGCAATTTATCGCTTTATATACCATGATTAGTAATTAGGGTTTGCATGACAAGAACAAAAATAAAGCAAAAATAGAAAACCCCAAATGCAAGACAAAAGAATGAAAATGACACACTTTGCACACAAGCACCCTTAGGATTTCTCCCACTTGGTTGCCTAAAATAAAATGGCCATGTTACGCATGCGAAGTATCTTGGCAAAACAAAACAAGTATAAGATCATAGTCCCTCGATGACGCTATTCAAAGGTTGCCTAAAACAAAATGATCTTGGTCCCTCAAAAATGCTAAGATACTTGGCAACATTACTATCATGGTTATACGATGACCCACGTCCGTCCCATTTACATCCAAAGATAGGGTTGCTTACCAAATCAATGGTAAGTCAACAATGTCAAAGGAATAAAAATGCACAAGAAAGACATTTTAGTAGGTAGATAGCTTCTAAGTTACTTGCTCATTTTCAAATAATCCTTGCTATTTTCAAAAACAAACACACACACATTTCAAAACATCTTACAAAACATTGAAAACATTTTCAAAAGACAAACATCTTTGTATATATTCTTATGAACGAGAATCATTACAAAGATTTCCTAAACAATAGCCTCTTTTACAAAATACTTTCAAAACCACACCAAACACTATTTCAAACAAAACAAAGCAAGTAATCTAAACAAGTAACTAAGAGCCCATGGAAAACCATGGATGAAAAGGGTGCTAGCACCTTCCCTTTTCATAATCTACCCCCCGAACTCAAGAAAACATCTCAAAGGTCTTTCCTGTGCTTTTTTACCTTTCCTTTTGGATAAAAGAAAAGTCGATGGTGACTCCTGCTAACCGCGACATTTGCGACAAAATGCAAAACCTCAAGTCAGTTCTCCCACCGCATCACACTAAACCAAGTCGATAGTGATTCGCACAAAAAGGGGAAATACGTGGACCTCGACCGGCCCATGAAAATCACGCCTATCCTCTAAGATCATACAATGATCCTAATGATGAACTCCTGTTTTTCATAAATATACCGGGCACGGGAAGAATATGGCGAGCAGACTACGAATCTCACGACCAAGTTCATAAATTTGTTAGCCAAATACATGGAGATCACGGAAAAGACTAACCTAAGTACTGGCGAAAGGATGGATATCATGGGCATAATCATAAATCATAAGCTTAAACGCAAGAATTCCCCGGGAAGAGCCCCTCCAGACGTGAAATCCTACTACTAAACATCATCAAAATCTATCTACACACAGGATATCAAGGAAAAGGAACGCTTACTTGGATAACAAATGAAGAACGACAGTGGTTAAGGAAGAGTACACGGTGGACTGTGCGGCGGTTTCATGGATTCTGGAAAACGGCACGGTGTTGACAGCGGAGAAAGTTGAGAGCGCGGAAATATGAAAATAAATTATAAGCCCTAGAGCCCTATTTATAGAGCTGATGTGGAATGCAAAACGTCACATCGGGCAGCTCACAAGCTGCCTTCCTCCTCGACACCTACATGTCCAGGTAACGATTGCCCATACTCCCTAGGTAATCATTACTATTCCCAACAGCCACGCTACGTGTCTGACAAGTGTATCGTTTTCTCCCCGTGAGTCTTCCTCGAGCCCACTCCGATCTCTTCTCGGGGGTAAAATCATGAACCGACGATGTTCCCCATCTACGGTATGAAAGCTCCACGTCGAGCACGACACCTCGTAGAAGGACGAAATAGAACTAAGTTATAAATCCTTTATCAGGAGCAACGACTTGGGGGCTCCTGTTCTGGACTGGGCCTGTCCTTGGCCCAATTCCTAGTGAGGCCCAATCTGAGTCTATCAAACTGCACCATTGACCGTTTCTATCCTCGAGTTAGGCGGGAAACTACCACCTTTTTCCCCAGGAGGGGACCACCTCATCACACGGGGACAACACCTCGAGTAGACTAAGGACGGTCACCTCCGACCATGAAGGCTCTGAGGTCTGATGCTCCTCACTCGACCTCGTGTATGATGGGGATCATCCACGACAGACAAATACTCTTCCCGAGCATCCTCCTCGTAGGGCTGACTACCAATGTCTCTGTATATTACAGAGTCTTCGTGGTCCCGGAAAGATCACATCCACACCCCCTGACCTTGTGGAGGACGTCATCCAGGTAAGGGACCACGTGTATGTCCCCACTACTCACGTAGGACCTGGAAGTCTCTACGTTGGGCCTGCTTGACCAGCCCAATGTAGAGACCTTGGCCCAATGTTGGGGGCTATAAATACCCTCTATTTCGAGATGGTCATGTATTCAACACTTTCTTTCTCTCACGCTTGCTTGCCTATTCCGCTACTTAATTTAGCATCAGAGTGTCTTGCAGGTACCCTCCCCCCCACCTCACTCAAATTCTGCTCGGTGAAGCTGTGATGGTCCATTCTGATCAGGTACGATTAACACTTATACTTGGATATATATCATCGCAATATCATCTTAACACCCTTTTCAACACCAAAACACATACACAATTTCATTCCCATATGTCAATTATCAACAAAATATCAACAACTCTACTCATATCGTCGTATCACTCTTATAGTGACATCAACACAACCAACATAATCAACTTCGTCACATTATGGAGTATCATTCCTTACTTACGGAAATCAACAATAACATCTCAATAATGATAACAAAATCATTACAACATCAACTTAACTGTATAACTCAGCAAGCATACCCATAGCTCACCATCAACCAACAATCCACAATAATCTTCTTATAAAATCCACAAATATTTACTAGAAAACATAGTGCCCTGGCACAACATCTCTATATCAACCATCCACTAAATCAAACATGTAGATTAAGACACACCATTCCCATAGGCTTCTGATGTTTTAATCCTTCACTTCTAACGAGTCGTACACGCATAGAAATTGCGCCACATCACGCTTCAACTGCGTAACTCTGATAATCCACCTTAAGTCACCATCCTCATTAAAATTTCCGTCAAATATATGGTTTACAAGTTTCAATCTAGTTTCATACTTTCCTTAATACCCACCATAAAACCATTGTTCACTTGATATTCTCAATCTTTCACTTTGCAACGTTAATTCTCATATAACTCGCTACTCCGAATTGTTCAATATATCTCAACTCTTTCCTAGCAATTCCTCTATTACTTCACACAAACTGGTGAGCGACTATCATCATGATATAAAATCAATCACTTCACACGCCATTAAGATAATACAACAAATCTATGCCATCCAACACGATCTCATCTACTATCAACAAGAGATTAAGGGTGATCAGTTCCTCAATTTGTCAATATCTAGCCGACAACCATAATGGAGTATAGACTACCGTTACTAACTATAATAGTGTTCCTTTCGAACTTGTACTCAAGTCACCTAACGCACCATAATCCAATAATTTCCAATGAGGTTTACAAATACTTCCATAATTTCCATCTCATTCGATTTTGTCGATGAGACATCAACGCTCAACATATTACACGGTCCATATTACACTCACTTGGCCTCACACGTAGGTTAAGTGTCATCCAACTCAAGAATTGCTTTCTTCCTCTCCGCATCATCAGGAATGCAAATTCGATTATGGAATCTCAACACACCCTGCACATCTAGCTTGAAATCATCATTCTCGGACTGATCGAGTCCAACCACACAATCTACCAGTTTCACATTTAACTTTTGGGATTCTTTGATACTATCTAGAAAATCATTGATAATTTCCAACATTCCTAACATAACACTCTTCGGTGCCACCTTGCAAACTAAACTCATATCTCTGAACTGTTCAATTAATCCCAACCCTTTAACCATCATTACTGACAGGTGCAAAGTCCTTTGGCTTAAAGCATCTACCACAACATTAGCTTTACCTGGATGATAAATCAAACCGACATTATAATCTTTGAACAACTCCAACCCTCTTCGTTGTCTCATAATCAATTGAAATCTCAACAACACCGTCCCACACCGTTTTGGGGATAGAACCTCTACAATACCTGTTTTACACATTATACTACCTTGGCATCATAAACACGACTCTAATTCCTCTTAAAAGCATCTTCCTCTAAAAGGACATCTTCATTATAATCATTGTTAATCATCATAAGTTGTAACCTTATGCGCTTATCCAATACTTTCACATTCTTTGTAATGCCAAACATCTGATTTCTCAACTTAATCGCCAACAACATGTTACGATTGACCTCGTCTCGAACAACCGCGATAATAACTAATCATGCCTAAAAAGCCTCTAGTTCCATAACCGAGTTTAGATTCTCTCCATATGGAATGCATCTACATATTTGAAAAACACTTTCATAGGGTAAAATATATTTCTATCTCCTCATAGGTTTAAACAGAACGCCAATCTGATACTCAGAATACAAGATATGAATTTCCAAAGTTATCCGAAAATAGGAACACCGACGTCATGCAGCGACATACTAATACACACCTTATGATAACGTTAGAATATAATTTCTTTGTACCAGTACCAACACTTACCATTCTTATTTCTTGAAATCGTACTCATCTCCTCGCATTTCCGACTCTGACTCGTGATTCAAAACATTCCAACAACTTCAATAACTTTTACAGTCACTTACAAGGATTCCACGACACGATCTACAACAATATGTCACTCTATCACTGTTTAACCGTTGACATCTTACATAAGGCTACTCAGACCGATAACTTCATAGTCCACCAGTAGCGTTGAAACATCGCAACTTTCTAAATTCCATCTTCTAAAAATTATCCTTGTTACTTAACATTGACCTTCAGAAATATCAGGAATTTACACTCTACTCGCATATCAACAACCGTTATATTGCTCCTCATCCTTAGGGAAGTAAACATCAACAAGGTATGATCATTCTCCCTCAAGACGCTACAACTTGATTAACAAACAAAATCTTTAATCCATGTCACCTTTGGATTCGGGAAACAACAAAACTTCAACAATTCTCGCACTGTCGTCGACAACAGCATACTGAACCAACATCTTACAACCAAAATAAATCTGAGAAGCAAAGCTTCTCCCCCACTTATCTTCAACCCAACTCCTGCGGACAACTTGATTAGAAAAACAACAAGCACCGACAGTGTTTCACACGCTTATCGTGCACTAAGGAACAAACAACATTAGACAACTTGGTCGGACAGATCGACTTTCTATGATACCACTAATGTAACACCCCAATTCTACCCAGTGGATAATAATAAAATCAGAGTTCAACACAATTAGGATGCTACATTTACAACTTAAAATTAAACTTCATTTAATCACATATAAAGCAGATACATAACACTTAACTCAGATGAACTAATAATAACCGGATTTATTCTTCAAAATCAAACAACTTTTTATTGATAAGCAACGAAATTTACATACTCAACTTCAATTCACTTAACGGTCTTTATTCAACTAAAACAACTTCCAGACAATAATTATTTCATGTAGTCAACTTAAAAATTCAGCAACTGAAATAACTATCAACAACTAAACATCAAGCATTCATCCCCCCGAGTGCTACGTATCAGAGCAACGACACCGACTTGAACTAATAAGGTAACAACTATCCTTCTTGATTACCTGCACGTTACCAACAGAGGGCAACATTCAAACAGAAGGGGTGAGATATCAGACAATATAATAAGTCGTATGATAAATAATATATTAGATCCGATCATATAAAATCACCACTTCACAACTTATAAATAACTTTAATCACAACAAAACATCAACGCGACATAACTACTAATTCACAGCTTTTAGATAATACTTGTCACAACAAGTCAACAACATAAAGCAACAACAAATATATCATCACCACAACTCAAGATGCAACATCAACTGCGACTCAATTATAATGCACATGCATGTGGTACCATTGGAGCAGAACTCCCATCTTAAAAATCCTCCAATAAATAGAGGCATCAACAAGGCATAAGCCTTCTTTGCAGTTTTCCAATCCAGGCCATCATAGAGTATGCAAATGTATATGACTCAATGAATGCATTATCATATACTCACAACAATCACCATCCATTGTAAGGCATAAGCCGACATCACCATTATTACCAGTAAATAGAGGTAATTCATCATCATTTAAAATTCCCTGCAACTTCGCATTACCAACAAGAATTCACAATGAAAATCACAACAACACAACAACTCAACATAAATCAACATTGGCCATAAGCCTAACAATTCAATAATAAATCAACACTGGCCATAAGCCTACAACTTAGTACGTCACAACAATAATAACATATCAACAGTAGTAACTCGACAACAACACCAACAAGAAAACAACATTGACCATAAGCCTAACAGTTCGATACCACCTGAAATTCATATTTTTCAGCAAAGTACTCAACACACCGTGTCGACTAAAATATACAACAATTGTTTCGTACAATTATTCAGACAAATTGACTAAATCCTGCTAATTATACTTTACTACTCTTATATGCTACAACGTCCCGTGTAATTAATCAGACAATTCTACTATAACCGACTAATTATTCCTCTGCCCAAATTACTAATATTTCTACTCTGTATTATTATTATTATTATTAAGACCATCCTGGTACTGTTATTTCACAAGCTCTGCGACTTCTAATTACTATCCTGCTAGATTATTCTCCTACTAATTTATTACTGTTACTTCTATTTAGGTATAATAATAATCTTTAATTAAATATGAACTACATGATTAAGGGATACTAAGTTCTTCAAATAAAATATGGAGGCGTTACTGTAATCAATTATCAAATGGACTAAACTGGGAAACTATATAAAACTAGTGTGCCTGTCGCCACCAGTGGTGTGCCCCTCGGCACACCTTCCTTTTTCCAGCATGGTGCCGGTTGGCACCCATTCCCATGCCCCTCGGCATGCCCATTATTTCGGTGCCACTCGGCACACATATTGTGCCCCTCAGCACAATGTGTTTCCAGCCCCCCGATTACACAGATTTCTGTAATTCCTTTTTATTTCCAACTTTCCTTTGATTAACAGTCTCACATCAAAACAATGAATATCATTACAGCAACATCAATTTCACTGAAACACAACTTTCCAGAACCAACAACATGGAACCACATCAACATGACAACTAAATCAACACAAATTAATTCTCAGTGACATATTCATAGAAATCTGATAAATTTCAGAAACAACCAACCAACCACAACAAATATACACACACAATAACGATTTTACACAACCTAATTCCCACATACTATTCATTATAATTCCCATTATAGAGTCAAAACCCCACCCTTACCTTGTGTAACACGGTGGGAGAACTGACTTGGTGTTTTGCATTTTATCACAATTATTGCGGTTAGCAAGAGTCGCCACCGACTTTTCTTTTATCCAAAAGGAAAGCATGAAAAGAATAGGAAAGACCTTTCAGATTATTTCTTGAGTTTGGGGGGTAGATTATGAAAATGGAAGGTGTTAGCACCTGTTGCACCCCAAAATTTTCCCTCTCATTTTACTCAACACTTGCTCATTGAAGTCCTCAACTTGCTCAAGGATGCCCAAGAATTAACCAGACAAATTCTCTCCTAAGGCAATGAACCTTCAACTAAGGTTCCCACTTTCATCAAGATATGTGAACTCCAAAGGTATAAAATATTTTCCATGGTCCTAATATGTCCTCAAGATCATCCATGTCAAGTTTCATGCCTTACACAACAAGTTTTCTCAGTCAATTGCTCAAATGCCTGAAAATCAACTGTATTAGTTCAAAAGTCAACTGTGGCTTATTTACAGTCAAACTTCAATATTTTTGGTCAACATCAATATTTTGAAGTGATATCCATCATTTGATCAAGGGTTAATCATGATTCCTCAAGGAATCCTCCTAATTCATCAAAGCTCAAAAGTTGCTAAATTAGGGTTTCTACAAGAAAAGTCAACCAAACTTTGACCAGACATAACTTTCTCATACTTTATCAGAAAGTTTTCCACCAAGGCTCATTTTGAAAAGAATCCAATTCTATACAACTTATCTTCAGCCCTCAAGTTCCAGAAAAGCACTCATTTAAATATACAAATCCAGACATTATAGGTCCTTCTAAAAAGTCAACAAAAACACCTTTTGGGTCAAAGCTGCTTACATTAACATGGAAGATCCAATTGAGATGAAACCAAAAGGGTTGTTTAGAGGACATCCTAAGATTTCTAAAAAGTCCAAGAACACCCTCATAGGATTAAAATTGAGAGAGATATGCATTGTCAAAGTTGGCCAATTTTTAGAAAAATGCATGAAGCAAATATTGACAAAAATTGGATTTTTTCCAAATGGGCCTATCTTTTCAAGTTTGAAACTCATTCCTAACATGTTCCACGACCTCTAAGCCCACCCATACATTTTTCTACTATATATGCTATTTATTTTGATATTTTATTCATTAAAATTCAGAATTAAATAAATAAATAATAGAAATAATGTAAATTTTGATGTGAATCCATTTTGGGCAAGTTTTATGCTGGTTTATGTCAATTGATTTCGTGCAATAACCCTTCAAATATGTCCAGGTTCATCCACATGTGAAAATGGCATGAAATCATCAAATATGACATTTTTTTCAAATTTTGATCATGGTCTTAAAACACAACATTATGAGGGAGATTCTTTCCATGATTTCTTGTCTCCTCATTCTCCTCTATAAATACAGATCCATACAAGCTTGAAAGACACAAAATTCCTCTCCAAAAAGCTCTCAAAAATCTCTTCAAAAATCTCTCTAAAAGCTCTTCAAAAAACTCTACAGAAAGCCTAAAGAATTGCTGCACATTTCATTCAAAATTTCCAAAGTTGTTAAAACTGAATTTCAAATTGCAGGTGGTTTTGATCCAAAACAAAGGCTCAGACGTATTCCTGAAAGCTTCCTAGATCGTTCCCAGTCATTCCCAAGTCCTAAAGCTGTCTGAAACGCCTTTCAACCACACCACGGTTTGCGTTTTACTAGATTTCGATTTCCTTGATTCATACAATATAAACGCATTTTAATAATACATTATTAACCACTCTTATGTTTGCAAGCTTTCTGTATAGTTAGATTTGAGTTTTAACGCAGGAATTGAAGGCCACCATACGTAGATGCACCATGAGCCATCAAAGGCGCTCCCCACTGAATCCCAACGCCAATTCTGATTTGGGCCAAAACATTTTGATAACAACACACCCCCATTTTTGCTTTTGATGACCAGGCCAACTTTGCATTTTTTTTTGCATTGTTTTATTTCTTTTTTTATTTTGCTTTTTCTTGATTATTCATTTAATTTTAATTAGCCAAATAATATAAAAAAATCACAAAAAATTAGGATTAGATTTTTATTAAATAATTAATTTCTTGAATTAATTAATAACTATTTAAACCATTTTTTCTTTAATTAAAATTGAATTAGAACTTAGGATTTAATTTATGTTTAATCATTTCCTTTTCATAATAAAAACTAAACAAAAAAAAGAACTTAGGCTATTTCTTAATTAATTTTTATTTTTTTAAATAGACTTTAGGATGTTCATTTTAAGTATTTTCCTAAATAAAAATAAAACCAAAAAAAGACTTTCATTCTTAGGATTTTTTAGACGTAACATTTCATTTTGCGCATATTATTTTTATTCTCGCATTTTATATAATAATGTAACTGATTATGGGATGTAATAGTCTAGATTTAAAACTCTGCACTTTATTTTTGCACCTTTTTTATGTAACTGTCCCAAAGCCATGTAATAGTTGTGGGACTTGATTTCTCGCTTTTATATTATTATATGCTTGTATATAATTGTTAGTAACTTAGGCGTGCATGACAAGATAAAGTCAAATAATCGTTAGATCACTAACTGCAAGAAATATATATTTGAAAGAAAGCACACTATTTCACACTTGCACCCTTAGGGTATTCCTCACTCGGTTGCCTCGAAAATGGTCATGTCCCTCGAACATAGGGATATCTTAGCAAAGACCCTCGGTATAAAAGTCATCATAAAAGATCATGGTCCCTAAAACGTCCCTCGAGTTGCCTACGAGAAAATGATCTTGCCCCTCGATATTGCCTATATGATGACAGTCCCTTCGAAATGCTAAGGTATCCTCACATATTGCCTTCAATGATCATAAGCGTCCCTTTTGATAGTCCCTCAACATCCAACAATAGGGCTACCTACTCACTAATAGTAGGATAGCACTATCTAAAGGGTAAGAGGAAAAGAACATCCTTTTATCGAGTAGGTAGATAATTGTTAGGTACTTTCTCAAGAACAACTTTTTTCACACTTACACTTTCAAACACTTTTCAAACAAAGTTTTCAAAAAACACTTTATCACACTCTTGAGGACTGACACAAGGGTTACCATAAAGTGAAATGCCGTACTAAGGCATTTTCAAAGCTTTTCAAAACACACACAAAAGCAATTTAAAAATGAGCAAGTACCTAAGAGCCCATGGAAAACTACGGATAGAAAGGGTGCTAACACCTTCCCTTTCTATAATCTATCCCCCGTACTCAGAAACATCTCGAAAAAGGTACTTTTTGTTCCTTTTCCCTTTTCCTTTGTTGGATAAAATAAAAGATGGTGGCGACTCTTGCTTATCACACATTTGTGAACAAAAAACGCAAAAATCAGTAGTAACTAAACAGTCGGTTCTGCCACCGTATCATAGAACTGGAGACTCTGTTGGGGATATTTATAATAAAGTGGGGTATACCTTAGGATCTAGGTCATTTTAATTGCTTATCTTGCTTGTCTTGATTGATTTACTTTTAAGGGTATCTGTTTGGGTTATGTAGATCCTAAACCCGGATATGAGAACACCTTTTAGGTAAGTAGCAATAAACTGTGAGGGAACTGTGCGAGTTATACCGACACGGTTGAAGCAGTAGCTACGTTGATGCGACACTTTGGTTGGTACCGGTAGTCCTTGAGTCAATCATGGAGAATACGGGCCCATTGCGTGGTGTCATAAAGAGTCAACTGACCTTAGCACCTTAATTGACCAACTTGGCTTGTAGGACGTAGTGAGATAGCCGTCTTTGGTGTAAACCCAAAGTCGGTTGATACTCGATGCTACACTCATTGAGGTTTGACTCTTGATTTTTGTTTGGTGGCAAGTCAATTGTCTATGAGAACGAAACTTATGGGAAATATCGGTGATATTGAGATCCCTTAGAACTCGGTTACTATTTACAGGACAGGTTGAACCCATCCAACTTCAAGAGGGTACTTACCTACAAACCCCATGCAAGCCTAAACCTAAGGCTGCTTGTGTGACTTGTTTGCTTTCAACTTGAACTATTTGCAGGTTCTCATTATCTAACCATATGATTTCCCTGCAGGATTTGTTTACACTCATTATCCAATACCCTAATTTCTTACAAGGTTTACTTGCTTACACTCAATGTGTTAGAACAAAGTTTGAATCTACTACCCTATATTTAAGTTTTAATGATAACAAAGTGAAAAGATATATCATTTATGTGATTCATGTATGAACTATCTGCTGCCTAAATTATTATGTTCTGACTTGCAGATACTCTGATTGATATAAGCAAGATCACATCTAATCAGCATCAGAATTTGGTTCTTGACACCAGCATCAGAAGTTGCCATATCAGAATGTCAGAATCAGAAGATCAACTCACGTATATGCTGAAGTCTGATGAACAGGACTGCGCTCAACACTCTTATAAAGAAACACAACAGTTCATCAGCAGCTAAGCAGAGTCAGAATGAGCCAAGCCAGAACTTGCATTAAGTAAGCAACGGTACTGTGCATTGAAAGCAAATTAATACCAACGGCCTCATTCCAGACAAGATCTGCTCAATAAGGAAAGTTTGTTAATAGCATTGAATCAAGGATATTGCTCCAACGTTCATCATCTCAGTGCTATATAAACAAGACTTTGAAGATTGAATTGGCTAATGCTCTCCAAATCTTTACACGCATAAAAGCTGATCAAAATCTTCCTTCTCTCAGTTTTGCTAAACACTACACATTCTGATATTCTATCATTATTTAGCAATCTAGTTTCTAAGCTTTAAGTTGTGTATACATCACAGTTGTGATACCGTTTTGTAGAAAACATTCACACACTTAGATTTGATTTCTTTGTAAGAAAGTGTTTCCTTGACAAACCGGGTTGTGGTTTGGATTAAGAAGGCTTTAGCAGTTGTTAAAGCAGTCTGTAATATTCAGTTGAATATAGTGGATTAAGACCTCGTTGGAGAGAGGCGAAATCACCTTGACGGGTGGACTGGAGTAGTTTGAGATCAAACGAACCAGGATAAAAATATCTTGTTCATTGCATTAGATTTCAGTTTTACAATTCAACCCCCCTTTCTTGTGTTTTTCACTACTTCAATTGGCATCAGAGCGCCTGGTTCTGAGCTAAAACACTTAACCGTGTCAGTACAAGATCCAGCGTCAGAAAAACACAATGGCAGGAAACAATTCTCACACCAGCAATGACAATTATGAGGACAGAGACAGATTCAGCGGCAAACCTCCAGTCTTTGATGGAGAAAACTTTGATTACTGGAAAGACAGAATTGAAAGCTTCTTTCTGGCACATGATGCTGATCTGTGGGATATGGTGACAGATGGATACACGCACCCTGTGAATGCAAGCGGTCAGAAGATTGATAGAAAAACAATGTCTGACCAACAAAAGCGTGACTTCAAGAATCACCACAAGGCCAGAACCATCCTCCTCAGCGCCATCTCCTATACTGAATATGAAAAGATCTTCAACAGAGACACAACAAAGAACATTTTTGACTCACTCAGAATGACGCATGAGGGCAACGTTCAGGTCAAAGAAACTAAAGCTCTGGCGCTCATTCAGAAGTATGAGGCGTTCAAAATGGAAGAATCTGAATCCATTGAAACAATGTTCTCAAGATTCCAGATTCTGGTAGCTGGTCTCAAGGTTCTGGACAAAGGATACTCTACTGCTGACCATGTCAAGAAAATCATCAGAAGTTTACCCAAGCAGTGGAGACCAATGGTTACAGCTCTGAAGCTAGCTAAAGATCTCAACAAAATCACTCTGGAGGAACTTATCAGCTCCCTCAGAAGTCATGAGATAGAGCTAGAAGCTGATGAGCCTCAGAAGCAAGGTAAGCCTTTAGCATTAAAATCTAACAAAAAATTTGAGTCTAAAGTTTTGCAGGCAGTTGAAGAAACATCTGATGGATCCTCATCAGAAGAAGACGAACTCTCTCTCCTTTCCAGAAGAGTAAATCAACTGTGGAAGCAAAGACAAAGGAAGTTCAGGAATCCCAGAAGATCTGATCAGAACGAGTCTTCTTCCAGATACAGAAGGACAGATTCTTCCTCTGGATACAGAAGATCTGAAGGCTCCTCCAGTAGCAAAAAGCCAAACACCAAGGACATCATCTGCTATGAGTGCAATGAGCAAGGACACTATAAGAGTGACTGCCCAAAGCTTCAGAGGGAAAAGCCCAAAAAGAAGTTTGGAAGAGAGAAGAAGAAAAGTCTCATGGCTACATGGGATGACTCTGACTCGTCTGAAGCTGACTCAGAATCAGATGATGAGAGGGCAAACATAGCTCTCATGGCTAACATCTCAGAAGATAGTGAAGCTTCTGAATCAGACTCAGAATCAGATACTGAAGAGGTATTTCCTAACTTTGCTGTTAACTTTACAAAGGCTGAACTTGCTGAAAGCCTTAATGAGATTCTGGAACGGTATCAGCAAATTAGAGTTAAACTCAGAGACCTGAAAAGGAATCTTGAATCTGACTCTAATAAGACTGAGAGTCTCAAATTGGAGAATTCTGAGCTGAGAAATAAGATTTCAAAATTAGAAAACTCTTTACAAAACTCTCAGAAGGAACCAATTTCTGAAACTCCCAGCAACGCTGATGAGATCATCAAGGAGTATGATCACAGTTTCCAGAAGTTCCTCGCTAAAAGCATAGATAGAAGCAGAATGGCTTCAATGATCTATGGAGTTAACAGAAACGGCTGAAAAGGAATAGGATACCAAGGTAAGGTTCCTACACCAAAGAATGTCATGGACTTAACCATTAAACACACTCCTCTGAATTCACATTTTGTGTATGGTCACTCACATGATATTAAATACACTAGCAGTAAGCACTCTGTGAAACCAAAATTCAACCAGAGTTTTGGTAAAACTAACAAATCAGGACCCAAGAAAATCTGGGTACCTAAGGATAAAATAATACATGTTGCAGATATCTTTAGCAGCAAGTCAGAAACACCAGTCATGGTACCTGGACTCTGGCTGCTCACGACACATGACGGGAAGAAGGCATATGTTCCAAAGCCTGGAACTTAAGCCTGGAGGCCACGTTGGCTTTGGAGGCAATCAGAGGGGAAAGATAATTGGCTCTGGAACAGTAGGTAATGGAAATCTTCCCTCTATTAATAATGTTCTGCTAGTAGATGGATTGATGCATAATCTGTTATCCATAAGCCAATTAAGTGACAACGGTTATGATATAATCTTTAATCAAAAATCATGTAAAGCTGTTAGTCAGAAAGATGGGACTATCCTGTTTAATGGTAAGAGGAAAAACAACATTTACAAAATCAAACTTTCTGAACTAAAGAGTCAGAATGTAAAATGTCTTCTGTCTGTTAACAACAAGCAGTGGATCTGGCACAGAAGATTGGGGCATGTTAGTATGAGAAGAATATCTCAGATTAACAAACT
Organism: Vicia faba; assembly: GCA_948472305.1. Classification (NCBI taxonomy): domain Eukaryota; kingdom Viridiplantae; phylum Streptophyta; class Magnoliopsida; order Fabales; family Fabaceae; genus Vicia; species Vicia faba. Next base: position 482,926,611 of record OX451740.1, on the reverse strand, counting down.
CAATCTGGTCAGAGGACTTCCTAATTTGAAGTTCAATTCAGATGCTCTGTGTGAAGCATGTCAGAAAGGCAAGTTTGCAAAACCTTCTTTTAAATCCAAAAATGTTGTTTCTACCTCTAAGCCATTAGAACTTCTGCACATTGACTTATTTGGACCAGTTAAAACTGCTTCAGTCAGTGGCAAGAAGTATGGGTTAGTAATCGTAGATGACTATAGCAGATGGACATGGGTAAAGTTCTTAAGACACAAGGACGAGTCACACTCTGTGTTTGTTACCTTCTGTAACCAAGTTCAGAATGAAAAGGATCTTAGAATCGTTAAAGTCAGAAGTGATCATGGTGGAGAATTTGAAAACAAAGATTTTGAGTCATTCTTTAATGACAGAGGCATTCTGCATGATTTCTCTTGTCCTAGAACTCCCCAACAAAATGGAGTTGTAGAACGAAAGAACAGAACATTGCAAGAAATGGCCAGAACCATGATCAATGAGACAAACGTTGCTAAGACCTTCTGGGCAGAGGCAATAAACACAACGTGCTACATTCAGAATAAAATCTCAATAAGACCTATTCTGGAAAAGACTCCATATGAATTGTGGAAGAACAGAAAGCCCAACATTTCATATTTTCATCCATTTGGATGTACTTGCTTTATATTAAATACAAAGAATTATTTGAACAAGTTTGACTCTAAAGCACAGAAGTGTATTATGTTAGGATACTCTGAACGCTCAAGAGGGTACAAAGTATACAATACAGAAACACAGATTGTGGAAGAATCAATCAGTGTTCGTTTTGATGATAAGCTTGACTCTGAGAAGTCAAAGCAGAATGAAGTTTTTGCAGGTATGGAAATTGAATTTACAGGTTCTGAAGACAAGTCATCAGAAGCTCTCAACACAGACACTCCTTCAACGTCTGAAAGGAGCACTGCTAGCAATCCTACAACAGCTGATGATCAACCTCAGAAGAGATTACCCAGAAGCAGCTTGGATCACCCAGAAGAGACTATCTTAGGAAGAAAGGAAGATCCAATCAGAACAAGAGCAAGCTTCAGAAACTCTGAAGAAACTCTCATGGGACTTGTGTCTCTGATTGAACCATCTTCTATTGATGAAGCACTTCTGGATAATGACTGGATTCTGGCAATGCAAGAAGAGCTGAATCAATTCACCAGAAACGACGTATGGGATCTCGTTCCCATACCAAAAGGATTCAACGTCATTGGAACAAGATGGGTGTTCAGAAACAAGCTAAATGAACAAGGTGAAGTCATCAGAAACAAGGCACGACTGGTTGCACAAGGTTATAGTCAGCAAGAGGGGATAGACTATACAGAAACCTTTGCCCCAGTCGCCAGGTTAGAATCTATCAGACTTTTAATTTCATTTGTTGTTAATAGAGGCATCACTCTGTATCAGATGGATGTCAAAAGTGCATTCTTAAATGGTTATATAGAAGAAGAAGTTTATGTACACCAACCTCCTGGTTTTGAAAATACAAAACATCCAGAACATGTTTTCAAACTAAAGAAGTCACTATATGGTCTGAAACAAGCTCCCAGAGCTTGGTATGAAAGGCTAAGTAACTTTCTATTAGAAAATGAATTCACCAGAGGGAAAGTGGACACTACTCTATTCTGTAAATCAGTTAAAAATGACATCTTAGTCTGTCAAATTTATGTTGATGATATTATTTTTGGTTCTACTAATCCTTCTCTTGGAAGAAAATTTGCTAAGTGTATGCAGGCAGAATTTGAGATGAGCCTCATGGGGGAACTGGAATTTTTTCTAGGAATTCATATCAATCAAACTCCAGAGGGAACTTACATTCATCAGAGCAAATACATCAGAGATCTTCTGAAGAAATTTGACCTCTCAGAATGTAAGCCATCAAAGATTCCAATGCATCCCACGTGCATTCTGGAAAGAGAAGAGGTAAGCAAAAATGTAGAACAGAAAGTCTACAGAGGTATGATTGGTTCTCTCCTCTATCTGACTGCTTCAAGACCTGACATATTATTCAGTGTTTGTATCTGTGCTAGATTCCAATCAGATCCTAGAGAATCTCACTTAACAGCCGTTAAGCGAATTTTCAAGTATCTGAAAGGTACTACTAATCTGGGTTTGTTTTATAGAAAATCTAGTGATTACAGCTTAGTAGGCTACTGCGATGCTGATTTTGCTGGAGACAGAGTGGAACGTAAAAGTACTTCTGGAAGCTGCCAGTTTCTGGGAGAAAATCTGATCTCTTGGTCCAGCAAAAGGCAATCAACAATTGCGCTATCTACAGCAGAAGATGAGTACATAGCAGCAGCAGGATGTAGCACACAAATGCTCTGGATGAAAAGTCAGCTTGAAGACTTCCAGATTTTTGAGAGTAACATTCCTATACTCTGTGATAATACTTCTGCTATTTGCTTAAGTAAGAATCCCATTTTACATTCTAGAGCTAAGCATATAGAAATAAAACATCACTTCATTAGGGACTATATTCAAAAAGGAATTTTGAACTTAAAATTTATAGATACAGACCATCAATGGGCTGATATCTTTACTAAACCCCTTTCAGAAGATAGGTTTAATTTCATTCTGAAACATCTCAGCATGAAAGTCTGTCCAGAGTGAAAATGTTTTAATTCCATATATTTACTTTCAGAATGTAATTGTTTTACTGTGAACTTCTGATCAATCTTCTTTCAGAAAGATAGAACATGCAGATTGTATCAGATGCAAGTCTAAAGATCTGAGAGTCTAAGCTCAAAGACAGACGTGCTGATCACTACATCAAACAAGTGTCATCCAATCATCAGCAAATCTCTGAAGCAGAACGCGTGCACGCTTCTGAGAAGGCAAAGCGCTGATTGGGTGCATTGAGACACATGTCTGGTAACCATTTTTAAGTATCTTTCTCAAATCCCCCAAAATCAGCAAGCATTTAATAAAAAGTAATCATGCTTTTAAAATGCAATCATGATTTTTCTCTTTCTTAAAAAACGTTTATTTTTTCAAAATATTTTTGAAACTCTATTTAAACACATTAACCTCTCATTCCAATTCTTTACAGTTTCTCACTAATACTCAAGCATTCTCTGCATATTTCTGTGTTCATCTCTTGCAAAATCTCTTTTTCTCAGTTTCCTCTCAAAACCTTTTAGTGTGAACATGGCAACCTCCAGCAGTGCTTCTGCAGGTCCTCAGAAGAAAGCATCATCTGAGCAGTATCAAGTGCCATTCAGAACACTCCTCACTCCTGTGAAGAATCTTGAAGTGCTCTCTGAATTAATCATTGATTTTGGAAGCTTGAAGGAGAACGGTTTTGACCTAACAGAAGAAGTTAGGGCACATAAGTGGGAAAGGTATTTTGACAGATTGGTTGGACCAACATTTCCTATGCTAGTCAAGGAATTCTGGATTCATGCCAAGGCTTCAACGCATCTAGTCACCTCCTTCGTTATGGGGAAGAAGATTGTGATCACTGAGGATCACATTGCAAGGTTAATCGGTTACAGTGGCGGTGGCGTCCGCTGTGTGGACATGGCTGAAAGATGTGCTGATGTGGGCGTGATAGCTGCAAGGATTTTCACCCATGGGGTGCCCAGCAGCAAGATCAAAGATCTGAAGGATCATTATAGAGTTTGGGCTAAGATAATTCTAGGGTGCTTCAACCATAGGAAGTCAACCAGTTCACCTGATTACATAAATGTGGATCAGCAGTTTCTGATCTACTTTATTGATCAGAAGGTAAAAATCAACCTGGCTCATTTTCTGTTCAACCACCTCAGAACAAGTGTGAAGGAAACCAGGGAAGAAGAAAGAACCAAGAGGGATTGGATACCCTTTGGAAGGTTGATATCAGATATTCTGACAGAGAATAGGCTGATAGAGCATCTGATAGAAGCTCAAGAGCTAAGCACCATTGAACCAACAGTTGGGAAACCTCTGAACGCAAAGAACTTGAAGAAAATGAAGTTGATAAAGAATATCCAAAAGGAACCCAGAGCTACTCCCATTGCTGATATCACCAGCAGAAGAGTTCCTCTGAGTGACTTTCCTTTATTTTCTGAGATAGAATCTAAACCAGAGGTGGTTCTCAGATACTTGGATGCATGCAAGGCAGATGGTACAGATCCAAATCTGATTATCAAAGCTCTGCATCAACCTCAGCAAGAAGTGACTCTGAAGAAGACGAAGAAGAGGAAGGCACCTTCAGAAGGATCATCCCAGCAGACACCCAAGAAAAGAGGTAATTTATCTGCTGCTTCTGTTTTAAATTCTTCTACTATTCCAGCATCTATTCCTCCTCAAACCTCTCACAGAATCTCAATCCCCATCCCTACCATAGATGAAACTGTACCAGAAGATGACCCTTCTGAGGCATTAAAACTCAGAAGACCCAGAACCAAACATCCCAAACCAACAATCTCAACAACATCAACTATTGACAAAGTGCTGTCTGACATTGATCAACACACTTCTGATCACTCCACCAATCCAAACTCTGAACCACAAATTGTCCCTCCTCCACAACCTGAACAACAGCAATCTACTGAAGAACCAGAACAACAACAACCTCTTTCACCCATTCCATAAGAACCCCTTATCCCTGAACAACCAAAAATTCCAACAACTTCTCCTCAACCAGCATTTCCGTCTCCCTCTCCTCAACCAGAAATTCATCCTCCATCTCCTCAACCTGAGTTTCATCACTCTGAAACTCCTTCTCCTCAACCATCTGAACCTCATTCACCTCAACCATCACCTTTGGCAATCCAGCTGCCAGGTGGAACAACAATCACCTTAGCACAGTTGCCATCCTCACCAGAATCTACACCACCAAATACTCCCAAAACACCACAAAGTCCAATCATAATTTCTGATTCTGAAACTCCATCTCCAAAACAAACAGCTGCCAAGAAAACCACAGAAAACCCCAGCAGGACCTTCATAGACTTAACCAGTCTTGACCGTCTTGCTGATCTGAAACATAAAATAGCCATCCCTAAACCAAAACAACCAGATGTTGGCTCTGGTATTATGAATTTTGAAACAGGTGTGCAGCAATGGATTGCTTCTTTGAAGCAAGTCTGTCCTGGAATGATTGACCCAGCTGCTTCTGATCAGCTCTGGTCACAATTCAGACTCTGGGCACGTGCTGAAGCCCTCAAGTTGCAGGATATCAACTATGAGCAGGCACAACAGAAATTCAGCAAGCTTCTGAATGAAGTTGGAAGTCAGCTTCTGAAAGAAGACGTGCTCCCTCTGGATAGTGAACCGTGGTCTGAGAAACAGCCAGCTTCAAAGGTGCAACCAGAAGAAGACAAGACCATTCAAGCTGAAGAAAGTCAAGCAGAAGATGTTGCAGAAAGCTCTCAGAAGCTTCCTGCTTCTGATGCTTCTCAAGCTGCCTTGGACAGGCAGACTCTGGAAGAATTGAAGCTGAATGACATGCGTCTGCAGCAGAGGATGGATGAAAACGACCAGAAGATGAAAGAAAGAATGGATGTGCAGGATAGCAAGATTGACACTGTTGTCAGCATGGTGCACAAGCAGAATGAGACTGCTGATCAGATCAAAGCCATGCCGGAGAACCTATTCACACGCTTGCCTCCTTTACCTTAGTCTTTTTTCATTCATGTCTTTTTCATGTTTTCTTTGATTTTCTGATGTACTGTTTTGAATATGTTTTGTTTGATGTTGAACCCTTTTAATATGACAAGTTTTTCTGATCTTAAATTGTTTTAGCACTCACCTACACTTTTTGATTGCTGACAAAAAGGGGGAGAACAAGAATGATATTTTAAATAATAACGGTTAACTAAGACAGAAATTCTCAAACATTCCAACTCTATTACTTGAATTTTTTTTTCTGTTTTGCTAAAAGTCTACAGGTACAAGGAAGCTCCTGGACACTCTGAAGACTTAAAGCTATGAAGCTCTAATCACTATGAAGCTCTGATCCGCTCTGATACTCTGATCCAAAGCAAAGCTCTGATACGCTGATCTGAAGCTCTGCTCTGATATGCTGATCTAAAGCTTCTGATAGTCAAAGACTCTGATACTCTGATGTTCAAAGAAAGGCAAAAAGATCTGATCCTGAAGAACACTTGTAATCAAAGGGAAGTAATAAACTCAAGGGGAGTATCTCTCAACTCTGATATCTTTCTACTCCTTATCTTTTTACCTCTTACTCTGATGCATCTCTCTGATACCTTTTCACGTTATTTTCATTTAAAAAATATCTAGTTTTTGTCATCATCAAAAAGGGGGAGATTGTTAGAACAAAGTTTGAATCTACTACCCTATATTTAAGTTTTGATGATAACAAAGTGAAAAGATATATCATTTATGTGATTCATGTATGAACTATCTGCTGCCTAAATTATTATGTTCTGACTTGCAGATACTCTGATTGATATAAGCAAGATCACATCTAATCAGCATCAGAATTTGGTTCTTGACACCAGCATCAGAAGTTGCCATATCAGAATGTCAGAATCAGAAGATCAACTCACGTATATGCTGAAGTCTGATGAACAGGACTGCGCTCAACACTCTTATAAAGAAACACAACAGTTCATCAGCAGCTAAGCAGAGTCAGAATGAGCCAAGCCAGAACTTGCATTAAGTAAGCAACAGTACTGTGCATTGAAAGCAAATTAATACCAACGGCCTCATTCCAGACAAGATCTGCTCAATAAGGAAAGTTTGTTAATAGCATTGAATCAAGGATATTGCTCCAACGTTCATCATCTCAGTGCTATATAAACAAGACTTTGAAGATTGAATTGGCTAATGCTCTCCAAATCTTTACACGCATAAAAGCTGATCAAAATCTTCCTTCTCTCAGTTTTGCTAAACACTACACATTCTGATATTCTATCATTATTTAGCAATCTAGTTTCTAAGCTTTAAGTTGTGTATACATCACAGTTGTGATACAGTTTTGTAGAAAACATTCACACACTTAGATTTGATTTCTTTGTAAGAAAGTGTTTCCTTGACAAACCGGGTTGTGGTTTGGATCAAGAAGGCTTTAGCAGTTGTTAAAGCAGTCTGTAATATTCAGTTGAATATAGTGGATTAAGACCTCGTTGGAGAGAGGCGAAATCACCTTGACGGGTGGACTGGAGTAGTTTGAGATTAAACGAACCAGGATAAAAATATCTTGTTCATTGCATTAGATTTCAGTTTTACAATTCAACCCCCCCTTCTTGTGTTTTTCACTACTTCACAATGCATAGCATAAACATCATAACATCATCCATAGCATCTCCGTAACCATTTCAAGGATCTCAAGGGTCTTTGATGCAGGCTATGATGAACCAGACGTCTAGCAAAGGGTAAGGGGATTTATTTTCCTCTAGCCAATGCCTTCAAAAGACTAAGGTACGACTACTTGAGTCAGGGGTTATGACCCACTTGACATGGTGAGTTTGACTCTTGTAGAAGGACCTTCAATGATACGAAGTTCTTCAATCAAAGCTGCAAAGTTTAGCTTCTGACATTTTCTTGTTTACCCTGTGAGATCCTTGGAAACATTGCATTTTCATATCATACATGTCATTGCGTAACATGTATTCTCCAGTACAGGTCTCTCATGTTCTCGCTGTTTATTTCAGTAATGGCTCTCAAACAAAACATCAAGGACCTCCAAGCTCAAGATTCCCAGTTCAAGGAATTGCTCCTGAATCTACCCAAGGGGAAAGAAGACCTGAAAACACTTCTCGCTGGGAATCTAACAAAGGAATGTCCTGACAATAACAAGGATGAACAGTTGGAACAACTGCAAGCTGAGGTAGAAGCAATGAGAATCCATATGCTGGGGCAGATGGCTCTTATCCAAAACTTAGCTTGAGGACAAGAAGAGCTAAGAGCCTTCGTCAGCAAGCTTCACCAAGATGGATGCAGATCCATGAAACAAACAGTTAAAATTATGGATCAAGGCATTAATAAGCCCCCAGTGAGAGAAGAGGTTGGTCTGGTCAAGAACAAACCTTTCCAGATTACTACTACATCAGAGGTCCAACAACGACCTCGCCAACAACAATGGGGTAATCAGCGTAAGCAAGATTCACCCAACAGGCAATATACCAAACTCAACATGCAGATGTCGCAAGCCTTGCAATGCATGTTGAAGATGAATTTGGTCATATTAAGGGATCTTCCTACAAATCCCAACACTTCTGCTCCTACCTACAATCCTGATGCAAGATGTGCATATCACTCTGACAGTCTGGGGCATGACACTGATGATTGTTGGATGTTGAAATATAAAATTCAAGACTTCATTGACGAAGGAGTCATGGAATTTACACAAGATGGTCAACTGGAAATTTTCTACTTTTCCTCCAAGGAAAACCATCTGAAGTGACAAGTTCAAACAGAGAGGCTTTTTGTTCATTAGAATTTTCAAGTTGTAATTTTCTTTTGATTGTTCGAGCACTTATTTCATGTCAAACTTTGTTATTTCATAAATACATTGCATATGTTTGTCTTGAAACAATTCATTCAAATTCATTATAATTAAACAGTGCTTTTACTTCTCCTCTTGTGATATTCAACTCTCGGTTACAAGCTACAAGCCTTTAGAGGGAGAATGACGAAAAATACCTCAATCTCTACAGTATGCTTTTGAACAGACCTTGCTGAAGATGTACATACGTTCTTTCAATTCCCAAACACTTGAGTTATAAGGAAGATAATCCCTAGTCAACCCCTTTGAGCCAAAGAAGCAAGAGTTTTTCTTTTTATACAAATTAAAACCCTTAATCATGACCTGGGGCAGGGTAGTCTCTCAGTCGATTCAGATGCACATTCAGTCGCAATCTTCCATCTCGTACACAATGAATGGCATCAAAGACGTCCTTCCAAATCAGAAGATGGTGATGGTTCCGCATAATAATTAGGACCGTCAGTCATTATTTTTCAAAAGAAAAGCCGGCTAAGTCAAAACCTATGAAGGAGACTTAAGAGAAAAAACTAGGGCATCCTGCTGACTGTAATCACAAAAGACACAGTTAGGGATAACGAAAACAAAAAAGAAGAGGTTGCTACAAATCCTCGGCAAAAAGAAGATTACAAAAAATGACTGCCTCTTCAAAACATACGTTCAATTTTTGAAGCATCACTGGAATATCGGGGCAATGATTCCATAACTCAATTGAGATCTGAATGTACAATTGACTGAGCATAGGACTGAAGAACATCACGAAGAACGGGTGGGCACAAATAAATTTCGAGCCTTTATCCTTTGTTTTTTAAACCGTGAACCAGGCCACGCTACAACCCTTAAAAGTCCTAACTGAAGCACGGGTTAGTTCGAAAGCGTATTGTTACAAAAGGTATCCTGACTCCTGTAAGGTTTGCTATAAATCCTGAGTTGATATCACATTCTTACAAAATTCTGTTTTACAAAAAAATTGCATTTTCAAAAATTTCAAGACAGACATAAGCTTTGCATTCTTAAAATACCATTGTTTGCATATGACTATTTATTCAACAGCAGAGAAATTCACACAACAAACATTCAATGAACAGAAATCCTCTCAATGGACAAAATCACCTCAGCTGGAAAACATTCCCAATAGCAGGCCCTTCATAATTAAGGGGCATGGCATGGTAACCAACTGATCTGGGGAAGTCAAGTCAAGGTTCAAGGAATCTCTCAAAATTGCCAAACAGCCAGGGGCAAATCTCCATTTGAATTACATGGGGCATTGGACATGAATTCCAGCAACGAATCTTGTACGATCAAACAAACATTTTTGACAGTACTACAACACAACACTATGGACAGTGACAACTCTCTACATCCTAAGAGCGTGGACATAGTCGGAAAATACTATGCATGAAGAAAAAAAAGACCCGCTAGGTTGACACACCTAGGCAAAAATAAGGGCATCCCGGCAAACCAAAAGGGTTCGGGCAAAAGTTAGGGATATACATAAAAAAGTCTGTACACCCGGAAAGTCGAAAACCTGAAAAGGTGGCTTAGGCAAAAAGGGTGTCCCGATGGGCTGAAAACCCGAAAGGGAAGTCCAGGAAAAAGTTAGGGATTTAAAACATACGACTATGTCCCGTCACCTGTCTATCAGTGGAAGACTTACACCTTGATCAACATTCATCAAGAGCACCAGAATCGAGAAACGGTTCAGATACGATCCAGATGCGAATTCCATTCTGCTACTTATTCAAGAAACGATTCAGATACGATCCAGATACAGATGTCATTCTGCTACTCATTCAAGATTTTCATACATCGAGAAACGGTTCAGATACGATCCAGATACGAATGTCATTCTTTTACTTATTCAAGATTTTCATACATCGAGAAACGGTTCAGATACGATCCAGATACGGATGTCATTCTGCTACTTATTCAAGATTCTCTCATCTAGAAACAGTTCAGGCACGGTCCAGAGATGTAAGTCATCCTGAAACTTACTCCATATTCTTATCTAGATACAGTTCAGACACGATCCAGAGACGGATGTCATTCTGATGCTTATTCCATACATATCTAAGCTACTGCTCTGACATCTGAGAAAAACTCCCCGGTGAAATCATCGAGCTTCTAAGGATTCTTCAACAGAGGTTTTTTTACATTCTCATCCCCAGCTGAGTTTTACAAATCTCAAACAGTTTGTAAAGCCTCATCCCCAACAAAGTTTATTTCTCTAGCTGCGGAAGTTCATCTCCCAACATGGTGTAATCTTCCAATAAAGCATCTTTCTCCCCACAGAGTCATTCTCAAGCAGAAGTCAAAGATTCCCAGCCGAGTATTATAAAAAAAAGAAGAAATCCTCGACAAATCATCTCTACTCATCGTCCCCAGCAGAAGTAGAAGAACCACTTTTTCTACAATAGTCAGGAATTCAATTTCCAGTACTCTCAAGCAGCAGTCAGGGACTTATTTTCCCAGACTCGAACATGTCACAATAGCATTTCATGTTCATACATCATGACGTGCGCATACATATTGCATACATCATATTCTCAATTATTTTGAGAACATCATCACACGATGCATTTCATGCATCACATATCATTAATCCTGTACCTTTTCAGGAAAGATGGTTATCATCAACAATTACAACACTTCAAGATTAAATCCATGAAGCTATACATGTCATATCTGCAGACAACTAATGGAAAATTAGTTCCTGAAACCAAACGGGTCAACTAATCTACGTGATCAAATGAGACAGCCCTACTACCCATGCTTTATTTCGAAGTAACCCTACTACCCAGGTTCCTTCTCATAGCCTTACTACCCAGGCTTTATTTCAAAGTAACCCTACTAACCAGGTTCCTTCTTATAGCCCTACAACCCAGGCTTTATTTAGAAGTAACCCTACTACCCAGGTTCCTTCTTATAGCCCTACTACCCAAGCTTTATTTCGAAGTAACCCTACTACCCAAGTTCCTTCTCATAGTCCTACTACCCAGGCTTTATTTTGAAGTAACCCTACTACCCAGGTTCCTTCTCACAGCCCTACTACCCAGGCTTTATTTCGAAGTAACCCTACTACCCAGGTTCCTTCTCATAGCCCTACTACCCAGGCTTTATTTTGAAGTAACCCTACTACCCAGGTTCCTTCTCACAACCCTAATACCCAGGCTTTATTTCGAAGTAACCCTACTACCGAGGTTCCTTCTTATAGCCATACTACCCAGGCTTTATTTCGAAGTAACCCTACTACCCATGTTCCTTCTCATAGCCCTACTACCCAGGCTTTTATTTCGAAGTAACCCTACTACCCAGGTTCCTTCTCACAACCCTACTACCCAGGCTTTATTTCGGAGTAACCCTACTACCCAGGTTCCTTCTCATAGCCCTACTACACATGCTTTATTTCAAAGTAACCCTACTACCCAGGTTCTTTCTCATAGCCCTACTACCCCGACTTTTATTTCGAAGTAACCCTATTACACAGGTGTTGGCTGAAGATTTTGATAATGTTATTAGAATCCAAATGAATTAAACGTTTTGATCGAAATGAGGTAAAGCGTCATGTTTCGAAGTAGCAGAAGCAGTGTTTCGAATAAGTATGTCAAAGCTTGGAGCTTCGAGTGGCAATTATGGGAACATATCTAAAGAAGTCTCGAAATAACAACAAGGCTGTGTCTGGGAAGAGCGTTCGAAACGGAGAAGTACCAAAGCATTTGAAATTCAAATGGAAGCGGGACTTTCGAAGTTTGAAAGTTATGTGCTGGAGCATTTGGGGACACGTGGAAAGACGAAAGAGGCATTGTCCTGCATGTTCTAAACGTGGCATAATCCTATAACAAGACCGTTATGGTCGAATTAGTATAAATAGAAGTCTTAGTATTAGGATTTGGTGTGTCATATCTATTATACAAAATACTCAGTAACATTCAAACTACCACATGGCGAGGGAAACGAATGCAAGAGAAATGTATGTATGATAGCACCATGTATTTCTGATTTAATGAAAACCTTTTACCATTTCCAGCACTTTCCTTTATCCTTTTGTCAAATAACATTTACAAGTTTTCTCATATACAGTCTTTTCACTTCGAAATCTCTTCTTCAAAGTTTTACATTTTAATGTTTTCTTCATATTTCAAGCACTTTATATCTCAGAAAACTGTCATATTTTCCATACCTTTACCTTCAAGTCTTATCCTTCGAACGCATATTTTTACTTAAAGTCATTTAAAGATTTCTTGCATCAAACGCTTTCTTCATATTTCAAACCTTTTACGTTCCAGAAATCCTTTATATTAACTGTTTTGTAAGTCGAAACCATTTACTTCACTTTTATTCAATTTTACATGTCTTTACAATTAGCATTTATTCATGTAACTTAGTTTTCACACACACATTTTGATTACATCTTTAGACTTTTAGAGAGAGAAATCGAAATAAGCCAAACACATATACAATATCAACCATGAATATCTGTTCGATCGTGAGAGTAACCTTAATATCCAAGGAGTCCTAGGATCAATCTAGTCGATCCTGTGAGTTACCAGAGGAATTGAATAACAGTCAGAAAGATTATTCGATAATTTGGAAGACTAGCGGTTGTTTACCAGAAATCACTGGAAACAAATTGGCACACCCGGTGGGACCAATAATTGGATATTAGAAATAAGGATTGTTGAGACATAACCATTACAAAAACGTTGGAACCTAAGAAGTTTGCTGTTTTATGAACCTGAGAAGTGGTAAGATAACCAACAGCAACCAACCTTTATCCAGAAGAAAACGTTTGGACAAAATGTCTAATTCAGACAACCAAAATGGCCCACATACAACAGGCACTAATGCGTCCACTTCGATCGGAACATCTAATGTAATCCCTTCGAATGCACAGTTTGTTGCATCTTCGACCAATAACATAGCCACCAATGGAGTAAGTGGCATATCAACTAATAGTTCGATCTTAGGAAATACTGGAACCATTGGCTACCCTGGGGGATTCGTTCCACCATCAGGGACACAATCCCATTTCGCCACTCCATTAACTAGACCACCCGGTTTCGATGGGAATAGAACCAGAAATTCCTCTTATGGAATGCCAACATCTTTTATGGCAGGTTTACACAATTCCACATCGAATTCATCTCCACAACTAGGGTCTGGGTCTGGGGCGAATCAGTTTATGACAAATAACCAAGGGTCGGTGGGTTATAGCATAATGCCTATCTTAACCACAGACAACCAGTTGGATTTTAGGCAATTGATGGATGACAGTAACCATAATATGATAGGGGTGTTAGCACAAACCATGCAGGAGATATTTGCCCCAATAGTGCAAAATGTGACTGTGACAAACAGAGAAAACGCTGACAATATGAGTCGAATAGCAGATTTCTTTGCTCCCCCAGAAAGGCGTAGGCAGAATCAGGCGGGATTTCGAGCAAACATGCCTGTTATAGAACAAATTGCTAACGACCCAATTTATAGACCACCCAGAGAAGAAGTTAACTTAGGGGCCAGGGCACCAAGGTTAGAAGCCCCAATAATCCCGGGCCCACAAAGGGAAATTATGGAACCAGGGGCAAGGGTCGAAAGGCTAGAAGCCCCTGAGTTTCGAGAAGAACAACCTAGGGGAGTTGTTTTGGTTGGTCGAAATCAAGATGCCGATGCTGTCGTTCATAGAATTCGAAACGATAACATCTTGGCAGAAAACAACCTAACCACCATGATAGAGAGAGTCATGGCCCAGAATGGCCTCAACACAGGAATGAGAAGGCCAAATTACGCTTCTCCTATATTGGATTGCATAATGCATACTAATTTACCAAGGGGATATAAAGTCCCTAAATTTACAAAGTTCGCTGGGGATACCAATGAGTCAACAGTCGAACACATAGCGAGCTATCTAACCGAAGCGGGAGATATAGCCAATAATGAAGATCTCAGGATCAAATATTTCCCAAGTTCCTTGACAAAAAACGCCTTCACATGGTTTACCACTTTGCCTCCTGGGTCCATTGACACTTGGGCTCTCTTAGAGAGATTATTCCATGAACAATTTTACATGGGACAGTCGAAAATAAGTTTGAAGGAATTGGCCAGTGTTAAGAGAAAGTTCACCGAACCCATAGATGATTATTTGAATAGATTTAGGCTTTTGAAATCCAGATGTTACACAGTAGTGCCTGAACATGAGTTAGTCGAAATGGCCGCTGGTGGCTTGGATTATTCTATTCGAAAGAAACTAGACACTCAGTATTTGAGGGATATGGCTCAGTTAGCCGACAGGGTTCGACAGGTCGAAAGACTAAAGGCCGAAAAAGCCAGAGTCTTTAAGAATAGCAAGAAAGAAAGGATTTCCTATGTTGGGACTGAGGAAGCAGAAGAATATCCTGAATTCGAATTCGAAGAGGTCGAAATCGACCTCGCTGAATTAAAACAGGCCCCGCCTTATTCCTGCAAATTGTTAGTTCCCACAAAAGGGAAAGACATTGTTGAAAATGAAAAAAGTGACAAATTTCCAAAGAAGGTTTATACCTTCGATGTCACTAAATGTGACGAGATTTTTGACTTACTTGTCAAAGATGGCCAACTAATTGTGCCATCAAATGTCAAAATACCTCCTTTGGATCAGAGAAAGAAGAGAGGATTTTGCAAATATCATAGTTTCCTAGGCCACAAAACCTCACAATGTTTTCTTTTCAGGGACCTGATTCAAAACGCGATCAAAGATGGCATACTAAAGTTTGCTGATAAGGTGAAGATGAAAGTGGACGAAGATCCCTTGGACGTCGCAGACACCAACTACTCCGAGCCTGCATGCATTGGAGAGGTCAACATGGTGGAAACTGATCAAAGCGACGCCCTAACAGGAGAGAAGGGTACTGGAGTTGAAAACTGGGTGATGGTCGAAGTCAGCGAGGAGGTCACTGAAGACATCCAGAATATGCCAGAGACTCCGATTGCCGCACCTGTAGCTGTTGCAAGAGAAACCCAGGCTACTGAAGGCCAGGGAAATCAAAACCAAGAATTAACACAAGTCACTGAAGGCTTGAGGCTGGAATTGGAGAAAGTCCAAATCACGCAGCCAATTTCCCTTCAGAAGGAAATATGGGACACTCTAGGGGAACCCAGTGGAAAATTTGACTATTTGGTCAAATATTCTGCCCCAGAGAGTTCAGAGGTTCAGATTGAGGATATAAAGCCCACAGGATGGGGTGATGATGAAGCTAAAGGGGGAGATGTTGAAATAAATATGGTGGATATGGAAAGACCTCGCTCTGAGATGGACGAAGTGGAAAAATACTTAGAAAAAGAAAAGTATAGAATGGGGGATAATCACACTGGAGATGCTAGTCTCAAGGATTATCTCATGACATGCCACAAAGGAGATTCAGGCCTGATATTGTGCCCTAGGTGCAGCATCCTCTGCAATCAAAGAATCGCTGCGAATTTCGAAAGGGTACAGAGGACTCGAATTGGCAACAATTGGCGCCAGGATAACCAGCTTTTTAGGTGTTATCCCAAGGCTGGAGAAAGTTTGCTGGAATTTGTGTTTCGCTGCTACAAAGGGGCAACCAAGTGCTTGATTTGCCCAAGGTGTTCTGCTGTGTATGACCAAAGCATGGCCAGGGCCTTCGAAACGATTCCCTTTGCCCCTTGCTGGAACCATCAAGAAACTGCCCAGATGGGCCCACGTTTCGACAACAGACACAAACAGCGAAGGCCTGATAGCCCTCACCCCAAGGTTGCTCGAAGAGTGACTTTCAAACTCCCTGCTGAAGTGCCAACCGATAGATGGTTACAGGTCAGAAATGACAAAGGCAAAGATAGATGGAGAAACGCTGAACGAAATGCACGCCATGCTGTGACATACAGGAGGCAATTCAACACAGCAAAAAGGGAGGAGGTGAAATTAGAAAATTACAAAGGAAGGAACCCCATGTCAAGATCCCAGTGGCGCAGACAACAAAGGATTCGAAAGGCTGAGAGAGAAGCTGTGGCAAACAAAGGGGTTACTTCAACGAAAAACCAAGGTGAATCTAGCACCAACAAACCAAAAAATCAAACTGAAGACAAACCTCCAGTCAATAGGAGGCTCTTCTCTGAAGAACAACGCGATGAACCAAAGGAATACACTCCAGGCCCGGAAGAGGACGAAGATATGATAACAGATAGCTTCGAATCGGAGGGGGAGTCTTCATTTAACTTGAACTGTAACGTGGTGTCTGTGCTTCCCTGCGAATTTGGGCAGGAAACCGAAATCAATGAATATGAGGAGGAAGACACCACAGATTTGATGAAACATAGGCCCGTGTGCTACTATGTGATGGACAATGGGGCTGTTGAGGAACAAAATGCGTTCTTCGAACGTCCATAACCTGCAATGAAGAACCATCTCAAGCCACTTTTCATTCGGGCGAAAGTTGGTGTCCATGGTGTGAACAAAGTTCTAGTGGATGGGGGTGCTGCAGTTAATTTGATACCCCATTTCATGCTAAAAAGATTAAAGATCCGCGAAGGAGACATCAAGCCCCATAATATGGTTCTGTCCAATTATGAGGGAAAAGTGGGAAAAACACTGGGAGTGGTCCAGTTGGAATTGACAATAGGCTCAAGCTGTAGGCCCACCATGTTTATGGTGATCGAAGCCAAGGCCAACTATAACTTACTGCTGGGAAGAGAGTGGATCCATGGCGTGGGGGCAGTTCCTTCGTCAATGCATCAGCGACTAGTTCTGTGGAGAGATGATGGAATCGTGGAAAACATCGAAGCAGACCAGAGTTACTTTATGTCAACTGTCAATTTAGTTGACAAGAGGGATTATGATAAAAATCTGGCAAAGATTTCTCCGTGTGTTCCAAATGATGAGATTAATGAAACTAGAAACGCCCACTACTACATGACCCTTCGTCATGATGGCCTTTACTGGGATAGAACAATAATCAGTGAAGAAGAGGGAGTCGAAAGCACTATACAAAAACGGCCAGCAGGATGGGACTTCGACAACCTTAGCCATGACTGAGTCTACCTTTTTCAAAAGGATTTCGGCCTATATGGCTGAGAACGAATCAAAAGCGGCCTTAGAGGCTGAAATAAATAAATCAACTATAAAGACGGACGAAGTAAGTGGGGATGGTTCGAAATGCTCACCCTTCAAAGAGTTTGAGATGGATCAAAGGTTGGATGCCATCTATGATAAAGAACCCTTAGGCTTCGAAAGGGACCCCATAAACTCAGGTGCCAAAATGTTGGCACAGGATCCACTCGAAGAAGTCAACTTAGGGGATGAAAAAACGAAAAGAGTAACCTACATAAGTGCTAAACTTAGCCCAGGCCTCAAGAAGGAAGTGATCGAAGTCCTTACGGAAAACAAAGATTGCTTCGCATGGGATTATGACGAGATGCCTGGTTTAAAGAGGGAGTTGGTCGAACACAGACTGCCAATCAAAGATGGCAAGAGGCCCATCAAACAAACTCCCAGAAGATTCGCACCAGCGGTTCTCACAAAAATTAAAGCTGAGATCGAAAGGTTGCTGTGTTGCAAATTCATCAGAACAACAAGGTACGTCGAATGGTTAGCAAACATAGTACCTGTTATTAAGAAAAATGGTTCTTTAAGAATTTGCATAGATTTTAGGGATTTAAAAACTGCAACCCCTAAAGATGAATATTCCATGCCTGTGGCAGAAATGCTAGTAGATTCTGCTGCAGGGTTCGAATACTTGAGTATGTTAGATGGATACTCTGGGTATAACCAGATTTTCATTGCTGAAGAAGATGTTGCAAAGACAGCATTTCGTTGCCCAGGAGCCTTAGGCACCTACGAATGGGTGGTGATGCCTTTTGGTTTAAAGAATGCCGGGGCAACTTATCAAAGGGCAATGAATTCAATTTTTCATGATTTCATTGAAACCTTCATGCAGGTGTATATTGACGATATAGTCATCAAATCTATATCTGCAGAAACACATTTGCATCATTTAAGCCAATCATTCGAGCGAATGAGAAAACACGGCTTAAAGATGAATCCCCTTAAATGTGCATTTTTTGTGCAGGCTGGAGATTTTCTTGGTTTTGTGGTTCACAAGAAAGGAATCGAAATCAACCAGAACAAAACCAAAGCCATAATGGAGACGAAAGCACCTGCGTCAAAAAGGGAGTTGCAATCTCTGCTAGGGAAAATTAACTTCCTCAGAAGATTCATCTCGAACCTAAGTGGAAGAACCCAAGCTTTCTCTCCGTTACTTCGTCTAAAGCAAGGTCAAGCCTTCGAATGGAACGAAGCTCACCAGGAGGCGTTTGACAGAATAAAAGAATACCTTTCTCAGCCTCCTATTTTGTCTCCACCTTCATGGGGGAAGCCCATGAGATTGTACATATCTGCCTCTGAAGTTAGTATAGGTAGTATGCTAGCACAAGAAGATAGCAATGGCGTCGAAAGAGCCATATACTATTTAAGTAGAGTGCTAAATGATGCAGAGACCAGATATAGCAATTTAGAAAAGCTATGTCTCTGTTTGTATTTCTCTTGTATGAAACTCAAGTATTATATAAAACCTGTTGATGTTTATGTTTCATCTTATTTTGATGTCATTAAACATATGCTTTCAAAACCAATAATGCATAGCAGAGTTGGCAAGTGGGCTTTAGCCTTAACAGAATATTCGTTGACTTTCATGCCTTTAAAAGCTATGAAAGGTCAAGTGATTCCTGACTTCATTGTGGACCATTCTTTGGTTGAGCAGACGGTCATGAGTTACGTCGAAATGCAACCATGGAAATTGTACTTTGATGGTTCAACCCACATGAATGGAAGTGGTGTTGGAGTCCTTCTGATTTCTCCTGAAGGAATTCCAACAAAATTCAAGTATAAATTAGATGGTCCTCGTTGTTCTAACAACGAAGCTGAGTATGAAGCGCTCATTATTGGACTTGAAGCTTTGTTGGAATTGGGGGCAACCAGAGTCGAAATTAAAGGAGACTCTGAATTAGTGGTCAAACAAATCACAAAGGAATACAAGTGCATAAAGGAAAATTTAATGGTATACTTCGTCATAGTCAATAGGCTATTGAGGTAATTTGAATACATGGATATTCAACACATACCAAGAATAGAGAACCAAGAAGCAAATGACTTAGCGCAGCTGGCTTCAGGTTATAAAGTGTCTACCAAGAACTTCAAGGATTTGGTCGAATTAAGGGGAAGAGTTATGGCTACTAGATTCACACCATCGGATCTGGAAAGTATGAGATTGGGATATGCTGAGAAACAGGGATTCAAAATATTAGCCATAAATACTTTGTCAGATGCAGATTGGCGAAGTCCATTGAAGAGTTATTTAGCAGACCCAACTCTAAAGGTGGATATAAAAACAAAATATAGAGCATTGTCATATCTCCTCATGGGGAACGAATTGTTTAAAAAGACCCAAGAGGGTGTATTATTGAAATGCCTAGGAGAAAGTGAGGCATACTTAGCATTGTCTGAAGTCCATAATGGGGCATGTGGGGCACATCAAGCAGGCCATAAAATGAAATGGTTGTTATTTCGATACGGCTTGTATTGGCCTAGCATGCTCAAAGATTGCATAGACTTTGCTAAAGGATGTGAGGAATGTCAGAAACATGCAGGAATTCAACATGCCCCTGCAAGTGAGTTGCATTCGATCATCAAACCATGGCCATTTAGAGGATGGGCATTGGATTTGATAGGAGAAATAAATCCTGCTTCGTCCAAAGGACAAAAATACATCTTGGTGGGAATAGATTATTTTACCAAATGGATCGAAGCTATACCACTGATAGTTGCTGATCAAGAGGCTATTATTGAATTTATACAAAAGCACATTATCTATAGGTTCGGATTGCCAGAGAGCATAACTACAGACCAAGGCTCTGTGTTTACTGGTAGAAAGATGCAAGGATTTGCCCAAGAAATGGGGTTTAGATTGCTAACATCAACGCCATATTATGCTCAAGCAAACGGACAAGTCGAAGCAGCAAATAAAGTAATAATAGGATTAATCAAGAAGCATATTGGCAAAAAGCCAAGAAACTGGCACAAAACTCTGGACCAAATATTATGGGCTTGTAGAACATCTCCTAAGGAAGCTACTAACACTACGCCTTTCCAACTCACATTTGGTCATGATGCAGTGTTGCCAGTAGAAATTCATCTACAATCAGTTCGAATTCAGAGACAAAACGAAATCCCAACTGCATTATATTGGGAAATGATGATGAATGAATTAGTTGAGTTGGACGAAATTAGATTACATGCATTGGAAATTTTGATGAGGCAAAAAGAAAGAGTGGCCAGAACATACAATAAAAGGGTGAAGAAAAAAGTATTCATTATTAATGACTTGGTTTGGAGAGTCATATTGCCTATGGACAAGAAGAATAAAGCGTTAGGTAAATGGTCACCTCATTGGGAAGGACCTTTTCGAATATTAAAAGTATTCTCAAACAATGCATACGAAATCGAAGAACTCATGGATGATAAACGTGTCCTAAAGGTTAATGGGAAATATTTAAAGAAATATAAGCCAAGCCTGCTGGAAATTCGAATAGTAACAACGTAAACAAGATGTTATAAAAAGCCAAGATGGCAAGATGAAATGCCAAAATGGCGTTGTTCGAATATTACATGTAAGAAACCAAAATTATAGTCAAATAAACATCAAAATCTAGAAATAAGAATTATTTTTCAATCGATTAAAAGTGCTTCGAAATGATTCAAGTTTCTGCTGAGCGAACCGCCTGGCTCCTTCCAAGGTTTCCACTTCTCCTTTAAATTGTTCTGCAGTCTCCATTTCCGCAAGCCCCTGGTTGAGAAGCTCTTCGAATTGGTTACCAGCAGAATTGGTTTCGAAGGCTAGTTGTTGTTCTTTAGCCTCCTTAACCTTCTGTTGAAGTTCCAGAATCTGCCTTTCCCAAAGAAGGATGGACTCAGCTCGAGCCTCATAATCAGTTTTCACCTGCTTCAGATGCATAGCTTGATCCTCAGCTTCTTGAGAGAGTTTCGAAGCTTGTTCATAAGCGGCATCCATGGCAATGCGTTTCTCTTGAACCTTCTTGGCAGCAGATTCGTCTTGGAGAAGGTAACCAGTTACGTTGTCCAGCAAATTTTGAAGATCGAACAAGAGAGTACTAACTGGCAAGGAGCAGGTGGAAAGATTGACCTTTGTGAGCAACTCCTTCATAGTATAGCAAGCAGTATTATCTTGTTTAAGCACTTCGAATATATCCACATTGAGAATGGTTTTCCTAATTTTATTAAGAAGAACAATTCTTTCATCTGTGGGAAGAGGATAGCTGGTCGAACTTGTGCCAGCCCTAGCAAGTGGGACGTCCCTCTGAGCCAACTTTGCCTTCATGTACCCAATAGGGTCATTTCGTCTCAGAAGTGCCAGTTCCTCGTCAGTCATTCGAGACAGAGAGGATTGAGGGAGTTCCACACGTAGGGGAGCCACGTCCATTTCAACCTCTATGGGTTCGTTGGTTGTATTACCATCGCCTTCATTCGTTTCGTGCTCTTGGTCTTCTTCATCCTCATCCAAGTCCACCACTTCGATACCATCCCTTTCACTGCTATTTGCGTTGGACTCCGTCCCAACAGTCGAACCATCATTGGCATTCTCCTCCTCAGATTCTTCGTCTGCAGATTCTTCGGCTCTTTTCCCAGAATCAGCTTTCTCTTCTTCAGTTTGAGTGTCCTTTGGGTCCTCTTGAAGAGTTTCAAGAGGGGACTTTTGAAGAGAAGCCCTTTGCAAATCCTCTGCAGACGTTTGAAGTGTTGTCTCGTTTATCTCTTTCAGAGGAATGGAGTTACCTTGATCATCCTGCTGTTCAGAAGTTCCATCCAGAACCGCCATATTGGAGGAACCTTTATTTTGAACCAGGTTGCTGGAATCTCCTTGAGGAGAGGAGTTGAGCGGAGCAGCAGCTCTGGATGGTGAGTTCGAAATAGTGGAAGCTGGATTCAAGATGTTCTGCAAGGAACAACAGAATGTTAAGAAAAAAAAACATTCACCAAGGTAATAAGAAGTTAGTATTGTAAAAAATTTAAAGGTTCAATTTACCTGTGGACTCTCAGAGGAGAGGTTACTAGCTATACGTTCCAACGTTGGGTTGGAGGTCGAAGGTGGATTTTTGGATTTGGGTGAGGGAGCAGCATCCCTGGAATCAAGTCCAGAGACACTAGTTGGAACGGTGCTTTTCGAAATATCTTTCTTTGGCTTCTTCTTCGAAGCAGTATTTAAGTTTCCTCCAGCCTTGGGGTCTTCCCCAGTGGTGCTTGATTTCCGCTTCTTGGGAGTAGTAGGAGGAAGCTTGTTGGTCTGAAAGAATTTTAAACGAAGAATTAGATGCAAACCATAAAGCATGAGTGAATTCGAAACATCAAGGCTAAGTGATTACCGTTGGAATTGGAACACTGGTTGTTGTTGGTATTATTGTTGTTGTTATGGTTGCAGCAATAGTGGTTGTTTTGGGTGGAGTCACTTTGTCAGTAGTTTCGATGGAGGCTTGAGAGGCACTCCCTTCTTTCGACTTCGAGGCAGCTGTCTTTATCCTGATGGCTGAAAATCGAAACAATTAAAGCAAAGGTTAAAGATATGGAAAATAAAAGACATTTGGGATTTTCCCAAGCATTCGCACCTGTGCCTTGATCAGATTTAATTGACATGGCAGAAAGGTCGTATCAAAGGTGTCCTGGGAAATCATGAAGCCAGTATCGAGCCCATGTCACAGTCTCAGATGGCTTTGGTTTCCTTTGAAGATATTTGAACATCTCTTTGCAAGTAAACCACCATGGATATGGGGGAAACCAAGCCAGAGCCAGTTCTGAGGTAGGTAATCTGGGAAATTTAGGTGGATGCATTTCAAATGCCAACCTATACCTATCCTCAGGTGACAGCCCTGAAGGAAGTTTTAACTTAGAAACTTTTTGTTTAAATTTTTCCTTCAAGGTCTCAGCTGCTTGATGCACAGTGGAGTCCAAGCGCGTGGGGTCATAAGTAGTTTCAAAATAATTTTGGAAAGCTTTAATCTCTTTGGCATGAGTAAACATACCTTTCTTTGTTGGTACCTGCACATCGAAGGCATCAATTAGTTTCTGTTGAATTGTAAGTGGATCGAACATATAAGTTTGATAAAACTTGGTCCACCATTCCAGAAATCCTTTAGCCGTGAGATGGGTAGGTTCGAAGGTTATCAGCTCAAATTGGGCAAAGCCTTGATATTGTTCTTGCTGTATTTTGGCTTCCCGTGCCTTGAAAGTTCGTCCAGAAGTGATGGCGCTCTCAGTTTGAAATAAAGGTTCAGGAATCAGTTGGCATAAGCCAAACTGCCTCGAAACGAAGTTTGGTTGGTAGGCAAAGAGAAAAATTTGGTTCTTGGCTGGGGTTATTCTTGAAGAAATGAGTCTAGGCAGCAAAAAAGCTCTCCATACATCCTGAATCTCCTTGCTCTTGATAGATTCTGAGAGAGCCATGGTGAACCAAGAAGGTCCATGAGCCCTCGAAGCAAAAGGCGCCATGCTCTCTTCGAACTTGTGCCTTTTGGAGAATATCATGATGTACTTCGAGAATTGAACTTTGAAGTCATCTTTGTCGTCATTGGGAGTTAATCTTCGAAGCCTAGTGCCTTCGACTATCCTATCATTTATCTCAGAATCTTGCTCATCAATGGTGTTGGCGGTTGATAAGGAGGGTTCGAACATGGCATTTAGCCATAGTTGGAGTAACCAAAAAGGGCCAGCCAATAGAATATTTTTGGAGGTGTGGGATTTGAGGCTCGAAACAGCTGACCTCAGGCTTTCATAGAGGTCAACTAAGAGCAGTTCACTTAGGCACACTTTTCGATTTTCATGCAAGTCCCTAGCTAGAGGAATGAACCTACTAGCTACCTGTAGGGATCTACTGCAGAAAACGTATCTTGACATCCACAGGGTTAAGAAAGCAATGTGCTCTACGTCAGACACATTGTCCCCCTCAGCATGGTAATGACTGATAAATTTGGAAAAACTGGCTAGCTTGACTTCGAAGTCAATTATGCTTGAGTGTTCTTCGTTGTCGGGTATATAAGTTTCTCCCGCTGGCGATAGCCCAGTGATGGCCGCTATGTCGAAGAAGGTTGGGGTGATCATTCCACCTGGGAGATGGAAAGTGTTATAGGTACTATCCCAGAAATAAAGGGACGCGAATAGCAGAGGGTGGCTGTAGGTGAAACCAGGCTTCGATAGCTTAATCAGGTTATAGATGCCTAATTCTTCCCATTGCTGGGATTTCTTAGCTTCTACTTTCGTGAACCAATTTTGATAAGCAATATCAGAGGTGGGGCAAGATCGAAATGGCTTAAAATTACTTTTTACATAATCCAAAACAAAGGGGTCCTTAGGAGGAACAATTGGGGTTTCTATGGTATTTGAACTAGGAGATGCTACTGCCTTAGGGGCGTCCATTTTGTTAAATAAGGGTTTGAAGCTATAACAAACTGGGAAAATCGTCCTGGTGTCTTTTAATATTTCAAAAACCGTAAGAGGGCCATTTAAAGCTAACCTCTTACCAGCAACGTTGGTAGGAATGAGTACCTGTGACGCATACAACATTTCTTTTTCTTTTGAAATCATCTGAGGGGCAAGAACGGATTGACCTTGGTGAGTGATGATTTTACTTTCCATGGTAGCTCCTGCAGTTTTTCCTTTCTTCTTGGAGACTTTCTTGAGTTGGGATGAAGTAGAAGAAGACATTTTTGAAAGATGTTGAAAGCTTGGATTTTTTTTACGAGAGAAGGAGGGTAAAAGATTTAGAGTGTGAAAAGAAAAGAAAAAGATTAAGTTGGTGATGTTTTATAATGGGGAAGTTTAAGCATCCACCGAATAAAGGTGTGATACGTGGAGATCATGGGTTGGTGTGATGAAGAGGTGGCGTAAAGTTAACATGGGTAATAGGCGTGATTTAAAGATAATCATTATTTGTAACTGCACCATGCTGTGAAGTGGCTCCAGGCGGTTAAGGAATCCAAAAGGTGCTATGATTGACGTGACTGGAGTCAAATGCATTAAATGTTACGATGATTCGAAAGTCCCATCAAAATCTTGTGTAGGTGTTTAAAATAGGTATTTCTCAGAGGAATCGAAATACATATTTTAAAGGGGCAATTTGTTGGCTGAAGATTTTGATAATGTTATTAGAAGCCAAATGAATTAAACGTTTTGATCGAAATGAGGTAAAGCGTCATGTTTCGAAGTAGCAGAAGAAGTGTTTTGAATAAGTATGTCAAAGCTTGGAGCTTCGAGTGGCAATTATGGGAACATATCTAAATAAGTCTCGAAATAACAACAAGGCTGTGTCTGGGAAGAGCGTTCGAAACGGAGAAGTACCAAAGCATTTGAAATTCAAATGGAAGCGGGACTTTCAAAGTTTGAAAGTTATGTGCTGGAGCATTTGGGGACACGTGGAAAGACGAAAGAGGCATTGTCCTGCATGTTCTAAACGTGGCATAATCCTATAGCAAGACCGTTATGGTCGAATTAGTATAAATAGAAGTCTTAGTATTAGGATTTGGTGTGTCATATCTATTATACAAAATACTCAGTAACATTCAAACTACCACATAGCGAGGGAAACGAATGCAAGAGAAATGTATGTATGATAGCACCATGTATTTCTGATTTAATGAAAACCTTTTACCATTTCCAGCACTTTTCCTTTATCCTTTTGTCAAATAACATTTACAAGTTTTCTCATTTACAGTCTTTTCACTTCGAAATCTCTTCTTCAAAGTTTTACATTTTAATGTTTTCTTCATATTTCAAGCACTTTATATCTCAGAAAACTGTCATATTTTCCATACCTTTACCTTCAAGTCTTATCCTTCGAACGCATATTTTTACTTAAAGTCATTTAAAGATTTCTTGCATTAAACGCTTTCTTCATATTTCAAACCTTTTACGTTCCAGAAATCCTTTATATTAACTGTTTTGTAAGTCGAAACCATTTACTTCACTTTTATGCAATTTTACATGTCTTTACAATTAGCATTTTTTCATGTAACTTAGTTTTCACACACACATTTTGATTACATCTTTAGACTTTTAGAGAGAGAAATCGAAATAAGCCAAACACATATACAATATCAACCATGAATATCTGTTCGATCGTGAGAGTAACCTTAATATCCAAGGAGTCCTAGGATCAATCTAGTCGATCCTGTGAGTTACCAGAGGAATTGAATAACAGTCAGAAAGATTATTCGATAGTTTGGAAGACTAGCGGTTGTTTACCAGAAATCACTGGAAACAACAGGTTCCTTCTCACAGCCCTACTACCCAGGCTTTATTTCGAAGTAACCCTACTACCCAGGCTTTATTTCGAAGTAACGCTACTACCCAGGTTCCTTCTCATAACCCTACTACCCATGCCTTTATTTCGAAGCAACCCTACTACCCAGGTTCCTTCTCATAGCCCTACTACCCAGGCTTTATTTTGAAGTAACCCTACTACCCAGGTTCCTTCTCATAGCCTTACTACCCAGGCTTTTATTTCGAAGTAACCCTACTACTCATGTTCCTTCTCCCAGCCCTACTACCCAGGTTTTATTTCGAAGTAACCCTACTACCCAACATAGCCCTACTACCCAAGCTTTTATTTCGAAGTAATCCTACTACCCAGGTTCCTTCTCACAGCCCTACCATCCAGACTTTATTCCAAACAGCCCTACTACCATGGCTTTTATTTCGAAGTAACCCTACTACCCAGGTTCCTTCTCACAACCCTACCACCAAGGATTTATTCCAAAGCAGCCCTACTACCCAGGCTTTATTTCGAAGTAACCCTACTACCTAGGTTTCTTCTTATAGCCCTACTACCCAGGCTTTTATTTCGAAGTAACCCTACTACCCAAGTTCCTTCTCATAGCCCTACTACCCAAGCTTTATTTCGAAGTAACCCTATTACCCAGGTTCCTTCTCACAGCCCTACCACCCAGGCTTTATTCCAAAGCAGCCCTACTACCCAGGCTTTATTTCGAAGTAACCCTACTACCCAGGTTCCTTCTTATAGCCCTACTATCCAAGCTTCTTTTCATGAATTACCTGACGCAGTTTTGCATGGACTTATCCCGAGAAAACCCTATACAGGTTCCTTCTCTTTTATCTCCGGACAACAATTTACAACACTATAACCTGGACCCGACCAGATACGGTCGATTTCATATTCCCCAGTAAGTCGTCGTGAAACCCGGACTCAACCAGATAACAACTCACTTTTGTCTCATCAATTAAGAGTTAATTCCCCATTAGATTAATGGACAACCGAAGCTCCTAGACTCTATTTCCAAGGACATAAATCAACATTCCCCGGTGAAGTCCTCCTCAACGGCAGGTATAAGGATTCTCGCAAAGGAATCTCTTATGCGATCGATATATTTTATGGATGGCATCTTTAAGCCCATCTCTGACGACTCTCCGTCTCCTTCCAAATGGCATCTGTAAGCCCATTCCCGATATTATTGATCGACATTCACTTCATGCGAGTGCAAATTTCTGGGCACTCTAGTGTTCAATCATCTTCCACCTTCAGATCACGAAAGGCAGACAAGCCAACCTACATCCTCAAGTTTAAGAAGATTGAACAGGGGCAGCTGTTGCACCCCAAAATTTCCCCTCTCATTTTACTCAACACATGCTCATTGAAGTCCTCAACTTGCTCAAGGATGCCCAAGAATTAACTAGATAAATTCTCTCCTAAGGCAATGAACCTTCAACTAGGGTTCCCACTTTCATCAAGATATGTGAACTCCAAAGGTCTTAAATATTTTCCATGGTCCTAGTATGTCCTTAAGATCATCCATGTGAAGTTTCATGCCTTGCACAACAAGTTTGCTCAGTCAATTGCTCAAATGCCTGAAAATCAACTATGTTAGTTCAAAAGTCAACTGTGGCTTATTTACAGTCAAACTTCAAGATTTTTGGTCAACATCAATATTTTGAAGTGATATCCATCATTTGATCAAGGGTTGATCATGATTCCTCAAGGAATGCTCCTAATTCATCAAAACTCAAAAGTTGCTAAATTAGGGTTTCTACAGGAAAAGTCAACCAAACTTTGACCAGGCATAACTTTCTCATACTTTATCAGAAATTTTTCCACCAAGGTTCATTTTGAATAGAATCCAATTCTATACAACTTCTCTTCATCCCTCAAGTTCCAGAAAAGCACTCATTTAAAGATATAAATTCAGACATTATAGGTCCTTCTAAAAAGTCAACAAAAGTACCTTTTGGGTTAAAGCTCCTTACATTAACATGGAAGATCCAATTGAGATGAAACCAAAAGGGTTGTTTAGGGGACATCCTAAGATTTCTAAAAAGTCCAAGAACACCCTTATAGGGTTAAAATTGAGAGAGATATGCATTGTCAAAGTTGGCTAATTTTTGGAAAAATGCATGAAGCAAATATTGACCAAACTTGGATTTTTTCCAAATGGGCCTATCTTTTCAAGTTTGAAACTCATTCTGACATGGTCCAAGACCTCTAAGCCCACCCATACATTTTTCTACTATTTATGGTATTTATTTTGACATTTTATTCATTAAAATTCAGAATTAAATAAATAAATAATGTAAATTTTGATGTGAATCAATTTTGGGCATGTTTTATACTGGTTTATGTCAATTGATTTCGTGAAATAACCCTTCAAATATGTCCAGGTTCATCCACATATGAAAATGGCATGAAATCATCAAATATAGCATTTTTTTTTCAAATTTTGATCATGGTCTTAAAACACAACATTATGAGGGATATTCTTTCTATGCTTTCTTGTCTCCTCATTCTCCTCTATAAATATAGAGCCATACAAGCTTTAAAGACACGAAATTCCTCTCCAAAAAGCTCTCAAAAAAGCTCTTCAAAAAGCTCTCCAAAAGCTTTTCAAAAAACTCTACAGAAAGCCTAAAGAATTGCTGAACATTTCATTCAAAATTTCCAAAGTTGTTAAAACTGAATTTTAAATTGCAGGTGGTTTTGATCCAAAACAAAGGCTCATACGTATTCCTGGAAGCCTCCTGGATCGTTCCCAACCATTCCCAAGTCCTAAAGCTGTCTGAAACCCGTTTCAACCACACCACAGTTTGCGTTTTTACTTGATTTCAATTTCCTTGATTCATACGATATAAATGCATTTTAATCATACATTATTAACCACTCTTATGTTTGCAAGCTTTCTGTATGGTTAGATTTGAGTTTTAACGCAGGAATCGAAGGCCACCATACGCAGATGCACCATGAGCCATCAAAGGCGCTCCCCACTGAATCCCAGCGCCAATTCTGATTTGGGCCAAAACATTTTGATAACAACACACCCCTATTTTTGCTTTTGATGACCAGACCCACTTTGCATTTTTTTTGCATTGTTTTATTTCTTTTTTTATTTTGTTTTTTCTTGATTATTCATTTAATTTTATTTAGCCAAATAATATAAAAAAATCACAAAAAATTAGGATTAGATTTTTATTAAATAATTAATTTCTTGAATCAATTAATAACTATTTAAACCATTTTTTATTTAATTAAAATGGAATTAGAACTTAGGATTTAATTTATTTTTAATCATTTCCTTTTCATAATAAAAACTAAACAAAAAAAAATAACTTAGACTATTTCTTAATTAATTTTTATTTTTTTAAATAGACTTTAGGATGTTCATTTTAAGTATTTTCCTAAATAAAAATAAAACCAAAAAAAGACTTTCATTCTTAGGATTTTTTAGACGTAATATTTCATTTCGCGCGCATTATTTTTATTCTCGCATATTATATAATAATGTAACTGATTATGGGATGTAATAGTCTAGATTTAAAATTCCGCACTTTATTTTTGCACCTTTTTTATGTAACTGTTCCAAAGCCCTGTAATAGCTGTAGGAATTTATTTCTCGCTTTTATATTCTTAAATGCTTTTATATAATTGTTAGTAACTTAGGCGTGCATGACAAGATAAAGTCAAATAATCGTTAGATCACTAACTGCAAGATAAATATATTTGAAAGAAAGCACACTATTGCACACTTAGGGTATTCCTCACTCGGTTGCCTCGGAAATGGTCATGTCCCTCGAACGTAGGGATATCTTAGCAAAGACCCTCGGTATAAAAGTCATCATAAAAGATCATGGTCCCTTAAACGTCCCTCGAGTTGCCTACGAGAAAATGATCTTGCCCCTCGATGTTGCCTATATGATGACAGTCCCTTCGAAATGTTAAGGTATCCTCACATGTTGCCTTCAATGACCATAAGCGTCCCTTTCGATAGTCCCTCAACATCCAACAATAGGGCAACTACTCATTAATAGTAGGATAGAACTATCTAAAGGGTAGGAGGAAAAGAACATCCTTTTTTTGAGTAGGTAGATAATTGTTAGGTACATGCTCAAGAATGACTTTTTTCATACTTACACTTTCAAACACTTTTCAAACAAAGTTTTCAAAAAACGATTTATCACACTCTTGAGGACTGATACAAGGGTTACCATAAAGTGAGACGCCGCACTAAGGCATTTTAAAAGCTTTTCAAAACACACACAAAAGCAATTTAAAAATAAACAAGTACCTAAGAGCCCGTGGAAAACCACAGATAGAAAGGGTGCTAACACCTTCCCTTTCTATAATCTACCCCCCGTACTCAAAAACATCTCAAAAAAGGTTTTTTCTGTTCTTTTTCCCTTTTCCTTTGTTGGATAAAATAAAAGACGGTGGCGACTTTTGCTTACCGCACATTTGTGAACAAAAACGCAAAAACCAGTAGTAACTAGACAGTCGGTTCTGGCACCGTATCACAATACCATTTTCATCCGTAGTTATCTACGGGCTCTTAGTTGCTTGCTAGATCACTTGCTTTTGTTTGAATGTGCTTGTGATGTGGGTTTTTGAAAGTATTTTGAAAATGAATTTGTAATGGTTCTCATTTCTATAAGAATGCGTACAAAGTGTTGTCTTTTGAAAATAGTTCAAAGAGGTGTTTGTGAAGTGTGTTTTTGAAAGTGATTTTGAAAAGGTGTCTTTGTAATGGCTCTCGTTTCTATAAGAACGCGTACAAAGTGTTGTCTTTTGAAAATGTTTCAAATGAGTGTGTAGGTGTATAAAATGATTTTTTGTGAGCAAGCGAGCAACTAGGAGTGAATCTACTTACTCAAAAGGTATTAAATGTTCTTTTCCTCCTCCTTTAGATGTTGCTATCTTACCATTTATTGTGCAAGAAGCCCCATCGTTGGATGTAAAGGGATGGGCGTGGGACGTTTGTATAGTCATAGAAGGAAACCTATGGGACGCTTTAGTAATGTTGTTTTAGGGACTAGATCGTTTACCGAAGGCAGCATCGCGGGTCATCGAGGGACTACGATCTTTTATCGAGGATCTTTGCTAAAACGCCCATGTTCGAGGGACATGACTATTTTTCCGATAGGAAACGAGTGAGATTACCCTAAGGGTGCATGTGTGTATAGTGTGTTTGATTGCATGCATTTGTCTTTGATTAGGGGTTGTCTATTTGTTGTTTTTATCTTGCCATACATCCTATTTACTAGCATTTGTATAAAAAGTAATAAAAGAATGCAAGAAATAAAACCTACACTATTACAACCATATCGAAAGGCATAAAAAATATGAAGGCAAAAATAAGATAAAAGTAAAAAAAAAAAGAGTGTCTTTTGATTGGTGGGAAGCAACCTTCGATTTGCATTCTGTTGGCCTCCTTCGATTGGAGGCTGGCATCAGTAAGGTCAGGTCTTTCGATTAGGCCTTGGCTGCAACAAGGTCTTGTCCTTCGATTGGCCTTGGCAGCAGAAAGGGATTGCCTTTCGTCTGGGCCTAGACTTAGTGCAATTGTGCCTCTGGATGGGCCTGGAAGTAACATGTTGCATCCTTCGACTGGGTTAGAGACAGTGGGGAAGTGCCTTTCGTTTCTGCTTAGAAACCAGTGTGTGGTGAAGCCCCGAGATTCTGCCTGGAAACCAATGTATGGTGAAGCCCAAGGTTCTACTTTTCTGCCTTGCTCCCTTCTTCGATTGGGCCAGTGAAGTCAGTGTGGGCGTGCCTCTGGCTTGGCCTGCGAGTCAGTGTGTTTGAAGCAAGTCTGTGTGTGTAGTGACCATGTCTGAATTGAAGCATGTGAAGCAAGCGTGCATATTTTATATTCCAACATTTTTAGTGGACTATACAAATTAGTTTTAACATGCACTTGGAAAAAAGCATGCAATCGAAAGTATGGAAATAATAAAAAGAAGCAAATATTATTTATATGTCATGTTTGAAAAGAAAATCTTAAGGTTAAGGGGACTTACCTTGAAGCTGGTGTGTGGGCTTCGAGCCTAAACTGCTAATGCTGGCAGGAGGGGATTCGAAGAGTTGTCACAAAGGGGGGTTTACCTTTGATTCGAAGAGTTGTCACAGGAGGTTGTTTTTTGAGTTAGAACAAAACAACTTCTAGGTGTGGGGTGTTCTTCAGAATTGAAGGAGACTGAAGTGTGGTTCTGGGTTTTTGATTTTCTCAAGTGTTGATGAACTTGAGAGTTTTGTGTTTGTGTTTGAGAAAAATTTGGATATTCTTTTCGCCTGGTCCCAAAATTCCTCTTTTTAGCTTTGCAAATGTTTCTCTATTTATAGAGAAAAGAAAAGATATGTTTTCAATAGCCAGCTTTGTAAAACAATAAAATATGTAGCGTGAAGGGTACAAGTGGGGGCCTGTTGGGGTGCAGAAAGATGTGAATTATGCTTTTGATTTTGACTTTGCTTGTGCTCAGACAAAATAAATTTGGGGGCTCAAGGAGCTAAAAATAGATAACATAGCTTTTTGTTATTTCGTCCAGAAATGGTAATATCTAATGGAAAAAGCTTTGATTCTGCGTGCAACCCTCTGATTATGCCAAGATTTGGAAGCAAAATCCGGATAAGTAAGATTTGGTCTTGGGATTTGTTCAGACTTGCTTCAAACAAGCTTGCTTCGAATGGCCCAGACTAGATTTGAAGCAAGCTGATTCGAAAGGAATCAGAACTTCAAACAAAACCTTGTGGGTGGATACTTTTTGTTCAATCGAAGGCTTGCTTTCTAGGAAGCATGTGCCCAATCGAAGTAGCTTACAGGAAAAAATGCAGCAGGCAGCATGTAGCAGGCAGTAGGTAGAAAGCAGTAGGTAGCAGGCAGCAGACAGCATGCAGCAGGCAGCAGGCATCAGGCAGCATACGCCCAATCGAAGCAACTTGCAGGTAGCATGCAACAGGCAACATGTGCCCAAACGAAGTAGCTTGCAGGCAGCATGCAGTAGGCAACATATGCCCAATCGAAGTAACTTGCAGGCAGCATGCAACAGGAAGCAGGCAACATGCATCAATCGAAGGAGGCTGAGAGGTAGTAAACTTAGGCAATCGAAAGAGGCTGAGAGGAAATCAAAGGGTGCCAAATTGAAAGAAGCTTAAATTTCTCCAAATTTGTCAAAAATTTTATTTTTATCTGTTTTCTCCTTTTTGATAGTTTCCTTTTAATTTTAGTACTGAAAAAATCCCAAAGCACTTGTGCAAGCTTGAATCTTGAGAATCTTTGTGAGAAAACCTTGATAATTAAGAGGGCAAATTTTGGGGTACAACAACTGCCCCTGTTCAATCTTCTTTCATCTGAAGAGTTAGATAGGCAAATCTGTCATTCGTGACTTGAAGGTTGAAGATGATTGAACACTAGAGTGCCTAGAAATTTGCACTCGATGATGTTGTGGTTGATTGTGTAGGGAATGAGCTTAAAGATGCCATTTGGAGAAACGATGGATATTTGTTGGAGATGTGCTTATAGATGCCATCCAAAGGTGATTGTTGACAGAAATTAGACTAAGTCTAAGCTTGACTTCAACTGGAAAAGAATTAGAATAAACCTTGGAGCGAGTTATCTGAACCAGAGAAAGATGTCTGCAAGAAAGAATCAGGATAAACCGTTGAGAGATTTAAACTGAACCAGCAGTGGTCTTGAATATTCTTTAACTGGAAAGAACCAGAATAAACCTTGGAGCGACTTATCTGAACCAGAGAAAGATGTCTGCAA
The DNA here is from genome assembly GCA_948472305.1 of Vicia faba. Classification (NCBI taxonomy): domain Eukaryota; kingdom Viridiplantae; phylum Streptophyta; class Magnoliopsida; order Fabales; family Fabaceae; genus Vicia; species Vicia faba. The sequence continues at coordinate 482,892,070 of OX451740.1, read as the reverse complement.
GAAAGAATCAGGATAAACTGTTGAGAGATTTAAACTAAACCAGTAGTGGTCTTGAATTTTCTTTAATTGGAAGGAACCAGAATAAATCTTGGAGCAACTTATCTGAACCAGAGAAAGATGTCTGCGAGAAAAAATCAGGATAAACCGTTGAGAGATTTAAACTGAACCAATAGTGGTCTTGAATTTTATTTAACCGGAAAGAATCAGAATAAATCTTGGAGCGACTTATCTGAACTAGAGAAAGATGTTTGCGAGAAAGAATAAGGATAAACCGTTGAGAGATATAAACTGAACCAGCAGTGGTCTTGAATTTTCTTTAACTGGAAACAATCAGAATAAATCTTGGAGCGACTTATCTGAACCAGAGAAAGATGTTTGCAAGAAAGAATCAGGATAAACCGTTGAGAGATTTAAACTGAACCAACATTGGTCTGGAGAAGAATCAGAATAAATCTTGGAGCGATTTATCTGAACCAGAGAAGATGTCTACGGGAAAGAAAATCAGGATAAACCATTGAGATATTTAACTAAACCAGCAGAAGTATGGAGGAAGTAACCGTCATATAGATAGTCACCCCGTCTTGATTCGGGAATCTACGATTGATTTGTTCATAGATATTTGCCTTGTCTTGTTGAAAATAACTTTATGTGGTTTGATCCTTTCTAAAAAAGGCAAAGATTTAGTTGTATGTAATGCTATGATGTATGAAATGCATAGTGCAATGAGATTGTGATATATGCATTTGTGCCATTGATGCTCATGATGCCTGGATATGATGTATGCGCATGCAAGCTGTTCTGCTGCAGTGTTGTTAGATTGGGAAAATAAATCCCTGACTACCACTGGGAATGAGGAGTGTAAGTCTTCATATTTTGTTGAAGTTGAAGTGTTGATGGATGGGTTTCCATAATCAGAGAAATAAAACTATGTCGGGGAAGAGAAACGCCGTGTATTGCTTGTAGGCCTTATGAAATCCTGCTGGGAAATCTTGAGAAGCTGAATGACTTTTGCTGGGGAATCTTTAAAGTGGAAACTGGAAGTGTTGCTCCATCGGGGATATGAAGGAAAAAGGCACCAATAGGCTATATGTTGGGGATATGACGAAAATCCTGTAACGAGACGTTCTTGCTTCTGCCTCTGCTGGAGAAGAAAACACCTGTGGGAGTTTTGTAGAATGACTCATAGATGTTGTCTTGTTTCTTAAAGCCATTAGTGATTGTCTTTTGTTTAGTTTTTTCTTTTCTATGCATTCATTTATAAACAGTAATTACATTTAAATGCATATGTTCAAAAATAAATACTGGACGTTTTTGTAAACAAAACAGGAACAATAAAATAGAAACAAATAGTTTTACACTTTCAAAGGAAAATCTTTGTATTAAATTGAATAAGTGTTTGTACAAAGAGACGAATATCCTAGTAAGAGAATGTCGTCGTAAAAAATGAAAGTTGGTACAAAGAAAAGAACAGCTATGTGAAATAATCCCACGGGGTTCCCATTCTGCTATAGCCTTCATGTCTCTGAGCGTCTCGTCCATTTGATGCTTTGTACGAAGCTGATTGGATTGATTAGTACCGCTTGAGTTTGACGATTGATGCCGAAGATTGGTTGTAAGGTAATCTAACGGGACATAGTCATACGCTTTGAATCCCTAACTTTTTCCTGGACCGCTCTTTCGGGTTTTCAGTCCACCGGGATAACCTTTTTTTCCCTAGCCGCCCTTTCAGGTTTTCAGCTTGCTAGGTGTATAGATTTTTTGTATTATATCCCTAATTTTTGCCTGAACCTTTTTAGTTCGCCGGGATGCCTTGATTTTTGCCTAGGCTAGTCGACCTAGCAGGTATTTGTTTAGGCGTAGTATCTTTTAACTATGTCTGCGTTTACAGGGTGTGGAAGATTGTCACCGTCCATAGTGGTTAAGATCACCACCCCACCGGAAAATATGCTCTTGATCATAAATGTTCCTTCATTGGTAGGAGTCTATTTGCCCCTGGGATCACCTTGTGGCAGTAGGATACACTTGATTACCAGGTCACCAACTTGATATACCTGACATCTGACTTTCTTGTTGAAAGCTTTAATCATACGTTTTTGGTACGTCTGACCATGGTAGACAACTGTAAGCCTCTTCTCATCAATAAAGTTCATCTGGTCAAGTCGAGTTTGAATCCATTCATCTTCACTCAACCCTGCATCCTTTATGATTCTCAAAGAAGGTATTTAGACTTCAATTGGTAGGACAACTTCCATGTTGTATACCAAGGAGAAGGGAGTTGCCCCTGTTGATGTGCGCGCCGTGGCATGGTAACCGTGGAGAGCGAATGGTAACATCTTATGCCAGTCCTTGTAGGTCACTGTCATTTTCTGTATGATCTTCTTGATGTTTTTATTAGCGGCTTCTACAACGCCATTCATCTTTGGCCGGTAAGGAGAAGAGTTATGATGTTGGATCTTGAATTGTCCGCACAATGCAGTGATCATAGTATTGTTGAGATTTGTACCATTGTCTGTAATGATTCTCTTTGGAATACCATACCTATAGATAAGATTCTGTTTGATGAACTGGGCCACAACATTCTTGGTGACAGAAGCGAAGGATGCTGTCTAACCCACTTCGTGAAGTAGTCAATGGCAACCAAGATAAAGTGGTGTCCATTAGAAGTTGTAGGTTTGATTTCTCCAATCATGTCGATGCCCCACATCGCGAATGGCCAAGGAGCAGTTAGGAAGTTTAGAGGAACTGGAGGCACATGTACTTTGTCAGCATAGATCTGACACTTGTGACAGGTTCGTGAATGCTGATGACAATCTGCTTCCATGGTGGACCAATAGTATCATGCTCGTAGGATATTTTTAGCCATCGTGTGCCCATTGGAATGGGTGCCAAAAGTGCCTTCGTATAGATCAACCATGATCTTGTCTGCCTCGCTCTTGTCTATGCATCGAAGCATAGTAGATTCGTGGTTGCACTTATAGAGGATTCCGTTACTGAGGAAGAATTTAGCAGAAAACCTTCTCAGAAACTTCTTGTCATTAACTGAAGCTCCCTCCGGATACTATTGGGCCTCGAGATACCTCTTAATTTCATGGAACCAAGGTTTGTCCATTACTTCATTAGTATCGATCTCAAGACAGTAAGATGGTTCGTCCATTCTCTCGATGGTGATCTGAGGAGCCTCATTATCCCATCTAACTTTGAACATGGATGACATAGTTGCTAGCGCGTCTGCTAGTTGATTCTCCTCTCGTGGAAAATGCTCAAAGCTTATTTATTCAAAATGTGGGATCAATGTCAACACACGTTCTTTGTAGGGGATGCGATTAGGGTGCTTCGTGTCCCAATCTCCTTTGATCTGACTGATGACTAAGGCTGAATCTCCAAATACACTTAAGGACTTGATTCCCAAATCTATGGTAGCTTTGAGACCCATAATACACGCTTCATATTCTGCCATATTATTGGTACAATTGAAACACAGCCTAGCGGTGAAGGGAGTATGACATCCTTCAGGGGATATGATCACATCGCCTATGTCGTTGCCCAGTGCGTTGGAAGCTCCACCAAAAACCAAGGTCCATCGCGATCCTTGTTCTGGTCCGTCATATGGTCTGAGTTCTTCGCAATTGTTTACCAACATGATGTCTTCATCTGGGAACTCGAATTTCATGGACTGATAGTCATCCACAGCCTGATGAGCAAGGTGATCAGCTAACACACTTCCTTTTATGGCTTTCTGGGTAGTGTATATAATGTCGTATTCAGTCAGGACCATCTCCCATCTTGCTACTCTTCCAGAGAGGGCGGGTTTCTAAAATATGTATTTAATTGGATCCATCTTGGATATCAATAAGGTAGTATGGGTCAACATATACTGTCTTAGCTGGCGAGCAGCCCATGCCAGAGCGCCGCAAGTTTTCTCGAGCAGTGAATATCTCGTTTCACAGTCGGTAAACTTTTTGCTCAGGTAGTATATTTCATGCTCTTTTCGGCCAGACTCGTCATGCTTCCCCAGCACACACCCCATTGAATTTTCCAAGATAGTTAGATACATGAGGTCTTCCCTCGACTGGCGGCATCAAAACGGGAGGCTCTTGAAGGTATTCTTTGATCATGTCGAAAGCGGCCTGGAAGTCGTCATTCCATTCCACCACTTGATCTTTCTTCAGTAATTTGAAGATTGGTTCACAAGTAGCGGTTAGATGGGAAATGAACTGGGCGATATAGTTCAGCCGTCCTAGGAATCCCCTAACTTCCTTCTCAGTGCGAGGAGCGGGAATTTCTTATATTTCTTTTACCTTTACAGGGTCCACTTTGATACCTTTGTCGCTGACAATGAAGCCTAAGAGCTTACCGGACCTCACCCCAAAAGTGCACTTATTCAGATTCAACCTTAATTTGTATTTCTTCAGTCTTTCAAACAGTTTTTGCAGATGGTCAAGGTGCTCCTCTTCAGTTTGAGATCTGGCTATCATGGCATCCATATATACCTCTATTTCGTGATGGATCATGTCGTGAAATAGAGCTACCATGGCACGCTGATAGGTTGCCCCAGTGTTCTTCAACCCGAATGGCATAACCTTGTAACAAAATGTACCCCACTGTGACGAAGGTCATTTTTTCCATGTCCTCAGGTGCCGTTTTGATTTGGGTGTATTCGGAGAAACCGTCCATGAAAGAAAATACTTTATGATGTGCAGTTTTGTCAACCAGAATATCAATGTGGGGAAGCGGGAAGTCATCCTTGGGGATTGCCCTATTCAGGTCTCTATAGTCCATACACATACGTACCTTACCATCCTTTTTAGGCACTGGAACAACATTGGCGGCCCATTTTGGATAGGAGGTGACAAATAAGAATCCGACGTTGAACTGCTTCATGACTTCAGTCTTGATTTTCTCTGACATTTCTAGCCTCATGCGACAGACTTTCTATTTCACTGGAGGACAATCTTCTTTTGTCGGCATACGATGAACCACGATATCAGTGTCGAGCCCCGCCATGTCTTCATATGACCAAGAAAAGACCTCAACATAGTCATGTAGTAACTGAGTTAAGCACTTCTTGATACTAGGCTCCAGGTTGGCACCTACCTTGACTTATTTCTTGTCTTCTTCATTACATAAGTTAATAGTCTCCACTGGATCTTCGTGGGGCTGTATGGTCCTTTCTTCCTGTTGCAATAACCTGACTAGTTCCCCCTGGTACCTCACAATCTTCCTCAGCTTCGTCTTTGGCTTGGTAGATTGGATTTTCAAAGTCATGATAGGCCATAGCAGAATCGTTATCCATGGGATCCTGAGTGGATGTGGATCTGTATTTTGATATGTGAGTGTGTGTAAGAGCATAACTATCTTTGAAAAATGATAAAGGTTAAAAAGAGAAAAACAATGAGCATAAAAATTTGTATGCAAAAAAACATCCATGATTTATTGATGACATATGAAGATGAATTAACAACCCTCACAAATGGACCGTTGTGCCTCGGGTAAGACACAAGGTTTTAAAGTCTAACTTGTTTAATTATTACAAATCTGACAAAAATTGAAAGACAATTACTCTTGAAGAAAAGTAATAGGGACAAATTCTTTAGTTTCCCAGTTGTTGAGTCCTCCGCTGACGGTTGGGGAGATCCACTCATCCAGGTCACAACTACCATCACTGTCTTCCACTATGTTGACTCCCTGATTACTGATACGTAAAGACGGCCCTCCGGCGCGAGTTCGTTGAACAACCCTTTGTGCCCCCGAGGTGAAGCGCAAACCAAATTTGTTGGATTTGTACGGAATATCCGAAAGTTGACCACAGATAGTGCATCCACCTTCTTCAATCACTGCTCTAGCATCCTTCAACGAGGCCGTTCTTAATGGTGGTCTGGGAACTTTTGGAGTCTTGATAGCAGTCTTGGCTGTCGCAACTGTTTGTGGGACCTCCTCAAAATGCTGACACGGAGTTTCGATGAACTCACCATCCATTTCCACGTACCTGAAAGAGTTCAGGTGACTGACCATATATTCCTCCTCCCCGTGAACAGTGACGATCTTTCCTTTGATCGGGTATTTCAACATCTGATGTAATGTAGAGGTAAAGACACCAGCGTCATGGATCCAAGGTCGGCCCAACAAACAGGAATAGGAAGGGCGGATATCCATCACGTAGAAAGTTGAATCAAAGCCCTGAGAACCAATTTTGATGGGGATGTCCACCTCCTCGTGCACCATTCTCTTCGAACCATCGAAGGCCCTTACCACTATGTTGCTGGGTTTTAAGGTCAAACCTTCATAGTCTAGTCTATCAAGAGCCTTCTTAGGCAGCACATTCAACGATGAACCAGTATCTACCAAGACATGGGCCAAAGTAGTGCCCCTGCATTCGACAGAGACATGAAACGCATAATTGTGTCTCCTCCCTCTAGGCGTCAGATCAGCATCAGAAAAGCCCAAACCGTTATCCGCTGTCAAACTAGCCACACAATCTTTGAATTGGTCAGTAGAGGTTTCCTGTGGCACATGGGCAGTTTTAAGAAATTTCACCAAAGCCTTCGCATGAGCTTCGGAGAACAACAATAAAGCTAGCATATAAATCTTTGAAGGGGTCTGCCCTAGCTATTCGACTACATTGTAGTCGCTTTTCTTTATAATTTTCAAAATTTCTTCCATCTCTTCTTGGAAACTTCTGGGATAGATACTGACTGCGCCTTCGTTCGGACAGGCTCAACAAAAATGTCTTTTCCCCGAGTCTCGGTCGACTCGGTGATAGGGGTGTCAGCAGGGGTAATCACATGAACTGTATTAGTAGTATCAGCAGGAACAAAAGCAGGAATGATCACAGGACCCGTAACAGCTTTCGGAGGAGAAATCTCAGGGGAGAACACTCTTCCACTTCTGGTTATTTTGCTGGTTCCCACAATGTTGCCAATGTCGAGGTCAGCTTGCTCAAAAACTGGGTCTTTATTAGCCAACCTATCTTGCTTGACATCGTGATAGTAGACGTCACCCCTATAGTTCCAGGGAACAGTTTTGTCTGAGGAGTATGAGATTGGCCCTAGCATAGTAATTATCAGTGGAGTCACTCTCGGAACAGATGTAATCCTGACAGGTCTTTTGGTGGAGACCCTGGGAGGATTGGCGGAAATGGTTATTATTGAAACATCTTTGTAAGAAATGGTTAGAACAGGAGCCTTTTCAAACAAAACCTCTTTGCCATCCATCAGGCACTGGACACCCGCCTTCAATAAATGAAAACCAGTCAGTAGAGATAAACATAGGTGGAAACCTTCGCCACAGCCCAAAAATAAACCGGCCTTCAACAGGTTCCTCTTGACGGTCAGGAGAGGAGTAACAAGTTCATCAACAAAAGTAACAAACACATCATCTTCAACAGCGTTAACACCACGGTCGTGCTTGGGCATAGGAGCAGTGATAATATTTGGGATCTCACGGGCGTAAAATTTAATTTTCTCTGCCTCGAGAAGGTCTTGCACCTTGTTTTTCAAAGCCCATCAGTCGTTTGTATCATGACCTGGACTTTCTGAATGGTAAGCACAATGAGCATTTGGATCGTAGCGAGGAGAGACAATGTTAGGATTCTTCAGAGCTTCCTTCAAAGTTACCAAATTAGACTTCATTAAACGTGGCAAGACTTGAGACATAGTCATATTTATCTGGGTAAACTGTCTTAACGGCCTTTCTGTTCTCGGCTGAATATTCCTTTGTTGAGTAGGTGCAGGCTTATAGATCATGACAGCCCCTACCACTGGACGATGTTCAGTTATATCCTGATTCCTTTGATGGTACACAACACTAAGCTCTCTCTTCCTAGCAAATGGTTTCTTTATCATGCTCGAGGATGCATCTCTTTGAATTTTTCCACTTTTTATACCCGCTTCTACCCATTCACCAGTCATGATTAATTCGATAAATCCAGCCGAGGAGCTTCCGATCAGGTGTTTGAAGAATGGACCAGATAGCGTTCCTAAGAACATATCCACCAATTCCCTATCAGATAGAGGGGGTTGGACTCTTCCCGTGAGATCCTTCCATTTTTAAGCATAGGTTTTGAAACCTTCACCTGTACCCATGGACATGCCTTGCAACTGTGTCCGAGTTGGAGCTAAGTCAGCATTATACTAGTATTGTTTGTAAAAGGCGGCAGCCATGTCTTCCCAATTGCGAACATTGGTCCCTTCCAAATGATAGAACCAATCTAACTACGTCCCTGACAAGCTTTCTTGGAAGAAGTGTAGCCATAGGTCCCTATCAGCAGTATGGGGTTGAATTTTCCTAATGTATGACCTTAAATGTAACTTTGGACAAGAGACACCGTCATATTTAGCGAAAGTAGGGACCTTGAATTTCTGCGGTATGACAACCCCTGAGACAAGTCCTAACTCTTTAAAATCCAATCCGGGTACCCTCTAGATCTCCATAGCATTTAGGCGATCTTCCAACTGTTTGTATTTGTCTTCAGCTGGAGGATACTGCTCTACGGAGTAATCAACCTCTTCTTCCTCTTCAGATTCTGGATGGTCAGTCACTTCCTTGTTTTTTTCCTTCTTGATTGTCCCCTTCACCCGATGATGTTGCAAAGTCTAGGGTCCGTCTGGCTGGTCCTTGGAACCTTCTTCCCAGATTCAAAACACCGACGGATTTCTTCGCTTTCTTCTTCTTTTCTTTGATCAACAGAGTTTTCAACTCCTCTTATCCTTTTGCCAAAGTCAAGAATATTTGTTGAAACTGAGCGTTCTGCGCCTGAAGATCTTTTACTGTCTGTTCAATATCCATCTCACTGGAATAAACAGTAGAAAGATAAGGAGACCTGTTGTAAGAAACCTGTTTATGTTATGATGAATGAAGATGCATATGCACATGATTTCAAGGAAATTAGGGATTTAAATTTTCTTTAGACAAAAAGGAACACACGCTATATTAATAAATCCAAGTTTGAATACATCATGCCTCCTTGGGCTTACAATATAAAACTCCTAAGACGAAAAAGTTGAACGCATCTTCTTTGGTGCGATGTAGGCGTTCAGATTCCGCTCCTCATGAAGCTACTTGGTGAGTTCCAGAACTTTCTTCTCACTGGCGTAGAATTGGGATTAGAAAGTATCCCGCTCTTCTTTAAGTTGGATCCACGATTTCTGCAGCTCCTCAAAATCAGTTGGCATATCAGGATGAAGAACAACGTAAGGAGTGTCTCCCTTAGCATCTGGCTCCATAATAACATGTAAGATGGCGGGGTAAAGCATCATAAGACATTGAGCACGAGGTCGCACCCATTTGAGGTAAGGCTCAAGAGGGATGGAATTCTTGTGCCCTAGTGTCTTGCTGTCAACTCTGTTTATCATGCCCCAAGCTCGAATGAACCTTTTGCAATTACCCTGAACATCATTCTCAAAGTCAAAGATGATTCCTTGGATGAGTGCATCATGAGGACCATCCCTTATAGCATAACCAAATTGTCACAATTCTAAACAAGGATTATAAGTGATTCCTCCCTAATGCCCAAGAGAGGGACATTAGGGAATTCCCCACAATGATCAATGATGGTAACATCCTCCAAGGATCGCGAACACCAATGAATATCTGAATATGTAAGGGACCTCAGCCTATGAGACCATTTCAAACCCTGCTCATTCTTCGAAGTAGACCGAGGTAGGTGCGAAACAAACCACCTAGCCAACAGAGGAATGCAACACAGAAGGGTCCCTCTTCTCTTTAGAGTGCGAGTATACAGAGAGTGTAGAATATCCATAAGTAAGGTAGGCGCCAGACTATGCAACAGAAAAACCTTAACTGCATTCACATCTATGAGCTGGTCCATGTTAGGGAATACTACCATCCCATAGATGATAAGGGCCAACACCTCCTCAAAAGCTTGCAAATCCAGGCTATCCCAAAAATAGTGGGCTCTCTCAAATAGAAACTTAGCTGGAAATCCTTGGACACTTCTTCTAGTTTCCTAATTTGCCACTACGTCAGACCGTTGTAAAGACATAGCTTAAGAAATCTCTTCAGGCTTTGGGTATCTTTCCGTACTTTTGAATGGTAGCTGATTAAGGATAGGTACCCCCAATAATTGAGAAAACTCCTCCATAGTAGGCACTAGATGGTAATCAGAAAAAGTGAAGCAGTGGTGCAACGGGTCAAAGAACTGAAAGAGAACCTTTAACATTTCTCCATCAGGGGTTGAGGTTACCAAGTTGAGAAGTCGACCATGTTTTTCAGTGAAGGGAGAGCTTTCAGGAATCCTTGATGCTAGCTCCTTGAGTCGAGGATGCACTTTCACAAGGTTGATTTGGATAGTGTTCCTGCGAGCGGATGTCATGTCCTACAAAACAATACAAAGATAAGCCCCTAGAAAATCCTTGAAATGGTTAGTATGATATGCCATGTCATGATATTATGATTATGCTAAGAAAACACAGATATAGCAAGCACAAGCAAATCACACAAGAGAACTTATGTTTAAGGCTTGCATGGGTTTTAAGGTAGTACCCTCTTGAAGTTGGATTGGTTCAACCTGTCCTATAAATAGTAACCGGGTTCTAAGGGATCTCAATATCACTGACCTTTCCCACAAGCTTCGTTCGATAGGCGATTGACTCGCAACCAAACAAAACTCAAGAGTCAAGTCTCAATGAGTGTAGCACCGAGTATCTGCCGACTTTGGGAATACACCAAAGACGACCATCTCGCTACGTCCTAATGGCCAAGTTGTTCATTTAAAGGTTCTAAGGTCAGTTGACACTTTATGACACCATGCAGCGGCCCCGTATTCTCCTTGATTAACTCAAGGGCTACTGATACCAACCAAAGTGTTGCATCAATGTAGCCATCGCTTTAACCGTGTCGGTATACCCGGTACAACTTCCACGATCTATTGCTACTTACCTAAAAGGTTTCCCCAGATCCGGGTGGAGGATCAAAACAAACCCAAGCAAGGAACCATAATGTAAATCATGCAAGTTAAACAAGGAAATCAAGTAAATGTGATCTAACCCTAAGGTAACCCCACTTTTAAGTATTTTTTCCCCAACAGAGTCGCCAGTTCTGTAATGTGGTGGGAGAACTGACTTGGTGTTTTGCGTTTTATCGCAATTGTTGCGGTTAGCAAGAGTCGCCACCGACTTTTCTTTTATCCAAAAGGAAAGGCTAAAAAGAACAGGAAAAACCTTTGAGATTATTTCTTGAGTTCGGGGGGTAGATTATGAAAAGGGAAGGTGTTAGCACCCTTTTCATCCGTAGTTATCTACGGGCTCTTAGTTGCTTGCTAGATCACTTGCTTTTGTTTGAATGTGCTTGTGGTGTGGGTTTTTGAAAGTATTTTGAAAATGTCTTTGTAATGGTTCTTGTTTCTATAAGAACACGTACAAAGTGTTGTCTTTTGAAAATAGTTCAAAGAGGTGTTTGTGAAGTGTGTTTTTGAAAGTGATTTTAAAAAGGTGTCTTTGTAATGGATCTCGTTTCTATAAGAACGCGTACAAAGTGTTGTCTTTTGAAAATGTTTCAAATGAGTGTGTAGGTGTATAAAATGTTTTTGTTGTGAGCAAGCGAGCAACTAGGAGCGAATCTACTTACTCAAAAGGTATTAAATGTTCTTTTCCTCCTCCTTTAGATATTGCTATCTTACCATTGATTTGGATAGAAGTCCCATCATTGGATGTAAAGGGACGGGCGTGGGACGTTTGTATAGTCATAGAAGGAAACCTATGGGACACTTTAGCAATGTTGTTTTAGGGACTAGATCATTTACCGAAGGTAGCACCGAGTGTCATCAAGGGACTACGATCTTTTATCAAGGATCTTTGCTAAAACACCCATGTTTGAGGGACATGACTATTTTTCCGATAGGAAACGAGTGAGATAACCCTAAGGGTGCATGTGTGCATAGTGTGTTTGATTGCATGCATTTGTCTTTGATTAGGGGTTGTCTATTTGTTGTTTTTATCTTACCATACATCCTATTTACTAGCATTTGTATAAAAAGTAATAAAAGAATGCAAGAAATAAAACCTACACTATTACAACCATATCGAAATGCATAAAAAATATGAAGGCAAAAATAAGATAAAAGTAAAAAAAAAATGAGTGTCTTTCGATTGGTGGGAAGCAGCCTTCGATTTGCATTCTGTTGGCCTCCTTCGATTGGAGGCTGGCATCAGTAAGGTCAGGTCTTTCGATTGGGCCTTGGCTGCAACAAGGTCTTGTCCTTCGATTGGCCTTGGCAGCAGCAAGGGATTGCCTTTCGTCTGGGCCTGGACTTAGTGCAATTGTGCCTCTGGCTGGGCCTGTAAGTAACATGTTGCATCCTTCGACTGGGTTAGAGACAGTGGGGGAGTGCCTTTCGTTTCTTCCCAGAAACCAGTGTGTGGTGAAGCCCCAAGATTCTGCCTGGAAACCAACGTATGGTGAAGCCCAAGGTTCTACTTTTCTGCCTTGCTCCCTTCTTCGATTGGGCCAGTGAAGTCAGTGTGAGCGTTCCTCTGGCTGGGCCTGCAGGTCAGTGTGTTTGAAGCAAGTGTGTGTGTGTGTGCTGACCATGACTGAATTGAAGCATGTGAAACAAGCGTGTATATTTTATATTCCAACATTTTTAGTGGACTATACAAATTAGTTTTAACGTGCACTTGGAAAAAGCATGCAATCGAAAGTATGGAAATAATAAAAAGGAGCAAATATTATTTATATGTCATGTTTGAAAATAAAAGCTTAAGGTTAAGGGGACTTACCTTGAAGCTGGTGTGTGGGCTTCGAGCCTGAACTGCTAGTGCTGGCAGAAGGGGATTCGAAGAGTTGTCACAAAGGGGGGTTTACCTTTGATTCGAAGAGTTGTCACAGGAGGTTATTTTTTGAGTTTGAACCAAACAACTCCTAGGTGTGGGGTGTTCTTCAGAATCGAAGGAGACTGAAGTGTGGTTCTGGGTTTTTGATTTTCTCAAGTGTTAATGAACTTGAGAGTTTTTGTGTTTGTGTTTGAGAAAAATTTGGATATTCTTTTCGCCTGGTCCCAAAAGTCCTCTTTTTAGCTTTGCAAATATTTCTCTATTTATAGAGAAAAGAAAAGATATGTTTTCAATAGCCAGCTTTGTAAAACAATAAAATATGTAGCGTGAAGGGTACAAGTGGGGGCCTATTGGGGTGCAGAAAGATGTGACCTATGCTTTTGATTTTGACTTTGCTTGTGCTCAGACAAAATAAAATTTGGGGGCTCAAGGAGCTAAAAATAGATAACATAGCTTTTTGTTATTTCGTCCAGAAATGGTAATATCTAATGGAAAAAGCTTCGATTCTGCGTGAAACCCTCTGATTATGCCAAGATTTGGAAGCAAAAGCCTGATAAGTAAGATTTGGTCTTGGGATTTGTTCAGACTTGCTTTAAACAAGCTTGCTTCGAATGGCCCAGACTGGATTCGAAGAAAGCTGATTCGAAAGGAATCATAACTTCAAACGAAGCCTTGTGGGTGGATACTTTTTGTTCAATCGAAGGCTTGCTTTCCAGGCATCATGTGCCCAATCAAAGTAGCTTGCAGGCAACATGCAGCAGACAACATGTAGCAGGTAGCAAGCAGCATGCAGCAGACAGCATACACCTAATCGAAGCAACTTACAGGCAGCATGCAGCAGGCAGCATGTGCCCAAACGAAGTAGCTTGCAGGTAGCATGCAACAGGCAGCATATGCCTAATCGAAGCAACTTGCAGGCAGCATGCAGCAGTAAGCATGTAGCACACAACAATCGAAGGAGGCTGAGAGGCAGTAAACTTGGGTAAATGAAAGAGGCTGAGAGGCAATCGAAGGGTGCCAAATCGAAAGAAGCTTAAATTTCTCCAAATTTGTCAAAAATGTTATTTTTATCTGTTTTCTCCCTTTTGACAGTTTCCTTTTAATTTTAGTAATGAAAAAAAATCCCAAATCGTGCAAGCTTGAATCCTGAGACTCTTTGTGAGAAAACCCTTGAGAATTGAGAGGGCAAATTTTGGGGTACAACACCTTGGATTGGAGACCATCTTATAATTCTTCGATCAAACCTAGCCTTGCCAAAGTTTCCAACCTTTGCCTCTTTTCCTCTTTTCCTCTTTTCTGCAATTTTGCAACTTCCACGTTCCCACAAAATACTCAAGAATTTTTCCTTATTCCTTCTAATTAACCTAATCCTCATAATTAGCTTAACCTTATAATTATTAATATTCTTATTGGGCCTAACTTTCACACCCCACCTATTACTCCATACAACCAAATAATAATCCCAACTAATAAACCTTATATTATTCTAATATCTATATTAATATTATTGCTAATATTAATCAACAAATCAATTAAATATCAACCAAATAACAACCTAGCAACTTAAATCAACATTTCTCGACATATCGCAACTTCAACAATTTCAACAACATTTTCAACCATTAATTCGTAATTAATTTAATTAAATAATTAATTAAATTAACGGGCGTTACATTTCCAATGGGTATGAACCTAATAATCCAGATAACCTGAAACCTCTTGCTAAAATCTGGTTTCGATTTCTGTTAGCAAACCTTCATCCTAGAGGAGAAGATCTCGATGGTGTGTTTCCAAGGGATAAGTGTCTTCTTTTCTTCCTTATCAATGATATTCCAGTCAATTTGTCAGCTATCATTTTCAATCATCTAAAGGAATCAATCTTGGAATCCAAAGACTCTAAAAAATGCTTCATTCCTTATGGGCGTGTCCTACCTGAACTTTTTGAATTAGATAAAGTAATCAAAATTGTTCGAAAGCCTCAGTTTACTAGAGGGAATGCCTTTTTGATGAGAGTTGTGATATTTTTGAAGTCTAGCTAGTTTTCTTTGTTTTGTCTTCTTTTTTATGTTTTTCATTTTGCTGTTTGAAATTCAATGAAGTTTTCTTTTTCGTTTATCACTTCTTATTTCCGTTTCTTTTATTTCTTCAGTTTTTATATTTTTCACACATGATTACCTTTTTGATTATGACAAAAAGGTGGAGTAAATAACTGAAAGTAATATTCTGATAATCAAATTCTGGAAAACGTATCTGAAAAGAGTTGCTTACATTCTAACCGAGTTAAACTTATGTTTCTGTTAGAATTGTTTTCTTTTTCAGGAATTATGAACTCTGATTAAAGTCAAGATCTGAAAGTATTAAACGAGGATTTTGTCTAACTTTTGGATTCAGACTCTGAGAAGTTTTAAGTTCTTAATCAAGTTGTTCATAATCAGGCTCTAAATTGAGAAACTAGAATTTGTCTTTGTGATGCTAAAGTTTCAAGATCTCAATTGGCATGATTGGTATCAAGACTCTCAAGATTTTTTTATCTGATCTATTGCAACTAGGGGGAGTTCTACTCAAATGGTTCATAATTAGGATATAAAATATTCATTAAGTCTTTGACTCATGGGGAGTTTTCATAAGGATAAGTGTTTCTTAACCTTCTTATTTTTACTTTTTATGATTATGTACAAAATCGTGTCATCAAAATACATAGTTTTGTCATCATCAAAAAGGGGGAGATTGTTAGAACAAGATTTGGTTCTGCAACTTTATCTATGAGTTTTTATGATAACTAATGAGTATGTTTGTATGGACAATTTTGGTACTCTAATGTTTGTTATTTTTGAGAATTTAACAAACAGGTCCTGCTTCTGATGAAAGGCGCTACCCAGACATTAGTAGAGAATAAGTTCCATTTCCATCTACACAAGTTCTGATAAACAGTAGCAAAATGCTTCAGATGGCTCTGAAGTTTGTGACTCTAATAAAAGTCCAAGAAACCAAGTTCTGAAGATCTGAAGATGAAAGTTCTAATTAAAGGCCAGATGCTAAAGATTTATGTTTCTGAAGACAAAAGGTTCTCAAGACTAAGTGCTGAAGATTCTGAAGATGAAGTTCTGAAGATTCAGAAGACTTGAAGTTCTAATGACCCAAGGTTCGACAAAGGGTTCTAAAGAATAAGTGCTGAAGATTCTGAAGATGCAGTTCTGAAGACTCTAAAGACTTGAAGTTCTGAAGACCCAAGTGTTATTCTCTTTCTTCCAACGCGTGCTCAGAAGCCTCTGACGTCAGAAGAAAAAAGGATAAGATTGCATGGTACAAAATTACATGGCACAAACAAATTATTCCATTCCAGTACCATAAAGGACAAACGTTGCGTACGATCTTGTCTCCCACATGATTATTCAAGCTGCCAGCTTTTTGGAAACTCCATAAATACCCTCCAACGGTTATAATATTTTATTGGCTATAAAAGGGCTCGAAGACTAAGAGATAAGGCTACTAATTCAAATTCTATTAATATTGTTCATACACTTTCATTCTCTAGTATATATTCTTGAAATATTGTTTACATATTCGCTTGTGTAGAAGCATATCTTTTGTAAACAAACTTTGTTCAAATAGTTGCTTGATTTTCCTTAAGGGACTAGTTGGTCAGAATCCTAGAGAAGTCTAAGATTATTGTGTCTTAGAGGTTGTAACATTAGTCACTTGCAGTTAGCTTGTGCATTATAATAATCTGTGTGATTATTGGATTAAGACCTTGTTGAGAAATTCGAAATCACCTTGGCGGGTGGACTTGACTAGCTTGATAGTTTTCATGTGAACTAGTATACACATTTTTGTTCTTTCCTTCTTGCATCTTATTATTATTATTATTATTATTATTATTATTATTATTATTATTATTATTATTATTATTATTATTATTATTATTATTATTATTATTATTATTATTATTATTATTATTATTATTATTATTATCACTAAGTGAAGTAACTTGTTTTGGATTAAAGGGGATTTTAAAAGAAAAGTTTTTGATTTAAAACCCAATTCAAAACCCCTTTCTTGTGTTTTTCACACCTTTAAAATCGAGCAGAATCAAGTCGTCTTCCAAGAATATTTGGAGCAAGTGAAGGGAAGCATTGACTCAATGAAAGGAGACATGAGTCAAGTTCTGCTAGCCCTAAAGGAAATCATAGAAAGACAAGATCAGATTCCGAGGGTAGCCTTTGAAGAAGTAGCCCAAAACATTGGGGCATCGAGCGGTCACTTACCAAGACAAGAACCAGAATCAGGTCTTTGAAGTCAACTGTTGCTCAATAAGAGATCAACTAGACTAATGTTGAAGGCTTCATCCCACCTCCTCCAAAAATAGGGGCATCTCATACTTTGCAGATCCCATTCAACAATTCACACAACATGGATAACTACATAGACTTGCAGTATGGAGACCATGAATTGGAAGGCATCAATCAAGTACCTCAAAAGACTGCCCATACCAATGCTACTGAAAATGCTATGGCACTCAACCACTATAAATCCCTTGAAGAAAGATTTAAGGTTGTGGAGGGTTATGACGCTTTCGACGTTGATGCTCTTGAAATGGGCCTAGTTCCTGATGTAGTAATCCCTCCCAAATTCAAAGTACTTGACTTAGGAAAATATAAGGGGCTCACGTGCCCAAGAACCATTTACGCATGTACTGTAGAAAAATGCATGCCTATTGTTATACCCCAAAATTTTCCCTCCCATTTTTCATACAAGATACTATCATAGGGTTTCTCGAATACTCAATTTGGCTCAGAAGTTGATCAGACAAATTCTGTTCCTATGCAGTAAATCAGCAAATAGGGTTTTGCATTTCTCAAAGAAAATTGAGTCTTCAAGGTTTCAAATGGTCTTCATAGGTCTTCACGTCTCCTCAAAGTTGTTTAAGCCAGTTTTCAAACCTCGCATTGCAAGTTTGCTCAATCAATGGTTCAGATGACTGAAAATGACTACATTGATCCAAAAATTGATCCTTTGTGAGAGCAAGTTCAAATGATTGTAACTTATTCATTATTCAATATTTTTGATTGGTTTTTCTTGCGTATGATTCTCCTTGATGCCATCTCCAATTTCTCTTCACAAATCAAGAACTGATTACGTGTAGAAGATCACCAAAATTCAAATGCGTTAGAAGTCGTATCATGGAATTTGACCTAATTTTAAGTAACAATCGTCCGATTTCTAAGAATTGTGATTTCTTTTAGTTACAAGACCTTGAGACGATTATTTCTGTATATGGTCATAAGTGATGTTGCACACGAGTTTATCTCCAAAGATCGAAAGAAAGTTGTGCCTGGAAGACTTTCAAAAATCATCGAGTCGTCGTAAGTCATTTATTGATTTTTAAATGTTCTTAACCACATTTTGTTGAAACATTGACGAATGTTCTCAGGGTATGTTTGTTTGGCAATGAAGTTCCATTTTAATCGAGTGTGGCGTGCGAATCCATTTTGAATGCAAGTTTGAATTGGATATGATTTAAAGATTAATACTTTCATTTAAAGCAACCATGATTTTGGATTCAAGTTAACCAAGTGGAATTAAATTCTTAAACATTTATTTTGTTTAGAAATTTGATTAGAGTACAAGGTGCATGATTGTTTGAAATATAAGTTACAAATTCATTTGTAATTGCTTGGAATTCAAGTTACCAGACTGAAGTATTTCATTTCAAACTATTCTAATTGGGAATTTCAAAGTTCAATTAAAATACAAAGATTTGTATAGAATCCCATCATATCAAAAGCTATTCAATGCTTTGTATTATCACATTACAAATGAAATAAATTACAATTTTTGCTTTTGTTTATAAAGGGAGAAATTTTATTTTATTCCTTCTTCAAGTCTTCCTTGCTTCATCTTCAAGCAACCCATCCAAGCCTTGCTTGTCGTTCATGAAACAAGAAAAGGAAAAGTTAGCAAAAATTCAAGCAAAGTGATGTGTAAAGAAGAGAAATTCATCATTAGGGTTTGCGTCTTGGAATCAAAATTTTGTTTGTTTTAATCACCATCCATTTCTCCCTATTTTTCAAATCTCAAAACCTAAATTTTGGTACACAAAAAAGGGAAAAAGAAAATATACAAAAACAGGGCTACATTGCAAAATCACCAAATAAAATGGGGCTGCATTGCATTTGCAGCAAACAAATGCAAACAAGGCAACATAGGCTGCTAAGGAACCAAAACAAAGCAAAACTAGCAGGGCAAGCAATATGCCCAAACAGCTACTGCAACAGTCCATAAAGCCAGCAAGAGAGATGCCTAACCCGCTGTCAAACAAAAGCAAGCATAGCAAGCAAGGTAGCGCAACAACACAAGAATACAGGGCAGCATCATCAAAGCAAACAAAAACCTGCAGCAAGATATATAACAGCAGGCTGCTATACAAGCAGCATAAAGCAAAAAATATGCAATGCTATAGCAACACAACCCCAACGTGCTGTCAAACAAGGCAACATAGGCTGCTAAGGAACCAAAACAAGGTAAGCTGCAATGCAGCAGGGCAAGCAAGCTGCCCAACCTGCAGCAAAGTACACAATAGGCAAACAAACAAAACATAGCAAGCAAGGTAGCATAGGTTGCCAAGATGACAGGAGAAAGCAACAATAAGTAAGACAAATTGGAAAAAGAAAAAATAGCGTGTTAACTTGCAAATTAAACCAAGCATATCATCATTTTCCTTAAATCATACAAACCCTTTAGAATTTCAATAAGTAAACAAAACTGTTTATTTTCATTGAAAGATGAAAGAGATATCACCTAGCCTTCATAATAACCCTGTCAATACAGTCCAAAAATATAAACCAAACCTGCTCCAAAACCTGCCATTGCACACAAGTTGGAAAAACAAAAACTGCAGCCACAAAGTAATAAAGCAATATCCAGTTCAAAAATCTCAAAAAAAAATTCCCTCCAATTCTTACTCCTTAGTCACTATAACACAGAACCAGGCAGCAAAGAGAAAAGGGGCCAAGACAATATACAAACAGCTTATCAGAGAAAAAGGGCAAAAAACCAGCATAGATAAACCAACTAACCAGCCAAAACAGCCAGCAAGAGAGTATAATATCCATCAAACAGGAGGACATCAAAAAAGGGGTCAAGCATACAGAAATCCACACAACCTCCCCCTAAAAAAGTTTTGTTCATCTGTAAACCAAGATCACCTTCTAAACCTATTCAAAGTGCCTATGATCTTACTACTCCAAACAATCTAATATCAAAAAGTTCTATCACTCATATAAATCCCCAACTTCATCCACAATACCTGCCTATAATAACAATTACCGAAATGATAACTCATCATGACAACAAATGATCAAGGAATCATAAAGAACAAGAAGTGAATTTACTCAAATCAAGCAGTTGGGACCACTTTCAGGTGATATAACTCCACCATTTTGAATATTTTAGCTTTGAGCTTCAATTTGGCCTATATTCTGTATCAGTTCATCAATAGATTTTTTCAGTAGGATAAGTTTTTTTTTTTACTATGAGATGAAAAGTTTAAGGACATGTTTTACCTGATACATATCACTATCTATCGTGTGTTTCAAGAATCCATTTTTTTCTTCTGATTATAACACCAATGAAAAGCTCAAAGGGAGATCAATATTGATTTAGTATTCCCTAAAGCTGAGGTGTTGTGTTTACATTATCTTCATAAGCGCTGCTCAGCTGAACAAATTGAACATAGACACTTAGCGATTTAAAAGTCATAGGAATTCGAATTATTGAAGGGTATGTTGTTGTTTACCTCAACATTCTTCTCCAACCTTTAGATCCGCAACAATATCCTTCATTAATCCCTCTTTCTGTCTTCAACGAGCAACAATCATTCATCGCCAAAACCAGATTCCAATTAGCTACTGTGTCAGCTACCTCATCGTAACCTTACCCTGTTATAACCCACCTCCATCTCCAACAATTTCTTCCCTCGAATACATACATCACTTCTCGCTTACCTTCAGCCTAGTCCCTCCTTGCTAAGCAGTAGCCCACCAAGCCTCCATAAGCCCTAATTTGCCATTGCTACTTCCATTGCAACAGTTTGTCTAGCCTCTGTTTGAAGAGAATGCGATGAACATTGATAATATTGTTCAGAAAAATAAAAGATTGGAAAGTAATTGTTGAATCGGTGAGAGAAGCATTGAAGGAAAAATGAAGAGGTTTACAGAGAGAGAGAGAGCGATATCAAATTGAGAAAGAGATGAAGCCAGCCACAACCATTCCCAAATGATTAGGGTTCAGTTGTTTCAAACCCTTGCACATTCTTCCCTTGGGCCTCTAACCCAACCCAGTAAACAGCCCAAGAAGCTTATCCTTTTTTTACTTTCTGTTTTAAACAAAAATAATCATGGGGCCTTATGCCTTTGTTTTTAAAGCCCAATCAGCATCACCCCCATTTTTCACTTCAACACCTCATTCCACTTTTTGTTCTTGTTTTGATTTTATACTTAATTATGATTTTATTAATTTAATAAATCATAATTTTTGTTAATTAATTTTCACAATTTAGTTTAGTTCTAATTTAGTTTAGGACTTTGTAAATAATTTTACTAATTATTTTATGCTTAAGCTTTAATTTGTTCATCTAATTTCTAAATAACAAAAACCCTAAAAGACAAAAAAATACATGCATTTGATTTAATCATTTAACTAATTGATAGAATAGATTTTTGTATTTTTCTTTTAAAACTTTTTTCAAACAAAAATACCAAGAATTTATATATACTTTGTCAATTAATTTTATTTCATAGACTGTTATAATTTTAATTAATTGTTCAATTCAATTTGGTTGTATCGATTGCCTATTTGGACTTTTAATCACATTCGACTCATCCCCATTTGTGAATTTGTACCCCCATTCTCGATAGCTCTGTAATAGCGTAGGATTTTAATTTTCGCAATTTACTGTTTTCTTTATACTGTATAGTAATTAAGCGTGCATGGCAAGATTTAAAATCAATCGCTAGATAACCTAACTTCAAAGACAAAATAACTTGAATCCAACACACTTTATCACACGCCCACCTCTAGGGTAACCTCGCTTGTTGCCTCGGAAACGCAGTAATGTCCCACGAATATGGTATGCTTTAGCAAATACCCTTCAATAAAAGTTCGTAGTCCCTCCATGACCCTTCAACGTTGCCTTCGATAAAACGATCTAGTCCCTTACGAAAATTGCTAAAGCGTCTCACAAGTTTCCTTCTATGACTCTACGATTGACCCGCGCCTGTCCCTTCACATCCAACGACGGGGCTTCTTACCAAATCAATGGTAAGATAGTAACATCTAAAGGAGGAAGAAAAGAACATTTAAGACCTTTCGAGTAGTTAGATTATCTCTAGTTGCTTGCTTGCTCACGACAAAAACATTTTCACATCAATACTTTCATTTCAAAACATTTTTAGAAGATAAATTTTTTTTGTATACGTTCTTATAGAGACGAGAACCATTACAAAAACATCTTTTCAAAATCACTTTAAAAAACACACTACACAAACACTTCTTTGAACTATTTTTTCAAAAAAAAACTTTGTACGCGTTCTTATAGAAACGAGAACCATTACAAAGAAATTTTCAAAATACTTTCAAAGCCCACACCACAAGCACATTGTCAAACAAAAGCAAGTGATCTAGCGAGTAACTAAGAGCCCGTAGATAACTACAGATGAAAAGGGTGCTAATACCTTCCCTCTTCATAGTCTACCCCACGAACCCGAGAAATAATCTCGAAAGGTCTTTCCTGTGCTTTTTTTACCTTTCCTTTTGGATAAAAGAAAAGTCGGTGGCGGCTTTTGCTATCCGCACAATTGCGATCAAACACAAATGACCCGAGTCAGTTCTCCCGCCGTATCACAGAACTGACGAATCTGTTGGGGAATATTTTAAATATGGGGTTACCTTAGGTCTAGATCACATTTACTTGCTTTCATTGCTTCTCATGTATGCTTTACATTTTGGTTCTTTGTTTGGGTTTGAATCCTCTACCCGGATCTCAGGCACCTTTTTAGGTAAGTAGCAATAAACTGTGAGAGAACTGTGCGGGATATAACGACACAATTGAAACAGTATCTACGTTGACGTGACACTTTGGTGTGTACCGGTAGCCCTTGAGTAATCAAGGAGAATATGGGGACACTGTGTGGTGTCAAGAAGCGTCAACTGACCTTAGCACCTTAATCGACCAACATGGCCTTTAGGACGTAGTGAGATAGCCGTCTTTGGTGTAAACCCAAAGTCAGTTGATACTCGATGCTACACTCATTGAGGTTTGATCCTTGAGTTTAGTTTGGTGGCAAGTCAATTTTCTATCGGAACGAAATTGGGGAAAAGACCGGTGATATTGAGATCCCTTAGAACCCGGTTACTAAATTTAGGACATGTTGAGCTAACCCAACTTCAAGAGGGTATCATCTTAAAATCCATGTAAACCTTAAACCTAAGGCCTCTGTGTGACTTGTTTGTGTTTGCTATATCTGCTATATATGAGCATAGTTATGACATCATAGCATAGCATATCATACTAACCATTTCAAGGATTCTTAGGGTTTACTTTTGTCTTGTTTTGTAGGACATGGCCCTCGCCCGCAGATTCACTATCCAGGTAAGTCTGGTAAAGGCACCTCCTCAGCTTAAGGAATTGGTATCAAGGGTTCCCGAAAGCTCTCCATTCACCGAAAGACATGGTCGAATTCTCAGCTTAGTCACCTCAAACTCTGATGAAGAGATGTTAAAAGTGCTCTTTCAATTCTTTGACCCTCTACATCACTGCTTCACTTTCCCGGATTACCAGTTAGTGCCTACTATGGAGGATTTTTCTCTGCTGTTAGGGTTGCCTAATCTTGACGAGGTACCTTTAAAAGGTATGAAAGAGACCCTAAACCTGAAGATATTGCTAAAGCTCTGTCCTTACAACAGTCTGATGTAGTAGCAAATTGGGAAACCAGGAGAGGTGTCAAGGGTTTCTTGGCTAATTTCCTGTTTGAGAAAGCTCATCATTTTTGGGATACTCTGGACTTAAAATCTTTTGAAGAGGTGTTAGCCCTTCTCATCTATGGGTTGGTACTATTTCCAAATCCGGACCAGCTCATAGACGTGAATACGGTTAAGGTTTTCCCATCACACAATCCAGTACCTACTCTGCTCGCCCTTATCATCTTTGCATACTCGCACTATAAAGAGAAGAGGAACCCTTCTGTGATGCACCCCTCTTTTGGCTAGGTGGTTTATTTCGCACCTACCCCGATCGGTCTTGAAGAATGAACAGGGCCTAAGATGGTCTCATAGACTAATGACTCTTACACATTCAGGCATTCATTGGTGTTCTCGGTCCTCAGAAGATGTTACCATCATCGATCGTTGCAGTGAATTTCCTAATGTCCCTATCTTAGGATTTAGGGGAGGAATCACTTACAATCCTTGTTTAGCACTACGGCAGTTCAGATATGCAAGAAGGGATGGTCCTCATGATAAATTTATTCAAGGAATTGTCTTCAACTACGAGGATGATGCTCAGGGTTACCGCAAAAGGTTCATGCGAGCTTGGGGCATGGTACATAGAGTTGATAGCAAGACACTGTGGCACAAGAATTCCATCCCTCTTGAGCCTTATCTCAAATGGGTACGAGCCCGCGCTCAAAGTCTTATGATGCCTTATCCCTCCATCCTCCCAGTTATCATAGAGCCCGTTGTGGAAGGAGATGTCCCATATACTATCCTTCATCCTAACATGCCCACCTCTCTCAAAAGCTTGCAAAGGGATTGGATACAGCTTAAAGAAGAACGAGATACTTTCGAAGCCCAATTCTACGCCAGCAAGAAGAAGGTTCTGGAACTCACCAAGCAGCTTCATGAAGAGCGGAGTCTGAACGCTTATATTGCACCAAAGAGGATGCGTTTAACTTTTTTGTATTAAAGCTTTGTATTTT
Organism: Vicia faba; assembly: GCA_948472305.1. Lineage (NCBI taxonomy): Eukaryota > Viridiplantae > Streptophyta > Magnoliopsida > Fabales > Fabaceae > Vicia > Vicia faba. The sequence goes on along the minus strand of OX451740.1, from coordinate 482,867,310 downwards.
TATTTTGTAAGCCCAAAGAGGCATGATGTACTCCAAACTTTGATTTATTAATATAACATATGTTTCCTTTTTGGTTTGAACAAATTTAAATCTCTAACTTTCCTTGAAATCATTTGCATATGCATTTTCATTCATCATAACATAAGCAGGTTTCTTACCCCAGGTCTCCTCATCTTTCTACTATTTATTTCAGTAAGATGGACATGGAACAGATAATGAAAGATCTTTAGGCGCATAACGCTCAGTTTCAACAAATGCTCTTGACTCTGACAAAAGGACAAGAGGAGTTGAAGACTCTACTGGCCATCGAAAAGAAGAAGAAAGCAAAGAAACCAGCCGATATTGTGATTATGGGAAGAAGGTTCAAAGGACAAACCAGGAGAACCGTAGATTTCGCAACCTCGTCAGGTGAAGGAAATAACCAAGAAGAAAAAGACAAGGAAGAAAATGATAATCCCGCGTCTGAAGAAGAGGAAGAACCTGACTACTCTGAGGAGCAGTATCCTCATGCTGATGATAAATACAAACAGTTAGAGTATCGTCTAAATGAAATGGAGGTCTAGAGGGTACCCGGATTGGATTTTGAAGAGTTAGGACTTGTATCAGGGGTTGTCATCCCGCAGAAATTCAAGGTCCCCACTTTCGCTAAATACGACGGTGTCTCTTTCCCGAAGCTGCATTTAAGGTCATACTTCAGAAAGATTCAACCCCATACAGATGATAAGAATCTATGGGTGCATTTTTTCCAAGAAAGCTTGTCAGGAATGCAGTTGGGTTGGTTCTATCAGTTAGACGGGACCAACATTTGTAATTGGGAAGATTTGGCTGCTGCCTTTTACAAGCAATACCAGTATAATGCCGACTTAGCTCTAACTCGGACACAGTTGCAAGACATGTCTATGGGTACGGACGAAGGTTTCAAGACCTATGCTAAAAAATGGCGGGATCTCACGGGAAGGGTCCAACCCCCTCTATCTGACAGAGAACTAGTGGATATGTTCTTAGGCACGCTATTTGGTCCTTTCTTTAAACACCTGATCGAAAGCTCCTCGGTTGGGTTTACCGAATTAATCATGATCGGTGAACGGGTAGAAGCAGGAATAAGAAATGGTAAAATTCAAAGAGATGCATCCTCGAGCACGGTGAAGAAACCCTTTATCGGAAAGAAGGAAGTCAGTGTTGCATATGACAATAGAAATCAGGACAGAGCTGAATGCCGTCCAACGGTAGGGGCTGTCATGATCTCTAAGCCTGCACCTACTCAACAAAGAAACAATCAGCCTAGAACAGAAAGGCCGGTAAGACAGTTTACTCGGATAAATATGACGTTGTCTCAAGTCTTATCACATTTGATGAAATCTAATCTTGTAACCTTACGGGAAGCTCCGAAGAACCCCAACACTGCCTCTCCCCATTACAACCCAAATGCTCGTTGTGCTTACCATTCAGAAAGTCCAGGTCATGATGTAAACGACTGTTGGGCTTTGAAAAATAAGGTGCAAGACCTTCTCGAGGTGAAGGAAATTGAATTTGACGCTCCTGAGATCCCAAACGTTATCACTGCTCCTATGCCCAAGCACGGTCGTGGTGTTAATGCTGTTGAAGATGACGCGTTTGTTACTGTTGTTGATGAACTTATTACCTCTCTCTTGATCGTCAAGAGGAATCTGTTGAAAGCCAGTTTATTTCCGGGCTGTAGCGAAGATTGCCACCTCTGTTTATCTCTACCGACTGGTTGTCATTTATTGAAGGCATGTGTCCAACGCCTAATGGATGACAAAGAGATTTTGTTTGAAAAGACTCCCGCACCAACATTTTCTTACAAGGATGTTTCAATAATAACCATTTCCTCCAATCCTTCCAGGGTCTCCACCAAAAGACCCGTTAGGATTACATCGGTTCCTAAAGTGACTCCACTGATAATTACTGCGCCAGGACCAATCCTGTACTCATCAGATAAAACTGTCCCATGGAACTATGGGGGTGAGGTCTACTACCACGGTGTCAAGCAAGACTGGCTGGCTACCAAAGGCCCAGTTTTTGAGAAGGCTGATTCCGACATTGGCAATATTGTGGGAACCAACAAAATAACCCGAAGTGGAAGAGTGTTCTCCCCTGAGATTTCTCCTCTGAAAGCTATTACTAGTTATGTAATCATTCCTGTTTCTGTTCCTGCTGATACTACTACTACAATTCTTGTAATTACCCCTGCTGACACCCCTATCATCGAGTCGACCAAGACTCGAGGCAAGGAAATTATGGTTGAGTCTATCCAGACGAAGGCGCAACCATTATCTATCCCAGAGACTTCCAGGAAGGAGATGGAAGAAATTTTGAAAATTATAAAGAAGAGTGACTACGATGTAGTCGAACAGCTAGGGCAGACCCCTTCGAAGATTTCTATGCTAGCTTTACTGTTGTGCTCTGAAGCTCATGCGAAGGCTTTGGGGAAGTTTCTTAAAACTTCCCATGTGCCGCAAGAAACCTCTGCTGACCAATTTGAAGATTGTGTGGCTAGTTTGACAGCTGATAACGGTTTGGGCTTTTCTGACGCTGATCTAACACCTAGAGGGAGAAAACATAATGATGCGTTGCATGTCTCTGTCAAATGCAGGGGCACTACTTTGGCCCATGTCTTGGTAGATACTGGTTCATCATTGAATGTGCTGCATAAGAAGGCTCTTGATAGACTAGACTATGAATGTCTGACCTTAAAACCCAGCAACATAGTGGTAATGGAATTCGATGGTTCAAAGAGAATGGTGCACGGGGAGGTGGACATCCCCATTAAAGTTGGAACTCATACCTTTGAATCAACTTTCTATGTAATGGACATTCTCCCTTCCTAATCCTATTTATTGGGCCGACCTTGGATTCATGACGCTGCTGCCGTCACCTCTACATTACATCAGATGTTGAAATACCCAATCAAGGGAAAAATCATCATTGTCCGTGGAGAGGAGGAATATATGGTCAGTCACTTGAACTCCTTCAGATATGTGGAAATGGATGGTGAATTCATCGAAACTCCGTTTCAGCATTTCGAGGAAGTCCCGCAAACAGTGGCAACTACCAAGGCTGTTTCCCAAGTCCTAAAAATTACCAGACCTCTGCTAAAGATGTCTTCTCTGAAAGATGCCAAGGCAGTAGTTGAAGAAGGTGGGTGTACTATTTGGGGCCAACTCCCGGATATCCCTTACAAATCTGACAAATTTGGTCTGGGTTTAACTTCAGGAGCCCAGAAAGCTGTTCGTCGTGCTCGTGCCGGAGGACCACCTTTGAAGATCAGCAACCATGGAGTCAACGCAGTGGAGGATAGTGATGACAACTGTGACTTGGAAGAATGGATTTTCCCAACTAACAACGGAGGACTCAGCAGCTGGGAAGCTAAAGATTTTGTCCCAATTACTTTTATCCAACAGTAATTGTCTTTAAATTTTCTTCGGACTTGTAATAATTAAACAATTCAGACTTTTAAAACCTTGTGTCTTACCCGAGGCACAACGGTCCATTTGAAAGGGTTGTTACTTCATTCTCATATGTCATCAATGAATCATGGACATTTTTGCATACAAACTTTGTGCTCTTTGTCTTTCTTTCTTACATTTTTATTTATTTCAAAGATAGCTATGCTCTTACACACACTCACATATTAAAATGCAAATCTATATCCACTCAAGATCCCATGGGTAACGATTCTGCTATGGCCTTTTGCGACTTTGAAAATCCGATCTACCAAGCCGAAGACGAAGGTGAGGAAGATTACGAAGTGCCAGGGGAACTAGTCAGGTTACTTCAACAGGAAGAAAGGACCATTCAGCCCCACGAAGAACTAGTGGACACAGTTAACTTGGGTATTGAAGAGGACAAGAAAGAAATCAAGGTATGAGCCAACCTGGAACCTAGTATAAAGAAATGCTTAACTCAGTTACTACATGACTATGTTGAGGTCTTTGCCTGGTGGTATGAAGACATGCTAGGACTTGATGCTGATATCGTGGTCCATCGTCTACCAACAAAAGAAGACTTCCCTCCGGTAAAACAGAAAGTCTGTCACATGCGGCCAGACATGCCAGAGAAGATCAAGATTGAAGTCATGAAGCAGTTCAATGATGGATTCTTAGCCATCACCTCCTATCCACAATGGGTCGCCAATGTTGTTCCAGTGTCTAAAAAGGACGGTAAAGTACACATGTGTGTGGATTACCGAGACTTGAATAAGGCGAGCCCCAAGGATGACTTCCCGCTTCCCCATATCGATTTTCTAGTCGACAACACCGCACATCATAAAGTATTTTCCTTCATGGATGGATTCTACGGGTACAATCAAATCAAAATGGCACCTGAGGACATGGAGAAAACGACCTTCGTCACACAGTGGGGCACTTTCTGTTACAAGGTTATGCCATTTGGGTTAAAGAACGATGGGGCAACTTATCAGCGTGCCATGGTAGCTCTATTTCATGATATGATCCATCATAAAATAGAGGTCTATGTGGATGACATGATAGCCAGATCTCAGACTGAAGAGGAACATCTTGACCATTTGCAGAAACTGTTTGAAAGGCTACATAAATACAAGCTAAGGTTGAACCCGAATAAATGCAGATTTGGGGTAAGGTCTGGTAAACTTCCAGGGTTCGTTGTTAGCGGTAAGGGTATCGAAGTGGACCCTTCCAAGGTGGAAGCAATACAAGGAATGCCTACTCCTTGCATCGAGAAGGAAGTTAGAGGATTCTTAGGATGGCTTAACTACATCGACATGTTCATTTCTCACCTAACTGCTACTTGTGAACCAATCTTCAAATTACTGAAGAAAGATCAAGTGGTCAAATGGAATGAGGAATGCCAAACTACCTTCGACAAGATCAAAAAATACCTACAAGAGCCTCCTGTTTTGATGCCTCCAGTCGAGGGAATACCTTTAATCATGTATCTAACTGTTTTGGAAAATTCAATGGGGTGTGTGCTGGGGCAGAATGACGAGTCTGGTCGAAAAGAGCATGCAATATACTACCTGAGCAAAAATTTTACCGATTGTGAAACCAGATATTCACTGCTCGAGAAAACTTGATGCACTCTGGCATGTGTTGCTCGCCGGCTAAGACAGTATATGCTGAGCCATACTACCTTATTGATATCCAAGATGGATCCAATTAAATACATATTCGAGAAGCCTCCCCTCTCGGAGAGAATATCAAGATGGAAGATGATCCTGACTGAATACGACATTCAATACACTACCCAAAAGGAAATAAAAGGCAGTGTGCTAGCCGATCACCTTGCTCATCAAGAAGTGGATGACTACCAGTCCATGAAATTCGAGTTCCCAGATGAAGACATCATCTTGGTAAACAATTATGAAGAACTCAGACAATTGTCATTTTTTATAAACAAACAAAATATGTAATTTATTTGCAGTGTAATAATACAAAGGGTTGAACAACTTTGGTATGATAGGATCTTGTACAAATTTTGTATTCTAATTAAATTTTTTTGAAATTCCTAATTAGAATATTTGAAATAAAATATTTCAATCTGGTAACTTGAATTACAAATGATCACAACTGACTTTATAACTGCATTTCAAACAAACCTGCACCTTGTACTCCAATTCCTAAACAAAATAAATGTTTAAGAATGTAACTTAATTGGTCAACTTGAATCCACAATCATGATTATTTTAAATGATAGTCTTAATCTTCATATCTTTTCCAAATAAACATGCTCTTGAGAACAATCGTCAGTTCTTCAGTAAACTGTGGTTAAGAAAAATTTTAAAATCAACAAATGCCTTGCGACGATTCGATAATTTTAATGTCTTCCAAACACAATTTTCCTTCGATTCTTTGAAGATAAACCCATGAGAGAAATCACATATGACCATGAGCAAAAAAAATGTCTCAAGGTCCTGTAATTAGAAGAAATCACAATTCTTAGCAATCAGACGACTGTTATTTGAAATTAGGTCAAAATTCATGATGCGACTTCCAACGCATTCGAATTTTTGGTGATCTTCTACGCGTAATCAGTTCTTGATTTGTGAAGAGAAATTTGAGATGGCATCAAGGAGAATCATACGCAATAAAAACCATTAAAAAATATGGAATAATGAAGAAGTTACGATCGTTTGAATTTGTTCTCGTAAAAGGGAGATTTTCAAGTCAATGTAGTCGTTTTAAGTTATCTGGCCCATTGATTGAGCAAACTTGCAATGCGAGGTTTGAAGACTGACTTAAACAACCTTGAGGAGACATGAAGACCTATGAAGACCATTTGAAACCTTGAAGACTCAAATTTCTTTGAGAAAATGCAAAACCCTAATTGCTGACTTACTGCTCAGGAAGAGAATCTGTCTGATCAACTTCTGAGCCAAATTAAGTATTCGAGAAACCCTAGGATAGTATCTTAAAAAAAAGGGAGGGAAAATTTTGGGGTACAACAGCTGCCCCTGTTCAATCTTCTTAAACTTGAAAAGTGAGATTGACGTGTTTATCGTTCGTGGCTTGAAAGTGGAAGATGATTGAACACTAGAGTGCCCAGAAATTTGCACTTGATGATGCGTTGGTTGATTGTGTAGGGAATGAGCTTAAAGATGCCATTTAGAGAAATGATGGAGAGTTGTCGGAGATGGGCTTATAGATTCCATCCAAAGGTGATCGTTGGCAGAAATTAGACTAAGTCTGAATTTGACTTCAACTGGAAAAGAAAATCAGAATAAACCTTTGGTTGATTTAAACTGGAACTAGCAGAAATCTTGAATGTTGTTTGATTGGAAAGAATCAGAATAAATCTTGGGGCGATTTAAGCTGAACCAATAGAGGTCTTGGATTAACTTTGACGGGGAAGCATCAGAATAAATCTTGGTGCAATTTATCTGAACCAGAGAAAATTGTCGGTGGGGAAGAATCAGAATAAACCGTTGAGAGGTTTAAACTGAAATAGCAGAAGTCCAGAGAAGAATCAGAACAAATCGTTGAGAGATTTATCTGAACCAGCAAAAATCTGGATAAGAATCAGAATAAATCATTAAGGGATTTGTTAGAACCAGTAAGAATCTGGAGAAGAATCAGAATAAATCGTTGAGAGATTTATCTGAACCAGCAAGAAAATCTGGAGAAGAATCAGAATAAATTGTTGAGGGATTTATCTGAACCAGCAAGAAAATCTGGAGAAGAATCAGAATAAATCGTTGAGGGATTTATCTGAACCAGCAAAAATCTGGATAAGAATCAAAATAAATCGTTTAGAGATTTATTTGAACCAGTAGAGGTCTGGATAAGAATCAGAATAAATCGTTGTGGGATTTATCTGAACCAGCAAGAAAATCTAGAGAAGAATCAGAGTAAGTCGTTGAGGGATTTGTCTGAACCATTAAGAATCAGGAGAAGAATCAGAATAAATCATTGAGAGATTTATCTGAACCAGCAAGAAAAACTGGAGAAGAATCAGAATAAATCGTTGTGGGATTTATCTGAACCAGCAAGAAAATATGGAGAAGAATCAAAATAGATCATTGATGGATTTATCTGAACCAGCAAAAATCTGGATAAGAATCAAAATAAAATGTTGAGAGATTTATTTGAACCAGTAGAGGTCTGGATAAGAATCAGAATAAATCATTGAGGGATTTATCTGAACCAGCAAGAAAATACGGAGAAGAATCAGAATAAATCATTGAGGGATTTGTCTGAACCAGTAAGAATATGGAGAAGAATCAGAATAAATCGTTGAGAGATTTATCTGAACCAACAAGAAAATCCTTTTCTCGGGAACTGGTCTGTATTTGACTTGTTGAAAATATTTGTCTGTTGGAAATTTGTTGATGATAATTTTCTGTTGATTGATTTTCCTGAAAAGGTGAAGAGTTGGTTGTATGCAATGCTATGATGTATGCAATGCTAGAATGTATGCAATGTTATTTTCTCAAAATAAATGAGATTGAACTGTATGTACTTGTATTGTCCATGCTATGATATATGAATGCAAATGTATGGACATAACGATTGTTCTTCCATAACGTTGCTGGAGTCGGAGAAAATAAATCTTTGGGTATTGTAGGGAATTAAGAGTGTAAGTCATCATATCTTGAAGTTGCAGTGTTGATGGATGAGCTTATACTTGTCAGAGAAATAAACTATGTTGTGTTTAAGGAAAACATTGTGTGTTGCTTGTGGACTTCATGAAATCTTGTTGGGGAAACCTGAGAAGTCGGGCATCCTTTGTTGGGGAATTTTTTGGAGCGATAAACGGAGATTTTGCTCTGTCATGGATATTAGAGCACCTGATACCATTAGGCTGCATATTGGGGATTCGTTAATGATCCCGTAGTAGGATGTATTTGTCTCTGCCCTTGCCGGGGAAAGTACATGCGGGGATTTTATGGAATAGCCTAAAGATATTGTCCTATTTCTTAAAGCCATTAATGATTGTCTTTCTAATTTCTTGTTCATTTGTAAACAATAATCACGTTCAAATGCATATGTTCAAAAAAAATCATTGGACGTTTTTGTAAACAAAACAGAAAAACAAAATAAAAACAAATAGTTTTGCACTTTCAAAAGGGATATCTTGTATTAACTTGAATAAGTTCTTTTTGTATAACGAGATGATCATTCTAGTAAGAGAATCTCATCGTAAAAAAATGAAAATTGATACAAAGAGAAGATAGCTATGTGAAATAATCCCATGGGGTTCCCATTCTGCTATAGCCTTCGTGTCTCAGAGTGTCTTGTCTACTTGTCGCCTCAGTGAAGCTGATTGGATTGATTAGAACCATTTGAGCTGGTCGGTCGATGTTGAAGATTGTCTATAAGGTGATCCAACGGGACATAGTCATACGCTTTAATTCCCTAACTTTTGCCTTAATCGCCCTTTCGGGTTTTCGATTCACCGGGATACCCTTTTTTGCGCAAGCCACCCTTTCAGGTTTTCAGCTTGCCGGGTGTACAGTTTTTTTTTTGTATTTTATCCCTAATTTTTGCCCGAACCTTTTGGTTCACCGGGATGCCCTAATTTTTGCCTAGGTCATTCGACCTAGCGGATCCTTGTTTATGCGTAGTATCTTTTGACTATATCCACGTTTACATGGTATGGGAGGTCATCGCCATCCATAGTGGTCAAGATCATTGCTCCACCAGAGAATATGTTTTTTTATCACAAATGGTCCTTCGTATGTAGGAGTCCATTTTCCCCTGGGATCACCTTGTGGAAATATGATACGCTTGATTACCAAGTCACCGACCCGATATACTTGACGTTTGACCTTTTTGTTAAAAGCTTTGATCATGCGTTTTTGGTACATCTGACCATGACAGATAGCTGCAAGCCTCTTCTCATCAATCAAGTTCAACTGGTCGAGTCAAGTTTGGATCCAATCATCTTCATTCAGCCCTGCATCTTGTATGATTCTCAGAGAAGGTATCTGGACTTCAACTGGTAGGAAAACTTCCATGCCGTATACTAAGGAGAAAGGAGTTTCCCCTATCGACGTGCACGCCGTGGTACGGTAACCGTGAAGAGCGAATGGTAGCATCTCATGCCAGTCCTTGTAGGTCACTATCATTTTTTTATGATCTTCTTAATGTTCTTGTTAGAGGCTTCTACATCGCCATTCATCTTCGGCCGGTAAGGGGAAGAGTTATGATGTTGTATCTTGAACTGCGCGCATAGGGAGGTGATCATAGTATTGTTGAGATTCGTACCATTATCAGTGATGATTCTCTCTAGGATACTGTACCGACAAATGAGATTGTGTTTGATGAACTGGGCCACAATGTTCTTGGTAATAAAAGCGAAAGAAGCTTCCTCAACCAACTTCGTGAAATAGTCAATGACCACCAAGATGAAACGGTGTCCATTAGAAGTTGTAGGTTTGATTTACCCGATCATATCGATGCCCCACATTGAAAAAGGCCAAGGAGCAGTTAGGACATTTAGAGGAACCAGAGGTACATGCAATTTGTCGGCATAAATCTGGCACTTATGACAGGTTCGTGAATGTTGATAGCAATCTGCTTCCATGGTAGACCAGTAGTACCCTGCCCTTAGGATCTTTAGCCATCGTATGCCCACTGGAATGGGTGCCAAAAGTGCCTTCATGTAGATCAGCCATGATCTTTTCTGCCTCAATCTTGTCTACGCAAGAAAGCAAAACAGAGTCGTGGTTGCGTTTGTAAAGAATGCCATTACTGAGGAAGAACTTAGCAGAGAATCTCCTTAAAAACTTCTTATCATTGAACGAAGCTCCTTCCGGATATTCCTGGGTTTCGAGATACCTCTTAACTTCATGGAACCAAGGTTGGTCCACTACTTCTTCAGTATCGATCTCGTGACAGTAAGCTGGTTCATCCATCCGTTCAATGGTGATCTGAGGAGCCTCGTTATCCCATTTGAGTTTAAACATGTATGACATAGTGGCTAGCGCGTCGGCTAGTTGATTTTCCTCTCGTGGAAAATGCTCAAAGGTAATTTCCTCGAAATATGGGATTAATGTCGATACATGTTCTTTGTAGGGGATGAGGTTAGGGTGTTTTGTGTCCACTTCTCCTTTGATCTGACTAATGACTAAGGCTGAATCTCCAAGTACACTTAAGGTTTTGATTCCCAAATCTATGGCAGCTTTGAGACCAAAAATACATGCTTCGTATTCCGCCATGTTATTTGTACAGTTGAAGCAAAGTCTTGCGGTGAAGGGAGTATGACATCCTTCAGGGGATATGATTACATCACCTATGCCGTTGCCGAGTTCGTTGGAGGCACCATCAAAAACCAAGATCCATCAGGATCCTTGTTTAGGTTTGTCATATGGTCTAAGTTCTTCACAATTGTTTACCAACATGATGTCTTCATCTGGGAACTCGAACTTCATGGACTGATAGACATCCACTGCTTGATGAGCAAGGTTATCGGCTAACAAACTGCCTTTTATTGCTTTTTGGGTAGTGTATTGAATGTCGTACTCAGTCAGGATCATCTGCCATCTTGCTATTCTTTCGGAGAGGGCAGGCTTCTCGAATATGTATTTAATTGGATCCATCTTGGATATCAATAAGGTAGTATGGGTCAGCATATACTGTCTTAGCCGACGAGCAGCCCATGCCAGAGCGCAGCAAGTTTTCTCGAGCAGTGAATATCTGGTTTCACAGTCGGTAAACTTTTTGCTCAGGTAGTATATTGCATGCTCTTTTCGGACAGACTCCTCATGCTGCCCCAGCACACACCCCATTGAATTTTCCAAAACAGTTAGATACATGATCAACGGTCTTCCCTCAACTGGAGGCATCAAAACAGGAGGCTCTTGTAGGTACTCTTTGATCTTGTCAAAGGCAGTTTGACATTCATCATTCCACTTGACCACTTGATCTTTCTTCAGTAATTTGAAGATTGGTTCCCAAGTTACAGTTAGGTGAGAAATGAATCTGGCAATGTAGTTAAGCCATCCTAAGAATCCGCTGACTTCCTTCTCGGTGCGAGGAGAAGGCATTTCTTGTATTGCTTTTACCTTTGCAGGGCCCACCTCGATACCTTTACCGCTGACGATGAAGCCTAGGAGTTTACCGGACCTCACTCCAAATGTGCATTTATTCGGGTTCAACCTTAGCTTGTACTTCCTTAGCCTTTCAAACAGTTTCTGCAAATGGTCAAGATGTTCCTCTTTAGTTTGAGATCTGGCGATCATGTCATCCACATAGACTTCTATTTCGTGATGGATCATGTCGTGAAATAGAGCTACCATGGCGCACTGATAAGTTGCCCCAACATTTTTCAACCCGAATGGCATAACCTTGTAACAGAAAGTGCCCCACTGTGTGACGAAGGTTGTTTTCTCCATGTCCTCAGGTGCCATTTTGATTTGATTGCAGCCTGAGAATTCATCCATGAAGGAAAACACTTTATGTTGTGCGGTGTTATCGACCAGAATATCGATATGGGGAAGCGGGAAGTCATCCTTGGGGCTTGCCCTATTCAAGTCTCTATAGTCCACACACATACGTAACTTACCATCCTTTTTAGGCACTGGAACAACATTGGCGACCCATTGTGGATAGCAGGTGACAACCAAGAATCCAGCATTGAACTGCTTCATGACTTCAGCCTTAATCTTCTATGACATGTCTGGCCACATGCGACAAACTTTCTATTTTACCGGAGGACAGTCTTCTTTTGTCGGTAGACGATGGACCACAATATCAGCATCAAGTCATGGCATGTCTTCATATGACCAGGCAAATACCTCAACATAGTCATGTAATAACTGAATTATGCGCTTCTTGACACTAGATTCCAGATTGGCTCCTACCTTGACTTCTTTCTTGTCCTCTTCGGTACCCAAGTTAACTGTGTCCACTGGTTCTTCGTGGGGTTGACTATTCTTTTCTTCCTGTTGAAGTAACATGGATAGCTCCCCTGGTATTTCACAATCTTCCTCACCTTCGGCTTCGGCTTGGTAGATTAGATTTTCAGAGTCACATAAGTCCATAGCGGAACCGTTACCCATGGGATCCCGAATGGATGTAGACCTGCATTTAGTGTGAGTGTGTGTAAGGGTATAGCTATCTTTGAAAAAAAAAATAAAAAAATGTAAAAAAGAAAAAAACAATGAGCACAAATTTTGTATGCAAAAACTTCCATGTTTCATTGATGACATATGAAAATGAGATGATTACTCTTACAAATAGACCATTGTGCCTCGGGTAAGGCACAAGGTTTTTAAGAGTCTGAATTGCTTTAATATTACAGATCCAACAAAATGCAAAGACAAATTACTGTGGTATAAAAATGATCGGGACAAAATGTCTAGCCTCCCAGTTGCTGAGCCCTCCACCGATAGTTGGGAAAATCCAATCCTCCAGGTTGTAGCTGTCTTTGTCATCTTCCACTGCATCGACTTCGCGATTGCTGATCTTCAAGGGTAGTCCTCCGACACGAGCGCGTCGTACAGCCTTCTGGGTGCATGAAGTAAAACCCAGACCAAACCTATCATATTTGTATGAGATATCTAGGAGTTGTCCCCAAATAGTGCACCCACCTTCTTCTATTACTGCCTTGGCATCCTTCAAAGATGACATCTTGAGTGGAGGCCTTGTAATCTTAGGAACTTGTGACACAACCTTGGTTACTGCCACATCTTGTGGAACTTCTTAAAAGTGTTTGAATGGAGTTTTAATAAATTCACCATCTAATTCCACATATCTGAAGGAATTGAGATGGATGATCATATACTCTTCTTCTCCATGAACGGTGACAATCTTCCCTTGAATTGGATATTTCAGCATTTGATGCAACGTAGAAGTAACAACACCAGCATTGTGAATCCATGTTCAGCCTAGCAAGCAGGAATATGAAGGACGAATATCCATTACATAAAAAGTGGAATCAAATGTTTGGGTCCCAACCTTTATGGGGATATCCACTTCCCCATGCACCATTCTTTTCGAGCCATCAAAAGCCCTTACTACTATGTTACTTGGCTTCAATGTCAATCCCTCACAGTCAATCCCATCAAGAGCTTTTTTAGGCAATACATTCAGAGATGAGACAGTATCTACCAAGACATGGGCCAAAGTAGTACCCCTGGATTAGGCAGAGACATGCAACGCATCATTGTGTTTTCTCCCTCTAGGTGTTAGGTCAGCATCGGAAAAACCCAAATCGTTATTAGCTGTCAAACTAGCCACACAGTCTTCAAATTGGTCAACAGAGGTTTCTTGCGGCACATGGGCAGTTTTAAGAAACTTCACCAAAGCCTTTTCATGAGCTTTGGAGCACAACAATAAAGCTAGCATAGAAATCTTTGAAGGGGTCTGCCCTAGCTGTTCGACTACATCGTAGTTGCTCTTCTTTATAATTTTCAAAATTTCTTCCACTTCTTTCCTGGAAGCCTCTGGGATAGATACTGGTTGCGCCTTTGTCCGGACATATTCAACCATAATGTATTTTCCCCGAGTCCTGGTCGACTCGGTGATAGGAGTATCAACAGGGGTGATTACAGGAATTGTAGTAGTAGTATCAGCAGGAACAAAAACAAGAATGATTACATGACTAGTAACTGCTTTCGGAGGAGAAATCTCAGGGGAGAACACCCTTTCGCTTTTGGCTATTTTGCTAGTTCCTACAATATTCTCAATGTTAGGACCACTCTTCTCAAAAACTAGGTCTTCATAAGCCTGCCCATCTTGCTTGACGCCATGGTAGTAGACGTCACCCCCATAGTTCCATGGGACAATTGTATTTGATGAGTACGGGATTAGTCCTGGCGCAGTAATTATCAGTGGAGTCACTTTAGGAGCTAATGTAATCCTAATGGGTCTTTTGGTGGAGATCCTGGAATGATTTACGAAAATGGTTATTATTGAAACATCCTTGTAAGAAATGGTTGGTACGGGAGTCCTTTCAAACAAAATCTCTTTGTTATCCATCAGGCGTTGGAAACCTGTCTTCAATAAATGACAACCAGTCGGTAGAGATAAACAGAAGTGGAAATCTTCGCTACAGCCCAGAAATAAACCGGCTTTCAACAGATTCCTCTTGATGATCAGGAGAGGGGTAATAAGTTCATCAATAATAGTAACAAACATGTCATCTTCAATAGCATTAACACCACGATCGTGTTTGGGCATAGGAGCAGTGATAACATTCGGGATCTCAAGAGCATCAAACTCAACTTCTTTTGCCTCGAGAAGGTCTTGCACCTTATTTTTCAAAGCCTAGCAGCCGCTTGTATCATGACCTGGACTTTCTGAATGGTAAGCACAACGAGCATTTAGGTTGTAACGGGGAGAGGCATTGTTGGGGTTCTTCGGGGCTTCCCGTAAGGTCACCAGATTAGATTTCAACAAACGTGGTAAGACTTGAGACAACGTCATATTTATCCGAGTAAACTGTCTTGCCGACCTTTCTGTTCTAGGCTGGTTGTTTCTTTGTTGAGTAGGTGCAGGTTTAGAGATCATGACAGCCCCTACCGCTGGACGGCGTTCAGCTCTGTCTTGATTTCTGTGGTCATACGCGACACTGACTTCCTTCTTTCTGATAAAGGGTTTCTTCACCGTGCTCGAGGATGCATCTTTTTGAATTTTACCACTTCTTATTCCTGCTTCTACCCGTTCACCGGTCATGATTAATTTGGTAAACCCAGCCGAGGAGCTTCCAATTAGGTGTTTGAAGAAAGGACCAGATAGCGTGCCTAAGAACATATCCACTAGTTCTTTGTCAGATAGAGGGGGTTGGACCCTTCCTGCGAGATCCCGCCATTTTTGAGCATAGGTCTTGAAACCTTCATCCGTACCCATAGACATGCCTTGCAACTATGTCTGAGTCAGAGCTAAGTCGGCATTATACTGGTATTATTTGTAAAAGGAAGCAGCCAAATCTTCCCAATTACGAATGTTGGTCCCTTCCGACTGACAGAACCAATCCAATTGCGTTCCTGACAAGCTTTCTTGGAAAAGGTGCACCCATAGATTCTTATCAGCCATATGGGGTTGAATCTTTCTGACGTATGACCTCATATGCAGCTTCAGGCAAGAGACACCGTCGTATTTAGCCAAAGTTGGGTCCTTGAATTTCTGCGGGATGACAACCCCTGAGACAAGTCCTAACTCTTCAAAATCCAATCCGGGTACCCTCTGGACCTCCATTGAATTCAGACGATCCTCTAACTGTCTGTACTTATCATCAGCAAGAGGATACTGCTCCTTAGAGTAATCAGGTTCTTCCTCTTCTTCGGACATTGGATTGTCATTTCCTTCCTTGTCTTTTTCTTCTTGGTTGTTGCCTTCACCTGACGAGGTTGCGAAATCTAGGGTTCGCCTGGTTTGTCCTTTGAACCTTATTCCCATGATCACAATACCAGCTGGTTTCTTCGCTTTCTTCTTATTTTCTTTGGCCAATAGAGTCTTCAACTCCTCTTGTCCTTTTGTCAGAGTCAAGAGCATTTGTTGAAACTGAGTGTTCTGCGCCTGAAGATCTTTCACTGTCTGTTCCAAGTCCATCTTACTGAAATAAACAGTAGAAAGATGAGGAGACCATGGGTAAGAAACTTGCTTATGTTATGATGAATGGAGATGCATATGCAAATGATTTCAAGGAAACTTGGAGATTTAAATTTGTTCAGAACAAAAAGGAAACATACGTCATATTAATAAATCAAAGTTTTGAAGTACATCATGCCTCTTTGGGCTTACAGAGAAATAAAAATACAAAGCTTTAAGACAAAAAAGTTGAACGCATCCTCTTTAGTGCGATGTAGGCGTTCAGACTCCGCTCTTCATGAAGCTTCTTGGTGAGTTCCAGAACCTTCTTCTCACTGGCGTATAATTGGGCTTCAAAAGTGTCTCGCTCTTCTTTAAGCTGTATCCAATCCCTTTGCAAGTCTTCGAGAGAGGTAGGCATGTTAGGATGAAGGATAGTGTATGGGACATCTCCTTCCACAACGGGCTCTATGATAACTGGGGGAATGGAGGGGTAAGGCATCATAAGACTTTGAGCGCGGGTTCGTACCCATTTGAGATAAGGATCAAGAGGGATGGAATTCTTGTGCCCTAGTGTCTTGCTATCAACTTTATGTACCATTCCCCAAGCTCGCATGAACCTTTTGTGTTAACCCTGAGCATCATCCTCGTAGTTGAAGATGATTCCTTGAATAAGTGTATCATGAGGACCACCCCTTCTCGCATATCTGAACTGTCGTAGTGCTAGACAAGGATTATAAGAGATTCCTCCTCTAATGCCTAAGAGATGGACATTAGGGAATTCACCACAACAATTGATGATGGTAACATCTTCCGAGAATCGAGAACACCAATGAATGCCTGAATGTGTAAGAGTCATTAGTCTATGAGACCATCTTAAACCTTGTTCATTCTTCAAGACGAATCGTGGTAGGTGTGAAATAAACCACCTATCCAAAAGAGGTGTGCAGCACAAAAGGGTTCCTCTTATCTTTATAGTGCGAGTATGCAAAGAATGTAGGATACCTCCAAGCAGAGTAGGTACTGGGTTGTGTGACAGGAAAACCTTAACCGCATTCACGTCTATGAGCTGGTCCGGATTTGGAACCAGTACCAACCCATAGATGAGAAGGGCTAACACCTCTTCAAAAGCTTGTAAGTCCAGAGTATCCCAAAAGTGATGAGATTTCTCAAACAAGAACTTAGCCAAGAAACCCTTGACACCTCTCCTGGTTTCCCAATTTGCTACTACGTCAGACCATTGTAAGGACAAAGCTTTAGCAATATCTTCAAGTTTGGGGTCTCTTTCTATACCATTGAAAGGTATCTCGTCAAGGATAGGCAAGCTTAACAGTAGAGAAAATTCTTCCATAGTAGGCACTAACTGGTAATCCAGGAAAGTGAAGCAGTGATGTAGAGGGTCAAAGAATTAAAAGAGCACTTTTAACATCTCTTCATCAGGGTTTGAGGTGACTAAGCTGAGAAGTCGACCATGTCTTTCGGTGAATGGAGAGCTTTCGAGAACCCTTGATACCAATTCCTTAAGTTGAGGAGGTGCTTTTACCAAACTGACCTGTATAGTGAATCTGCGGGCGAGGGCCATGTCCTACAAAACAAGACAAAGATAAACTCTAAGAATCCTTGAAATGGTTAGTATGATATGCTATGTTATGATGTCATGACTATGCTCAGATATAGCAGATATAGCAAACACAAGAAAATCACACAGAGACCTTAGGTTTAAGGCTTGCATGGATTTTAAGGTGATACCCTCTTGAAGTTGGGTTGGCTCAACCTGTCCTAAATTTAGTAACCGGGTTCTAAGGGATCTCAAAATCACCGGCCTTTTCCCCAAACTTCGTTCCAATAGACAATTTACTTGCCACCAAACAAAACTCAAGGATCGAACCTCAATGAGTGTAGCATCGAGTATCAACCGACTTTGGGTTTACACCAAAGAAGACTATCTCACTACATCCTAAAAGCCAAGTTGGGCAATTAAGGTGCTAAGGTCAGTTGATGCTTCATGACACCACGCAGTGGCCCCGTATTCTACTTGATTACTAAAGGGCTACCGGTACACACCAAAGTGTCGCATCAACGTAGCTATTACTTCAAACATGTTGATATACCCCGCACAGTTCCATCACAGTTTATTTCTACTTACCTAAAAAAGGTGTCCCAAATCCGAGTGTAGGATCAAAGCAAACCCAAACAAGGAAACATAATGTAAAGCATGCAAATCAAACAAGGAAAGCAAGTAAATGTGATCTAACCCTAAGGTAACCCCACTTTTAAACAATTTTCCCCAGCAGAGTCGCCAGTTCTGTGATACGGCGGGAGAATTGACTCGGTTCGTTTGCGTTTTGATCGCATTTGTGTTGATAGTAAGATTCGCCACTGACTTTTCTTTTATCCAAAAGGAAAGGTAAAAAAGCACAAGAAAGACCTTTCGAGATTATTTCTCGGGTTCGGGGGGTAGATTATGAAAAGGGAAGGTATTAGCACCCTTTTCATCCATAATTATCTACGGGCTCTTAGTTACTTGCTAGTTCACTTGCCTTTGTTTGACAAATATGCTTGTGGTGTGGTTTTTGAAAGTATTTTGAAAATGTCTTTGTAATGGTTCTCGTTTCTATAAGAACGCGTATAAAGTTTTGTTTTGAAAAGTAGTTCAAAGATGTGTTTGTGGTGTGTTTTTGAAAGTGGTTTCAAAAATATGTTTTTGCAATGGTTCTCGTCTTTATAAGAACGTATACAAAATGTTTTGTCTTTTTTGAAAATGTTTTGAGATGAAAGTGTCGGTGTAAAAATGTTTTTGTCGTGAGCAAGCGAGTAATTAGGAGCAAATCTACCTACTCGAAAGGTTTTAAGTGTTCTTTTCTTTCTCCTTTAGATGTCGCTATCTTACCATTAGTTTGGTAAGAAGCCCCATCATTGGATGTGAAGGGACAGGCGCGGGTCAATCGTGCGGTCATCGAAAGCAACTTGTGAGACTCTTTTAGCAATTTCGTAAGGGACTAAATCATTTTACCGAAGGCAACACCGAGGGACTGCGATCTTTTTTATCGAAGGGTCATTGCTAAAGCGTCCCACATTCGAGGGACATGACTGTTTTTCCGAGGCAACGGGCGAGATTACCCTAGAGGTGCGCGTGTGAAAAAAATTGTGTTTGTTTCAAGTTAATTTTATCTTTGATTAGGTTATCTAGCAATTGTTTTTGAATCTTTTCATACATGCCTAATTACTATACAGTATAAGGAAAACAGTAAATTGCAGAAATTGAAATTCTACGCTATTACAGAGTTTTCGGGAATGGGGATACAAATTTACGAATGGGGATGGATCGAATGCGATTAAAAGGTTCAAATAGCAAACAATATAACCAAATCGAATTTTAACAATTAATTAAAATTATAACAGTGTATGAAAAATTAATTGACAAAGTATAGAAATTTTGGTATTTTTGTTTGTGAGAAAAATTTGAAAAGAAACTAAAAATCTATTCTATAATTAGCTAAAGGAATAAATCAAATGCAAGCCTATTTTTGTCTTTTAGGCTTTTTGCTATTTAGAAACTAAATGAACAAATTAAAGCTTAAGCACAAAATAATTAGTAAAATTATTTACAAAGTCCTAAACTAAATTAATTACGAAAATAAACTAATTTTGAAATTATATTTCTTTTATTTAATTGGATTTTTAAAAATTTAAAACTAAATCTAAACTAATAGAGTTATTAAATTAATTATGGAACTAAACTAAACAATTTCTAGTTAACTAAAACATAATTATTTAATTAATTTTACTAACTAAGTTGATGAAACATAAATAGATAAAAAATTAAGAACATTGATAAAGAGCTAAATATAATTTAAACAAGGGGTGTAAAGCAGCATGTTGGAAGTGTGAAACAGAAATCAGATTGGGCTTAGAAAATTTTGAAATAGCAAAGCCCAATAAAACAAATTGTATTGTATAAAAAAATAAGTGCTGGTTTTTAAAAAAAAAAAGGGTTGGGCTTGGACCGGGTCGGGCCAGACCCGGGTCCAGTTATCTTTAACAGAGGAAAGGGTTGTAGAAAACCCTAAACAAAAATTCGTCCCTCATCTCTCTCTCGCAAACTCACCCTCATCTTCTTCAACATCCCAACTCAATTCCTCTATTTCCGTTTCAAACTCCATTCGCGATTCACCTCCTCCATCGGCTGGTAGATTCAACCTTCTCATCTAAACCTAAATCAAACTAATCGATCTACATCGTCCGTCATTTACGGATTCAAAGACACAATTTGGTCTTGGGTCAGAAATATGGTCGCAACTCAACTCTTCTTGCGGGTTCACTCGAAAGCAAGAAGTTTGATTCAACTAGACAAAAAAAAGTATCAACAATAATTAAAAGAGAAAAAAAAGGTTACCGTCAGAGAAGAGAGTTCCTCCAATAGGTATGATGCTTTAGTCCATCTCTTGATTTATTCTGCTTCTAGAATTTTGTGTGATATTTTTTGGTTTTTTGTCCTGTAGGTAACTTAAAGGGTATTTTGTTTAAGGGTACATAGACTTTGGATTGAGGTGGAAAAAGGCTGAAACAGATTTTTTGTTGGTGATTTTCTATGGTTCTTCAACAAAGATTTCGAGATGTTTTTTTTATATCTCTTCTGTTATGCTGCTTAGTTTGTATCCTGCCTTAGTTTCTTGCTCTTAATTCCCTATATTTTCTGCCTTTTGCTGTTTGCTGTTTTTTGTGTTTTTTCTAAACAAAGGGTTTGTTGAAATTTTGGGTCTGAGATTTTGTGATTTTTGCTGGTTTTTAGTTTGTTTGAGACAAAGGATTTGTGGAAATTTTGGCTCTGAGTTTTTGTGATTTTTGCTGGTTTTTAGTTGGTTTGAGACAAAGGGTATGTTGAAATTTTGGCTCTGGGTTTTTGTGATTTTTGTTGTTGTCTTGGGTTTTTTATGACAACATGAGGATTTCTAGTTGGGATCCAAAAAATCAGCCCCCTTTTGAATAAGTTTGGCTACTGTTATATATGAGAGGTAGTAGGGAAATGGAGGAAATTTTGATAACTTTGGTTAACTGCTCTGTGGCCTTTTTGAGCGCAGGTTGATGTTTTTGCCATTTTGGTGCAACTTTTAGTGCAGGCTGTAGCAGGGCTGTTTTTGCAACCAGTTTGTTTTGTGATAGTAGTTGGCTTGGTAATTTTGGGACTGTTTATGACCTAGGTGATATCTTTCCAAAACTTATCTCTTTCCCTCTTCATCTTTTTTATGAAATAAAGCAGTTTTTTTGCTTATGATATATTTTTCTGAAGGGTTTGTATTAGGGAAGATGATGATACATGGTTTTGCTGGCTTTCCTTGTTACATTTGATGCTAATATTTTTTATGAATTGTTTTGGGTTGTGTTGCTGCTGTTTTCCCCTTTCGTGTATCTTCTATAGGCCTGCCCCTTTTGTATTTGACTGTTGTTGTTTGTAGCAGCCTCTGTTAGCTGATTTTGGTTGCTTTTGTTGCGCTGTTGGCCTGCTGTGCTGTTATTTTGCTGTTTGCTGCCTATTATTTGGCTTGTTTGGGCAGCTTGTTTGGATGCTTGTTTCCTATTGTTTGGACTGCTGCAATAGCTTTGTTGTTTTGTGCATTTGTTGCAGGTTTATGCTACTGTATATTTGTTGTTTACTGCCTACTGCTTGCAGCTTGTTTTGCTTTTGTTTTAGGCTGCTATTGTTGCTGCCTGTTATGCTATTGTTGCTGCCTGTTATTTGTGCTACAGTTTGGGTGCTGTATGTATAGCAGGTTGGGTAGCAATGGACAGGGTTTGCTTTGCAGGCTTGGTTCTGTTGTGGCTTTGCATTGCACATGTTGTTGCTTGTTGTTTGTATAGCAGGTTAGGCAGCTTGCTGCAGAAGCAATACAATTTTGCTGTTTGCAGCCTTGGGCTGCTGTGCTTGTGATTACTGTTGGCAATTTTCTTTTTTTTTTCTTTTGTGAACCAAGAAAGGTAATCTTTTTTGTTATTTGCAATTTGGGAGAGGGATTATGATAAAACAAAATCAGACCAAAATTCTGATTCCTATCTGCAAACCCTAGTGATGAATTAGGAGAAAATTTTGCTTGAAAACTCCTTGTTTAAACTTTATTACTTATGTGCTAATCATATCTTCCGTTTCTTTGATTTGTTTCATGAACGGCAAGCGAGACTTGGATGCAAACGAAGGTTGGATTGATTACTTGAAGATGAAGATGAAGACTTGAAGAAGAAAACATAATTCTCTTTGTAAACTTGAGATTCTTTGTAAACAAGACAAACAAATTGTAAATTCATTTGTAATGTAATAATATCAAACATTTGAATAAATTTTGGTGTAATAGAATTTATTGTACAAAACTTGCAATCCTTAATTGAATACTTTGGATAAAAAATCTTGGTTTGGTAACTTGCATTTCAAGCAATCACAAAATCATCAGATAAATCATGTATTTTGCATTCTTAAACAAAATAAATGTTTAAGAGCTCAAATCCAATTGATTAATTGAATCCACAATCATGGTTGTTTAAATGACAGTCTTAATCTTCACATCTTGTCCAAATCAAGTTTGCGTTTAAAATGAACTCGCGTGCCATGCTTGATAATAAAAAAAATGGAATTTCATTGCCAAACAAACATGCCTCGGGAATATCTGTCAATCTTTAAATAAACTGTGATTAAGAACATTCAAAGTCAACAAATGCCTTGCGACGATTTGATAATTTTAAAGTCTTCCAAACCTAATTTTCCTTCGATTCTTTGAAGATAAACCCGTGAGTGACATCAGATATGACCAAGAATAGAAATAATCGTCTCAAGGTCTTGTAATTTGAAGAAATCACAATTCTTAGAAGTCAGACGACTGTTATTTGAAATTAGGTCAAAATTCATGATGCGACTTCCAACGCATTCGAATTTTTGGTGATCTTCTATGCGTAATCAGTTCTTGATTTCTGAAGAGAAATTTGAGATGGCATCAAGGAGAATCATACGCAAGAAAAACCACTCAAAAATATTGAATAATGAAGAAGTTACGATCGTTTGAATTTGTTCTCATAAAAAGGGCTATTTTCAAGTCGATGTAGTCTTTTTCAGTTATCTGGACCATTGATTGAGCAAACTTACAATGCAAGGTTTGAAAACTGACTTAAACAACCTTGAGGAGACATGAAGACCTATGAAGACCATTTAAAACCTTAAAGACTCAATTTTCTTTGAGAAATGCAAAACCCTAATTGCTGATTTACTGCTTAGGAAGAGAATCTGTCTGATCAACTTCTGAGCCAAATTAAGTATTCGAGAAACCCTAGGATAGTATCTTGAATGAAAAATGGGAGGGAAAATTTTGGAGTACAACAACAACAAACAAATGCAAACAAGGCAACATAGGCTGCTAAGGAATCAAAACAAAGCAAAACTAGCAGGGCAAGCAAGCTACCCAAACAACTACTGCAACGAAGACAGCAAGCAAGCTGCCTAACCTGCTGTCAAACAAAAGCAAGCATAGCAAGCAAGGTAGCACAGCAGCACAAGAATACAGGGAAGCAGCATCAAAGCAAACAAAAACCTGCAACAAGATATATAACAGCAGGCTGCTATACAAGCAACATAAAGCAAAAAATATGCAACGCAATAGCAACACAACCCCAACCTGCTATCAAACAAGGAAACATAGGATGCTAAGGAACCAAAACAAGGCAAGCTGCAATGCAACAGGGAAAACAAGCTGTCCAACCTACAACAAAGTACACAATAGGAAAACAAACAAAACATAGCAAGCAAGGTAGCATAGGCTGCCAAGATGACAAGAGAAAGCAACAATAAGTAAGACAAATTTGAACAAGGAAAAATAACAAGTTAACTTGCTCATTAAACCAAGCATATCATCATTTTCCTTAAATCATACAAACCCTTCAGAATTTTAATAAGTAAAAAAAACTGTTTATTTTCATTGAAAGAGGAAAGGGAAAGATGAAAAAGATATCACCTAGACTGCATAATAACCCTGTCAATACAGTCAAAAAATCTGAACCAAACCTGCTCCAAAACTTGCCATTGCACACAAGTTGGCAAAACAAAAACTGCAGCCACAAAGTAATAAAGCAGTATCCAATACAGTTCAAAAATCTCAAAAAAAACTTCCCTCGAATTCTTACTCCTCAGTCACTATAACACAGAACCAGGAAGCAAAGAGAAAAGGGGCCAAGACAATATACAAACAGCTTATCAGAGAAAAAGGGCAAAAAAATAGCATAGATAAACCAACCAAACAACCAAAACAACCAGCAAGAGAGGATAATAGCCAACAAACAAGAGGACATTAAAAAAGGGGTCAAGCATACAGAAATCCACACAACCTCTCCCTAAAAAAGTTTTGTTCATATGTAAACCAAGATTACCTTCTAAACCTATTCAAAGTCCCTATGATCTTACTACTCCAAACAAATAGTTCTATCACTCATATAAATCCCCAACTTCATCCACAATACCTGCATATAATAACAATTATCAAAACGACAACTCAGCATCACAGCAAATGATCAAGGAAGCATAAAGAACAAGAAGTGAATTTACTCAAATCAAGCAGTTTGGACCTCTTTCAGGTAATATAACTCCACCATTTTGAATATTTTAGCTTTGAGCTTCAATTTGGCCTATATTCTATATCAATTCCTCAGTAGATTTTTTCAGTAGGATAAGGTTTTTTTTTTTACTGTGAGATGAAAAGTTTAAGGACCTGTTTTACCTGATACATATCACTATCAGGTGTGTGTTTCAAGAATCCATTTTTTTCTTTTGACTATAACACGAATGAAAAGCTCAAAGGGAGACCAATATAGATTTAGTATTCCCTGAAGCTGAGGTGTTGTGTTTACATTATCTTCATAAGCGCTGCCCAGCTGAACAAATTGAACATAAACACTTATCGATTTAAAAGTCACAGGAATTCGAATTATTGAAGGGTATCTTGTTGTTTACCTCAACCTTCTTCTCCAACCTTTAGATCCGCAACAATATCCTCCATTAATCCCTCTTTCTGTCTTCAACGAGCAAGAATCATTCATCGCCAAAACCAGATTCCAATCCGCTACTGTGTCAGCTACCTCATCGTAACCTTACCCTGTTATAACCCACCTCCATCTCCAACAATTTCTTCCACCGAATCCATACATCGCTTCTCGCTTAACTTCAACCTTGTCCCTCCATGCTGAGCGGTAGCCCACCACGCCTCCATAAGCCCTAATCTGCCATTGCTACTTCCATTGCAACAATTTGTCTAGCCTCTGTTTGAAGAGAATGCGATGAAAAATGATAATATTGTTGAGAAAAATAAAAGATTGGAAAGTAATTGTTGAATCGGTGAGAGAAGCATTGAAGGAAAAATGAAGAGGTTCACAGAGAGAGAGAGAGTGATAGCAAACTGATAAAGAGATGAAGCCAACCGCGACCATTCCCAAATGATTAGGGTTCAGTTGTTTCAAACCCTTGCACATTCTTCCCTTGGGCCTCTAACCCGACCCAGTAAACAGCCCAAGAAGCTTATCCTTTTTTACTTTCTGTTTTAAACAAAAATAATCATGGGGCCTTATGCCTTTTTTTTAAAGCCCAATCAGCATCAACCCCATTTTTCACTTCAACACCTCATTCTACTTTTTGTTCTGGTTTTGATTTTACACTTA
The DNA here is from genome assembly GCA_948472305.1 of Vicia faba. Taxonomy (NCBI): domain Eukaryota; kingdom Viridiplantae; phylum Streptophyta; class Magnoliopsida; order Fabales; family Fabaceae; genus Vicia; species Vicia faba. Next base: position 482,841,655 of record OX451740.1, on the reverse strand, counting down.
GTTTTGATTTTATTAATTTAATAAATCATAATTTTTGTTAATTAATTTTCACAATTTAGTTTAGTTCTAATTTAGTTTAGGACTTTGTAAATAATTTTACTAATTATTTTGTGCTTAAGCTTTAATTTGTTCATCTAATTTCTAAATAACAAAAACCCTAAAAGACAAAAAAAATACATGCATTTGATTTAATTCTTTAACTAATTGATAGAATAGATTTTTCTATTTTTCTTTTAAAACTTTTTTCAAACAAAAATACCAATAATTTCTATACTTTGTCAATTAATTTTATTTCATAGACTGTTATAATTTTAATTAATTATTTAATTCAATTTGGTTGTATTGATTGCCTATTTGGAATTTTAATCGCATTCGACTCATCCCCATTTGTGAATTTGTACCCCCATTTCCAAAAGCTCTGTAATAGCGTAGAATTTTAATTTCCGCAATTTACTGTTTTCTTTATACTGTATAGTAATTAGGCGTGCATGGCAAGATTTAAAATCAATCGCTAGATAACCTAACTTCAAAGACAAAATAACTTGAATCCAACACACTTTATCACACGCGCACCTCTAGGGTAACCTTGCTTGTTGCTCGGAAACACAGTCATGTCCTTCGAATATGGGATGCTTTAGAAAAGACCCTTCGATAAAAGATCGTTGTCCCTCGATGACCCTTTGATGTTGCCTTTGATAAAATGATCTAGTCCCTTACAAAAATTGCTAAAGCATCTCACAAGTTGCCTTCTATGACTGTACGATTGACCCGCGCCTGTCCCTTCACATCCAACGATGGGGATTCTTACCAAATTAATGGTAAGATAGCAACATATAAAGGAGGAAGAAAAGAACATTTAAGACCTTTCGAGTAGTTAGATTTGCTCCTAGTTGCTCGCTTGCTCACGATAAAAACATTTTCACATCAATACTTTCATTTCAAAACATTTTCGAAAGATAAAACATTTTTGTATACGTTCTTATAGAGACGAGAACTATTACAAAAACATCTTTTCAAAATCACTTTCAAAAACACACTACACAAACACTTCTTTGAACTGTTTTTTTGAAACAAAACTTTGTACGCATTCTTATAGAACCGAGAACCATTACAAAGACATTTCCAAAATACTTTCAAAGCCCACACCACAAGCACATTGTCAAACAAAAGCAAGTGATCTAGCGAGTAACTAAGAGCCCGTAGATAACTACTGATGAAAAGGGTGCTAATACCTTCCCTCTTCATAATCTACCCCCCGAGCCCAAAAAATAATCTCGAAAGGTCTTTCCTATGCTTTTTTCACCTTTCCTTTTGGATAAAAGAAAAGTCGGTGGCGAATCTTGCTATCTGCACAATGGCGATCAAATGCAAACGACCCGAGTCAGTTCTCCCTCCGTATCACACCTATGCTCATGACTAGAAATTGATGATCTATTTCTTCCAAGACAGTTTAAGTGGGGCATCTCTAGATTGGCATGCAGTTGGAGCGAGTCCATATCCAAACATGGGCCTAACTCGCTAACGCTTTATTAAAGCAATACAAGTACAACATGGACATGGATCCTAATCGCGTAGAACTTTAGAACTTATCTCAAAAGAAAGATGAGTCTTTCAAAGAATATGCACAATGATGAAGAGAAATGGAAACCCGTGTACAACCACCACTCCTTTAAAAAGAATCGGTCGATATGTTCATTGGAACTCTACAAGGTTTATACTATGATAAAATGGTAGGCAGTGTTTCCTCAGGGTTCTCCGACTTGGTGACTATTGGTGAAAGGATTGAAGCAGGTGTAAAGAGTGAAAAAATACAAGGGGCATCATCCAATGCTCCTTATAGTTCAAAGAAACATGTTCCTCACTTCTCGAAAAAGAAGGAGGGAGAAATTAATGTTGTCGCGTCACACTAGAAAATGCGGCAACCATTGGTAATTCCACGAGAACAACAACAACAGAACAGGTTTGAAAGGCCTCCGAGAATATTTGATCCTCTCCCCATGCCGCACAGTCAACTACTACAACATCTACTCAAGGCATCTTTAGTGAAGCTAAAACCACTAGCTCCTCCAATTGGGGAACTCCCGCCAAAATATGATGCAAATTCTAGGGTGCGAGTATTATGCTAACTCTCCTGGTCACACAATAGATAAATGTTGGGCCTTCCGACACAAATTTCAAGACATATCATATTCCCAAGATGTCACTTTTGATAAGCCTAATATCAAAACAAACCCCATGCCCCAACATGGCGGGCCAAATGTGAATGCAATTGAGATAGTTACTGACCGTGGGGCTGCTAAGCAGGTAAAGACTCCAATAGATCTCATGAGGGAACATTTGTTTGAACATGGTTTCCTTTTGGAACATAATGACACTTTTGAGAAGACTTTACAAAAATTGGTGGATCAAGGGATAGTCCAATTCGAGCGATACCCTGAAGAAGATTATATAGTTGCCATTGACGAAAATACAAAGAAGCCATTGGTGATTCCTTGCCATGGACCAAGTTTTGCCAAGAAAACTCTTGTAATTCCTTGGGGAGAGTCAAGTACAACGAACACACCAGTAACAATACCACGCCAAACACTGAGGATATTGGTACCTCCGAAAAGTACAATGGTGTTTAGGGGCCATCTTTTATACCATATAAAAGTGACAAACTTGTGCCATGGAACTACGATACTACTGTCTATATTAATGGTTTAAAACAGGAGTGTGATCCATCAATGAGTCAAGAGCCTGCAATTAGGAACATAGTAGGAACATGGGCATGACCCGTAGCAGTCGAATATATGGTCCCAAACAAAAAAAAGGATGACACTGTGGTTAAGGATAAAGGTAAAACTATCGTGGAAACAAGTCAAGAGCAAGAGCCTCCGAGTAAGAATTTTACCGATCAAGAGGATGAAGAATTCTTGAAAATAATCAAGAAAAGTGACTATAGGGTGGTGGATCAACTACACCAAACCCTGGCCAAGATTTCAATACTCTCGTTGCTCATTATTTCAGAAGCACACTGTTGTACCCCAAAATTTGCCCTCTCATTTTTCAGGAAATCATCCTGGATTCTCAAAGTCTCTCTGAAACAAATCCAAGTCCTGAATTATCATTTCTTCCCAAGTAAACCATTTACAAGAGCAAAATGATCACACAAGCTCTAAAGGCAACGCTTTTACCTTGAAAAATTAAATTCTAAACATTTGGAATTTTTCTCTAAAAAATGGATGTTTAAGAAGAAAATAGCACTTCAGAACTTCTGGACCAACCTCCAGACAGAAACGGTCAGAAGTTGCAAGCCTGGCTCAACGCAGTCAGAAGTTGGCTCTTCAGCAGCTACATTAACTCAGTTAGAGGTTGCAAACGTGGTTCAACACGTAAGCCTCAAACAGAACATGGCTCTTTCAGCAGTTACGCAAGCTCAGCCGGAGTTTGCTAGAGGAATGCAAAGGAAGCAAAGAAGTCTGAAGGCTCCTTCAGAACATGCTGGGATCAGAAGATGAAAAGGTCAGAAGAGTGGGTGTTACACTGACACAGAATCTCTAAGTCCAGGATTTCCAAAAGCAAATCTAAGGAACGTGTTAGAAAGTCAGGAGAATCCCCAGAATTTGATGAGACAGCAAGAGGCCAAGATCAGAGCTTGGTTCACGTTGTTTCTGGTAAAACAGAACTGCTGGTTCAGGTTTTCTCCTATTACAAGAATTTTGGTGTTGATAAGTCTCATCACCATTTAATGCTCATTAATGCTCCCAACCACTCCTGAACATTCATCCAAGAGGTCTCTTCACGTGTGGCTTGGTAAACACCTTTCTGCAGGCTTAGGCATGGGTCTACGCGCCACCTTCCACCTATAGAGGTCACTTATCCTCAATCCTTGCCTGCTGTTCTAGCCTAGGCTAAAAGGCTGTACATTCTCACAACTTTCCATGAACTTCTTTAAAAAAAAACAATTTAACCTCTATTGGCGCCTTTAACATTCAAGAATCCACAAGAGCTTTGCCTATAAATAGAGAACCATTGACCACTAAGAGGAAGTCCAGAAACCAGAAAAAAAATTGCTAGAAGAGAAACAAGAATTTTTAGCAAGAAAATACTTTGAAACTCTGTCAAAAAATCTTGGTGTTTAAAGAGCCTCAAACATAACTTTGATTCTCCTGTCTCAAAACCTCATTTGTACCCAGATTTCTTCTTGATTAAAGAAATACGCCCCTACAGCTTCTGACCACATATACTCTCCATCCACCCCTTCAAAAAAAGAACCTGTCCAGAACACCATCAGAGCTAAAAGCTAGCTCTCACTCACAAACTTTTCCAACACCCAGGTAAGCACCTGCTGACCTTCATCACGCTGCTAAGCATCATCAGCTTTGCATGCTCAAATAAACATAATGTAAATATCATGTTGCTGCTGATTGCGTTCTGAGGATTTTCATACCTCAGAATGTTTGAGTAGGAAGTAAATCAGTGTAGAACCTGCATGTGTTCTTGTTGGTTCTGTCTCCTGAAACGCTTTGACAGTTGCTGAAGTTGTCCCAAACATGTTTTCTATTCTGTGGAAAAATAACAAAATTGCAGGTATTCTGACTAGCACAGGGAGAAGCCAAGTGCTGACTTTGACGTTAGCACATCTGAAGCCTGTTTTTGCTGTCAATAATATCAGAACTTCTGAAGATTATTGTATTTCCAGCAGGATCAGAACTTCTGATATCCCCACTAACAAACTTTGTCTCGCAGCGCATGGGGGTCAAAACTTCTGATCTTCCCACTAACAGGTTTCTGTTTTGCAGGTGCCAGAATCAGAAGTTCTGACTCATACAGTTTAACCAAGAGGTTGATAATCTGGCAGCAGGCCTGAGTCAGAACTTCTGATGGCCTCTCAGCAGCGTGCTGGCTCCCTCTCTCTTTCTCTCTATCTTGCCTTTGTTATTTTCTTTTCTTATCTATTTTTCTCATTGAACCACCCCATGTACAAATATGTATCCCCACCCCCCTAATTGTTGTAATAGCATAGGATTTTATATTTCTGCTTTTTATCGCTTTCAAATATAAATGCTAGTAATTAGGATGTGTATGGCAAGATAAAATCAATGAAATAGAAAATCCTAATTCAAAGATAAACTCTTGTATGCAATAAAACACACTTGCACACTAACACCCCTAGGGTTACATCCACTTGGTTACCTAAACAAATGGGCCATGTTTGCATGTCAAGTATTTTGGCAAAACAAAACAAAAGCAAACAAAATGATCATAGTCCCTCGATGACGCTATTGGAGTTGCCTAAACAAAATGATCACAGTCCCTCAAGAAAATTGCCAAAATACTTGACACTATTGCTTTCGTGGTCTATACGATGACCCACGCCCGTCCCGTTAACATCCTAACACAAGGTTGTTCACTAAATACAATGGTGAAACAACACTGTTAAAAGGGTCAAAACATGAGAAATATCTTTGAGTAAATTTAGGGTAGATAGCTCTTAGTTACTTGATCAAAAACTTGCAAAACATCCTTGCCATTTTTCAAAAACACACATCACAACACAATTTAAAAACAACTTTCAAAAACATTGAAAACTTTTTCAAAAGACAATACACCTTTGTATACATTCAAACAAGAATCATTACAAAGGTTGCCACAAATGGCCTCTTTTCAAAATATCTTTCAAAACCACACACAAAGCACCACTTCAAACAATTGAAAATGCAAAGCAAGTGATCTAAGCAAGTAACTAAGAGCCCATGGATAACCATGGATAGAATGGCTGCTAATACCTTCCCTTTCTATAATCTACTCCCCGAACCCAAGAAAACATCTCAAAGGTTTTTCCTGTGCTTTTTAACCTTTCCTTAGGATAAAATAAAAAGTCGGTGGCGACTCTTGCTAAACCGAAACATTTGCGAACACAAACGCAAAATCCCAAGTCAGTTCTCCCACCGTATTACACACACCGAGACTCTCTAATGAAGATTATGAGTTCTGCTCATGTTACGAAGGAGATTACAGTAAATCAATTTGATGGAGTCGTGGCTAATCTGACATCAGGATCACGCCTAGGCTTCAATGACAGTGAGTTGCCTCCACAAGGAAGAGCGTACAACAAGGCACTACACATTTCCATCTATATAGGGACTACTAGCCTATCTAAGGTGCTCACCAATACTGGTTCCGCCCTCAATGTACTACCAAAAGCCAGTATGATGAAACTAACAATAGAAGGTGTTGTTATAAGATCAAGTTTTATAATGGTTAAAGCTTTCTATGGCTCCTAAAGCACAGTGTTTGGAGAAGTGGATCTGCCTGTCAAGATTGACCGATAAATGTTCTACATTATATTTCAGGTGATGGATATAGAAGCAACATATACATGCCTTCTCAGGCGACCTTGGGTTCATGCAGCAGGGGCTACCACCTCAACCCTACACCAGAAGTTAAAGTTCCTCGTTAAAGGAAAGTTGGTTGTAATCAACGGGGAAGAGGATATCTTTGTAAGCCACTTGGAGTCCTACAAATGTATCAGTGTGGACGAAGGCAATATGGAAACACTATTCCAGGTCCTAGAAGTCGCTTCAATGGTAACCCTACCGATAGAGAAAATCAAGAAATAAGGAACTACCATGACTTCGTGGAGAGATTTACAAACAATTGTGGAGGATCGTACATCAAAAGGTTGGGGAAAGCTTGTGGAGATGCCTGGGAAGAAAGATCATTTAGGTTTGGGCTACAAACGTGTCAAAGGCTATTCAGAAAGGTAAAGGGAATTTTCTCTCATCCAGGAAACCTTTGTCAGCAAAGGAGTAGAGCATGGTGGACAAGTGGCAATAATATCCAATATGAGCAACACCAAAGAAGCATCCAATTTCATCTGTGAATGTGCTCCAGACGAAGAACTCAAGAATTGGACAGCTATAGAGATTCCAGAGATATTTTTCTTTCCAAAGTAATTTTTATGTTTTTTAAAGAACCTATGTCACGCCCGAGGCATAAGGGTAGCTTGTAAGGGCCCCCATTTATTTTCAAACAATATTTTCAAACAGTATTTTCAATTAATAAAAGTTATGTTTTGCTAAGATCCTTGTATTTATTTTGCATTTCTCTTTTATTTTTTAAAATGGCAATACTTTTTCATATGCATCTTTCAATTCCACTTTCTAAAAAGCACCAAAACATGATAAAATGTACAGATCCACATCTAAACTCACTGGTAACGATATTGCTACTATCTGATATAATTTTTGATGCACCAATTAACCAAGATGAAGAGGAAGATGAGGAAGATCTTGAACTCTTAAAAGAATTGGTGAGGTTACTAGAGAAACAAATGGATAATATACAACCGTACCAAGAATCTATTTAGATCATAAACCTTGGGACGAAAAAAGATCCAAAAGAGATAAAGCTAGATGCAACCTTGGAGAAAAGCGTCAAAGGAAGGTTGATCAAGCTTCTACATGAGTACATGGATATATTCGCCTGATCTTACCGAGATATGCCAGATCTAGATACAAATATTGTGGTGCATAAACTACCTCTCAAAGAAGGTTGTTCTCCATTCAGGCAGAAACTTAGAAGAACTAGTCCAGACATGTCTGACAAAATTCGAGAAGAAGTCCTTAAACAATTTGACGCATGTTCTTAAACGTGGTAGATTATCCACCTTGGATAGCTAACTCGTGCCAGTGCCCAATAAGGACGGTAAAGTACGCATGTGTGTGGATTATCGGGATCTAAACAAAGCAAGTCCCAAAGACGATTTCCCGTTACGTCACATAGATGTTTTGGTGGATAACACAACTCAAGCTTCAGTATTCTCTTTCATGGATGGTTTCTCAGGATATAATCAAATCAAAATGGAACCCGAGGACATGGAAAAAACTACTTTCATGACTCCTTGGGAAATCTTCTGTTACAAACTAATTCCCTTCAGTCTAAAGAACGCAGGGGTAACCTATCAACGAGCAATGGTCACGTTATTTCATAACATGATCCATAAATAAGTCGAGGTATATGTGGATGATATAATTTCCAAATCCCATACGGAGGAGGATCACATCATTCACTTGCAGAAACTATTCAAACGTCTACGGAAATTCAGACTGATGTTGAATCCGAACAAATGTACATTTGGTGTTAGGCCAGACAAGCTATTAGGTTTCATTGTGAGTGAGTAGGCATCAAGGTGGATCCCGAGAAGGTGAAGGCCACACAAGAGATCCCAGCTCCAAGAACAGAAAAAGAGGTTTGTGGTTTCTTAGGACGATTGAATTACATCTCAAGGTTCATATCACACATAACTTCTATGTGTGAGCCTATATTCAAACTACTCAGGAAAGATCAATCAATGGAGTGGAATGAAGAGTGTCAAACAACCTTTGAAACAATAAAGCAATATCTACAAGAACCACCGACCCTGATGCCACCGGTCCCTGGCAGACCACTTATCATGCACTTAATAGTGCTTGAAGGATCTATGGGATGTGTATTGGGGAAACACGACGAAACAGGTAGAAAAGAGCATGCAATCTACTACCTAAGCAAGAAATTCACTGACTATGATACCCGGTATTTACTCCTCGAGAAGACTTGTTGTGCTTTGGCTTGGGCTGCTAAACGACTGAGATAATATATGTTAACTCACAACACATGGTTAATAGCAAGAATGGATCCTTTGAAGTATGTGTTTGAAAATCCAGCTCTTACAAGAAGAATCACTCGATGGGAGATATTGTTATCCGAATACGACATCCAATATGTTACTCAAAAGGCTATCAAGGGCAGTGTACTGGCTGATCACCTGGCTCATCAACTATTGCCATAATATCAACCGATGAAGTTTGACTTTCCAGACAAATATGTCATGGTTATAAGTGACTAAAAGATACCAGGACCCAATGAAGGACCTGAACTAGAGGCACGATGGACACTCATGTTTGACGGAGCTTCCAACGCACCAGGACATGGAATCAGAGTTGTATTGACATCTCCAAAGAATTTTCATAAACCTTATACTGCAAGGTTATGTTTTGATTGCACCAACAATATTGCCGAATATGAAGCTTGTATATTGGGCCTATAAGTTGCTATTGATCTAAGGATTAAACACCTCGAACTATTTGGAGAATCAGCGCTAGTCATATACCAAGTCAACGGTGAATGGGATACTCGACATCCCAAATTGATTCCATATCGGGATTATGTTTTGAAGCTAGATAAGGAGTTCACTGAGATTACTTTCACTCACATTCCGCAAGAAGAAAATCAGATGGAAGACACCTTGGCAACATTGGCAGCCATGTTCAAAGTAACCTGGCCAAATCATGAACCACACATCTCAATCAGACATTTTGAAGAACCTGTGCACTGTCTCGCCATTGAAGAAGGACCGGATAACAAAACTTGGTTCTATGACATTAAGAGGTATTTGGAGAAACAAGAATATCCAGAAAGCGCCCCAGTAATTGACAAGTGAACCCCATGAAAGCTAGATGCAAAGTTCTTCTTAAATTGGGATGTGTTGTAAAATAGAAACTACGATATGGTGTTGCTAAGGTGCATGGAGAAACATGAAGCAAATACACTTATGAGAGAGATCCATGAAGGAATCTTAGGGACTCATACAAATGGACATGCCATGGTTAGGAAAATCTTAAGAGCAAGTTATTATTGGTTGACAATGGAAGCTATTTGCTACCATTATACGAAGACATGCCACAAATGTAAAATCTATACTGACAAGGTGCACATACCACAAACTCCTCTGAATGTACTAAGCTCACCATGGCTATTTTTGATGTGGGGAATAGATATGATAGGGATGATTGAACCAAAGGCTTTTAATGGATAATGATTCATACTAGTCGACATTAATTATTCACTAAGTGGGTAGAAGATGCGTCCTATGCAAATGTGACAAGACAAGTGGTTACTCGGTTTATCAAGCAGAACATTATATGCCGATATGGGGTTCCTAGCAGAATTATTATAGACAATAGGTCCAACTTGAATAACAAAATGATGAAGGAATTATGCGATGATTTCAAAATTGAGCATCATAATTCTTCGCCTTACCGACCAAAGATGAACGGGGCCGTTGAAGTTACCAATAAAAATATTAAGAAGATCATTAAGAAAATGGTGAATAAATATAAAGATTGGCACGAAATGCTTCCCTTTGCTTTACATGGCTACCGTACCTCAGTATGATATTTGACAGGTGCAACTCATTTCTCTCTTGTTTATAGCATGAAGGAGATACTCCCTGTGGAAGTAGAGATTCCATCACTACGAGTCCTAATGGAAACCAAGCTTGAAGAATCAGAATGGGTTCAGACACAACTTGATCAGCTCAAACTTATTGAAGAAAACGCTTAACAGCTCTATGCCATGGGCAGTTATACCAAAAGTGGATGAAGAAGGCATTCGATAAAAAGGTCTGTCCTCGAGTTTTTAAAGAAGGAGATTTAGTTCTCAAGAAGATTCTGCTACCTCGTCTAGATTCACGTGGTAAATGGACACCTAACCACGAAGGTCCATATGTGGTTAAAACAACATTCTCGGGAAGAGGTCTTATCCTCACAACAATGGATGGGAAAGAACTACCACATCTGACAAACTCCGACGCTGTTAAAAAATGCTATATAGAAAAGGCCCGCTAAGACGAAACCTTAAACGAACGACTTAGGCAAAAAGGGGTATCCTGATGGATTGATAACCCTAAAGGGAGATCCAGGGAAAAATTCGGGACATATAAAACAAAATCATTATCTCGGTGGATTGAAAACCCGAAAGGGCGATCCAGGAAAAAGTTAGGGATCTTATTCACAAAAAAAAGAACAAATAAACTGCAATCCGAGAGTTCATTACCATGACTAAGGATTGATCTAAATCATCTGACTCAGAAGCAAAGAAGATTAGAATGATCAAAGGACATTGGAAAAATAGAAGTATCGATTATCATTTTCAAATTTTTGTTAAGCTTTCTGTAATTACCTCTTTTTAGGAATTTCATCTTGTATTCTCTCCTATTCAAAGGCATTTTCATTAATAAAACAATCTATTTTTTCAAATTCTGTTTTTCAACTGTGATTTTCTTTTTCTTGACTTGTTTGCAAAATACTACGATTATTTCTTGTCAACAATGCGTCGAAATTGTCTTGGGGGATTTGACACTAAATAGAGGCATTTGATAAAACATCAAAAAGCACTTTGGTTAGAAAAACGTCCAAAGAAAATCCACGTATACGTCCACGCCTACGCCTGCGATGCAAATTGCCATTGTCAATTTGACATTGTTCACCTTAACATATAAAATTAAAATCAACTTAGAGACATCATGAAGAAACAACAAAAAACATTGGTAAGTTGGTGACTTAGAAAAAACCAATGGTTTAAAAGGAGAAAATTATCAAAAAACATTTACAAAACACTTGGTGCGTGTACATATGAGACATTCAGTATATATATATATATATATATATATATATATATATATATATATATATATATATATATATATATATATATATATATATATATATATATATATATATATATATATATATATATATATATATATATATATATATATATATATATATATATATATATATATATATATATGAATCACTTGGGTATCATGTCAATAGCAACGTCATTGGGTATCATATCAATTTAGGGTGTTGTACCCCAAAATTTGCCCTCCCATTTTCTCCAAGATATCTTCTTCATGCTCCTAGGGTTTTCCACTACTCAAGGCTACCAAGGCTTCTCAGACCTCAGGACATGTCAACTGATTTTTTGTTTCACCAGGGGTTCAGGGTTGCAAGTGTTTCAAAGTAAATCACATTTTCTCCTATCTATTGGCTCTTGCATTAGGGTATTGATTACTGAAGTGTGTGACATCTTTCATGACTAAATTCTTGGATCAATTATCATCCCGAGTTTTGTCTCAGTACACTTTCAATCATCAACTAAGGTTCAATGGACTTAAGATATTTGTGGTTACTCTCATTTCCATATTTCAAATGATACCTTCATCAAAGGATCCTTCAAGGAGTTGATTATTGTATTGCCCATTAAATCAAGATACCCTTTGTTGAATTGAGAGCAAGGAATTTTTTGTTATCTTGTAGATTATTACTTATTAATGTGGATTGAGGAATTGGATCGTTGTGGATTTATTATTGTGGGAGTGTTCATTCAAGTGATTTTTTTGATTCAATTTTCCAAGTGGTTTCATATTCCACAGATGGAAGTTTTGTTCGCGTGAAAGTGAACAATGAGTTGAAATTCTTTATTTAAAGTAAAATCTTAACTATGCTCAAGAATTCAAGTTCAAATGATAATTGCAAATGTAAGATTTTATCTCAAGTTCAAAGATTCATGTTTTAACCAAAATTCATTCAAGTTTATCTCAAAACCATTCAACATGGCAAGTTTAATTCAAAGAATTTCCAAACTCATTCAAATATTTCATTCAAGATTTAACTTGTTTTACAAGCACTTTGGCAAAAAGTTTGTATTACAAATTCCATTTTGAAAGTTTACAAGAGAGGCATTGATACAAATTGAAAGGTTGAAGGATTTTTGTTCCTAAATCACTTCAAATTACAAGACAAGTTTTAATTCTTATAAGGAAAATGAAGAGAGTTTCTAAACTCATTTTAATCTATCCTATGAGATTCAATGACGAGACTTCAAAAGCTTCAAACTTCAAATTTCCCTCCAAGATTCATCTATGGAGGCCACTGCCTTTTCTTCCACTTTGTATTGCCATCTTCTTCCTCTCATTAACCATACATGAAACAAAAGAAAGGGAAATTGTTAGTATAATCATCAATAACTTTGAGTAAGAGATAATTAAGAAGTTTTCAAGAAAGTTTATTTTCAATTTCATCATAAGGGTTTGAGCAAGGAATCAGAATTAGGGAGTTTGAATTCAATCATGTTCATAAATCCAACAAAAGGCCTCATACTTTTTCTCAGCAAATCATAATTTCAGTTTAATCATAGGCCTAACTCCATCCATTGCAAATCACAAACTAATTTTTGTTCACAAAGGAGGTACAAAAAGAATAAACTCAGGATTTCATCATAGGCAACAAAGTCAGAATCGCAATAGTCCAGCCCAAGCAACAAACATCACAGAAATCAGAAAATATAAACATATTAGATATCTAAAAGCCCAAGAACGAAATTCAAAGGCCTGTTAACAAAAAAGGATGGAATCCAGCAACGCATAAACCCTAATTATATCAATATAAAAGAATAATCATTGTCACAATTTTCAAGACAGAGCCACTGTACATAATACAGAAGTAGAGCAAACACCAAACCCTAGTTTCTCATCATATTCTCAAAGCCACAAACCCTTCAGAAATCAAAAGAGAGAAGGAGGAAGAAAATATTTCGAATCACAGAGTTCAGAGAGAATCAATACAAAATTCAGAATCTCAGAAAGACCTCACCAGGAAAATTGGGTAGCACGAGTCTCTGACCCCCACTGGACTCCTTATTTTGATGCCATTTTTGTTTCGTTCTCAGCAAAAGGTAGTCAAACGGTGTACTCAGGACACTGATTCTCGCTTCCCCTCTATATTTTGTTTGATTTTTGTTGATATCTGAAACTAGGGTTTTCAGAAACCCCTTTCTAGATCTCGCCTCTATTTTAATTTTTTTTGCATAAACAAGCCTCAGATTAGAGATGAAGATATAAAGATAAAGAGATAAATGTAAAAAAATTGAGAATGAGAGCAATCCGCGGTGCCACTGCCGTGATGTTCATCATTGTCATTGTGAGTCTTCATCACCGCCGCTGTGATGTTCTTCGACACCACCTCCATGTTCTTGCAACACCACCACGTTGGGTTATTTAAGTGTTAGTGGATGAATAATGTAGAGAGAGTCAGAAGTAGAGAGAGAAGATTTATACTTTTTTGATTTAAGTTTTTCTTCATTTTGTTAACTATGTTGAGACTGTAGCTTGCTCCAGTGATGACAGTTGTCACCACCCCTAGTCATCCACATGTATGCCACGATACAACATTCCCATTAGTTACCGTATGCCTTCGATCTCTGAGCCTCTTGATCGTGATCAGAATCCATCATACAACATCCGATGCACTCAGAAGCGTGTTCCACGCTGTGTAACACCCAATATTTAATTAATTATTTAATTAAATATGTTCGACTTTATTCATGAAATTGGGTGATGTTGTGAAATGTCGATTTAATTTGTTATGCGGTTATTTGATGAATTGGTTGATTTAAGTTGTAGAAATAATATTATTAATAATATTATAATTATATAAGACTATTTATTTAGTGGGCTTAGTTGTTGTGTTGGTTATAGTAAAAAGTGGGGGTGTTGACTAGTAGGCCTAATAAGACTAAATAGAATAATAATAATGTTATTATAAGAAAATAGGAAATATAGAAAATTAGGTGTTATCAGTAAGAAAAGAAAAGAGTCTTGGAGAAGAGAGAGATATGTAGAAGCTGCAACATAGAGGCAAGGTCGGAATTTTTATCGTAGAGCAACCTTCAATCTAAGGTAAGGGTGGGGTTCTGACTCTATAATAGGGTATGTGATGAGTGATATATGGGATTGGGTTGTAGAATTGTTTTGTTTGTGTTGGAAATTTTATATATTGTTGCTTGATGAGGAATCAATGAATTAGGGATGAACAATGATGCCCAAATGATGTATATTTGATGTAGAAACATAGGATAATAATAGATGATGATTACCCATTATTTGGTGATGTTATAAGATCCTTAATATAGTGAAATCGCAGAAAATCGCAGTAAAATGCAGAAAAAACCATGTTTTTGGAGTTTGAGTCGACTCAACCTGAAGGGGGGTCGACGCGATACAACCCGCCAGGCAAGGAAGTTTTGTCATGCAGTTTTGCGTCGACTCATAGTAATTTTTGCATCGACTCATACAGGGTTTTGCGTCGACTCATACATCAAGTTTTTTGGCAGATTTTGTAACGGCCATAACTTTTGAACCGTAACTCCATTTGATGCGCCATTCGAAGCGTTGGATAGATAACACGATGAACTATGTTTATAAGGAGTAAACTGAGGGATAAAAAGGATAATTATGGTACCAAAGTTAGGATAGAGTTAGTTTCCCGCGTTGAATCGCTATGATGTTTTGTGGTGATGAAGTATGATAATGACATGACGATCTTATGATAACGCTTGGTTCATAATAATATTAATAATAATAATGAGGTAGTATTATAGTATAATAATTTGTAGAAGCTAGTAATTAGAAATAACCATTTATATAATTATTAAGCCGGTATAGTTGAATTGTCAGAATAATTATACGGAAGAATTGTTGTATATTTTAGTCGATACGAGTGTGGAATGTTTGGCTGAAAAATATGAATTTCAGGTGGTAGTGAATTGTTAGGCTTATGGCCACTGTTGATTTATGTTGAGTTGTCGTGATGTTGTGATTTCCACTGTGAATCCTTGTTGATAATGCGAAGTTGCAAGAAAATTTAAATGATGATGAATTACTTCTATTTACTGGTAATAACGGTGATGTGGGCTTATGCCTTACGATGGATGATGATTGTTGTGAGTATGTGATAGTGCATTCATTGAGTCATATACATTTGCATACTCTGTGATGGCCTGGATTGGCAAATTGCGAAGAAGGCTTATGCCTTGTTGATGCCTCTATTTATTTGCAGATTTTTTAAGATGGGAGTTCTGCTCCATTGGTACCACATGAATTTGCATAAAGATGAGTTGCATTCGGTATTGCATTCTGAGTCATTGTGCGGTTGATTTGATTATGTTTATGATGTTAAAACTTGAGAAGTGGTGAATATGTATGAATTCATTCTAATGTAATAGTTATCATACATTCTATTATATTGTTCGATATCTCACCCCTTTTGTTTGAATGTTACCCCGATGTTGGTAACGTGCAGGTAACCCAGAGTGAAGGCGGTATACCTTCAGTAGTTTTAGTCGGTGTCATTGCTCTGATACGTAACACTCAGGGGGATGAACGCTTAATGCTTTTAGTTATTGTTATTTCAGTTATTGAACTTTAAGTTGATTGTTGTTAAGTACTTGCTATTTTGAAGTTGCTTTAACATTGGACAAAGATGTTGTTATGATTCCGCTGTGTAGTTGTTCAATTTGTTGGTTTAAAAGATTAACTTATTGTTGGTTCATCCGAAGTTTTAAAGTGTTATGTATCCATGTTGAATGCAATGGTTTTAAGTCATAATTGTAGCATCCTGGTTTGGCTGTGAATTATGTAACTCTGATTATTTTACTTATCGATTGGGGTAGAATTAGGGTGTTACAAGTTGGTATCAGAGCAAGTCAGTTTGTCCAGCCAAGTTGTCAAGTCGTAGTTTTATTCAACAATCGAGTATTGTTATTTGAGTTCTAATAGTTGTTTATGTTGTAGTGATAAGTTGATATGGCTGGAAGGAATGATGTTGCACTTGTTGTTGCTTTAGAAGTGATGGCGCATGTTATGGAGAATCATCCGAATGCTGACAAGAATGCTAGATCTCGTAGCTTGGCGACTTTCCAAAGGGAGAATCCGCCTTCCTTCAAGGGTAAGTATGATCCTAACGGAGCATTGGATTGGTTAAAAGAGATTGAGAGAATCTTCCGTGTGATGGACTGCACTCCAACATAGAAGGTTTGGTATGGTACTCATATGCTAGCAGTTGAGGCTGATGACTGGTGGCTAGAGACTTGTCAGAGGTTGGAGGCTGCAGGTGAAAATGTCACTTGGGCTGTGTTTGTAGCGGTATAAATGTTCAAGACTAAGCCATTAGATTGACTAGACTTTATACAAATCAAAATAAAAATCGCCACCGCGCTTTATTGTTTCCAAAGGAATTGGAAAAGAGCGAATAACCCAAAAAGAGGGGGAAAGATTCAAGGTAAGGGGGTTGGTTATGAAAAGTGAAGGTATTAGCATCCTAAACATCTACGGTACTCCGCAGGAACCTCTTTGTAAAATCCGTATGTTTTGGCTATATAAAAAAATGTGTTGTATATAAAATGGATGGTGGAGGTGAGAAAAGAAATATATTTTTTATGATTTTTGCACCCGCCGCGGTTGTGAACCATTATTGCCTACGTACCACCTTACGTGCAATAAGCGATCAGGGTACACATAGTTCCTCTTTTAAAAATTTGAAACACAAATGCGTTGGTCAATTTTATGAGATAAAACATCATCGTCATTGTCCGTGTGGAAAACATACTTACTACCCACAATCATGAGAAAGGAGAATTTGCATCATCTCAAAGTGGAGGATATGGCTTGGATTTTAAAATCTACAATGCCTCACTCAACACTCTAGTGGAAAATATCTCTCTTCACTACATATTGTAGAAGTATAGTTGTTTGCATCACTACAAGGATTGACAAGAATTTAATCTTTTGAGAAAAAGTTTAAAGTAAAAGCCAAAGAGGCAAAATGGTTTGAATGAGATTGATTGACTTTTAGTCTTCTCATAAAAAATGTCAACGTATTATTAAATTGATTGAAGTTTATTTATGAAAAGGTTTTTGTAAATGCATGGACCTAAGTCTAAGTTTATTATGAAAGTAGTTTAAGTTTCAAAACAAGAAGAGTTTTCAAAAGGAGGAAGAAGATTTTTGAAATTAAAGAAGATGGGAGGAGAAGAAGGGACCATCCTAAAGCATAAGGTAAAAGCTAGGGATAAGAACCATCTAACCAACAAGAAGCCAAAACTTGACATTATGAGCCAAGATGGAATTCCCATTCCTTGGATTGAAACCAATCAAGCAAAAAGATAATAGACCTCTTGAGAGAACCAAACTTCAAGTGTATTAAGTCTTCATAAAAATTGGGCAGAGTAATGGTTGTATGCAGGTGAATTCCATATTATAAACAAAGGGTATAATCACAATAACCTGCACACAAAACAAACAAACAACCCAATGTCTTGAGGTAAACCTCAAAAGCTCCAGAAAAATAATCAGATAAGATCACAAGGTTTCCAAGATAGGACAAGGTTTCTAATCCTAAGTCCAAGAAATAGTCCCATGCTCCATAATGGCAAGGATAGTAACCAAATAGTCCAAGTGCCATTAAAAGTTTTTTAGGGTTTATGTTGATTATTAAGTATTTTAAGAAAATAAAAGAAAAGCTCAAGTGAGCAAAGTAAAAATGACAAGAAAATAAATGCTAAAATGAGCAAAGATGAAAATGACATGAAATGAAAATGCTAAAAAATAAATAGTACATAAAGCATAAAAAGAATAAAAGCATAAGATAAACAAGTCAATAATTAGTGGTTAGTTGGATGACCATCTTGAAACTTGCATTTGGAACTCATTAGAGGATTGGTAGAACCAAAGCCTCCACACAACAAGTTGCATTTGCTTTTTGTCAAGTATATCATCCATTTGGAATTCTCATAAGTACCATTTAATGATCAACGATGTTTAAGTGATCCGCATTGACCAAAGGTGTTGTAGATCCATTAGAGGATTGATAGACAAAATCCTCCACACAATGAATCTCAAGGTTATTGGATCAAAGAGATTAAATTAACATACTTCGACTTTCAATCATAAGTTTGGGCCACGAATGATCATTTATTCGAATTGGGACAAAATTTAGCGCTATGTTAAGCAATCATAAGTGGACTTATATAGAAGTCACACCTACTTTGAGGACGATCAATAGCAATCTATGCACCATTTGTTTTTAGACATGATATAGATATCATGCTCCAACAACATTTAGTGCAATGAGAAGAGGATGAGAAGAAGGGGGATTAGGGAAAAAGAGAAATCATATTTGAATAAATATTTAATCAAACTATTATTAAAATCATTCATCCATTTTGGTGGAGTTTAACTCAACACCATGGATCCAATGATGTTAATAAAGTCATGATCAAAAAATCAACCCAAGACAGCCAGAAAATGATCACAAAATAATATCACATTTAATATATATATATATATATATATATATATATATATATATATATATATATATATATATATATATATATATATATATATATATATATATATATATATATATATATATATATATATATATATATATATATATATTAAAAGGTTAAAAAAATGTAAAAGAAAATGGAAAATAATGAGGAAAATATCAATTATGTTCAAATTATTCAAGAAATGAAAAATTAGGCCATAGAAAAATCAGAAATGGATCCAAATATTTTTATAAAAATTTTAGTAATTTTTAAAAGTCAGAAAATATTTTTAAACTATAAAATCGGAAAATAAAATAAAACCAAAAAAGATGTGGACCATCAGATCAAAGTCAAAACGCGTTAGTAAGCTAATCCAATGGATCAGACGCGCTGTGCTTGATATAGACCTTAGTGAAATACACATGTGATCAGAAAAAGGGCAACCAATAAAATTAAAATGCTTGGCACACTATCATTGCCGGAGACGAGACATGTCATCGTCTTCAACCTCCAGACACCCTGCAATGGGGATTTTGTGAGATCCTTCAAACGGAAAAATTAGGATCCCTGGCTAGCATCATTGAACTCGTCTCTTCAAGACGATTTTAACACAACTATTGCGCCAAATTTATATAAAGTATGGAGAGAGCTATGAATAAAAAACTCAGAAAATAGCGAGCACCTTCAATTTGAGATTTCTCTCTCAATTCTCAATGGATTTAAAAATTGTAAGCAACATTAGAATCAGACAAAGGAGTAGAACAGATTAGTGCTTGATTTGGATTTGATTGGTGGAGAATTCTACCTTTTCGAAGTTCAATTAAGAAGCTCTGAAACTGGACTTCTATAGCTTAAATTATGGGTCGTTTTGATTGCTTTAAGTGCTGGAGAGTTTGTATGAAGTTCAAGGATGATGAATGCGCAAAGAATTTTGGAAACGGAAGCTTAAATTTCAAAAACTGAATTCAGAAAAAGTGGGTTCGTGTGAGGTTTTGGCAGGGTGTTCTTAGATCTCTAAGCTTGGGAAAATGGATGGAGGATGACCCTCTATTTATAGGGAAGCAAATGGGATCAAAAGGGAGAGTGAATGATGCGTTTTGGAGGGAATTCTTGTGGGTCTGCATCATGAAGAAAGTGTGACTCAAACTTGATCAAAACTCAGCCAAATCGTGTGTTTCATGATGCTAATCACTTCTGGAAAGTTTCTAATCATGATTAGAAACAAAAACGCGTAGAAAACTTGTGATTAGATGCCAAAACAAAGATTTCAAAATCCTGACTTTGTGAAAAATTCAGTTTCAAACTACCAAATTTAAATCCACGACATTTCCAACTCAAAGGGTCTTAGGGAATAATTCTTGATGCTTTTGAAAGATGAGGTTACAAGCTTTGCAATGGAAAAATAATGGAATCAAATAGATGCTTGAGCTGAAAGTTACATGGAGTCAAAGTTGAAGAAAAAGAGTTGACTTTCCATACTTAGAAATATTTCAAGTTCTTCTACAAAAATGACTTATAATCTTTTGTATCCAAACATGGCCTTCCACTTAGAATTTGCTCTTGACCAAAAAATATGGAATGAAGTAGATCTCTTGAATGACATTTTTCAATTTGAAACACACAAAATCTCAAAAAATTGAGCAAGTTATGACATGTTGAAGTTGGCCAAAAATCACTAAATGACCTATAATCTTTTGCATTCTTAAGGCAACTTCCATTCATTTTCTCACTTTGCACATAAAAGAAGGCATGAAGTACACATCTTTAAGATCATCATGAAAAATGAATGGACTTAAGGTGATAAAAATTGTCCAAGTTACGACCATTTGAAGTCACATATGGAAAATTGGGGATTCATCTGGATGACTTGTAACCTTTCTTCTTCCCCAAGTTCCTTCCACATGAAAACTCCTTGGAACTTTTGAAGTGATTTGTTTATAACTATTTGAAGGTAAGGATGTCCTTGGAATCACTCAAAAATACCAAAATATGAGCAAGATATTCTCCTTTGAAGTTCAAAACCCTAGCCTCTAGATCAAGAGAATGCTTTGAGGAACTTTGACAAGTTTGAACAAACTTCTTGTGCCAATATTCTTTCTTTATGAATAGAAGTTGTTGAGGATGATGAGGAGGACTCATATCCACCAAAACCACTTCCATATCTTGAAATTTGAGAGAAATATGTTCTTGTGACCAATAGGAGCAAGACCTTGTCTAATCATGACAACTTCTTCCTTCAACCCTTTGTATTTTTGAATCAATTTTGATAACTTTGGAAAATGTGAACCAAAGTAAGCCTTGTCATGCCATTTCTTCTAAAACAACTTCAATAGTGAAGTTTGAATCCCTCAAGCTATGTTGACTAGGGCATGGAAATAAACTCATGAACCCATGAAGCAGCTTGCTAAACCTCATTGCCTTTACCTACATTATTAACAAGTAAGGAAAACCAAGTTTGAATTTTATTAATTTTGAAAGAAAATCAAGCAAAACATTCATGATCACAAAAGAAAACAAGTCAAGGTGCTTGGTAACTCCTCAAAAGAGAAAGGCTAAAGATAGGGAGAAGAACCAAAAGCCCTAATGTGATCTTGTTGTGATTGAATCAACATGGTATGATGAAGGAATCTTAGGGGCAAAAATTGGGGTACAACAACTGCCCTTATTTAAGTTTCTTCTATCCGGAGATACGAAGGTTAAAAATCTTTGTGTAGACATGATCAAAGAAACTTAAATATAAAACAAACCCTATTTTTGGCCCTAAGATGCCATGCAAATGCTTATGCATATGAGCAGTACCAAAGAGACGCAAAGTATCACTGGGGATTCCACAAAAGTAAAGAAAAAAAGGAGCAACCCCACCAGGAAAATAAATCACTGGTGGGCCAAAAGAACTGAATCAGAGGGGAATATAACAAGCATCGACGTTCACTACTGATGTCCTACCAACGTTCACCAAAGGTAGAAAGAGAAAATATATCATCATACCACCGCCGTTCACTGATGATGAACTATCAACGTTCACTGAAGATAGAAAAAAGATAATAAGAATCAACGTTCATTGCTGATGTCTTACCAACATTCACTGAAGGTAGAAAGAGAAAATATATCATCATACCACCGCCTTTAACTAACGATGAACTATCAACGTTCACTGAAGATAGCAAAAAGATGATAAGCATCAACGTTCACTGCTGATGTCCTACCAACATTCACTGAAGGTAGAAAGAGATAATATATCATACCACTGCCATTCACTGACAATGAACTATCAACGTTCACTGAAGATAGCAAAAAGATAACAAACACCGACGTTCACTGCCGATGTCCTACCAACATTCACTGAAGGTAGAAAGAGAAAATATATCATACCACCACTGTTCACTAACGATGAACTATCAATGTTCACTGAAGATAGCAAAAAGATAATAAGCATCAACGTTCACTGCCGATGTCCTACCAACGTTCACTAAAGGTAGAAAGAGAGAATATATCATACCACCGCCGTTCACTAACGATGAACTATCAATGTTCACTGAAGATAGCAAAAAGATAATAAGCATCGACGTTCACTTCCGATGTCCTACCAACGTTCACTGAAGGTAGAAAGAGAAAATATATCAAGTTTTCCCCAAAATTATGTTGTTTTACCTAGAACGGGTCTCAACTTCTTCTTTAACCAAGGAAATCTGCCTGGAAAAGATCAAACATAAAATGTCTCAAATAAAGAGACTTATTACTCATTGTCATGGAGAATTGCAAAAAGAAATGACTTTCTAGGGATAGAAATATGACTTCCCGGGGAAATGCCACGATATTCCTACTGAGGAGATAAAGTCTTCTTATGCAAAATAAATGCACAAACCAAAACTCAAAGTTTTCAAAAATCCAAAGTAACTAATATTATCATGCAACTACATATCCAAATCAGAAATAAACTGGAGCAAGACGGTCAATGAAGATACATCCTTTGAGAAATAAACTCAAGATGGAAAACCAAATCCATCTAACCAAAGAGCGTTGCAGGAAGGTCAGAGCATAATGTCAATGAACAATGATTTGTCAATTTTGGCCATGCATGATGTATGTATAAATGTATGAGTGCTATCGTGCATATGCTGGTAAAACAGATACACAAACAGTAGGAACAAACAAACAAAACTGCCTCAGGTACTAACAACACTTGGCTAAACTTCAACCAGAAAGATCATTCCAAGAAAGGTAAAAGCCCACTGCGGAAACCAAACCTATTTCCTGCCTTTAACTTTAATAAAGAGAAACATAATTCGGAGGTAGACAAATTTAACAAATACCGAGATAGAACATCCTCCTTCCGGCTTCATTGGAGAAATAGTTTTCCAAAAGCAACATGCCTACTGGAGATTGCAAGACCAGCCTCAAATAAAGCAGATTGACACTGAAACAACCAAACTTCACTGGGGGATTCAAGCCTACCTCCCTGGAGAAAAAAAAACAAAAAAAAATTGGATTGAAACTTTACATCATGAAAACTTAATCCAACAAAAGATGCCCTGGGATAGCCTTCCTGGGAATCAAGAAGTCAACATTAGTGCCAATACTGCAAAAAGAGCGACATCTCAGCATACCAAGGGAATAAAACCTTTCATCATATGAGGGAAGACTTCGCTGGAGAATCTGGGACAGAGGCTTCTGACCATGCAGGCCCAAAATCAAAAGAGAACCAAGACTTGACTGGGGATAATGGGATCACAAACCCAATACTGTATCTTACATCGATGGGTATTGTCTTTAACTATCTGAGAAACGTACAAAGATTGATCACATACCAGCAAAATGACCTGAGAAAACCTTCACGAAGGAAGTAAAACTTCTTAAAACAACCGGAGTTTTTTCATTCTTGGGATCACCATTTTTGTTGTCATTGTTTCATCACAAATCTCAAAGTAAAAATAAATTGTAAAAATCTCTTTTTTTTTTAAAGTCAATTTTGTTTTTTTTTAAATCTTTTTGCTTTGAAAGTTATTATCAGTAATAAATGGAGTCTTTGCAAGCTAAATAAAATAAGAACACAAAGAATTGGGTAAAATCTCGAATTTCATTAATAGAATGGTAGTCTGCGAATGGCGAGACTCCATGGATGATTACAAAGTTTGGGAAATGGTAATACATAATGGAAAAGATACATTGAGATACAATGACCACTGTTCCCCCTAACAACTTTTGAAATTATGAGCAACAACTTTTGTTGAAGTATGGTGAGGATTTGAGAAGATTGTTGCTTGAACGATCAAGTCTTGTCTAACGTAGTTACTTGCCAAGAGAATCCCTAACTTTTGCCTAAGCTTCCCTTGTGGGTTTTCAACTTAGCGGGAAATTTATTCTGTTTATGTCTCTAATTTTTGCCTAGACCGCCCTTTCGGGTTTTCGGCCTACCGAGACACTCCTTTTTGCCTAAGCCTCCCTTTCGAGTTTTCAACTTAGAGGGCTGTTCTTTTATTTCTTTAGGCGAAGTATTTCTTGACTGCGTCAGCATTCATGGGACGTGGGAACTCCTCGCCATCCATAGTTTCAAGAATTAATGCACCACCAGAGAAGGATTTCTTGACAACATACGGGCCTTTAAAATTGGGAGTCCACTTTCCCCTAGAATCAGTGTTAAAAGACATGATCTTCCTGAGAACGAGGTCGCTTTCTCTTAATTCACAAGGTTTGACCTTTTTATCAAATGCTTTCTTCATTCTTCTCTGATATAACTGCCCATGACATAAAGCTGTCATTCTCTTCTCTTCAATCGAATTCAATTGGTCAAACTTGTTCTGGACCCATTCAGCCTCTATCAATTTGGTTTCCATTATCACACGCAAAGAGGGAATCTTAACCTCGATTGGGAGTACAACTTCCATTCCATACACCAGGGAGAATGGGGTTGCTCCTATTGAAGTATGAACAGATGTTCGATATCCAAGCAAAGCAAAAAGGAGCATTTCATGCCAATCCTTATAAGTAACAACCATTTTCTGGATAATTCTCTTGATATTCTTATTAGCAGCTTCAACAGCCGCATTCATTTTTGGCCTGTATGGAGATGAATTGTGATGGACAATCTTGAATTCTTCACATAGTTCTGTCATCATTTTGTTGTTCAAATTCGAGCCATTGCCGCTAATGATTCTGCTCGGCACACTATATCGGCATATAAGATTATTCTTGATGAAGCACACAACCACCTGTTTGGTAATATTGGCATATGAAGCAGCCTCTACCCATTTGGTAAAGTAGTCAATTGCTACCAAGATAAAACAATGCCCATTTGAAGCTTTGGGTTCTATCATCCCGATCATGTCAATACCCCACATAAAGAAAGGCCATGGGGAGGAAATCACATTGAGAAGTGTCGGAGGCACATGAACCTTGTCCGCATAAACCTGGAATTTATGGCACTTCTTTGCAAATTTGTAACAGTCAGATTCCATTGTCAACCAATAATAACCTGCCCTTAGCTTCTTTTTAGCCATCGAATGTCCATTAGCATGAGTGCCAAATGAACCTTCATGAATCTCATGCATCAACATGTCTGC
The DNA here is from genome assembly GCA_948472305.1 of Vicia faba. Taxonomy (NCBI): domain Eukaryota; kingdom Viridiplantae; phylum Streptophyta; class Magnoliopsida; order Fabales; family Fabaceae; genus Vicia; species Vicia faba. Next base: position 482,816,114 of record OX451740.1, on the reverse strand, counting down.
TTCGTGTCTATCCACGCATCTGAGAAAGACCATGCCATAATTTCTCTTGTATAACACATTTTCACTGAGGAAGAAACTGCCTGCCAATCTTCTCAGTGTCTTTCTATCTTTCCTCGACGCACCATTCGGGTATTTCTGAGTATGAATAAAATGCTTGATATCATAGTACCAAGGTTTTTCATCTGCTACCTTCTCTGTCATAAACACATGAGTGGGCCTATCTAGCCGTCTAACTGTAATTCGGGGTGTATCATTCCAAGTATTCACTTGGTACATGGAAGCCAGAGTTGCTAGAGCATCCACCATTTGATTTTCGTCTCTAGGAATGTGATTGAATTCAACTTTATTGAATAAGGGTAATAATCTTCTAGCATAATCTTTGTAAGGGATCAAGCCAGCGTGACGAGTGTCCTATTCTCCTTTAATCTAATTTATTACCAAAGCTGAATCACCATACACATCTATAATTTTGATTCTGAGATCAATAGCTTCTTCAAGACCCATGATGCAAGCCTCATATTCCGCCATATTATTAGTGCAATCAAATGTTAACCTCGCAGTAAAAGGAATGTGAGATCCATGAGGAGTGACAATCACATCACCAATTCCTTTACCATAAGCATTCACCGCTGCATCAAATACCATACTCCAACGAGATTCAGGGTCAGGGCCCTCCTTAGGCAATGGTTCATCACAATCTTTCACTTTCAGGAACATCACATCCTCATCGGGGAATTCATACTCTGCAGACTGATGATCTTCCACTGGCTGGTGAGCAAGGTAATCTGCCAACACACTACTTTTAATAGCCTTTTGAGTGCGGTACTCGATATCATATTCTGATAACAACATCTACCAGCGGGAAATTCTCTCAATAAGAGCAGGCTTCTCAAAAATATACTTGATTGGATCCATTTTGGAGATCAACCAAGTGGTATGATTCATCATATACTGCCGCAAATGCTTTTCCGCCCAGGCCAAAGCACAACATGTCTTTTCTAGCATGAAATACCGCGACTCACAATCAGTGAACTTTTTGATGAGATAATAAATGGCGAAATCCTTCTTTCCTGTTTCATCCTGTTGTCCCAGAATACAACCCATGGATTTATCTAACACTGTTAGATACATAACCAACGATCTTCCTTCTACGGGAGGGAGCAAAATAGGAGGTCCAAGAAGATATTCTTTAATACTCTCAAATTCCCTTTGGCAGTCATCCGTCCATACACAACCTTGATCTTTCTTTAACAACTTAAAGATCGGTTCACATGTTGCAGTCATGTGGGAAATAAATCTAGAAATATAATTCAAGCTCCCAAGGAAACCTCTAACTTGCTTTTCAGTTCTTGGTGATGGCATTTCTTGAATTGCTTTGACTTTATCAGGGTCAACTTCAATTCCTTTCTGGCTAACAGTGAAACCCAACAATTTCCCCGATCTAACACCGAAGGTGCATTTATTTGGATTCAAGAGGAGACGATATTTCCTCAAACGCTGAAACAACTTCAAAAAACTTCTATATGCCCTTCTTTAGTCTGGGATTTGGCAATCATATCATCAACATATACTTAGATTTCTTTGTGCATCAGATCATGGAATAGGGTTGTCATAGCCCTCTGGTACATTGCACCAGTGTTGTTCAACCCGAAGGGCATCACTCTGTAACAGAATGTTCCCCAGGGTGTGATAAACTTTGTTTTTTCCATGTCCTCTGGAGCCATTCTTATTTGATTATACCCGGAAAATCCATCCATGAACGAGAATACTTTGAATTTTGCAGTGCTGTCCACTAACATGTCGATGTGAGGCAATGGAAAATCATCTTTTGGACTAGCTTTATTTAGATCTCTGTAGTCTATACACATGCAGACTTTTACGTCTTTTTTCGGTACTGGGACATTATTGGCAATCCATTGAGGATACACTGACGTCACAAGAAAACCAGCATTAATCTGCTTTAGGACCTCCTCTTTAATCTTTACTGCCATAATTGGTTGGGTTCTTCTCAACTTTTATTTAACTGGCGGACACTCTAACTTCAACGGTAAACGATGCTCGACAATATCTGTATCTAGACTAGGCATATCTTGATAAGACCAAGCAAAAATATCCACATACTCTTTCAACAACTCAATCAACCCGCTCTTTACATCAGGATGCAATGATGCTCCAATCTTGACTTCTTTCGGATCTTCTTTTGAACCCAAATTAATCACTTCCAAAGGCTCCTTATATGGTTGAATGGTATTTTCCTCGTGCTCAAGCAACCATGAGACCTCTTTTGGAATCTAATCATAATCTTCTTCTTCATCCCCAAACACAGGACATTCAAAGTTGGGAGAGGGTGCAGGGTCATTGTATTCAACGATTTTTTTAATTAATCTGCACATATGATTTATGATTGCTTTTAGAAACTGACACATATAACAAGTGATCATGTAGATTAATTTTTAGTTATTATTTATTTTGAAAGGGTTTTTTTTATTACCATTTTCCAAGAAAAAGAATAAAATAAAGACATAATTTTGGAAGCAAAGACAACTTTTATTAATGATCTTAAAAGTCATAGCAAACAAATAAGCCCTGCAACATTAATACTTCCACCTTGGGCAGAGTGAAAGCTTTTCAAAAGAAATAAATAGATTAACAAAACAAATTACTTTGAAACATGTATGCAAGAAGGAACATCAATGGTGACCCAGTTCTGAACTCGGACTCCATGCGTTACATAATTTGGTACTTCCTTCTCTGCTTCACCCTCTTCAACAACATTAATTCCAAAACCAATTGGATGGAGGTAGCCTCCGCTGCGGAAAACATTCTGATAACTGTTCACAGAAGATTTTGACTTCAAACTTTCGCCTTTTCCATTCCTCTAAGAGAAACCCAAAACAGTTCTATTCTTGTTCACGGGTGGATCCACAATTCGTCCCGAAACTGTATTATGACCATTGCGCACAACCTGCTGCGTGTCCTTCAGCAAAACCACATAATTCTCATTTCTCCTTATGTTGTCAATGGATAGGGCTTGGAACTGGGTTCCAACATCAGCCTCATCCACTTCTACAATACTGAAAGAGGATAGATGTGATATCAACAACGCATGCTCCCCATTTATGATCACTACCTTCCCTTCACGCACAAATTTTAGCTTTTGATGCAGAGTTGAAGTGACAGCCCCTTCTTCGTGTATCCATGGCCATCCTAGCAAACAACTATATGCGGGAATAATGTCCAGGACCTGGAAAGTTATCAGGAACAAATGTGGTCCTATATGGATGGGTAAGTCCACTTCACCGATGACAGATTTCCTCGACCCATCAAAAGCCTTCACAATGATGCCACTCGGGCGCATAGGTGTTGCCTGATACTTTAACTTCATGAGCATACTTCTCGGTATAACATTCAACGCGGATCCATTATCAATTAGCATATTGGATAGCGAGTCATTCTTGCAGTTCATAGATATGTGGAGGGCCAGGTTGTGATTCCTCCTTTCATCTGGTAACTCATCATCGCAGAAACTCAAGTTGTTACATGACATAATGTTTCTAATTACACTGCTGAATTAATCTAATGGCATGTCACTCTCCACAAAAGCTTGGTCTAGTACTCTCATCAATGATTCTCTATGAGCGGAGGAATTCATCAATAAATCTAGGATATATATCTTTGAAGGAGTCTGTAGTAGTCGATCTACAATTCTATAGTCGCTCATCTTAATTATCTTCAAAATATCATCCACTTATTTCTCTAATGTGGCCTCGCTAGTCTCTCCTGTAGCTTTCTTAGGCTCATCATTCTCAGCAATTTTCTTTCCAGCAACAACATCTCTTCGTACAACTGGTGCAAACACATGACCGCTATGGGTCACCTTGCTATTTTCAACTATATTTCCATCATCTGGAATTGGCTGGATGGGAACTTCCACCCCATCTTCTAGGATTGTAGCATTGTATTTGTAAGCCACAACCTTATCTGATTTATAGGGAACATGACCTGGCAGACTAATTACCAATGGGGTAACAGCTGGTTTGCTATGGTACTCCACTTCAAGATGAGCGGGTGCACCAAAACAAGGTACAATGAAGTTTACCCCTTCCTCAACATAATCAGGCATCAAAAAGTCATTTCCGGCAAACAAATCTTCGTTTGAAGAGAAATACTCATCCGCAGAGGCATACTCTTCCTCTGACTCTTCTTCCCTTAAGCAAACTTCAACCATATCAATTTCATGATAATCATCTCTATGACTTGTGATTTTGATAGTTCCATTGTCTAACAGTAACTAGACACCCTCCCTCACAATAGAACATCCTCTGGGATTTCGACAACAAACTATGCAAGACCCATATTGGTGTTCCACCTGCCCAGCAGTACGGCAGAAGGTAGCATGCAACTGCACGAGATCCTCATTCAAATATTCCACATCAAAAATTCTGAATTCACCAGGACATCCGGAAACCATATTCACGTCCTCTTCATACTCTGCCCTAGGCCTGATTATATGGATTAAACCCTCATCCATCATCTCCTGTAAGTCAGCCTTTATCTTATCGCAACCTTGTACATTTGTACTGCAAATAGCACAACCAGCGTGGTCATGCGTATAGTAACTGAATTCACAAAGGTCTGCGTGCATCTTCACCAAATATCCTCTGACCAGATTAATGTCAAAAATCTGGAAGTCGCCTGGATAACCGGTCACCATTTTCACAGCATTCACTCAACCGTGCTTGGGTAGAGGATTGTCTTTTACATTAGGTCCCATGTCTTTGAAAGATAGAATTCCAGACTTCACCAACTTTTGCACTTCAGTCCTCAAAGGATAACAATTCTCAACACTATTCCCTGGCTCTCCCTGATGAAAGGCACACGTCTGGTCTGCTTTGTAATACCAAGGCAATGGTGATGGTATGGCGGGAGGTGGTCGTGTCTGGACCAACTTCTTCTGAATCAATGCCGGTAGTAGCTCTGCATAGCTCATGGGAATAGGGTCATAATTCTCCCTTCTCTGATTATTCACTTGGTTCCCCTGCTGGGACGGTCTTTGATAAGCAACGATAGTCGGAGCGACATTCATAACAAGAGTAACCGAGGCGACTTGCTGGTGACGCTGATAATTCCTTCTAGGAGCGTTTACTCTCTGTGATCGGTGGATCTGGAACTGACTGTTTAAAGCTGGTCCGCGAAATGTCGCGGAAGCAAGAGTCGTCACTGTCTTTTATTTTCTCCAACAAGGAAAGGACAAAAGCACAGAAAAATTCCTTATGAGATTGCTCTCGGTTCGGGAGGTAGATTTATAGAAAGGGAAGGTGTTAGCACCCTTTCTATCCATGGTTATCCATGGGCTCTTAGATACTTGCTCATTTATGTTTTCAAAAGTGTCTGCTTTTCAATTGTGAGTGGGTTTTGAAAAAGTTTCGTTTAAAGTTTCAGATCGACTCTTGTATCAGTCCTCAAGAGTGTTTGAAAAATTGTTTTTGAAAGCTTTTTGAAAAAAGTGTCGGTGTGAAAAGAAGTTTTTGATTTGTTTTGAATTAGAGCAAGTATCTACGAGTCATCTACCTACCCTAAGGAATTAGTCTGTATAAATGTCCTTGAGGTAGTGCTATCCCACCATTAAGGGATAGGTAGCACCACCGTTGGAGGTTTTCGGGTCAATTCGAAGGTTAGGGACTGTGTGGTCACTGAATACTAGTAAGATACCTTAGAAGCTACCCTTATGCCATTGATCTTTTTATTCCGAGGTGACCGTTCCGAGGCAACTTATTCGAGGCAACTAGATCAATGGAACATAAGGACTCACTAAGACGTCCTGTACTTGACGACCACGTTTCGAGGGGCAAGGCAACAGTGTGATCACCAGAGCAACAGTAGGACACCTTAGAAGCTACCCTTATGCCATGTTCATGGACATAAGGACTTACTAAGACGTCCTGTACTCGATGACCACGTTTCGAGGGGCAAGGCAACAGTGAGGCGTACCCTAAGAGTGGTGTGTGAATTGTGTGTCATTTTCAGTTATTATTTGTTTGTCATGCATTTGGTGATCTACGCTTTGATTTTATTTGGGCATTCATTCTTTCATGTGATTAACAGTTTAAAGGGTGCGGAAATAAAAATGCGGAAAAATAAAGGTCCTACGCTATTACAAGGCGCAGGTCTACATCGCCAAATTAAACAAAGACCCGATTTGAATAAATAAAATGCGGAAAGTAAAAAAACAGTAAAAAGTTCCTATTTACTATTACATATCCGGAGCAATTACATAATAATCGAACAAATTAAATACGCGCGAATAAAGAAAAGGGAATTAATTTTTTTGTCTTTTTTTTGGTAATTAAATGAAATTGAAAACTAATTAATTATTTTAATTACAAGAAAATATTTTTTGACCTTTTTTATGTTTTTATGAAATAAAATAAAAAAAGAATTAAAAATGTCAAAAGAAAAAGCCTAAGTCTAAATTTGTTTTTATTTATTGTGAAAAAAGGTTAAAATTAACTAATTAAACTAATTAATTTGTTAGTATTTTATTTACAAAAATAATTACTAAAGTGAAATTAATAATAATAATAATAATTACATTTTTTTTGTTTTTTTCTGAATTTATGAAAATAATTATTTGAGAACTAACTAAATAATAATAATAATTAATAAAAGGAAAGAAAATAAGAAAAGAAATACTAAACCAAGGAGGTGAAGGCCGGATTTTGGAGGTTTTACTCAAAATCATCCTTAGGCATAAAAAATTCCATCTAAGCCCATGGTTGTGATCGTCCATGTCTCCTGATCACGTTTATGCTTATGGTTTGTCCCAATTTCACCTGTAGACAAAATACCTAAAAACAAAACCAACGAACCCTAGGCACGGGTATTGTTATACGAAGCCTAAAAATGAAATTGAATATAGCAGTTACATTGGAAATTAGGCATGGAGTATGAATATGCTATTATTTTCCAGAAAAAGTGCAAGAATGGAGAAACATGATTTCGTGTACAGGGGTGAGTTTGAGACAACTTACAGCGCTTGGTAGTGGACCTTAGGACGCGTTTGTGGTTGCTTTGGCTTCAGGGAGTGGCAAGGAAGAAAGCCACGTGCTTGCTTGGATCTGAAAATGTTTGCAACACCGCTTTAGATCTCTCACTTTTTTGGACAAATTTTGAACTTTTCCTCTGGCCGTTTGTGCATACTCTCCTTTTTTTCTAGGTCCTGAATGAGGCTTGCAAGGCTTGTATATATAGGCTTGGATGAGAATCAGTCACATTAAGGAGCTTTTAAGCCTTGCAATGAAGTTTTGATTTTCTCCATAATCACCATTGAAATAACTTGCCATATTTGCTCCAAATTTGAATTTTTTGCTTGAAATAGGTCTTGAACGAATTTTGTATATGTTTTATGGTGTATCAAAGCTATTCAAACCACAAAATATCCTCCCATTAATTTTCTTGATTTTTATTTGAATTTTAAAGATTTAAAATGAATTAAATCAAATAAAATTAAACAAAAATAGAAAAATTAATTTTTAATCTTGAAATAAATTGTGGGACACGTGGGAGGCATGGCCAAGCTGAAACAAGTGGAAAAAGTGGGCCCCTTTTGTCAAAAATGAAATTTCAAGGATAATTGACTTTGGCCATTTCACAAAAATTTCCCAACTACTCCAATGCATATCTTGCTCAATTTTTAAGCTTTGATCATGTTCTTGGACATTTTGGAAAGGTTTTGAAGTCCTCTAACCAATGTCTTTGGTCCCATGTCATTTTGATTTACCAATCTCAAGTTATGGTCTTTGACTTAAAGTCTCTTTTTGTTGACTTTTGAAAATGACCTATAATGTTGAAATTGATAACTTTTTGTGAGAGCATTTCTTGGACTTGGAATGTGAAGATGAGTTGTAGGAAATGTCCTCCCATTCAAGATGAGCATTGGATGTGATTTTTCTGATGAACTATGAAAAATTTATGCCTTGGTCAAGTTACAGTTGACTTTTCAACTGTCCAAAAATAGAAACTTTTGACACCTTGATGATTTTTGAGCCATTCTTGTGAAATCATGATCAAGAATTGATCAAATGATGTTTGTGGCTTCAAAATAAGATGTTGGCCAAAACATTTTGACTTTTGACTGCCAAATGACCATTTTGCCCCTACAGTTGACTGTTGAGCAATTAGGGTTTTTGACTGTGCAACTTGACCTTGTGAGCCTTGAAACTTGACATGTAGGTGCTTGACAATGTGTATGAGCATATGGGACTTGATTGAGCCCTTGAAAACTTCAACTTCCTTGCAAGAACCAAAACCCTAATTTGACTGGCTTTAGGAGAATGGTTGACTGTGTAGCCCTTGAGTAGACTTGAGCAAATTGAGATGATGCTTGCCAAAAACTTTGAAGAATATGGGAGGGAAAATTTTGGGGTACAACAGTTTCCCCTGTTCAATCTTCTTAGACCTGAGGATGTAGATTGGCGTGTGTGCCTTTCGTGATCCGAAGGTGGAAGATGATTGAACACTAGAGTGCCCAGAAATTTGCACTCACATAGTTGAGTATCTGCAGTGTGATAGCGGGAATGGGCTTACAGATGCCATTTGGAGAGATGGTGGATAGGAGGATGGGCTTAAAGATGCCATCTGGAAGTGTGACAGAACCTTGTCGGGAATGGGCTTATAGATGCCATTTGGAAATGTAATGGATAGTTGAATATGAATAAGAAATAGAATAGCTTCCATGTCTGGAGCGTATCTAGTCTGTGTCTAATTGCTGATGTCTGAATAAATGGTAGAATGACTTCCGTGTCTGGGGTATATGAGTAACAGAATGTCATCTGAATCTGGATCGTATCTGGACTGAACAATAGAAGAGCATCCGGGACGGAGCATCTCTAAGTTGTCTTTTAGAAGTTTGAATCTGAATAAGCAATAGAACGGCGTCCGGATTTGGAGCATCTCTAGGATATATCTGAAAGGGAATCTGAATAAGTATTAGAACGTCACCATGCGTGGGTCACATCTGAACTATATCTAGAAGTAGTCTTGAATAAGCACAAGAACAACATCCATATCTGGAGCATGTCTAAGCTATCTCTGAAAGGAAATCTGGAATAAGTATCAGAACGTCGCCATGCCTGGGTCACATCTGAACTATACCTAGAAGGAGTCTTGAATAAGCAAAGGAACAGCATCCATATCTGGAGCATGTCTAAGCTATATCTGAAAGGAAATCTGGAATAAGTATCAGAACGTCGCCATGCCTGGGTCACATCTGAACTATACCTAGAAGGAGTCTTGAATAAGCAAAAGAACAACATCCATATCTGAAGCATTTCTAAGCTATCTCTGAAAGGAAATCTGGAATAAGTATCAGAACGTCGCCATGCCTGGGTCACATCTGAACTATATCTAGAAGGAGTCTTGAATAAGCAAAAGAACAACATTCATATCTGGAGCATTTCCAAGCTATCTCTGAAAGGAAATCTGGAATAAGTATCAGAACGTCGCCATGCCTGGGTCACATCTGAACTATCTCTAGAAAGAGTCTTGAATAAGCAAAAGAACAACATCCATATCTGGAGCATTTCCAAGCTATATCTGAAAGGAAGTCTGGAATGGTTAATACCTCAACAGTAACGATGAGAAAACCTGGGGCGATTACTACCTCAACAGTAACGATGAGAGAATCTGGGGCGATTACTACCTCAACAGTAACGATGAGAGAATCTGGGGAGATTACTACCTCAACAGTAACGATGAGAGAATCTGGGGAGATTACTACCTCAACAGTAACGATGAGAGAATCTGGGGTGATTACTACCTCAACAGTAACGATGAGAGAATCTGGGGTGATTACTAACTCAACAGTAATGATGAGAGAATCTGGGGCGATTACTACCTCAACAGTAACGATGAGAGAATCTGGGGTGATTACTACCTCAACAGTAACGATGAGAGAATCTGGGGTGATTACTACCTCAACAGTAACGATGAGAGAATCTGGGGCGATTACTACCTCAACAGTAACGATGAGAGAATCTGGGGCGATTACTACCTCAACAGTAACGATGAGAGAATCTGGGGCGATTACTACCTCAACAGTAACGATGAGAGAATCTGGGGCGATTACTACCTCAACAGTAACGATGAGAGAATCTGGATGTCTTCTACTGAGTCTTCACCAGGAAAATCTTTAGGAATCGATTTAACTGGACCAGAGAAGGCCTTTGACTGGATCGGCATCAGAAAAATCTTTAGGAGTCGATTTAACTGAACCAGGCAAGGTCTTGAAATAACTTCAACTGGAATAAGAATCAGGGAGATCTTAGGGTCAATCTGACTGAACCAGAGAAGGCCTTTGACTGGATCGGCATCAGAAAAATCTTTAGGAGTCGATTTAACTGAACCAGGCAAGGTCTTGGAATCTTCAACTGGAATAAGAATCAGGGAGATCTTAGCATCGATCTGACTGGACCAGAGAAGGCCTTTGACTGGATTGGCATCAGAAAAATCTTTAGGAGTCGATTTAACTGAACCAGGCAAGGTCTTGGAATCTTCAACTGGAATAAGAATCAGGGAGATCTTAGCGTCGATCTGACTGAACCAGAGAAGGCCTTTGACTGGATCGGCATCAGAAAAATCTTTAGGAGTCGATTTAACTGAACCAGGCAAGGTCTTGGAATCTTTAACTGGAATAAGAATCAGGGAGATCTTAGCGTCGATCTGACTGAACCAGAGAAGGCCTTTGACTGGATCGGCATCAGAAAAATCTTTAGGAGTCGATTTAACTGAACCAGGCAAGGTCTTGGAATCTTCAACTGGAATAAGAATCAGGGAGATCTTAACGTCGATCTGACTGAACCAGAGAAGGCCTTGGATTAACTTTGACTGGATAAGAATCAGAAAAATCTTAGAATTGATTTAACTGAACCAGACGAAAGTCTTGGGGTGTCTTTGACTGGATAAGAATCAGAAAAATCTTAGGGTCGATTTACTGAACCAGACTGAAGTCTTGGGATAACTTTGACTGGATAAGAATCAGAGAAATCTTAGAATTGATTTAACTGAACCAGACTAAAGTCTTGGAATATAGCTGAGAGCTTAACTGGATCTTTCCTGAAAGGTAAAGGTCAGTCATATGCAATGCATGATATGGATCAAGCAATGATGTTCTCAACATAAATGAGATTGTGCGATGCGTTCATGCATGTATCATGATGTATGTGATGTTTATGAATGTATGCTTTCGTCTTAGGAAAATAAATCCTTGACGGGTGCCGGGAAGTCACATCCTGGGCTGATGTTGGAGAATAGTGCTTTGTTGTTTCCGCTGGGGATGATAGTTGCAAGAATACCGGTAGGAGAAGATAACTCCGTTGGGGAATAAACTTGGCGAATGGATTACTCTGCGGGGAAAAATTACTCTAGCTACCTTGCTAGGGAACAATACTCTGTGGGGAGAGGGGTACTTTGCTGGGATGCTGATGGTAACTTCGCTGGGGATACCGTGGTTATGTTGGAAGTGTTAATAGACTCCGCTGGGGATAAGAAGACTTCGCCAAGGACGATCTTTCCATGGCTATTGGCTGAGGATAACCCAGTTATATCCTGGTGGGGAAATAACTTTCTGAATAAAGCCGGGGGACGCGTTCGTGCTCTGCAGGGGATAAGCTTCCAGAATCTATTGGGGATAAGCTTCCTGCTGGGGAGATGGATTCAAACTTTCCTAGGGAAATCTTGAACTATGTTGAACCCTCCTGGGGGAAACTTTGAGATGCATTGGGGAAGTGGCTCCGCTGAATGTCTGGTATACCGCCGAGGAACAATCTTAGATCAAGATTTCCGGGGACGCTTGTTGAGGAATTTTGAGATCTGCTGGAGGATACCCAACTTCCTTAAGGCTGACATGATAACTCTGCTTGGGGAGAGTGTATTGACCTGCTGGCTCACTCTCTGGGGAGTTAAGATATACTGGTTACGTTCTTCAGCTGAACCTATCTTGGTACCTTGGTGGACCGAACCATTAGATCGCTTAGACCACTCATTATTGCCCCAGTTTCAGTGGGAGAAGGCACCTGTGGGGGTAATTGACAAATCTTCTGGTAGACGGGTGACGAGATGCCAGGCCATAGTCGTACGCTTTGATCCCTAATTTTTTCCTGGACCACCCTTTCGGGTTTTCAGTCCATCGGGATACCCTTTTTTGCCCAAGCCGCCCTTTCAGGTTTTCGACTTGCCGGGTGTACAGATTTTTTCCATTTCATCCCTTATTTTGCCCAAACCCTTTTGGTTCGCCGGGAAGCCCTAATTTTTGCCTAGGTATGTCAACCTAGAGGGTCTTTGATTATGCGTAGTATTTTTCGACTATGTCCACGCTCTCAGAATGTAGGGAGTTGCCCCTGTTAGAAGTGTTTTGTCATACCCCCAGAAGATGTTTGATCAGGCAAGATTCGTTGCTGGAATGCCCCAAGTGACTCAGGCGGAGATTTGCCCCAGGCTATTTGGCCTTTGAGAGATTCTCCGAATCTTGACTTAACTGCCCCAGATGGTAGCCCATGATCATGTCTGCCCCTTGATTGGAAGTGTTTTTGTTCGTTAGACATTCGTCGTGCGAACTTCTATGCTGTTCAAACAAAAGGTCATACGCAAACAGAGTTATGTCAAAAATGCAAAGCTTATGTCTGTCTTGAAGTTTTTGAAAAATGCATTTTTCAGTAAAACCAGCAAATTTTGTAAAATGTGATGTCAACTCAATATTTTATAGCAAGCCTTAAGGAGTCAGGATACCTTTGTAACAATATGCTTTTGAACTAACCCATGCTTCAGCTAGGACTTTTAAGGGTTATAACGTGGCTTGGTTCACGGTTCAATAAACAAAGGATAAAGGCTCAAATTTATTTGTACCCACCCGCTCTTCGTGATGTTCTTCAAACCTAAACTCAGCTGATCGTGCGTTAGAACTTGTTTGAGTCTTTGCTTTAATATACCAATGATGGTTTAGATAATGATGATTTATTCTGAATGGGCAGTCATTTCTTTTTGTTGAGGGTTTGTGTGACCTCTTTTTTTGATTTTATTATCCCTATTTTTTTGCCTGAACTGTTTCTTTTGTGATTACAGTCAGCGGGATGCCCCAGTTTTGTAAGTCTCCTTCATAGGTATTGACTTAATGGGTTTTTATTTTTTGAGATATAATGACTGCCCATCCTTATGATTATTCGGAATCATCACTGTCTTTTGTTTTGTAAGGACCTCTTTGGTGCCATTCGTTGTGCACTTGGATCAACTGAGAGAACTACCCTGCCCCAGGTTATGATTAAGGGTTTTAAATTTCGAAAGGAAAAACTCCTACTTCTTTGGCTCAAAGGGGTTGACGAGGGATTATCTTCCTTATTACTCCAGTGTTTAGGAATTGAAACAATGCCTGTACCTCATCAGCGGGGTCTGTTCAAAAGCATACTGTAAAGATCGTGGTATCGTTTTCGTCATCCTCCCTCAAGAGGCTTAGAATTATTAATTGAGAGTTGACATCAAAAAATGAAAGCAGTTTGAATATAGCGAATGCGAATATATTGCTTCAAAACAGACATATGCGATGCATTAATGAAATAACAACGTTTAACATGAATAAATGTTTGAACAATCAAAAGAAAATTACAACTTGAAAAATTCTAATGAACAAAAGTTTTCTAGTCTCAGGGCTTGTCACTTCAAATGGTGAATCCCGTAGGGATGGCAGGAGCATTCAGCCTGGACCACCTGGGTGAAATCCACAGCTCCTTCATTAATCAGATCTTGGACCTTGTTCTTCAGAGCCCAGCAGTCGGCAGTGTCGTGTCCAGGACTATCAGAGTGGTATGCACATCTTCTGTCGGGATGATAGTTAGGGGCAGAGATGTTGGGGTTCCGGGGAGGAGCCCTTAGTGTAATCAGATTCAACCTCAGCAGGTGTTGTAGAGCTAGAAACAACGGCATGTTAAGATGAGTGAATTGCCTCTTGGACCTGCTTGGCTTACTCTGATCAACCTGTGGCTCTGGGCGAGGTTGATGCTGGGCTTGTGAAGTGGTATCAATTTGGAAAGTTCTGTTCTTCACCATACCAGATTCTTGTCCTCTTGGAAGCTGATCAAAGACCTGGTCCCTGACTTGGACTGGTTGCTTCATGTTGGATCTGTCTTGGTGGAGTTGACTGATCATGGTCCTCAACTCTTCTTGCTTCCGAGCTAAACCTTGGATGAGAGCCCTTTGCCCCAGCATCTGGGTTTTCAATGTGTCTACCTCAGCTTGTAGACGTTTCAGCCGTTCGTCCTTATCATCTTCGGGACTTTTCTTGGCCAAGTTCCCCATGAGGAGTGTCCTCAACTCTTCTTTCCCCTTGGATAGGCTTAAAAAGATTTCCCTGAACTGGGTCTCTTGAGCATGAAGACCCTGGTTATCTTGTTGGGAAGCCATTGCTGAAATAAACAGCGACATAGGTAAGTGACCTGCAACAAAGGTACCTGTTATGCAATGATGTGTATGTATGCATGCAATGTTTTCAAAGATCGCGCGGGGTAAACAAGAAATTTTTTAGAGCTGGGATCCGGTAGCTTGATTGAAGGAACTTCCTGTTGTTGAGAGTCCTTCTTCAAGGGTCAAAAGCTCACCATATCCAGTGGGTCACAGCCCCTGACAACCTTGGCTTAGAGGAAAATAAATCCCCTTTGCCCCTTGCTAAACAGTTTGGTTCATCATGACCTGCACCACAGACCCTTGAGATCCTTGAAATGGATTAGTCCTTATGTAGGATGCATGCAATGGTATGATGTTATGATGTTATGCTATGCGTGGAGTGATGTAAGTAAACCCTGTTATGAGTCCCAATTAAGGACTGTAAACAAAACCTGCAAGGAACTCGTGTTGTTAGATAACAAGTATGCAACTAGTTCAAGTATGAAGGCACACAAGTCACACAAAAGAGCCCTTAGATTTTAGGCCAGCATGGGGTCTAGGTATTACCCTCTTTCAGTTTGTTGGTTAGGACCTGTCCTATCAGAAGTAACCGGGTTCTAGAGGATCCCAATATCACTGACTACCCTCAATCGGTCATAACTCCAGCATCACAACCTTTTCTTGCGGCCAGAACCATCACGAGAGTTTAGCCTCAATGGGCGTAGCATACTGCTACTGTTCTATTGGCCAAGTTGGGTCATTTAAGGTTCTAAGGTCGGTTGGTGCTTAATGACTCCTCAGAAGACCCATATTCTCCTCGTTGCAACACAAGGGATATCGGTACAGACCAAGGTGCCACACCAACATAGCCACTGCTTCACCCGTGTCGGTCTACGCCGGACAGGTCCCTCACAGCTTATGCTACCTAACAGGGTATCCCCAGATCCGGGTTAGGATCTATGTAACTCCGATGCATCCCACAATAATAAAGCAAACAAACACAGCAATTGAAAACACAAGTGATCTTAGTCCTAAGGTACACCTCACTTTAAAGTGTCCCCAGCAGAGTCGCCAGTTCTGTGATCGGTAGATATGGAACTGACTGTTTAAAGCTGGTTCGCGAAATGTCGCGGAAGCAAGAGTCGCCACCGTCTTTTATTTTCTCCAACAAGGAAAGGACAAAAGCACAGAAAAATTCCTTATGAGATTGCTCTCGGTTCGGGAGGTAGATTTATAGAAAGGGAAGGTGTTAGCACCCTTTCTATCCATGGTTATCCATGGGCTCTTAGATACTTGCTCATTTATGTTTTCAAAAGTGTCTGCTTTTCAATTGTGAGTGGGTTTTGAAAAAGTTTCGTTTAAAGTTTCAGATCGACTCTTGTATCAGTCCTCAAGAGTGTTTGAAAAATTGTTTTTGAAAGCTTTTTGAAAAAAGTGTCGGTGTGAAAAGAAGTTTTTGATTTGTTTTGAATTAGAGCAAGTATCTACGAGTCATCTACCTACCCTAAGGAATTAGTCTGTATAAATGTCCTTGAGGTAGTGCTATCCCACCATTGAGGGATAGGTAGCACCACCGTTGGAGGTTTTCGGGTCAATTCGAAGGTTAGGGACAGTGTGGTCACTGAATACTAGTAAGATACCTTAGAAGCTACCCTTATGCCATTGATCTTTTTATTCCGAGGTGACCGTTCCGAGGCAACTTATTCGAGGCAACTAGATCAATGGAACATAAGGACTCACTAAGACGTCCTGTACTTGAAGACCACGTTTCGAGGGGCAAGGCAACAGTGTGATCACCAGAGCAACAGTAGGACACCTTAGAAGCTACCCTTATGCCATGTTCATGGACATAAGGACTTACTAAGACGTCATGTACTCGACGACCACGTTTCGAGGGGCAAGGCAACATTGAGGCGTACCCTAAGAGTGGTGTGTGGATTGTGTGTCATTTTCAGTTATTATTTGTTTGTCATGCATTTGGTGATCTACGCTTTGATTTTATTTGGGCATTCATTCTTTCATGTGATTAACAGTTTAAAGGGTGCGGAAATAAAAATGCGGAAAAATAAAGGTCCTACGCTATTACAAGGCGCGGGTCTACATCGCCAAATTAAACAAAGACCCGATTTGAATAAATAAAATGCGGAAAGTAAAAAAAACAGTAAAAAGGTCCTATTTACTATTACATATCCGGAGCAATTACATAATAATCGAACAAATTAAATACGCGCGAATAAAGAAAAGGGAATTAATTTTTTTGTCTTTTTTTGGTAATTAAATGAAATTGAAAACTAATTAATTATTTTAATTACAAGAAAATATTTTTTGACCTTTTTTATGTTTTTATGAAATAAAATAAAAAAAAAAGAATTAAAAATGTCAAAAGAAAAAGCCTAAGTCTAAATTTGTTTTTATTTATTGTGAAAAAAGGTTAAAATTAACAAATTAAACTAATTAATTTGTTAGTATTTTATTTACAAAAATAATTACTAAAGTGAAATTAATAATAATAATAATAATTACATTTTTTTGTTTTTTTCTGAATTTATGAAAATAATTATTTGAGAACTAACTAAATAATAATAATAATTAATAAAAGGAAAGAAAATAAGAAAAGAAATGCTAAACCAAGGAGGTGAAGGCCGGATTTTGGAGGTTTTACTCAAAATCATCCTTAGGCATCAAAAATTCCATCTAAGCCCATGGTTGTGATCATCCATGTCTCCTGATCACGTCTATGCTTATGGTTTGTCCCAATTTCACCTGTAGACAAAATACCTAAAAACAAAACCAACGAACCCTAGGCACGGGTATTGTTATACGAAGCCTAAAAATGAAATTGAATATAGCAGTTACATTGGAAATTAGGCATGGAGTATGAATATGCTATTATTTTCCAGAAAAAGTGTAAGAATGGAGAAACATGATTTCGTGTACAGGGGTGAGTTTGAGACAACTTACAGCGCTTGGTAGTGGACCTTAGGACGCGTTTGTGGTTGCTTTGGCTTCAGGGAGTGGCAAGGAAGAAAGCCACGTGCTTGCTTGGATCTGAAAATGTTTGCAACACCGCTTTAGATCTCTCACTTTTTTGGACAAATTTTGAACTTTTCCTCTGGCCGTTTGTGCACACTCTCCTTTTTTTCTAGGTCCTGAATGAGGCTTGCAAGGCTTGTATATATAGGCTTGGATGAGAATCAGTCACATTAAGGAGCTTTTACGCCTTGCAATGAAGTTTTGATTTTCTCCATAATCACCATTGAAATAACTTGCCATATTTGCTCCAAATTTGAATTTTTTTTCTTGAAATAGGTCCTGAACGAATTTGGTATATGTTTTATGGTGTATCAAAGCTATTCAAACCACAAAATATCCTCCCATTAATTTTCTTGATTTTTATTTGAATTTTAAAGATTTAAAATGAATTAAATCAAATAAAATTAAACAAAAATAGAAAAATTAATTTTTAATCTTGAAATAAATTGTGGGACACGTGGGAGGCATGGCCAAGCTAAAACAAGTGGAAAAAGTGGGCCCCTTTTGTCAAAAATGAAATTTCAAGGATAATTGACTTTGGCCATTTCACAAAAATTTCCCAACTACTCCAATGCATATCTTGCTCAATTTTTAAGCTTTGATCATGTTCTTGGACATTTTGGAAAGTTTTTGAAGTCCTCTAACCAATGTCTTTGGTCCCATGTCATTTTGATTTACCAATCTCAAGTTATGGTCTTTGACTTAAAGTCCCTTTTTGTTGACTTTTGAAAATGACCTATAATGTTGAAATAGATAACTTTTTGTGAGAGCATTTCTTGGACTTGGAATGTGAAGATGAGTTGTAGGAAATTTCCTCCCCTTCAAGATGAGCATTGGATGGGATTTTTCTGATGAACTATGAAAAAGTTATGCCTTGGTCAAGTTACAGTTGACTTTTCAGCTGTCCAAAAATAGAAACTTTTGACACCTTGATGATTTTTGAGCCATTCTTGTGAAATCATGATCAAGAATTGATCAAATGATGTTTGTGGCTTCAAAATAAGATGTTGGCCAAAAAATTTGACTTTTGACTGCCAAATGACCATTTTGCCCCTACAGTTGACTGTTGAGCAATTAGGGTTTTTGACTGTGCAACTTGACCTTGTGAGCCTTGAAACTTGACATGTAGGTGCTTGACAATGTGTATGAGCATATGGGACTTGATTTAGCCCTTGAAAACTTCAACTTCCTTGCAAGAACCAAAACCCTAATTTGACTGGCTTTAGGAGAATGGTTGACTGTGTAGCCCTTGAGTAGACTTGAGCAAATTGAGATGATGCTTGCCAAAAAATTTGAAGAATATGGGAGGGCAAATTTTGGGGTACAACACTCTCCTCTCTTGTATAACAACATTTGTATCCCCCTCTTTCTTCTTGGTAAACCCATAAGATGTCTTCTTCACACCTCTGGATGCTTCACCCTTCGTCAAACGGCCCTCTCTTACTGCCTCTTCTAGGCGGACACTCATTCCTACCATCTCTGTAAAATCACTTGGGGCACTTGCTACCATTCTTTCGTAGTAGAAAGTGCCCAACGTCTTCAGAAAAATATTAGTCATTTCCTTCTCCTCCATGGGAGGAATCACTTGTGCAGCTATTTATGCCATCTCTGTGCATACTCTTTGAATGATTCCTTATCTTTCTAAACCATGGCCCTGAGTTGGTCACGGTCAGGCGCCATGTCCACATTGTACTTGTATTGTTTGATGAATGCTTCTCCCAATTTATTAAAAGTATGGATGTTGGCGCTGTCCAAGCTCATATACCATTTTAATGCTGCACCAGTCAAACTGTCCTAAAAAGTGAATCAGCAGACGCTGATCATCGGTATGGGTAGACATTCTCCTGACATACATCACCAAGTGAGCACGAGGGCAAGTGTTGCCCTTGTACTTCTCAAATTCCGGGACCTTGAACTTAGCAGGTACTTTAACATTCGGGACCAAACACAGCTCATTCACATTCTGCCCAAATAGCTCTTTTTCTCTAAGAGCCTTCATCTCTCTTTGCATTCTATCAAACTTCTCTTGGAAATCACCCATTCTTTCATAAAGACCCAAGTCTTCACTCGGCGGAGGGAAAGGACGACACATCTTCATTAACAAACGGAACCAAATTCACCGAAGGAGGTGCAACAGGAACAGTATGCACCACAGGAGGTGCTGGAGTAAAAACAGTCTGAACCACTGGAGCATCTTGAGGGTCAAGATTGAAACCTTCAGGTGCAAAACTCTCTGGCATTCCCCACGGATAACCTTGAGGCATACGGTTTTGAACAACGGTCGGAGTAGCGGATACAGGAACAGTCGGAACTTCAGTATTTGCCCTTGTTGGTTGAGGTTGAAAACTCGGTGGCTGATTCTGAGCAATCACCAGAGCTTCCATCAGAGTAGTCAAATTGGCCAACCGGACTTCAAAGCAGAAACTTCTTCGCGCAACTCGCGATTCTCCTGTTCTAAGTTGTCCATCTTCTTTTTGAAATTAGCCCGAGTGTTGTAGGGATGAGTCAGCTTGCTGAATGAAGTAAAAAGCTGGGTAAGGCACCTGGATATGCATAATAAATGAAAGAAATGTGTGAAATATGATGCATGACATGCAATGCACATGATATTTTTACTTTATTATTTAATATTTCAAGGGATTTAAGATTTATAGACATATTGCAAATATTAAAATAATAACGCATTTGAAATACTTAATTTTTTTATTATAATAACTTCAAAATGGATTACAAGTTTCAATGATCCCAAGTACAAGATGAAAACACAATCTAAAATCCTGAGAAGAAGAACTGATGGAGATCAATCTGTACGTTGGCGCTTCCCTGTGAGCCTGGCAATCTGAGCCCTCAACCTCTGGCTTTCTTCCACGTGTCTGATGGCAACCTCCTTCCAATCATCTGAATCAGGAAGTGAGTAATCAGCACCTGCCTGAGGCTTAGGGGAAAATAAATCCCCTTGCCTCTCCATATACTCCATCGCTCGACTTTCAAGGATCTCAATCAAATTGTCTTTCTCCTTCAAGTCTGCTCTGTAGGAACTCTCTAAAGTCTGGAACTTGTTCTTCCAAGCATCCCTTTCTTGTTGCATCCTAACCAAAGTGAGTTGCAGCTCTTCTAGATCATCTAATAAAGGAGGAGTGGTTTTCACAAATAGGTTAGGCCTGGGTGTCTCCTGAGTATACGAGATCTTCAACTGAATGGCTCTCGATCGGACCCACTGAAGATATGGCTCCAAAGAAACAGCACCCCTAGGTCCCAAATCCTTCCTACTCTTCTTATGAATGTGACACCAGACCTTCGCAATCTGCTCCCTAGCTTCCCTATGGTCTTCTCCTTCCTTCAGAAAGAAACTACTCAAATGAATATTGTTTGGTTTATCCCTCATCAGATAACCAAGCTGTCTCCGTGCAAGAACGGGGTTATAGTTAATTCCTCCCTTTGTGCCAAGAAGCGATACATAGGGGAAACTACCATAACTGTCAATAATCTCCACATCCTGGTAAGCTTGATGATACCAATCAATATCTGAGTGAGTAAGTGCCATGATCTTAGGAGCCCAACGGGGTTCCTTCTTGACATCCAAAAAAGCATCAGACTGAGGCATATGAGAGATGAACCACCGGTACAACAAAGGCGTGCAATAGATAATCATTCCTCCATGATAAGAATTCCGAAGATGAATAGAGTAATAAGCATCATTAAACAGTGTAGGAACCGGGTTTCCAATCATGAAAATCCTGATAGCGTTAATGTCGACAAACTTTTCCACATTAAGAAATAAGAATAATCCATAAGCGAGTAAAGCAAAGATGGCCTCAAAACAACCGTACTCTTCATTTTGGAAAAGTAACGAGCTTTCTCCAATAAGAACTGAGCTGGTAATCCTCTAATCCCTCCTTTGGTAGTCATATGGGATTCCACCTCAGACTTCCCTAGATGAATCAAAGCAGCAATCTCATGTGGTTTTGGCTCACCCTCCAAACCAGTAAAAGGAACATGATCAGTAACAGGTAAATCCAATAGATAGGAATACTCCTCCAGTGTAGGCATCAACTAATAATCGGGAAAAGTATAGCAGTGATACACCGGATCATAGAACTGGATCAAGGTTGAGAGAATACCCTCCTCCATCTTCGGCTTTATGAGAGGAATAATGGATCTATACTTCTTCCGAAAGTCTGCAGAACATTCGATCTCTGGAATTAGACTGATCAACTCATCTATCTTAGGATCCTTGAAACTATATTTCCTGGTCTTTCTCTTTCCAGAATCCATGGTTAAAAGTACCTGAGACATTCATAAATAATCAACCTTTAAATCACTTGAAATATTGTTTTTCTTCAAAAGATGCTTATGAGTGCATGGATGCATGATGCAACAATCACACACAAGATCACACATATAGGGTTCATAGGTTCAACGTCACGAGCATGAGGTTGAAGGTACTACCCATAAGGTGTTGGTCTAAGAGTTATCACCTACCGAACAAGGTTATAGAGGTTCCCAGATTCTACATCCTTCCTTCGGATATTACCAACTTCCCGATTAACTCGGTAATTAGTAATATTCTCAAGAAAGACTCGTCTGAGCGTAGTATCGCGTGACAACTATTTCCGGATTACTCTGTCATAGCTTCCGCACTACACCTAAAAGGCCAAGATGGGTTTGTTATTCTACGGTCCTCAGTTTCAGCAAGCTCCCAGGTCGAAAGTAGTAAGTCTTCCCGATTACTCGGTAAATGACACTACAGTCAAAGGGGCCTCCACTGAGTGGGGGATCTCATGCCTCCTTTTTTTGGATTACTCCCTCAAAGTTAACATGACTATACCGTCCGTCCTATCTTAAAGTTTTCCCAAGTCCGGGTATAGGACTTATGAGTAGTCACCAAGCACCTTGAAAACAAGGAAAATATAAACAAACATATATACAAAATATAACACATAAACAACAATAACACATATACAAATATAAACAAAGATAGGTTAAACCCACTTAGGGATGGACCAGCAAGAGGTCAATCTTTCCCCAGTGAAGTTGCCATTTTATGTAGCGGTAGAAATGTTCAAGACTAAGCCATTGGATTGACTAGACTTTATACAAATCAAAATCAAAATCGCCGCCGTGCTTTATTGTTTCCAAAGGAATGGGAAAAGAGCGAATAACCCAAAAAGAGGTGGAAAGATTCAAGGTAAGGGGGTTGGTTATGCAAAGGGAAGGTATTAGCACCCTAAACATCTAAGGTACTCCGCATGAACCTCTTTGTAAAATCTGTATATTTTGGCTATATAAAAAAATGTGTTGTATATAAAATGGATGGTGGAGGTGAGAAAAGAAATATATTTTTTATTATTTTTGCACCCGCCGCGGTTGTGAACCTTTAGTGCCTACGTACCACCTTTCGTGCAATAGGGGATCAGGGTACACGTAGTTCCTCTTTTAAAAATTTGAAACACAAATGCGTTGGTCAATATGGAAAACATACTTACTACCCACAATCATGAGAAAGGAGAATTTGCATCATCTCAAAGTGGAGGATATGGCTTGGATTTTAAAATCAACAATGCCTCACTCAACACCCAAGTGGAAAATATCTCTCTTCACTACATATTGTAGAAGTATAGTTGTTTGCATCACTACAAGGATTGACAAGAGTTTAATCTTTTGAGAAAAAGTTTAAAGTAAAAGCCAAAGTGGCAAAATGGTTTAAATGAGATTGATTGACTTTTAGTCTTCTCACAAAAAATGTCAAGGTATTATTAAATTGATTGAAGTTTATTTATGAAAAGGTTTTTGTAAATGCATGAACCTAAGTCCGAGTTTATTATGAAAGTAGTTTAAGTTTCAAAACAAGAAGAGTTTTAAAAAGGAGGAAGAAGATTTTTGAAATTAAAAAGATGGGAGGATAAGAAGGGACTATCCTAAAACATAAGGTAAAAGCTAGGGATAAGAACCATCTAACTAACAAGAAGCCAAAACTTGACATTATGAGCCAAGATAGAATTCCCATTCCTTGGATTGAAACCAATCAAGCAAAAAGATACTAGACCTCTTGAGAGAACCAAACTTCAAGTGTATTAAGTCTTCATAAAAATTGGGCAGAGTAACGGTTGTATGCGGGTGAATTCCATATTACAAACAAAGGGTGTAATCAAAATAACCTGCACACAAAACAAACAAACAACCCAATGTCTTGAGGTAAACCTCAAGAGCTCCATACAAATTAATCAGATAAGATCACAAGGTTTCCAAGATATGCCATGGTTTCTAATCCTAAGTCCAAGAAATAATCCCATACTCCATAATGCCAAGGATAGTAACCAAATAGTCCAAGTGCCATTAAAAGTTTTTTAGGGTTTATGTTGATCATTAATTATCTTAAGAAAAGAAAAGAAAAGCTCAAGTGAGCAAAGTAAAAATGACAAGAAAATAAATGCTAAAATGAGCAAAGATGAAAATGGCATGAAATGAAAATGCTAAAAAATAAATAGTACATAAAGCATAAAAAGAATAAGAGCATAAGATAAACAAGTTAATAACTAGTGGTTAGTTGGATGACCATCTTGAAACTTGTATTTGGAACTCATTAGAGGATTGGTAGAACCAAACCTCCACACAACAAGTTGCATTTGCTTTTTGTCAAGTATATCATCCATTTGGAATTCTCATAAGTACCATTTAATGATCAATGATGTTTAAGTGATCTGTGTTGACCAAAGGTGTTGTAGATCCATTAGAGGATTGGTAGAATCAAAGCCTCCACACAATGAATCTCAAGGTTATTGGATCAAAGAGATCAAATTAACATACTTGGGCTTGCAATCATAAGTTTGGGCCATGAATGATCATTTATTCGAATCGAGACAAAATTTAGCGTTATGTTAAGCAATCGTAAGTGGACTTATATAGAAGCCGCACCTATTTTGAGGCTGATCAATAGCAATCTATGCACCATTTATTTTGAAACATGATATAGAGATCATGCTCCAACAACATTTAGTGCAATGAGAAGAGGGTGAGATGAAGGGGGGTTAGGGCAAAAGAGAAACCATATTTGAATTAATATTTAATAAAACTATTATTAAAATCATTCATCCATTTTGATGGAGTTGAACTCAACACCATAGATCCAATGATGTTAATAAAGTCATGATAAAAAAATCAACCCAAGACAGCCAGAAAATGATCACAAAAATAATATCACATTTAATATATATATTAAAAGGTTAAAAAAATGTAAAAAAAAAAAGGAAAATAATGAGGAAAATATCAATTATGTTCAAATTATTCAAGAAATGAAAAATTAGACCATAGAAAAATCAAAAATGGATCCAAATGTTTTTATAAAAATTTTAGTAATTTTTAAAAGTCAGAAACTATTTTTAAACTATTTAAAATTGCTAAAACAAACATAAAATAGATAAAAAATAGTAAACCTCAACATAAAATTCCAAAAAATTTCCAGAAAGTCAAAAATATGCAAAATAATATTTATGAATTTTTTCAGAATTAAAAAATGTCAGAAAATATTTTTTAAGTAATTAAAAGAAAGAAAATAATACAAAAATATAAAAAATACCAAATGTTAAAATAAAAATGTGAAAAAATATTCATGAGATCAGAAATAATTCAAAGTATTTTTGTGAATTTTTTCATAATTTTTAGATAAAAAATAAAAGAGTTATGAATTTTTGAAAATTTAATCAAATAAAATATAAAATCAGAAAATAAAATAAAACCAAAAAAGATGTGGACCATCAGATCAAAGTCAAAATGCATTAGTAAGCTAATCCTATGGTTCAGACGCGCTGTGCTTGATATGGACCTTAGTGAAATGCACATGTGATCAGAAAAAGGGCAACCAATGAAATTAAAACGCTTGACACACTATCATTGGCTGAGACGAGACATGTCATCGTCTTCAACCTCGAGACAACCTGCAATGGAGATTTTGTGAGATCCTTCAAACAAAAAAATTAGGATCCCTGGCTAGCATCATTGAACTCATCTCTTCAAGACAATTCTAACACAACCATCGCGCCAAATTTATATAAAGTATGGAGAGAGCTATGAATCAAAAACTCAGAAAATAGCGAGCACCTTAAATTTGAGATTTCTCTCTCAATTCTCAATGGATTTAAAAATTGTAAGAAACATTAAAATCAGACAAAGGAGTAGAACAAATTAGTGCTTGATTTGGATTCAATTGGTGGAGAATTCTACCTTTTCGAAGTTCAAGTAAGAAGCTCTGAAACTGGACTTCTGTATCTTGAATTATGGTTCGTTTTGATTGGTTTAAGTGCTGGAGAGTTTGTATGAAGTTCAAGGATGATGAATGCACAAAGAATTTTGGAAAAGGAATCTTAAATTTCAAAAACTGAATTCAGAAAAAATGGGTTCATGTGAGGTTTTGGCAGGGTGTTCTTGGCTCTCTAAGCTTGGGAAAATGGATGGGGGATGACCCTCTATTTATAGGGAAGCAAATGGGATCAAAAGGGAGAGTGAATGATGCATTTTGGAGGGACTTCATGTGGGTCTGCATCATGAAGAAATTGTGACTCAAACTTGATCAAAACTCAGCCAAATGATGTGTTTCATGATGCTAATCACTTCTAGCAAGTTGCTAATCATGATTAGAAACAAAAACGCATGGAAAACTTGTGATTAGATTCCAAAACAAAGATTTCAAAATCCTGACTTTGTGAAAAATTCATTTTCAAACTACCAAATTTAAATCCATGGCATTTCCAACTCAAAGGGTCTTAGGGCATAATGCTTGATGCTTTGGAAATTTGAGGTTACAAGCTTTGCAATTGAAAAAGAATGAAATCAAATGGATGCTTGAGCTGAAAGTTACATGGAGTCAAAGTTGAAGAAAAAAAGTTGACTTTCCATACTTAGAAATATTTCAAGTTCTTCTTTAAAAATGACCTATAATATTTTGTATCCAAACATGGCCTTCCACTTAGAATTTACTCTTGACCAAAAAAGATGGAATGAAGTAGATCTCTTGATTAACATTTTGCAATTTGAACCACTCAAAATCTCCAAAAATTGAGCAAGTTATGACTTGTTGAAGTTGTTGAGGATGATTAGGAGGACTGATAGCCACCAAAACCACTTCCATATCTTGAAATTTGAGAGAAATGTGTTCTTGTGACAAATAGGAGCAAGACCTTTTCCAATCATGACAACTTCTTCCTTCAACCCTTTGTATTTTTGAATCAATTTTGATAACTTTGGAAAATGTTAAACCAAAGTAAGCCTTATCATGCCATTTCTTCCAAAACAACTTCAATAGTGAAGTTTGAATCCCTCAAGCTATGTTGACTAGGGCATGGAAATAAACTCATGAACCCATGAAGCAGCTTGCTAAACCTTATTGCCTTTACCTACATTATTAACAAGTAAGGCAAACCAACATTGCATTTTATTAATTTAGAAATAAAATCAAGCAAAACATTCATGATCACAAAAGAAAACAAGGCAAGGTGCTTGGTAACTCCTCAAAAGAGCAAGGCTAAAGATAGGGAGAAGAACCAAAATCCCTAATGTGATCTTGTTGTGATTGAATCAACATGGTATGATGAAGGAATCTTAGGGGCAAAAATTGGGGTACAACAGTGTTTCGTAGGGAATTTTTGAGGAAGTATTTTCCTGAAGACGTCCGTGGTAAGAAGGAAATTGAGTTTCTTGAGTTGAAGCAAAGGAGTATGTCGATTGTTGAGTATGCTGCAAAGCTTGCTGAGTTGGCTAAGTTTTATCCGCACTACAGCGAGGCAAGTGCTGAGTTTTCGAAGTGCATCAAGTTTGAGAACCGATTGCACCCAGAGATCAAGAAGGCAGTTAGATACCAGAAGATTCGTGTCTTTGCCGATTTGATTGATAGTTGCAGGATTTACGAAGAGGATACTAATGCTCGTTACAAGATTATCAGTGAGAATAGGGGTAAGCACCAACAGAATCGTGGTAAGCATTATGATGCCCCAGCTGGTTAAGGAAAACAGAAGGTTGCTCAGGGTCAGAGGATTAGTGGGGGAGATGCTCCTGCTGGCGTGGTTTGTTTCAAATGTGGAAAACATGGGCATAAGATTAACATGTGTACTGCTGAGGTAAAGAGGTGTTTCCGTTGTGGTAAGAATGGACATGTTATATCTGAGTGGAAGCATAAAGAGGTGATTTGTTTCAATTATGGTGAAGAAGGACACATTGGTAGTTAGTGTCAGAAACCAAAGAAGGCGCAAACAAGTGGTAAAGTGTTCGCTTTGGTTGAGGATCAGACAGCTACTAAGGATAGACTCATCAAAGGTACGTGTTTCATTAATAGTACTCCTTTAATTACTATTATTGATACTGTTGCTACTCATTGCTTCATTGCTACTGATTGTGTTGAAAGATTAGGTCTTATGTTGTCTTCCATGAATGGAGAGATGGTTGTCGATACTCCAGCTAAGGGATCGGTGACTACTTCTTTTGTGTGTTTAAAGTGTCCTTTGTTGATCTTCGACAGAGACTTTGTTGTTGATTTGGTTTGTTTGCCTTTAAGAGGGTTGGATGTGATCTTAGGTATGAACTGGTTAGAGCATAAATATGTTCATATTATCTATCATAACAAGTCGGTGAAGTTTTCTACTCCTGAAGAAGAGGAAGATAGTCTGTTGTCTGCTGGACAGTTGTGACAGTTGATGCAAGAAGAGACTCAAATGTTCTCGTTGATGGCGTCACTATCTATCGAGAATCAAGCTATAATTGAGGAATTACAAGTGGTGCATGAATTTCCTGAAGTTTTCCCTGATGAAATTCCCGATGTACCACCAGAGAGAGAAGTTGAATTTGCTATTGATCTTCTACATGGTACCAGACCTGTGTCTATGGCACCATACAGGATGTCTGCATCTGAATTGTCGGAATTAAAGAAGCAATTGGAAGAGTTACTTGAAAATAAGTTTGTGAGACCAAGTGTATCGCCGCAGGGAGCTCCAGTGTTGCTAGTAAAGAAGAAAGATGGGAGTATGATGCTTTGTGTTGATTATAGACAATTGAATAAAGTGACGATTAAGAATAAGTATCCACTTCCAAGAATAGATGACTTGATGGATCAATTGGTGGATGCTCGTGTGTTTAGTAAGATTGATTTGAGGTCGGGTTACCATCATATTAAAGTGAAGGATAAAGATATTCAGAAGACGTCTTTCAGAACGCGTTATGGACATTATGAGTATTCAGTGATTCCTTTCGGTGTTACTAATGCGCCGGGAGTATTCATGGAGTATATGAATCGTATCTTTCATACTTATTTGGATCGATTCGTAGTGGTGTTCATTGATGACATCTTGATTTACTCTAAGTCGGAGGAAGAGCATGTAGAACACTTAAGAATAATATTGAAGATTTTGAAAGAGAGGAAGTTGTATGCAAAGATGTCTAAGTGTGAATTTTGGTTGAAGGAGGTTAGTTTTCTTGGTCATGTTATCTCATGTAGCAGAATTGTTGTAGATCCATCTAAAGTAGATGCTGTGTTGCAATGAGAAACTCCAAAGTCGGCTACCGAGATTAGAAGCTTTTTGGGATTAGATGGTTATTATAGAAGGTTTATCGAAGGTTTCTCTAAGTTGTCACTTCCATTGACTAAGTTGACTTGTAAAGGTAGAGCTTTTATATGGGACATTCAATGTGAAGAAAGTTTTACAGAATTGAAGAAGAGGTTGACATCGGCTCCGATCTTGACGTTACCTAATCCAGGAGAACCTTTTATGGTATATTGTGATGCTTCTAAGATGGGTTTAGGAGGTGTTCTTATGCAGAATGAAAATGTAGTTGCTTATGCGTTAAGGCAGTTGAGGACTCATGAGAAGAACTATTCTACGCGTGATTTAGAGCTTGCTGTAGTTGTTTTGTGTTGAAGATTTGGAGGCATTATCTTTATGGTTCTAGATTTGAAGTGTTTAGAGACCATAAGAGTTTAAAGTATTTACTTGATCAGAAGGAATTGAATATGAGACAACGAAGATGGTTGGAGTTGTTAAAAGATTATGATTTCGGTTTGAATTATCATCCAGGAAAAGTGAATATGGTGGCTGATGCGTTAAGATGAAAGACTTTACATATGTTGGCAATGATGGTTAAAGAGTTGGAATTAATTGAACATTTCCGAGATATGAGCTTAGTTTGCGAGGTGACACCGCAGAGTGTTATACTGGGGATATTGAAGATTAACAATGAATTTCTAGACAATATCAGAGAAGCTCAAAAGTTAGATATGAAACTGGTAGATTTGATGGTTTGAATCGATCAGTATGGGAATGGTGATTTCAAGTTAGATGCGCAAGGTGTGTTGAGATTTTGTATTCAGATTTGTATTCCTGATGATGCAAAGATGAAAAAAGTAATTCTTGAGGAAAGTCATAGAAGCAAGTTGAGTATTCATCTGGGGGCTACAAAGATGTATCAGGATTTGAAGAATTTTTTTTGGTGGCCTGGGATGAAGAGTGATGTGGCTCGGTTTGTGTATGCATGTTTAACTTGTCAGAAGTCGAAAGTTGAACATCAGAAGCCTGCAGGGTTGATGCAACCGTTAGAAGTTCCGGAATGGAAATGGGATAGCATTTCAATGGACTTTGTGACGGGATTACCTAATACTTCCAGAGGACATGATTCGATTTGGGTGATTGTTGATAGGCTTACAAAGTCGATTCATTTTATTCCTATTAACATCAGTTTTCCAGTATCAAAGTTGGCTGAGATTTACACTAGTGTAATTGTGAAGTTGCATGGTGTTCCTTTATGTATTGTGTCGGATAGAGATCCGACGTTTACTTCTGATTTTTGGAAGAGTTTGCAATAAGCGTTGGATTCTAAGTTAAGGTTGAGTTCGGCGTATCATCCTCAGACGGATGGTCAGACAGAAAAGACTATTCAATCATTGGAAGATTTTTTGAGAGCATGTGTTCTTGAGCAGGGAGTTTCATGGGATACTTATCTTCCATTGATAGAGTTCACTTATAATAATAGTTACCGTTCTAGTATTGAGATGGCGTCTTTTGAAGCGTTGTATGGTCGGAGATGTAGAACTCCTTTATGTTAGCATAAATCTGCAGAAAGTGTAGTGCTTGGGCCTGAACTTGTTCGTGAGACTACTGAGAAGGTGAAGTTGATTCGAGAAAAGATGAAAGCTTCCCAAAGTAGACAAAAGAGTTATCATGACAAGTGAAGGAAGAAATTAGAATTTCAAGCGGGTGACCATGTGTTTTTGAGAGTTACACCTGTAACTGGTGTTGGGCGAGCATTGAAGTCTAAGAAGCTCACTTCTCGTTTTATTGGTCCGTATCAGATTTCAGAAAGAGTTGGAAATGTTGCTTATAGAGTGGCTTTACCGCCTTTCAAATTTGCACGATGTGTTTCATGTGTCATAACTCCGGAAGTATATTTCAGATCCATCTCATGTGATTCATATGGATGACGTACAAGTACGGGATAATCTTACTATGGAGACGATGCCTGTACAGATCGCGGATCATGAAATGAAGACTCTGAGAGGCAAATAGATTGCTTTGGTGAAAGTAGTTTGGTTAGGAGCTGTCGGAGAAAGTATGATATGGGAATTGGAGAGCAAGATGCAGGACTCCTATCCAGAATTGTTCGAATCAGGTAAATTTTTGAGGACGAAAATATTCTAAGTGGGGGAGAGTTGTAACGCCCAATATTTAGTTAATTATTTAATTAAATATTTTCGAATTTATTTATGAAATTGAGTGATGTTGTGAAATGTCGATTTAAGTTGTTATGTGGTTATTTGATGAATTGGTTGATTTAAGTTGTAGAAATAATATTATTAATAATATTATAATTATATACGACTATTTATTTAGTGGGCTTAGTTGTTGTGTTGGTTATAGTAAAAAGTGAGGGTGTTGACTAGTAGGCCCAATAAGACTAAATAGAATAATAATAATGTTATTATAAGAAAATAGGAAATATAGAAAATTAGGTTTTAGGTGTTATCAGTAAGAAAAGAAAAGAGTCTTGGAGAAGAGAGAGATACGTAGAAGCTGCAACATAGAGGCAAGGTCGGAATTTTGATTGTAGAGCAACCTTCAATCCAAGGTAAGGGTGGGGTTCTGACTCTATAGTAGGGTATGTGATGAGTGATATGTGGGATTGGGTTGTAGAATTGTTTTGTTTGTGTTGGAAATTTTATATATTGTTGTTTGATGAGTGTGATACGGTGGCATAACCGACTGTTATACTGGTTTTGCATTTTGTATTCGCAAATGTCACGGTAAGCAAGAGTTGCCACCAAATTTTCTTTTATCGAACAAAGGAAAGGGTGAAAAGAACAGAAAAAGATCTTTTTCGAGAGTTTCTGAGTAAGGGGGTAGATTATGGAAAGGGAAGGTGTTAGCACCCTTTCCATCCGTGGTTTTCAACAGGCTCTTAGGCACTTGCTCATTTTTGAAAATTGCTTGTGCTTTGTGTGTTTGAAAATTGTTTTGGAAATGCCTTAGTGCGGCGATTCGCTTTGTGATAACTCTTGTATCAGTCCTCAAGAGTGTTGACAAGGCGAATGTTTTTGAAAGTGTTTTTTGAAAATATTTTTGTGTAGGTGCAAAAAGTTGTTTTGAGCAAGCATCTAAGAACTTATCTACTTATACTCGAAAAGGTTCATTCATTTCCTCTTATCCTTTAGACAGTTTTATCCTACTATTAGTGAGTAGGTAGCCCTATCGTTGGATGTATGAGGGACATTCGAAGGGTCGTCGTTATGGTCATAGAAGGAAACATATAGGGATATCTTAGCAGTTCGAAGGGACTGTCATCATATATTCGTAGGCAACATCGAGGGACAAGATCATTTCTCGTAGGCAACTCGAGGGACATTGAGGGACTATGATCTTTATGATAACTTTAACCGAGGGTCTTTGCTAATGGTATCCCTACGTTCGAGGGACATGACCATTGTTTTTTCGAAGGCAACAAGTGAGGTTATCCTAGAGGTGCGAGTGTGTAAATGATTCAGCTCGGTTATTTATCTTGAAATTAGGGTTTTCTATCGTTCATTTTTATCTTTCCATGCAAACCTATTAATCTAAGCATTGCATAAATATAGTAGCTGAAGGTAAAGGCGGAAATGTAAACCTAGGCTATTGCAGAGCTTTGGGGCAGTTACATAATAGTGAAGAATGCAAAAAAGAAATTCTAAAACTATTACATCCCGGAAGCAATTACATGATAATGATAAAAAACGCGGGAAAAATAAAGCTACGCTATTACAGTTGAAGCGCCCTATACACTTTATCTAGGAAAATAAAAATAAGATGACAATAGAAAAGAAAATGTTTTGGTGATTTTTTTATGAAAAAAATGATTTATGATAATTAATAAACCTAAAAAACCTAATTAATTTTAATTAATAAAAAAAAAGGTTAATTTTGAAAAAAAAGGTTAATTAAAAAAATCTAAAACCTAATTAATTTTAATAAAAAAAAAAGGTTTTAAAAAAAGTTTATGTTTAATGATTAACAAAAAAAGAATTAAGTTTGCCAAAAAATAGATAGGGGAAGAAGCATCAATGGAAAATAGGGTTAGAAAATAAAAATAATGCAAATGTCAGGGGTGGGTGTTGACCCAAAAATTAATTTAAAAGCAAAAATTAAATTAAAAAACCTAAAATTAATTATTCGAGTTTATTATGAAAAATCAAAGGTTTGTGAAAAATGTTAGGTTTTATGAAAAATGTTTTAAACAGAAAGAAGAAAAATAGGTAAAAGGATAAATATAATAGAAGAAAACCAAAACCAATAGGGGTGGGTGTTAAACCCACGCCCTTAACCTCCTCAGGATGTCTGCCTTGCCACTGAGCAATGTATTGGTTATTGTTCTGATTTGGCCTCAGCGTTTTATAATAACCATGTATGGGACCATTAGATGATCTAAATCTGCAGCGTTGAATTTAATGAACACATTAAATAAATTACTATATCATGAAATACAAATAAAGCAAATATATGAATTTTGTAATGTTAAAACCAATATGGCACGTATGAATGCTTCTACACTCTTTTGATCATGGAGATCAAACCAGTCTTACCCTTACTGGAGAATGAGATGGCTTGTTTGTAGTAAGATGGGGGTTTGTAACAAGGATGGCTTGTTTGTAGTGAGATGGGGGTTTGTAACAAGGATTTCAAGATTTCTAGGGTTCTTGAAAGAATTTGATATTTTGACAAGGTTGTGGCAAAGGTTTTTTTCTGTGTCTTGTTTGTGTGAAAAGAATGAGATTATATAATGGAAATTAGAGAAAGATACGGGCTTTGAATGTGCAATTTGGCTTCCAATAACCACACGCAATAGTGCAAATTTTTATTCACTTGAGTCTGACACGTTCCAGGCTAGATCGCAGGTACTTAAGTGCAATTTTTGAAGTTGAAATGTGAAGAAAAAAATGTAGCCGACATCGAGAAAAAGCTCTTGTCCGAAAGTGGACTCAATCGGATAAATGGTGAATTAGTTATGAATTTTTGAAGTTTTGCCTCATACAAACTTATTTTGGGCTCCAATGTCAATTCTGACACGTTCTTCAATAAAAAACTGGTATTGATCGGAGCAGAACTCGGTCTCGACGTTGGATACAAATTTATAGATCTATGAGTTAGTGACCTTATGTAAAAATATGGGCCCGATTTAATAAAAATTGACCGAGTTATGAATTTTCGAAGTTTCGACCTAGATGAAATAATATTCAGTATTCAGGATTTTCGATGCGTCACGTGCACTTTGGGTAAAAAACGAAGGCCTTTTGTATACTGTTCTGTAGCGGTAGAAATGTTTAAGACTAAGCCATTAGATTGACTAGACTTATTCATATCAAAATAATAAAAAAATTCACCACCACGCTTTATTGTTTTCAAAGGAATGGGAAAAGAGGGAATAACCCAAAAGAGGAGGAAAGATTCAAGGTAAGGGGGTTGGTTATGCAAAGGGAAGGTATTAGCACCCTAAACATCTGCGGTACTCCGTAGGAACCTCCTTGAAAAAATATATGTATTTTGGCTATAAAATGTTGTATGTAAAATAGATGTGGAGGTGAGAAAAGAAATATACTTTTTTATAGTTTTTTGCACCCGCCGCGATTGCGAAACTTTAGTGCCTACGTACAACCTTTCGTGCAATAGGGGACCAGGGTACACGTAGTTCCTCTTTTAAAATTTTAAAACACAAGTGTGTTGGTTGATTTTATGAGATAAAACATCATCGTTATTGTCCGTGTGGAAAACATACTTACTACCCACAATCATGAGAAAGGGGAATTTGCATCATCTCAAAGTGGAAGATATGGATTGAATTTTAAAATCAATAATGCCTCACTCAACACCCAAGTGGAAAATATCTCTCTTCACTACATATTGTAGAAGTATAGTTGTTTACATCACTACAAGGATTGACAAGAGTCCAATCTTTTGAGAAAAAGTTTTAAAGTAAAAAGCCAAAGTGGCAAAATGGTTTGAAATGAGATTGATTGACTTTTAGTCTTCTCACAAAAAGTGTCAAGGTATTATTAAGTTGATTCAAGTTTATTTATGAAAATGTTCTGAAAATGCATGGACATGAGTCCAAGTTTATTACGAAAGTGGTTCAAGTTTCAAAACAAGAAAAGTTTTCAAAAGGAGGAAGGAGATTTTTGAAATTAAAGAAATTGGAAGGAGAAGAAGAGACTATCCTAAAGCATAAGGTAAAAGCTAGGGATAAGAATCATCTAACCAACAAGAAGCCAATACTTGACATTATGAGTCAAGATAGAATTCTCATTCTTTGGATTGAAACCAAACAAGCAAAGATACTAGACCTCTTGAGGGAACCAAACTTCAAGTGTATTAAGTCTTCACAAAAATTGGACAGAGTAACAGTTGTATACAGGTGAATTCCAGATTACAAACAAAGTATGTAATCACAATAACCTGCTCACAAAACAAACAAATAACCCAATATCTTGAGGTAAACCTCAAGAACTCCAGACAAAATATCAATTAAGGTTTAAGGTCTCCAACATAGGCCAAGGTTTCTAATCCTAAGTCCAAGAAGTCCAATGCTCCACAATGCCAAGGATAGTAAGCAAATATTCCAAGTGTAATTAAAGCTTTTTATGGTTCATGTTGATTATTAGGTGTCTTCAAAAAAGAAAGGCTCAAGTGAGCAAAATAGAATGACAAGAATATAAATGCTCAAGTGAGCAAAGATGAAAAGTAGGATGAAATGTAATGCTTAAAGTAAATGGTGCATAAAGCATAAAAAATAAAAGCATAAAATAAAATCAATGGTTAATAATTAGTGGTTAGTTGGATGACCATCTTGAAACTTGCATTTGTAACTCATTAGAAGATTGGTAGAACCAAAGCCTCCACACAACAAGTTGCATTTGCTTTTTGTCAAGTATATCATCCATTTTGGAATCCTTAAAAGTATCATTTAATGATCAACGATGTTTAAGTGATCCGCGTTGACCAAAAGTGTTGTAGATCCATTAGAGAATTGGTAGAACCAAAGCCTCCACACAATGAATCTCAAATTTATTGGACCAAAGGGATCAAATTAACATACTTGGGCTTGCAAACATGGGTTTGGGCCACGAATGATCATTTATTCGAATCGGGACAAAATTTAGCACTATGTTAAGCAATCGTAAGTGGACTTATATAGAAGTCGCACCTATTTTGAGGCCGGTCAATAGCCATCTATGCACTACTTATTTTGAGACATGATATAGAGATCATGCT
Source organism: Vicia faba (assembly GCA_948472305.1). Lineage (NCBI taxonomy): Eukaryota > Viridiplantae > Streptophyta > Magnoliopsida > Fabales > Fabaceae > Vicia > Vicia faba. The sequence goes on along the minus strand of OX451740.1, from coordinate 482,779,887 downwards.
CTAATAACACTTAGTGCAATAAGAAAGGGAAGAGATGAAGAGGGGTGGGAAAGAATACAAACCATATTTGAATTAAACTTTAATTAAACTATTATTAAAATCATTCATCTATTTTTATGGAGTTAGACTCAACACCATGGATCCAATGATGTTAACAAAGTTTATAATCAAAAATTCAACCCAAGATCAGCCAGAAAATAATCACAAAATAACATTGCAATTTAATATATACATAAAAAAAGTTTTAAAATATTTTAAAATAGAAATAAAAGAGAAAAATATCAACAATATTCTAATTAAACAAGAAATAAAAAGTAAGACTATAGAAAAATCAGAAAAAGACTCAAATATTTTTATAAAAATTTTGGTAATTTTTTAAAGTCAGAAACTATTTTTTAAAATTAAAAGAAATGAGTAAAATAACCAAAAAATGATAAAAAAAATTAACAAATCAGAAATAAAAAATAAATGAAGTCACCAATATTTGTCACAATATCATTGGATCATTCCATATTTTTTCAAAATTTAAAAATGCATAAAAGTATTTTTAAACATTTAAAACAATTCAAATAAAGTGAAAATTTATAAAAAATATCAAAACACAAAATAAAATTGTGAAAAAGTAAAATTCAGAAAGGGAAAAATCAAAAATATTTTTCATAATTGTTTCAGATTTTTTAGACTAAAAATGAAATTTCTATGATTTTTTTAAATTTAAAACAATTAAATGTAAAAATCAGAAAAGAAAATATAAAAAAAAGGGCCATCTGATCAATGTCAAAACGCGTTAGTAAACAGATCAAGTGGACCTGGCGCGTTGTGCATGTTATGGACTTTAGTGAATAAAACACTGAATCATTAATTAAATCAGATTTCAAAAAAAAAAACAAGTGGCATGCCATCATTGGTTGGAAGATGACACGTTGGTCATCTTCAACCTCCAACCAACGTGAATTGCAGGTATCTCAAACTGTAAAATCAGCAGCTCGGACCTATGCCATTCGCTTCGTCTCTTCAAGACGAAGACAACCACACCTTCGCGACAAATTTATATAAACTGTAGCTCAAGCAATTTGGAAGGAAAGTTTTGAAAAGGGATTTGAAATTTCATGGTCAAAATGTGTTTCCAGATAAAAATAAGTGTTGCGACTAGAACCAGGACAATGAGAGCATTACAATGATATCAAAGTTTTAAAGAATTGATGGAGAAATCTACATATTAAAGTTGAGTTGCAGAGCTCTAAAACTGGACTTCTATGGAGTAATATAGGGCACGATTCTTGAAGGTAATTGTATGGTTAGCTTCAGGGAAGATCAAGGAAGGTGAATTGATAGGAAAAAATGGATTGAAAAAGGCTTGAACACTAATTACGAAGTTACATAATATTGAGTTATGGAGCAAGTTTCATGTATTTATAGGAGAAACAAATGGGATCAAAAGGAAGAGTGAATGATACAATTTGGATGAATTCGTGTGGGTCTGCATCATGAAGAAAGTGTGACTTCTGTTTTGTCAAAACTCATCTAAAATGCACGTTTTGGTGCACTAAACCACTTGGGAAAGTTGGCTAATCATGTTTAAACCCAAAACGCGTGCTAATTTGAGGTTTAAAAGTGGTAACGTGAAATTCAAATTCTGACTTGTGATGAAACTTCAATTCCAAGTTACCACTTTTGAAACAATGGCATTCTCAGGTCAAGGGGTCTTAAGGCATGGTTCTTTATGCTTTAGAAATATGAGATTACAAGCTTTGCAATGGAAAAATAATGGAATCAAATGGATGCTTGAGCTGAAATTTGCATTGAGTCAAAGTTGGAGAAAAAAGGTTGACTTTCCATACTTAGAAATATTTCAAAATTTTCTTCAAATGTGACCTATAATGTTTTGCATCCAAACATGGCCTTCCTCTTAGGATTTCCTCTTGACCAAAAAAGATGGCATGAAATAGGCATCTTGAATAACATATTGAAACTTGAACCATTCAAAATCTCCAAAAATTGAGAGAGTTATGAATTGTTGAAGTTGGCAAAAAAATCATGAAATGACCTATAATCTTTTGCATCCTTAGGGCATCTTCTATCCATTTTATCACTTTGAACATAAAAGAAGGAATAAAGTTTACATCCTCAAGATCATTGTGAAAAAATAGTGGGCTCAAGGTGATAATAATTGACCAAGTTATGATCATTTGAAGTCCCACTTGAGAAATTGGGGGGTTCATCTGGAGGACTTGTAATATTTCTTCATCATAAAGTTTCTTCCACATGAAAACTCCTTGAAACTTTTGAAGTGATTTGTTAATAACCCTTTGAAGAGAAGGATGTATTTAGAATCACTCAAAAATACAAAAATATGAGCAAGATATACTTCTTTGAAGTTCAAAACTCTAGCTTCTAGGTCAAGAAAATGCTTTGAGGAACTTTGACAATTTTGAATAAACTCCTTGTACCAACACTCTTGATTTGTAAATAAAAGTTGTTGGGGATGATAATGATAACTCATATCCACCAAAACTACTTCCATATCTTGATAATTGAGAGAAATATGCACTTGTGATCAATGGGAACAAGACTTTGTCCAACCATGACAACTTCTTCCATCAACCCCTTGTTCTTTTGAATCAATTTGATAACTTTGAAATCTGATGAACCAAAATAAACTTTGCCATGCCATTTCTTCCAAAACAACTTCAATGGTGAGGTTTTAAGTTCTCAAGCTTTATTGACTAGGGCATAGAAATAAACTCATGAACCCATGAATCAACTTGCTAAGCCACATTACTTTTACCTACATTTTTAACAAGTAAGACAAACCAACATTGTATTTTATAAATTCAAATTAAAATCAAGACAAAATATTCATGATCACAAAAGAAAAAAAGTTAAGGTTCTTGGTGATTTCTCAAAGAGCAAAGCTAAAGATAGAGAGGAGAACCAAAAGCCTTAATGTGATCTTGTTGTGATTGAATTAACATGGTATGATGAAGGGATCTTAGGGGAAAAAGTTTGGGTACCACACGTTCGAACTCGAATCCTCCTATGAAAATATAGCAAACTCAATTTGTGAAACTTTGGCTCCGGAACCAGCTCGATACGATGAAAATCGACCAAGTTATGATTTTCTGAACATGACGCAAGTAAACTTCTGTCACAAATTTTCTGTACGAAAATACTTGATAAATCTGCATTTTTGAAGACCTTATGATCTAAATTGGCTTCCAGCCGTGAGAGATGAAAACGTAGATGATGTCAAGACGGAATTTTGGCCACTGGAACGGGTTCAAAATGAGCTACGATCTTCAAGTTTTGAATTTTTTAGTGCGTAAAAACTACACTTTCAGCACACTTTTTCACCATATTTCTTTGAGAAAAATCGCACATTCGGAGACCTTCTTTAAAGAACTGGATCTCGAGCCGAACCTGAATTTCAGAATATAATATCAGGGATATCTTGGCGAAAGAACACTTGAATATGACACGCCGGGTTGGACTTGTGAATCTTTGAACCCCAAATCGTTGCGAAATGGAGAACCGATCTTCAGCACAGAAAATACTCTGAGAACATCCATTGGCGAAATAATGTCACTTGTAGTCTGACGAAGCTTGCTAAATATACCTTGGTTCCATAACCATAAGACCAATTATATGCGTGTATGTAATAATGAAATGTAAGAGGGTAAATTTTGGGGTACAACGGCTGCCCCTGTTCAATCTTCTTAAACCTGAGGATTTAGATTGGCTTGTCTGCCTTTCGTGATCTGAAGGTGAAAGATGATTGAGTACTAGAGTGCCCAGAAATTCGCACTTGCATGAAGTAACACTGATAGTTAATGATGTCGGGAATGGGCTTACAGATGCCATTTTGAAAAGATGACAGAGAGTTATCAGAGATGGGCTTGAAGATGCCATCCACAGGTGATTTTTGATAGGAATATTAGAGCGAGTCTATGCTTGATTTCAAACTAGAAAAGAATCAGAATAAATCTTTGGAGCGATTTATCTGAACCAGAGAAAGTGTCTATCGGAACGGAATCAGAATAAACCATTGACCGGTTTAAATTGAACCAACAGAGGTCTTGAATAATCTTTAACTGGAAAAGATTAAGAATAAATCTTTGGAGTGATTTATCTGAACCAGAGAAAGTGTCTAAGGGAACATAATCAGAATAAACCATTGATCGGTTTAAACTGAACCAGTAGATGTCTTGAATAATCTTTAACTGGAATAGAATCAGAGAAATCTTAGGGTCGATTTAACTGAACAAGAGAAAGTATCTACCGGAAAAGAATCAGAATAAATCATTGGTCGATTTAAACTGAACCAACAGAGGTCTTGAATTATCTTCAACTAGAATAGAATCAGAGAAATCTTAGGGCCGATTTAACTGAACCAGAGAAAGTATCTACCCGAAAAGAATCAGAATAAATCATTGGTCGATTTAAACTGAACCAACAGAGGTATCTACCCGAAAAAAATCAGAATAAATCATTGGTCGATTTAAACTGAACCAGCAAAGGTCTTGAATTATCTTCAACGAAAAAGAATCATAATAAATCATTGGTCGATTTAAACTGAACCAGCAGGGGTCTTGAATATGATCTTCTGAAGAAAATGGTGGAATAGCCCTTCGTCAGAGGTAACCTTTGAAAAGACTGTCAGGTCATATAAGTAGTTTTTGATGTTTGTTGATTGATCTTCCCTGAAAGGTAAAGAGTTTGTCATATGCAATGTCATGATGTATGAAATGCATCGTGTAATGATGTTCTTGAAATGAGATTGTGTTGTATGTAATATGTATGCGCATGCCATGATGTATGAACATGGATTGCTGCTGCAAATTTTGCTAGTCTGGGAAAATAAATCCTTGACTGATGCTGGAGAGTACTGGGAAGCTGAATCATAGACTGCTTTTTGGTAGATGAGGAAGGTAGTTATCTCATTTCCGCCGGGGATGATGATTGGAGATGATTTTCTAGGGATTTCCTCTTTCCGTTTAAGGATACTCTGCCGGGGATCTTTGACTTCTGCTTGAAAATGTTCCATCGGGGAGAAGATGCTCTGTTGGAAGATTTTACCAAATGTAGAGAAATAAACTCCATTGGGGGATGAACGTCCGCAACTAGAGAAATAAACTCTACCAGGGATGTGGATTTATAAACGGTTTGAGATTCGTAAAACTCAGCTGGGGAACATTGAATTAACCTTTCTGAGAGAACTTTGCTGGAGAAGGCAATTCCTGCTTGGGAAAGCAAAAGGTTAAAACTTTGGTTGTTTTCACCCTGCGGGGATATAGACATCACCAGGACATATGTTGAGGATGTGACATTGACTTTGCAACAAGACGTCTCTGCCCTTGTACCTGCTGGAGAAAGTACCTGCGGAGACTTTGTGGATGGTTTGAGTGTCATCCCAACTCCTAGGGTACTTGGTAAATGTTGATCAAGATGATAAGTCTTCTACTGATAAACAAATGACAAGATGACGGGACACGGTCGTATATTTTTAATCCCTAACTTTTGCCTGGACCGCCCTTTCGGGTTTTCAGTCCACCAGGATACCCTTTTTTGCTCAAGCTGCCTTTTCAGGTTTTCGACTTGCCGGGTGTACAATTTTTTAAATATATCCCTAATTTTTTCCCAAACTCTTTTGGTTCACCGGGATGCCCTTAATTTTGCCTAGGCATGTCAACCTAGCGGGTCTTTTGCATGCGTAATATTTTCTGACTATGTCCACGCTCATAGGATGTGGAAAGTTGTCACCGTCTATGACAACAAGTGTTGTAGAAATGCCAGAAAATGTTTATGTGATCGCATGTGCCTTTTCATATGTAGGAGCCTGTGTGGGGCTGCTTCAGGATGAATATGGTGCACCTGATGTTTGATCAAGTTTCTGATAGTCTTGAATTTCCTAGGTATATTTTCTAATAACTGTCATGGAAGGATTGGAAGACATGATACTGACACCATCTTATACTACTAGCACATACAAGCAACTTGGTGGTACCAAAGGTTCAAATTTCACAGTGATTTTTGCTGGAATCCCCAATCAATGTAACAGGCCCCGAGTGATTCAGATGGAGACCTTCCCCCGGCTATTCAACACTTTTGGAGATTCTTTGCATATTGGCTTGATTGCCCCAGATTAACTAGACACCATGTCATGCCCCTTGATTATGAAAGGCCTGTTATTGGAAATGTTTTTTCCATCTGAGGTGATTCTGTCCATTGAGGGGGTCTTCGTTCACTGAATATTCGTTGTGTGAATTTCTCTACTGTTTGAATAATTATCCATATGAAAACACTGTCATTTAAAGAATGCAAAGCATATGTCTGTCTTGAAGTTTGAAAATTCATTTTTTTAGTAAAACAGACAAATTTTGTAAGAGTGTGATATCAGCTCAGGATTTGTAGCAAGTCCTACAGGAGTCAGGATACCTGTTGCAACAATATGCTTTCGAACTAACCCATGCATCATCTAGGACTTTTAAGGGTTGTAACGCGGCCTGGTTCACGATTTTAAGAAATAAAGGATAAAGGCTAAAAATTTATTTGTATTCAACCCGTTCTTCGTGATGTTCTTCAGTCCTATGCTCAGTTAATTGTGTGTTTAGATCCCAATTGAGTCTGGAATCTTTGCTCTGCTACTTGGTGATGGTTCGGAAATTGAACGTTTGTTTGAGAAGGCAGTCATTTTTATAACCTTTTCTTTTTGTTGAGGATTTGTAGCGACCCTTTTTTTTATTTTTGTGATCCCTGTTTTTGCCAGAACTGTTTCTTTTGTGATTATAGTCAGCGGGATGCCCCGGTTTTTTTTAAAGTCTCCTTCATAGGTTTTGACTTAGCGGGCTTTTCTTTTGAAAAATAATGACTGCCTGCTTTGATGATTATGCGGAACCATCACCACTATTTGTCGTGTATGAAGGATGAGCTTGCAACTGAATGCACCTCTGAATTAACTGAGAAAGCTACCCCGCCCCAGGTTATGATTAAGGGTTTTAATTTGTGTGAAAATAAAAACTCCTACTTCTTTGGATCAAAGCGGTTGACTCGGGATTATATTCCTTATAACTCTACTGTTTAGGATTTAAAACAACGCATGTACAACGTTAGAGGGGTTTGTTCAAAAGCATACTATAGAGATTATGGTATCATTTTCGTCATCCTCCCTCTAAAGGCTTAGAGCTTTTGATCGAGAGTTGAATATCACAAAAAGGAAAGTAGTTTAAATATAGTGAATACGAATGAATTGATTCAAAACAAACATATGCAATGTATTGATAAAGTAACAAAGTTTGACATGAAACAAATGTTCGAACAATCAAAACAAAATTACAAATTAAGAATTCAAATGAACAAAAAGCCTCTTTGTCTGAAGTTGTCACTTCAGGTGGTGTGTCTTTTAAGGGACGACAGAAGAATTCAATCTGGCCATCTTGTGTGAACTTCAGCACTTCTTCGTTGATCAAGTCCTGAGTCTTATTTTTCAATGCCCAACAGTCATTTGTATCATGTCCAGGACTATCAGAATGGTAGGCACATATTGCATCAGGATTGAAGTTAGGGAAATAAGTTTTGGGGTTTGGATGAGGATCCCTTAATGTAATCAACTCCATCTTCAACATGTGTTGCAATACCTGAGCCAAGGACATATTGATTTTGGTGAATTTCCCTTTGGGCTTGTCTTGCCTTTGTTGATTACCCTGTTGTGATTGCATCGGTGCGGGAATAGAAGTCCGCATTACCCCCACAGATTGGTTGAGATTACTCTTATTGCGGCCCTTCTGGTAGTACATGGCATTGGACTATTTCTTCCCATTGTATGGTCTCTTCTGAGTACTTCAAGATGCAATCCCTTGAATGTTACCGCTCCTGAGTTTATTTTCAACATGCCCTCATATGAACAAGTCACCCAATTCCCTATCTGCCAAGAGAGATTGATCATTGATTAGGCTCCAAGCTCTAGCAGTTTTCCCTAGACTGTCGTATTTATCTTGAAGAAGCTTGCTGATGAGAATCCTCAATTCTTCTTGTTCTCGAGCTAAACTTTGGATAAGGGCCATCTGACTACTCATCTGGATTCTCATCCTTTCCATTTCAGCTTGCAGTTGTTCTAACTAGTCACCCTTATTGATGTCAGGAAATTTCTTGGTAAAGTTCCCGTTGAGGAGTGTTTTCAATTCTTCTCACCCCTTGGCTAGATTCAGGAGCATTTATTTGATTTGAGCATCTTGAGCTTGGGAACCTCTGTTGTTTTGTTCGAGAGCCATTTTCCTTGCTGAAATAAACAACAAGAAAATGAGAAACCTATACTAGAAGACCTGTTATGAAATGGCATGCATGCAATGTTTTCAAGGATCTCTTGGGGTAAATACAAGAAGATATTTGAGTTTTGACTACAGCTTGGATTAAGGAACTTTCATATTTGAATGTCCTTCCTTGAGAAACGAGCTCACCATATTGAGTGGGTCATAGCCCCTAACTCAAGTTGTTGAGTTTTGATCTTTTGACGACATTGGCTAGAGGAAAATAAATGCCCTTGCCCCTTGCTAGACGTCTAATTTATCATAACCTGCATCACAAACCCTTGAGATCCTTGAAATGGTTAAGGAAATGATGTGGCATGATGTTATGATGTGTATGCTATGCGTTAAGCAAAAGTGTAAGGTGATGAAGACAAGTGAGTCTAAGAAGTCCAGGTTACTGGATAATAACTGTAAACAAATCCTGCAAGGAGATCATGTTGTTAGATAAAAACCTTGAAAGTAGCTCAAGTTGAAAGCAAACAAATCACGTAAGCAGCCTTAGGTTTAGGCTTTCATGGGGTTTGTAGGTAAGTACCATCTTGAAATTTAGTTGGCTCAACCTGTCCTATTGTTGCACCCCAAAATTTACCCTCTTGATTTAGGCTTATGTTTCATCATGAATATCATATTGCATTGCATTCATACATTGTGATGGGATCAAAATACTTTGGTTATCAAGTCTTCCTCAAGCTTGGAAGGTTGTTTGCATTGAAAAGTTGCTCAAGTAGAATCTTATCATCTAAACCTCTGGATCTTTCAAGCTCAAAAGTTATTGCATATCTCAAGATATTTTTATCCATCTCTTTGGATCATCAGAGGATTGAAGTTTGTGATTGATTATAAGAGGAATCACTCTTTTGATTCACCAGTCAAAATTAGGGTTTTTCTTGATCAAGGCTATTGATCAATGTACAAGCCTTGATTTGGAAGCTAAAACATCTCATTGGTATTTGAAAAGTCTTTGTACAAGAAATTGGTCAAGATGCCCAGAGGATTTGAAATTTTGGAGATGATTCATCAGTCTCCTAAGGTGTTAACCAAAAATAGGGTTTGGGATTTTATCAAGATTTCTTGAGAATTTTGAAGTGAAACTTTGTACATGGCCTCTATATATTTGGGAGATAGTATGTTTGAAGTTTTGACCATCAATTTTTAAGAGAAGTGAACCAATTAATTCAAAGAGGCAAAATGGTCATTTTGGTCAAAATCAGTCAAAGTCAAGGTTGACCAAGTGAACTTTTGGTCAACCATCAATTCAAGGGTGTACTTTTCATATTTCAAGTCCATTTTTATCATTGGATCAAAGAGATTGAGGTTTGGGTTGAAACGTGTTCATGAAGAAACCCTAAAAGTTTCTAATTTTGGAAAATGAGGACTTAACTTCAAAAATTCATATTTTATCCACCTTTGATCAAAAAAATGCAAATGAAATATGCTTGGAAAGATAAGAGGGTGATCTTTTATCTTCTTTTGGTCTCATGTCCAAATTAGCAAAGAGTCAAGAGTTATGGTCTTTGGAAGTTCATGCCTCAAGTTAAAATTATAGGTCATTTTCCAAAATTAGTGAACTTCATGTCAAATTTTAAGGACCTTAATGGATTCATTTGAAAAACCTCAAAACTAAGGGATTGTAGATATTTTAAATACCTTTCTAAATTATACTCATTTGTGTCTAAATTAAAAGTATGGGCAAGTTATGTTCTTTTGAATTTCATGCCATTTTATTGAACTTTGGCCATGCAAGCAAAATGCCAAAACTTGAGAACTTCATTTTCAGCCATTCTTTTCACTTCTAATCAGTCCCATGACACATTTGTGACCTATGGAAGCCCTTGATGCCAGCCATTTCGTGCACATGTGATTGTTGTACTTGCTTGAGGCCAAATTTTCAAAACTTGCCCAAAATTGCAAAAATTCCAATACTTTCTGATCATGTGGAATTAAGGGCCAAGATTTTAAGGATGATTTTCTGAAGTAATTTGGCCCATAAAATGCATAAAAGGCTAAAGAATGCACGAGCAAATGACCTGATCCTATGCACACCTCATTTTCTGCATAAACTTCCAATCCTGCCCTCCAACGGTTTTAAGCTTGCATTTCCACCCCTACCCTCCTCTACTCACTCTATATAATGAATAACGAGGCTCATTTGATGGGGGAGAGGTCTCCATTTCAAGAAATCCAAATCTTAGTTCAACTTCCTTTCTCTACATTTTTTCTTCGAATCACTTAATTCCTTGGTCGTTTCTTCAATTTCTTCGCAGACACACATTCAGTGGAGCAAGAGGATCAAGTTGGAACCATTGATTTGCTTCTGGAGTGAGGGAACCGCGCATTCATATTTTGATTTGAGGTAAGCTCACTTAACTTTGATTTGTGATATATAGTTGTTTACTGCTGAATTTGAGCATGGATACTTGCTTGTTGATGTTATGTGAACGATTGTGAAACTCTTTGAGGTTTTGATTTGGCATATTATGCTTGTTTAAGATCTCTGCAACTCTAATTTTCAGTGAGTTTTTGGTGATTTCATGCTGAGATTTCTAGATCCATGGCTGTCTATTTGATGTGATTTGAATTGTGTTTAATTCCTTGCCATGTTAGCTTTGATTTGCACTTGATTTGATGAACTTTTGTTGAGAAACGAGCACGATTGATGGATCTGAATATAGGCTCGTGACCTGTTTTGTTGTTCACATTTTGATATGCTGGATGTTGAAGACGAAGTGAGGTGGCGCGCTCTGATTGGTCTATTTGAAGTTTTAATGCATTTCATATTATTTGATTTTAATTGATTTTCTTCTGATTTTATTTTTGTGATCAAAACATCTTCAAAAATCATGAAAAAATTACCATAGGCTAATAATAATTTCTTGTATTTGTCATATTTTTTTTTGGAATTTTTAAAAATGTTTTGATTGGTTCAAAATTTCATTAAGTTTAATTAATTGTTTGTTCAATGATTATTTTTATTTTAATAGCTCTTTTGATCTAAAAATTCCACAAAAATTATCTTTGACTCATAAAATAATTTAGAAATAGATTCTTATTTTGGTTTGGCTTTTTTTCTATTTTTTTATTAGAAATTTAATTTGAGAAGTTTATTTGAAATGTTTGCTTCATAATTTTTATTCTAATACTTCCTTTAAGTCAAAAATTCTAAAAAAAAAATCATATAAGTTTGTTCTTAATCATAGTGTCTGAATATAATTTTGTTTTGACCTTTTTATGACTTTTGGCTAGGGTTTGCATTTTTGTCATTAAATAATAGTTTAAATAGTTTAATTGTTTGTTTAATTTTATTTTAAAATTTCCTTAAATTCAAAAATTCCACAAAAATCATGGATGCTAGTTTTTAATTCTAATATTTTAATATAATTTTAGTTGGATATTTTTCTGACTTTTGATTGAAATTTTTTTTTGAGATGTGAATTTTTGTTTAATTGTTTAAAGGTTTGAATTTTGATTTTATTTTTGACTTTTTTTAATTCTAAAAATTTGAAAAAAATAAGTTCTCTGATCTTCGGAGTTTTCTTTATTTTTGTATGATTTTAGTTTGATTTTTTTAGAAATGGAACTTGATTCATCAATAATTGAGTTCATTTTCTAAATAATTAGGGTTTTGCTAATTCCCTTGTTTGTTTTGATTCCAAAAAGCAACTGGCCTTGAGTTTCAATTGAATTTGGTTCTTGTTTAAGGTTCATAGATGGATTGAGGTCCTTAAAAAGATTTTTCTTGAATTAATTGATGAGGTTTGGTATTTTCCACAAAATATTTGGAAAACTTGCCTAGTTTGGTGGTTTTTGCCAACTAGTCTTTGATATTTGAAGTTTGATTGATCCTTTCCTCATCCATCCATGAACTTAAAACATGTTTGCTGACTCTTATAAATCTCAAGGATGCTAAGAAATTTTTTGTTTGAATTATGGAAGCCCTTTTCCTTTTTTGATGTATTTTTGAAGTGAAGGTACCCAATTAATGTTGCATATCTTGTTGAAATTTTCTTGATGGCCAATTAACTTGAGTGAGGCTTATAATTGGGCACCTAATGATCATGTTGGTTCTGTTTATCCACATGAACTCAAGTCATTACACTTAATGCCCCATGTTTGAATGATTGAACCTTTTGATGCATGTTTTATGACTTTTTGCTGTCTTGTTGATCTTCACTTTGAAACTTGAGCTTTCAATTCGGGTTTGAGGTCATTAGATGGCCAATGATAACATGAATGGAAATGATACTTCAATTATGGTCTCATGAGGACTTGAGATTAATTGATCCCTATTACTTAAGTTAGTTCTAATCATGAATGGAGTTTGGCTTCTTTCTTTTATCCTTGTTGAATTTTTGAGGAATTTTGAATGCACTTGTGCAGCGTGTTTTAGAATCAACACTTTAAACTTTTGATCATGTCCTAATCTTTTTTGTAAGCTTTACTTCAAATCTTTGATTGTTACAAACTCTCTAATTTTGTCCTTGTTTGACTTTCTTCCATGGTTAGCTTGAGATATAAGTTTTTGATGCATTGTGTGGGATTCCTCTTCTATTATGCTTGTGAGCTATGATGAAGTAATTGAGTATGATTGAATTGTGGTTGCTATTGACCTTCATGGTATTGGATTGTATTCTTCTCAAGCTCTCATGATCCTTGATTGATACTCAATTGTCAATTCAATATGGTGATAGAAAGGAGCAACATTCCTCTAACTTTTGACCAAATTGTGCATATGCCTGTTTCTTTTTGTCTATCATAGCTAATGTTTTTATAGCTGCTATCATGTTTTCTCACTTCATTATAGTGTCATCATTCATTCCTTATGTGAGTCATCATTCTATTTATGGGAATACTAACTTGGCCGTTGAATGCGTGAGGTACTATGAGAAAAGTTTTCATTTTTGGCTTGAGGCTTCTGTGTTTCACTTTATTTGTGGAACACAATTTATTATATCGGTACTACTCTTGTGCTTGGCATATTTGATAGTCTATGCAGGATGTATATATGTGATTATGAATGCTATACATTGCCCATGGGATCTGTTCATATATGAAAATCTCAATATTATCATCCTGATGGCGTAATTTCTGACTTGATTTGTCTGCTGATGCCAACTTGCTTGAAGTTCTCTGGGTTTCTTTTTTATTCTTGCTCAGTTGCTACGGATAGTTATCCGTTTGGTATTGCACTATTTCCTTTCTTCTATTTTCATTTTGTATAGTTCTATGTTGCATGATGGGACCTCTGCTGTTGATATATGTCAGGAGGCCCTCTGTTTTGATTGATACATGTGTTGTGTTTGTGTTTGTTTCTTTAATTACTGAGCGATGAGTCACTCAATTTAGAAATTGAGATCACGACTTCGCTCTCAGTGCATGTTCCCTATAGGATATTTATTGTTTTTTTCTTTAATTGTTGATCGATGAGTCACTCAATCTAGAAATTGAGATCACGACTTCGCTCTCAGTGCATGTTCCCTATAGGATATTTATTGTTTTTTCTTTAATTGTTTATCGATGAGTCACTCAATTTAGAAATTGAGATCACGACTTCGCTCTTAGTGCATGTTCCCTATAGGATATTTATTATTTTTCTTTCTTTAATTGTTGATCAATGAGTCACTCAATTTAGAAATTGAGATCACGACTTCACTCTCATTGCATGTTCCCTATAGGATAGTTTTGTTAAGCTTCCTTTGACATGTTAATTAAGGTAGGAATCTAGGTATGCTAGCATAGGGTAGGAATTTACTTTATCCTCAACCTTAGGATCAATCATTGTATGATAACACTAGGGATAATGCTAGGTTAGTTTCCCTTTAGTTGTTTTTCCTTCCTTTGCATTTTGTATCTTAAAACTAAAATTGTTTTCTTGGCAAATCATAAAACACCTCTAATAAACTCAAACCCTTCTTCAAGGTAAAAGATATAAATCAATCTTATTTGTTTGTGCGCCTCTTGGCTTTGTTTTTCAACCTGGTTTATTGATGTTTCTCCATATTTGCCATGATACCTTGTTATCTTTTAGCCGATGATTCGCCATTGCACATTTGTTTGAAGCCGATGTTTCGCTATCGCACACGTTTGTTATCCTACTTTGATTCTCAATATCATTGTTAGGTGTGATGTTTTTAAACCTGGTTTGTTGATGTTTCGCCATCTTTGCCATGATACCTTGTTATCTTTTAGCCTATGTTTCACCATCGCACATTTGTTTGAAGCTGATGTTTCGCCATCGCACATGTTTTTTATCCTACCTTGGTTCTCAATATCATTGTTAGATGTGATGTTTTGTCATCCGGTTTATTGATGTTTCGCCATCATTGCCATGATACCCTGTTACCTTATAGCCGATGTTTCTCCATCGCACATTGTTTGAATCCGATGTTTCGCCATCACACATGTTTGTTATCCTACCTTGATTCTCAATATCATTGTTAGGTGTGATGTTTTGTCATCCGGTTTATTGATGTTTCGCCATCTTTGCCATGATACCTTGTTATCTTTTAGCCGATGTTTCTCGATCGCACATTTGTTTGAAGTCGATGTTTCGCCATCACACATGTTGGTTATCCTACTTTGACTCTCAATGTCATTGTTAAGTGTGATGTTTTATCATTTGGTGTTTCGCCATCTTTGACATGTTACTTTGTTATTATTTAGTCAATGTTTTACCATCTCATTTGCTTGTTGTTTTATTCGATGTTTTTCCATCTTGACTGTTTTTGTTGTCTTAACTAAAAAACACAAACCAACCAGAATATATGAGCCGAACTACGGCTGCTCTGATTCCTTAAAAGGGACACGTAGGCATTGAGGTAGGGCCCAACCGAGCACAACTTTTATTTTCCCTACATTGTTTTTTTTTCTTTTTTTTTCTTTCGCATGCATTCCTTTTTTTTTTGCTTTAAGCCATAGACATAGGTTTTAACCGCACCCATTAGATTAGACAACAAGAGTGGATACCATAGAGTACTACGGGCGTGTGGGGTGCTAATACCTTCCCCTCGCGTAACAGACTCCCTTACCCGATATCTCGGTCGAAAGACCGTGATTTCTCCCTCTTCAGGTTTTCTCGATGTTTACCTTTCCCTATTGGCGGGATAAAAGATGTTTGGTGGCGACTTCATTGATGTTTCATTAGTAGATGACGGTTCGGCCATGTCGTTTCAGCTGGAGACTTCACTGGGGATAGATTGACCTCTTGCTGGTCCATCCCGGAGTTGATCCTAGCTCTTGCTTGTTTTCTTTTTGGGTGTTTATTTTACCACTTTTCATATTTATCTGTTTGCATTGCATCCTATGTGCACTTTACTTTCTGCATACTGGATTTGGCTGGACTGTTTGGATTCTGGATTTCTTTGTGGGTGGGTTGTTCCATGAGGTAAAAGGCCTCATACCTAGGCTATGAGTGAATTCCATAGGAACTAGGAATAGAGTGGCCATGGCAGCTATGAGGCGGATGCTTTGTAGACCTGACCATGAGACCCATGACTTCAGAGGTAGTTCAGATAGGTGTTTTCATATGATGATACCGACAGTCGAGCTCTTGTACTCTGATTTGGCTTTTAACCTTACCTTGACCTAGACTACACCCGTGAGAAGGGCGGGAAAACTTTTCTTACTGGTACAGGTACTGTTGGTGACTTTGTGTTGCGAAGGTGACTTAGGTTCCCATGATGGTTTTGAAACTTTGGGATTTTATTTTGATCTTGAGAGGTGTTGTTCTGTAATGGTCCAACCATTATCTAGTGTGAAACTTTGATCCTGTCATGTTGCATCATAGCATATTTATTTCTAAAAAAAATGATGTATAAAAAATAACTAGCATGCGCATGTCATCTTCCAGGGACATTCGGGAGTCTTCTTTCCATCAGAAATGGCTAGCCTCCCGTCAGATGAGTTTGATTCAATTCGTGTTAAAGAGCCCAACATACATACGTTCGCTTATCAGACTCCTACTATTGATGTGTCCAAATTGAAGAGGTTGAGTTCTTATCTGAAGGGTGATGTTCTAAATAATTTCAACTAAAATTATGGCAATTTGTTACTAATTCTTAACAGTTCAGTTGACCCAATGGCTTTGATCACCCTCTTCCAGTTCTATGACAAGGAATTACAGTGTTTTACTT
The DNA here is from genome assembly GCA_948472305.1 of Vicia faba. NCBI lineage: Eukaryota > Viridiplantae > Streptophyta > Magnoliopsida > Fabales > Fabaceae > Vicia > Vicia faba. The sequence goes on along the minus strand of OX451740.1, from coordinate 482,763,455 downwards.
TTCAAGATTATCAACTGGTTCCCACACTAAAAGAGTACGCGTATCTACTTAATATCAAGTTGTCCGGTGAAGTTACTTTTGTCCAAGTGCCGGAGAAGCTGAAGTTCAAAGTTATTGCTGAAATTCTTCATTTGAATTGGAAAGAAGTGAAAGACAATTGGAAATCAAGTGAGGATACTACAGGGTTTTATTTGGACTTCTTAGTGAAGAAAGCTAAAGATTGGGCAAAGAAAGGGAATTGGAGTGAATTCAGCTCTCTATTTTCTCTCATGATATACGGGATCATCCTATTTCCTCACAAGAGAAATTTTATGGATTTGACGGCTATTTGGGTTTTTAAAAATAAGAACCCGGTACCAACACTCTTGGAAGATACTCTTTACACCATTCATTTCAGCCATGGAAAAGGAGGTAATGTAAGTTTATGTCATTCGATGTTGTATCAATGGTTTAAGTTGCACCTATCGATAAGTGGCCCTTTCGTGGATACGAGACATTCTCTCCGATGGTCATCAAGACTTGTCAACCTTACTTCATTTGATATCCGGTGGAATTATGACATGGGGTAAGTACAAAGTATTATCACTAGCTGTAGAGATTTCCCTAATGTTCCCCTCATAGGAACTAAGGTGTATCAACTATAATCCTGTGCTTTCTTATCGTCAATTGGGATATGCAATGGATGGACCGCCAAAGGTTGAGGAGGTGTCTGAATCAGTGTATTTTATTAGAGGAAGTGGTCATGTGATGTTGAAAAGAGTGACAAGTGCTTGGAGGGGAATTCACAAGAAGGATAGAACTACTTTGGGAAAGAAGGTTCCTATTGCTAGGGTTCCTTACTTGGAATGGATTAGAGACAGGGTTAAGATTTTACGGTTACCATTTGCAAGGTCGGCTCCTATATGTGAGCAACCTCCTACTGTTCTGAGTAACACGGTGCCTACCGAGGTTTTCACGCAGGTGCATGTTGAGAACATTCAACGTCGTGCAAAAGACCGTAAGGCATGGATGAAACTTTATTGGGTGGATCAAGAAAGGGTCGACTTAGCTCGCAAACTCAAAGAAGCTCAAGGGGAAACTTCTGATGCAACCTGTTTTAGGAAGAGGTCTCATGCTGAAATGGAAGAAGAGTTGAGTAAGACCCAACAAGAGTGCCAGAAGCTTCAGGCATCTGAGAATAGCTACAGGAAGAAGATTCAAAACTTGGAGAAACAACTCAAAGACAAAGATGCTCAGCTTAAGAAGGAAGTAGCCCAGAGGCGTGTTGCAGAGGATCGATTTCAAGAGAGTAAAGTAGTCGTATCACAACTTTTGAAGGGGAAATCCAGGCTTGAAGAGTATTGTCAACACCTTGACACGTGTCTTGTTCCGGAGATTTAGTTTTGTTACTTACCTTTGGTGTATTTATTCACCTCCAGTATTGTTGGAAGGGACCATTGTTTGCTTTTATTATTCACTTTTTGTTAAGTTTACTTTGAAACGTGTATTTTGTTGTTTATTCTTACACTCTTAAATGTCCGAAGTCACTCGAACATCGTTTCTTTTGTTTGTAAATAATTGAAGTGTTTGTCTTATTGTCTTTTTTCCCCCTTGATTGTATGCTTGATTATTGGTTACGCGCCGTGATTGATGAATAAAAGGACTCTTGAATACCGGGAAATGACAAACATATCATGCACATCATGCATTTCATAAGATTACAGGTTATCTCAAGACGGTATTCTTATTCTTCTACTTTTCTTATTCAGAATTTAAGACGACTACTCATCGGTATTCCACAAGAAACAATTTTCTAAGACATATGGAACAAGTTTAAGCTGAACTCACTGAAATAAGGTCCCAGATGGCTACTCAGATGACCCAGTTCATAAAGGTCATCACCAATGTGAATCGCCGACAGGAGGAACTGGCTGCCATTGTCAACAACCAGCGCCGCTATCCAGGGGATGGTGGAAATCAAGGGCTCTATCAGGACATTTCTGTAGGATTGGGGGATGTGCAAGATTATCCTGTTGGAAATTTTCATGGGATGCCCAGAAACCCCTTCGTGTGCAACATAAGGCAGTTTCCCCCGTCTCCGGGACCTTGTCTTGTGGGGAACAGAAGAGATAATTAGCGCAGTGTAAGGGGTTATCAGGAGCAGGATTATGACCTTGACCAGGATGAAGATCAGTTTTCTGTTCGGCGTTCAGAGCCGGAAGTTCAGGTTGAGGATAGGAAGTATCAGTTGTTGGAAGAACGTTTAAAGGCTGTGGAAGGGCAAGGAGCCTTTGGTATGGATGCTAATGATCTCGGGTTGGTGTCCGGAGTGAAAGTTCCTCCAAAGTTCAAGCCTTCTATATTTGAAAAGTACAACGGAACATCATGTCCTGTTACTCATGCAACTTCTTATTTCCGAAAGATGTCGGTGCATACTCAGGATCAGGGGCTTTTCATTCACTTTTTCCAGGATAGCCTATCTGGGGCATCCCTGGAGTGGTACATGAAGTTGGAGAAAACTCATATTCGTTGCTGGACTGATCTTGCTCGGGCTTTTGTCAAACATTATCAGTACAATGTGGATATGGCGCCTAATCGCACTCAGTTACAGAATTTGTGACAGGGACCAAGAGAATCTTTCAAGGAATACTCTTAGAGGTGGCGTGAGTTGGCTGCGAGGGTTCAACCTCCACTCATGAAGAGAGAACTTATTGATATATTTATGAGTACCCTGCAAGGGCCATTCTATGAGCACATGATAGGAAGTACTTCGGCAGGATTTACAGACTTGGTTATGGCTGGTGAAAGAATTGAGGTAGGTTTGAAATTGGGGAAAATTCAGATTGGAGGTTCTAGTGGCTCATCAGGGGGCAGTAAGAAACCATTCAACACTTACCCTAAGAAAAAGGAAGGCGACGCAAGTGTGGTTTACTCTCATAGAGGAAGAGGAGAGGATCGTCAGCACCGACAAATCAATGTTGTTTCTATTCCTGTTAATGCTCCTCCGCAGCAGAGACCGAATACAGTGCCTCAATAACAAAGACAACAAGATGCTCCCCGTCAGTATAATAATCAACAACAGAGACAGTTGAGAAAATTCGACCCCTTTCTGATATCTCTTACTGAAGCATTCCACCATTTGCTCGATTTGAAGTTGATCGGTTTGAGAAATATGCCACCCCCCCCCCCCCCCCCGTAAGACTTCCTCCTAACTATGATGCTAACGCAAGATGTGAATTCCATTCAAGCAGAGTTGGTCATTCTACTGACAATTTCTTTGCGTTGAAGTGCAAAATACAAGACTTGTTGGATGTTAAGGTAATTGAGTTTACTCCAGTGACTGGTCCAAATGTTACTCAGAACCCAATGCCTAGGCATGGAGGGGGTGTTGTTAATATGATTGATGATAATGGTGAAGTGTTGAATTTAATCATGAATGTGGAAGAAGTAACTACTCTATTATGGTATGTTAAGAGGTATTTGATTGACAATTCTATTTTCCCGGGTTGTACTTCAGAGTGTGCCAAGTGTAGAGAACAACCAAAGGGCTGTGATGATTTAAAAGCCAGTATCCAGTTGATGATAAAGGAGGGTTCCCTGCGGTTCAATAGAAAGCCGAGCTACCGTAAGGTTACCAAAGAACATGTTGTGTGGTATCTATTCCTTACACCCTTGTGCGCATCCCTACCCTATCTAGGGCACCTCCTTTGATGATTACAGTACCTGGTCCCATGCCGTATACCAGTGAGAAGGTCATCCTATGGCATTACGGTGCTGATGTTTATTACCACAGGGTGAAGCAGGAGGTAAGTACTCGTTTGTCTGAGGAAGAACGTGTTGAAGATGATGAAGGGGAAGTTCATAATTTCTATGGTGTGGGTCGAATGACTAAAAGCGGGAGAGTATTTGGTCCTTCCAATGTGCAAGATACGGCAGATGCTTCTGCAAGAGAAAAAGGAAAACAGCAGGCGATGATTGGTAATCCAAGGGTTACGTCAGCGAATGTAACTCAACCAATTCCGATACCATAAGCTTCTTCAGTTCCCGATGAGGTTGAAGAGTTAATGCGAATTATAAGAAAGAGTGATTATAGCATAATTGATCATCTGAGCCATACTCCTTCTAAGATGTCTATCTTGTCTCTGTTGATTTATTCAGAACCTCACAGAAATGCTTTGATGAAGTTGTTAAAGAATGTGTTTGTGCCACATGAGATAACAGACAATCAGTTTGAGAATGTTTGTGCTAACATATCTTCCGGGAACGGTCTGGGCTTCATAGATTTTGATCTCCCTCCGGAGGGGCGAGACCATAACAAAGCGTTGCATATTTCAATGGAGTGTAGGGGCACTACCTTATCCCGGGTTTTGGTGGACACATGGTCGTCTTTGAATGTATTGCCTAAGTCAGCATTGATGAAAATTGATTATTCTGGATTGGAGTTGCGCCCTAGTGATTTGATGGTGAAGGCGTTTGATGGGTCTCGAAGGTCAGTGTTTAGGGAGGTGGAGTTACCAATCAAGGTCGGTCCTCGCACCTTCACGGATATATTTTTTTGATGGATATACAGCCAGCATATTGTTGTTTGTTGGGGTGGCCGTGGATTCATAAAGCAGGGGAAATCACCTCCACTCTTCATCTGAAACTCAAGTATCCTACAGAGGGAAAGGTGATAACTGTGTGCGGCGAGGAAGAGTACATCGTAATTCATTTGACATCATTCCGCTATGTTGAAGTTGAAGGCGAGATACACGAGACTCTGTTTCAGGCGTTTGAGACAGTTCATGCTGTCAATTTTCCTCCTCCAGAGCAGAAAAGGAAGCCTGAAACTGTTATGTCTTCTCTCAAGGATGCAAGAGCTGTAGTGGAAAATGGTAACCCTGAAGGTTAGGGTCAGGTGTTAGACGTTACCCCAAAATTTAATAAATTTGGTCTTGGTTTTAGCCCAGGTCAGCAGAGTACAACTCCTAGAATATCTAGTTTATCTACTCCTGTGAAGTTTTCCCGTCCTTGTGCTACTCAAGAAGGACACGTCAATGCAGTTGGTGACGATAGGGTTGATGGCTACAATATCGAAGATTGGATTCGTCCGAGTATTCCAGGCCAGACACTCAACAATTGGACTTCTGTGGATGTTATCCAAGTTTCAAGCGCTGAGGAGTAATTTTCTTATTTTCTTTTATTATCATATCATAATTCCTACGCTCTGCCCAAGGCGTGGTGGATCATTTGTGTAGGGCCACCATGTTTATTTTCAAAAGTTTATCATGAAATAAAGGATGTTTTTTGCATTCAAAATTTTGCTCCATCTCTTTTTTTATTTGAATGGCAATGTTTCTCTTTTCACACACTGTCACTAAAAAATGCCAAAATTTCGTTCATGCAGATGCACTTATACAACTGATTATATTGATAACGACTCTGCTATGGCTCATTATGACTTTGATACTCCTATTTATCAAGCAGAAGAAGAAGAATATGAGGATTGTGATCTTCCTGAGGAATTAGCAAGATTGTTAAAACAAGAGGAGAAGGTTATCCAGCCGAATCAGGATTCAATTGAGGTGGTGAATATTGGCACAGAAGAGGTAAGAAGAGAAGTCAAGATAGGGGCAGATCTCGAAGAAAGTATAAAGCTCAGATTGATTGAGCTACTCCGTGAGTATTATGATATCTTCTCTTGGTCTTATGAGGATATGCCTAGGTTGGATACAGACATAGTGGTGCATCGACTACCGCTTAAAGAAGGTTGTTCTCCTGTCAAGCAAAAGCTCTGAAGGACTCATCCTGAGATGTCCAAGAAGATTAAGGAGGAGGTACAGAAGCAGTTGGAGGCGAATTTCTTAAAGGTCATCAATTATCCGCCATGGATTGCAAATATTGTGCCTGTTCCTAAGAAGGATGGTAAGGTCAGGATGTGCGTGGATTATAGGGATTTAAATAGGGCCAGCCCTAAAGATGACTTCCCTCTTCCGCATATTGATGTGTTGGTCGATAATACTGCTCATTCCAAAGTGTTTTCGTTCATGGATGGTTTTTCGGGTTACAATCAAATTAAGATGGCTCCGGAGGATATGGAGAAGACAACATTTATCACGCCTTGGGGAACTTTCTGATATAAAGTGATGTCGTTTGGTTTGAAAAATGCCGGGGCAACATATCAGCGCGCCATGGTCACTCTCTTTCATGATTTGATTCACAAAGAGATTGAGGTTTATGTGGACGATATGATTGCTAAGTTTGACACAGAAGAGGAACATCTTTCTCATATGGAAAAATTGTTCGAGAGACTGAGGCAGTTCTTGCTGAGGTTGAATCCGAATAAGTGCACCTTCGGGGTGAGATCTGGAAAGCTGTTGGGTTTTATTGTAAGTGAAAAAGGTATCGAGGTGGACCCGGCCAAGGTAAAAGCGATATAGGAAATGCCTGAACCAAGGACAGAGAAGGAAGTACGTGGTTTCTTGGGAAGGTTAAACTACATTTCTAGATTTATTTCTCATCCCACAGCCACATGTGAACCTTTGTTCAAGTTGTTGAAGAAAAGTCAGACAGTGAAATGGAATAAGGATTGTCAGAAGGCCTTTGACAAAATAAAGGAGTATTTGCAGGAACCTCTGATACTCATGCCTCCAGTGGAAGGAAAGCTACTAATCATGTATCTAACTGTTTTGGAGAGCTTAATGGGTTGTGTCCTTGGTCAGCGCGACGAGACAGAGAAGAAAGAGCAGGCTATTTACTACTTGAGTAAGAAGTTTACGGAATGTGAGTCGAGGTACTGATTGTTGGAAAAGACTTATTATGTGCTTGCCTGGGCTGCCAAACGTTTGAGGCAATACATGTTAACTCACACCACCTACTTGATATCCAAAATGGACCCAATCAAGTACATTTTCGAGAAGCCAGCTCTTACAGGAAGGGTAGCCTGTTGGTAGATGATACTCACCGAATATGATATCCAATACACTACTCAAAAAGCAATTAAGGGTAGTGTACTGGCCGACCATCTTGCTCATCAGCCCATGAACGATTATGAACCGATGAAGTTTGATTTTCCAGATGAGGAAATTGTGTATATTCGGGATTGTAACATGCCAGACCGAGACGAAGGACCCGAGCCGGGGTCACATTGGACGCTTGTTTTTGATGGCGCCTCCAATGCCATGGGCAACAGTGTCGGAGCTATTATCACTTCCCCTGAGGGATACCACATTCCTTTCACGGCTCGTCTTTGTTTCAATTGCACTAACAACATGGCCGAATATGAGGCTTGCATTTATGGCATTGAAGCGGCGATCGACCTGCGCATCAAATTTTTGAAAGTTTACGGGGATTCCAATCTTGTTATCATCCAGATTAATGGAGATTGGGAGACTCGCCATCAGAACCTAATTCCCTATCGTGAGCATGTTATGAAGCTGATTCCGTACTTCGAAGAGATCACGTTTGAGCACATTCCCAAAGAAGAAAACAATCTAGCTGATGCACTGGCAACTTTGTCCTCCATGTTCAAGGTTAAGTGGGCTAATGAGGCACCTTCCATTACCATCCGAAGTTTGAGTGAGCCAGCTTTCTGTTTTGAGGCTAGTTTGGAATCAGATGGTAATCCTTGGTTTTATGATATTAAACAATTTCTTGAAACAGAAGAGTACCCTGAAGAGGCATTTGTCACAAATAAGAAGTTCTTGAGAAGATTTTCAGCCAAGTTCTTTCTCAGTGGTGGTGTGTTGTATAGAAGGCATCATGACGGTTTACTGCTCATATGTGTTGACAAGAAAGAGGAAGCTAGAATCATTGAGGAGATACATGAAGGTGATTTCGGGACCCATTCCAGTGGGAATATCATGGCTAAAAAGATTTTGCGAGCAGGTTATTATTGGCCCACCATGGAGACTGACTGTTACAATCATACACGGGTTTGCCACAAATGTCAAGTCTATGCTGATAAGGTGCATGTGCCGCCAGTACCTTTGAATGTCTTGACTTCCCCTTGGCTATTTGCGATGTGGGGAATTGATATGATCGGCAACATTGAACCGACTGCATCCAACGGGCGCTGTTTCATTCTGGTTTCCAATGATTATTTTACAAAGTGGGTCGAAGCTGCATCCTATGCCAATGTCACCAAGCAGGTGGTAACTCGATTCATTAAGCACAATATTATCTGTCGCTATGGAGTGCCTGAAAGGATCATTACCGATAATGGGTCTAATTTAAACAACAAAATGATGAAGGAGCTTTGTGAGTCCTTCAAAATCAAGCATCATAACTCTTCCCCATACCGACCAAAGATGAACGGTGCTGTCGAAGCGGCCAATAAGAAAATTAAGAAGATCGTACAGAAGATGGTGGTAACCTATAAAGATTGGCATGAGATGCTGCCTTTCGCTTTGCATGGTTATCGCACTGTTGTGCGTACTTAGACTGGGGCAACCCCATTTTCATTGGTTTACAGCATGGGAGCAGTATTGACGGTAGAAGTCGATATTCCTTCTCTTAGGATCATGAGCGATGTTGAGCTGGATGAAAGTGAATGGGTACAGAATCGGCTGGATCAGTTAGAGCTTATTGACGAGAAGAGGTTGACGATTATATGTCATGGTCAGGTATATCAGCAAAGGATGAGGAAAGCTTTTGATAAGAGGGTACGGCCTCAATGTTACAAGCCAGGTGACCTTGTGATAAAAAGGCTAATTCCCTCCCAGGGAGATCCCATGGGCAAGTGGGCTCCGACTTATGAAGGTCCTTTCGTGGTCAGAAAAATTTTCTCTGGAGGTGCGATGATGCTCACAACTATGGATGGAGAGTACTTCCCTCTCCCTGTGAATGCTGACGTAGTTAAAAAATACTTTGCATAAAAAATAATAATAATAATAATAATAATAATAATAAAAAGAACCCGCTAAACTGAAAACCCAAAAGGGAGGTTTAGGAAAAAAGAGGGTGTCCTGGTGAATCGAAACCCGAAAGGGAGATTCAGGAAAAAGTTAGGGACTTAAAGCAAATGACTACGCTCGACATGAGATCCTGTGTTTCTTTCCTTCATTCTGTCACCTGGCATAAGCTCGAAGCTAATCCAAGAATGATCTGTCTGAAAGCAGGAAGATGAAAGCGTATGAGTCATAAGAGTCATAGCAAAGTCGGGACTTGATGGATATTCACATTCACATTGCCATTTGTAAACACTTGTTTGCTTTGATTTTGTTATTACTTGCTTCCAAATGTAAATGCCTTTTTCACAGGCTGGTTTCTCAAAATCAATAGAATATCTTCTTTCAAGTATACGTATACGTTTCTTTTCTCCCTTTTTACTATTTTGTTTGCAAAAACGTCCAATATTTTAATAAGCATGTGCATATAAACTTCGTGGGCCTTACAGAGAAATGGTAATCTAAGTCATGGTTAGTTGATCGCTTAAAATACGGATAACAAACACAACTACTACTGTGCAAGGGGCATGTTTGGTTCTATGATTGATAGGATTCTCATTCACTTTACTGGTGGATGCCTTGCCATTTTGTTTCACAGCTTCGTGTTGTTGGTAAAGGTCATGGGTCAGGGTAATATCAAGATTACGGCAGGTCGGCGAGATCGACGAACCTAGTTGGATATTTTTTCTTCCCCATAATGGCTTTTATTATGTTTCTTTGTCGCACTTTCATGTGTTATCTTGATTGATTGTTTTAGCATTGTCTGCATATAGGATTTTGTTTATGGTCGAATGTCAGTCTTGATGTGTTGAATATTTTTTCCTTGAAGAAATTGTTTCATTTTACTTAATCCATCCAGTATCACTCTTTAATCGATTTTTCGGGCATCTTGATACCAATTGTGCCAATTCTTTTGCTTAGCCAAGAGTTTGGAGGAAGGAGTTTAGCTAAAAATGATGACTATAGTGGTATGCTTTTGAGTAGAACCCCGTTGACGATGTACAGACATTGTTTCAATCCCCAAACACCAAAGATATAAGGGAGTTAGACACTCGTTAACCCCTCTGAGCCTTCGAAGTAGGAGTTTCTTTTCTGTTAAAAAAAAACCTTTTTTTTAACCCGGGGCAGGGTAGATGTTCAGTTAATTTGACCAAGCATTCAAATTTCAGAAGGAATGTCCCATCTGAGGATCACCGTATTTTATCTTTCGCATCATGGGATCAGGAAAAATGTCTAAACCACGATGTTCATTTCCTCACAAAGCCTGAGGTCGAGATCGAATCGATACAATAATGGCTATGCCTCGCCGACCAAGGAATGAGGCATTTGTTTTCTTAAAAAAAAAAGAGAGAAAGAAAGAAAGAGTTCAAAGACCTAAAGTCACATTGACTTGTTCGAAGTGGAAAGTACGAATAAGAAAGAAATGAAAAGCCCCACTAAGTCGAAACTTGAAAACAAGTCGCTTAGGCAAAAGTTAGGGTGTCCCGCTGGACTCCCAAAATTAAAATTCAAAAGATTTTATCTAGGCAAAAGTTAGGGAAAAGAAGAGCCTAAAAGGCCGAAAAAGATTATCCATTAAAATTTTCATCAAAAGAAGAGGAACAATAATATCAAAAACAAAAGCAGCAAAAGCTAAGTGACAACCATGTTGGAGAATTTGTCGTGATCACTCAACCATTATAAATCCTTTTGAAAGATGAATTCTTGTGATAAGTCAACTGAACTTAGGACAAGAGAATATCACGAAGGGGGTGGGCACCAAATAAATTGAGCCTTGAAAAAAACTTTTTTCTAAAAAACCTCGAACCAGGCCACGTTACAACCTCTAAAAGTCCTAACTGAAACAAGGGTTTAACTCGAAAGCATACTAAAATAGGATAATGTTTCCTAAACTCCCAAATATGTGTTGCATATTCATGTTGGTATCTTATCACCCGCATCTTGACTCGTTTTTTTTATAAAAAAAAAGAAGGGGGAAGAAAAGTTTTGAAATTTTTTGCATTCTAGCCAGTGATTTATTCACGATAGAGATGCGACACTTTGTTAAGGTTTTCAACTTCAAGGCTTAAATAATCGTTGCATCAGATCTGTCATTCCCAAAATAAACATCTTTCTGCATGCAAAACATTTGTTTGACATAAAAAAGAGAGTTTACACGTTGAACATCTGTAAAGAGCTTAATGATTTTCCGGAAGGGAATATTTGGTTTTCTTCTGTGAGACGGAGCCCATGTATGAATAGGACTTTACCTATCCCCAGTGAAGTTTTGTTTCCACAGCGAATTTTGTTGCCCCAGGAATCTTCTCTTAAAGGGTTCATTCTGATACTCCGGATTTGAGGATATCGCATATCCCCAACGGAGTTACCAACAGAGATCCCTCGCCATGACCTCTCATTTCCCAGCCGATTTGTTGATTGGGGCATCCTTATGTTAAAATCTCTCCTTATCCCCAGTAAGGTCGATACTGTGTGACTATCTGCATGATCCATCCAATGGTTGCAGTAAAAAAAATCTCTCCAACAAAAATCTTCAACAGAGTTTTGTCTCCCCGGTGAAGTCCTGTTTCCTTAGCAGAGCTTTGTTCCCCCAACAAGGGTTTTCCCCCATCGCGTCGGGTTTGTTGTCTTGGTGTCATCCTCAACACGGTCGCACGCTATCTTTTCCAGAGATTACAGTCTTGCCCTGATCTTCTCCCTCAATGTCTAATCTTCAGATGGCGTCCCTCTCCAGAAGTTACAGTGTCGATCTGATCTTCCCTAGGAGTTTGAAATTTATTTCTACAACTCCTCTCAATGTTTGTGGCCCATTTCTACTGGTTGATCGGTTGTTATTCCCCGCGAAGCTTCATCTTTTCGAGGTTCCCTCTCTAGCGGTTCCCCATATTTTCTAATCTCCTTTGGATTTTGCAAGTCATGTCAGATTATGACTTCTTGGTTATTGGCTTCTTAATTGGCCATTCCCCAGTGAAACTTTTAAACATGCATCATTACATTGCATCTACCAAAACGTGTAGCATTTCCATTATATGGAACATTGTGCAATATAGAAAGAATTCAAACATGCATCGGAACATAAGCCTTATTATCTCTGTTGTCCCCAGTGAATTTGATAATACTTCGGATTAAATCCCCAGCGAGGTCTTCGTCCTCATTATCTCAGTTTCCCCCATACCAATATCCTTTTGATGTCAATCATTTGTTTGTTTGAGTGTCTACTCTTGACTGTAGTTCAGTTTCAGCCTGGCGCGGTCTTCTCGGGTTTAGTCTTCACTACCCTCTCCGGTTCATTCCAATGTCCATTGATGCACCTTTTGAATACCAGTTTCATCCTGATATTCGCTTTCAGCAGGTTTTTTAGGTGTACGCCCTAATCTCCTTGCTTTGGGTTGAGCTCAGAGTTTCATCTCCTCACCTTGCGCATGAAATCCAGTTTCGTCCTGGTACTCATCTAGTTTAGTTTCTCCTAACTAGTTATTGAGTCGAGTTTCGTCTAGTTTTTGCTTTCATACCTTGGATCCTTTGACGATGTTCGTTTACCGAGTGTAGTGTTCGTACTGCGTCCCTGGTTTGAAATCAGTCTCTTTTGTTCCTTGGATTCTTCTATCAGTTTTCGTCACTATTTATCCATTGATCTGAGACCAGCAGGTGCTCTGAGAAACATGCACTCTCATCACTTTGATATGGGTTGAGTTTCGCCTCGTTACCCGTGCGTGAAATCCAGTTTTGTCCTGGTACTCATCTAGTTTAGTTTCGTCTAACTGGTTATTGAGTCAAGTTTCGTCTCGCTTTTGTTCTTCATTCCTAGGATTCTTTCAGTTCCTTCATACTGTCTATCTTAGTTGAGATTATCCTAGAATCACGCACTCTAGCCACTTTGCTTTGGGTCGAGCTCAGAGTTTCGTCTCCTCGCTCGCGTACGTTTTCTTTTCCAGAGCTTAGTTTCGCCTATACTATGTGGTTTGAGTTTTATATCACCCTTTTTAAAGCCCAGTTTTGCCCTGGCACATTTGTCCGAAAGTTTAGTTGCGTTTACTCTTCTTTGTTTTTGTTCTGTTTCAACCTGCGTTACAGCTTCATTCTGATGCATGTCTTGGGGGTTTTTTGCTTATTTTTCTTTCTTCTTCAAGAGTGTAAATTTTCAGGTTCTTTTGTATTCAATCATCTTCAACTCTGAACGCTCGAAAGTTGTCAGTTTTCTCACTTATCATGTTGAAGATATTTGAATAGGGGCAACTGTTCTGCCCCAAAATTTACCCTCTTGATTTAGGCTTATGTTTCATCATGAATATCATATTGCATTGTATTCATACATTGTGATGGGATCAAAATACTTTGGTTATCAAGTTTTCCTCAAGCTTTGAAGGTTGTTTGCATTGACAAGTTGCTCAAGTAGAATCTTATCATCTAAACCTCTGGATCTTTCAAGCTCAAAAGTTATTTCATATCTCAAGATATTTTTATCCATCTCTTTGGATCATCAGAGGATTGAAGTTTGTGATTGATTATAAGAGGAATCACTCTTTTGATTCACCAGTAAAAATTAGGGTTTTGCTTGATCAAGGCTATTGATAAATGTACAAGTCTTGATTTGGAAGCTACAACATCTCATTGGTATTTGAAAAGTCTTTGTACAAGAAATTGGTCAAGATGCCCAAAGGATTTGAAATTTTGGAGATGATTCATCAGTCTCCTAAGGTGTTAACCAAAACTAGGGTTTGGGATTTTATCAAGATTTCTTGAGAATTTTGAAGTGAAACTTTTTACATGGCCTCTATATATTTGGGAGATAGTATGTTTGAAGTTTTGACCATCAATTTTAAAGAGAAGTGAACCAATTAATTCAAAGGGGCAAAATGGTCATTTTGGTCAAAATCAGTCAAAGTCAAGGTTGACCAAGTGAACTTTTGGTCAACCATCAATTCAATGGTTTACTTTTCATATTTCAAGTCCATTTTGATCATTGGATCAAAAAGATTGAGGTTTGGGTTAAAACTTGTTCATGAAGAAACCCTAAAAGTTTCTAATTTTGAAAAATGAGGATTTAACTTCAAAAATTCATATTTTATTCACCTTTGATCAAAAAAATGCAAATGAAATATGCTTGGAAAGATAAGAGGGTGATCTTTCATCTTATTTTGGTCTCATGTCCAAATAGTCAAAGAGTCAAGAGTTATGGTCTTTGGAAGTTCATGCCTCAAGTTAAAATTATAGGTCATTTTCCAAAATTAGTGAATTTCATGTCAAATTTTGAGGAGCTTAATGGATTCATTAGAAAACACTCAAAACTAAGAGATTGTATATCTTTTAAATACCTTTCCAAATTATACTCATTTGTGTCCAAATTCAAAATTATGGGCAAGTTATGGTCTTTTGAATTTCATGCCATTTTATTGAACTTTAGCCATGCAAGCAAAATGCCAAAACTTGAGAACTTTATTTTCAGCCATTCTCTTCACTTATAATCAGGCCCATGACACATTTGTGACCTATGGAAGCCCTTGATGCCAGCCATTTCGTGCCCATGTGATTGTTGTACTTGCTTGAGGCCAAAATTTCAAAACTTGCCCAAAATTGAAAAAACTCCAATACTTTCTGATCATGTGGAATTAAGGGCCAAGATTTTAAGGATGATTTTATGAAGTAATTTGGCCCACAAAATGCATAAAAGGCTAAAGAATGCACGAGCAAATGACCTGATCCTATGCACACCTCATTTTCTGCACAAACTTCCAATCCTGCCCTCCAACGGTTTTAAGCTTGCATTTCCACCCCTACCCTCCTCTACTCACTCTATATAATGAATAGCGAGGCTCATTTGATGGGGGAGAGGCCTCCATTGCAAGAAATCCAAATCTGAGTGCAACTTCCTTTCTCTGCAATTTTTCTTCGAATCTCTTAATTCCTTGGTCATTTCTTCAATTTCTTCGGAGAGACACATTCAGTGGAGCAAGAGGATCAAGTTGGAACCATTGATTTGCTTCTGGAGTGAGGGAACCGCACATTCATATTTTGATTTGAGGTAAGCTCACTCAACTTTGATTCGTGATATATAGCTGTTTATTGCTGAATTTGAGCATGGATACTTGCTTGTTGATGTTATGTGAACGATTCTGAAACTGTTTGAGGTTTTGATTTGGCATATTATGCTTGTTTAAGATCTCTACAACTCTAATTTTCAGTGAGTTTTTGGTGATTTCATGCTGAGATTTCTAGATTCATGGCTGTCTATTTGATGTGATTTGAATTGTGTTTAATTCCTTGCCATGTTAACTTTGATTTGCACTTGATTTGATGAATTTTGGTTGAGAAACGAGCACGATTGATGGATCTGAATATAGGCTCATGACCTGTTTTGTTGTACACATTTTGATATGCTGGAGGTTGAAGACGAAGTGAGGTGGCGCGCTCTGATTGGTCTATTTGAAGTTTTAATTCATTTCATATTATTTGATTTTATTTGATTTTCTTCTGATTTTATTTTTGTGATCAAAACATCTTCAAAAATCATGAAAAAATTGCCATAGGCTAACAATAATTTCTAGTATTTGTCATATTTTTTTTGGAATTTTTAAAAATGTTTTGATTGGTTCAAAATTTCATTAAGTTTAATTAATTGTTTGTTCAATGATTATTTTTATTTTAATAGCTCTTTTAATCTCAAAATTCCACAAAAATTACCTTTGACTCATAAAATAATTTAGAAATTGATTTTGATTTTGGTTTAGCATTTTTTATATTTTTTGATTAGAAATTTAATTTGAGAAGTTTATTTGAAATGTTTGCTTCATAATTTTTATTTTAATACTTCTTTTAATTCAAAAATCCTCAAAAAAATCATATAAGTTTGTTCTTAATCATAGTGTCTGAATATAATTTTGTTTTGACCTTTTAATGACTTTTGGCTAGGGTTTGCATTTTTGTCATTAAATAATAGTTTAAATAGTTTAATTGTTTGTTTAATTTTATTTTAATATTTGCTTTAATTCAAAAATTCCACAAAAATCATGGATGCTGGTTTTTAATTCTAATATATGAATATAATTTTGGTTGGATATTTTTTTGACTTTTGATTGAAATTTTATTTTGAGATGTGAATTTTTGTTTAATTGTTTAAAGGTTTGAATTTTGATTTTATTTTTTAATTTTCTTTAATTCTAAAAATTTTAAAAAAATATGTTCTCTGATCTTTGGAGTTTTCTTTATTTTTGTATGATTTTAGTTTGATTTGTTTATAATTGGAACTTGATTAATCAATAATTGAGTTTATTTTCTAAATAATTAGGGTTTTGCTAATTCCCTTGTTTGTTTTGATTCCAAAAAGCAACTGGCGTTGAGTTTCAATTGAATTTGGTTCTTGTTTAAGGTTCATAGATGGATTAAGGTCCTTAAAAATATTTTTCTTGAATTAATTGATGAGGTTTGGTATTTTCCACAAAATATTTGGAAAATTAGTCTAGTTTGGTGGTTTTTGCCAACTAGTCTTTGATATTTGAAGTTTGATTGATCCATTCCTCATCCATCCATGAACTTAACACATGTTTTCTGACTCTTATACATCTCAAGGATGCTAAGAAATTTTTTGTTTGAATTATGGAAGCCCTTTTCCATTTTTGATGTATTTTTGAAGTGAAGGTACCCAATTAATGTTGCATATCTTGTTGCAATTTGCTTGATGGCCAATGAACTTGAGTGAGGCCTATAATTGGGCACCTAATGATCATGTTGGTTCTGTTTATCCACATGAACTCAAGTCATTACACTTAATTCCCCATGTTTGAATGATTGAACCTTTTGATGCATGTTTTATGACTTTTTGCTATCTTGTTGATCTTCACTTTGAAACTTGAGCTTTCAATTTGGGTTTATGGTCATTAGATGGCCAATGATAACATGAAGGGAAATGATACTTAAATGATGGTCTCATGTGGACTTGAGATTAATTGATCCCTATTACTTAAGTTAGTTCTAATCATGAATGGAGTTTCGCTTCTTTCTTTTATCCTTATTGAATTTTTTAGGAATTTTGAATGCACTTGTGCAACGTGTTTTAGAATCAACACTTTAACCTTTTGATCATGTCCTAATATTTTTTGTAAGCTTTATTTTAAATCTTTGATTGCTACAAACTCTCTAATTTTGTCCTTGTTTGACTTTCTTCCATGGTTAGCTTGAGATATAAGTTTTTGATGCATTGTGTGGGATTCCTCTTCTATTATGCTTGTGAGCTATTATGAAGTAATTGAGTATGATTGAATTGTGGTTGCTACTGACCTTCATGGTATTTAATTGTTTTCTTCTCAAGCTCCCATGATCCTTGATTGATATTCAATTGTCAATTCAATATGGTGATAGAAAGGAGCAACATTCCTTTAACTTTTGACCAAATTGTGCATATGCCTGTTTCTTTTTGTATATCATAGCTAATGTTTTGATAGCTGCTATCATGTTTTATCACTTTATTATGGTGTCATCATCCATCCCTTATGTGAGTCATCATTCTATTTATGGGAATACTAACTTGGTTGTTGAATGCGCGAGGTACTCTGAGAAAAGTTTTCATTTTTGGCTTGAGGCTACTGTGTTTCACTTTATTTGTGGAACACAATTTATTATATTGGTACTACTCTTGTGCTTGGCATATTTGATAGTCTATGCAGGATGTATATATGTGATTATGAATGCTATACATTGCCCATGGGATCTGTTCATATATGAAAATCTCAATACTTACATCCTGATGGCATAATTTCTGACTTGATTTGTCTGCTGATGCCAGCTTGCTTGAAGTTCTCTGGGTTTCTTTTTTATTCTTGCTCAGTTGCTACGAATAGTTATCCGTTTGGTATTGCACTATTTCCTTTCTTCTATTTTCATTTTGTATAGTTTTATGTTGCATGATGGGACCTCTGTTGTTGATATATGTCAGGAGGCCCTCTGTTTTGATTGATACATGTGTTGTGTTTGTGTTTGTTTATTTAATTGTTGATCGATGAGTCACTCAATTTAGAAATTGAGATCACGACTTTGCTCTCAGTGCATGTTCCTTATAGGATATTCATTGTTTTTCTTTAATTGTTGATCGATAAATCACTCAATTTAGAAATTGAGATCACGACTTCGCTCTCAGTGCATGTTCCTTATAAGATATTTATTGTTTTTTTCTTTAATTGTTGATCAATAAATCACTCAATTTAGAAATTGAGATCACGACTTCGCTCTCAGTGCATGTTCCCTATAGGATATTTATTATTTTTCTTTCTTTAATTGTTGATCGATGAGTCACTCAATTTAGAAATTGAGATCACGACTTCGCTCTCATTGCCTGTTCCCTATAGGATAGTTTTGTTAAGTTTCTTTGACATGTTAATTAAGGTAGGAATCCAGGTATGCTAGCATAGGTTAGGAATTTCCTTTATCCTCAACCATAGGGTCAATCATTGTATGATAACACTAGGGATAGTGCTAGGCTAGTTTCCCTTTAGTTGTTTATCCTTCCTTTGCATTTTTCATCTTAAAACAAAAATTGTTTTCTTGGCATACCATAAAACACCTCTAATAAACTCAAACCCTTCTTCATGGTAAAAGATATAAATCAATCTTATTTGTTTGTGCGCCTCTTGGATTTGTTTGTCAACCTGGTTTATTGATGTTTCTCCATCTTTGCCATGAAACCTTGTTATCTTTTAGCATATGTTTCGCCGTTGCACATTTGTTTGAAGCCGATGTTTCGCCATCGCACATGTTTGTTATCCTACTTTGATTCTCAATATCATTGTTAGGTGTGAATTTTTTAAACCTGGTTTATTGATGTCTCGCCATCTTTGCCATGATACCTTGTTATCTTTTAGCCGATGTTTCGCCATCGCACATTTGTTTGAAGCCGATGTTTCGCCATCGCACATGTTTGTTATCCTACCTTGATTATCAATATCATTGTTAGGTGTGATGTTTTGTCATCCGGTTTATTGATGTTTCGCCATCTTTGCCATGATACCCTGTTACCTTATAAGCGATTTTTCGTCATCGCACATTTGTTTGAAGCCGATGTTTCGCCATCACACATGTTTGTTATCCTACCTTGATTCTTAATATCATTATTAGGTGTGATGTTTTGTCATCCGGTTTATTGATGTTTCGCCATCTTTGCCATGATACCTTGTTATCTTTTAGCCGATGTTTCGCCATCGCACATTTGTTTGAAGCCGATGTTTTGCCATCACACATGTTGGTTATCCTACTTTAACTCTTAATGTCATTGTTAGGTGTGATGTTTTATCATTTGGTGTTTCGCCATCTTTGACATGTTACTTTGTTATTATTTAGTCGATGTTTTACCATCTCATTTGTTTGTTGTTTTATTCGATGTTTTTCCATCTTGACTATTTTTGTTGTCTTAACTAAAAAACACAAACCAACCAGAATATATGAGCCAAACTACGGTTGCTCTGATTCCTTAAAAGGGATACGTAAGCATCGGGGTAGGGCCCAACTGAGCACAACTTTTATTTTCCCTACATTGTTTTTTTTTCTTTTTTTTTCTTTTGCATGCATTACCTTTTTTTTTGCTTTAAGCCATAGACATAGGTTTTAACTGCACCCATTAGATTAGACAACAAGAGTGGATACCGTAGAGTATTATGGGCGTGTGGGGTGCTAATACCTTCCCCTCGCGTAACAGATTCCCTTTCCCGATCTCTTGGTAGAAAGACCGTGATTTCTCCCTCTTCAGGTTTTCTCGATGTTTACCTTTCCCTATTGGCGGGATAAAAGACGTTCGGTGGCTACTTCATTGATGTTTCATTAGCAGATGACGGTTCGGCCAAGTCGTTTCACCTATCAATAGTAACCGGGTTCTAAGGAATCTCAATATCACTGATCTTTCTTTATGGAGCGTTATTTCAGCTTAGCAATATTTTCTTGCGGCTGAAACATCTCGAAAGTTCGATCTCAATTAGTGTAGCATCGAGTATCAACCAATCCCCAGCTTTACACCGAGGCCGGCTATCTCACTACTTTCTAATGGCCAAGTTTGTCCAACTAAGGTTCTAAGGTATGTTAGTGCTTCACGACACTACGTGGCAGCCCCGTATTCTCCCTGATTCAACACAAGGGATACCGATACCAACTAAAGTGTCAGACCAACACAGCTATCGCTTCAACCATATTGGTCTATACTGTATAGTCTCCATGATCTATTGTTGTTTACCTAAAAAGATGCCCCATATCCGATTGTGGGATCTATAGTATCCCAAGCAAACCTTTAAAAGTAAAGCAATCATAACAAACAAGGAAATCAATTTAGAAATGAACTAGACCCTAAGGTAAACCCCACTTTTTAAAATGTCCCCAACAGAGTTGCCAGTTCTGTGATACGGTGGCAGAACCGACTGTTATACTGGTTTTGCATTTTGTATTTGCAAATGCCATGGTAAGCAAGAGTCGTCATCGACTTTTCTTTTATCCAACAAAGGAAAGGGTGAAAAGAATAGAAAAATAACTTTTTCGAGAGTTTTTGAGTAAGGGGGTAGATTATGGATAGGGAAGGTGTTAGCACCCTTTCCATCCGTGGTTTTCCACAGGCTCTTAGGCACTTGCTCATTTTTGAAAATTTCTTGTGCTTCATGTGTTTGAAAATTATTTTGAAAGTGCCTTAGTGCGACGATTCCCTTTGTGATAACTCTTGTATCAGTCCTCAAGAGTGTTGACAAGGTGAATGTTTTTAAAAGTGTTTTCTGAAAATATTTTTGTATAGGTGCAAAAAGTTGTTTTGAGCAAGCATCTAAGAACTTATCTACTTATACTCGAAAAGGTTCGTTCTTTTCCTCCTATCCTTTAGACAGTGCTATCCTACTATTAGTGAGTAGGTAGCCCTATCGTTGGATGTATGAGGGACATTCGAAGGGTCGTCGTTATTGTCATAGAAGGCAACATATAGGGATACCTTAGCAGTTCGAAGGGACTGTCATCATATATTCATAGGCAACATCGAGGGACAAGATCATTTCTTGTAGGAAACTCGAGAGACATTGAGGGACTATGATCTTTATGATAACTTTAACCGAGGGTCTTTGCTAATAGTATCCCTAAGTTCGAGGGACATGACCATTGTTTTTCCGAAGACAACAAGTGAGGTTACCCTAGAGGTGCGAGTGTGCAAATGATTCAGTTTGGTTATTTATCTTGAAATTAGGGTTTTCTATCGTTCATTTTTATCTTTCCATACAATCCTATTAATCTAAACATTGCATAAAATATAGTAGCTGAAGGTAAAGGTGGAAATGTAAACCTAGGATATTGCAGAGCTTTGGGGCAGTTATATAATAGTGAAGAGTGCGGAACAGAAATCTTAAAACTATTACATCCCAGAAGTAATTACATGATAACGATAAAAAAAAACGCGGGAAAAATAAAGCTATGTTATTACAGTTGAACGCGCCCTATACACTTTATCTTAGAAAATAAAAATAAGATGACAATAAAAAAGAAAATATTTTGGTGATTTTTTTATGAAAAAAATGATTTATGATAATTAATAAACCTAAAAAACCTAATTAATTTTAATTAATAAAAAAAGGTTAATTAAAAAAAAACCTAAAACCTAATTAATTTTAATTAAAAAAAAGTTAATTTTGAAAAAAAAGATTAATTAAAAAAACCTAAAACGTAATTAATTTTAATTAAGAAAAAGTTTTAAAAAAAATTTATGTTTAATGATTAACAAAAAAAGAATTAAGTTTGCCAAAAAATAGATTGGGGAAGAAGCATCAATGGAAAATAGGATTAGAAAATAAAAATAATGCAAATGTCAGGGGTGGATGTTGAACCAAAAATTAATTTAAAACCTAAAATTAAATTAAAAAACCTAAAATTAATTATTCGAGTTTATTATGAAAAATCAAAGGTTTGTGAAAAATGTTAGGTTTTATGGAAAATGTTTTAAACAGAAAGAAGGAAAATAGGTAAAAAGATAAATAGAATGGAAGAAAACTAAAACCAATAGGGGTGGGTGTTGAACCCCGCGCCCTTAACCTCCTCAAGATGTTTGCCTTGTCATTAAGCCATGCATTGGTTGTTATTCTAATTTGGCCTCAGCGTTTTGTAATAACCCTGCATGAGACTATTAGATGGTCTAAATCTGCAGCGTTGAATATCATGAACACATTAAATAAATTACTATATCATGAAATATAAAGAAAGTAAATATATGAAATTTTGTAATGTTAAAACCGATATGGTATCTATAAATGCTTCTACACCCTTTTGATTATGGAGATCAAACCAGTCTTACCCTTACTAGAGAATGAGATGGCTTGTTTGTAGTGGGATGGGGGTTTATAACAAGGATGACTTGTTTGTAGTGAGGTGGAGGTTTGTAACAAGGATTTCAAGATTTCTAGGGTTCTTGAAAGAATTTGATATTTTAACAATGTTGTGGCAAAGGTTTTTTCCATGTCCCGTTTGTGTGAAAAGAATGAGATTATATAATGGAAATTAGAGTAAAGATATGGGCTTTGAATGTGCAATTAGGCCTCCAATAACCACAAGCAATAGTGTGGATTTTTATTCACTTGAGTCTGACACATTCCAGGCTAGATCATATGGACTTAAGTGAAATATTTGAAGTTGAAATGTGAAAACAAAAATGTATCCGATATCGAGAACAAATTCATGTCTGAAAATGGACTCAATCGGATAAACGGTGAATTAGTTATGAATTTTTAAAGTTTCACCTCAGACAAACTGAATTTGGGCTCTAGTGTCAATTTTGACACGTTCTTCAATAAAAAACTGGTATTGATTGGAGCAGAACTCGGTCTCTACTTTGGAAGAAAAGTTGTAGACCTCTGAGTCAGTGACCTTGTGTAAAAAGATGGGCCCGATGCGATAAAAATTGACCGAGTTATGAGTTTTCGAAGTTTCGACCCAAATGAAATAATATTCAGCATTCAGGATTTTCGGCGCGTCACGCATACTCTGGGTAATAAACGAAGGTATTTTGTATACTGTTAGAACTCGATACCTCCTGTGAAAACGTATCTAACTCAATACGATGAAAATCGACCAAGTTATAATTTTCTGAACATGACGCAAGTAAACTTATGTCACAAATTTTCTGTACGAAAATACTTGATAAATCCGCATTTTTGAAGACCTTCTGATTGAAATTGGCTTCCATCCGTGAGAGATGAAAACGTAAATGACGTCAAGACGGAATTTTGGCCACCCGAACGGGTTCAAACCGAGCCACGATATTCAAGTTATGAATTTTTTAGTGCGTAAAAACTGCATTTTCAGCACACTTTTCATCATATTTCTTCGAGAAAAATCGCACATTCGGAGACATTCTTTAAAGAATTGGCTCTCGAGCCGAACCTGAATTTGAGAATATGTTATCTGGGATATCTTGGTGAAAGAACACATGAATATAACGCATCGGGTTGGACTTGTGAATCTTTGAACCCCGAATCGTTGCGAAATGGCGAACCGATCTTCAGCACGGAAAATACTCTGAGAACATCCATTGGCGAAATAACGTCACTTGTAACCTGATGAAGCTTGCTAAATATACCTTGATTCCATAACCATAAAACCAATGATATGCGTGTATGTAATAATGAAATGTAAGGGTAAATTTTGGGGTACAACAATGAGGAATTAATGAATTAGGGATGAATAATGATGCCCAAATGATGTATAACTGATGTAGAAACATAGGATAATAATAGATTATGATTACCCATGATTTGGTGATGTTATAAGACCCTTAATATAGTAAAATTGCAGAAAATCGCAATAAAATGCAGAAAAAACCATGTTTTTGGAGTTTGAGTCGACTCAAACTGAAGGGGGGTCGGCGCGATACAACCCACCAGGCAAGGAAGTGTTGTTACGTAGTTTTGCATCAACTCATAGTCATTTTTGTGCCGACTCATTCTCTGCGTCGACTCATACAGGGTTTTGCGTCGACTCATACAACAAGTTTTCTGGCAGATTTTGTAACGGCCGTAACTTTTGAACCGTAACTCTGTTTGATGCGTCGTTCAAAGTGTTGGATAGCTAACGCGATGAACTATGCTTATAAGGAGTAAAATGATGGATAATAAGGATAATTCTAGTACCAAATTTAGGATAGAGTTAGTTTTCCGCGTTGAATCGCTATGATGTTTTGTGGTGATGAAGTATGATAATGACATGACGATCTTATGATAATGCTTGGTTCATAATAATATTAATAATAATAATGAGGTAGTATTATAATATAATAATTTGTATAAGTTAGTAATTAGAAATAACCATTTAGATAATTATTAAGCCGGTATAGTTGAATTGTCCGAATAATTATACAGAAGAATTGTTGTATATTTTAGTCGATACGAGTGTGGAATGTTGGGCTGAAAAATATGAATTTCAGGTGGCAGTGAATTGTTAGGATTATGGCCACTATTGATTTATGTTGAGTTGCCTTGATGTTGTGATTTCCATTGTGAATCCTTGGTGATAATACGAAGTTGCAGGAAAATTTAAAATGATGATGAATTATCTCTATTTACTGGTTATAATGGTGATATGGGCTTATGCATACGATGGATGATGATTGTTGTGAGTATGTGATAGTGCATTCATTGAGTCATATACATTTGCATACTCTGTAATGGCCTGGATTGGAAAACTGCGAAGAAGGCTTATGCCTTGTTGATGCCTCTATTTATTGGAAAATTTTTTAAGATAGGAGTTCTGCTCTATTGGTATCACATGCATTTGCATAAAGATGAGTTGCATTCAGTATTGTATTCTGAGTCGTTGTGCGGTTGATTTGATTATGTTTATGATGTTAAAACTTGAGAAGTGGAGAATATGTATGAACTGATTCTAATGTATATTTATCATACATTCTATTATATTTTCGATATCTCACCCCTTTTATTTGAATGTTACCCCAATGTTGGTAATGTGCAGGTAACCCAGAGTAAATGCGGTATACCTTCAGTAGTTCGAGTCAGTGTCATTGCTCTGATACGTAACACTCTGGGGGATGAATGCTTGTTGCTTTTAGTTATTGTTATTTTAGTTGTTGAACTTTATGTTGATTGTATTTAAGTACTTGCTATTTTGGAGTTGCTTTAACGTTGGACAAAGATGTTGTTATGATTCCGCTACATAGTTGTTCAATTTGTTGGTTTAAAAGATTAACTTATTGTTGGTTCATCTGAAGTTTTAAAGTGTTACGTATCCATGTTGAATGCAATGTTTTAAGTCGTAATTGTAGCATCCTGGTTTGGTTGTGAATTATGTAACTCTGATTATTATATTTATCGATTGGGGTAGAATTGGGGTGTTACACACTGCACCCTCGCTGATTGATCATACTGTATCGTTCATATTTTCCTCGTATTTGGTTTTCCTTTATTTGGGCCTGGGCGGATTTTATTTACACCCCTAGATTGCTTCAGCCAGACTATTTCTAACCCTTTTCTCTTTTATTTTCATTTTTTGGTATATGATTAAAATGAAAGAGATTATGATGTATTAAATAATTATTTTCTTTAAAATAATTTTTGTTTAACACAATTAATTAATTAATTAATTAATTTTATCAAATAAAAAGAGTTTTAACTTAAATAATTATTTAATGAATTGGACTTGTATTGTGTGATTTAATTATAGCTTGAGTGTTTATTTCTTATGTCATCCCCATTCGTAAATTTGTACCCCTCATTCCCGAAGCCTTGTAATAGCATAGAATTTTTACTTTTCCGCACTTATATTTTATGCTTTGTATACATTACTGTTAGTAATTAGGTCTTGTATGGCAAGATTAAAAGCAAACAATAGTTAACCCTAATCAAAAACTAAAAATAACTGAAATCAAAACACTCTTCACACTTGCAACTCTAGGCTAACCTCACTTTTTGCCTTCGATAAAAAAAGTCATGTCCTTCAAACATGGGGACATTTTAGCACTGTCCCACGGTTAAAGGATCGTAGTCTCTCGATGACCCTTTCGATACTGCCTTCGTAAACGATCTAGTCCCTTACGATAAATGTTAAAGCGCCCCTATAAGTTGCCTTTATGACTGTACGATGACCCGCGTCTGTCCCTTCACATCCAATGATAGGGATTCCTACTAACTAATGGTAGGATAGAACCATCTAAAGGAGGAGGAAAATAATACGAAAAACTTTGAGTAGGTAGACAGTTGTTAATCACTTGCTCACAAACAAAACAAATATTTTCAAACAATCAGATTGTACACATTATTAACTGATACAAGAATCATTACAAAGTTGCCTTACTATTGGCATTTCTAAATATATTTCAAACAAACACACAAAGCATTTTCAAAACAAAGAGAGTTGGCGTTTAAGAGCACGTAGATAACTACGGATGAAAAGGGTGCTAACACCTTTCATTTTCATAACCTACCCCCTGAACTCAAATAATCTCAAAGGTCTTTCTTGTTCTTTTCACCCTTTCCTTATTGGATAAAAGAAAAGTCGGTAGTGACTCTTTATATCCGCAACATTTATGATAAAATACAAAACCAAAAGTAATTTCTCCCACCGTATTACATAGGGAATTATGCATATACATTGTGCATTGCATTTTTCAAAATTTCTTAGGCTAAGGATACTGCGACAAATCTTGGGGCCTATTACGACCTAACTTATCTTCGCAAATCAAATGAATACCTTGGTTGAGAACAGACACAATCAGTAGATTAGGGTTGTACTACATGATGTATCTACGACTTATATATTTGGTTTAGTCATCTAAGATCCAATTATCAAACTCATTTTTAACATCAAACTCGTATTACTTATCCCCTAGGTTGTGATAAATATGCAAATCTGCGATATAGTTTACTGTGTTAATCTCTAAGCGTTAGTAAATTATCTATTTTCAAACTCGTATTACCTATCCCCTAGGTTTTAATCGATATGCGAAAATCCACGATATAGTTCATTTTGTTAGTCTCTAAGCGACAATAAATTATCAAGTTTGTGTTATTTATCCTCTAGGTCGTGATAAATACACTAGTCTACGATATGTCTTACTATGTTAGTCTCGAAGCGTTGGTAAGATATTTTCAAAGCCCGTACCATTTACTCCCTAGGTTATAGTATGTAAGTGCCCTTGCTGGAGAGTTGGCTTCATTTGTAAAACAAATAAGAAAGCAAGTTTACCCATATTCTCTCTGTTGTTTTAATATGTTGGGTTGAAGAAGTTCAACATCTGGACCAACATGTTATGTAAGATGTCACAACATCAGCATATGACATCGCGCCTGAAATTAAGTTAATATTAGTTAACTATGTTATATGTTGAATGTTTGTAACAGTTATGACTTGTAACCAAATTGTTTTAAGTGATCTAATTTATGAAAGAGGTTATTTGTTGTATCAGCAAATGAGCGTGGTTCTCCTAAACATGTTGTATTGAAGAAGTTCAACATCTGGGATAACATGTTAGATGTAATGTCATGACATCTGACTAGACATCACGCCAACGAAATTGGTAATTCAATTACAGTTCTGGTACTTAAATATTCTGAGAATATATGTGGCGTTTCTTATGGAGAATCTGAAGATCAATCAAGAATCAATCAGAATATTTGAAGAAAATGTTGTTTCTAAATATGGAGATATTTTAGGAACTAGAAGATTGAAGACCTTGATTGTAGCAGAAGTTTGTTGCTGTTTTGTAACAGCAAGGAGAAAAGCTTGCTGCGATTTTGAAGGCCCAAATCCATTTGGGTAATAGGTTATAAATAGCAGATTGTAACCTAGGGTTTGTAAGGCTCATACAATGTAATATTGGGGGTGTTCTGTTAGGTAAACCTGTCGGTCTGTGGCAAGGTTACCATGTGTATAACTCGATACCTGTAGGTAAGAGTTTGAGTGTTCTTGGACGAAGCTGTGAAGCAAGTATAAGTATTTTTGCATTACTTCATATTCATTGTAATGTAGGAAACCAAGTGGGAGGGCACTACTTCTTGAGTAGGAGTAAGACTTCTGTTATTGCGACAATAGGAATGGAAACTGGTAGGTTTCTATCTAGGAGTTCCTAGGTATAGGTTGCACTGGGTAAATGATTAAGTGAGGGATGGGAACTTGTGAAGTTTAGTCCTGAATTAATATTGCTGATAGTGGATCTTCTTCCTGGCTTGGTATGCCCCCAGAGTAGGTGTGTTTCACCGAACTGGGTCAACAACTGATTTGTGTTTTTACCTTCAACACTTTATAATTCTGTCTGTTATATATCAAGGTAAAACTGTAATGTTGTAACAGATGATGTCTCAGAACATGTTAAGACATCATGCTGATATCTGTGCAGGAGAAACAGAACTGTGAAGGTTGTTTGCTCTATGCTGATCATGTGCAGAACTAGGTACATCGTGTGTTCTATCCTCTGCACCTTCAAAGTATATCTGGCGCAGCTTGGATAAAACTGTGCTTCTGTTATTCTTTAGTACTGAATCACGAAAAATTGGGTATCTACCTTGCAGTGTATTTATTATGTCATATCAGATGTCTAGACATTGAGTATAACATCTGAAGACTGGCATACACCAGAATTTCAATTGGTATCAGAGCAGGCATCCTGTTCTGTTTCTGGATGAGATCCATGGGTGATACTTTCTGGTATCTGCAAGGTCAATCTTAGTACTGGAGATTGTAACCTGGAAAGGTTTGTTATTTCCCTGAATGGTCCCTTAAAGTGGGAGGATGGACTATTCATGACAGGAACTGTATGTACCTGTCTTTGGTGATTGGCATTTGGCCTGGTTGTGTGGTAGCTGTTCTAGGTTTGATTTATTTTCAAACCTAGGATTTGTGTACGCCTAAAGTGTGTGTGCAAAGATTGAGTTGTATTATGTTCTTCCGCTGTGTAATACATGGAAAAACTCAAGCTCTGATGTGTTTCCCCTCTTGTGGATTGAAGGCTACTGTATTCAAGAATTCAACATAAGCTATTGAAGATGTCACAGATACTTGAGTCCTCTCAAGTCCACTCATGAAGACGTTCTTCGTTCAGGATGGTAAGAATCACATAATCACGGATTAGTGTTATACGAAGACCTTGAAGAATTTCAAGGAAGGCCTTGTTCCAAGGTGATGGAACTGATGTTCTATGTGATGGTGGAACAAGTATGCAGCTACTAGTTGAAGAGCATATGTTTTGGGTGTCAAACAAAGGGATACTTTTGTTTGGAACCTACTCCTGACCTGGAAGAGGAGACATCTGTGTGTGCAAAGTTGACAATGGTAGAGTCAACTATGTCTGTGTGCTCCCGAAGGTTACTTTTATTTAGGAGTCAGAACTCTAGAAGTGGAGTTGGTTGAGATGTGATATTGTGCAATCCCTAGTGGTGGGCTTATTCCTGAAGATTGATCAGGGCTGAGCAGTTGTTCCCTGGAGTACTATGGTGTGAAGAAAGTCAAGCCCATTGGTTAATAAAAGTCAATGATGATGCAGCATCATTGCTCCTTCATAGAAGTAGATTGGGATCATGAACCTTGTCATTTATACATCATGATTAGAAGTGGAAGATCTTTCAAGATGTGAGAATATGAAGACTCAGAGTTTGGTTAAGGTAGTATGTTCTGGCAATACATATCTGCTGATGATTGGTGTTGTTGTCTTCTCTGAAGTACTTAAGGTCAGCTGAAGTCTGATTGGTGTGATTGGAGTATGAACAGGTATAACTCTTGGAGTTACTTGAATCAGGTAGGGATGTCATATGTCATGTCAAGACATTTGTGTACAATGCATGGATATTTTGTGTGGAGCTTACATGATTGGTAGTTTGAGGGGGAGATTTGGTTAACCTCCTCACATTAGTTCAGCCTGGTGTTTAGCTGGCTGTTGACCTATGTCACATAGGTTCTGGGTGTTGTGTGACATATTTGCAAGGAAGGATTCGTCTCTCTCATTCCTAAGGATGAATCTGATCTGGTAGGAGTTTCAAATCTGTTGAGGTGAGTAGAGTTTGTTCAGAGAAAATTCTATTTACTTGAGTCAAGGGTGGCAACCTAGATATCTCAACTCTTTGGTCTCTCAAAGAAAGTGCTTGCAAGAAGAAGATATTAACACACGAAGAGTATGTCAAAGTATCTTACAGGATAATGGGAAGGATTTATGATCAATTGCTATTTGTGACAAGTACAAGTATTTAATTGATTATCCTTGGAGTTCAAGATAACTTATGTTCTTAAAGATGTGGGAACATTCCTTCTTCTAGACCCTGTGAAGAATCACAGGAAGAGTGATGCTTTAGAGCTATCTCTTTGGTGACAGCAAAATCATTTGATCCTTGAAAAGGTTTCCTGGAAACGTGTTCAGACTTGAAGCTACAAGAAGAAGAAGACATCATAATCTTGATGATGGTTACTTGGATCAGTCTGGTTCTGATCTAGGTAAGGAAGTAAATTAGAGAAGGAGCTGAATTCAACAACTAGATGTTATAACATAATGTTGTGACATTTGGTTCAACATCATATTCTTGGTTGGTGAAGTGGCACATCAACTTAAGATAGGATAATCTACGAAGTTGAAGATTGGATACTTCAAAAAGATCGTCTCTTTGCAGCTCTTTGGAGTTGTTGGGTGGAGAAGATGTTACATGTTCCTGTCTTAGTGTATCTAAGCCTTTTGTGATAACTTGTAGCTTGAAGTTCAAATTTCAATTGGAAGATCAGAATATCTTTGGGAGAAGTCTGATAAACATGGAAAAGTCAAAAGGTGGCATTTGATTTTTTTTATGAGGATTCATGAAGGAGATAATCGAACAGTGGCATTTGGTCTATCTCAGCAGTGGACTCAGAGAATCAAGATAATCAACATGTGGCAACTGATTATTATCGAGAAAGTTTGATTCAGAGTATGAATGCGTTCAACCAATATTGTTGAACAGAGGGTGCGCTCTTGAAGACATGAAGATGCGTCTTATGTTTTCCATTCGTCAAGGGGTCTTATTTACTTTGAATCAAAAGTTGTCTTGAAGGTCCGACTGAGTATTGAATGTGACCTACTTGTTTCCATGAGGAGAAGTGATTATCCCTAACAGGGGGAGTATTGGTTTGTACGAAAAGTCTTCATCAAACTCGTAGGATATAAAGTGTGGCACTTTATTAACTATTGGGATGATGTGTTCAAGACTGAAGAGGACTATGTCTGACCGAATGTCATCACATTGCCTAATGACATTGTTCCTAATTTCCTCTAAAACTACAGACAGGAGGAAAATTGGATGAAGTGTGGATTACTATTAATAAACCCATGTGTGTACAGTTGTATGACTCAGAGGGAGTAACCATCCTCTTTGTGAAAATGAAATGGTTTCAAGCTGCTAATATGAAAATAGCAAAATGTATGACGACATAGGATTTGAGCATGTTTTCATCTGCTAAGAAAACAGGGCGATTGTGTCTCATTATGAAGCAGTTTAGTGAGCTGGAATGTTTAGGTGATAACTTGTCATCTAATAAAGGTATTATATAACTAAGGCAGAGTGTAATATGCCAACGATGTTTCTTGGAAAGGGGATCCTAAGACAAGTACATAAAGGGAGTAGTCTGTTCTAAAAGACAAATGTCTGTTTTAAAAGGGCAAGACATACTTCATCCTGACATGGTCAAAGGGTCAAACCCAAGGGTAGGTACCTGCATTAAAACCAGTCCTAGGGTACTGAAAATGTCAGAGTAAAGTACCAAGGTCGTTACTATCTATGCCAAAGTTGCATTATTTATGAAGACTCTCTATTCTTTCTCTTCATCAGAGGGTTTCAGCATTATGAAGTTTGTTAGCATCTGGGAAAATTGTGCATGGGTATGGATCTGTATGGGCAGTCTTTGTCAAATTCTGGCCAAAAAGGGGGAGAAAGATAGGGACCCAGACTCAGGCGAGACTCAGGTGAAAGCAACAGACGGCAATGTCCAACATGCTGAATGGAACGCTCTAACTAAGTGACTTTGTTTGTGTCTTGTGTTCTGAGTTAAGAGGATAGTTGTGACTTGTGATCTGAGTTACATGATCTATGTAATCAGTATCAAGATTATCAACAATAATTGAGAGAAAAGAAATCCTCTTGGGCCATCGATGGCTTGGAGTGGCTCACAGATGAGGGATAGAGGTTTGTTGTTTGCTCAAAGGACATCAGTCTCTGCAAAGAAGATGTTGGACAAGATGTTGTAACATCTCAACTGTGTTGTGGCCTGGTCCCAATATGCAACTTGCACTTATTTGTTTTAGCCAAAGTTTACCAAAGGGGGAGATTGTAAGTGCCCTGGCTGGAGAGTTGGCTTCATTTGTAAAACAAATAAGAAAGCAAGTTTACCCATATTCTCTCTGTTGTTTTAATATGTTGGGTTGAAGAAGTTCAACATCTGGACCAACATGTTATGTAAGATGTCACAACATCAACATATGACATCGCGCCTGAAATTAAGTTAATATTAGTTAACTATGTTATATGTTGAATGTTTGTAACAGCTGTGACTTGTAACCTAATTGTTTTAAGTGATCTAATTTATGAAAGAGGTTATTTGTTGTATCAGCAAATGAGCGTGGTTCTCCTAAACATGTTGTATTGAAGAAGTTCAACATCTGGGACAACATGTTAGATGTAATGTCATGACATCTGACTAGACATCACGCCAACGAAATTGGTAATTCAATTACAGTTCTGGTACTTAAATATTCTGAGAATATATGTGGCGTTTCTTATGGAGAATCTGAAGATCAATCAAGAATCAATCAGAATATTTGAAGAAAATGTTGTTTCTAAATATGGAGATATTTTAGGAACTAGAAGATTGAAGACCTTGATTATAGCAGAAGTTTGTTGCTGTTTTGTAACAGCAAGGAGAAAAGCTTGCTGCGATTTTGAAGGCCCAAATCCAGTTGGGTAATAGGTTATAAATAGCAGATTGTAACCTAGGGTTTGTAAGGCTCATACAATGTAATATTGGGGGTGTTCTGTTAGGTAAACCTGTCGGTCTGTGGCAAGGTTACCATGTGTATAACTCGATACCTGTAGGTAAGAGTTTGAGTGTTCTTGGACGAAGCTGTGAAGCAAGTCTAAGTATTTTTGCATTACTTCATATTCATTGTAATGTAGGAAACCAAGTGGGAGGGCACTACTTCTTGAGTAGGAGTAAGACTTCTGTTGTTGCGACAATAGGAATGGAAACTGGTAGGTTTCTATCTAGGAGTTCCTAGGTATAGGTTGCACTGGGTAAATGATTAAGTGAGGGATGGGAACTTGTGAAGTTTAGTCCTGAATTAATATTGCTGATAGTGGATCTTCTTCCTGGCTTGGTATGCCCCCAGAGTAGGTGTGTTTCACCGAACTGGGTCAACAACTGATTTGTGTTTTTACCTTCAACACTTTATAATTCTGTCTGTTATATATCAAGGTAAAACTGTAATGTTGTAACAGATGATGTCTCAGAACATGTTAAGACATCATGCTGATATCTGTGCAGGAGAAACAGAACTGTGAAGGTTGTTTGCTCTCTGCTGATCATGTGCAGAACTAGGTACATCGTGTGTTCTATCCTCTGCACCTTCAAAGTATATCTGGCGCAGCTTGGATAAAACTGTGCTTCTGTTATTCTTTAGTACTGAATCACGAAAAATTGGGTATCTACCTTGCAGTGTATTTATTATGTCATATCAGATGTCTAGACATTGAGTATAACATCTGAAGACTGGCATACACCAGAATTTCATAGTAGATGTACGAAAAATACGATATAACTCGTTGCATTAGTCTCAAAGAAGAAATAAATTTTATATATTTTTTCTATGATATAGTTCATTGTGTTAGTCTCCAAGCAACAATGAATTATCAAACATGCGTTGTTTATCCCCTAGGTTGCGATAAGCATGCATAACCTACGTGGTAGCTTACTATGTTATTCTCAAAGTGTTAGTGAGTTAAGTTTCAAGCTTGTGTTATTTACCCTCTAGGTCGTGGTAAATACGCAATAACTGCGATATAGCTTGTTGCATTAGTCTTAAAGCAGCAATAAGTTATCTATTTTATGCGGTATAGGTCATTGTGTCAGTCTCCAAGCGACAATGAGTTATCAAACCCGTGTTGTTTATCTCCTAGGTTACGATAAAAACAAAAAATCTACAATTTCTTTTCCTAGGTATTGACGGATTATCCGCGTCGTCATATCTAGGTTGACTATACTCTTTATTCAGGCATTGGCGAGTTAACTGCGTCACCATTACCTAGTTATCTTTTGGTTTATCTTTTCATATATTTCCATGTCTACGGTCAATTTTTGGGGTCTTCCATTATTTAATAACCCTCTGATCCGAATGTGTGAGACCTTCATATTCTCGCACCATCAATCTAAGAAGTAATTAAATAGGGGCAAGTGTCATTCCCCAAATTTGTCATTCTGTTATTAATAGTTAATTCATGATAATTAATCATTTCTATATTATTTTTGGTGTTGTTATATTTTGGATTTACTAACTGATATTTGCGTTAATTGTTAATTCTGAATTTTCGTTAAGAAGGGGTGTATGTTTTATTGTTTTTAAAAAGGGGGAGGGGTGTGACCAACAATCTAAATAAGGGTCCATCATCTCATTATTTTTTGAAAGGCCTGTTAGGTTTTATCTAGGAGGGTTGACAGAGGTCAACACCTGATCTCCTTATAATTATTTAAATTATTATTGTTATGGTTATAATTATTGATATTATATTACAATTGTTATTACTATTATTGTTATATTAACTATCATTATTATTATTCCTTTTTATTTTTATTATTTTGGTATTATTTGGAGTTTTCGTTGACTAAAGGTCAACATGGAGTAAAAACCCTAATCCTCTTTGCCACGCCATGTTCCTTGGATTCTTCGTCCCCAAGGCTAATCAAAAGCCCAAAATTTGGAATTTTGTTTTGGATCAAATATGAATCAAACGTTTGCTCAAGATTTGTTTTTATTGATTAAATGAATCACATATACATTATGGTCCAGATACATACCAAACGAAAACCCTAGTTCTAATTAAAAACTAAAATTTAATCAAATCTTCTAAATTTCTAAATCAAATATCTGAGATTGATTCAATCTTAACTAAAACTACAAATCACTACAACTAATTTCCTAATCTAACAATTCATAAAGCCTATAAATTAAGACCTAAGCTATTGGAATCAAACACAGAGAAAACCATTGGAGATTCTTGATTTCCTATGCTAATCCCTTACACATTACCAAAGCTCTTCTTTGTTTGAAAACTTGGGTTTCACGACTGAAACTCCAAGTTCTTCAGAGCTTAGCCCCTTGCCTTGATACCTGTGAACACAAAAAAGGAGAAAGAGGAGATTAGAAGAAGAAGAGAAAGAAGCAGAAGGAAATTCACGTAAAGAATCACTACATGTGAGGTAACCCTAAATACTTAGCTTTTAGGGTATTTAGATATTGAATTGATGTTTGGTTACGTTGAGTTGTTGATTTATGTTTGATTTGGGGATTTCTGGGTAATTTAGGGTTATGGTTCTTCAAGTTTAGAGTTAGGGTTCTGTATTAGGGTTAGGGTTCTTGGAGAATAGGGTTAAGGTTCATTATGTTCACGTTTCTAGGTTTTGTTAGGGTTATGGTTCATCTGGAAACCTAGGGTTCTTGGGGTTCATCAGGGTTAAGTTAGGGTTCATGGTTGATCTGCATAGGGTTCATGCAAACCTAGATGAAGATACGAAGAAGACTGGGTTTCTGGATGCAAATAATGAAGATTTGGGTTGGGTATGAATGTATGGGTTTCATATGGATGAACATATGAACCTAGACGATAGTTTATATGAACATGGATGGTGGTGGCCGTTGAAGCTGGTGGTGCCCTGAGTTGCCGCCGGCGGAGACGATTTCTGGCCGGTGGCGCCCAAAGCGGAGGCAATTTCCAGTGAGGAAATCTAGAGAGAAGCCAAAGCTTCTCTCTCTACCTTCAACAATCTCTGTTGTGCTGTTTTGTGAAGAGAGAGAGGGAACAGGAAAAAATGAGCCATGAGCTCAGGATTTCCTTTATATAATACTCCTGTTAGAATGAGATTTGGTTCTACAATTTTATCTGAGTTTTGATGATAACAAATGAGTATGTTTGTACGAATAATTTTGGTACTCTAAGTACATGTCCGGAGGAAAGAACACATACGAAAGACATTGATATATGTTCGCGGGAAAGGACATATACATGGAAAGAGGCCAGAGAAAATGACTCTAACCAAGGATATCAGATATACACGTCAAGAGGAAAGGACATATAACCAAAGATATCAAAAATGTATGTTTGGAGCTGGTTGCGAACATACGATAGAGACTAAGCGAAGAAAGCCCTATCAAAGATATCATCCATACATGCCTGGAGCAAATGACACATACGAAAGATATCGAAGATATATGTCCGGAGGAAAGGACATATAAGGGGAAATATATTGAGTACATGCCAATTAACATTAGGCACATACGAACAAGGAAGATACCGATTAAAGATGGCTCTAACAAGGAAGGCTAATCGAAGATAGACTCCTGGAGAAAGAACACCAAACAAAGGCGAACTTACTAGGGATAATATATGCATGTCTGGTCATATTTAGACACATACAAGAAATATACCAACCGAAGTAGACTCTAACAATGGACGCTTAAACATAGGCAAACAGGTAAATATCGGGAGACTAGCTGAAAGTAGACTCTCGAGGAAATAATGTTGATAAAAAACAAACTTACTGGGGATTCACGTTTGTATTAAACCCGAACAGAACGCCGCCCGGAGGAGAAATTGCAAATGGAAAATAGACCGACTGAAGGGCTCTAGATATGGATTGTTAACACGTATTAGAATTTAAGTGGTATGCAAATATACAAGAATTACAATATCTCTCAGGCCAAAGGAAAGGTGTAATTCTTCAAGAGTGGAAATTATCTGAATTACCATACACCAAGTATGGATACTCAAATACTTGAGAAATAAGAAAGGTTGTACACCGACTCTTACTCGCACTCTGGCGGAAAGGCAAACACGGATGAAAATAACCAAGGGCTTGCAAGGGCGAGGGAAATCCATGACTCATTGGCGGAAATGGGGAATACCAAAGACCCGACTGGTGGTAAACCAAAATAGACTCCACTGGGGAAACATGATAGGATCACCCGAAAGGCTTGTTGCGGAGGTAATTCAAATTTGAGCGCATAACAACCTGGTTACTGCAGGTAAACATAACTGGCTTATACTTATGCATGTTTGAATTTTTTTCTTTTGGTAGATGTAATTTAATGATCCATGTTTAGCGAAGCGCTTGGGAAAACACTGCAATAATCGAATGCTAAGAAGACAAGGAACTTCCGGATGATTATCTTTTCATATATGATCTTTTGTAGAGAAAAATCAATATGAACTTTAATGGGGAATCAAGATTCGAAACCATCAACTTCTAAAGATTGATATCCCTGGGGAAATAAACTTCCTAGGGAGAACAGAGAAAATCTTGAACTCTGATCAAACTCTCGACTTCTTGGGAAACATACCCCTTTTCCTTCTGTCAGGATGATGAGAGCTTTGGCGGGAAAGGAAACTTTCTCGTATAGAGTTTCTTAATGAAGATAACTTCTACTGGGAAGAATTATAGAAATTCTTAAATAAAAAGAATTTTACTAAGACCACGTTGGGGATACTACCACCAGGGGTAAAAAATCTTCCCTTGGGGAAGAAGCAAACATTTTTGGAATAGAATTCCGCTAGGGAATATTTCAACCATCTTCTATTATTGGGGGATAAAAAGAGTTATGATCCATGTTCCCATGCACACTGCACTGGGGAAACATGACACTTACTACACTGGGGAAATAACACTTGCTCTACCGGGGAATAAAGGCAAGTTAATTCGGAAGATCCTTGAAATTCGACTCCAACTAGGAAAAAAGCTACGATTTCCACTAGGGAATAAGAAATCTTTAGATAGAAATATAAATAATGCTAATTGCACTAGGGATAGCCATCTTTGCAAGATTCATGCCGATAAGGACATGTACTGGGGAGATGAAATTGCACCATCGGGCACAATAACCCTCTTCATGGGGGTACCAACCAGAATCTCCCATAGAGAATCAAGAATCTCCTCAAGAAACTCTAACAATAGCATACTGCAATGGTTAGGAAAGGTGTAAACATCACTGAGGAGGAGAATGCATACTTCATGGGGAAGAAAAATGTCGACTTCAAGGGGAATATATCAAGAATCTTTGATTGGTAAGTATAATGATTCTTCTGAGAATTTTTGAAAGGCATGGACTACACTGGGGAGAAGGATTATACTCGGGGAGAGGGTACGCCTTCACTGGGGATAAAGGATTTTATCTTTGAGAAAACATCCCATCCAATGAGAAACTTATACTGGTCACAAGCAGACCTTCCTTTATTCATTTGCTGGTACGCTTCTTGTCATAAAAGATCAACAGTACTTGCAAAAAGGGAAATTGCAAAAATATGCCCCAGGTGTGGAATGACAACCTTAGCCGAGGAATAAACAATTTGAACTAACAACCACTAAATAAAAACTGGGATGCAAGATTCCAACCCCAATATGTCATCTCCGAGGAGAAATGCCACTGAACAATGTACTTTAGAGAGGACACTGCAAAAATAAATTGCAATCCACTGAAAAGAAATCAGCTTGACTTCAAAAAACTCCTAAATTCTTGGGGAGAAGATCCACTATCCTCCTCCGAAAAAATGAGGAATGCTTTGCTGGGGAATGAGAATCTCTGAGGAAAAGCCCCTTAGTAGACAAACCTTTGTCAAGTAGCAATGAATCCTTTACTGAGGAAAGGAGTCCTTATAGGAAACAACATTTCCATCATGAACCTTGTATGGGTAACAACCTCACACACTTCCTGATCTCTAGCTCGTACTCTGTTGAGGATAACAATCCCAACTTCAATTATAGATAATGATCTTGATTTTTGATGGAGGAACACCAACAACCCGAACTTAAGTCCCTAATGAGCCGACGAAAATCAATCCTTACTTCCTAATATTCACAAGTTGTTTATTATGCGCCTGGGCTCAAATTTCTAAAAATATGAAATGGAGGAATGCCCCTACATAATGCCTTGCCCCTGTAGGGCCTTTGAAGAAATTTTCCTCGTGATGACTTTCTGAAATTTGTACCATCAAAGATAATTTGCCCCAGTTTGAATGGACTTTGAGGGATCGAATCCTGACTTAAATGCCCTAGATTGGATAATTTTGAGATATCTCCTCTCGACTTTGATTTCCCCGGGCAGGTGGTATTCGACACGGAACAGTGTTAGGAAAACAACCTCGCTCATGCTCAACAGAGTCTCAAACTTTTCTTTTTTAGGGTAACTGACTTTTGTCTTGACAGTAGGATATTACACAACCATACTTCTCAACTTGAATTACTTCATGTTCAAACAGATACTTGAAGCAGTTTGTCCTTTATGACCAAACCAAAAATGATACACCATTTCTCAACGGAGACTTCTGGGTAATCATACTTATGCAATCATAAAAATTTCAGCCTCTGATCATTCTCAAACTGTTACACAACAGAGTCAATGGAAGGTCTGCCCTAGATTAATATTATTCTCAAAAATGATTTACTCTTCAATGGTATCCTGAAGCAATTTGTCCCTTGAGATAATCAAACTTTCATCTAATGCTCATTATGCAAGCTTACTTGATGTTTAAGCATTTATTCATATGCAAAGAATGTTTTATTCTAATAATGATAATTCTAATGCAAAACATATGTTTGTCTTGAAGTTAAAAACTTTTATTGAAAAGATGTCGAAACATCGAGTTTTTTTGTACAAAAGAAGAAAAAAAGATGGAGTGATACCAAATCAAAAGTTTTAGAAGGCCTCATAGGAGTCATATTACCCGTACTCTCATTATGTTATTGCTTTGAATTAACCCATGCTT
Organism: Vicia faba; assembly: GCA_948472305.1. Lineage (NCBI taxonomy): Eukaryota > Viridiplantae > Streptophyta > Magnoliopsida > Fabales > Fabaceae > Vicia > Vicia faba. The sequence goes on along the minus strand of OX451740.1, from coordinate 482,723,575 downwards.
CAATTAGGACTTTGAAGGGTTGTAACATGGCCTGGTTCACGGTTTCAGAAAAAAGGATTTAAGGCTCAAAATATTTTGGTACCTACCCATTCTCCATGATGTTCTTCAGTCCTATGCTCATTTAACTTGATACAAGCACGCATCTCTCACAAGGAGTTTATAATGATTGAGGAACCCCTGAGATTTCTTAGACACGATAATCACTTCACCCTTTTTTGTTTTGGTGTCTGATCACAGGACTTTTTTCTTTGCTGAGGATTTTTCTTGGGTAATCCTTTTCTCTTTTCTCGCTTTTCATTTTCCATAACTTTTGTCTGGACAAATTCTTCTGAATTTTAGTTTTGAAGTCCAGCGGGATGCCCTAATTTTTGCCTAAGTCATTTACTTTCAAGTTATCGACTTAGCGGGCTTTATTTATCTTTCTTTTTGTTTTTCATTCACTTTTTCTTTTTGAACCAGTCGTGTAACCCTGAGTCATTTTGACTTTTTGGAAGGTGGTGACTACCTTACTATTTGGTTGATGAGGGATAAACACAGTGGTATCTTCGTCTTTTGTCCTCCTGGCGGGTGAAGGATAACCATTATGGTTGATCCTTAGATGTGCACTCCTGATGAGATTTGAATACTCGATCAGATTAACTGAACATTACCCTTCCCTAGGTTAAAAATGAGGGTTCTTTCTGAATAGAAGAGGAACTTCTACTTCAAGGCTCAAAGGGGTTGACGAGGGTCTATCTCCCTTATATCTCCAGTGTTTAGGGATTTGGAACAATGCCTATACATCATTAGCAGAGTTTTTATCCTGAAGCATACCGTTTGCGATTCTTGGTATATTTTCTCATCATCCTCCCTCTAGGGGTATTTTCTTTGTTCGCAGGAGTTGAGTACCAAAAGCAAATAAACACATTTAAGAGTGAATGTGAATGGATTAATTCAAGACAAACATATTCAATGCATTATGATTAATATTAGAAAAAACAAACAAGTTTTGCATACAAGAAAGTACTAAACAAATCAAGAAAGATTACAAATGAGAATGCAAATGAAATTTGAAATCTCCATATTGAGGAGAATAGACTCTGTATGGACTTATTGCTTCAGAAGATGCACTTTGTAGTCTTAAAATTTGATGAGTCAAAGTAGAATTCAAATCTGACCATCTGGCTCAAAATTGATGACCTTTGCACTAAGCAAATCTTGCACTTCATCTTTGAATGGTTTATAACCTTCAGTTGAATGGCCAGGTGCCCCAGCATAGTAATCACATCGAATTCCCTCAAAAGATGTGATGAATGATTTATCAAGCGAACTTCCATAAACTGCATCATAAAGTATCTTCTATTACAGAGATGAAATGCCAACCATCTTCTACTACTCAGAAGAAAAAAACAACAGCTGAATTTCGGGGCATCTCTTACTACACAAAAGAAGCATTGTTGATAACTGAAAATTATAGTTATTTTTGTATATACTTTTTGTTGCACTTATCGAATCTTTGTTATTAATATCGTTGAATAAATCCGACTTTTGAGTAAATATGTTTAGTTTGTGTTTATTTGTGTTTTTGTGTACATAGTGTACCATTTGATGTTTTCCCATTCATTTTGTAGTTATTTGTTGCATTTTGGAGCATCGAGGAATATGGTGTCGAAGGCACGACTCCAGATGCGTGTTTTCAGAATAAAAGACCAGTTTTGAGAAGTTTTTTCCAGGAGAGCCTGCTTAGCATGTAAAAGGTTGCTAAGCGCAAGTGCGTTCAACATATTTTGTAGTGTGCTGCTTGTGTTTTGACATTTTGGCGGAAGCTTAGTTTTGGAGCGCGCTTAACGTGGATACCGCGCTTAGCGCGGTTTAGGTCGGTTTAATGTGTAAATATCGTGCAGCCCACTTAGCGTGGTGAGCCCGCTAAACACGGTTTGTTGAGATTTGTTTTATAACTTCATTTTCAGTTCATTTTTTGTTATGGTTTTTGGGGTGCTTTTGTACCCAAATTTCATCAATCTTATTTTTGATAGATTAGCTTAGAAAACAACACTAGGGCTTTTCTTATGGATGATTGGGGGTGGATTTCTCATCGATCGGCGCTGACAAATCAGAAGATTTATGGTTTATCTCTTCTCCTCTCTATGTACTTCTCTTTTGTTGGGTTTCATATGTATTTTTACTTTGAACTCATGTATATTTTTCGTCCATGGCGTTATATAAAACTTGCTTTACAAATCTTTTTTTATTGTTATCCTTGATTTTTGCTCCGTGCTAGGTATTTGAGTTGTTATAGACATATACTGCTTGGATTCTTGTCTAGGATGATTATCTGTTAGTTTCTGGATTCTCGAGATAGATTTATAGCTGACATTCACTTAGGGTGTCTGTGATTAATGCCTTTTGTGTTTTTTTTTGTCGCTCTGAGAGATCATCGGCACAAGCGAGTACAATTGACTTCTGTGTTGTTAAGGTTGGTTGAGAGATCTCCGCTGAGGTGATACAGTGGGTGTTGTGTTTGACATGTGATGACATTGATGAATATTGTAGGTTGAGTATAATTATTTGATATGTTTAAGTTTGTGACGAGTAGAGTATATTAGAGCCAAATAAGTTTGTCTTTCCTTTTTATACATTTATTTTCTATTGATACCTTTCCTTTCAACCCATTTATCCCCCAAACCCATTAACAAGAGATTTGTTGAAAGACATTTCAATACACCAATGCCTGTGGAAACAATACGATATAACCTAAATATCACCCGGTAAATTAATAACTTACTTTTTGCTTGCCGCTTTACCGCTTCCAGTAAAATGGCGTCGTCACCGGGGATCGGTGTTTATTATTTTGCATTGCGATAGTTTCTTTGTTTTTGAGTTTTGTAATTAATGTATATGTTGTATAGAATGTGTACATAAACTTGTGTATTTTTACTTGTACATGTTTTGTGTTTCCTTTCCATACTTTTGTATATATGTGTTTTTCTTTGTTTTCACATATTGTTGTGAATTGTCTTATTTTCGTAACGTTTGTTGTGTGCTTGTTAGGACACTTTCTTTAGGTTTGCATGGTGTGACAATACCATGGAATTACGAGAGGAGGTTACTAGCTCTCACTATAAAGGTGTCGAGCTTACGACATAAAACAAGCATGTTTATGTTCGTTTATGTTGTGTGGTGAACTTGTTTAATTCACTTTCACCCGTTTGTTTTGTTATGTAATTTTGTGTTTTTCTGCAAGCTTGTTGTGTTTAGCTTGAGGAAGTTTGTATGTTGTAAATATTGTATGCTTGAGGTTGTGTAGGTGTAAGTGGAACTTGCATAGCAGCTGCACCAGTTGCCCTATTTTTCTATAACTGGTGTAGCGCGCTTAACGTGCTATGTGCCGCTTAGTGCGCCCTGCTGTGCAGAGCCAGTGAATTCTTTTTAATTTTTTGCTTGGCTCTCATTTTTACCACTTCACCTGAGGCTTTATAGTATAGTAATTAATAGTAATATTTTTAATTCTTTCTTTTTTTGTTTGGACTAAAATTTTTGTCTGATAGCTTGAAGTCACATTTGGTGATTTTCCGATATTGAGTGTGTCAACTTGCAGATGTATGGTAATGATAGTTTTTGAAGTTGGTACTTGCCAGATACTTGTTTATAGCTTTCTAGAACATAACATGTTTAAGAAATTTATCATTTGTATAATTACCGTTCCATTCATTCTTTTTACATTACTTGTTTTTGATTGAATTACTTTAGTTCCCTTTTAACCCATAAATATGAGAAAGCTTTCCATTGCTTATATACGCTGGAGGCCATAATTCTTGTTTTAACTGGATTTTATTATCTTTAATATTTTATTTGTGTTAATTGAAAGCATGAACATGATCAAGACATTTTTTGTTTGATTTTGAGCACAACTACCTTGTCCAAATAGTCAATTCACTTTGTGAGTCTGTGATCATTAGTATCCCCTTTTTACTTCTTTTTTTATGGCCATGTTGTTTTTTTCTAAATGATTGTCTTTAAGTGTTTGGTTTTTCTTTTTGAATGTACGTTGATTCTTTGTTTTCTTGAAGCCTCAACTATGAATTTTAGTTGAATTGTTACCTTGCTTTAGAAAGTAGGGAGTATTCACTTTAATGTTGGTTGAATTCAAGTTGGGGAGAGGTTTGTTTACTCACTTATGTTGTTGATTTCTATTAGGTTGTGAAAGAGAAAAAAAGAAAAAGAAGTGAAAAAGAAAGAAAAATAAAAAAAAATGAAAAAGAAAGAAAAGAAAAAGAAATAAAAAATTGAAAAATATTTGAAAAACAAAAACAAAAAGAGTATATAATAATATTGTGTTAATAAGTATTGTGTTTGGTTTGACAATTTGGGATTTGGAAGAAGTTTGATTGAAATTATGTTGCTCGATTCTTTGGTGAATTGATCACTCCCTTAGGTTTAGGCAAGTTTTTGTTTCGATTAGCTTTAGGAATTATCCCTTGTTTGTTAACCAAGCCACATTACAACCTTGAAAATCCCTTGTGATTCTCGCCTTTGTATTTTCAATATGAGTTTTTGGATGAATTCATAAGTGAGTCTTTTGTTTGCAATATTGTGGAGGGTTTTTTGTCCCTCACTTTTGTGTGTTCTTCATCTACTGATGAATTTTTACTAGGTGTTATTCATGATTGAACTTGTTTTGTTTTAGAATATTTACTATGATTTTTGTACTTAGGAGTTGTTTCGTTTACATGTTGTCGTTGTAGGATTGTGGTAAGTATTTACCTTGCATGTGCATTTTTGTTTGAACCATACATTTATTTTCGTTTTTCAAACTTGTTGATTTATGATTCTTTGGTTGATTACTTTTGGTTCTTTGAGTTGTTTGGCTTTGTTTGAGGACAAAAAAGTTCAAGTTGACGAGAGTTTGATAAGTGAAAATTGTAGTTATTTTTGTATATACTTTTTGTTGCACTTATCGACTCTTTGTTGTTAACATCGTTGAATAAACCCGACTTTTGTGTAAATACGTTTAGTTTATGTTTATTTGTGTTTTGTGTACATAGTGTATCGTTTCATGTTTTTCCATTCATTTTATAGGTATTTGTTGCATTTTGGAGCATTGAGAAATAAGGTGTCGAAGGCACGACTCCGAATGTGCATTTTCAGAATAAAAGACCCGTTTTGAGAAGTTTTGCCCAGGAGAGCCCGCTTAGCGTGCAAAAGGACGCTAAGCACGAGTACGCTCAGTGCATTTTGTAGCGCGCTGCTTGCATTTTGACATTTTGGCAGAAGCTTAATTTTGGAGCCCGCTTAGCACGGTTTAGGTCGGTTTAATGTGTAAATATCGTGCAGCCTGCTTAGCACGGTTGTAGCGGTAGAAATGTTAAGGCTAAGCTATTGGGTTGACTTGACTCACACAGATCAAATAAAAATTTCCATTGCGCTTTATTGTTTCCAGAGGAATGAGAAAAGAGTGAATAACCCAAAAAGAAGGGGGAGAGAATCTAGGTACGGGGGTTGGTTATGCAAAGGGAAGGTATTAGAACCCTAAACATCTACTGTACTCCACATGAACCTCTTTGAAAATTTGTGTATTTTGGCTATATGTGTTGTATACAAAAATAGATGGTGGAGATTGTTGTACCCCAATGTTTGCCCCTAAGATCCCTTCATAATACCATATTGTTTCAATCACCACAAAATCACATTAGGGCTTTTGGTTCTTCTCCCTATCTTTAGCTTTGCTCTTTGAGGAGTTACCAAGCACCTTAACTTATTTTCTTTGGTGACCATGGATATTTTTCTTTGATTTTTTCTCTAAATTAGAAAATACAATATTGGTTTGTCTTACTTGTTAATAATGTAGGTAAAAGCAATGAGGTCTAGCAAGTTGCATCAAGGGTTCATGAGTTTATTTCCATGACCTAGTCAAAGCTTGAGAGTTTCAAACCTCACCCATGAAGTTGTTTTGAAATTAGTTTTGGTGGACATGAGCCCTCATAATCATCCTTAATAATCTCTAATCACAAAGAAAGAGTATTGGCACAAAAAAGTTTGTTCAAACTTGGCAAAGTTCCACCAAGCTTTCTCTTGATCTAGAGGCTAGGGTTTTGGACTTCAAAGGGGAATATCTCGCTCATCTTTTGGTATTTTTGAGTGATTCCATAAACATTCTTCTCTTCAAAGAGTTACCAACAAATCACTTCAAAAGTCTCAAGGAGTTTTCATGTGGAAGAAACTTGGTGAAGAAGAAAGATTACAAGTCATCCAGATGAACTCCTAATTTTCCATATGTGACTTCAAATGGTCATAACTTGGTCAATTTTTATCACCTTGAGCCCATTATTTTTCCATGATGATCTTAAGGGTGTGTACTTCATTCCTTCTTTTATGTGCAAAGTAAGAAAATGGATGGAAGTTACCTTTAAGAATGCAAGAGATTATAGGTCATTTCATGATTTTTGGCCAACTTCAACAAGTCATAACTTGCTCAATTTTTGGAGATTTTGAGTGGTTCAAATTTAAAAATTTCATTAAAGATGTCTACTTCATTCCATCTTTTTTTATCAAAAGAAAATTCCAAGTGCAAGGCCATGTTTGGAGGCAAGATATTATAGGTCATTTTTTAAGAAGAATTTGAAATATTTCTAAGTATGGAAAGTCAACTCTTTTTCTTCAACTTTGACTCCATGTAATTTTCAGCTCAAGCATCCATTTGATTCCATTCTTTTTCCATTGCAAAGTTTGTTACCTCATCTTTCCAAAACATCAAGAATCTTGCCCTAAGACTCCATGAGGTGGAAATGCCGTTGGATTGAACCTGGTAACTTGGAACTGAAGTTTCTCCATAATTCAGAATTTGAAATCCATGTTTTGGCCTTTAAACATAAAATTAGCACGTGTTTTTGATCTAAACATGTTTAACCAAGTTTCCAAAGTGGATTAGAGCCTTGAAACGCAAGGATTTGATGAGTTTTGATGCAAATCAGATCACACTTTGCTCGTGCATCAGGTAGATTCCCTCATCTTTAATAGGTAGATTCCCTCATCAATTCTTCAAAACTCGGACATCATCGTGTTGCTCTCATTGCCCTGGTTCTAGTTGCAACATTTACTTTCATCTGGAAGCACGTTTTAACCATGAATTTTTAAATCCCTTTTCAAAACTTTCTTTCCAAATTGCTTGAGTTATAGTTTATATAAAAATGGCGCGAGGGTATGGTTATCTTCGTCTTGAAGAGACGAAGCGAATGACATAGGTCTGAGTTTCTGATTTTACAGTTTGAGAGACCTGCAATTCGTGAGGGCTGGAGGTTGAAGATGACCAACGTGTCATCTTCTAACCAATGAAAGCGTGCCATTTGTTTTTTTTCAAATATCTGATTTATTAATGATTTTGTACATTATTCAGTAAAGATCATGATATGCACAACGCGCTAGATCCTTTGGATTTGATTACTAACGCGTTTTGACTCTCATCCAATGGTCCACATCTTTTTCTTTTATTTTCTTTTTCTGATTTTTATATTTTAATTGTTTTAAATTTCAAAAAATCATAGAAAATTCAATTTTAATCCAAAAAATCTGAAAAAATTATGAAAAATATTTTTGATTATTCTCTTTCTGATTTCTATTTTTTCCCAATTTATTTTTGTGTTTTGGTATTTTTTTTATGAATTTTACATTTATTTGATTTGTTTAAAATGTTTAAAAATACTTTTACATATTTTTAAATTCTGAAAAAATTATGGAACGATCCAATGATATTGTGACAAATATTGGTGACTTTACTTTATTTTTGTTTCTGACTTTACTATTTTTTACAATTTTTTTTATTTTATCCATTTATTTTAATTCTTAAAAATAGTTTCTGACTTTTAAAATTTCCCAAAATTTTTATAAAAATATTTAGACCCATTTATGATTTTTTTTATGGTTTTATTTTTTATTTCTTGATTAATTTGAATATTATTGATATTTTTCCCATTATTTCTTTTAGTTTAATTTTACATTTTTCATCTTTTAATATATATTAAATATTATATCATTTTCGTGAATATTTTATGGCTGTCTTGAGTTGATTTTTTGGTCATGGCTTTATTAACATCAAAGGATCCATAGTGTTGAGTTTAATTCCACAAAAATTGATGAATGATTTTAATAATAGTTTGATTAAATATTGATTCAAATGTGGTTTTTTTTAGTTTTTTTTTTACCCTAATTCCTCTTCATCTCATCCCCTTCTTCTTGCACTAAATGTTGTTGGAGCATGATCTCTATATCATGTCTCAAAACAAATGGTGCATAGATTGCTATTGACCGGCCTCAAAATAGGTGCGACTTATATATAAGTCCACTTACGATTGCTTAACATAGCGCTAAATTTTGTCCCGATTCGAATAAATGATCATTCGTGGCCCAAACTTATGATTGTAAGCCCAAGTATGTTAATTTGATCTCTTTGATCCAATAACCTTGAGATTCATTGTGTGGAGGCTTTGGTTCTACCAATCCTCTAATGGATCTACAACACCTTTGGTCAAAGCGAATCACTTAAACATCGTTGATCATTAAATGGTATTTATGAGAATTCCAAATGGATGATATACTTGACAAAAAGAAAATGCAACTTGTTGTGTCGAGGCTTTGGTTTTACCAATCCTCTAATGAGTTCCAAATGAAAGTTTCAAGATGGTCATCTAACTAACCACTAATTATTGACTTGCTTTATTTTATGCTTTTTATTCTTTTATGCTTTATGCACTATTTATTTTTTAGCATTTTCATTTCATGCCATTTTCATCTTTGCTCATTTGAGCATTTATTTTCTTGCCATTTTACTTTGCTCACTTGAGATTTTCTTTTCTTTTTCTTAAGATACTTAATAACAAACTTAAACCCTAAAAAGCTCTTAATGGTACTTGGACTATTTGGTTACTATCCTTGGCATGATGTAGCAGTGGATTTTTTTCTTGGACTTAGGACTAGAAATCTTGGCCTATTTTAGAGACCTTGTGATCTTATCTGATTATTTTGTCTGGAGCTCTTGAGGTTTACCTCAAGACATTGGGTTGTTTGTTTGTTTTTGTGTGCAGGTTTTTGTGATTACATTCTTTGTTTTGTAATCTGGAATTCACCCGCATACAACCGTTACTCTGGCCAATTTTTGTGAAGACTTAATACACTTGAAGAGGTCTAAGTATATTTGCTTGTTTGGTTTCAATCCAAAGAATGAGAATTTTATCTTGGCTCATAATGTCAAACATTGGCTTCTTGTTGGTTAGATGGTCCTTATCCCTAGCTTTTACCTTATGCTTTAGGATAGCCTCTTCTTCTCCTCCCATCTTCTTTAATTTCAAAAATCTTCTCCCTCTCTTTTTTTAACCCTTCTTGTTTCTAAACTTGAACCACTTTCATAATAAACTTGGACTTATGTCCATGCATTTTCAAAAATCATTTTTATAAATAAACTTCAATAAATTTAATAATACTTTGACACTTTTTTGTGAGAAGACTAAAATTCAACCAATCTCATTTCAAACCATTTTGCCACTTTGGCTTTTACCTTTAAAACTTTTTCTCAAAATATTGGACTCTTGTTAATCCTTGTAGTGATGCAAACAACTATACTTCTACAATATGTACTTAAGTGAGATATTTTCCACTTGGGTGTTGAGTGAGGCATGGTTGATTTTAAAATCCAAGCCATATCCTCTACTTCGAGATGATGCAAATTCTCCTTTCTCATGATTGTGGGTAGTAAGTATGTTTTCCACACGGACAATAACGATGATGTCTTACCTCTTAAAATCAACCAACACGTTTGTGTTTCAAATTTTTAAAAGAGGAACTACGTGTAACCTGATCCCCTATTGCACGAAAGGTGGTACGTAGGCACTAAAGGTTCGCAACCGCGGCGAGTGCAAAAATCATAAAAAATACTGCTTTTCTTACCTCCACCATCTATTTCTATACAACACATTTTCATAGCCAAAATATATAGATTTTACAAAGAGGTTCATGCGGAGTACCTTAGATGTTTAGGATGCTAATACATTCCCTTTGCATAACCAACCCCCTTACCTTGAATCTTTCCCCCTCTTTTTGGGTTATTCGCTCTTTTCCCATCCCTTTGGAAACAATAAAGACCGGTGGCGATTTTTATTTTGATTTGTATAAAGGCTAGTCAATCCAATGGCTTAGTCTTGAACATTTCTATCACTACAGAGATGAGGAAAGAAGTATATATTTTTTTTAATTTTTTCACCCACCGCGGTTGCGAAGCTTTAGTGCCTACTTACCACCTTCATGCAATAGGGGATCAGGGTACTCGTAATTCACCTTTAAAAAAAATTAAAACACAAGTGTGTTGGTTAATTTTAAGAGACGAGACATCATCGTCATATTCGAGTGGAAAACATACTTACTACCCATAATTATGAGAAAGGAGAATTTTCATCATCTCAAAGTGGAGGATATAGCTTAGATTTTAAAATCAACAAAGCCTCTCTCAACACCAAGGTGGAAAATATCTCACTTCACTACATATCATTGAAGTATAGTAGCTCACATCACTACAAGGATTTTCAAGAGTCTAATATTTTGAGAAAATTTTAAAGTAAAAAGCCAGAGTGGAAAAAATGGTTTGAGCGAGGTTGATTGACTTTTAGTATTCTCAAAAAAAATGTCAAAGTGTGATTAAGTTGGTTAAAGTTTAATTAAGAAAATATTTTTGAAAATGCATGGACCTAAGTCCAAGTTTATTATGAAAGCAGTTCAAGTTAGAAAACAAGAAGAGTTTTGAAAAGGATGGAGAAGATTTTTGAAATAAAAGAAGATTGGAGGAGATGAAGGGACTATCCTAAAGCATAAGGTAAAAGCTAAGGAAAATAACCATCTAACCAACAGGAAGCCAACACTTGACATAAAGAGTCACTATAGAATTCCCATCCTTTGGATTGAAACCAAGCAAGAAAAGATACTAAACCTCTTAGGAATACCAAGCTTCAGATGCATTAAGTCTTCTCAAAAATTGGGCAGAGTAACAGCTGTATACAAAGGAATTCTCAATCACAGACAAGACACATAATCAAAATAACCTGCACATAAAGAAAATCAACTTAATGTCTTGGGGTAAACCCCAAGAGCTCCATACAAAATAAAAATAAAGTCAATAGGTCCCAAGGGTATCAAAGGCTTCTAATCCTAAGTCCAAGAGGTCCACAACTCCATAATGCCAAGGATAGTAACCAAATAGTCTGAGTAATCTTAAAGTTTTCTTTTATTGTTCAAGTTGATTATTTAGTGTCTTCAAAAAGAAAATAAAAGCTCATGTGAGCAAAATAAAATGACATAAAGATAAATTCTCAAGTGAGCCAAGATAAAAATAGTATGGAATTTAAATACCAGTAAAGGCATAAAAATAAAAACATAAAGTAAAAGCACAAAGTAAAAGTCAATTGTTAGTGAATTAGAAGTTAGAAGTTAGTTGAATGACCATCTTGAAACTTGGATTTGAAAACTCATTAGAAGATTTATAAAATCAAAGCTTCTCAATAACAAGTTTCATTTGCTTTTTGTCAAGTATATCATTCATTTAAAGTTCTCGAGGCGACAACTTATGATCAATGATGTTTAGTTGATTCACTTAGACCAAAGTTTATGAAGGTTCATTAGAGGATTGATAAGATCAAAGCCTCATAACAATGAACCTCAAGGTTATTGGATCAAAGATTTCAAATTAAATATACTTGGGCTTGCAAACATAGGTTTGGGCCAAAAATGATCATTTCTCGAATCAGGACAAATTTATCGCAATGTTAAGCAATCATAAGTGGACTTATGAAGAAGTCACAACTATTTTGAGGCCAGTCAATAGCAATCTATGTATCATATGTTAGAGAAATGATATGTATATTATTCTCCAACAACACGTAGCACCAGTAAGAAAGGGATAAGATGAAGAGGGAGAGGATGTATCAAATGAAATTAGGGTTTCAAATATCATCAACATCATTCATCCATTTTGGTGGATTTTGTTTTTCAATCTATCAACACCCAAGATCTAATGAGGTTGAGGAACTTGTCCCAAAATAACATCCAAATCAGGACCAAACAAAAAAATAAAATAAAATTTAATAAAACAATATTTAAATGGTTAATAAAAGGGAAATAATTGGTAAAATACACAAAGTATATTAAAACACCAAATAAAAGTCCCCAAAAAAATTAAGAAGTCAAACATGAGTAAATCAGTGTTGACAATTTTTTTTGGAATTTTATAAAGTCAGAAACTATTTTTAAAATTTAAAGAAATATGAAAAATAAACCAAAAATTGTGAAAAATATTAAAATCAGAAATAAAAATAAAATGAGGCCACCAATATTTGTCAAGAGGTCATTGGATCCTTCCATAATTTTTCAAAAATTTTAAAATCAAGAAAGTATTTTTAATCAATTAAAAGAAGTCAAATAAAGTGAAAAAATCATAAAAAATATCAAATCATGAAATAAAATTATGAAAAAATAAAAATCATAAAGAGAAAAATCAAAAGTATATTCTAGAATTTTTTAGAGTTTTAAAAGTTGAAATGATTTTTTTATGAATTTTTGAAGTTAAAAATAATTAAATAAAAAAATCAGAGAATAACAATAATGTCAAAATAATGTGCACCATCTGATCATAGTCAAAACGCATTAGTAAATAGATCAAAAGGAACTGACGCGATGTGCTTGATATGGACCCTTTTGAAAACTACACAGGATCATTATTTATTAAATAAATTAAAATAAAAAGCAACTTTAAATGTGGCGCGTTGGATGGAGTCTGATTCACTTAAGTAATCAGATCAAAGGGCTCATGAAATGCACGAATGGTAAAGCGAAACACCAAATTTGTTTCAAAAAAGTAATGTGGCTAAATATCATTAGTAAAAGATAGACATGTCATCGCCTTCAACCTCCAGCCAACCTTAAATCATGATCTTCAAAACTGTAAAATTAGCAAACCAACCGGTACCATTTGAAGTGTCTCACGGAGACGAACTCAACCATGGCCTCATGAAAAATTTATATAAACTATACAATGTTTTCTTTTCAAAAAACACAAAAAATAGGGAGCACTAAGTTTTCAAGATTACATGGTCAATTCTCAACGAAAGCGAAAACTGTAAAAAGTGTGAGATTCAGAGAGATGAGGAGAGTAGGTTAGGAACTTATTTGAGGCAAAATGAATGAGTAATCTACCTGAACAAAGTATGAGAAAATTTCTATGAAACTTTAATTCTACATCATAATTTAGGACTCCTCAAGGCTTGATTCTTGTTGCGTTAGGTTCAGGGAAGTTCAAGGATTGAGAATGAACAAAGAAATTGAGTTGAGAAGTAAAGAAGATATGAACTCGAAAACTCTGAAAAGTGAGTTGTGGAGAGAAAGTGGCAGGGAAATTTTGGCTATCCAAGCTTGAGGGAATGAGGGCAATACGTCCCTCTATTTATAGGAAAGTGAATGGGATAGAGAGTGGGAGTGAATGATGCAATTCAAGGTGAATTCGTGCACACCCTGATCATGACAAAAGTGTGACTTGCAAGTGGTCAAAACTCAACTAATTTTTGCGTTTCAATGCTCTAATTATGCTTTGGAACTTTGTTAAACACGTTTAAATGAAAACACACAGTAAAATGGTCATTAGAAGCCACAACATGGAAATTGCAAACTGACTACAAGCAAAAACTCAGTTTCATGATGCCAACTTTGAATTCATGGTGCACACAGCTCAAGGGGCTTTATGATATCATTCTTTTTACTATGGAAATATTTCACCATAAATTTTACAATGTGACAAGAAAGGTAGCATTTGGATGCTTGAGCAAAAAGTTACGATCAATTGAAATCGTGAAAAACACACTGAGTTGTGGACTTAGAAAAATTCCAAGTTTTGAGTTCAAAAGTGACTTATAATCTCCTGTCTTCAAATATGGATTTCCATTCAAAATTAGGTTTTGGTCAATGAAGATGGAATTAAGTAGACTTCTTAAAGAGCATTGTGAAACTTGAATCATCCAAAAACTCTAAAAATTGAGAGAGTTATGACCTTGTGAAGTTGATGAAAATCCATGAAGTGACCTATAATCCTTTGAGCTCTTAAGACATCTTCTAACCATTTTCAAGCTTTGCACATAAAATAAGAGTTGAAGTTCACACTCTTAAGATCATTGTGAGAACAAATGGGCTCAAGGTGATAAAAATCGACCAAGTTATGATCATTTGAAGTCAAGACCTAAAAATTCAAAGGCTTTTCAAAGGGACTTATAATCTTTCTAAATCATTAATGATCTTCCATTCAAAATTAACCTTATATTTATGAAGAGAGATTGTTAAGGACCCTTTAAATATAATCATGGATTTAGATTCACTAAAAAATCTCAAAAAATGAGCAAGATGTGGTCCTTGGAAGTTAACAAACCCTAGCTCAAAGAGTGTCAAAATGACTTGAAACCCCTTTCAACTTTTGATGATTTTTCTTGCACAATTGGATATTTTCATGTGAAGAGAGGTTGTTGTTGATGATTATAAGAATCCATAGAAAAAATAACCAACTCAAAATGTTGAAAATCGAGAGAGTGATGCACTTTTGATCACTGAATCAAGCATTTGCTCAATTAGGTAAAACTTGTTGAATCATCCTTGAATATTTTGATCTTTCTTGGAAAGATAAAGCATGATGAATCATAATAGGTATTGAAATGATATTGTCTTGAAGCACACTCAAATATGGAGCTTAAGTTTCAATGAAGCTTGTTGAAGAAGGCATGGAAATAAACACATGAACCTATCTCTTTGATGAATGTCAACACCAACTTTGAGGAAAGTTTGACCTAGATAAGGTGAGATAACTCTTTGAACCACAAATATTTGATATCATGGACATAGCCTTGAAACTTTAGCTCTTGAAATCCATTTAAGAACCATTTGATTAAGAACCAACCGTCAAACCATAGGTTAGATGGTGAGATAAATGCAATTGTATAACCACCTATAATATGAACATTCAAAGAAACATATATACATATTTTGATGTTAGTTTAAAGAACACATGCACAAGATAAACACTTAAAGGTGCTTGGTGATCCCTGAAGAGCAAACTTAAAGATAGGATGAAGATAGGGAGAACCAAACCTAATTTGTGATCTTATTGTATTGATAAAAGTGAGATGATGAGAAATCTTAGGGGCAAAGATTGGGTATAACAGTTGCCATTATTTAAGTGTCTTCTATCCGGATATACGAAGGTCAAAATCTTCGTCTCGACCCGATTTAAGATACTTAAATATAAAACAAGCCCTATTTTTGTCCCTAAAATTACATACAATGCTTAAGATTGTGCATGCAAACAAATAGCTCTAAAGGTGACATTAAACACCACTGGGGAAGCGAGAAATAAAACAAAAGATAAAAAAGAGAGTCCAACCAGGAAAATAAATCGCTAGGGAACAGAAGACTCAACTCTACTAAGCTAAAGCCCAAGGAGGAGACAATGCATCATCAACTCAAATAATGAGGAAAAAGTAGTGGATGAGAATGATCGACAAATAACTGTGAACTATCTACTCAGAGAGGAGATAGAAAAAAGAGAGTAACATCGACTCACATGGAATAAGAAATTAACAATCTGGAGGTATACAAATAGAAATGGTAAGATAATACCAGTAAATACCAATATTAGGGTAGGTAACAAATTATTAACATCAGTGCTTATGACTGGAAACAACTGAACTTTTCTATTTTTAGAGAAAAGTGAATCTCAATGACGAACTATCTCCCATAATGACGAGACTACCATCTATCCGAATAAAAGATCTTAACAACGAACTATCTCCCATAATGGCGAGACTACCATCCATCAGAGTACAAATATCAACAACGAATTATCTCTCATAATGACGAGACTACCATCCATCGGAGTAAACATCTCAACAACGAACTATCTCCCATAATGACGAGACTACCATTCATCGGAGTAAAAAATCTCAACAATTAACTATCTCCCATAATGAAGAGACTACCATTCATCAGAGTAAAACATCTCAACAACGAACTATCTCCTATAATTATGAGACTACCATTCATCGGAGTAATAAATCTCAATAATGAACTATCTTCCATTATGACGAGACTACCATCCATCAGAGTAAACATCTCAATAATGAACTATCTCCTATAATGGCAAGATTACCATTCATCATAGTAACAAATCTCAACAATAAACTATCTCCCGTAATGACGAGACTACCATCCATCAGAGTAAACATCTCAACAACGAACTATCTCCCATAATGACGAGACTACCATCCATCGGAGTACAAATCTCTTCTCTGGAATTGACAAACTTACTAGGGAAGAACAAGTTGCTCAAATAAAGAGACCTGCCACTTGCTGTTTACAAAGAGGATTGCGATAACGATGTGGGGAAATGAATCTTGACTTCCTGGGGAAGTACCAATACATTCCTGCTGAGGAGATAAAGTCTTCTCGTGAAAAATAAATGCACATTCAATCTAGGTTTTACAACCTAGAGAAATCAATGTAATAATGTTGTCGGGGACCACCGATTCAAATCAAGAATAAATCGGAGTGAAACAGTCAACTAAGACACCACCCAATGAGGAATAAACTCAAAAGGGTATCACATTCCATCCAGATAATGAGCTGAATAGGAAGGCTAAAACAAAATTCTTCCACGAGGGATAACTCAGTGGGAAAATTGAAAGGATATACACTTTCTGCTTAAGGTTGACAATCTATTGGAGAGAGGGTAACATAAATCTGCAAAGAGGGTAATATGCCAACAAAAACATCAATGAATGCAAATAAGCAATGAATTTTAATTCAACTATGCATGATGTATGTATGAATGTGTGAATGTTATCATGTACATACTGACAAAACAAACATACAACAATAAGACTAATCAGACAAAACCAACTTGGGTAAAGTCAACACTCGGCTAAATCACATCCAGGATGAAGATTCCATAAGAGGTAAGCATTGTTGTACCCCAATTTCCCCCCCTAAGATCCCTCCATCGTATTATATCAATTCAACCACAACAAGACAACACACTAGGGTTTGATTCTTCTCCCTATCTTTAGCTTCGCTCTATGAGGAATCACCAAGCAACTTGACTTGTACTTTGTGATCATATATTATTTGTTTTTTTATCCTTTAAATAATAAATACAATATTTGTTTTCCATAATTCTTGATGATGTAGGTGAAGGCACAATACATTCCATCAAGATTGATCTGTGGATTCATGAGTCCATTTATGTGCCTTCCTCAACAAAGCTTCATTGAGATTCAAGCTTCACGGTTAAAGATGATTTAAATTAATGTCATGGCAAAGTCTATAATGATTCATCAAACTTCAATTTGTCAAAATATAGTTCAAAAGTACAAGGGTTGATTGAATAAGTTAGACCCAATTGGACAAATCTTTGATTCATTGATCACAAGTGCCTATCTCTTTCAATTTTCATGATTTGAAAGTGGTTTTGGTTGCTATGATTTCTTCTTATCATCCTTAACAACTTATATTCACATGACAAAGGTGTTTGTGCAAGAAGGTTGGTCAAAATGGCAAAGGTTTCCCAAGACATTTTCTTGCTCCAGGAGCTAGGGTTTTGAGCTTCAAAGGGGTACATCTTGCTCAATTTTTGTTATTTTTGAGTGATTCCAAAGAGATACTTCTATTCAAAGGGTCATTAACAAATCACTTCAAAAGTTTCAAAGAAATTTTGTGTGGAAGAAACTTGATGGTGAAGAAAGATTACAATTTCTCTAGATGAACCTTCAAATTCCCTTTATGTGACTTCAAATGATCATAACTTGATCAATTTGTATCACCTTGAGCCCATTCTTTTTCCACACTAATCTTGAAGATGTGAACTTCAAGCTTTCTTTTATGTGCAAAGTGTTAAAATGGATAGAAGATGCCATAAGAATGCAAAAGATTATAGGTCATTTCATGAATTTTTGCCAACTTCAACAAGTCATAACTCTCTCAATTTTTGGAGATTTTAAATGGTTCAAGTTTCAAAATGTCATTCAAGGGAATTAATTCATACCATATTTTTTGGTCAAGAACAAATTTCAAGTGGAAGGCTATGTTTGGATGCAAGACATTATAAGTCATTATTGAAGAAAAACATAAAAAATTTCTAAGTATGGAAAGTCAACCTCTTTTTCTCAACTTTGACTCATTACAATTTTCAGCTCAAACATCCATTTGATCCCATTCTTTGCACATTGTAAATTTTGTAATCTCCTCTTTCTAAAGCTTCAAGAATCATGTCCTAAGACCCCTTGAGTTGAGAATGCCATTGGTTTGAATTTGGCAATTTGAAACTGGATTTTAACCAAGTCAGAAATTTGAAACTCTTGTTTTGGCTTCTAATCACAAAATTGTTGCATGTTTTTGCTCCTAAACATGTTTATTGAACTTCCAAAAGTGATTAGTGCATCAAAACGCGAGGTTTGGATGAGTTTTAATAAAAAATGAGTCTCACTTTTCCCATGCTACAGATTTACACGAATTCCATCCAAACTTCATCATTCCACACACTTGAGCATCCCATTCACTTCCCTATAAATAGAGGATCATCCCTCATTCATTTCCTCAAGCTTTGAGAGCCAAACACACCCTACCATAACCTCATACAAACTTCCAATTTTTTAAATCAGTTTCTGAGATTTAAGCCTTTTCCTCCAAAGTTATTTGCACAATCATCATCCTTCATCATCATATAAACTCTCCAACACTTAAACCAAGCAGAACGAGCCATAATTCAAGCTACAAAAGTCCATTTTCATAGCTCCATTCTTGAACTTCGAACAGGTAGAATTCTCCATCATTTGGATCCAAATGAAGCACTAACTTACTCTACTCCTTCTTCTAGTTCTCGTGCTTACAATTTTTAAATTCATTGAGAATTGAGAGAAATCTCAACTGAAAGGTGCTCGCTATTTTCTGTGTTTTTGATTCATATCTCCTTGCACACTTTATATAAATTTGGCGTGATGGTGGTGTAACGATCGTCTTGAAGAGAAGAATCCAATGATACTAGTCTAGGATTCTAATTTTTCCGTTTGAAGAAACTCATAATATCTCCATTGCAGGGTGTCTGGAGGTTGAAGATGATGACATGTCTCGTCTCAACCAATGATAGCGCGCCAATTGTTTTGTTTTTAATGGTTGCCTTTTTTCTGATCCAATGCATTTTCAAATAAGGTCCATATCAAGCACAACGCGTCTGGTCCACTTGATCAGCTTACTAACGTGTTTTGACTATGATCTGATGGTCCACATTTTTTTTAGTTTTATTTTTATTTTCTGATTTTATATTTTAATTGTTTTAAATTTTAAAAATTCATCACTCTTTTATTTTTTTACCCAAAAATTATGAAAAAAATATACAAAAATACTTTGAATTATTTCTGACTTTATGAATATTTTTTCAAATTTTTATTTTGATGTTTGGTATTTTTCATAATTTTTACCTTATTTGCTTTATTTTAATTATTTAAAAAATACTTTCTGACATTTTATAATTCTGAAATTTTTTATAAAAATCATTTCCATTGTTTCTGACCATCTTAATTTTTTGTGGAATTTTATCTTAACTTTTACTATTTTTGATCTTTTTCCCTTTATTTGAGCAATTTAAATTAGCTTAAAAATAGTTTCTGACTTAAAAAAATTACCAAAAATTTCATATAAATATTTGAGTTCATTTCTGATTTTTTCTATGGTCTTACTTATTTTTTCTTGATTAATTTGAATATATTTTTTACTTTGCTCTCTATTTTTCATTTTAAAATCATTTAAAAACCTTTTTTCTTTTATTTTGAATATAATTTTATTTTTGTTTATATTATGGTTGATCTTGGACCATGAAATTTTGATCATGAACTTTATTAACATCATTGGATCCATGGTGTTGAGTCTAACTCCAAAAAAATAGATGAATGATTTTAATAATAGTTTGATTAAATTTTTGGTTCAAATGTGATTTATTCATTTCCCCTTCCCTCTTCATCTTATCTCATTCTTATTATGCTAAATGTTGTTAGAGCATGATTTACATATCATGTCTGAAAACATGAGGTGCATAGATTGCTATTGATCAGACTCAAAATAGGTGCGACTTCTATATAAGTCCACTTACGATTGCTTAACATAGCGCTAAATTTTGTCCCGATTTGAGAAAATGATCATTTGTGGCCCAAACCTATGTTTGCAAGCCCAAGTATGTTAATTTGAACCCTTTGATCCATTAATTTTGAGATTCATTGTTAGGAGGCTTTGGTTCTACAAATCCTCTAATGAATCTTCATCAATTTTGGTCAAAGTGGATCACTTAAACATCATTGATTCTTAGTTGTTATCTTGAGGATTCTTAAATGAATGATATACTTGACAAAAAGCAAATGCAACTTGTTGTTGAGAGTCTTTAGTTCTACCAATCTTCTAATGAGTTCCAAATGCACGTTTCAAGATGGTCATCCAACTAACTACTAATTCCTAACAATTGAGCTTATTTTATGCTTTTACTTTATATTACATTTACTTTAGCATTTACATTTCATGCTATTTTCATCTTTTCTCACTCGAGCCTTTATATTCATGTCATTTTTATTTTTCTCACTTGAGCTTTTCATTTCTTTTTGAAGATACCTAATAATCAACTTAAACTCTAAAAAACTTTAATGTCACTTGGACTACTTGGTTACTATCCTTGGCATTTTGGAGTTATGGACTTCTTGGACTTAGGAGTAGAGACCTTGACCTATGTTTGGGACCTTGTAACCTTAATTGTTATTTTCTCTGGAGTTCTTGAGGTTTACCCCAAGACATTGGTTTGTTTGTTTGCTTTATGTGCAAGTTATTATGATTACACACTTTGTCTGTAATCTGGATTTCATCTGTATACAATTGTTACTCTGCCCAATTTTTTGTGAAGACTTAATGCAATTGAAGCTTGGTATTCTTAAGAAGTTTATCATAATTACTTTCTTGGTTTCAAATCCAAAGGATGGAATTCTACATTGACTCATTGTGTCAAGTGTTGGCTTCTTGTTGGTCAGATGATCCTTCTCCTTAGCTTTTACTTTATGCTTTAGGATAGTCTCTCCATCTTCTCCCATCTTCTTTAATTTCAAAAATCTTCTCCCTCCTTTTGAAAACTCTTCTTGTTTTAAAACTTGAACCACTTTCATAATAAACTTGGACTTAGGTCCATGCATTTTCAAAAATATTTTCTTAATCGAACTTTAATCAATTTAATAATACTTTGACATGTTTGTGAAAAACTAAAAGTCAATAAATCTCATTCAAACTATTTTTCCATTTTGGATTTTATCTTTAAAACTTTTTTTCTCAAAAGATTAGACTCTTGTCAATCCTTGTAGTGATGTAAAAAACTATACTTCTACAATATGTAGTGAAGTGAGATATTCTCCACTTGTGTGTTGAGTGAGGTTTTGTTGATTTTAAAATCCAAGCCATATCCTCCACTTTGAGATGACGCAAATTCTCCTTTCTCATAATTGTGGGTAGTAAGTATGTTTTCCACTTGGACAATGACGATGGTGTCTTGTCTCTTAAAATAAACCAACACACTTGTATTTAAAAAAAAAAAAGAGGAACCACGTGTACCCTGATCCCATATTGCACGGAAGGTGGTACGTAGGCACTAAAGGTTCACAACCGCGGCGGGTGCAAAAATCATAAAAAAATACTTTTTTTCTCATCACGACAATCAATTTTTATACAACATTTTATTGCCAAACTATACAGATTTTTCAAAGAGGTTCCTGTGGAATACCGTAGATGTTTAGGGTGCTAATACCTTCCCTTTACATAACCAACCCCCTTACCTAGAATCATCCCCCCCTCTTTTGGGTTATTCACTCTTTTCCCGTTCCTTTGGAAACAATAAAGAGCGGTGGCGATTTTTATTTTGATCTGTGCAAGTCAAGTCAATCCAATGGCTTAGTCTCAACATTTCTACCGCTACAGAAAAAATGGCAACTTCACTGGGGATAGATTGACCTCTTGTTGGTCCATCCCTAAGTTGGTTGAGCCTATCTTTGTTAATTTCTGTATATGTTCTAACTGTTTGTTGTATATTATGTGTTGTATATGTGTTTGTCTGGATTTTCATGGTGTTCAGATTGCTTGGTGATTTCTCATAAGTCCTATACCCGAACTTGGGAAAACTTAAGATAGGACGGGTGGTATAGTCATGTTAACTTTAAGGGAGTAATCCCAAAAAAAAGAGACATGATATCCTCCACTCAGTGGAGGCCCCTTTGACTGTAGTGTCGTTTACCGAGTAATTGGGAAGAAGTGCTGCTTTAGACCTGGGAGCCTGCTGAAACTGAGGACCGTAGAATACCTAACCTATCTTGGCCTTTTAGGTGTAGTGCGGAAGCTATGATGGAGTAATCTGGAAGTAGTTGTCACGCGATACTACGCTCAGGCTAGTTTTTCTTGAGAATATTACTAATTACCAAGTCAATCGAGAAGTTGGTAATATTCGAAGGAAGGATGTAGACTCTGGGAACCTCTAGAACCTTTTTCGGCAGGTGATAACTTTTAAACCATACCTTATGCGTAGTACCTTCGACCTCATGCTCGTGACGTTGAACCTATGAACCATATGTTTGTGATCTTGTGTGTGATTGTTGCATCATACACCCATGAGCATCTTCTAAAGACATTTTGTTTCAAGGGACTTAAAAGTTGACTCTTTGTGAATATCTCAGGTACTTTTTGACTATGGATTCTAGAAAAAGAAAGACCGGAAAGTACAGTTTCAAAGATCCCAAGATAGAGGAGTTGATGAGTCTGATTCCCGAGATAGAGTGTTACCAATCGTGTTCCTTTTACTGGTTTGGAGGGGGAGCCAAAATCTCATGAGATTACCGCTTTGATTCATTTGGGGAAGTCTTTGGTTGAATCCCACATGACTACCAAAGGAGGGATTAGAGGATTACCAGCTTAGTTCTTATTGGAGAAGGCTCTCTACTTTTCTAGGATAAAGAGTACGGTTGCTTTTGAGGACATATTTGTTCTACTTGCTTATGGGCTATTCTTGTTTCCCAATATAGAAATTTTTTTTGATATCAATTCCATCAGGATCTTTATGATAGGGAACCCGGTTCTTACATTATTGGGTGATACTTATTACTCTATTCATCTCCGGGATTCTTATCATGGAGGGATGATCATTTTCTACACGCCTTTGTTGTATCAGTGGTTTACTTCTCATTTGCCTCGATCTAATGCTTTCTGGGATGTCGAGAAGGAACCTTGTTTGGCTCGAAAGATCATGGCACTTACTCATTCATATATTGTTTGGTATCATCAGGCTTACCATGATGTAGAGATTGTCGATAGTTATGGTAGTTTCCCAAATGTACCTCTTCTTGGTACAAATGGAGGAATTAACTGCAACTTTGTTCTTGCATGGAGACAACTTGGATATCCGATGAGGGATAAGCCAAATAGTATTCATTTAAGTAGTTTCTTCCTAAAAGAGGGAGAAAACCATAAGGAAGCTAAGGAACAAATTGAGAAGTCTTGGCGTCACATTAAGAGGAAGAGTAGGAAGGACTTGGTACCTAGGGGGTGTTTCTTTGGATCCTCATCTTCAGTGGATACAAGTAAGAGCCATTCAGTTGAAGATGCCGTATTCCAGAGAAGCCCCCATGCCTGATATGTTTGTGAAGACAACTCCTCCCCTTTTGTATGATGTTGAAGAGCTCCAACATGCTTTAGTTAGGATGCAGCAGGAAAAGGAAGCTTGGAAGAATAAGTGCCAGACTCTTGAGGTTTCCTACCAAGCAGACTTGAAGGAGAAAGACGACTTGATTGAGATTCTTGAGAGTCGTGTTATAGAGAAGATGGAGAGCCAAGGGGATTAATTTTCCTATAAACCTCAATCAGGCCCTGGTTGCTCACTTCCTCATTCAGATGATTGGAAGGAGGTCGCCACTAGATATGCAGAAGAAAACCAGAGGTTGAAGGCTCAGATTGCCAGACTTACAAGGAAGCGTCAACATATAGAGTGATCTCCATCAGCTTTGCTTCTTAGAGTTTTAGACTTTACTTTCATCTTGTACTTGGTATTATTGAATCTTTTAATCCATTTTGAAGTTATTATAATAAAAAAATTCAGTATTTAAAATGTGTTATTACTTTGATAATGCAAAATTGTCTATAAATCTTTAAGCCCCCTGAAATATTAATAATAAAATAAGACATGTGCATTGCATATCATGCATCATACTGTATATGCTCCTTGCATTCTTTGTTCATATCCAGGTGTCTTACTGAGCTTCTTTACTTCGAACAACAAGCTGTCTCATAAGTATAATACTCGAGCTAATCTCAGAAGGAAGATGGATAATTTAGAACAAGAGAATTGCGAGCTGCGCGAGGCTTCTACTCTGAAGGTCGGTATGGCCAATCTCACTAATCTGATGGAATATTTGGTGGCTACTCAGAATCAGCCACCAATTGCTCAGCCTCAACAGACAATGGTTACTATTGAAGCTACGACTGTTCTGATTTCTGCTACTCCAGTTGTTGTTCAAAATCGTATGCCTCAGGGATATCCTCGGGGAATGCTAGAGAACTTTATGCCAGAAGGTTTTAATCAGGATGCTCAGATTGCTCTGCTTACTCAGACTGCTGCTGCTCCTGCACCTCCAGTGGTGCATGTTACCCCTGCTGCTAGAAACGAGATTCACTATGCTGCACCTCCCTCTGTGAATATGGTCCCATTTGCTAATGACGAAGTGTATCTCCCTATTCCTCCACCAAGTGAAATCTTGGGATTCTATGATTGAATGGACGATTTTCAGGATCAGTTTGATAAAATGCAGAAAGAGTTGAAGGCCCTCAGAGGGAAAGAGGTGTTTGGGAAGAATGTGAATGATATGTGCTTGGTTCCAAATGTGAAGATACCTGCAAAGTTCAAAGTACCAGAGTTCGAAAAGTACAAGGGAAACACTTTCCCTCGTGCTCATTTGGTGATGTATGTAAGGAGAATGTCTACTCATACAGATGATCAACGCCTGTTGATTCATTTCTTTCAAGATAGTTTGACCGGTGCAACATTGAAATGGTACATGAGCCTGGACATTGCCAATATTCATTCTTTCAATGACTTAGGTGAAGCGTTTATTAGACAATACAAATACAATGTGGACATGGCGCCTGACCATGATCAACTCAGGGCCATGGTCCAGAAGGACGAGGAATCATTTAAGGAATATGTGCAGAGCTGGCGTGAGGTAGCCGCCCAAGTGATTCCTACCATGGAAGAGAAAGAAATGACAAAGATTTTTCTGAAGACACTATGTGCATTCTACTATGAGAGAATGGTGGCGAGTGCACCCAGTGATTTTACTGAAATGGTGGGAATGGGTGTTTGTTTGGAAGAGGCTTTAAGATAAGGTTGTCTGACAAAACTTGAAAGTTCCAGCAATATGAAAAAAATGTCATTTGGATTTGTTAAAAAGAAAGAGGGGGAAACAAATGTTGTTATTCAAGAGAGAAGGGTTAATCCTTCTACAAGAAATCATCAGCGCCATCAACACGTTGCCTCGGTAACTCCAGTTATTAATGCGGCTCCAACTATGGTCGCTTATCAAAACCAGCCCCTCAGGGAAGTCAAGGGTAGAATCAGAGAAGAGAGTCTTTTGACTCTATCCCTATGAGTTATACAGAGCTACTCCTAGCATTGATCCAGAAAAAGTTGGTCCAGACTAGGCCAGCTCCTGCTATATCATCCCCTTTGCCTTGGTACTACAAGGCATATTAGACGTGTGCTTTTCATCAGTGTGCACCAGGGCATAATATGGAAAACTATTATCCTCTGAAGTCCGAAGTGCAGAAAATGGTTAGATCTGGTCTTTTGTCCTTCAAAGATGTCATTCCTAATGTAAAAGATAATCCTCTCCCAAAACATGGAGGAGCGAATGCTGTTAACATGGTTGCTGGTTGTCCAGGGGACTTCCGCATTTATGATATTAACTTGGTCAGAGGAGACTTGGTAAAGATGCATGCAGACCTTTGCGAGTTTAGTTACTATACTCATGACCATGCTGGTTGTGATATCTGTAGTATTAATATACAAGTTTGCGATAAGATAAAGGCTAATTTGCAAGAGATGATGGATGAGGGTCTCATCTATATAATCAGGCCTAGGGAAGAGTATGAGGAGGAAGTGAACATGGTCTTTGGATGTCTTGGAGAGTTCAGGATCTTTGATGTGGAACATATGAATGATGATCTCGTACAATTTCATACTACTTTCTGCCACATGGCTGGTCAGGTTGAGCACCACTATGGATCTTGTCGGGTTTGCTGCAGGGATTTCCGAGGATGTTCCATTGTAAGGAAAGGTATTCAGTTGTTATTGGATAATGGAACTATCAAGGTTTCAAGCCAAAAAGATGATTACCATGAGGTTGACAAGATTGAAGCCTACTCGGCTGAGGAAGAATCAGATGATGAATATGCTTCCGCGAATGAATTCTTTTCCTCAGATGAGGGTATGTTCTCCAGCGATGATTATTTGATATCAAAATTTTCTGAAGAAGGTGTGAATGTGATT
Source organism: Vicia faba (assembly GCA_948472305.1). Classification (NCBI taxonomy): domain Eukaryota; kingdom Viridiplantae; phylum Streptophyta; class Magnoliopsida; order Fabales; family Fabaceae; genus Vicia; species Vicia faba. Next base: position 482,696,928 of record OX451740.1, on the reverse strand, counting down.
GTGCCGTGTTTCAATGATTTTTCCCCTATTGAAATTGAATACTGTAGCAAGCCAGTTGTTGCCCCTGTGGTGATTTGCTTGACAGGGCCCGTTCCTTACAAATTAGACAAAGCTATACCGTACAAATACAATGCTACTATTTTAGAGGATGGCATGGAAGTTCCCATCCAGCCTTTGTCTAATGTTGGAAATATTGCTGAGACTAGTAGAGTGACCCGCAACGGTCGTGTGTTTGCACCAGTTGTTTAGGGAAATGATAATGCTGGTAAGAAGGTTGTGGAAAGTGTTGAAGATAAGAAGGCTGTAGGGGGATCCATTGGTGCTACCTTGGAGAAGGATGTGGATGATATTTTGAAGATAATCAAGATGAGCAACTACCGAATTATGGATCAATTATTGCAGACTCCTTCAAAAATATCTATCTTGTCATTGTTGACGAATTCTACTGCCCATAGAGAATCTTTAATGAGGGTGTTGGACTAGGCCTTCATGGAGTAGGACATGGCGTTAGATCAATTCAGCAGTGTGGTAGGTAATATTACATCATGTAATAACCTAAGCTTTTGCGATGATGAATTGCCTGACAAGGGGAGGAATCACAATCTAGCTCTCTATATATCCATGAACTGTAAAAGTGATTCATTATCAAATATGCTGATTAATAATGGATCTTCCTTGAATGTGATATTAAGGAGTACCCATATGAAGTTGAAATATCAAGGGGCTCCTATGCACCCTAGTGGTATTATTGTTAAAGCTTTCGATAGGTTAAGGAAGTCGGTTATTGGGGAGGTCGATCTGCCTATTCACATAGGCCTGCATCTATTCCAGATCACTTTCCAAGTCATGGATATTGTACCCGCATATAGTTGTCTACTAGGAAGACCATGTATACATGAAGCAGGGGCCGTCACCTCCACTCTGCACCAGAAGCTGAAGTTCGTGCGCAAAGGCAAAGTGGTTATTATAAATGGGGAGCAAGCATTGTTAATATCTCATCTATCATCTTTCAGTATTGTAGAAGCAGATGAAGCTGCTGTGGGGACACAGTTCCAGGATCTGTCTGTTGATAATGTAAGAGGGAATAAGAACTCTATGACTTCATTCAAGAATGCTCAGTAGGTTGTGCATAATGGTCCAAGTAAAGTATGGGGACAAATCGTTTATCCTCTACTGAACAAGAACAGGGCTGGTTTAGGATTCTTTGTAAAGAATGGAAAAGGTGAAGGTTTGAAGCCAAAGTCTACTATGAGCAACTATCATGATGTTTTTTGCAGCGAAGGCTACCTCCATCCAATTGTTTTTGGAGTTAATGCTATTGAGGATGATGAAGAAGATCAGGAAATGCCGAATTATGTGACGCCTGGAGTCAGAATCCAGAACTGGGTCACTTATGATGTTCCCTCTTGAATCCATGTCTCAAAGTAATTTGTTTTTATTAAATCCTTGCAAAAAGCTTTCATTCTGCCCAAGATGAAAGTTAATATTTTATGGGCTTATCTATTTGCTTTGATCATTAAAATCATAAATAAAAGCTGTCTTTGATTCTCAAAATTGTGTCTTTTATTTTTCTGCTTTTTCATGGAAAATGGTAATAATAAAACACCTTTTGAATAAAATAATAATTGAAAATAAATTTGCATAATCACTTGATATATGTGTCAATTTCTAAAAGCAATCACAAATCATATGTGCAGATTAGCTAATAAACCTATTGAATACAATGACCCTGCACCCTCTCCCAACTTTAAATATCCTGTGTTTGGGACAGAAAATGAAGACTATGATGAGATTCTAGAAGAGGTTTCACGGTTGCTCGAGCACGAGGAAAATGCCATTCAGCCGTATAAAGAGTCATTGGAAACAATCAATTTAGGTTCAGAAGAGGAGCCAAAGGAATTCAAGATTAGAGCATCGTTGCATCCTGATGTAAAGAGCAGACTAACCGAGCTATTGAAAGAATATGTTGACATATTTGCTTGGTCTTACAAAGATTTACCGGGTCTAGGTACTGATATTGTGGAGCATCATTTGCCTTTGAAGCCAGAGTGCCCACCTGTCAAGCAGAAGTTGAGAAGAACTCACCCTGATATGGCAGTAAAAATCAAAGAAGAAGTCTTAAAATAGATTAATGCCGATTTTCTTGTGACATCAGTGTATCCTAAATGGATAGACAATATTGTGCCCATACCAAAGAAAGATGGAAAAGTCCTCATGTGCGTAGATTACAGAGATCTAAATAAAGCTAGTCCAAAAGATAATTTCTCGTTGCCGCATATTGATATGTTGGTTGACAACATAATAAAATTTAAAGTATTCTCATTCATGGACGGATTTTCCAGATATAATCAAATAAGAATGGCTCCCGAGGACATGCAAAAATAATGTTTATCACACCCAGGGGAACATTCTGTTACAGAGTGATGCCCTTCGAGTTGAAGAATGTTGGTGCAATGTACCAGAGGGATATGACAACCCTATTCCATGATCTGATGCACAAGGAAATCTAGGTGTATGTTGATGATGTGATTGCCAACTTGCAGACCGAAGAAAGGTATATAGAAGATTTGTTGAATTTGTTTCGGCATTTTAGGAAATATCGTCTCCGCCTGAATCCAAACAAATGCACCTTCGGTGTCCTATCAGGGAAGTTATTAGGTTTCGTTGTCAGCCAAAAATGGATTTAAGTTGATCCTGATAAATTCAAATCTATTCAAGAAATTCCTGCGCCAAGGACTGAGAAGCAAGTTAGAGGCTTCCTTGGGCGTCTGAATTATATTTCCAGATTCATCTCCCACATGACTGCAACATGTGAACTGATCTTTAAGTTGCTAAAGAAAGATCAGGGTTGTGTATGGACAGAGGATTTCCAGAGGGCATTTGAAAGTATCAAAGAATGTATACTTGAACCTCCTATCTTGCTCCCTCCCGTTGAAGGAAGACCATTGATCATGTATCTAACAGTGTTGGATAGTCATATGGGCTGTATTTTGGGACAACAAGATGAAACAGGAAATAAAGAATACGCCATATACTATCTCAGTAAGAAATTTACTGATTGTGAGTCATGGCATTCTATGTTAGAGAAGACATGTTGTGCTCTGGCCTGGGCGGCAAAGCGATTGCGACAATATATGCTAAATAATACTACTTGGTTGATTTCCAAAATGGATCCAATTAAGTATATTTTTGAAAAGCCTGCTCTTACTGGGAGAATTTCCCGCTGGAAAATGTTATAGTCTAAATATGACATTGAGTACCACACTCAAAAGGCCATAAAAAGTAGTGTGCTGGCAGATTATCTTGCTCACTAACCGATAGATGACTATCAATCCTTCAAATTTGATTTTCCCGATGAGGATGTGATGTTCTTGAAAGCAAAAGATTGTAATGAACCTTTACCTAAGGAAGGTTCAGATCCTGAATCTCACTGGGGCATGTTATTTGATGTAGCACTTAACTCTTACGGAAAAGGAATTGGTGCGATGATCATCACTCCGCATGGATCACACATTCCTTTTACTGCAAGGCTGACATTTGATTGTACTAATAATATGGAGGAATATGAGGCTTGCATTATGGGTCTCAAGGAGGCCATTGATCTTAGAATCAAAGTTCTAGATGTGTATGGTGATTCAACTTTGGTTGTTAATCAGATTAAAGGAGGATGGGATACTCGTCACCATGGCTTGATCCCTTACAAAGATTATGCTAGAAGACTATTCCCCTTCTTTAACAAAGTTGAATTCCATCATATTCCAAGAGATAAAAATCAGATGGCATACGCTTTGGCAACTCTGGCTTTTATGTATCAAGTTAATACTTGGAACGATGTGCCTCGTATTACGGTATGATGTTTGGATAGACCGGCTCATGTGTTTACAATAGAGGATGTGGTAGATGAAAAACCTTTGTATTCTGATATCGAGCATTTCATCCGGACCCAGGAATACCCAGTTGGTGCATCAAATAAGGATAGAAAGACATTGAGAAGGTTGGCGGGCAACTTTTTCCTCAATGAAGATGTACTGTATAAAAGAAATCATGACATGATCTTGCTCAGATGCGTGGATACACACGAAGAAGACATGTTGATGCATGAAGTTTATGAAGGTTCATTTGGTACCCATGCTAATGGACATTCAATGGCGAAAAATATGCTTAGGGCAGGTTACTATTGTCTGACAATGGAATCTGATTGTTACAAATTTGCAAAGAACTGCCATAAATGCCAGATTTATGCTGATAAAATTCATGTACCTCCAACACTACTCAATGTTATTTCTTCCCCATGACCTTTCTCTATGTGGGGTATTGACATGATTGGAATGATTGAACCAAAGGCGTCAAATGGGCATCGTTTTATCTTGGTGGAAATTGATTATTTTACCAAATGGGTGGAAGCAACTTCATATGCTAATGTCACTAAACATATAGTAGTTCATTTTATCAAGAACACCCTCATATGTCGGTATGGTGTGCCAAGTAGGATTATTACCGACAATGGCTCAAATATGAATAACAAAATGATGTCTGAGCTTTATGAATAATTTAAGATTATCCACCATAATTTATCTCCCTACAAGCCAAAGTTGAATGGGGCTATTGAAGCGGCCAATAAAAACAACAAGAAGATCATCCAGAAAATGGTTGTTACTTATAAAGATTGGCATGAGATGTTCCCTTTTGCTCTGCATGGGTATCTAACATCTGCATGCACTTCAACAGGGGCAACCCCATTCTCTCTTGTATATCGCATGGAAGCAGTGCTCCCCATTGAAGTTGAGATTCCCTCTTTGCGTGTAACAATGGAAGCCAAGTTGTCAGAGGCTGAATGGTTCCAGAATAGGTTTGACCAGCTGGATTTAATAGAAGAGAAAAGAATGACGGCATTGTGTCATGGTCAATTATACCAAAAGAGAATGAAGAAAGCTTTTGATAAGAAGTTCAAACCTCGTGAATTTATAGAAGGCGACCTCGTACTCAGGAAGATCATGTCTTTTAACACTGATTCTAGGGGCAAGTGGATTCCCAATTTTGAAGGCCCATATGTTGTCAAGAAAGCCTTCTGTGGCGGTGCACTGATTCCTAAAACAATGGATGGCGAGGAGTTCCTACATCCTGTGAATGCTGATGCAGTCAAGAAATACTCCGCCTAGAAAAATAGAAGAACGACTCGCTAAGACGAAAACCTGAAAGGGCGCCTTAGGAAAAAAGGAGCGTCTCGGTAGACCAAAAACCCGAAAGGACGGTCTAGGCAAAAATTAGAGACATAAATAGAATAAATTTTCCTGGTAGGTTGAAAACCTACAAGGGAAACGTAGGAAAAAGTTAGGTATTTTCTGGCAAGTAACTGCATTAGACAAGACTTGATCATTGGAGCAACAATCTACTTGGATTTTGCTACTCTTCGACTGAAGTCTCTGCTCAGGAATTCAAAGTTGTTAGGGAGAATAGTGGTCATTGTAACTCAATGTATCTTTTCCAAAGTATATTACCAGGTTCCAAACTTTGTCTCTGCTCAGGAGTCTTACCATTCGAAGGCTACCATTCTATTAATAAAGTTTGAGCCTTCTATCCAATTCCTTGCAATTCTTATTTTATTCAGCTTATATAGATTTCGTTTATTATCGATAGTAATGATCAAAGCAAAAATATTAAATAAAAAAAATTATTTTTGAAAAGAATTTACAAATTACTTATTGCTTTAGATTTTGTGACACAAGGAGAACAAAATTAGTGACTTCAGGGATGGATAAACTCAAAGGTTTGTATGATATGAATGCTCTACCCAAGATTCCCCAGTGAAGGATTCACTCATATAATAATGTCTTTTCTCCCTTTCGGCAGTACTGGCATTTTGTTTGTTTGCCCAACAGTCAGACAAGGGCAATGTCTTATTTAAGAAGTGTTGAACGACTATCAACTTTTTGGGTTTTCTCCCGCCGAGTGCTGGATTGGATTTAAAATCCCCATAAGTTTTCTTGCTGTAGTGTTTGATTTCTTGATATTCCCCTCCAATTGATGTTGAAATGATACACTTCTCTAAAATTGTTGTCCCCATGAGGTTTCATACTTCCTCCCCGGAGAAGTTGGTGCAATCATCATTATTGAAGAATGTATCTCGATGTCTCATTCGATGATATATTATTACCCGCCCCAATGAAGTCAGCATGTAATCCCCAACCGATGTCTCAACAATGTGATATTGTTTTCCCTAGTGAAATCAACCCTAGAAGAAGTGTGAACTTCGAACGTTTTGTTTCCCTCACTGAAGTCTGTAGGGTTTCCCCGATGAAACTTGGAGGAAGATGTTATATCGCCATTTTTGTGTGTTAATCTGATATTATTGATCTTGTTCCTTCCCAGTGAATCTAAGTTATGAAATAGGAATTTGTTTCCTCAGTTGGTGCTTACTTTCCTATGGAATTTCCACCCTGAGTGTGATTTAGTCGGGTTTTGATTGTACCCATTTTTGATTTTGTATGTTTATCCCTAGTGTTATATGTCTGTTTTGTCAGCATATACATGATAACATTCATACTTTCATACATGCATCCCACGTAATCATTTCTCATTTGCATTCATTAATGTTTTATTGGCATATCACTTTATTTTGCAGAGTTATGTTATCCTCTCTCCAATAGAGTGTCAACCTTAAGCAGAAAGTGCATATCTTTTCAACTTCCCCACTGAGCTATCCCTCGTGGAAGAAATTTTGCTTCAGCCTTACTTTCAGCTCGTTGTCTGGATAGAAAGTTTTCCCTTTCGATTTTATTTCTTGTGAGGTGCTATTGGTTGGTTGTTTCATTCCGATTGATTTATGGTCTGAATCTTTGATCTCTAGAAAATTTATTATTTGGATTTCGGCAAGCTTTGAGCCCTAGTTTGAGAATGTGCATTTATTTTGCGCAAGAATTTTCTATCTCCTCAACAAGAATTATATTGGTATTTCCCCAAGAAGTTCTATCTCTTTCCTCGAGAAGCCATACTTCTTTCTTCAAGGAGTCACTATTGCAATCCCTCCTTATAAGCAGCAAGAAGTAGGCCTCTTTAATTGAGCGACCTGTAAATCCCCCAGTGAATCTGATAGCTCCCAGAGAAGATTGAGATTTTCTTTCTCCAATGAATGGTAGCCTTGTCATTATGGAAGGTAGTTCGTTGTTGATATGTTGTTACTCCAATGAATGGTAGCCTTGTCATTATGGAAGGTAGTTCATTGTTGAGGTTTTTCTTTCTCCAATGAGTGGTAAACTTGTCATTATGGAAGGTATTTCGTTGATGAGATGTTGTTAATACAATGAATGGTAGCCTTGTCATTATGGAAGGTAGTTCGTTGATGAGATTTTCTTTCTCCAATGAATGGTAGCCTTGTCATTATGGAAGGTAGTTCGTTGTTGAGATGTTGTTACTCCAATGAATGGTAGCCTTGTCATTATGGAAGGTATCTCGTTGTTGAGGTTTTTCTTTCTCCAATGAATGGTAGCCTTGTCATTTTGGAAGGTAGTTCATTGTTGAGATGTTGTTACTCGAATGAATGGTAGCCTTGTCATTATGGAACGTAGTTCGTTGATGAGATTTTATTTTTCCAATGAATTTTAGCCTTGTCATTATGGAAGGTAGTTCGTTGATAAGATGTTGTTACTCCAATAAATGGTATCCTTGTCATTATGGAAGGTAGTTCGCTGATGAGATTTTTTCTCTCCAATGAATGGTAGCCTTGTCATTATGGAAGGTAGTTTATTGATAAGATGTTGTTACTCCAATGAATGGTAGCCTTGTCAATATGGAAGGTAGTTCGTCGTTGAGATTCTTTTGCTCCGTAGAAGTTATTTTGTTTGCAGTCATGAATGATGGCTTCTCACCCATTATTGAAGTTTACTGATATTATCTTACCATTCCTTTCCCCAGTGTGTCGATGTTACTATTATGCCATTCCCTCAGAGTAGGGATGGTTCGCAGTCATCTGTCAGTCACTGTTACCTTTTACTTTCTCTCCTCAATCTTTTGAATTGATTATGATTTATCTCCTCTTTTGAGCTTTACCCCCCAACAAGGTCTGTTCTTCAGGTTCCCCAGTGATTTATTTTTCTGGTTGAGTTTTCCTGTTGAATCCCTGTTTTATTCCGTAAGAGAGTAAGCATTGTTGTACCCCAATTTTTGCCCCTAAGATCCCTCCATCGTATCATATCAAATCAATCACAACAAGATAACACACTAGGGTTGGATTCTTCTCCCTACCTTTAGATTTGCTCTATGAGGAATCACCAAGCACCTTGACTTGTACTTTGTGATCATCTATGCTTTGTTTTGATTATCCTTTAACTAATAAATACAATATTTGTTTGCCATTATTGTTGATGATGTAGGTGAAGGCATAATACATTCCATCAAGATTGATCTATGGACTCATGAGTCCATTTTTGTGCTTTCCTCAATAAAGCTTCATTGAGATTCAAGATTCACCATTGAAGATGCTTTAAATTAATTTCATGGAAAATTCTATTATGATTCATCATGCTTCAAGTTGTCAAAATATAGTTCAAAAGTACAAGGGTTGATTGAAGAAGTTAGACCCAATTGGACAAATCATTGATTCATTGATCACAAGTTCCCATCTATTTAAAATTTCAAGATTTGAAAGTGGTTTTGGTTGCTATGATTTCTCCTTATCATCCTCAACAACTTATATTCACATGACAAAGGTATTTGTGCAAGAAGGTTGGTCAAAATGGCAATGGTTTCCCAAGGCATTTTCTTGCTCTAGGAGCTAGGGTTTTGAGCTTCAAAGGGGTACATCTTTCTCATTTTTTGGTATTTTTTAGTGATTCCAAATACATCCTTCTCTTCAAAGGGTTATTAACAAATCAATTCAAAAGTTTCAAAGAAATTTTGTGTGGAAGAAACTTGATGGTGAAGAAAGATTACAAGTCCTCCAGATGAACCTTCAAATTCCCTTTATGTGAATTCAAATGATCATAACTTGATCAATTTGTATCACATTGAGCCCATTCTTTTTCCATAATGATCTTGAAGATGTGAACTTCGACATTTCTTTTATTTGCAAAGTATGAAAATGGATGGAAGATGCCCTAAGGATGTAAAAGATTATAGGTCATTTCATGAATTTTTGCCAACTTCAACAAGTCATAACTCTCTCAATTTTTGGATATTTTGAATGATTCAAGTCTCAAAATGCCATTCAAGATATCTACTTCATGCCAACTTTTTTTGTCAAGAACAAATTTCAAGTGGAAGGCCATGTTTGAATGCAATACATTATAAGTCATTTTTAAAGAAAAACTTAAAAAATTTCAAAGTATGGAAAGTCAACCTCTTTTTCTCAACTTTTACCCATTACAACTTTTAGCTCAAACATCTATTTGATCCCATTCTTTGCACATTGTAAATCTTGTAATCTCCTCTTTCTAAATCTTCAAGAATCATGTCCTAAGACCCCTCGAGTTTAGAATGCCATTGGTTTGAATTTGGCAATTTAAAACTGAATTTTTCACCAAGTCAGAAATTTGAAACTCTTGTTTTGGCTTCTAATCACAAAATTGTTGTGCATTTTTGCTCCTAAACATGTTTATTAAACTTTCAGAAGTGATTAGTGCATCAAAATGGAAGGTTTGGATGAGTTTTGGTAAAAAATGAGTCACACTTTTCCCATACTGCAGATTCACACGAATTCCCTCCAAACTTCATCATTCCACACGCTTGAGCATCCCATTCACTTCCCTATAAATAGAGGATCATCCCTCATTCATTTCCGCAAGCTTTGAGAGCCAAACACACTCTACCAAAACCTCACACGAACTTCAAATTTTTGAAATTAGTTTCTGAGATTTAAGCCTTTTCCTCCAAAATTCTTTGCACAATCATCATCCTTCATCATCATACAAACTCTCCAACACTTAAACCATGCATAACGAGCCATAATTCAAGCTACATAAGTCCATTTTTAGAGCTCCATTCTTGAACTTCGAACAAGTAGAATTCTCCACCATTTGGATCCAAATGAAGCACTAACTTACTCTACTCCTTCTTCTGATTCTTGTGCTTCATACAATTTTTACATCCATTGAGAATTGAGAGAGGAATCTCAACAGAAAGGTGCTCGCTATTTTTATGAGTTTTTGATCCTTATCTCCTTGTACACTTTATATAAATTTGGCGCGATGGTGGTGTTAGGATCGTCTTGAAGAGACGAATCCAATGATACTAGTCTGGGATCCTAATTTTTCCGTTTGAAGAAACTCATAAAATCTCCATTACAGGGTGTCTGGAGGTTGAAGATGATGAAATATCTCTTCTTAACCAATGATAGCGCGCCAATTGTTTTGTTTTTACTCGTTGCCATTTTTCTGATCCAATGCATTTTCAAATAAGGTCCATATCAAGAACAGCGTGTCTGGTCCACTTGATCAGCTTACTAACGCGTTTTGACTATGATCTGTGGTCCATATTTTTTTATTTTTATTTTTATTTTTTGATTTTATATTTTAGTTGTTTTAAATTTCAAAAATTCATAACTCTTTTATTTTTTACCCAAAAATTATGAAAAAAATATACAAAAATACTTTGAATTATTTCCGACTTTATGAATATTTTTTCATATTTCTATTTTGATGTTTCGTATTTTTCATAATTTTTACCTTATTTGCTTTATTTTAATTGTTTAAAAAATACTTTCTGACATTTTTTAATTCTGAAATTTTTTATAATAATCATTTCCATTGTTTCTGACCTTCTTAATTTTTTGAGGAATTTTATCTTAACTTTTACTATTTTTGATCTTTCTTCCTTTACTTGAGAAATTTAAATTAGACTAAAATAGTTTGTGACTTAAAAAAATGACCAAAAATTTCATATAAATATTTGAGTTCATTTCTGATTTTTTCTATGGTCTTACTTATTTTTTCTTGATTGATTTGAATAGTTGTTATTTGTCTCTCTATTTTTCATTTTAAAATCATTTAAAAACCTTTTTTCTTTTATTTTAAACACAATTTTATTTTTGTTTATATACTGGCTGATCTTGGACCATGAAATTTTGATCATGAACTTTATTAACATCATTGGATCTATGGTGTTGAGTCTAACTCCATAAAAATGGATGAATGATTTTAATAATAGTTTGATTAAAATTTTGGTTCAAATGTGGTTTATTCATTCCCCCTTCCCTCTTCATCTTATCCCATTATTATTGTGCTAAATGTTGTAAGAGCATGATTTACATATCATGTCTCAAAATATGAGGTGCATAGATTGCTATTGACCGACCTCAAAATAGGTGCAACTTCTATATAAGTCCACTTAGAATTGCTTAACATAGCGCTAAATTTTGTCCCAATTTGAGAAAATGATCATTCGTGGCCCAAGCCTATGTTTGCATGCCCAAGTATGTTAATTTGAACCCTTTGATCCAATAACTTTGAGATTCATTGTTAGAAGGCTTTGGTTCTACCAATCCTCTAATGAATCTTCATCCTTTTTGGTCAAAGTGGATCACTTGAACATCGTTGATCATTAGTTGTTATCTTGAGGATTCTTAAATGGATGATATACTTGACAAAAAGTAAATGCAACTTGTTGTTGAGAGGCTTTGGTTCTACCAATCTTATAATGAGTTCCAAATGCAAGTTTCAAGATGGTCATCCAACTAACTACTAATTCCTAACAATTGACCTTAGTTTATGCTTTTATTTTACGCTTTTACTTTATATACCATTTACTTTAGCATTTACATTTCATGCTATTTTCATCTTTGCTCACTTGAGCCTTTATATTCATGTCATTTTCATTTTGCTCACTTGAGCTTTTCATTTCATTTTGAAGATACGTAATAATCAACTTAAACTCTAAAAAACTTTAATGTCACTTGGACTACTTGGTTACTATCCTTGGAATTTTTGAGTTATGCACTTCTTGGACTTAGGAGTAGAGACCTTAACCTATGTTGGGGACCTTGTGACCTTAATTGTTATTTTTTTCTAGAGTTCTTGGGGTTTACCCCAAGATATTGGGTTGTTCCTTTGTTTTATGTGCAGGCTATTGTGATTACACACTTTGTCTGTAATCTGGAATTCATCTATATACAGTTGTTACTCTATCCAATTTTTTGTAAAGACTTAATGCAATTGAAGCTTGGTATTCTTAAGAAGTTTATCATAATTGCTTGCTTGGTTTCAAATCCAAAGGATGGAATTCTACATTGACTCATTGTATCAAGTGTTGGCTTCTCGTTGGTCAGATGGTCCTTCTCCTTAGCTTTTACTTTATGCTTTAGGATAGTCTCTCCATATTCTCCCATCTTCTTTAATTTCAAAAATATTCTTCCTCCTTTTGAAAACTCTTCTTGTTTTAAAACTTGAACCACTTTCATAATAAACTTGGACTTATGTCCATGCATTTTCAAAAATATTTTCTTAATCAAACTTTAATCAATTTAATAATACTTTGACATGTTTGCGAAAAACTAAAAGTCAATAAATCTCATTCAAACTATTTTGCCATTTTGGCTTTTATCTTTAAAACTTTTTTTCTCAAAAGATTAGACTCTTATCAATCCTTGTAGTGATGTAAACAACTATACTTCTACAATATATAGTGAAGTGAGATATTTTCCACTTGGGTGTTGAGTGAGGTTTTGTTGATTTTAAAATCCAATCCATATCCTCCACTTTGAGATGATGCAAATTCTCCTTTCTCATAATTGTGGGTAGTAAGTATATTTTCCACTTGGACAATGACGATGATTTCTTGTCTCTTAAAATTAACCAACACACTTGTGTTTTATTTATAAAAAAAAAGGAACTACATGTACCCTTATCCCCTATTGCACGGAAGATGGTACGTAGGCACTAAAGGTTCACAACTGCGGAGGGTGCAAAAGTCGTACAAAAAAACTTCTTTTCTCATCACCACAATCTATTTTTATACAAAATTTTATATCCAAAATATATAGATTTTTCAAAGAGGTTCCTGCGGAATACCGTAGATGTTTAGGGTGTTAATACCTTCCCTTTGCATAAACAACCCCCTTACCTAGAATCTTTCCCCCCTATTTTGGGTTATTCACTCTTTTCCCATTCCTTTGGAAACAATAAAGCGCAGTGGAGATTTTTATTTTGATCTGTCCGAGTCAAGTCAATCCAATGGCTTAGTCTCAACATTTCTACCGCTACAAGCACCAACTGAGGAAACAAATTCCCACTTCACGACTTAACTCCACTAGGAAGAAACATGGTTTGAAAATAATCACATCATAATCTGATAGCAATGAACCAATACAAATGTAGGGATATATCACCCTCCTCTAGGCTTCATCGGGGAATATCGTACAGACTTCACTAGGGAAGATAATGTCATATCATCTAGACTCCAACTAGGGATTCCAAACTTACTTCAATGGGGAAAACAACACCACATTGTCGAGGGGAGCCCAGATATATTCTTTAATATCAAAAGTAACAGTTGTTCAAACTTTTCTAGAGAGAAATTATGAAACATCATGGGGATAACAACTTTCAGACAGAAGCATCATCTCGACTTTATTTAGGGATCTAATAAGTTTAACAATACAACAAGAAATCAAAATTATAGGGATTTTAAATCAAACTCAACACTTCGCAAGAGAAAACCCAAAAAGTTGACAGTTATTCCAACACTTCATAGGAAAGATAATGCCCTTGTCTAGCTACTTAGGGGGAACACGACAACAATAATTTCATAGCTGGAGAAAGTAACGCTCTGCAAGGGATTCCACATCAATTCTCAACACACAAAGGGAAAGATAACTCCATCAAGTGAGCAAAGGTTTCCTAGATTTTTTTTTCAATTTCTGCCTGATCACCACCTGGATTGGGAACATGGGATAGATGTATCAAACCATCCAAACCCAAATAATCAACCTGGAGAAAAAATCTGAACCAAGACTTAACTGGGGAAAATGAGATCACATGCCAAACATTGCACCATATATTGATTGGTATGAAATCCAATTATCCAGAGAATGAATTATAAGTGGACTACGCTCACACCAACAAGAGTAACCTGGGAAAGCTTTCTTGGGGGATCTTTTCCAAACTTCGGAGTTCGTCCATCCTTGGAATCACTACTTTTGTTCTACTTGAATCAAAAAATCTAAAGTAAAAAGTAATTTGTAAATTCTTTTCAAAAAAACATTTTTATTATTAAGTCTTTTGATTTGAAAATTACTATCAATAATAAATGAAATCTTTTCAAACAAAATAAAATAAGAACTACAAAGAATTGGATAAAGGCTCAAACTTTATTTATAGAATGGTAGTCTTTGAATTGCGAGACTCCATGGATGATTACAAAGTTTGGAAAATGGTAAATATATGGAAAAGATACATTGAAATACAATGACCACTATTCTCCCTAACAACTTTGAACTCCTGGGCGGGGACTTCAGTTGCAGTGTGATAAGGATCCGAGAAGATTGTTGCTTCAATGATCAAGTCTTGTCTAACGCAGTTACTTGCCAAGAAATCCCTAACTTTTTCCTAGGTTACCCTTGCGGAATTTCAACCTAGCGAGAAAATTTATTCTGTTTGTGTCTCTTACTTTTTCCTAGACCTCCCTTTCAGGTTTTCAGCCTACAATGACGCTCTTTTTTGCCTAATCCGCGCTTTCAGGTTTTCAACTTAACGAGCTATTATTTTATTTCTTTAGGCGAAGTATTTATTTACTGTGTCAGCATTCGTGGGACGTGGGAACTCCTCACCATCCATAGTTTCAAGAATCAATGCACCGCCAGAGAAGGCTTTCTTGACAACATATGGGCCTTCATAATTAGGAGTCCACTTTCCCCTAGAATCAGTGTTAAAAGACATGATCTTTCTGAGCACGAGCTCGCCTTCTCTAAATTCACGAGGCTTGACCTTCTTATCAAAATCTTTCTTCATTCTTTTCTGATATAACTGACCATGACACAAATCCGTCGATCTTTTTTCTTCAATCAAATTCAATTGGTCAAACCTGTTTTGGACCCATTCAACCTCTGATAATTTCGTTTCTATTATCACACGTAAAGAGGGAATCTCAACCTCGACAGGGAGCACTGCTTCCATAACATACACAAGAGAGAACGGGGTTTCCCCTATTAAAGTGAACACAGATGTATGATACCCATGCAAAGTAAAAGGGAGCATCTTATGCCAATCTTTATAAGTAATAACCATCTTCTGGATGATATTCTTAGTGTTTTTGTTAGCAGCTTCAACAGCCCCATTCCTCTTAGGCTTGTAAAGAGACGAATTGTGGTGGACAATCTTGAATTCTTCACAAAGTTCTGTCATTA
This sequence comes from Vicia faba, assembly GCA_948472305.1. NCBI lineage: Eukaryota > Viridiplantae > Streptophyta > Magnoliopsida > Fabales > Fabaceae > Vicia > Vicia faba. The sequence continues at coordinate 482,681,597 of OX451740.1, read as the reverse complement.
TCTTGTTATTCAAATTTGAGCCATTGTCAGTGATAATCCTTCTTGGCACACCATACCGATATATAATATTATTCTTGATAAATTGTACTACCACCTGCTTGGTGACATTAGCATTGGAAGCTTCTTCCTCTCACTTGGTGAAGTAGTCAATTGCCACCAAGATGAAACAATGTCCATTCGACGCCTTGGGTTCAATCATTCTGATCATATCAATACCTGTGATCGGTGGATTTAGAACTGACTGTTTAACGCTGGTTCGCGAAATGTCGCGGAAGCAAGAGTCGCCACCGTCTTTTATTTTCTCCAACATGGACAGGACAAAAGCACAGCAAAATTCCTTATGAGAATGTTTCTCGGTTCGAGAGGTAGATTTATAGAAAGGGAAGGTGTTAGCACCCTTTCTATCCATGGTTATCCATGGGCTCTTAGGTACTTGCTCTTATGTTTTCAAAATGTTTGCTTTTCAAAATGTGAGTGGGTTTGAAAAAGTTTCATTGAAAGATTTCTGAATAACTCTTGTATCTGTCCTCAAGAGTGTTTGAAATTTTTTTGTTTTGAAAGCTTTTGAAAGTGTAAGGTGTGAAAAGTATTTTGTTTGTTTTTGAAAAGAGCAAGTACCCATGAGTCATCTACCTACCCTAAGGAATTAAGCTGTGTAAGTGTCCTTTAGGTAGTGCCATCCCACCATTGAGAGGTAGGTAGCACCACCGTTGGAGGTGTTCGGGTCAATTCGATTGTAGGGACAGTATGGTCACCGAAGCAACAGTAGGACACCTTAGAAGCTACCCTTATGTCCTAGATCCTTTTTAATCCGAGGCAACCGTTTCGAGGCAACTGTTTCGAGGCAACTGTTTCGAGGCAACTGGATCATGGACATAAGGACCGCTAAAACGTCCTATACTTGACGACCACGTTTCGAAGGCAACGAGTGAGGCGTACCCTAGAAGTGGTGTGTGCATTGTGTGTTGTATTCATGTTATGTTTGTCTTTGTTATTAGTGAGCTACGAGTTGCTTTTATTTACATACATTCTTTCATGCAAGTTTAGCAGTTAAGGGGGTGCGGAAAGTAAATTGCAGAAACATAAATCCTACGCTATTACAAGGCGCGGGTCTATACATCGTCAAAATTACAAAGACCCATTTTTGGTAAATAAGTACGGAAAGTAAATAAAAACAGTAAAAGTCCTAATTACTATTACATCCGGAGGCAATTACATAATAATCAAACTGTGCGCGAATAAAAATTAAATCGGAATGTTCTAAGGGTGTTGACCCTTTTAAGAAAAAGAAATTGATTTTTTGTCTTTTTGTAATTAAAATGAAATTAAAACTAACTAATGGCTAATTAATTAATTTAATTAAAAGAAAATATTTTTTTGTTTTTATGTTTTTTATGGAATAAAATAAAAAGAAATAAAACTAAAAGTTAATTTCACCTAATTCTAGATCTATTTTAATTATTTAAGAAAAGGAATTAAAATTGCCTAATTAAACTATTTTAGTTAATATTTATTTACAAAATAAAATAATAATAATAATAATAATAATGATGATGTTAATTCTTTTTGGATTTTTTTATGAAAATGTGTTAATTGGTTAATTTGTTAATAATAATAAAATAAAATAGGTTAGAAATTAAATTGGAAAATAAAAAATGAAAAGAAAAGAATAAACCAAATGGAGGGGGTATTGGGCCAGGAATGGGGGTGTGTTGTTGAAACTGGAATCAAGTGTGCAAGCATTGACTGGGAACACCATGGTCCACGCATCATGGCCATCAGATTGACGTTAGTGGCCACTTGGCAGGATGATCACTTGAGATGCATGATGGACGCTGTTTGGAAGCCTACATAGGAATACCTTAGAAAAAATAATATTGAGTTTTGGGGCATCTCAAAGCAATTGAACCATACCATTAGTTTCCTGTGGACTCATACAACACAAAACAAACAACAAATTATGTTAATGATGCATGAACAAATGAATTTTGATTCCAAGAAAATTGTGCAAACCGTGAGTTCGTGTGGGGCGACTCCTTAGGCCTGAGCGCTTGGTTTTGATTCCAAAAGACTCCTGAGAGTTCCTGCAAAGTGTTAGAAACGAGAAAAGGCTTCGAATTGCCTTGGAAGGTGGATTTCAGTTTTGACTTTTTGCTTGATTTTTTTTAATATGATTTTTTTCGTTTTAGAGATGCTTAGGGTTTCTTTGTATATGTATGAGGAATGATTTAGGTTAGAAAAACTGGCCCAAAATCCATGTATTAATGCCTTTCAATATTTGATTTTCAAGCATCTTTTTTCAATCTTTTCCATACCAATCTTATGCCAATCATTGAAGATTCTTTCCCTTTTGAGTGTGCACTAAATCTTGAGCTCATAAAGAGTGAATATGCTGTATAAAAAGATTTGGAAAACATGATTTGCTATTTTTGTCATATTTTATTTTAATTAAATGAATTAATAATAATAATAATTCAAATAATTAATCAGAAATGATAAAATAACTCCCTTGGATGTCAATGGGTCGTGCATGGCCTTTGGGTGATGATTCATGGAAGAAATTGAGGCCCATTAGCAATTTTGAGGCATTTGAAGCAAAGTTGACTTTTCAAAATTCCCAAAACTTTCCCAACTTCCACAAGGCATAGCTTGCTCAATTTTTAAGCTTTGATCATGTTCTTTGACATTTTGGAAATGTCTTTAAGTCCTCTAACAAATGTCTTTGGTCCCATGTCATTTTTATTTACCAATCTCAAGTTATGGTCTTTGACTTAAAGTGCCTTTTTGTTGACTTTTGAAAATGACCTATAATGTTGAGATTGATAACTTTTTGTGAGAGCATTTCTTGGACTTGAAGTGTGAAGATGAGTTGTAGGAAATGTCATTCTATTCAAAATGAGATTTGGATGGAATTTTTCTGATAAACCATGTGGATGTTATGCCTTGGTCAATTTGTAGTTGACTTTTTCAACTGTCCAAATATAGAAACTTTTGCATCTTGAGACCTTTTGAGCCATGCTTTGAGAATCATGATCAAGAATTGATCAAATGATGTTTGTGGCTTCAAAATAAGATGTTGACCAAAATTTTTGACTTTTGACTGTCAAATGACCATTTTGCCCCTACAGTTGACTGTTGAGCAAATAGGGTTTTTGACTGTGCAATTTTGTGCTGTAAGTCTTGAACCTTGGCATAAGGATGCTTGACAATGTTTATAGGCATGTGGGACTTGTTTGGACCCTTGGAAACTTCAATTTCTTTGCCAGAACCAAAACCCTAATTTTTGACTGTTAGGAGGCCATTGGACTGTGCAACCTTTGGGAGATTTTGAAGCATGCTCTTAGCAAATCTTGAAGAATATGGGAGGGCAAATTTTGGGGTACAACAGTTGCCCCTGTTCAATCTTCTTAGACTTGAGGATGTAGATTGGCTGGCGTGCCTTTCGTAATCCGAAGGTGGAAGATGATTGAACACTAGAGTGCCTAGAAATTTGCACTCACATAGTAGTGTGATGGTGGGAATGGGCTTACAGATGCCATTTGGAGATTAATGGATAGGAAGATGGGCTTATGGATGCCATGTTGAGAGGTGATGGATAGGTGGATGGGCTTATAGATGCCATCTGGGTGTCGATCGCGTAAGAGATTCCTCAGCGAGAACTTGCGTACCTGAAAAAAAGAAAATGATTACCTGGCCTATTACAGGAGTTGGTCTTCAAACTCTTTATGTAGATGCGCCCTGACTGGTTACATGTATCGAATCTTTGAACTCTTCAGACGTGCCCTGGAGAGATACAGGAATCGATTCTGGAGCTTCAAAAGGTTATGAATGAATCGGGGATGGTTACTACCTCAACGGGACGATGATAGAACCTTGGGCGATTACTACCTCAACAGTAACGATGAGAGAATCTGGGGCGATTACTACCTCAACAGTAACAATGAGAGAATTTGGGGCGATTACTACCTTAACAGTAACGATGAGAGAACCTGGGGCGATTACTACCTCAACAGTAACGATGAGAGAATCTGGGGCGATTACTACCTCAACAGTAATGATGAGAGAATCTGGGGCGATTACTACCTCAACAGTAACAATGAGAGAATCTGGGGCGATTACTACCTCAACAGTAACGATGACAGAATCTAGGGCGATTACTACCTCAACAGTAACGATGAGAGAATCTGGGGCGATTACTACCTCAGCAGTAACAATGAGAGAATCTGGGGCGATTACTACCTCAACAGTAACGATGAGAGAATCTGGGGCGATTACTACCTCAACAGTAACGATGAGAGAATCTGGGGCGATTACTACCTCAACAGTAACGATGAGAGAACCTGGGGCGATTACTACCTCAACAGTAACGATGAGAGAATCTGGGGCGATTACTACCTCAACAGTAATGATGAGAGAATCTGGGGCGATTACTACCTCAACAGTAACGATGAGAGAATCTGGGGCGATTACTACCTCAACAGTAACAATGAGAGAATCTGGGGCGATTACTACCTCAACAGTAACGATGAGAGAATCTGGGGCGATTACTACCTCAACAGTAACGATGAGAGAATCTGGGGCGATTACTACCTCAACAGTAACAATGAGAGAATCTGGGGCGATTACTACCTCAACAGTAACGATGAGAGAATCTGGGGCGATTACTACCTCAACAGTAACGATGAGAGAATCTGGGATGTCTTCTACTGAGCCTTCATCAGGAAAATCTTTAGGAATCGATTTAACTGGACCAGAGAAGGCCTTTGACTGGATCGGCATCAGAAAAACCTTTAGAAGTCGATTTAACTGAACCAGGCAAGGTCTTGGATTAACTTCAACTGAGTCTTCATCAGGAAAATCTTTAGGAATCGATTTAACTGGACCAGAGAAGGCCTTTGACTGGATCGGCATCAGAAAAGTCTTTAGGAGTCGATTTAACTGAACCAGGCAAGGTCTTGGATCAACTTCAACTGAGTCTTCATCAGGAAAATCTTTAGGAATCGATTTAACTGGACCAGAGAAGGCCTTTGACTGGATCGGCATCAGAAAAATCTTTAGGAGTCGATTTAACTGAACCAGGCAAGGTCTTGGAATCTTCAACTGAGTCTTCATCAGGAAAATCTTTAGGAATCGATTTAACTGGACCAGAGAAGGCCTTGGATTAACTTTGACTGGATAAGAATCAGAAAAATCTTAGAATCGATTTGACTGAACCAGACGAAAGTCTTGGAATATCTTTGACTAACTTTGACTGGATAAGAATCAGAGAAATCTTAGAATTGATTTAACTGAACCAGACTAAAGTCTTGGAATATAGCTGAGAACTTAACTGGATCTTTCCTGAAAGGTAAAGGTCAGTCATATGCAATGCATGATATGGATCAAGCAATGATGTTCTCAACATAAATGAGATTTGTGCGATGCGTTCATGCATGTATCATGATGTATGTGATGTTTATGAATGTATGTTTTCGTCTTAGGAAAGTAAATCCTTGACGGGTGCCGGGAAGTCACATCCTGGGCTGATGTTGGAGAATAGTGCTTTGTTGTTTCCGCTGGGGATGATAGTCGCAAGAATACCGGTAGGAGAAGATAACTCCGTTAGGGAATAAACTTGGCGAATGGATTACTCTGCGGGAAAAAATTACTCTAGCTACCTTGCTGGGGAACAGTACTCTGTGGGGAGAGAGGTATGTTGTGGAGATGTTGATGATAACTCCGCTGGGGATACCGTTGCTATGTTGGGAGTGTTAATAGACTCTGCTGGGGATAAGAAGACTTTGTCGAGGACGATCTTTCCGTGGCTTTTGGCTGAGGATAACCCAGTTATATCCTGGTAGGGAAATAACCTTTGAATAAAGCCGGGAGAAGCGTTCGTGCTCTGCGGGGGAAGCTTCCAGAATCTACTGGGGATGAGCTTCCTGCTGGGGAGATGATTCAAACTGTCCTGGGGAAATCTTGAACTATACTGGACTCTCCTGGGGGAATTTTGAGATGTACTGGAAATGACTCCACTGAATGTCTGGTATACCGCCGGGGAACAATCTTAGATCAAGACTACCGGGGATGCTTGTTAGGAATGTTCGTATACTGCGCTGAGTAATGTTGAGATCTGCTGGGGATACCCAACTTCCTTAAGGCTGATAGTATAGCTCTGCTTGGGGTGAGTGCATTGACTTGCTGGCTCACTCTCTGGGGAGTTAAGATATACTGGTTATGTTCTTCAGCTGAACTTACCTTGATACCTTGGCGGACAGAGCAATTAGATCGTTTGGACAACTCATTATTGCCCCTGTTTCCGATATTATAAGATACCTGTGGAGGTGCTTGATGGCCGTCGATTGACAAATCTTCCTCTGGTAGGCGAGTGACGAGATGCCGGGATATAGTTGTACGCTTTTGATCCCTAACTTTTTCCTGGACCGCCCTTTCGAGTTTTCAGTCCACCGGGATACCCATTTTTGCCCAAGCCGCCTTTTCAGGTTTTCGACTTGCCGGGTGTACAGATTTTTCATTTTCATCCCTTATTTTTCCCGAACCCTTTTGGTTCGCCGGGAAGCCCTTATTTTTTCCTAGGTGTGTCAACCTAGCGGGTCTTTGATTTTGCGTAGTATTTTTTTGACTATGTCCCTGCTTTCAGGATGTAGAGAGGTGCCCCTGTCAGAAGTGTTTTGCCATGCCACCAGAAGATGTTTGATCAGGCAAGATTCGTTGCTGGAATGCCCCAAGTGACTCAGGCGGAGATTTGCCCCAGGCTGTTTGGGCCTTTGAGAGATTCTCTGAATCTTGATTTAACTGCCCCAGGTGATAGACCATGATCATGTCTGCCCCTTGATTGGAAGTGCTTTTGTTCACCAGGTATTCATCGTGCGAGCTTCTATGCTATTCAAACAAATAGTCGTATGCAAACAAGGTTATGTTAAAAATGCAACGCTTATGTCTGTCTTGAAGTTTTTTGAAAATGCATTTTTTAGCAAAAACGAGTGAATCTTGTAAACTGCGATGTCAACTCGTTATTTTACCGCAAGCCTTAAGGAGTCAGGATACCTTTTGTAACAGTATGCTTTTGAACTAACCCATGCTTCAGCTAGGACTTTTTAAGGGTTATAACGTGGCCTGGTTCACGGTTTAAGAAACAAAGGATAAAGGCTCAAATTATTTGTACCCACCCGTTCTTCGTGACGTTCTTCAAACCTAAGCTCAGTTGATCGTGCGTTAGACCTTGTTTGAGTCTTTGCCCTGATGTTCCAATGATGGTTCAGATATTGATGATTTATTCTGAATAGGCAGTCATTTTCTGTTTTTGTTGAGGGTTTGTATGACCTCTTTCTTTTTTGATTTTGTTATCCCTATTTTTTGCCTGAACTGTTTCTTTTGTGATTACAGTCAGCGGGATGCCCCAGTTTTGTAAGTCTCCTTCATAGGTTTTGACTTAATGGGCTTTTATTTTTTTTGAAATAATGACTGCCTGTCTTTATGATTATTCGGAACCATCACTGTCTTTTGTTTATTTTGTAAGGACCTCCTTGGTGCCATTTGTTATGCACTTGAGTCAACTGAGAGAACTACCCTGCCCCAGGTTATGATTAAGGGTTTCAATTTTCGAAAAGAAAAACTCCTACTTCTTTGGCTCAGAGGGGTTGACGAGGGATTATCTTCCTTATAACTCCAGTGTTTAGGGATTGAAACAATGCCTGTACCTCATCAGCGGGGTCTGTTCAAAAGCATATTGTAGATTGTGGTATCGTTTTCGTCATCCTCCCTCAAGAGGCTTAGAATTATTAATTGAGAGTTGATCATCAAAAAATGAAAGCAATTTGAATATAATGAAAATAATTGGATTAATTCAAAAACAGACATATGCAGTGCATTAGTGAAATAAAAGAGTTTGCTATGACATTAATTGTTTGTATAAGCAAACAAATTACAACTCAGAAATTCAAATAAACAAAAGCCTTCAATGATTGGGCAAAGGAGCATTGATTATGTTTGGAGTCTCTGACGCTTCAAACTGAATCTCTCCGGCGTCGATCATGTCTTAAATCTTGTTCTTCAAAGGCCAGCAGTTGTCCGTAGTATGACCTGGGCTATCAGAGTGGTATGCGCACCTCTCATTAGGATGGTAGTTGGGAGCAGAGGTGTTTGGATTCCAGAGAGGAGCCCTCAAGGTAATCAGCCCTGCCTTCAACATTTGATGTAGCGCTTGATCCAATGACATGTTGATCTTAGTGAACTATCTCTTGGGTGCGACCTCCTTACGTTGATGCCCCTGTCCTTGTTGAGCAGGCCTAGGATTAGAGATCTGGACTGCCCCTACATGTTGATCATGGCGACCCTTTTGGCTGTACGCAGCATTGGCCTCTTTCTTCCCAGTGTAAGGCTTTTTGTGAGTATCAGAAGGTGTAGCTTCTTGAATCTTTCCAGCCTTTATGCCAGCTTCAATCCTCTCCCCGGTCAAGATCAAATCTGTAAACCCAGCAGAAGAATTCCCAACCAGATGGTTGAAGAAGGGACCAAACAGGGTCCCCAAGAACATGTCAACGAGCTCACGGTCAGTCAAGGGCGGCTGCACCCTTCCAGCTAGATCTCTCCACCTTTGCACATACTCCTTAAAACCTTCACTCGTCCCAAGTGACATACCCTGGAGTTGGGTACGCGTGGGAGCGAGGTCGGCATTATACTGATACTGCTTATAAAAAGTAGTTGCCAAGTCCTCCTAGTTACGAATACTGGTTCCATCCAACTGATAGAACCAATCGAGCTGAGTCCCTGAAAGACTCTCCTGGAAGAAATGGATCCATAGATTCTTGTCTGCCGTGTAGGGCTGGATCTTCCTTGCGTATGAACGGAGGTGCAGCTTAGGACAGGAAACCCCGTCGTACTTTACAAAGGCAGGTGCCTTGAACTTGTGAAGGATCACCACCCCAGAAGACAAACCTAGGTCCCCAAAGTCCAACCCAGGCACACGTTGGATATCCATAGCATTTAACCGGTCCTCTAGCTGTTTGTACCTGTCTTCAGCAGGGGGGTACTGTTCATCATTGAAGTATGTCTCGGTGTCAGAGACCACAGGGCTAGGAACCTCTCTCCCTTGGTGACTGCCTTCCCCCACAGATGGAGTAGTCCTCTCAGCTTCATTCTGCAGTGTGTTCCCAGATCTGCGTCTAGGATTGAACAAAACAGTCCTCTTGTTCTTCTTCTTTTGAATCAGAGTCTTCAATTCCTTTTGACCCTGGGCTAGGCTCATAATCAACTCCTATAACTGGGCATTCTGGGCCTGGAGGGCCTTGATAGCTTGTCCATTGGATGATTCAGGATTCATGATGACTGCTGAAATAAACAGCGAAGAAGGTAAGTGACCTGTACCAAGGGTACCTGTAATGCAATGATATGTATGTATGCATGCGATGTTTTCAAGGACCTCGCGGGGTAAACAAGAAAAATTATTAGAATCTGGTAACTGGTGGCTTGATTGAAGGCACTTCATATTGTTGAGAGTCCTTCTTCAAGAGTCAAGGCTCACCATATCGAGTGGGTCATAGCCCCTGACTCAAGTCATTAACCTTGGCTAGAGGAAAATAAATCCCCTTTGCCCCTTGCTAGACAGTTTGATTCATCATGACCTGCATCACAGACCCTTGAGATCCTTGAAATGGATTAGTCTTTATGTAGGATATATGCAATGGTATGATGTTATGCTATGCATGGGGTAATGTAGGTAAACCCTGTTATGAGTCCCAATTAAGGACTGTAAACAAAACCTACAAGAAACTCAAGTGTCAGATAACAAGCATGCAAATAGTCAAGTTGGAAGGCACACAAGTCACACAAGAGAGCCCTTAGAGTTTAGGCCAGCATGGGGTCTAGGTATTACCCTCTTGAAGTTGGTGGGCTCAGACCTGTCCTATCAAAAGTAACCGGGTTTTAAGGAGCTCAATATCATTGGATTGTTTTCTGTGTTCATCGTTTTGATTTAGCCACTGAACCGACGATCAAAATATCCCAAGAAAACAACCCTCAACTGAGTGTAGTATCGAGTATCAACCAACTTCGAACTGCACCAAAGTCAGTTATCTCACTACCCTAAAGAGGCCAAGATGGTTCAATTAAGGTTCCTAAAGTCAGTTGATGCTTCACGACACCACGCGGCGGCCCCGTACTCTCCTTGACTGGACTCAAGGGTTACCGGTACTCACCAAAGTGCCACATCAACATAGCAGACTGCTTCAACCGTGTCGGTATACCCCGCACAGTTCCCTCACAGTCTTGTTGCTACTTTCTAAGAAGGTATCCCCCAGATCCGGGTTAGGATCTATAGAACTCCCAAGACAGTACCCACAATAATAAAGCAAACAATTCAGACAATTGAAAACACAAGTGATCTTAGTCCTAAGGTACACCTCACTTTTATATTATTCCCCAGCAGAGTCGCCAGTTCTGTGACCGGTGGAAATAGAACTGACTGTTTAACGCTGGTTCGCGAAATGTCGCGGAAGCAAGAGTCGCCACCGTCTTTTATTTTCTCCAACATGGACAGGACAAAAGCACAGCAAAATTCCTTATGAGAACGTTTCTCGGTTCGGGAGGTAGATTTATAGAAAGGGAAGGTGTTAGCACCCTTTCTATCCATGGTTATCCATGGGCTCTTAGGTACTTGCTCTTATGTTTTCAAAATGTGAGTGGGTTTGAAAAAGTTTCATTGAAAGATTTCTGAATAACTCTTGTATCTGTCCTCAAGAGTGTTTGAAAATTTTTTGTTTTGAAAGCTTTTGAAAGTGTAAGGTGTGAAAAGTATTTTGTTTGTTTTTGAAAAGAGCAAGTACCCATGAGTCATCTACCTACCCTAAGGAATTAAGCTGTGTAAGTGTCCTTTAGGTAGTGCCATCCCACCATTGAGAGGTAGGTAGCACCACCGTTGGAGGCGTTCGGGTCAATTCGATTGTAGGGACAGTGTGGTCACCGAAGCAACAGTAGGACAGCTTAGAAGCTACCCTTATGTCCTAGATCCTTTTTAATCCGAGGCAACCGTTTCGAGGCAACTGTTTCGAGGCAACTGTTTCGAGGCAACTGGATCATGGACATAAGGACCGCTAAAACCTCCTATACTTGACGACCACGTTTCGAAGGCAACGAGTGAGGCGTACCCTAGAAGTGGTGTGTGCATTGTGTGTTGTATTCATGTTATGTTTGTCTTTGTTATTAGTGAGCTACGAGTTGTTTTTATTTACATACATTCTTTCATGCAAGTTTAGCAGTTAAGGGGGTGCGGAAAGTAAATTGCGGAAACATAAATCCTACGCTATTACATCCGGAGGCAATTACATAATAATCAAATTGTGCGCGAATAAAAATTAAATCGGAATGTTCTAAGGGTGTTGACCCTTTTAAGAAAAAGAAATTGATTTTTTGTCTTTTTGTAATTAAAATGAAATTAAAACTAACTAATGGCTAATTAATTAATTTAATTAAAAGAAAATATTTTTTTGTTTTTATGTTTTTTATGGAATAAAATAAAAAGAAATAAAACTAAAAGTTAATTTCACCTAATTCTAGATCTATTTTAATTATTTAAGAAAAGGAATTAAAATTGCCTAATTAAACTATTTTAGTTAATATTTATTTACAAAATAAAATAATAATAATAATAATAATGATGATGTTAATTCTTTTTGGATTTTTTTATGAAAATGTGTTAATTGGTTAATTTGTTAATAATAATAAAATAAAAAAGGTTAGAAATTAAATTGGAAAATAAAAAATGAAAAGAAAAGAATAAACCAAATGGAGGGGGTATTGGGCCAGGAATGGGGGTGTGTTGTTGAAACTAGAATCAAGTGTGCAAGCATTGACTGGGAACACCATGGTCCACGCCTCATGGCCATCAGATTGGCGTTAGTGGCCACTTGGCAGGATGATCACTTGAGATGCATGATGGACGCTGTTTGGAAGCCTGCATAGGAATACCTTAGAAAAAATAATATTGAGTTTTGGGGCATCTCAAAGCAATTGAACCATACCATTAGTTTCCTGTGGACTCATACAACACAAAACAAGCAACAAATTATGTTAATGATGCATGAACAAATGAATTTCGATTCCAAGAAAATTGTGCAAACCGTGAGTTCGTGTGAGGCGATTCCTTAGGCCTGAGCGCTTGGTTTTGATTCCAAAAGACTCCTGAGAGTTCCTGCAAAGTGTTAGAAACGAGAAAAGGCTTCGAATTGCCTTGGAAGGTGGATTTCAGTTTTGACTTTTTGCTTGATTTTTTTTTAATATGATTTTTTTCGTTTTAGAGATGCTTAGGGTTTCTTTGTATATGTATGAGGAATGATTTAGGTTAGAAAAACTGGCCCAAAATCCATGTATTAATGCCTTTCAATATTTGATTTTCAAGCATCTTTTTTCAATCTTTTCCATACCAATCTTATGCCAATCATTGAAGATTCTTTCCCTTTTGAGTGTGCACGAAATCTTGAGCTCATAAAGAGTGAATATGCTGTATAAAAAGATTTGGAAAACATGATTTGCTATTTTTGTCATATTTTATTTTAATTAAATGAATTAATAATAATAATAATTCAAATAATTAATCAAAAATGATAAAATAACTCCCTTGGATGTCAATGGGTCGTGCATGGCCTTTGGGTGATGATTCATGGAAGAAATTGAGGCCCATTAGCAATTTTGAGGCATTTGAAGCAAAGTTGACTTTTCAAAATTCCCAAAAATCTCCCAACTTCCACAAGGCATAGCTTACTCAATTTTTAAGCTTTGATCATGTTCTTGGACATTTTGGAAAGGTCTTGAAGTCCTCTAACCAATGTCTTTGGTCCCATGTCATTTTTATTTACCAATCTCAAGTTATGGTCTTTGACTTAAAGTGCCTTTTTGTTGACTTTTGAAAATGACCTATAATGTTGAGATTGATAACTTTTTGTGAGAGCATTTCTTGGACTTGAAGTGTGAAGATGCGTTGTAGGAAATGTCATTCTCTTCAAAATGAGCTTTGGATGGAATTTTTCTGATAAACCATGTGGAAGTTATGCCTTGGTCAATTTGCAGTTGACTTTTTCAACTGTCCAAATATAGAAACTTTTGCATCTTGAGACCTTTTGAGCCATGCTTTGAGAATCATGATCAAGAATTGATCAAATGATGTTTGTGGCTTCAAAATAAGATGTTGACCAAAATTTTTGACTTTTGACTGTCAAATGACCATTTTGCCCCTACAGTTGACTGTTGAGCAATTAGGGTTTTTGACTGTGCAATTTTGTGCTGTAAGTCTTGAACCTTGGCATAAGGATGCTTGACAATGTTTATAGGCATGTGGGACTTGTTTGGACCCTTGGAAACTTCAATTTCTTTGCCAGAACCAAAACCCTAATTTTTGACTGTTAGGAGGCCATTGGATTGTGCAACCTTTGGGAGATTTTGAAGCATGCTCTTAGCAAATCTTGAAGAATATGGGAGGGCAAATTTTGGGGTACAACAATACCCCACATAGAAAAAGGCCACGGGGAAGAAATAACATTGAGAAGCATCAGAGGCACATGAATCTTGTCAGCATAAATCTAACACTTATGGCACTTCTTCGCAAATTTGTAACAGTTAGATTCCATTGTCAGCCAATAGTAACCTGCCCTAAGCATCTTTTTGCCATTGAATGTCCATTGACATGGGTACCAAAGGAACCTTCATGGATCTCATGCATCAATATGTCCGCTTCGTGTCTATCCACACATCTGAGTAAAACCATGTCATAATTTCTTTTGTATAACACGTCTTCATTGAGGAAAAATCTTCCAGCCGACCTTCTTAATGTATTTCTATCTTTGTTCGACACACAACCGGGTATTCCTGAGTCTGCAGAAAATGCTTGATATCATAATACCAAGGTTTTCCGTCTGACGTTCCCTCCGTCACAAACACATGAGCTGGACTATCCAGATGTCGAACTGTGATATGAGGTACATCATTCCAAGCATTTACTTGGTACATAGAGGCCAAAGTGGCTAAAGCATATGCCATCTGATTCTCATTTATGGGAACATGATGGAATTTAACTTTATTGAAGAAAGGTAATAATCTTCTTGCATAATATTTGTAGGGAATCAAGCCAACGTGACGAGTATCCCATTCTCCTTTGATTTGATTTTGAAGCAACCGACAGAAAACACAGAGCCACCACAGAACTTTATTTATCCTGAAGGAAGGGGAAATATCGATAAAACCACAAGGGAATGGATAAGATGGTCTTGCGACCAAGAGAAATTGTAAGGGAGTCGACTATGCGAGGGGGAGGTATTAGCACCCCTCACATCTATTGTACTCAACAGAATCCATCTTGTTTGTTTGTCTCTAAGGGTGTGTTTATCTATAATTATACTTGCTTAAGGGGAAAGGAATGGTTTTTATTATTGCGTTCGTGAGGGTTTCGCGACCCTTTTCTTACGTATCCAGTGAAGGAATCAGAACACCATAGTTCCTCTAGAAAATGGTTAGTTTGTTGGTGTTTTTTAGTGGGCGACGTTAACGCACACATTCTAGCAATAGGCACAACCGGTATTGTGGTAGAACGAAGATAACATGCCCTTTGGGGAGTTTTGATTTGTTGAGTGTTTTACGAGTTTTAAAATAAGTTCAAATAATGATTAAATGTTTTTGGATTTTGGATTTGTGAATGTTAATTTTTAATTACAAAAGAAGAAAAGGTTAAGAGGGAGACTATAAAATACCTAATGTTGTCATGCATGGGTTTCATCCTAAGGTCTAATTAGTTCACATCTTGAAGAAGAGGAAGCTATCATCCTAAGGGAGCGTGTTATAGGTAAATGGAGGCGGTGTTTGTGAACAGCGGTTGTGTGTGGTGATCATGGCACAAGTGACAAAATGTGTGGTATTAGGAGAGGTGTAAATGGAATGCTCGGGGTAAGGGAATGAATTGGGTTATGATTAACCAAGGGGTGTACTTGATTAATCTCGTGAGAGTAGGTTCTCCTACCCTCAACCATGAGACCCTTTGTGCATGGAGACACTTGGTATATAGATCAAAGTGATTGATTCGGGTTATGGTTAACTAATGGCAAAACTTGATTAACCTCGTGAGAATGGCCATGCCCAAACTCAACTATGAGACCCTTCAAGAAGATGCTTGGTATATGGAGCAAGGGGAGAGAAATTGCTTCAGTGGATAAGATAAAAATTCCATAGAAGGTGGCTATATGCATGCTCCTAAAAGAGTGGAACTAGCATGGCACTAGTATTCTAAACGACCGATTGAAACAATCGATCGAATAGTTGTCATTGTAGAAAAGCCCATGACCAAACTATGAAATGTGTGCGGGTGTGCATTTTGACAGTGGATACCTGCTCATTGATGATGATCCCAAGAGGAGGCCAAGTGTTCTACTTTGGACAAGATATGAATGATCAGAAATTTAAACATACAGAGAAAAATAGCAAAAGAACAAAATTCTAAATTATTACAGACCATATGGGGATGGGGGTACAAGTTTGATGAATGGGGATGAATAAGATCGAAAGTTCGATTAAGAATTCAATTAATCAAGCAATACAACCAAATCGAAAACTAACAAATAAACTACTTAATTTATCTACAAAAATTATCTATTCTAAATGGCTATTCAAGATAAAATAATAAAAGCAAAATTTAGTTTAATAAGCTATTAAAAAAAAGGTAATCAAATTTTTGTGTTTTCTGGATTAAAGTAAATATTAAAATAAAAATTAATAAACTAATTCTGAAATGCTTATTATTAAGATTTTTATTAAGTAAAGAAAATTAAAAGAAAATCGAATCTTAATTCAAAAAACAATTTTGGTATATATTTTTAATCAAATTAAATAAATAATAAATTAACACCCAATTTAAAATATTCTAATATTAATTTTGTGATTTTTCATTTAAGGAAATTAGAAGTCAAAAGGAATTAAAAACCTATTATAATTTTTTTGCTATTTATCCGTGAGAAGAAAATATATCACAAGAAAAAATTAGTAACAAGAAATTTAAACAAAACGTTAAAATAAAACAATAGAAATCACAGGGAGGCGCAAAGCCTAGTTCAGGGGTATGTGTGACTAGAAAAACCTAGGCGTTAAGGCCCAATAGAATGGTCCAAGAGGTTTATGATAGTATTTTTTTGTTTATTTTAAAACAAGTTTTCAAATAAAACACCAGGCCCAAGGGGTGTGGTTCGGCGCAGAAAGAGTGCATGGCCATCAAGTCTAATTAAATTCTATCTAGCATATTTTTTTTAATTATTGAAATATTAGATTAATAAAAAAACAAGGACGAACTGAAAGGGGAAGTTCCTGCGTGAAATTAGGGTTGAGATTGAGACTCAATAGCTTCCTTTGAACCCAACTCTCCCTCCTCTCTTCTTGTCTCACGACATCGTTCAACATCACCTTCTCCCACCATTGATCTGAAGCTTCTTTGTTCGCCATCATCTCATCCTCTCTGCTCGGCTTGCTTTGCCACCTCCATCAATCTCTTACTCATGACGGCGCGACCTCGCTCTACCTCATATTTTTCGTCTTTCTTCCGATTTTGTTCTTGATCTCAACCACAATGTCTCCTATTTCAATGATGTAAGAGAAAAACATAGCAACGTAAGGGAAAAATTAAAAGGTGTTATCTATCTGAGATGAGTTCGATGCTTCGTCCACACTGTTGCGATGACAAGAAATCAAATATCGCTCCGCGGAGTTTCGGGTATGGTTAACAAATATTCTTCCTTCTGCTCCTTAACTCCTTCTTTCTGAAATTGATTTGAAATTATGTTTTGAGATTACTGTCATTCTTGTTGGTGTTGGTTCATGCGGTTGCTGGCTTTATGGTTTTGCTGGTTCATATGGTTTCTGGCTTTAGGTTTTGCTGGTTCATATGGTTGTTGGCTTTAGGTTTTGCTGGTTCATGTGATTATTGGCTTTACAGTTTTGCTGGTTCATGTGGTTATTGGCTTTAGGTTTTTCTAGTTATGTTTTGCATTTTTTACTTGCTAATTCTCTCTGGTTTTCTGGCTCGGTAAAATCTCTCTCTCTCTCGGTTTGCTGGCTGTGTGAAAAAATCTATCTTTCTCAGTTTTTTTGGCTTGGTAAAAAATCTCCCTTCTCAACGGAACAGTGACCCTTCTTATCATGAGATAAGGGTGGAAAATTGGAGGGAATTTTGTGAATTTGAACATTGTTAGTATGCTGACTTTGGGATTTTTGAGTACAGGTTCTGTTTGCCTATTTTGACATCATTTTCAGGCTGTTTAGAGTAGGTGCGGCATAGATGAGGTGCAGGTTTTGCAGGCTGTTTGGGCTGTTGTATGGGCTAGGTGATATCTTTTCAAGCCTATTCTTTTTTTGTAAACAAAACAGTTGTAGTTCGTATTTCACATTATAATCCCTTTTGTAAATTATCCATAAAAAATGTAACTTGAATGATATTTCTTTGAATTGTATGAATGACAAATTTGTTGTATGGAAATCAATCAACTCTTGAATCTTGATAAACACAAAGAAAAATGGAAATTCCCACTTGGATGATTTGACTGATACACCTCACTTTTGTAACTTGAAATTTAAGAAATCAATCATGACCTTTGTAACATGTATTTCAAGTAAACCACGCATTTTGTATTTCAGTCCTCAATCTTCATATCACGTCTAAACCAAACTTTCACTCTCAACCAGAACTTTAACTTGGATATCCAAACCACAAGTAACTTGTAACTTAAGCAACAAAGACATGCCTTGATCATCATGAACTTTCAACCTTATTTCTTATGCCCAGATTCCACATTCGTCAACTTAAACTTCAAACTCTTGACTCGGTGACTTGGAGATCTTAAGAAGAAAGCTTGAAGTGCGAGGAGATGAAATCCATAACCAAATGTACTTGACTTCGAGTTATCTTTGAGGCAGGCGAAAGAAACATTTCATAAAAATCCAGGGATCCAAAGCCCTGGCATCTTGACAAACAATAAGGAAATAAACCCTAATCCAGGCTCTGATGAATTCGAGTGAGAAACAGCCTTGTAACTTGATGAGAAAGAAATCCATGATACCTCAAAACTTCATTCAACGATACACTAATCGAGAACCAGATGAATTTGCCTTTTACCTGATAAAGAAAACCTTAAACCAAAGTTAAACATAAGGATGGCACAAACCCAATGCTTTGAACCAAAGCGCCTGATTCCATGAGATGCATGATATGCAAAAGACTTAGTGAAAATGATGCAAATGGGATGCAAAGTTCATGCCAGACAAAAGTAACAAGAAGGGAAATTTTGGGGTATGACAGCTGCCCCTATTTAATCGTCTTAAACCTGAAGGTGAGATTGGCCTAAGCCTTTCGAAAGTTCAATGTGGAAGATCATTAAATACTAGGACCTGAAATTTTCCCTGGAGAGATGGTGTGAGTGTTATTTATTTGTGGCGTCCGTTGGGGATGGAAAAATTTGTTTTCTGGTGGACTGGACATGATGGGTAAAGGCTGCTTGAAAAATGAGAGTTTGTACTAGGGTAATGGTGCCAATACAAGGTTCTCAAGGAAGTGGGCGTTAAAGTGACTGAAAGGATATGGTTGATGATGTCGTGGTAATTGAAGGTAGGATTGCTAACAACATAAAAACTTAAAGATAATGAGACAACAAAGAATCTATCGTGTGGGATTCACGACTCAAAAAAAAAGTAAAGACAACGGGTAAGGATTGACGTATGATCTATGACTCGAGAGAAAGGAGGTCATGAGGGTAAGACCGACGAGCGACCTACGACCCAAGAAAAGATGACACGAGGGTAAGATCTACAGATGACCTATGAGCCAAAATAGGATAAAGCGGATGTAAAATCTACGGACGATCTACGACCTTAAAAAGATAACGTGAGGGTAAGATATATGGACGACCTACGAAACTAAGATGAAGATAACACGGGGGTAAAGTCTATGGACGACCTACGACCCAAGAAAAGATAACATGAGGGTAAAGTCTATGGACGACCTACGACCCTGGGAATGATGATGTGAAGGTAAGATCTACGAACAATCTACGACCTTAACAATGATAACGTGAAGGTAAAGTCTATGCACGACCTTCGAACTCAAATAAGTAATGCAAAGGTAAGATTACGGACGACCTATGAACTTAAAAAGATAACGTGAGGGTAAAGTCTATGGACGACCTACGACCCTAAAATGATAATGCGAAGGTAAGATCTACGAGCGACCTACGACCTTAAAAATAAGATGAGGAAAGGGTAAAGTCTATGGACGACCTACGACCCTAAGAGAGATAAAGTGAAGGTAAGATCTACGGATGCCCTATAACCTTAACAATGATAACATGAGGGTAAGATCTACGGATGACCTACGACTCTATAGGATAAAGCGAAGGTATGATCTACGGATGATCTACGACCTTAGGAAAAGTAAAGTGAGGGTAATATCTACAGACAATCTATGATCTTAGGAAAAGATAATGTGAGTATTGAGAGTTGGAGAGCACGACGTATCGGCACCATGGCTTATTTTTGGTTGGTAGTGTAATGACAGATGTTAACTTGGAATTATAAGGATAATACTATTTGTGGGGATGTTTTGTTGACTTAGGATTGATTTGGGATTGAGGTACCAAATCTGGCTCATGCTTCATATGCATCTTGAAGTGTGGCATGATGATCCATGGATATGCTATGCGTTTGAGGATGAAATGTAATATGAAGTGATGATTATAGTATGCAAAGTGCAAAATTTTAGGCTCATTGGGGCCCGTTGCCCATTGTCTTGAGATACCGATATGGATTGATGCTTGAAAACTGAGAGAAACGAGTTAGCCTTATCAAGTTCACTGGGGATTAAATCTTGCCGAGGAGGAGTAGCTTGATTTGAATTTCTTCATATCCTGGACTTCTTGTGAATGAATGAAATAGAGACGTGGATCTCATCAAATTCCCCAAGTTTCTCGAAGTGGGAGAATCGGGTGCTCAAATGTCTGTAAGAAGGTGACGAGGATGAAAGCTTGGTCAAGGTGACCGTTACGACTTGCTACCTGCATAGAAAACAGACACTTGAACACCATGGCATTACCTTGAGATGCCTTCATATCCATGTAATATAGTGTTTCACATCTTAGCTTGTGATTACTATTGCCTTATTGTTTTCAATGCAATGCTTAACAAAGAATTTAAATCACAATTCGCATACGAAAATAAAGTAAAAGGACATAACAACAGATTTTTGGTGGAAGGGTAAATTTTATTAATGAGCTTGGCTTGTGAATAGGCATTTGTACATGGAGGCAACTCCTTAATGAGAAGGTTGCGAAGAAAAGACAAAATACAACGAGTAAAATGGCAATAAGAAAATCTCGAACTTCCATTAAAACTGATATTGCTATAGTTCCCATATCATGGATCTCCTAGTGTTGTGCTTCCGAAGGATAATAGTTGAATTGATCCATCCCGTTCTAGGAGGGTGTACTTCTCATTCGTGAAGAGTTTTCAGACTGCAGTCTCTCGCTTTTTGTTCCTAATTTTTTCTTGGATCGCCCTTTCAGGTTTTCAATCCACTAGGACACCCATTTTTGCCTAAGCCGCCCTTTCGGGTTTTCAAATTAGCGGGTTTTTCTTTTTTTTCTTTTTTAGCCCTAATTTTTCCTAAGCCGCCCTTTTGGGTTTTCGACTTAGCGAATCTTTTTATGTGTAGTATTTTTAGACTGAGTCCGAATTGACTGGAAGTGGAACTTCTTCCCCATCCATGTTTGTTAGGATTAGAGCACCTCCTGAGAATGCTTTCTTCACGATGTACGACCCCTCATAGTTGGGAGTTCACTTGCCTCTTGGATCAGTGTGGATTGGGAGAATCTTCCTTAAGACCAGGTCACCTGTGTGGAACTATCGAGGTTGAATCTTCTTGTCAAATGCTCTCTTGAGACGATGTTGATATAACTGACCGTGACAAATGGCTGCTAGGCGCTTTTCTTTGATGATATTGAGTTGGTCGAGCCTTATTTGAATCCATTCAGCTTCATCAAGTTTAGTATCCATCAGAACCCTCAAGGAAGGAATCTCCACTTTGACTGGGAGCACCGCATCCATACCATAGACTAGTGAAAAAGGAGTTTCCCCAGTGGAAGTACGCACTGAAGTTCGATAGTCGTGCAGGGTAAAAGGCAACATCTCATGCCAATCTTTATATGTTCTAACCATTTTCTAGACAATCTTCTTTATGTTCTTGTTAGCAGCTTCGACTGCCCCATTAATTTTAGTCTGATAAGGTGATGAATTATGGTGCTCAATCTTAAATTCTTCACACATTTTGTTCATCATTTTATTGTTGTGATTCGACCCGTTATTAGTGATAATCTTGTTAGGAGTTCCATACCAGCATATGATTTCTTTCTTGATGAAACGAGTGACAACTTTCTTGGTCACATTCTTGTACGAAGCCGCTTCCACCCACTTGGTGAAGTAGTCAATATCAACAAGAATGAACCTATGTCCATTTGAAGCGCTCGGCTCGATGCGTCCAATCATATCAATGCCCCACATTGCAAAGGGCCATGGTGAATTCATCACATTCAAAGGAGTGGGAGGAACATGTATCCTATCCGTGTAAACCTGACATTTGTGGCACATCTTCGCATATACACAACAATCACTTTCCATCGTCATCCAGAAATAACCTGCTCGTAGGATTTTCTTGGCCATGGAATATCCACTGGCATGAGTCTCAAAAGAGCTCTCATGTATTTCTCGTATAATGGATTTTGCTTCGTGTCTATCCACGCATCTGAGCAGAACCGAATCATAGTTTCTCTAGTACAGAACGTCTCCTGACAGTAAAAACTTGGATGCCAACCTTCTGAGAGTCCGCTTATCACAAATTATAGCACCCTCGGGGTACTCTTGCTTCTCAAGATACCTTTTGATGTCGAAATACCACGGCTTTTCGCCCGACACATCTTATGTTGTGAGACAATGAGCAGGGAAAATGTGTGTTGGCTCTTTGTAACAAAAGATTCTTATATTGGGTGCATGATTCAGATATCTAACTTTGAACATGGCTGCTAAAGTGGCCAGAGCATCTTCCAGTTGATTTTCTTCTCTAGGAATGTGCTCGAAGGTAATCTCATCGAAAGCGGGAAACAACTCTAATATGTAATCTCGGTATGGAATTAAATTAGGGTGTCGTGTATCCCAATCACCTCATACTTGATGTATTACTAAGGCAGAGTCCCCATAAACTTCAAGAATCTTGATCTTCGAATCAATGGTTGCTTCAAGACCCACTACACAAGCTTCGTATTCAGTGACATTATTCGTATAATCAAAACATAACCTGGCTGTGAAAGGTATGTGAGTGTTGCACAGAGAGGTCAGAACTGCCCAATGCCATGGCTAATAGCATTTCATGCACCATATAATGTGAGAGTCTATCGCTCCCTTGGTTTGGGTCCTCCTTTATCATCAAGTTTCATAACGTCCTCGTCTGGAAAATCGAACTTCATTGACTGATACTCTTCCAATGGCTGGTGAGCGAGATGATCATCAAGAATGCTACCTTTGATAGCCTTTTGTGTGATGTACTGGATGTCATACTCAGACAAAAGCATTTGCCACCGAGCCAATCTCCCTGTAAGTGCTGGTTTCTCAAAGTTGTACTTTATCGGATCCATCTTAGATATCAGAAGTCTAGAATGTGTCAACATATACTGCCTCAAACGTCGAGCTGCCTACGTAAGAGCACAACAAGTCTCCTCAAGTAAGGAATACCTTGATTCACAATCAGTAAACTTCTTGCTCAGGTAATAGATGTCGTGTTCTTTTCGTACAGTATCATCATGTTGTCCGAGCACACAACCCATAGATCCTTCAAGCACCGTTAAATACATAATGAGAGATCTCCCGGGAACTGGAGGTATGAGTATTGGTAGTTCCTGAAGGTACTTCTTAATCTTTTCGAAGGCCTCCTGGCAACTTTCATCCCAACGGACATCTTGATTCTTGCATAGGAGTTTAAAGATGGGTTCATAGGTAGTGGTAAGGTGAGAAATGAAACTGGATATGTAATTCAACCTTCCCATAAAACCTCGTACTTCCTTTTCATTTCTTGGTGCCAAAATATCCTGTATTGCTCTTACCTTGTCTGGATCTACTTCAATCCCTCGCTGACCTACAATAAAACCAAGTAGCTTGCCTGATCGAACTCCAAAGGTGCATTTGTTGGGATTGAGCCTTAACCTGAACTTTCGTAGACGATCAAACAACTTCTGCAAATGGATCAAATGTTCTTCCTCAGTTTGTGATTTTGCGATCATATCATCCACATACACCTCAATCTCATTATGAATCATGTCGTGAAACAGAGTCACCATAGTATGCTGATATGTCGCACTAGCATTTTTGAGACCAAAAGGCATGACCCTATAGAAAAAGGTACCCCAAGGAGTTGTGAAAGTTGTTTTATCCATGTCCTCAGGAGCCATCTTTATCTGATTGTAATCTGAGAACCCATCCATGAAAGAGAACACTGAAGACTGAGCAGTATTATTAACCAATACATTAATATGAGGCAACGGGAAATCGTCCTTCGGGCTTGCTCTATTAAAGAATCGATAGTCAACACACATGCGTACCTTACCATCCTTCTTAGGTATAGGCACAATGTTAGCAATCCAAGGTGGATAATTTATCACAGATAGGAAACCTGCATCAAGTTGTTTCTGAACTTCTTCTTTGATCTTCAAGGCCATGTCAGGTCTGGTCCTTCTCGGCTTATGCTTTACGGGATGACATTCTGGCTTGAGTGGCAATCTGTGCATCACTATATCAGTGTCTAAACCGGGCATGTCTTCATGCGACTAGGCGAAGATGTTAGCATACTCTCGAAGAAACTCAATCAACCCCTTCTTTTCTTCACTTTCAAAGGCAACACCTATCTTAACTTCTCTCTTTACCTCTTCTGTACCGAGATTGATGACTTCTGTTTCTTCTTGATATGGCTGGATGACCTTCTCTTCCTGTCTCAAGAGTCTTGCTAGTTCTTCGGGGACTTCACAATCTTCCCCACTATCTTCGTTAGCATGGTCAACTTAATTCTCAAGGATATAAGGAACCATAGCATTATCATTTCCGATGGAGTTCGAAATGGATCTTCATGATTGATGATTTTATGTTTTATTTTAGAAAGTGTAAGAAAATATTTAGAATATGAAAAGAAAAGTATTGCCATTTTTATTTTTTTGAAAAAGTAAAAGTAAAAGAAAAGACAGGGAACAAGATTGTATGCAAAAGTGCAATTTTTCATTCAATTTTAAATGGAGATTGAAACATAAGGGGTCCCTTCAACAAGCTGTCACTATGCCTTGGGCAGGACATATGACTTAAATGGAAACAAAAAATTACACATCAAGGAAAACAACTTCAGGGATGTCCACGATAGTCCAATTGTTGAGCTCCTGGTCCGGCGCAACCTGATAGATAAATCTGGAAACATCTTCATCGGCACCTTCATCATCTATCTAGAGCACTTGTCCTTCTTTGCTTGTGCCAGCACTGACGAACACTTCAAAAATTGGGGGAACCTGCCTTCCTTTGAGAGGAACCCAACCAGCTTGCACGGAGGATGATGGGTGATACCCAAGACCATAACGATCTTTCTTCTCTGGTACTTCAATCAATTTTCCCCAGCTATCATGGGGTGGTCTAGCTTCTATGAGGGCTTTGACATCCTTTAAAGAGGCCAGGGGTGCTTCAGACTTATTACCTTCCACGACAGGGAACTTGTCAACAGTAACAATCTCTAGAGCTTGAAAGGGCAACTTCTACACCTCACCTTCCACTTCCATATAACGGTAGGTTGTCAGATTGTTAATCATTATATCTTCTTCTCTACAAACGATGAAAACTTTGTCATTTACAATGAACTTCAGGCGTTGGTGAAGAGTAGATGTCACAGCTCCTGCCACATGGATCCATGGGCGACCCAAAAGGCAAGTATAGGTTGGACAAATGTCCATAACATAGAATGACAAATAGAAAGTGTGGGGACTAATCTTGATAGGCAAGTCCACTTCTCCATCCACAAATCTCCTTGAATCGTCAAATGCTCAAACACTTAGGGTGGAAGGCCTCATCATTACCCCGTCCATATTCAGCTTAAATAGAGTAGCCTTAGGCATCACATTGAGTGAAGAACCCGTATCTACCAAAACATGAGATAAAACTGCATCCAAACATTTCATAGAAACGCGTAGCGCTTTGTTGTGGGCTCTGCCTTCAACTGGGAGCTCATCATCATAGAAACCCAAACAATTTCCCACAACAATATTGGTTACAATCCCTTCAAACTGGGCCACAGAGATGTCTTGAGTAACATGGGCAGAACACAGAATCTTTAGTAAAGCATTGCAGTGGGTCTCAGAACACAAAAGGAGAGACAACATGGAAATCTTGGACGGCGTTTGGTTGAGTTGATCCACCACTTTGTAGTCACTTCTCTT
The DNA here is from genome assembly GCA_948472305.1 of Vicia faba. Classification (NCBI taxonomy): domain Eukaryota; kingdom Viridiplantae; phylum Streptophyta; class Magnoliopsida; order Fabales; family Fabaceae; genus Vicia; species Vicia faba. The sequence goes on along the minus strand of OX451740.1, from coordinate 482,656,077 downwards.
AAGAATCCTCAAAATCTGCTCCGCTTCTTGTCCTACAGAAGGTTCAGGCTGACTATCAATCACTTGATTTCCCCTAGCCTTGGCTAGAGCATCACTTTTAGTTTCTTTGGGAGGTGGTGGTGGCGGAGAAAAGATCCGGCCACTACGAGTCATGTTACTGGTTCCTGCAATGTTGGTAATATTCTTGTCAACCACTGGGGGACACTCGTACTTCTTTCCATGAATATAGACCACATTATACTCCCACGGAACTGCCTTCGAGTTGTTTCTTAGAGGAGGAATGGGAGCTTGAATTGTAGCGGGGGTAGCGGGAGCTTGAATCATTAATGGGGTAGTAGGAGCCTGAATTGTCAACAGGGTACCTGGTGTTGCTGAAAAGCTTCTCGGATAATAAGGAATTTCCAAGACATCAATCTCTTCTTCTCGGAATATCTTCTCTATTTGCAGGACACCTTCATCCATTAGTTGTTGGATAATCGTCTTCAAACTAGTACACTCTTCAGGTTTAGAGGAACATGTTAAGCAAAAATCCTGGAGTTCTTGCAGCACCTCATGCTCCAAGAAATGTTCTCTAACAGTTCCTAATGGCATCTTGATCTCGTCGACCTTGGTTACCAGAGTCAGTTCGCTACTTTCTTCAATAGCATTGACCGCTGCCCCTGGGTAAGGAAACATGGGATTATTCTGAATATTGGGACCAACAGGGTTGAAATTTTGGCCTTTGCATCGAGGAGGTCTAGAACTTTACATTTGAATGCTCTATAATTCTCAATCGTGTGGCTTGGGGATCCAGAATGAAATTCACAATGAGCATTAATGTCATACCCCCTAGGGAGAGGGTTTGGTGGTGGACCAAGTTCACGTAGTTGATCCAACTGATTGGCAAGTAACTGAGGGAGAAGCTGAGCATAGGACATAGGAATGTGATCAAATCTTTGTTCAGGCACTCTTTGTCTTTGTGGAGATCTCGGACCTTGAGGTTGTTGATTTTGTTGTTTATAAGTTGGAGGAGGTGCAAATTGTTATTGTGGAAGATACTATGGTTGAGGAGTGAAAGGTCGTTGTTGGTAAATTCAGGGTGCTGGAGTTGTAGCAGCATACACTTGAAGAATAAATTGACTAGGAACAACATCAGGTGTTGGAAAATAAGGAAATCAGACTTGAGGATATGCAGGAGCTTTTCCTTGGTTGATTGTGATAGCACTAGTCTCACCTTCTTTCTTCTTGACAAAACCAAAAATGGCTTCCTACCAATGCTAGTATTGTTTGTTGGTATTGTTAGGGATACCTTGGATCGTTCCAGCCTTGATACAAGTTTCAACACGTTCTCCAATAATGACCATATCAGAGAATGAAGTAGAGGTATTGTTGAGCATATGTTGGAGATAAGGACCTCGTAGAGTACCCATAAACAAATCAATCAGTTCACGATCCAAGAGAAGAGGTTGGAGCCTTGCATCCAGTTCACGCCACCTTTGAGCGTACTCTTTGAACGAGTCCTCATATTTTTGTATCACCCCTTGAAGTTGAGTGCGGCTAGGAACCGTGGCAATATTATAATGGTAATGTTTCAAAAAGGCGTCAGAAATTTCTCCCCAAGTACTGACATGAGTTCTTTCTAGTTGCATATACCAGTCCAATAGTGCCCCGATCAAGCTATCTTGGAAGAAGTGCATGAGTAACGGTTCATTTTCAGCATAGGCAGCCATCTTGCGACAGTAGGAACGGAGATGAGTCTCTGGGCAGGAAGTGCCTTTGTATTTGTCAAAATCAGGAACCTTGAACTTGGGAGGAATAACTACCCCAGGCATGAGACACATTGCAACATTATTGAATCCAGAAGCCTTGATACCCTCCATGGCTTTGAGACGCTTTTTGAGAGCATGGTACATTTTTGCAGTTTTGGCAACTCCAGTGGCAAGATTCACTTGGGGTTCATCAAGATCAATGACATCGTGATGATTGTCAACATCATTCCTAGGATCTCCAGTAGGGGTCTTGAGATTTGCATTATCATTCCTCCCATTAGCAGAAGTGGAGCGAGCAACAGTAGCAAGCTTGGCAACACTTTGATGTAACTCTTCTTGACCCTTGATAACAGCATGAAGGGTTTCCATAAGCTGATCCATGTGAGTGCATATGGTGTCCATATCTCGGGAGAGAGTATTTTGATTCTCTTCAAAAATATCCATAAGTCTTTGCTGGTTGCTTCTTGTACGATAGGGATGTGGAGAAGTCGTCTTTGTTGTTTACTAGAGTCTATCAGAAAAGGGACCCCAATGTGTTTTTGTTGTGAAAAATGAATGCATGATAGTATGAATGAATGTTTTATCTTCATTTCTGAGGAAGCCCAAAGACTCTTCTATCTTTGAAAATTTTGTTTTCCATTTTGAAAATCTATACCAACGAGACTTGTCTTTGGACTTCCTTAGATATGCGATATATATGCATGATGATATGATGTCATGGTATGCTATGGCATGAAGTTCCAGCTCCACATATTTTGGATAATTGCTGTGTAGTCCCTTGCATAAGCTGAAGGTAACAGGATCAAAATTCTGAAGTCACAGGCATGGAGTCAAAGTAACCACTTGTTGTACCCCAAAATTTGCCCTCCCATATTTCTCAAAATATTTCAAGAAAAATTCACAAGTCCAACCCGGCGCGTCATATTTAGGTATTCTTTCGCCAAGATATCTCTGATAACGTATTCTCAAATTCAGGTTCGGCTCAAGAGTCAATTCTTTAAAGAAGGTATCCGAATGTGTGAGTTTTCTCAAAGAAATATGGTGAAAAAGTGTGCTGAAAGTGCAGTTTTTACGCGCTAAAAAATTCATAACTTGAAGATCGTGACTCGTTTTGAACCCATTCCGGTGGCCAAAATTCCGTCTTGACATTATCTACGTTTTCATATCTCACGACTGGAAGCCAATTTCGATCAGAAGGTCTTCAAAAATATGGATTTATCAAGTATTTTCGTACAGAAAATTTGTGACAGAAGTTTATTTGCGTCATGTTCAGAAAATCATAACTTGGTCGATTTTCATCGTATCGAGCTGGTTCCGGTGCCAAAATTTCAAAAATTGAGTTGGCTACATTTTCACAGGAGGTATCGAGTCCGGACGGTGTTCAAAAGGCCTTCATTTTTTTCTCAGAGTGTGTAACACGCCGAAAACCCTAAATGCTTCACAATCAACTGCAGGGGCAAAATGGTCATTTGACAGTCAAAAGTCAAAATTTTTGGTCAACATCTTATTCTGAAGCCACAAACATCATTTGATCAATTCTTGATCATGATTCTCAAGGCATGGCTCAAAAAGTCTCAGGATGCAAAAGTTTCTATTTTTGGACAGTTGAAAAAGTCAACTGCAAATTGACCAGGGCATAACTTCTTCATGGTTTATCAGAAAAATCCCATCCAAAGCTCATTTTGAAGAGAATGACATTTCCTACAACTCATCTTCACACTTCAAGTCCAAGAAATGCTCTCACAAAAAGTTATCAATCTCAACATTATAGGTCATTTTCAAAAGTCAACAAAAAGGCACTTTAAGTCAAAGACCATAACTTGAGATTGGTAAATCAAAATGGCATGGGACCAAAGGCATTGGTTAGAGGACTTCAAGACCTTTCCAAAATATCCAAGAACATGATCAAATCTTAAAAATTGAGCAAGATATGCCTTGTAGAAGTTGGGAAATGTTTGGGAATTTTGAAAAGTCAACTTTGCATAAAAGGGTTCAAAAATGCTAATGGGCCTCAATTTTTTCCATGAATCATCACCCAAAGGCTATGCACGACCCATTGACCTCCAAGGGAGTTATTTTCTCATTTTTGATTAATTATTTGAATTTTTATTATTATTAATTCACTTAATTAAAATTAAATATGAAAAAAATAGCAAATAATACCTTTCAAATCTTTTTGTGCAGAGATTTCACTCATTATGTGCTCAATATTTCGTGCATCATTCAAAAGGGAAAGATTCTACATGATTGGCAATGATTGGCATAAAAAAGGATTGAAAAAGATTGAAATTGATCTCATTGAAAATCCAATCTCCAAATCATCAATGCATGGATTATAGGCTGGTTTTTTTTAACCTAATTCATTCATATACATATGCACAATTGAAACTTAAAGCATTAGACACAAGAAGCTGCGCAGGAATCAAAGAACAAAATTGCATTTTTTCACAAAAAAGTTGAAAACTGTTTTGACATCTAGAGCATAATTCAAAGCTCCAAACGCATCCCAACACATTGCCAAGGGATCCAGGAAGCTTTTGCAATCGAAACCACATCTCCAGACCTCCAGAAGTGGTAGAATGACATCACCCTGTTCATAAAATTTTTCATATTCGTGTTTGAACTTTCATGCATTATTCATGTCTTTTAATGGTTGATTTATACTAATATGAATGTTCTAAAGCTAATGGTGCCCTTTGATTGAATTAATACTGCCTGTACAAGAATTCACCATGAATGCATTTTAGGGTTTCAGGAGCTTTGAATTAGGGGTTCCTTCATAAGGAAAAATTAGGCCTTAAAACCTATGCCAATGGAATCAGGACATCAAGACGAACTGAACAACCACCTCGCGCCCTTTTTATGTTTACTCATATGCTAATCTCTATTTTTATGCATTGCAGTTAGTGGGGGTTTAAAACCCCCGCTATTTACTTGTATTTACAGGAAAAAGAGGAAGACGAAGATGGCGTGTCTGAGCGTGATTGGAGGGTTTGAATGTTAGCGCGTTTTTTGTTTTGGTTCAGCATAACACGTTCTTTTCATATATATTATTCACGTTCTACTATAATAACAAAGAGACTCAATGGCCTGGATGGTTGATGCGCTGGCTTGCAGGTACTAGGACATGGGTTCGATTCCCAGGTCCCCTTATATATTTCATAATTTTTCCATTAACATGTTCCAGCGTAGCACTCATTCAAAGGAGCACCATGCATCCCAACGCCTGTGCCTGCCAAGTGTCCAGGAGACTCAATCTGATGGCCATCACGTGAAATCCACCATGCACGCCAGTCAATGGATCCACACATAATTCCTGAAAGTCAAAAAAGGCTTTATTCTTGGGCCAAAAATGCTTCAAACACACCTCCAAAAAGGGCCAGACACCCCCATGGTTTGCATATTTTTATTTTTTATTTTAATTCTCCTTTTTATTCTTTTATTTATTTTATTGTTTTATTTAATTCGCAAAAATAATTTTCATAACACAAAAATCAGAAATCAAAAAATAAAATATGTTAATATATTTAATTCATTAAATGTTTTTGTAAATAAATTTTTAATAATCAATTTAGTAAAATTAGGTTTTAATTTTAATCTTTTCTTAAAAAACTAAAATATGTAGAAATTAGGGTTTTTAGCATTTTTATCCTTTTTCTTATTTTCATTATTATTAATTATTAATTATTTTGTAAATACCCATGTAATTAATTAACTAGTGTAAATTAGGTTAAAACTTGAATATTTTTCTTTAACAATTAAAAAAATAATTTAGAACTAGGGTTTCATTTAATTCCTAATTTTAATTAATTTTCTTTATTTCATAAATACCAAAAACCATAAAAAATACCTTCTTTTCTTTATTAAATAATTAATTAATTTTTAATTTCATTTAATTTCTTTAAAGGGTCCAACGCCCTCGAACACTCGATTCTAATTTCTTTTCGCGCATTTATTTTATTTTATTCCAAATATTATGTAATTGCTCAAGCCTTGTAATAGTAATTAGGAAATTTATTTACTTTCTGCATTTTATTAAAAAACGGGTCTTTGTTAATTTGGCGATGTATAGACCCGCGCCTTGTACTAGCTTAGGACTTTATTTTCCGCACTTTAATTTCCGCACCCTTAAAACTGCTAATTGCATGAAAGAATGAATGGCCTAAATTAAAAGTAATGCGTAGCTCACCAAATGCATGATCAAAGACAAATATTAACATGAAAACAATACACAAATTCACACACCACTCTTAGGGTACGCCTCACTGTTGCCTTGCCCTCGAAACGTGGTCGTCGAGTATAGGACGTTTTAGTAAGTCCTTATGTCCATGACATGATCCAGTTGCCTCGAAACGGTTGCCTCAGAATTAAAAAGGATCAATGGCATAAGGGTAGCTTCTAAGGTGTTCTACTGTTGCTCTGGTGACCACATTGTCCCTAAAAACGAATTGACCCGAACACCTCCAACGGTGGTGCTACCTACCTCTCAATGGTGGGATGGAACTACCTTAAGGACATTTACATAGCCTAATTCCTTAGGGTAGGTAGATGACTCATAGATACTTGCTCTATTCAAAAACAAACAAAAAACTCTTTTCACACCGACACTTTTCAAAAAGCTTTCAAAACAATTTTTCAAACACTCTTGAGGACTGATACAAGAGTCGATCTGAAACTTTTAAACGAAACCTTTTTCAAACTCACTCACACTTGAAAAGCAAATATTTTGAAAACACAAATGAGCAAGTATCTAAGAGCCCATGGATAACCTTGGATAGAAAGGGTGCTAACACCTTCCCTTTCTATAAATCTACCTCCCGAACCGAGAGACAATCTCATAAGGAATTTTGCTGTGCTTTTGTCCTGTCCATGTTGGAGAAAATAAAAGACGGTGGTGACTCTTGCTTCCGCGACATTTCACGAACCAGCTTTAAACAGTCAGTTCCAGATCCACCGATCACACCACCCATAAGGTATGTACTAGGGGTTTATCACCTACCGAACAAGGTTCTAGGGAAACCTCAGAGTCTACGCTCTTCCTTTGGATATTACCAATGTCCCAATTACTCGGTAACTGGTAATATTCATAGGAAAAACTCGTCCGAGTGCAGCATCGCGTGACAACTACTTTTGGATTACTCCGTTACAGTCTCTGCACTGCACCTAAAAAGGCCAGGATGGGTTAATGGTTATATGGCCCTCAGCTTCTCGAGTTCCCATGTCGAAAGTAATGATGTCTTCCCAGTTACTCGGTAAACATCACTACTTTCAAAGGGACCTCCACTGAGTGGGGGATTTTCATGCCTCCTTCTTCGGGATTACTCCCTCAAAGTTAGCATGACTATATCGCCCGTCCTAATCCTAAATGTACCCCAAGTCTGAGTATAGGACTTATCAAATGTAATCACCCAATACCAACATCACAACGTATCCAGAATATGCGAGTAGCAACAATATATGCAATATATACAAAAGAATACAATAAGGCAATAAAGAAATAAAACAGTAAAGAAAAATAAAGCAAATAAATAAACACCCAAAAAGACAAATAAACAAAACTAGGAGAGACTCGCTAAAGGTCCCCAGTAGAGTCGCCAACTGAAGCTACTGGTAGAAAACACAGAGCTGCCACCGAACTTTATTTATCCCGAAGGAAGGGGAAATATCGATAAAACCACAAGGGAATGGATAAGATGGTCTTGCGACCAAGAGAAAGGGTAAGGGAGTCGGTTATGCGAGGGGAAGGTATTAGCACCCCTCACATACGTTGTACTCAACGGGATCCATTTTGTTTGTTTGTCTCTAAGGGTGTGTTTATCTACATTTATACTTGCTTAAGGGGAAAGGAATGGTTTTTATTATTGCGTTCGTGAGGGTTTCGCGACCCTTTGCCTACGTATCCAGTGAAGGAATCAGAACACCCTAGTTTCTCTAGAAAATGGTTAGTTTGTTAGTGTTTTTTAGTGGGCGATGTTAAAGCACGCATTCTAGCAATAGGCACAACCGGTATCGCGGTAGAACGAAGATAACATGCCCTTTGGGGAGTTTTGATTTGTTGAGTGTTTTACGAGTTTTAAAATAAGTCCAAATAATGATTAAATGTTTTTGGATTTTTGATTTGTGAATGGTAATTTTTAATTACAAAAGAAGAAAAGGTTAAGAGGGAGACTAGAAAATACCTAATGTTGTCATGCATGGGTTTCATCCTAAGGTCTAATTAGTTCGCATCTTGAAGAAGAGGAAGCTATCATCCTAAGGGAGCATGTTATAGGTAAATAGAGGCGGTGTTTGTGAACAGTGGTCGTATGTGGTGGTCATGGCACAAGTGACAAAATATGTAGTATTAGGAATGGTGTAAATGGAATGCTCGGGGGTAAGGGAATGAATCGAGTTATGATTAACCAAGGGCTGTACTTGATTAATCTCATGAGAGTAGGTGCTCCTACCCTCAACCATGATACCTTTTATGCATGGAGACACTTGGTATATGGACCAAAGTGATTGATTCGGGTTATGGTTAACCAAGGGCAAAACTTGATTAACCTCATGAGAATGGCCATGCCCAAACTCAACTATGAGACCCTTCAAGAAGATGCTTGGTATGTGGACCAAGGGGAGAGAAATTGCTTCAATGGATAAGATAAAAAGCCCATACAAGGTGGCTATATGCATGCTCCTAAAAGAGTGGAACTAGCGTGGCACTAGTATTCTAAACGACCGATTGAAACAACCGACCAAATAGTTGTCACTATAGAAAAGCCCAGGACCAAACTATGAAATGTGTGCGGGTGTGCATTTTGTCAATGGATACCTGCTCATTGATGATGAGCCCAAGAGGAGGACAAGTGTTCTACTTTGGACAAGATATGAATGATTAGCAATTTAAACATTCAGAGAAAAATAGAAAAAGAAGAAAATTCTAAATTATTACAGACCCTGTGGGGATAGGGCTACAAGTTTGATGAATGGGGATGAATCGAATCGAAAGTTCGATTAAAAATTCAATTAATCAAGCAATAAAACTAAATCGAAAACTAACAAATAAACTACTTAATTTATCTATAAAAATTATCTATTCTAAATGGCTATTCAAGATAAAATAGTAAAAAGCAAAATTTAGTTTAATAAGTTATTAAAAAAAAGGTAATCAAACTTTTGTGTTTTTTGTGTTAAAGAAAAATTAATAAACTAATTCTAAAATATTTATTATTAAGATATTTATTAAGTAAAGAAAATTAAAATAAAATGGAATCTTAATTCAAAAAAAAAATTTGGTATATATTTTTTATCAAATTTAATGAACAATAAATTAGCACCTAATTTAAAATATTCTAATATTGTTTTTGTGATTTTTCATGTAAGGAAATTAGAAGTCAAAAGGAATTAAAAAGCTATTATAATTTTTTTGCCATTTATCCGTGAGAAGAAAATATATCACAAGAAAAAATTAGTAACAAGAAATTTAAACAAAACGTTAAAATAAAACAATTGAAATCATAGGGAGGCACAAAGCCTAGTTCAAGGGTATGTGTGACTAGAAAAACACAGGCGTTAAGGCCCAATAGAATGGTTCAAGAGGTTCATGATAGTATTTTTTTTGTTTATTTTAAAACAAGTGTTCAAATAAAATACTAGGCCTAGGGGGGGTTCGGCCCAGAAAGAGTGCATGGTCATCAAGTCTAATTAAATTCTATCCAACATATTGTTTATTATTTATTGAAATATTAGATTAATAAAAAAACAAGGAGGAACTGAAAGGGGAAGTTCCAGCGGGAAATTAGGGTTGAGATTGAGACTCAACAACTTCCTTTGAACCCAACTCTCCCTCCTCTCTTCTTGTCCCGCGGCTTCGTTCAACATCACCTTCTCCCACCACTGATCAGAAGCTTCTTTGTTCTCCATTATCTCATCCTCTCCGCTCGAATTGCTTTGCCACCTACATCAATCTCTTTCTTATGACGACGCGAGCTCACTCTGCCTCAGAATATTTGTCTTTCTTCTGATTTTGTTCCCGATCTCAACCACAATGTCTCCTATTTCAATGATGCAAGAGAAAAACATAGCAACGTAAGGGGAAAATTAAAAGGTGTTACCTATCTGAGACGAGTTCGGCGCTCCGTCCACACTGATGCAATGACGAGAAATCCAAATATCACTACGCGGAGTTTCAGGTATGGTTAACAAATATTCTTCCTTATGCTCCTTAACTCCTTCTTTCTGAAATTGATTTGGAATTATGTTTTGGGATTACCGTCATTTTTATTGATGCTGGTTCATGAGGTTGCTGGCTTTACGGTTTTTCTGGTTCATGTGGTTACTGGCTTTAGGTTTTGCTAGTTCATGTGGTTGTTGGGTTTAGGTTTTGCTGGTTCATGTGATTGCTGGCTTTACGGTTTTGCTGGTTCATGTGGTTGTTGGCTTTAGGTTTTTCTAGCTGTGTATTGTGTTTTTTTTACTTTGTAATTCTCTCTGGTTTTCTAGCTTGGAAAAATGTCTCTCTCTCTCTCGGTTTGCTGGCTGTGTGAAAATATCTCTCTTTCTCGGTTTTTTTGGCTTGGTAAAAAATCTCCCTTCTCAATGGAACATTGGCCCTTATTATCATGAGATAAGGGTGGAAAATTGGAGGGAATTTTGTGAATTTGAACATTGTTAGTATGTTGACTTTGGGCTTTTTGAGTACAGGTTCTGTTTGCCTATTTTGACATCATTTCCAGGCTGTTTAGAGCAGGTGTGGCACATATGAGGTGCAGGTTTTGCAGGTTGTTTGGACTGTTGTATGGGCTAGGTGATAACTTTTCAAGCCTATTCTTTTTCTCTTTATCTTTCAATGATGCAAACTATTTTGCCTTTTTGAAATTTTCTGAAGGGTTTGCAATTTAGGGAAAATGATGATATAAGGGCTATGTGAGCTAGTGCTAGCTTACATTGTTTTTGAATTGCTGCTATCTGTTGTGTATATTGCTTTGCTGTCTGGGGTGGTTTTTCTTGTTTTGCTTGCTGGCCTGCTGTTGTTATGCCCTTGCTGGCCGGTTGTTGTTGTTTTCTACTTGCTGTTGTGCTGGTTTTTGTAGCTAAACTGCTGCTGTCTTTTTCCCTGCTATTTTGAGTTGTTGCGCTACTGCTTTGAGTTGTTGCACTGCTGTTTTGTTGCCTTGGGCAGTTTTTGCCTGCCTTGTGTATATTTGTTTTTGGGTGGTGCTGCTTACCTATCTGTTTATGGCAGTTTTGACTTGGTTTTACAATGAAATAATTGCGAATTTCTTTTCCCTTTTTGTGAACCAAAGCTTTTTGTGATTTGCAAAATAGGAGGAGATGGCTTATGATTAAAACAAAAACCTTTTGAGTTTCTGATTCCACATGCAAACCCTAATGACGAGATACAAATTTCTTTTAACCATTAATTATTGCTTGGAATTTTTTATGATGCTCGCTAACTTTTTCCTTTTTTCTTATTTCATGAGCATAAGGATTGGACGGCCAAAGCGAGGTTGAAAGATGAAGAAAAGTCACGGCGGGAAAGGAGGACGAGTTACTTGAAGATGAAGCAAAGAGACTTAAAGAAGAAGCATTTCTTTTCTTGTCAGCAAAACAATTGTAGTTCGTATTTCACATTGTAATCCCTTTTGTAAATTGTCCACAAAAATGTAACTTGAATGATATTTCTTTGAATTGTATGAATGATAAACTTGTTGTATGGCAATAAAACAACTATTGAATCTTGATAAACACAAAGAAAAATGGAAATTCCCACTTGGATGATTTGAATGATACACCTCACTTTTTTAACTTGAAATTTAAGAAATCAATCACGACCTTTGTAACTTGTATTTCAAGTAAACCACGCGCTTTGTCTTTCAGTCCTCAATCTTTATATCACATCTAAACCAAACTTGTACTCTCAACCAGAACTTTAACTTGGATATCCAAACCACAAGTAACTTGTAACTTAAGAAACAAATACTTGTAACTTGTAACTTGTAAATTGATGAGAAAGAATTCCATGATACCTCAAAACTTCATTCAACTATCTACTAATTGAGAACCAGATGAATTTTCCTTTTACCTTATAAAGAAAACCTCAAACCAAAGTTAAACATAAGGATGGCATAAACCCAATGCTTTGAACTAAAGCGCCTGATTCCATGAGATGCATGATATGCAAACGACTTAGTGAAAATGGTGCAAATGGGATGCAAAGTTCATGCTAGACAAAAGTAACAAGTAGGGAAAATTTGGGGTAAGATAGATTTATTACAAAAGCTGAGTCGCCATATACATCTACAATTTTGATTCTGAGATCTATAGCCTCTTCAAGACCCATGATACAAGCTTCATACTCTATCATATTATTGGTACAATCAAATGCCAACCTTGCACTAAAAAGGGATATGTGACCCATGGGGAGTGATAATCACAACACCAATTCCTTTTCCACAAGCATTTACAGCTTCATCAAACACCATACCCTATCAGGTTTCAAGATCAGGACCTTCCTCAGGCAAAGGTTCAATTATAATCATTAGCTTTCAAATACATCACATCCTCATCAGGGAAATCATACTTAACAGACTGATAATCATCAACTGGTTGGTAAGCAAGGTATTATGCCAACACATTGCTTTTTATATCCTTTTGAGTATGGTATTCAATATCATATTCAGACAATAGCATCTTCCAACGGGAAGTTCTTCCGGTGAGAGAAGGATTTTCAAAAATATGCTTAATTGGATCCATTTTGGAAATCAACCAAGTGGTATGATTCAACATATATTGCTGCAATCGCTTTGCCGCTCAGGCCAAAGCACAACATGTTTTTTCCAGCACAGAATACCGTGACTCATAGCCAGTAAACTTCTTGCTAAAATAATAAATGGCATATTCTTTTCTTCCTGTTTTGTCTTGTTGTCCCAAAATACAGCCCATAGAATTATCTAACATTGTCAGATACATAATAAATGGTCTTCCTTCAACATGAGGGAGTAAGATAGGAGGTTCAAGAAAATACTCTTTAATGCTTTCAAATTCCCTTTGACAATCGTCTGTCCACACACAACCTTGATCTTTCTTTAACAGCTTGAAGATCGGTTCACATGTTGCAGTCATATGGGAAATAAATATGGAAATGTAATTCAGACGTCCAAGGAAGCCTCTAACTTGCTTTTCAGTTCTTGGTACAAGAATTTATTGAATTGCTTTAACTTTATCAGGATAACCTTCAATTCCCTTTTGGATGACAATGAAACTTAGCAATTTTCCTGAACGAACACCAAAAGTACACTTATTTGGATTCAAGCGGAGACGATACTTCCTCAAACGCTGAAACAGTTTCAAAAAATATTCTATATGCCCTTCCTCAGTTTGAGATTTTGCAATCATATCATCAACATATACCTCAATTTCCCTATGCATCCGATCATGAAATATGGTTGTCATAGCCCTCTGGTACGTTGCACCAGCGTTCTTCAACCCAAAGGGCATCACTCTATAACAGAATTTTCCCCAGGGTGTGATAAATGTTGTTTTTTCCATGTCCTCAGGAGCCATTCTAATTTGATTGTATCCAAAAAATCCATCCATGAACGAAAACACTTTGAATTTTGTTGTACTGTCAACCAACATATCAATATGCGGCAATGGAAATTCATCTTTTGGACTGGCTTTGTTTAAATATCTACAATCGACACACATGCGGACTTTTCCGTCTTTCTTTGGTACTGGAACAATATTGGCCATCCACTGAGGGTATACTGATGTCACAAGAAAACTAGCATCAATTTGCTTAAAACTTCTTCTTTAAGTTTCACTTCCATGTTTAGGTAGGTTCTTCACAACTACTGATTGATTGGTGGACATTATGGCTTTAGTGGAAAATAATGTTCCACAATATTAGTATCTAAACCAGGAATGTCTTGATAAGACCAAGCAAAGATATCCACATACTTTTTTAACAATTCGATCGACCTACTCTTCACATCAGGATGAATCAGTTAATCAAGTTAATCATCTCTAATGGATCTTTATATGACTGAATGGTAATTTCCTTGCGCTCAAGCAACCGTGAAACCTCTTCTGGGATTTCATTATATTCTTCTTCTTTAGGCACATACACATGATATTCAAATTTGGGAGAGAGTGCGGGGTCATTGTACTCAACGAGTTTTTTAATTAATCTGCACATGTGATTTATGATTGATTTTAGAAACTGGCACATGTAAAAAGCGATTATGCAGATTTATTTACAGATATTATTTATTTTGAAGGCTTTTTCTGATTACCATTTTCCAAGGAAAATCAGAAAATAAAGACATAATTTGGGAATCAAAAACAACTTTTATTAATGATTTTAAAAATCAAAACAACAAATATGCCCATACAACATCAATAATTTCACCTTGGGCAGAGTGAAAGATATTTTATGAAGAGACTAATAAAAAACAAATTACTTTGAAATGTGAATGCAAGAAGGAACATCAACAGTGATCCAATTATGGACTCTGGCTCCATGTGTCACGAAGTTTTGCATCTCTTGCTCTGATTCATCTTCGAGAATAGTGTTGATCCTTGGAGTAGTTTGATGCAGATAGCCTGCACTGTGAAAGATGTCTTGATATTTAATCAAAGCAGACTTCGGCTTCACGACTTCCTTCTTCATGGAGATACCCAAACCAGTGTCATTCCTCTTCACAAGAGGATTAATAACATGCCCCCAAACCTTGCTATAGCCTTTCTACACTACCTTCTATGCATCCTAAAATGAGGCGATATAATTCTCATTCTTCCTTATATTATCAATGGACAAATCTTGGAATTGAGTTCCAACAACAGCTTCGTCAGCTTCCATAATGCTAACGGAAGACAAATGAGATATCAACATAGCTTACTGACCGTTCACAGTGACTACTTTTCCTTCACGAACAAATTTCAGCTTCTGGTGTAAGGTTGAAGTAACGGCTCATGCTTCATGGATCCGTGGCCGTTCCAATAAATATATATAGGCGAGGACAATATCCATAACCTGAAAGGTAATTTGGAATAAGTGCGGACCTATGTGAATGGGAAAATCTACTTCTCCGATGATAGACTTTCTCGAACCATCAAAAGCTTTCACTAAAATGCCACTTAGGCGCATGGGAGTTCCCTGGTACTTAAGCTCATGAGCGTACTTCTTGGTATGACATTAAAAGCATACCCGTTGTCAATCAACACATTGGACAAAGAGTCATCTTCCAATTCATGGAAATATGGAGAGCCAGTTTATGGTTTCTTCCTTCATCAAACAACTCGTCATCATAAAAACTCAGATTATTACAAGATGTAATATTCCCCACAACACTGCTGAACTGATCCAGAGACATGTCACTTTCAACAAAAGCATGATCCAACACTCTTATCAGAGATTCCCGATGAGCAGAAGAGTTCATTAGAAACGCTAGAATGGAAATCTTAGATGGAGTTTGCAACGACTGACCCACAATCTTGTAATCACTCAATTTGATGATTTTCAACAAGTCATCGACATCCTTCTCCAAGGCAGTGCAACTAGATTCTCCTACCATTTTCTTAGGTTCAATATTCTCAACAACATTTTTATCAGAATTAACATCTCCTCAAAAGGTAGGGGCGAAGACACGACCACTGCGGGTTACCCGACTAGCTTCAGCAATATTCTCGACATGGGACAAAGGTCGGATAGGAATTTCAACTCCATCTTCTAGGATAGTTGCATTTTACTTATAGGGAACATCTTTGTCTGATTCATATGGGACAGGACCAGGAAGACAAATAACCACGGGAGCAACAACATGCTCGCTATGGTACTCAATCTCTATAGGAGCGGGAACGCCAAAAAATGACACAATGACATTCACGCTTACTTCTTGAGAATATTTAGGCATTGCAGAATCATTATCGGAGAACATACCTTCACCAGAAGAAAAGAACTCATCAGCAGAAACATATTCATCATCAGACACGGCCTCAACATAGTAATCTTCAATCACATTAACTTCATTGTAATCCTTTATGTTGCCTGTGATTCTGATAGTACCATTATTTAACAACATTTGAACACCTCTTCTTATGATAGAACAACCACGAGAATCCCTACAACAGATTTGACATGAGCCATAATGATGTTCTTCTTGGACGTCCATGTGACAAAATGTAGCATGCCGCTGTACCAAATCACCATTCATGTAATCACATCACTACAAGGATTGTAAAGAGTCTAATCTTTTGAGAAAATTTTAAAGTAAAAAGCCAAAGTGGAAAAAATAGTTTGGATGAGGTTGATTGGCTTTTAGTCTTCTCACAAAAAATGTCAAAGTATGATTAAGTTGGTTAAAGTTTAATTAAGAAAATATTTTTGAAAATGCATGGACCTAAGTCCAAGTTTATTATGAAAGTGGTTCAAGATAGAAAACAAGAAGAGTTTTGAAAAGGAGGGAGCAGATTTTTGAAATTAAAGAAGATATGAGGAGATGAAGGGACTATCCTAAAGCATAAGGTAAAAGTTAAGGAAAAGAACCATCTAACCAACATGAAGCCAACACTTGACATAAAGAGTCACTGTAGAATTCCCATCCTTTGGATTGAAACCAACCAAGAAAATATACTAAACCTCTTAGGAATACCAAGCTTTAGATGCACTAAGTCTTCTTAAAAATTGGGCAGAGTAACAACTGTATACAAAGGAATTCTCAATCACAGACAAGGCACATAATCAGAATAACCTGAACACGAAGAAAATCAACCCAATGTCTTATGGTAAACCCCAGGAGCTCCAGACAAAATAACAACAGAGTCACAAGGTCCCAAGGGTATCAAAGGCTTCTAATCCTAAGTCCAAGAGGTCCACAACTCCATAATGCCAAGGATAGTAACCAAATAGTCTGAGTAACCTTAAAGTTTTTTTTATTGTTCAAGTTGATTATTAAGTGTCTTCAAAAAGAAAATAAAAGATCGAGTGAGCAAAATAAAATGATATAAAGATAAATGGTCAAGTGAGAAAATATAAAAATAGTATGGAATGTAATTGCCAAAATAAATAGTGCGTAAAAGTAAAGGCATAAAAATTAAAGCATAAAGTAAAAGCACAAAGTAAAAGTCAATTGTTAGTGAATTAGAAGTTAGAAGTTAGTTTAATGACCATCTTGAAACTTGAATTTGAAAACTCATTAGAAGATTGATAAAATTAAAGCTTCTCAATAACAAGTTTCATTTGCTTTTTGTCAAGTATATCATTCATTTCAAGTTCTCGAGGTGACAACATATGATCAACGATGTTTAAATTATTAACTTAGACCAAAGTTTATGAAGGTTTATTAGAGGATTGATAAGATCAAAGCCTCCTAACAATGAACCTTAAGGTTATTGGATCAAAGGTTTTAAATTAATCATATTGGGCTTGCAAACATAGGTTTGGGCTAAAAATGATAATTTCTTGAATCAGAATAAATTTAGCGCTATGTTAAGCAATCGTAAGTGGACTTATATAAAATTAACACCTATTTTGAGGCCGGTCAATAGCAATCTATGTACCACATATTAGAGAAATGATATGTAGATTATTCTCCAACAACATGTAGCACAAGTAAGAAAGGGATAAGATGAAGAGAGAGGGGATGCATAAAATGAAATTAGGGTTTCAAATATCATCAACATCATTCATCCATTTTGGTTGATTTGGTTTTTCAACCTATCAACATCCAAGATCCAATGAGGTTGAGGAACTTGTCCCAAAATAACATCCAAATCAGGACCAAACAAAAAAATAAAATAAAATTTAATAAAACAATATTTAAATGGTTAATAAAAGGGAAATAATTGGTAAAATACACAAAGTATATTAAAACACTAAATAAAAGTCCAAAAAAAAGTCAGAAGTCAAACATCAGTTAATAATTGTTGACATTTTTTTTTTGGAATTTTTAGAATCAGAAACTATTTTTAAAATTTAAAGAAATATGCAAAATAAACCAAAAAATGTGAAAAATATTAAAATCATAAATAAAAATAAAATGAGGCCAGAAATATTTGTCAAGAAGTCATTGGATCCTTCCATAATTTTTCCAGAATTTTAAAATCAAGAAAAGTATTTTTAATCAATTAAAAGAAGTCAAAAAAAATCAGAAAGAGAAAAATCAAAAGTATTTTTGAGAATTTTTGAGAATTTTTTAGAATTTTAGAAGTTGAAATGAATTTTTTATGAATTTTTGAAGTTAAAAACAATTAAATAAAAAAATAGTAAATAAAAATAATGTCAAAATAATGAGGGCCATCTGATCATAGTCAAAATGCGTTAGTAAACAAATCCAAAGGACCTGGCGCGTTGTTCTTGTTATAGACCCTTTTGAAAATTACACAGGATCAATATTTATTAAATAAATTAAAATAAAAAGTAACTTTAAATGTGGCACGTTGGATGGAATCTGACTCACTTAAGTAATCAGATCCAAGGGCTCATGAAACACATGCATGGTAAAGCGAAACACCAAATCTGTTTCAAAAAAATAACGTGGCTAAATGTCATTGGTTGAAGATGGACGTGTTATCATCTTCAACCTCCAGCCAACCTTAAATCGTGATCTTCAAAACTGTAAGATTAGGAAACCAGACCGGTACCATTTGAAGTGTCTCATTGAGACGAACTCAACCATAGCCTTGCAAAAAATTTATATAAACTATACAATGTTTTCTTTGCAAAAAACACAAAAAATATCGAGCACTGTGTTTTCAAGATTACATGGTCAATTCTCAACGAAAACTGTAAAAAGTAAGAGATTCAGAAAGATGACGAGAGTAGGTTAGGAAATTATTTGAGGCAAAATGAATAAGTAATCTACATGAATGAAGTATGAGAAAATTGCTCTGAAACTAGACTTCTACAACACAATTTAGGACTCCTCAAGGCTTGATTATTGTTGTGTTAGATTCAGGGAAGTTCAAGGATTGAGAATGAACAAAGAAATTGGATTGAGAAATGGAGAAGAGATGAATTCAAAAACTCTGAAAAGTGAGTTGTGGAGAGAAAGTGGCAGGGTAATTTTGGCTATCCAAGATTAAGGAAATGAGTGCAATACGTCCCTCTATTTATAGGGAAGTGAATGGGATAGAGAGCGGGGGTGAATGATGCAATTCAAGGTTAATTTGTGCACAAGATGATCATGACAAAAGTGTGACTTGCAAGTTGTCAAAATTTAGCTAATCATGCTTTGGAACTTTGTTAAACATGTTTAAATAAAAAACACGCAGCAAAATGGTCATTAGAAGCCACAACATGGAAATTGCAAACTGACTGCAAGCAAAAACTCAGTTTCATGATGCCAACTTTGAATCCATGGTGCACACAGCTCAAGGCTTTATGATCTCATTCTTTTTTCAATGGAAAGATCTCACCATAAATTTCACAATGTGCCAAGAAAGGTAGAATTTGAATGCTTGAGAAAAAAGTTATGATCAATTGAAATTGTGAAATACACACTGACTTGTGGACTTAGAAAAATTCCAAGTTTTGAGTTCAAAAGTTACTTATAATCTACTGTCTTCAAACATGGCTTTCCACTCAAAATGAGGTTTTGGTCAATGAATATGGCATGAAGTAGACTTCTTAAAAAGAATTATGAAACTTGAATCATCCAAAAAATCCAAAAATTGAGAGAGTTATGACCTTGTGAAGATGATGAAAATCCATGAAGTGACCTATAATCTTTTGAGCTCTTAAGGCATCTTCTAACCATTTTCAAGGTTTGCACAAAAAATAAGAATTGAAGTTCACACTCTTAATATTATTGTGAAAACAAATGGGCTCAAGGTGATAAAAATTTACCAAGTCATGATCATTTGAAGTCAAGCCATAAATATTCAAAGGCTTTTCAAAGGGACTTATAATCTTTCTCAATCATTAATGATCTTCCATTCAAAATTAACCTTAGATTTATGAAGAGAGCTTGTTAAGGACCCTTTAAAGAGAATCATGGCTTTAGAGTCACTCAAAAATCTCAAAAAATGAGCAAGATATGGTCCTTGGAAGTCAACAAACCCTAGCTCTGAGAGTGTGAAAATGGCTTGAAACCCCTTTCAACTTTTGATGATTTTTCTTGCACAATTAGATCTTGTCATGTGAAGAGGGTTGTTGTTGATGATGATAGGAATACATATCAAGAAGAACCGACTCAAAATGTTGAAAATTGAGAGAGTTATGCACTTGTGATCACTGAATCAAACATTTGCTCAATTAGGTCAAACTTGTTGAACCATTCTGGAATCTTTTGATCTTTCTTGGCAAGATAAAGCATGATGAATCATAATAGGTCTTGAAATTATATTTTCTTGAAGCAAACTCAAAGATGGAGCTTAAGTCTCAATTAAACTTGTTGAAGAAGGCATGGAAATATACACATGAACCTATCTCTTTGATGAATGTCAACACCAACTTTGAGGAAAGTTTGACCTAGATAAGGTGAGAGAACTATTTCAACCAGAAAATATTTGATATCATGGACATAGCCTAGAAACTTGAGCTCTTTAAATCCATTGAAGAGTTATTTAATTGAGAACCAACCCTCAAACCCTAGGTTAGATGGTGAGATGAATGCAATTGTATCACCACCTACAATATGAACATTCAAAAAAACATATATACATATTTTGATGTTAGTTTAAAGAACACATGTACAAGATACACACTTCAAGGTGCTTGGTGATCCCTCAAGAGTAAACTTAAAGATATGATGAATATAGGGAGAATCAAACCTAATGTGTGATCTTGTTGTATTGATAAAAGTGAGATAATGAGAAATATTAGGGGGGGGGGGGGGGGAAATTGGGTTATAACAGCGTTGAGCCCGCTAAGCGTGGTCTGCTGAGATTTGTTTGATAACTTCATTTTTTGTTATGGTTTTTGGGGGTTTTTTTCTCCCAAATTCCCTCAACCTTATTTTTGATAGATTAGCTTATAAAACAACACCATGTATTTGCTTATGGATGATTGGAGGATGATTTCTCATCGACCGACACTGACAAACCAGAAGATTTGTGGTTTATCTCTTCTCCTCTCTATGTATTTCTATTTTGTTGGGTTTTGTATGTATTTTTACTTTGAACTTGTGTATATTTGTAGCTTATGGCGTTATATAAAACTTTCTTTACAAATCTTTGTTGATTGTAATCCTTGATTTTTGTTTTGTGCTAGGGATTTGAGTTGCTATAGACATATAATGCTTGGATTCTTATCTAGGATGATTATATGTAAGTTTCTGGATTCTAGAGATATATTTAGAGCTGACATTCACTTAGGGTGTTTGTGATTAATGCCTCTATGTTGTTTGTGTTTCTCTGAGAGATCATCGATGCAAGTGAGCACGGTTGACTTCTGTGTTGTTAAGGTTGGTTGAGAGATCTCCGTTGAGGTGATACAATGGGTGTTATGTTTGACATGTGATGAAATTGATGAATATTGTAGTTTGAGGTTAATTGGTCGATAGGTTTAAGTTTGTGACGAGTAGAGTACATTAGAGCCGGATAAGTTTGTCTTTCCTTTTTATACATTTATTTTCTATTGATGCCTTTCCTTTCAACCCATTTATCCCCCAAACTCATTAACAAGAGATTTGTTGAACAGCATTTCAATACACCAATCTTTGTGGATAGGATACGATATAACCTAAATATCACCTGGTAAATTAATAACTTACCTTTTTCTTTCCGTTTTACCACTTCCAACAACCATCTTCTACAACACAGAAGCAATATTCAGAAACTATACCAAAGGATCTTCTAATACATAGAAGATAATAAACTTCAAATGTAGAACTCAACCTTTGAGTAATTTTCCTTCTACACAGCAACAAATGTCCAAGAACTAGATATCTTATACTTCTTCATCACGAAAGTATCACCCCATCTTCTACTACACAGAAGAAGCACTCAGTTAAGGAGAAAGAGTCTAAAACGGTTTGCCAAACAAGAACTGGTCTTTGGAAAAGAAGCTATACAAGTGTCAGACTTTAAACTTCAACCTCTTGTGATATTCAATATCATAACCAGGTGCCTCAGAATGGGAGACACGTCTAGAATTGGCATTGAAATCAGGGGAGAGGTTTGTGGGAGAAGGATCAAAAGAGTAGAGATTTACCAATTGAATTTCCAACAGACGAGGAAGTAACTGGATGTAAGGCATTGGGATTGTATCAACATGCTTCCCATGCTTCTTCTGTCTCTCCTGATAAGCTTTTCCCCATGGATTCACTTGGAAACCAGAAATTAGTTGCTGGCGAGAAAATCCGGGAACATGACGTTCTGGATGAGACCAACAAAGTATTTCATGATTTGAAAAAAGTCCCATAGGATAGGTATGAGTAACAACTTCTGTTGCAAAAACATATATAGGATCATTTTCCTTTGCTGACACTGTCTTCAAAACTTTCATACCCGACTCAATTGTGTCTTCAACTGACAGTTTCCATATTTTAGAAATTCTTGACCATGGACCAAGGCTTTGCATGTCTACCACAAACATCCCCATATGTCCTTTCATCTAGGTCAATCCCCCTCAGAGTTGTTCCATACTCGGGCTCTGAACACATCATGGTGGGGATTCAAGCATGCAATTCTAAAGAGAGTACCAGGTCTGAATGAGAATTTCCCCAACTTCGAGTACCTGTTGTGGATGCATGAATATGAATGAGGTGTATGAGTGGATGCAATGTCATGTTCAATCATTTTCAAGGAACCCTGTGATACGGTGGCAAGAACCAGGACGTGTTTACCTATTTTTTAAGGAATTTGCTGGTTTGCGTTTTGCGTTTGTGTTTGCAAAATGTCGCGGTAAGCAAGAGTCGCCACCGACTTTTATTTTATCCAACAGGAAAGGAAAAAAGCACATAAAAATTCCTTTTTCGAGATATTTTTAGTACGGGGGGTAGATTATAGAAAGGGAATGTATTAGCACCCTTTCTATCCGTAGTTATCTACGGGCTCTTAGGTACTTGTTCATTATTTTCAAAATTGTTTTCTTTGTGTTTGTGTGATTTGAAAAGCTTTTGTTTTGACTTCGATTTAACTCTTGCTTCTGTCTTCAAGAGTGTAATGAAGTGTTTTGAAAACCTTGTTTGTAAAGGAGTGTAAGTGTGAAAAATTTGTTTTGATTGAGCAAGTACTTAAGAATTAATCTACCTACTCGGAAAAAGAATCGTTATATGCTTGTTTCCTTTAGACAATGCTATCCCACTATTGGTGAGTAGGTAGCATCGTCGTTGGAGTTTTGAGAGTCAATTCGAAAGGGACGTATGGTCACTAAAGCAATGTTAGGACGTCTTACTAGTAACCTTAATGTCTTAGATCAATTATTCGAGGCAACAATTCTGAGGCAACCTTTCCGAGGTAACTTTTCTGAACGGGACTTTGATCTTTGTTTAGACAAAAGAGCGACCACTAAAGCATCCTATACTCAATGACTGTTTACCGAAGGCAACCAAGTGGGAGTGTACCCTAGGAGTGCGCATGTGCGCGTGATTCAGTTTCAGGTTTATTATCTTTGCACATTTAGGGTTATCTAACTGTTTTAAAATTAATCATACATTCTTGTCATGCATCCTAATATCATACATCTAACAGTTAATATTTTGCGGAATTTAAAATGCGGAAATTAAACTACACTATTACAAGGCTTAGGGTATTTACATAGCCAAA
Source organism: Vicia faba (assembly GCA_948472305.1). Lineage (NCBI taxonomy): Eukaryota > Viridiplantae > Streptophyta > Magnoliopsida > Fabales > Fabaceae > Vicia > Vicia faba. The sequence continues at coordinate 482,632,639 of OX451740.1, read as the reverse complement.
AACAAACCCTTTGAAAATAAAGCGATAAATGGAAATAAATGTCATAATTAAACTATTACAAACTGTAGGCAGTTACATCAATATGGATAAAAATAATAATAAAGCGCGTGATGAAAATTAGATCGACGAGAAATTAGGGTTTTGACCCTTCAAACCTAATCAAAAGAAAAATTGCTTTTTTTTTGTTTTTAATAAAATAAATAGGTTTTCTAAATTAAATATGCAATTAATTAGTTAATTAAATTAATTAATAAAAATAATTACAAGACCTATTTTTGGTTTTTTTTTATTCTTAGGAAAAAGAAAATATAATTAAATTAGAAATAAAACCTAATTGTTCGAATTAGTTTTAATTAAAAAAAAGAAATTAAAGTTGTCTAAATTAATAAACCTAATTAAATTAATAAATTTATTGATAAAAAATATACCTAAATCTAATTGATGAAAAATAATATTTTTGTGATTCTTTGATAAAAAGAAAATAATTATTTGGTTAGTAAAATAAATTAAATTAATTAATTAAATGAAATAATTAAAAAAAAGAAGAAAAGAGAGTAAGAGATATGGGCCTGCAATATAGGGGGGGGGGTGAGAAGCCATTTTCTGGGCCCAACAATCTGAAGCCCACGTTGACTTGTGAGATCCTATGCTACGCGTTTGACTTGGCTTTTGGTGTTCCCTCCTAGATGGCCATCAGATTTGGCCATCTGGCCACTTGGCATACCAGATCTTGAGGGAGAATGATCGGCCTTGGATTTATGCATGCATGTGATTACCTGAAATAAATTAAGAAAAACACAAATGTTGGAGGCAGGGGTCGAACCCCTGACCTCAAGAACTCCCATGCCTTAACGCTTGCCTGGCTACCACTGGGCCTTTTGTGTTAGTTGTAATAATATTACAAAACAATAATCAAATATTAAAAGATCACATATATCAATTTTAGCGTGCGGAAATTTGAAGAAGCCAATGGAGGGGTGCCACGCAGTCGTCTCCTTCCTTGGATCCGTTGGTAAAAGTTTCAAACTTTTACCTACAGACGTTTGTCCGTAGCTATTGACAGGGCTCGTTCCAAAATCCTCCTTGAGCCATATAAATGACATATAATTCCATGCTTCAACTCGTCTCGTCCTCATGAACATGATGGTACCTTTCATGAAAGCTAATTTTACCTGCAAGAAAAAACCCTAATTCGAAGCTACAAACCCTAACAATGGTGAAATCCAATATAGGCCATATAAATGCAATTAATCAATACAGGGAGCTTGCAAATGTTCCATGGATCAAGAATATGGGATTAATTTATCCTAACAATGCGTAAATCATGCTAACCAAATTCAAAATTTCATGGATATCGTGATGGACTTACAACGCTTTTGGGTACTGGAAAGGCTTGGTTCTTGATTGCTTTAGCTTGCTGACACTCCCAGGAAACGATTGAGATAGATGGAAGGCCTTGAGGATGCCTGGAACACTGAATTCGATCTTGCACTTTTCTTGATTTTTTTCAGTTCTGTTCTCCTTGTTGCGCCTGCTTTCTAACCTAGTTTTGGGTCTGCCTTTGTTCTATTTGTATCAAGGAATGGATTAGGGTTGATAGAATGCACTCAATCTTCTCCCATTATTGAATTTGATTGTCATTTGATTCTCTTGAATATTATTCCAAAATTGGCCTAAAATCAATCTTTTTGTGCACACATGCCTTCACACGAATTTGAATACTTGCTAGATGTAATTTAAGACCTGAAACAAGCACAAAATCTTGTGTTTTTAATATTTTGGATTTTATATGATTTGTTTTGATTTAAATTGAATTAATTCAAATCAAAATCAAAATAAATAATAAAAACATGATAAGGACAAGTGGAAAGGGCTAGAACTCGTGGACTATGTTGCCAACTCAAAACAAGTGAAAAATATTGGGCCCATTTGGCAAAAATTTAAGTTTTAGGCATAGTTGACTTTTGGCAATTTTCCAAAAAGGGTCACCTTCACCAATGCATAACTTCCTCAATTTTGACTCTTTGGAGGTGTTCTTGGACTTTTTAGAAATCTTGAGATGTCCTCTAATGAACCCTTTTGGTCTAATCTCAATTTGATACTCCATGCTCATGTATGAAGCTTTGACAAAAAAGGTGTTTTTGTTGACTTTTCAAAATGACCTATAATGTCCAAATTCATAACTTTTTGTGAGTGCATATTTTGAACTTGGGAGCTGAAGATGGATTGTGGGGAATTGAATCCTCTTCAAAATGATATTTTGATGGGTCATTTCTCATAAAGTATGAGAAAGTTATGCTTGGTCAAAGTTGAGTTGACTTTTCCTACAAAACCCTAATTTAGCAACTTTTGAGTCTTGATGAATTATTAGCAATCCTTGATGAATCATGATCAAACCTTGATCAAATGATGAAATATAATTCAAAATAAGGATGTTGACCAAAAATCTTGAAGTTTTACTGTACGTGGGCCACACTTGACTTTTGCCCTAACACAGTCGATTTTCAGGCCTTTGAGTAATTGACTGAGCAAATTTCTTCTGTAGGGCCTGAAACTTGACATTGATGATCTTGAGAACATATTAGGAAAATGTTGAGAATTTGGGGTCCCTTGGACTCAAGTATATTGATGCAACATGAAACCCTAATTTGAGGTAAACTGCCTTAGGAGAGAGCTTGTCTGGCCAACCCTTGGACTACCTTGAGTAACTTGGGGATCTTTATTGAAATGTTTTGAGAAATATGGGAGGGCAAATTTTTGGGTACAACAAACCTGCATGCCTTTAATTTTGATTTTGATCCAGCAAGAGATGGAAAAGCACAACACAAGGTTTACAAGCACGGTTCTTTGGGAATGTAGAGAACATGTGTGTCAACTTTTTTTCTATGCATACATTTTTTATACGTTTCTTTTTTTGTAAAAATAAATATGCTATGATGCAAGGACAATAACATATGGAATCAACGTTTTTGTAATACTGGCTGTTGTGTTGTCTTTGAATATACCGAGAATACCAAGATCAAGGGTTTGGAACATAATCCATAGAAAACCAGGTCACCAACAGAACATATGGTCACCATCAGAACAAATAGTCACCATCAGAATCACATAGTCCCCATTAGAACACATAGTCACCATTAGAACACATAGTCACCATCTGAACGCATAGTCACCATCTATACCTGTAAAGATATTCCCTCCCCGCTCACGGGTAAAGACTAGGTCAGAGTAAGGTAAATGGTAATTCAAAATCACAGGTTCCCCTGAAAGCCCTATCATCAAGCTACTGACGTGGATGACTATAACACCCCACTTGAACCTCATTTGAGCGTAGACAACATGACAGCGCTAGTAGGATCTTCGTCCAATAGTCGTCATGTTCTACTCTATTATTAGATTTCCTAGATAATGCACTTTGGCCTGGGTATTGGGCCTTTTACCTCAATAGTAACACCCACCCAACATGGAAAACCAGCAAAACCAGCACAATAGATAGCCAATATGGAAAGCAATAAAGATGCAATGAAAACATATGCTCAGATAAACATGTACAAATGAATAACTTTAAAGCATAAAAAATAAACACTCAAATAAAAAAATAAGAACTAGGAGCGACTCTAGGATGGACCAGCATTTGGTTAATCTAGTCCCCAGTGAAGTCGCCATCTGAAATAATCGGCTGAACAAATCATCGAGATGAAATCAATGAAGTTTCCATCGAACGTTTTTTATCCCACGGGAAGGGAAAGGTAAACATCGACTAAACCTAAGAAAGGTGAAATCACGATCAAACGACCTAGAGATACATGTAAGGGAGTCGATTACGCAAGGGGGAGGTATTAGCACCCCTCACGTCCGCGGTACTCCATGGGATCCATTCTTGTTGTGCTAATCAAAGGGTGTGTTCAACTCTATAGCTTAAGGTATAAAATAAGAAAAAGAAAAGAGGGAATGCATGCAAAAGAAAACACAGGGAAAAGAAGGAAATATTTACAAAGTTTTTCTCGGTTGAGCCCCGTGACCAGATGCATACGTATCCTTTTTAAGGAATCAAAGTGTTGTAGTTCGGCTCAATAGTTTTTGTTTGTTTTATGTTTTTTTATGGATACAGCCGCATTCTCATCCTTACGGTTAGGATTGCAATTCGTGTTTGGCGTTGCAGCTCGTAAAGACACTCATGCCCGGCCCCTTGGACACTTAGAATTTCCAAGTTGTTCGAATTTGAAACAAAACATCCTTACTGAAAAGGTTTTTAAAGAAAAAGAAAGTTCGAAGACAAAAAGATATGCATTGGTTTGTGATTTTTACCTTGAAAAAGGATTTAAGAATTTTAGATGTTTTATGCATTTGCTAAAGAAAAAGGTTTTAGTTTTAAGGATGCAAAAGAAAAGAAAACATCTAAGGGAAACTAGATAGCTCTATCCCTAATATTATCATACAATAATGGTCCTAAGGTTGAGTTTGAAAGAGAAACATCTATCTATGTTAGCATGCATGGATTACGATCCTAATGTTTAACTTGCATAGGAAACGAAATAGGTGAATCCTAAGGGAGCATACAATGGTTGAAAACCTAAGAGAACATGGTATATACAAGGATGAAAAGCAAATAAGCAATCAACAAGCTCAAGAGAGCACACACATTTCATGAGCAGCACACGCTAGCTCAAGTTAAAAGTATTGACCATAGTGTTGTAACCGGTTTTAAAATGAGAGCCGCCACCCTTAATTTTTATCTTTAGGAAGGGAATATAAAGGATAATCCTAATTTGGTAAGAGATTCTTAGTTGTTGACTCGTTTTTAGACGAGGGGAAGGTGTTAGGAACCCCTCATCTACCTTGTTCACAAGGATACTAGGGTTTAGATTTATGGTTTAGGGAATAGGGTTTTAATTTTTATTAGGGGAACTTGCCACAATTTTAGTCGTATTCCTACGTATCCTCTTATGAGAAAGTTGTTAGGGGAACTTGCCACAATTTTTATGGATTACGAAGATATATCAAAGTTGTTAGACAAAGTTTGTAGTTAACGAGAAATATCTCCATAATCCTTTTTGAAAATAAAGTCTTGAGTTTATTAAATTAGTAAAAGGGTAGTTAGTATTTGATTGGTTAAATATTTTCAAATATTTTATATAATATAAGAAACATATTTTTAATGCATGGTGAAAAGAATTTTAATACAATTTAAAAGTAATTAAGGATGAGTTAGTAAAAAAATTGAATAATAATAATAAAATAATTTTAGAATTTATACAAATATATTAGATATAAAATATGTTAATTATAATAATAAAAAATTAGAATATAAAGAAGAAAAAGCAAAATTTCAATTAAAAAGTCAGGGGGTGTGTTTTGTGTTTGGTTAGTAAATTGAGGGGGTGTAGAAAGTAGGGTCCTGAATCCAGATATTAGATTCAGGCCCAAAAGCAGGAGGGAGGTGCATAATTGAACATGGAAGTAAAAGTGGGGGTTCGTTAAGCAAGGGTCCATGTTCATATATTGAACTGAGCCCAGTAGTGCAGGAGGGGTGTAAATTATGTTGGCATAGTAAAATGGAGAGTGTAAATATCAAGGGCTTAGGCCCAAAACATTGTTGGAGTCTTGTCGTACCCCAAATTTGCCCTACCTCTTTTTACTTTTGTCTGACTTTGAACTTTGCATCCCATTTGCACCATTTTGACTAAGTCATTTGCATATCCCGTATCTCATGGAATCAGGCGCCTTGGTTTGAGGTATTAGGGTTGTACCCTCTTTATGTCTAATTTTGTTTTGAAGTTCTCTTATCAGGTAAAAGGGAAATTTATCTGGTTCTCGATTAGTGGATCGTGGGATGGATTTTTGAGGTATCATGGATTTCTTTCTCACCAAGTTACAAGGATGTTTCTCGCTCGAATTCATCAGAGCCGGGATTAGAGTTTATTTCCCTATTTGTTGGTCAAGATACTCGGGTTTTGGATCCCTGGTTTTTGTGAAGATGTTTCTTTCGCCAGCCTCAAGGATAACTCAAAGTCAGGTACATTTGGTTAGGGATTTCATCTCCTTTTACTTCAAGCTTTCTTCTTAATATCTCTAAGTTACCGAATCAAGGGTTTGAAGTTTAAGGTGGCGAATGTGGAATTCGGGCACAAGAAATGAGGTTGGAGTTTCATGATAATCAAGGCATGTTTTGGTTGCTTCAGTTACAAATTACTTGTGATTTGGATATCAGAGTCAAGTTTCTCATTGAGTGTGCAAGTTTGATTTGTACATGATATGAATATTAAGGTTTAAATGACCATTCTTTTGGGTTAGAGTTAACCAAGTGGAATTAAATTCTTAAGCATTTATTTTGTTCAAGAGTTTGATTGGAGTTTTGAAGACAAGGCATGTGGTTTTCTTAAAATACAAGTTACAAAGGCAAGATATATCATTCAAATCATTCAAGTAGGGAATTTCCATGTTCAAACAAGATTCAAGAATTGTCTAATTTTTGTACAAATTCATCCTTCATAAAATTCAAAGACATATCATTCATTAAATTTTGTGGGCCATTTACAAAGCATGTTCCAAATGTAGAAATACAAGCTACAAATATTTTGTTTACAAAGAAAATGCTTGTTCTTCAAGTTTTCTTTACTTCATCTTCAAGCCAATCGTCCTCACTCCTCGCCATGGACTCTTCGTCTTTCAACCTTGCTTGCCATCCAATCCTCATGCTCATGAAACAAGAAAAGAGATAAAAAAGTTAGCAAACAATCCACATGTGAAAAATTCAAGCAAGAATTAATTGTTAACAGGATTCTTTGTATCTCATCATTAGGATTTACACTTGGAATCAGAAATTGAAAAAGGGTTTTGTTTCAACTATAGGCTATCTCTTCCTAATCTGCAAATCACAAAAAGATTTTTGGTTCAAAAAAGGAAAAGAGGTTTGCAAATGTGTTCTTACTGAAAAAACAAGCCAAAACTGCCCAAGGCAGCAAAACAACAGCATCAAAATAGCAAACTGCCAAGCAAAACAGAAACAGTAGCCCAAAGCTGCCAAAACAAATGCTAGCAAGCAAATTATCCAACAGAAGAAATGTCAAGACTACTAAACAACACAAGGCAAGTCAAAACTGCCCAAGGAAGCAAAATAGAAACGCAAAGCCCAAGCCAAACACAAAAACAACAAAACAATAAGCCAAGTAACATGTAACAAAAATGCAGCAGCAGCCAGTAGCGGCTGCAAGTTAACAGCAGGGCAAAAGACAACAATAACATAGCAAATAAAAATCATAACAGAAATCATCCCCAAAATTCCCAGAGCAATATTTCAGATATCCAAAGAAGTCAGACTACTATAGTCAGATTTCCTTCACACTATGCACAACCACAGAGCCATCTTACCGAAAATCTCAACTCTGTCTCTGAATTAAATCGCGTCCCTTGCTCCTAAATACACCTTCCTCGAACTATCAGTAAACCACCACAAAACTTCAACAACGCAGCCTTTCTACCTCACGACCGCAAAAGTGTTGTATCAACCTCCTGCACTTAAGTTTCAAACCTACAACCACAAAGCTCCAAGTCGTTAGCAGTAGAAGGGATGAAGAAGGAAAGTTGAATACGCAAATAATAGGAATCAAAATGCTGAACCTGAGTCTTTGCCTCCATTCTCCGAAACCGCAAACTCGTCGGACTGGCTCCGACCTTGTAAGTTCTCCTTTCTTCGCGTTTTTTATACCACTATGACTAACATGATTTACTGAATATAAACCCCATAACCATTGATTGATATCCCCAAAATTAGCCATTGGATTTCCCTCCTAACAAACTTAGGGTTACGTTTTAGGAAATAGGATGTGTAATGGGTGTATCTCTGTTTAAGGTTGTGTTTTGACTTTCTAAGTAGAGAATTGGGACAGTGGATAGGCGATTAGAGATGGAGGATGTTAGATCTCGTTCGTCAACAACGGACGCGTTTCAGCCTTGAGAGACTGAAGAGGAGATCGAGAGATAGAGAGGGATGTCTAGAATTAAGGATCGTCGTTTCTGAGGTGATTGTTGTGAGGAAGATTGGCGGCGGAAAGGGAGTGATAAAGGTGTGAGGGTAGCTTTCAGGCAACGTTTCTTTAAGAGAATGAGAAAGAATGTCAAGAGCTGAACCCTAGTTCTGGACCCCAACGTTGCTTAGGATTTTCAGTGTCTATTCTTTATTAGTTTTGTTTTTCTTTTAATTGTTTCATAAAACAGAAAATGATAAAGAAAAAGAACATTTAAGATAAGTTTGAATTGGATTTAATGTTTGGGCCAGAAACAATATTCGCTTTTACACCCCCCCCCCCCCCCCCGAGCCCAATTTTTTTTTGGAGCTGAATGTGAATTTTTGGACAAGTGATATTAGATTGGGCTTTAGGGTTCTTGTTTGCTACACCACACCACCTAAAATCTATTTGCACCCCTATAGCTTTTCAATTTATATTTTCTTTCTTTTCTATTAGTTGTTTTGTTTAATTTAATTTTCTTTACTTGATAAAAATACCAAAACATTAGAATTAAGGTTTGCTTTTCTTTTAATTTTCTTTACTAGATAAAAATCCAAAAACATCATAATAATTTAGAATTATGTTTTAATATTTATTTTCATAAATAAATCATAAAAAAAATACAATTATAGTACTATCTTCTTTTATTTAATATAAAACCACAAAAACATTTAGAATTTAAGTTTCTTTATTCGTTCAAACCCCGATGCCATACTCCCTGGGGTAGCTCCATGAGGCGATTAAACCCCGTTTCGATCGCCTTATGTCGAAATAGACTTTTAACTCACCACTTGTACATAACAAACAATTAGGATATTTCTTAGTCTCCCTCTTAACCTTTTTCTTTTGTAATTAAAACTCATCATTCACAAATCAAAAATTCAAAAACACTTAATCATTACTTGAATTCATTTTAAAACTCACAAAACACTCAACAAATCAAAACTCCCCCCAAGGGCATGTTATCTCCGTTCTACCGCGACACCGGCCGTGCCTATTGCTAGAATGTGTGAGTTAACATTGCCCACTAAAAAACACAAACAAAAAACCATTTTCTAGATGAACTACAATGTTCTGATTCCTTCACTGGATACATAGGAAAAGGGTCACGAAACCCTCACGAATGCAATAATAAAAAACCATTCCTTTCCCCTTAAGCAAGTATAATTGTAGATAAACACACCCTTAAAGACAAACAAACAAAATGGATCCCGTTGATTACAACGGATGTGAGGGGTGCTAATACCTTTCCCTCAAATAACCGACTCCCTTACCCTTTCTCTTGGTCGCAAGACCATCTTATCCATTTGTTGGATCCTGAATTCGACACCTACTATATATTGGTCTTTTAGACCAAAAATGGAACAAATAAAATCAAGCTGGAGAATGTTTCAATGGGTGAAATAACTTATAGGAAATATCTAAGTTACATATTGGTCTTCGACCAGGAATCACTATCAAGATTTCGACTGAGAAGGTCTGATGACCTTCGACTAGGAGAACATATCTTCGTGTCGACATCAAAAGCGAGGGACATTTGAATTTGAATTGTTGGAGGGAAAGACGGTTTCTCCAGCAGTTAACAGAAAGCAACGTGGCTGGAAGCTAGAGGTCGAGGGACATGTAGAGGACACTTGTCTTCATCTTAGAGAAAAGCTACCCCTCGATGGTTACATAGTTTTAGTATAAAATAGGAAGTTTGTGTAGTTTTTTTCGAGTGTTCAACCTATTGTGCTAGTTACTCAAATATTGTCCAAGTACCCGCTGTGTGTGAAAGGATAAACTGAGAAATGTACATTGGAAACACCACTTTTCATTAATAAAGTCTTTTTACACTGCTTTGATCTTATTTTGAAAAGTTACTTTTCCTGCACTTTTACCTCTTTACCTGCATTTATATTAACTTTCTTGCTTTCTAAAACCACAAGCATCTTATCTTTTGGTCGAACGTACGTTCTTCCTAGACATCTATTTTCACACCAAACCAACACAAAAATTAGCATATGTTCTGGGATCAATCTGATCGATCCCGCAAGTAACCAAAAGGACTTTCCTTTTTGGAGGATCAGCGGTTGTTTACCAAAAACCACGATAAAAAAATTGGCACACCTGGTGGGACGTTGCTAGTTTTTATCATCTATTTGTTCATGTTATTGCTTTCCTTTTATAAGTATACAACATTGTATGTTATTAAGAAGTGGTAGAATAACCAACGAGGGTACTGTTAGGAAGAGAAATAGCGAAAGTAGAATGGCTAATGAGCCAAATCATGGAGAAATACCTCCACCAAATACTACTGGAACAACGGTTATTACCACCGTTGGAGAAAATATACCAACTTCCGTTGGTTCAATACCAATGTTGACCACAAATCAAGCAGGACCCTTACTAACGTATGTGGGTCCTAGAGGTCCTTTAGGAACGCCCCCACCAAGGGAAAATCCAGGATCTCGACCATACATTCCCCCAGGATTCTCGACGACCTGGATGGGTCGAGAACAACCATATGGCATGCCAACCACTGAAATGGCTAGCCTTATGAACACTGCGTCTTTTTTTTTCTTCAGAACCATTGGTAAGTGCATCATTGCCATTACAGGGATCTGGAGCCAGTATGGAAAATTTGGGTAGAAACTATATTTTAGGAGGACCATCGAATGCAATACCAAGCCTCACACATGCTTCTACAGCAATTTTGAGGCAACAGATGGACGAAAGTAACCATGATATGGTGCAGATGTTAGCACAAACTTTAGGTACAGTGCTGAACCCCCTAATTCAAAGCACTACCCAGTCAAATCAACAAATGGCAGCGTAATTGACGCGCATGGCTGAATTATTTGGGGTACCCCAAACCGTTCGACAAACCCAAAGAATACCAATGAGAGTAAACCAAGGGGTAATCGTAGAAGAGGATTTGACTGTTAATCAAAATCCTCAGATCCCTAGAGTAGAAATATAGCAACCTAGGGTCGAAATACCCCGAAATACCCCACCAATCCATAGATAAATCGATCAAGGAGTGATTATGGTGAATAGGAACCAAAATGCTGATGAATTGATACAGCAAGTTCGACACCAAAATTATGGAACAAACAATAATTTGACTGCCATGATCGAAAGGATTATGATTCAGAATGGGATGAACGTTGGTTTTCACAGACCAAACTTCACATCCCCATTGTCAGAATATGTTCTACAAACAGACTTACCTCCTAGGGGAAAAGTCCCTAAGTTTACCAAATTTTCAGGGGATACAATAGAATCTACTGTCGAACACGTGGCGAGATATTTGATAGAGGCTGGGGAGATAGCAAACAATGAAAACCTTAGGATTAAATATTTCCCAAGTTCTCTAATAAAGAACGCTTTTACTTGGTTCACCACCCTCCCAGCCAATTTGATCCACAACTGGAATCAATTGGAAAGATTGTTCCATGAACAATTTTACATGGGACAAACCAAAATAAGTCTAAAGGAATTGGCTAGTGTGGAGAGAAGATTCACCAAACCAATAGACGAGTATCTAAATAGGTTTCGATTACTTAAAGCCAGATGCTTTACCCAAGTGCCTGAACATGAATTGGTCGAAATGGAAGCAGGGGGGCTGGATTATTCAATTAGAAAAAAGTTAGATACCCAATACTTGAGAGACATGGCCCAACTGGCTGATAGAGTTCTACAAGTAGAACGCCTTAAATCCGAAAAGGATAAAGCCACCAAAACTCATCAAAGAGAAAGAGTAGCCCATGTCGAAATGTATGATGACAATCCAGAGACATCTAGTGATCCTATAGATGTCGAAGAAGGCGAGATAGACTTAGCAGAATTGAAACAAGGACCGCCATATTCTTGTAAATTGCTAGTGCCATCAAATGGGAAAAATCCTGTAGAGTCTGAAAGAAACTGCGACAAATTCCCTAAGAAAACATATAGTTTTGACATATCCAAATGTGACGAAATATTCGATTTATTAGTTAAAGATGGCCAAATGATAGTGCCCCCAGGGGCAAAGTTGACTCCTTTAGAACAAAGAAAGAAAAGAGGTTTTTGTAAATACCATAATTTTTTGGGCCATAAAACCTCACAATGTTTCCTTTTCAGGGATCTTGTTCAACAAGCACTTAAAGAAGGAAGGCTAAAATTCACTGATAAGACAGCGATGAAAATTGATGCAAACTCGTTATAGATGGAGGCACATTATGCTGAGCCAATCGACATTCATATGGTGGAAGTTTCCGAATATTTCATTAACAAGCCCATCTTCGGTGGCTTTACTGGAAACATATCCAGAAAGACTATCGAAGGAGTGAGGAAGGCCACTGAAGGCCTAAACCTGAACAAAGGAGGTGCCCAAGGCTGAAACAAAAAGGCCACTGAAGGCCTGAAACTGAATAAAGGAACTACTGAAGGTTCGAGCAAAAGGGTTATTGAAGGCCCACATAGAAACAAAGGAGTTGCTGAAAGCTCCGACAAAAGAACCACCGCAGGATCTTACTTGGCTGCCATGAAAGGTTTGACAGAGAACTTAGAGCCAAAATGCAGAAAATGAATCACGTTGCCAAGAGCAACATGGATGTCAACAAGGTCGAAATCTCTGATGCTAAGGCTTCAGAAGAGGCTATTCGACAGGAGGAAGTGAACAAAACCGCATTTCCTAAAGAAGATGAAGATCTGGCAGACTTTTTACACAGATGCCAAAAGAAGAAATCAGAATTAATGTTGTGTCCCAGATGCATCTCTATTTTCGACAAGAAAGCCGCAGAACACATACAAGGTATGAGGGTTGTAAAACCAAAGTGGGGCAGCAATGCTCAACCAAATATGGGTCCAGAAGAAAGATACGGTCCCAGGAGGGGGCATCAAAGAGGACCCATGAACCAAGTAAAGAGGCCACCAACTTATAGGCCTCCAACTAATGTGCCTATAGATACTTGGCTTAACACTATGGGCAGAAAAAGGCCCAATAAAGGGAAATGGCAGACGTTCGACGTGCCAAGGGGTTCCTCTTTGGACTATGTGATACGGTGGGAGAACTGACTTGAGGGTTTTGCATTTTATTACAAATGTTGCGGTTAGCAAGAGTCGCCACCGACTTTTCTTTTATCTAAAAGGAAAGGTGAAAAAGCACAGGAAAGACCTTTGAGATTGTTTCTTGAGTTCGGGGGGTAGATTATGAAAAGGGAAGGTATTAGCACCCTTTTCCTCCATGGTTTTCCATGGGCTCTTAGTTACTTGGTAGATCACTTACTTTTTTTTGAATGTGTGCTTGTGGTGGTGATTTTTGAAAGTATTTTTGAAAATGGAACTTCGTAATGGTTCTCGCCTCTATAAGAATGCATAAGAAGTGTTTGTTTCAAAAATAGTTCAAAGAGGTGTTTGTGAGATGTGTTTTTGAAAGTGATTTTTAAAATGTGTCTTTCTGATGATTCTCGTCTCTATAAGAACGCGTACAAAGTGTTTTCTTTTGAAAATGTTTCAAATGAGAGTGTTGGTGTAAAAATGTTTTGTTGTGAGCAAGCGAGTAAGTAAGAGCGAACCTACCTACTCAAAAGGTCTTAGATGTTCTTTTCCTCCTCCTTTAGATGTTGCTATCTTACCATTGATTTGGTAAGAATCCCCATCGTTGGATGTGAAGGGACGGGCGTGGGTCATCGTATGACCATGATTAGCAATGTTGCAAAGTATCTTAGCATTTTGAGGGACTAAGATCATTTTTGTAAGGCAACTTTGAATAGCGTCATCGAGGGACTATGATCTTGTTGTTTTTGTTTGTTTTGCTAAGATACCTTACATGCGTAATATGGTCATTTTATTCAAGGAAACCAAGTGGAGTAACCCTAGGGGGTGTTTGTGTGCAAGTGTGTCATTTTCATGCTTGGTTTTGTCTTGAATTAGGGTTTTCTATTTGATTGATTTTATCTTGCCATACAAACCCTAATTATTAACATGTTATATGTAAAGCGGTAAATTACGGAAATAACCTACACTATTACAATCATTTGGGGATGGGGTGTACAATTTACAAATGGGGATTGCAAGAAATTAAAGTCCTAATTATCTATTACAACCATATTGAATAGCCATGAAGAAAATATATGAAGCATATAAAAATCAAGAAAAATGAAAGGAAGAGAAAACACTTTGGATCATTAGGTGTCGACCCATGCAGTAAACTCAAGCTTCTCGAATGCACTCTTGTTTTGATCAAGACAAGTCATGATTGATAAAGAAGGAAAAAAAATTGATCAAGCTAAAAGCCTCTTTGGATGAAGTCTTTGGTTCAAGTCCTTAGCAAATTTCAAGGTATAATAATAATATGTACCTTGAACTTAAGATATAGATGCTCAATGACCAAAAGAAACATTTTATATTGTCCAATCCTTTATTCAAGTTCTTTCAAAGCAAAAAATCAATTTTTATTTGTGTGCAATCGATTTGCATGTTAGTGCAATCAATTGCACGCTTTAGTTTTTCAAAACATTGGTTACTAACTTCCAGTGTAATCGATTTGCATGGTTGTGCAATCGATTGCACTGTCAAAAAAATTGGAAATTTGGATACTGGAACCCCGTGCAATCGATTTGCATGGTTGTGCAATCGATTGCACACTCAAATTTTTTGGAAATTTGGCTACTGGACCCCCCTGCAATCGATTGGCATGGTTGTGCAATCGATTGCACACTCAAAAAATTTGGAAATTTGGCTATTGGAACCCCGTGCAATCGATTTGAATGGTTGTGCAATTGATTGCATGCTGTATGATTTTGAAAAACAGCTGCCTTACACCTTCCTTTTCATGATACTATTTCATGGAAAACTTCTCACTCAATCTTGGCAATTGTTCATGATTTTTTTACAAACCTTTTCTCCAAAGGTCACTGTATTTTAGCCTCAAAAATGAACCAAATGATGATGATTGAAATGAAGAGTTTAAAGCTAAGAAAACTTACCTTGAAACTGATATTTGTGCTTTGAGTTTGAGCTGTTGTATGGGCTGTTGTTGAACTTGGGAAGTGATGATAGTAATGTTACATAAGTTTTTCTTATGTTTGAACAAATTCTATATGATGTATATGGAGTGTTTAGATGGTTGGACATAATTTTCAAGGTATGAGGGGTTCAAAGGTTTGGACTTTAAAACTCAAGAGTGGAAGTTTTGTGGACTGTTATGGATTTTGATGGTTAGTTTACAACAAGACTTCTGGCTTTTCTTTCTATTTTTCTAACTTATCTCTCTCTTTTTTCAACCCCCTTGTCTTGCAAATGCTTCTTCTATTTATAGGCAAAGGACTTATGAACAAAGGCTGAATATGTTTACAACACCACATGTTATGGTTTGGTTGGGATGTAAGTATCAAACTATGTCAAGTACTCCATGGTTCCAAGATGAAGTACCAAAGTTGCTGGTTTAGAGGGGTTGATTTCCATGTTTTATGGTGGGGTGAAATCAGAAACAAGCAAGTTAGTGTCTCAAGACAAACTTTGTACAAAAGCTTGCTTTTCAAGAATAGCAATGGTGCCTTTATGCCATAAATGGAAAGATCTTTTGGACAATGGCTCAAACACTTGGGTAATAGCTCAAGATCTTGCATAAACATTAAATTATGTAGAGATTTGCAAGTCACAAGTCCTGAAAAGTAAGATTATGCAGCACATCATGCCAATTGGATTATGTGTTCTTCAACAAAAATGGCTTGCAATTCAATAATGGATGCCCAACTTCATGCCCTTGAATCTCCTAGATCAAGTATGATAAATTCATGCTCTTAGATGTTTTGGAAAGCTTGAAACACCCTCTATAACTTTCTTGTTGGCCATTTTGACAAAATCATCTTGGAACTATGTGAAAAAATGCCAAGAAGTTGGGATAAAATCCTGCACAAAATCTGTTGAAAATTTCTCGAAGTGTTAAATGAAAATGTCTTGACTTCATGAATTTATAACTTGAGATCCAAGCATATTTAGGAGAAGTTGTGTAAAGCTATGTTGTAGATATCATGGAGATCTACAACTTTCATTTTGAAAGTTTCCCTTGAACTGTCTTGCATCTTGGTGAAAGAATGGCATGAAGTGATGAAACTATCATGTATAAAATCACTTAGAAAATTTCAAAGTCTTGGAAATCTTGACTTTTCAAGTTGACTTTTGACTTTCTTAACTTCTTGATGATCAAGCTTGATATTTTTAAATGTCTTGATGAATTATGATATTTGAAACTTAATGTTGACCAAAGTGTCAAAGTTTGACTTTCCAGTATGCAATTGACCATTTTGCCCTTGTGTCAATTTCAAGCCTAAATTGATGTATCAGTGTTGCAAACTTGACGTCTTAGAATATCTTGTGAGAAAATACTTGACAAATGAGAGGGCAAATTTTAGGGTACAACAGCTGCCCCTGTTTAATCTTCTTAAACCTGAAGAGTTAGATTGGCGAGTTCTACCATTCGTGACTCGAAGGTGGAAGATGATTGGACACTAGAGTACCCAGAAATTTGCACTCGGCGATGCGATGATAGGAGGAATGGGCTTAAAGATGCCATTTGGAGAGGTGATAGAATCTTGTTGGAGATGGGCTTGTAGATTCCATCCAAGAATGCTTGTTAAATTGTAATTTGTAAGTTGAAAGAATGAGTATCAGGATGGCATCCGTATCTGGAGCGTATCTGAACTGTATCTGAAAGTTGGATCTGAATGAGTATCAGGATGGCATCCGTATCTGGAGTGTATCTGAACTGTATCTGAGAATTGAAATTGAATGAGTATCAGGATGACATCCGTATCTGGAACGTATCTGAACTGTATCAAAAGGTTGAAATAGAATGAGTTGGTCGAGTAGATATTTGTCGTGTCTGGTTTCAGGTATTAATCTTTGATCTGAGAAAGATCATTTTACTGGCTTGTTACAAGTGTTAATCTTCAATCTCTTCATATAGATAGTTTTCCTGGCTTGCTACAGGTATTAATCTGGAACTTGAAAAGGTTGGTCGACGAGATAGTTGTCCTGTCTGGTTTCAGGTATTAATCTCTGACCTGAGAAAGAAAGATAGTTTTCCTGGCTTGCTATAGGTATTAATATTCAATATCTTCATGTAGATAGTTTTCCTGGCTTGTTACAGGTATTAATCTACAATCAATCGTCCACAAATAGTTTTCCTGGCTTGCTACAGGTATTAATCTGGAACTTGAAAAGGTTAGTCTAGGAGATAGTTGTCCTGTCTGGTTTCAGGTATTAATCTCTGACCTGAGAAAGAAAGATAGTTTTCCTGGCTTGCTACAGGTATTAATCCTCAATCTCTTCATGTAGATAGTTTTCCTGGATTGTTACAGGTATTAATCTACAATCAGTCGTCCATAAATAGTTTCCTGGCTTGCTACAGGTATTAATCTGGAACTTGAAAAGGTTGGTCGACGAGATAGTTGTCCTGTCTGGTTTCAGGTATTAATCTCAGACCTGAGAAATAAAGATAGTTTTCCTGGATTTCTACATGTATTAATCCTCAATCTCTTCATGTAGATAGTTTTCCTGGCTTGTTACAGGTATTAATCTGGAACTTGAAATGGTTGGTCGACGAGATAGTTGTCCTGTCTGGTTTCAGGTATTAATCTCTGAATTGAGAAAGAAAGATAGTTTTCCTGGCTTATTACATGTATTAATCTTCAATCTCTTCATGTAGGTAGTTTTCCTGGCTTGTTACAGGTATTAATCTACAATCAGTCGTCCACAAATAGTTTTCCTGGCTTGCTACTGGTATTAATCTAGAACTTGAAAATGTTGGTTGACGAGATAGTTGTCCTGTCTGGTTTCAGGAATTAATCTCTGACCTGAGAAAGAAAGATAGTTTTCCTGGCTTGCTACAGGTATTAATCCTCAATCTCTTCATGTAGATAGTTTTCCTGGCTTGTTACAGGTATTAATCTACAATCAGTCGTCCACAAATAGTTTTCCTGGCTTGCTACAGGTATTAATCTGGAACTTGAAAAGGTTGTTGGTAGCCATCTGTTGATTGACCTTTTTTCTGAAAAAGGTAAAATGTTAGTTGTATCCAATGTCATGATGTATGAAATGCATGATGTCATGATGTTCTAAAAAATAAATGAGATTGTGTCGTACGCACTTTATCATGTATGTAAATAGGAGGTATGAAATGTGATATGTTTATGAATGTATTTTCGTCTGGGAAAATAAATCCTTGACAAATGTTGGGGAGTTTGTTAAATCCTGGACTGCTTTTGAAGAGTATGTGTGTCTTCAAACCTTGATTAGAATGTTTCCATCGGGGATTCTTGTTTTGTTGTTTGAGGAGAACTCCGCTAGGAAATATTGAAAACTCTGTGGGGAGTATGTTTACTCCTACTTGGGGAAAGAGTTTAGGAGTCTCGATTGTCTGTTGCTCTTACTGGGGATTCGAAGTTGAATTGATATATGGTCGAGTCCAGGTTTCACAGTAACTTTTCGAGGATTGTAGAATAATCTACTATGGAAGAGGAGTTATGGTCCTTTGATTTGTAGTAGTCGGAGAGGTAAACTCAAGCTGGGTAATCCTGGTGTTGTTGGGGAAATAAACCCTGTCGTCGGTCTGTTTAGAGAGGTGACTTACCCCTGGTTACTCTGCAATTCTTGAGAGATTTCTTGAAATTTTGACTGGACTGCCCCAGGTGTGCTGGATAGTGACACGTCATGTCCCCCTGTTGATAGGAGTTTTTTAAATGGAAGTGTCATCCTACTTGAAGTGATTTTGTTCACCGAGAGAGCTTTCGTTCACTGGACATTCATTGTGTAAATTTCTCTGCTGTCAAACAATTAGCCATATGCAAACAGTGATATTCAAGTAATGCAAAGTTTATGCTTGTCTTGAAGTTTTGAAAAATGCGTTTTTAGCAAGTAAAGAAGTTTTATAAGAAAAATTCAACTCAGGATTTTGAGTAAAGCCCTACAGGAGTCAGGATACCTTTTGTAACAGTATGCTTTCGAACTAACCCATGCTTCAATTAGGACTTTTGAAGGGTTGTAACATGGCTTGGTTCACGGTTTAAGAAACAAAGGATAAAGGCTCAAAGTGCATTTGTACCCACCCACTCTTCGTGATGTTCTTCAGTCATAAGCTCAGTTAATTGTGCGTTTGAACTCCAATTGAGACTGGAATAACATTTTGGTGATGGTTCTAACAAGTTAAGTTTGTTAGAAGGCAACCATTTTTGAGATATTTTTCATGTTGTTGAGTATTTGTAGTGACCCTTTTTTGATTTGTTATCCCTGATTTTTCCTGACTGATCTTGTTTTGAGATTACGGTCAGCGGGATGCCCTAGTTTTTCTTAAGCCTCCTTTGTAGGTTTTGACTTAGTGGGCTTTTCTTTTTTGAGAGATAATAACGGCCTATGTGATAAGGAACCATCACCGTCTTTTGATTCCAGAGGAATGTTTCTTGATGTCATTCACTGCATTACAAGATGAGAGTTTGCGGCTTAACGCGCATTTGAATTAACTGAGAGACTACCTTGCCCTAGGTTTTGATTAAAGGTTTCAATTTATGTTAAAACAGAAAAACTTCTACTTCTTTGGCTCGAAGGGGTTGACTAGGGATTATCTTCCTTATAACTCCAGTGTTTAGGATTTGAAAGAATACCTATACATCGTCAGCAAGGTCTTTCCAAAAGCATACTGTATGAGATTATGGCATTGTTTTCGTCATCCTCCCTCTAAAGGCTTGTAAATTTTAGCAAGAGTTGAAATTCATAAAGAGAATATAAGCATAGCTTAAATATAGTGAAAGCGAATGGATGAATTCAAGACAAACATATGCAATGCATTAATGAAACAAAGTTTGACATTAATAGATAATTGTTTGCATAACAAAAGGAATTACAATTGAAAATTCAAATGAGCAGAAAATTTCCTCGCCCAGATCATTGCTTCATATGGATGCCCTTGAGGGGTGATAGAAAAGTTCCAGTTGATCGTCTTGTGTAAACTCCAACATTCCATCGTCAATTAGGTCTTGGATCCTGTTTTTCAGAGCCCAACAATTGTTCGTGTCGTGCCCAGGACCATCAGAATGGTATGCACACCTCTCATTGGGACAGTAACTAGGAGCAGCAGTGTTGGGATTATGGGGAAGAGCCTTTAAGGTAATTACCTCCTCCTTCAACAAGTGTTGTAGCACCTGAGCTAGCGACATGCCAACCCTGGTAAATTTTCTCTTAGGTGTGACCTCCTTGTACTGATTCCTTTGTTGTTGTTGGCGAGGTTACTGTTGGGCTCGCGATGTGGCAACAGATTGGGAAGGTCTTCCAGCTTCCTGTCTTATGGGAGGCTGAGCAGTGACTTGATTTCCAATTCTGGATGTTTGCCCTATTTGGTTACATCCGTCTTAATGAAGCTTGTTGATGAGGACTCTCAGCTCTTCTTGTCCTTGAGCCTAGTTTTAGATAAGAGCCATCTGGCCCACCAGTTGTCCCATCATCTGGACTTTCATTACGGCCATCTCGGTTTGTAGCCGCTCCAACTGGTCATTTGTTTGCCCTTAGAATTCCCCATGATCATGCCCCTAGTGAGGAGAGCTTTCACTTCTTCTTGCCCCTTGGATATGTTCAAGAACATTTCTCTGAGTTGAGCGTTTTGAGCCTGGATGTCTTTCGCTGTTTGTTCCATCTTACTGAAATAAACAGTAGAAAGATAAGGAGACCTTTATGGGAGAAACCTATCATGATATGATGCATGATATGTGGATGCAATGTTTTCAAGGATCTCGCGGGGCAAACACAAGAAAAAGTTAGAAGTTTGAACTTTGATCAACATCTTTGATTGGAGAACTTTGTATCGGTGGATGTCCTTCCACGAGAATCAAGCTCACCATGTCAAGTGGGTCATAGCCCTTGACTCAAGGTTATTGTTCTTGATCTTTGACAGCATTTGGTTAGAGGGAAATAAATCCTCTTGCCCCTTGGTAGACGTCTCGTTTAACGTGACCCTGCATCAAAGACCCTTGAGATCCTTGAAATGCTATGGTTCAATGTTATTGAAAATGCTATGGTATGATGTTATGATGTTATGTACAAATATGTGAGGTAAGCAAGTTTATATATGAATAATCATATTCACACAAAGCAGACAAGTCCTTAGGTTTAGGCTTGCATGGAGTTTGTAGGTAAGTACCCTCTTGAAGTTTAGTTGGATCAACCTGTCCTAGTTAATAGTAATCGGGTTCTAAGGGATCTCAATATCACTGACCTTTCTTGTAGGCATTGTCTCAGCTCAATCAATCTTTTCTTGCAACCGAGATATCCCAAAAGTCCGGTCTCAATGAGTGTAGTATTGAGTATCAACCAACTTCGGACTACACTAAAGCCGGTTATCTCACTACGTCCTAATGGCCAAGTTTGTTCAATTAGGGTTCTAAAGTCAGTTAGTGCTTCATGACGCTACTCAACGGCCCCGTATTCTCCTCGATTCACCACGAGGGATACCGGTACCCACAAATGCGTCACACTAACGTAACCATTGCTTCAACCATATCGGTCTACGCCGTATAGTTTCCACAATATATTGCTACTTACCTAAAAAGGTGTCCCAGATCCGGGTGGAGGATCAAAGCAAGCCCAAATAGAGAACCATAATGTAAATCATACAAATCAAACAAAGAAAGCAAGTAAATGTGATCTAACCCTAAGGTAACCCCACTTTAGTCAACTCCCCAGCAGAGTCGCCAGTTCTGTGATACGGTGGGAGAACTTACTTGAGGGTTTTAAGTTTTATCGCAAATGTTGCGGTTAGCAAGAGTCGCCACCGACTTTTCTTTTATCCAAAAGGAAAGGTGAAAAAGCACATGAAAGACCTTTGAGATTGTTTATTGAGTTCGGGGGGTAGATTATGAAAAGGGAAGGTATTAACACCCTTTTCATCCATGGTTTTCCATGGGCTCTTAGTTACTTTCTAGATCACTTGCTTTTGTTTGAATGTGTGCTTGTGGTGGTGATTGTTTAAAGTATTTTTGAAAATGTAACTTCATAATGGTTCTCGTCTCTATAAGAACGCATACGAAGTGTTTGTTTCAAAAATAGTTCAAAGAGGTGTTTGTGAGATGTGTTTTTGAAAGTGATTTTGAAAACGTGTCTTTGTGATGATTCTCGTCTCTATAAGAACGCGTACAAAGTGTTGTCTTTTGAAAATGTTTCAAATGAGAGTGTTGGTGTAAAAATGTTTTGTAGTGAGCAAGCGAGTAACTAAGAGCGAACCTACCTACTCAAAAGGTCTTAGATGTTATTTTCCTCCACCTTTAGATATTGTTATCTTACCATTGATTTGGTAAGAAGCCCTATCGTTGGATGTGAAGGGATGAGCGTGGGTCATCGTATGACCATGATTAACAATGTTGTAAAGTATCTTAGCATTTTGATGGACAAAGATCATTTTTGCAAGGCAACTTTGAATAGCGTCATCGAGGGACTATGATCTTGTTGTTTTTTTTTTGTTTTGATAAGATACCTTACATGCATAATATGGCCATTTTATTCATGGCAAACAAGTGGAGTAAACCTAGGGGGTGTTTGTGTGAAAGTGTGTCATTTTCATGCTTGGTTTTGTCTTGAATTAGGGTTTTCTATTTGATTGGTTTTATCTTGCCATACAAACCCTAATTATTAACATGTTATATGTAAAGCCGTAAATTGCGGAAAGTAAATATCCTACACTATTACAATCATTTGGGGATGGGGTGTACAATTTACAAATGGGGATTGCAAGAAATTAAAGTCCTAATTATATATTACAACCATATTGAATAGCCATGAAGAAAATATATGAAGCATATAAAAATCAAGAAAAATGAAAGGAAGAGAAACCACTTTGGATCATTAGGTGTCGACCCATGTCGTAAACTCAAGCTTCTCGAATGCACTCTTGTTTTGATGAAGACAAGTCATGATTGATAAAGAAGGAAAAAATAATTGATCAAGGTAAAAGCCTCTTTGGATGAAGTCTTTGGTTCAAGTCCTTAGCAAATTTCAAGGTATAATAATAATATGTACCTTGAACTTAAGATATAGATGCTCAATGACCAAAAGAAACATTTTATATTGTCCAATCCTTTATTCAAGTTCTTTCAAAGCAAAAAATCAATTTTTATTTGTGTGCAATCGATTTGCATGTTAGTGCAATCAATTGCACGCTTTAGTTTTTCAAAACATTGGTTACTAACTTCCAGTGTAATCGATTTGCATGGTTGTGCAATCGATTGCACTGTCAAAAAAATTGGAAATTTGGATACTGGAACCCCGTGCAATCGATTTGCATGGTTGTGCAATCGATTGCACACTCAAATTTTTTGGAAATTTGGCTACTGGACCCCCCTGCAATCGATTGGCATGGTTGTGCAATCGATTGCACACTCAAAAAATTTGGAAATTTGGCTATTGGAACCCCGTGCAATCGATTTGAATGGTTGTGCAATCGATTGCATGCTGTATGATTTTGAAAAACAGCTGCCTTACACCTGCCTGTTCATGATACTATTTCAGGGAAAACTTCTCACTCAATCTTGGCAATTGTTCATGATTTTTTTCCAAACCTTTTCTCCAAAGGTCACTGCATTTTAGCCTAAAAAATGAACCAAATGATGATGATTGAAATGAAGAGTTTAAAGGTAAGAAAACTTACCTTGAAACTGAAATTTGTGCTTTGAGTTTGAGCTGCTGTATGTGCTGTTGTTGAACTTGGGAAGTGATGATAGTAATGTTACATAAGTTTTTCTTGTGTTTGAACAAATTCTATATGATGTATGTGGAGTGTTTAGATGGTTGGACAAAATTTGCAAGGTATGAGGGGTTCAAAGATTTGGACTTTAAAACTCAAGAGTGGAAGTTTTATGGACTGTTATGGCTTTTGATGGTTAGTTTATAACAAGACTTCTGGATTTTCTTTCTATTTTTCTAACTTATCTCTCTCTTTTTTAAACCCCCTTGTCTTGCAAATGCTTCTTCTATTTATAGGCAAAGGACTTGTGAACAAAGGCTGAATATGTTTACAACACCACATGTCATGGTTTGGTTGGGATGTAAGTATCAAACTATGTCAAGTACTCCATGGTTCCAAGATGAAGTACCAAAGTTGCTGGTTTAGAGGGGTTGATTTCCATGTTTTATGGTGGAGTGAAATCAGAAACAAGCAAGTTATGGGCTCAAGACAAACTTTATACAAAAAGCTTTCTTTTCAAGAATAACAATGGTGCCTTTATGCCATAAATGGAAAGATCTTTTGGAGAATGGCTCAAACACTTGGGTAATGGCTCAAGCTCTTGTGTAAACATTTAATTATGTAGAGATTTGCAAGTCACAAGGCCTGAAAAGTAAGATTATGTAGCACATCATGCCAATTGGATTATGTGTTCTTCAACAAAAATGGCTTGCAATTCAATAATGGATGCCCAACTTCATTCCCTTGAATCTCCTAGCTCAAGTATGATAAATTCATGCTCTTGGATGTTTTGGAAAGCTTGAAACACCCTCTGTAACTTTCATGTTGGCCATTTTGACAAAATCATCTTGGAACTATGTGAAAAAATGCCAAGAAGTTGGGATAAAATCCTGCACAAAATCTGTTGAAAATTTCTCGAAGTGTTAAATGAAAATGTCATGACTTCATGAATTTATAACTTGAGATCCAAGCATATTTAGGAGAAGTTGTGTAAAGCTATGTTGTAGATATCATGGAGATCTACAACTTTCATGTTGAAAGTTTCCCTTGAACTGTCTTGCATCTTGGTGAAAGAATGGCATGAAGTGATGAAACTATCATGTATAAAAACACTTAGAAAATTTCTAAGTCTTGGAAATCTTGACTTTTCAAGTTGACTTTTGACTTTCTTAACTTCTTGATAATCAAGCTTGATATTTTTAAATGTCTTGATGAATTATGATATTTGAAACTTAATGTTGACCAAAGTGTCAAAGTTTGACTTTCCAGTATGCAATTGACCATTTTGCCCTTGTGTCAATTTTAAGCCTAAATTGATGTATCAGTGTTGCAAACTTGACGTTGTAGAATATCTTGTAAGCAAATACTTGACAAATGAGACAGAAAATTTTGGGTACAACAGACTACAGAAAAGAGTATCGTGCTTCTACATCAAAAATGGCTCACATATCGAGCAATTACAAGGGGAAGAACCCCATGTCTCGTTGACAATGGAGGAGATTCCAAAGATGGCGAAAAGCCGAGAAGGAAGCTGCAGAAGAGCCTCACCCAGAGGCTAGCACCAACGTGCAAAGAAAGAAAAGAAAACCTATGGAGAGGAAACCTCTGGCATGGCCAGAATAATGTGGGTCGAATTAAGAAGGTGACTCCGACTCTGACGATACTCTAGACATCATGGTGAACGTCATATCGGTGCTGCCTAGGGAATATAACCGTCAAGTTGAAGTTGAGGAAACTGACTTGATGTTCAAACAAGAGATGGCCAGACACAGGCCAATGTGTTACTATGTAATGAATAATGGCTGTGTGGATGAACATAACGCTTTCTTCGAGCCACCAACTAAGGTGATGAAAAATCCTCTCAAGCCCCTGTTCATCAGAGCGAAGATAGGGGAAGTGATTGTAAATAAAATCCTGGTTGATTACGGAGCGACCATAAACATAATTCCGCGATCTATGTTGGAAAAACTAGGAAAAGTAGATGCTGACATCAAGCCTCATAACATGGTCCTCTCCATTTATGGAGGAGGCATTGGAACCACAATGGGAGTCATACAACTAGATCTCAAGGTGGGATCAATCCTTCGACCCACCATGTATATGGTGATCTCAACAAAGCCAAACTATAATATGCTCTTGGGTCGAGAGTGGATACATGGCATTGGTGCAGTGCCATCCTCAATGCATCAAAGGTTACAGTTTGGCGTCCTGATGGCATTATGGAAAACATCGAGGCAGATCAAAGTTATTACCTAGGCGAAGTTAATAGTGTCAGGAAGAATAATTTCGATAGGAATTTGGCTCATATAGGGCCATGTAATCCTCCTGAATTAGATCTAACTCCAACACCCAACGCCTTCTTCTCTCTGTACCTCCACTCTGACTATGGGTTTCAATGGGATAAAGAATATTTGTCCAACATCGACTACAGAGGGGTTGATGATATACGGCCGACAGGCTGGGGAAGTGAGTTTGATGATGATGACTGAGTCACAAGCTCTTCAAAAGATTTCGGCATATGTAGCTGAAAATAGAATGATAGCGGCCTTAGAGGCCGAGGTCAAGTACATGGCTCGTGAAGCCAATGAGCAGTTATCTCCAAAAGAAGGCCCTGGGAAACATTTCAACCCATAACCTCCTGACTTGGAAGATAAAGAAGTGTGAAATCAGAGGTTAGATGCCATTTATGATGATGAACCTCTGGGCTTCGAAAAGGATCCGTTGGCAGATGGTGTTAGGATGCTAGCACAGGACCCCTTAGAAGAAGTAAATATAGGTGAAGGTCCGGTAAAAAAAGCCAACATATATCAGTGCAAAGTTAGATCCAGAGCTCTGGGTCGAAGTGATCCATTTGTTAAAAGAGTTCAAGGATTGCTTTCCATGGGATTATGACGAAATGCCTGGCCTCGATAGAAGCTTGGTGGAACTTCAGCTACCAACAAAACCTGGAAAGAAGCCTGTCAAGCAAACTCCAAGGCGTTTTGCATTGGAAATACTGTCGAAGATCAAAACGGAAGTCGAAAGACTACTGAAATGCAAGTTCATCCGAACGACCAGGTATGTCGAATGAATTGAAAATATTGTACATGTTATAAATAAAAATGGTACTTTGAGAGTGTGCATTGACTTCAGAGATCTGAATGTTGCAACACCCAAAGATGAATATCCAATGCCTGTGGCGGAAATGCTTGTCGATTATACCGCTGGTTTTGAGTACATGAGTATGTTTGACGGATACTCTAGATATAACCAGATTTTTATTGCTGAAGAAGATGTGTCGAAAACATATTTTCGTTGCCCTGGGGCCTTAGGCACCTACGAATGGGTAGTGATGCCTTTTGGCCTAAAAAACACAGGGGCAACATATCAAAGAGCAATGAACTCTATCTTCCATGATTTCATTGAAACTTTTATGCAGATTTACATTGATAATATTGTTGTCAAATCTATTTCAGGGCAGGCTCACATCAACCATCTTCAACAGTCCTTTGAAAGGATGAGGCGCTATGGTCTAAAAATGAATCCTCTGAAGTGCGCTTTTGGTGTCAAAGCGGGGGATTTCTTAGGTTTTGTGGTCCATAAAATGGGAATCGAGATAAACCAGAACAAGACCAAATCTATCTTGGAAGCTAAAGTGCCAACCAACAAGAAGGAATTGTAGTCTCTACTTGGGAAGATAAATTTCCTAAGGAGATTTATATCCAACCTCAGTGGAAAAACGTAAGCCTTCTCACCAATACTTCGTCTCAGCAAAGGAGGATTTGAATGGGGGCAAGAACAACAAGAGGCCTTTGACAAAATCAAAGAATACCTCATCAAGCCACCAATTCTAGTACCTCCTTGTAGAGATAGGAGTATGATATTGTACATAGCCGTATCTGTCAAAACCTTAGGGAGCATGTTAGTTCAAGAGGATGAGAATGGTGTCGAAAGACCCATTTATTACCTTAGTAGAGTTTTAAATGATGCGGAAACTAGATATAACGAAGTTGAAAAACTATGTTTATGTCTTTACTTTTCATGTACAAAACTCAAGAAATATATTAAACCAGTTAATGTTTACGTTTCATCTCATCTTGATGTTTTCAATTATATGTTATCGAAACCCATTTTGCACAGCAGAATTGGCAAATGGGCGGTAGCATTAACTGAGTATTCGTTAACCTTCATGCCTCTCAAGGCTGTGAAAGGTCAAGTGGTAGCAGACTTTATAGCTGACCACTCAATAACAGAAGAACCAATGAATTATTTGGAGATTGAACCTTGGAAGTTATACTTCGGCGATTCTAGTCATAAAGACGGAACTGGAGTAGGGGTTCTCGTTATTTCTCCAAACAAAATTCCAACAACATTTAAGTACAAGATCGAAGGAGATTGTTCAAATAATGAGGCTGAATACGAAGCTTTAATCGTAGGTCTTGAAATCTTATTGGAATTGGGGGAAACTCGAGTTGAAATAATGGGAGACTCGGAATTAGTCCTAAAACAAGTTACGAAAGAATATAAATGCATAAGAGAAAATCTTATCATGTATTTCGTAATAACTAGGCGTTTGTTGAAGAATTTCGAAGTGGTTAACATTCGACATATACCCAGATTGGAAAATCAAGTGGCTAACGATTTAGCATAGATCGCTTCCGGGTATAAAGTTTCGAAAGAGAAACTACAACAAGCAATTGAAGTTAGAGGAATAATAGCATCCACTAAGCTGTCTCCAATAGATTTAGAAACAACAACGTAGGGATACACTGATCACGAAAACTTCGAGATTTCGTTCATAGAAAATCTAACAGAACAAGATTGGAGAAAGCCTATAGTGGATTATTTACAAAATCCAGGGGTTTCGACAGAGCGAAAGATAAAGTATAGGGCACTAAGCTATATACTAATGGGAAGTGAATTGTTCAAGAAAAGGCCTGAAGGTGTGCTGCTAAAATGCTTAAGCGAAACAAAAGCATACGTAGCCCTTTCGACTACACACTCTGGGGCATATGAAGCACATCAAGTAGGCCATAAGATGAAATGGTTGTTGTTTCGACAAGGACTATATTGGCCAACTATGTTAAAAGATTATATTGAGTTTGCAAAAGGGTGTCAAGAATGTCGGGTGCACACAAGCATCCAGCATGTACCAACAAGTGAACTTCATTCGATTGTGAAGCCTTGGCCTTTTAGAGATTGGGCTTTAGATCTTATTGGAGAGATTCGACCAGCATCCTCTAAAAGCCAAAAATACATATTGGTATGCATTGATTATTTTACTAAATGGATTGACGAAATTCCTTTAGTCAATGTAGACCAAGAAAATGTCATTGAATTTATTCAAAAGCACATTATATATAGATTTGGAACCCCTGAGACAATAACGACAAATCAAGGATCATTCTTTACTGGTCGAAAAATGAAAGAATTTGCTGCAGAAATGGGATTCAAACTGTTAACATCTACACCTTATTATGCACAAGCTAACGGCCAAGTCGAAGCAGCAAACAAGGTAGTAACCAGTTTAATAAAGAAACACGTGGGAAAGAAACCAAGGAATTGGAATAAGACGTTGGATAAAGTTTTATGGGCTTGTCGAACCTCGCCTAAAGAGGCCATAGGAACAACACCATTTCGCTTAACTTATGGTCATGATGCAGTTTTGCTTGTAGAAATTTGTCTACAATCGACGAGGGTTCAAAAGCATCAGGATATTCCTTCTGAAGTTTACAGGAATATGATGTTAGACGAATTAGTGGATTTGGATGAGGAAATATTGAAAGCCTTATACCTCTTAAGATTACAAAAGAAGCGGATCGAGAAATCTTATAATCGAAAAGTAAAGCCTAAGGAATTTTTGCCTGAAGATTTAGTTTGGAAATTAATTCTCCAAATGGATAGAAAAGATAGAACTATGGGGAAATGGTCCCCTAAGTGGGAAGGACCTTTCAGAATTATTCAAACTTTCTCTGGTGGAGCTCATGAGATCGAAGAGTTAGGTGAAGATCAAAGACTTCTGAGAGTAAATGGTAAATACTTGAAAAGGTATAGACCTACGCTTCAATAGGTTAAAATAGCCAATGTATAGTCACAGTCGAATGAAGAAAATGCCAAAATAGAAATTTAAATTTCATTAACAATAGCCAAGATGGCCTTAACGTCATTAGAATGAGTGATTATTCAAATATAGAAACAGGATTCAAAAGGGGAGATTAGCCTTGATCTGGAGATATTTAATCATTAGCAATTCCAGATGCCCTTCGCAAAGAGACTTCGACTGATGAAGGGTTTCAAGTTTAGCATCAAGCGTTTGAGCTCGATTAGTATGCTTCAACCCTTCAGAAAGTTCCTCCTGGCCTTCAGACTCAGTATTTGTGGCAAGAAGTTCTTCCTTTCTTTTATCATTGGCGGTAATTTTATCCTCCAATTCTCTGATCTGGGACTTCATTTTAGCCGTGTCTCGATCGATCTCCTCAGCTTCTTTTTGCCTAGCTTCTTGAGCCCTCGACAGTTCTTTTACTTTGGAAGATGATTCGGTAGCAGCATGCCAAGCGGCAGCTACATGGTTGTTGGCCTCTTCGATCTCGCGAACAAGGGTCCTCCGACGATTGTAGTCCGCTGACACTTGGTCAATAATGGAAGTTAAATCTAGAATGACGCTGGCTACATATGGAGAAGTGTGATCGGTGGAAATAGAACTGACTGTTTTGAAATGCTGGTTCCCGTTTGTGTTTCGCAAAATGTCGCGGTAAGCAAGAGTCGCCACCGTCTTTTATTTTCTCCAACAAGGAAAGGACAAAAGCACAGCAAAATTCCTTTTCGAGATGTTTCTCGGGTTCGGGAGGTAGATTATAGAAAGGGAAGGTGTTAGCACCCTTTATATCTGTGGTTATCCACGGGCTCTTAGGTACTTGCTCACTATGTTTTCAAAATGTTTTGCTTTTCTTTGTGTTTGTGGGTGTTGAAAAAAGTTTGTTTGAAAACTTCGATTTAACTCTTGTATCTGTCCTCAAGAGTGTATGAAGTTTTGTTTGAAAACTTTTGTCAGAAAAGTGTAGGTGCGAAAAGTATTTTTGTTTTGAAAGAGCAAGTATCTAAGAACCTCTACCTACTCAAAAGAAATTAAGCTGTGTAAATGTCCTTTAGACAGTATTATCCCACTATTGAGAAGTAGGTAGCACCGTCGTTGGAGTTTTCGGGTCAATTAGATTATAGGGACATGTGGTCACTAAAGCAATAGTAGGACACCTTAGCGGTAACCCTAATGTCTTAGATCATTCTTTATCGAGGCAACCGTTTCGAGGCAACTTTGATCTTTAGACAGGAGGGCGACCTCTAAAACACCCTATACTCAATGACCACGTCGAGGCAACCAAGTGAGGCGTACCCTAAGAGTGGCATGTGCGAGTGTGTCAGGTTTCAGTTATGTTATCTTTATACATGTTATGGTGAGCTACGGTTGATTTTAATTTAAGAGAGATCTTGACATGCATAGCCTAGTTAGCATACATCTAACGGTTAATAGTTGCGGAAAATAAACTAAACTATTACAAGGCGTCGGGTATTTACATCGCCAAAAACAAACCCTTGAAAAGTAAGTTGTGGGAAATTAAATAAAAGCGATAAAAAGTCCTAATTAAAGCTATTACATCCTCGGAGCAAATACAATTATATGATAAAAAATATTATGAATCAAAAGTAATCACACGCGCGAGGAGAATTGGATCGGAGAGTCTTTTAGGGTTTTGACCCTTTTTGAGAAAGAAAGAAATTTTTGTATTATTTTTGCATTTAATTAAACCTAAACTAATTAATTAATAAAAAGAAATGTTTTTGGTTTTTGAATGTTTAAGAAAATAAAGATGAAAATGATTAAAAGTTATTAAAACCCTAATTATATGTTAATTTTATTTATTATGAAAAAAGTTAAAATTAACCTAATTAAAACTAAACAAATTATTTATTTATTTATTTACAAAATAAACTAACTAAATTTAAAAATATTATATTTTTTATGTTCTGATTTTATTATGAAAATATTAATTATTTTTGTTAGTAATTAATTAAGAATAATAAAAATAAAACAAGCAAAGTAAAATAAAAATAATGAAAGGGAAATAGAATAAACCCAGGTGTATTGGGCCCAAAGGGGGGGTTTGAATGGCAATTGTCTGGGCCCAACGTAGGCAGCCTTCTTGACTTTTCCAATTCCCTGCATGTGCGTTGACTGTGGAGTATGGTGGACATCATCTTGTGACCATTGGATTTGCTTTGAAGCCACTTGGCCAGCATCTGGAGAAGGGCGTACGATGGACTCTGTTTTGAGTGCCACATAGAATTGCCTGAAACAAAATAACATGAATGTTTTGGGGGACCTGGGATTCGAACCCAGGTCCCAATGGACTATGCACGCGAGCTCAACCAACCCAACTGCATTGTTTAATTGTTAATGAATTATATAACAAACAATATATTGAAAACAAAGCCTGATTCCTGAAAATAAAAAAAAGGCGTGCTGGTTTGAACCACCCAACAGGAAGAGGACGCGTGGTCGTCTTCTTCGTTGAAATATCCAGGGTTTTTACCTGCGGATTTTATCCGCAGCTAAACTCCTAGATTCGTCCTAGAATTCTCCCTAGGCCATGGAAACGACATCTAATAGCATCAACATTTTCGTCCTCTCCCACTAAGTCCATTCATGCCCTTGATTTACTCTAAATTTACCTGCAATGCAAACACCTAAAAACCAAGCAAAGAAACCCTAGATTTGGGCATTACAACACAGGCCATTAAAACAAAATTAAGTATTGCAAAAATGCTCTAAATGAAGCGATAAACACAAACATGCAAAGATCTTAGTGAGAGGATGCAAGAATCCAAGGTTTGGATTTCATGTTCAGAGCCATAATCGTGACGACTTACAGTGCGTTTCAGGGGGTTTCTGGACGTGATTTTGATTGTTTTCGCTTCAGTGAATGGCCAGCAAGAGATTAGTGTCAAGGTTTTGGGTTGAGTTGACCTCTATGTATGATCTCGGTTTCAAGGTTTTTCAAGCTTTTTCCAAATTTGGTCTGGCCGTTTTGTGCAGTCCTCAGGCGTGTATTAGGTTTGTGCTGCTTGCTTATGTATATGAGAATGAATTTAGGTCAAAAGCTGGGCCTTAATCCATGTATATGGGAGAATTAGGTTTGCACTTTTTCACCATTGACAAACTTTCCAAATATGGCCAAATCTGAGATTTTGTGCACAAATAAGCCCTAGCACGAATTGGTTAGTTGTCACATGATATATGAAAGCTGTACAAATCACAAAGATATTATTCCATTGATTTTTAGATTTTATTTGAATTATTATAGATTTAAAATGAATTAAATCAATAAAATTTAAATAAAATAGAAAAATAAATGTTTGGTCATGAAATCAAGCATGGGACACGTGTGTGGCATGACAAGGCTGAATCAAGTGGAAGAAAGTGGGCCCTTTTGTCAAAAATTGGAGTTTTGAGGATAGTTGACTTTTGCAAATTCATGAAAATTTCCCAACTTCTCCAATGCACAACTTGCTCAATTTTGATCATATGACCATGTTCTTGGACATTTTGGAAAGCTCTTGAAGTCCTATAACCAATGCCTTTTGTCCCATGTCATTTGGATTTACCAATCTCAAGTTATGTCCTTTGACTCAAAGTGTACATTTGTTGACTTTTGAAATTGACCTATAATGTAAAAATTGGTAACTTTTTGTGAGAGAATTTCTTGAACTTGGAGTGTGAAGATGGATTGTAGGAAATTTCATCCTCTTCAAAATGAGCATTGGATGGAATTTTTCTGACAAACCATGAAAGAGTTATGCCCTTGTCAAAGTACAGTTGACTTTTCTGCTGTCCAAAAATAGTAACTTTTGCATCTTGATGATTTTTGAGCCATTCTTGTGGAATCATGATCAAGACTTGATCAAATGATGATTGTGAGCTCAAAATAAGATGTTGACCAAAAATTCTGACTTTTGACTGCAAAATGACCATTTTGCCCTTGCAGTTGACTGTAGATCAAATGGAGCTTTTGACTGTGCAAATTGGCACTGTGAGTCTTGAAACTTGGCATGTAGATGCTTGAGGATGTATATGGGCCTATGAGACTTGATTGAACCATTGAGAACCCAAAATTCTTTGAAAGAACCAAAACCCTAATTTCAGCTGTCTTAGGAGGTGTTTGGACTGTACAACCCTTGAGCCATTTTGAGCAATTTGAAGATCATTCTTGACAAATCTTGAGGAATATGGGGGGCAAATTTTGGGGTACAACAAGAAGCAATGAGGAGATCAACAACCCTCAATGTAGTCTTCGGAAAGGAAGTAGCAGTAGGTTCTTCTTCCAAGGTTAGCATTAAGTCTCTTTTGAAAATTTGTGCTTTAACCTTCTGAAGTGCCTCATTGAGAGGGGAGGTCGAAGTAGACTTTTCGGATGCAGTCGAGACATTATGGTCGAAAGAAATTTCTCTCCCTTCGAGAATGGTGGTCATATAGCCTAGAGGATTTTGCTGTTTCATCAAGGCCAAAGCCTCTTTGGTTAGAGACCCTGTCGAAGGGGCACCCTCATTACTGGCAGCAGCCACATTAACCACCTGTGTGGGAATATGGGCAATTTCAGTGTTTTCCAGGTTTTGGGCCCCTTCAGTAAAGCCTTCGATGCCATCAGCATTTAGAATTTTTTTACCTTATTCTTCCCCCTCTAGCATATTCTCCCATTCTGTTACAGGTATGGTATCTGTGGCCATGTCCTCTTCTTCGACTTCTTACACGTCAACCAGTGGAGCCCTATTTTCCTCTTGATCTCCTAGAGGGACTTCTTCATTGACTTCCTCTATGGTCTCAATCTGAGGTTCAAAAACTTGGTTCACCTCATCAACTGAGCTCACAAAAGAGCCATTTGCTGAAGAAGGCCTATAGGTAGGCTCTCCCTCACTATTTAATAGAGTGGCAGATCCTTCAGCAGGAGTAGGAACTTGTTTGGAGGTGCCAGCAGTGTCCTGAAAATTAAAAGAGGTTTTAATCTCAGGATTTTTATAGAGAAAAGAGTTAGTTCAATAAGTAAGGAATTGACCGTCGAAGGAAATACCTAAATTGGAACTTCGACGCCAGGGCTAGAATTATCGCTCTCATTGGGATTATTTAGCCTGGAAGCTACTTCTTGCTCAGTAGGCTCTCTAATAACTATAGGAGGAGGCCTTGACTTGGTGGCCGTAATTTTAATTTTGGTCTTAGGACGAGGCTCAGGTGCGGGAATTGCTTTCTTCAATTTTTGTGTCTTCAGAGGAATAGGAGGAGACTTCTCTTCTTCATCACTAGAGATTTCTATTTCCTGAACCTTCCTTTTCTTTGGAGTGGTTTTCTGAAACATACAGAAAGATCAGAGTCGAAGAAATCAGCATCTGTATCAGAAAATATAAACAGGGAAAGGTACAGTAAAAATTAAATACCTTTCACAAAGGATCAACAGAAGGGTCTCCACCTTTGGCGCTTTCAGCAGCCTTCTTTGTACTGGTCTTCTTGACAGCTATACAGAAAACAAAGATAAATCGAGAGTCGAATGATTAAATCTAAGACAAAGAGAAAAAGGAAAGAACATAATACCTTTCTTAATCTTGTCAAGGACCAATTTAAACGCCTCGCGAAGTCCTTCTCATCGAAGAACTCCTCAGTATAATACTGCCTCCACCACCCTTCAAAATTTCTAGAGCACAAAAAATTGAGATTGAAGTCGACCATGGTTAGTACGGTCCAACCAACGTACTTACCAATATGCTTGGTAGCAGCATCTTCTGAGTAATCTGCGTTGTAAAATAACAACAGTTTCTATCGAGGATAGATGGGTGATAGGAGTGATTGGACAATACCGAATTGTCGGGAAACAAGATTTGGTTGGTAGGCAATCAAACTTAATTGATTCTTTAAGCTCTTGAATATCAGTGGCATGATTCTGGGTCGAAGAAACGACTCCTAGATGCCCACATATTCGTCCTCCAAGTGCTCCTTATCAGCCGAAGGAAATGGTCTAGTAAACCATTATGGGCCGACTTTTCGACTGGAAAAAGGAGCCATGGTCGAAACAAAATGTTTGCATTCTGCAAACATCATCACAAAGCTTGTGAAAGCCTTTTGAAATTGTTGACCCTCGTCATTTGGAGTCAGCAAAGCAAGTCTAGTACCCTCGACCCTCCTGTTTAGAATTTCTGGGGCCGCTTCGTTGATCTTGTTCTTCTGAGGAAGAAAAGAGTCAAAGGTGGCGTTGAGAGAAATTTGAAGAATCCAGAAAGGGCCAGAAAGAAGCAAGCTTTCCCTATCTCCTATGACCTTGAGTTGAGTCACACCATTGCTGACGGACTCATATAGATTGGCCAAAATCAATTCGGCCAGACAGAGGGGGTAGCCGTGATGAAGTTGTATCGCGAGCGTAAGCATCTTCTTAGTCACCTGAAGCGACTTGGTGAAGAAGACTAAGCGGGATAACCACATAGATAGGAAAGCTATATGTTCCACCTCCAACACATTGCTGGAGGACTTGTCATGGAAGTGGTTGATAAAGGTGGTGTATATGGGTTTGGTAGCTGAAAACCCAATGACATCTTCAGATAGATCCACCGGGTCGAAATAATCGCCATTCAGTCGAAGACCGATGATCGCTGCTATGTCGAAGAGGGTTGGGGTTACCATTCCACAGGGAATATGAAATGTGAAGTGGGCGCTATCCCAGAAGTATAGCAAAGATACCAGCATAAGAGGATAATAATAAAATCCTGTCTTCGATAACATCACCAAATCTTAAATTCCCATTTCCTTCCAGACGGAGGTTTGTGCCTTCTCCATCTTATTTAACCAATCTGAATAATCTGAAGAGAGATTAGGGCACGGTCGAAAGATCCTGTTCCATTTGTTCATGAATTAAAGGTTGATGTCCTCCTTGGTCTGAGCGTGTTGCTGGTTAGCTGGAGTCGCATCCTCAGGATCGTCCCTGGGCTTTTTCGCACAGCCTATAGGTCTGAGTCTTGGGTGAGTGGGGAAGAAAGCACGATTCTTCATAGGATTCTCGACACATGTGGATAGAGGACCAGACATAGTGTATATGTCTTCAGAGTACCTGATAGGAATGAGAAGCTGTGAATCATATACCTCTCGTCTTTCTCTAGTTGTGGGTTCAGAAACGAACTGTGGCCTGTCAGTCGAAGCAGGAGAAGGGTTGGTAGGAAATATTTCTGGTTGGTGTTGTATATCAGCAACATTCTTAGTTTTGGGGTTCTTGGGTGCATTGGAAAGGAAATCCATTGTTGCAAGGTTGGTAAGGAGCGAAAATGACAATATAAGGTGTTTTATGCAGAAGAGTTAAAAAATACTTAGTGTCGGGAAAGTTCCAAATTAAGAGGCCCAAGACTATTTATAGTGTCCAAAGAGAAATGTGTTTCGTCAAAGCCATTTAATGTTGTGAACATAGTGGGGCACGTGGCACGCTGCAAGGAAATAATCGTGTAGATGATGGGAAACGTTCGACATGCTTGCCTAGGTTCTAGGAATAATGGCCATCATGGCAGCGTGGTAACGGCAGTTTGAAAAGACGTCTTGAAAAAAAAGAGTAATGATGGATTTCGAAAGTGGCAGCTGTTGGAAGACGAAAAGCGCACGTCAGGCCTTTGTGGACAACAAGAGAGACAGGTGTCAAACAGAAAGATCAAAGAATGACTATTTCTTTTGGCGTCGAAATAGACATTCTTGGGGGGAAATTTGTTGGCTCCTGAATTCGACACCTACTATATATTGGTCTTTTATACCAAAAATGGAACAAATAAAACCAAGCTGGAGAATGTTTCGATGGGTGAAATAACTTAGAGGAAATATCTAAGTTACATATTGGTCTTCGACCATGAATCACTATCAAGATTTCTACTGAGAAGGTCTAATGACCTTCGGCTAGGAGAACATATCTTCGTGTCGACACCAAAAGCGAGGGACATTTGAATTTGAATTGTTGGAGGGAAAGACGGTTTCGCCAGCAGTTAAAGGAAAGCAACGTGGCTGGAAGCTAGAGGTCGAGGGACATGTAGAGGACACTTGTCTTCATCTTAGAGCAAAGCTACCCCTCGACGGTTACATAGTTTTAGTATAAAATAGGAAGTCTGTGTAGTTTTTTTCCGGGTGTTCAACCTATTGTGCTAGTTACTCAAATATTGTCCAAGTACCCACTGTGTGTGAAAGGATAAACTGAGAAATGTACGTTGGAAACACCACTTTTTATTAATAAAGTCTTTTTACACTGCTTTAATCTTATTTTGCAAAGTTACTTTTCCTGCACTTTTACCTCTTTACTTGTATTTCTATTAACTTTCTTGCTTTTTAAACCACAAGCATCTTATCTTTTGGTCGAACGTGCGTTCTTACTAGACATCTATTTTCACACCAAAACAACATAAAAATTAGCATATGTTCTGGGATCAATCTGATCAATCCCGCGAGTAACCAAAAGGACTTTCCTTTTTGGAGGATCAGCGGTTGTTTACCAAAAACCACGGTAAATACCATTCCCTTGTGGTTTTATCGATATTTCCCCTTCCTTCGGGATAAATAAAGTTCGGTGGAAGCTCTGTGTTTTCTACCGGTAGCTTCCTCTAGCGATTCTCTTGGGGATTTTAGCGAGTCTCTCCTAGTTTTGTTTAGTTGTATTTTTGGGTGTTTATTTATTTGCTTTAGTTTGCTTTACTGTTTTATTTCTTTATTTCTTTATTGTATTCTTTTGTATATATTTCATATATTGTTGCTACTCATATATTCTTGATATGCTATGATGTTGGGTTGGGAGATTGCATTTGATAAGTCCTATACCCGGACTTAGGTTACACTTAGGATTAGGACGGGCGGTATAGTCATGTAAACTTTGAGGGAGTAATCCCGAAGAAGGAGGCATGAAAATCCCCCACTCAATGGAGGTCCCCTTGAAAGTAGTGATATTTACCGAGTAATTTGGAAGACATCGTTGCTCTCGACCTGGGAACTCGAGAAGCTGAGGGTCGTAGAACCATTAACCCATCTTAGCCTTTTTAGGTGCAGTGCGGAGACTATAATGGAGTAATTCGGAAGTAGTTGTCACGCGATGCTGCACTTGGACGAGTTTTTCCTACGAATATTACCGATTACCAAGTAATTGGGACGTTGGTAATTTCCAAAGGAAGAGCGTATACTCTGAGATCTGTTTAGAACCTTGTTTGGCAGGTGATAAACTCCTAGTACATACCTTATGGATGGTTACTTTGACTCCATGCATGTGACGTCGGACTTTTGATCCTGTTACTTTCAGCCTGTGCAACAGACTACGCATTGGTTATCTAGAATATGTGGAGCTTAGACTTCATGCCATAGCATACCATGACATCATATCATCATGTATATATATCTCATATCTAAGGATGTCCAAAGACAAGTCTTGTTGGTATAACTTTTCAAAAAGGAAAACAAATTTTCAAAGATAGACGAGTATTTGGGCTTCCCCAGAAGTTAAGATAAAACATTCATTCATACAATCATGCATTCAGTTTTCACAACAAAAACTCATTGGGGTCCCTTTTTCGATAGACTTCAGTAAATAGCAAAGACGATTTCTCCACATCTTTACCGCACAAGAAGCAACCAGCGAAGAATTATGGATCTTTTTGAAGAGAATCATAATGCTCTCTGCCGAGATATGGACGTCATGGGCACTCGAATGGATCAGCTTATGGAAACCCTTCATGTTGTTATCAAGGGTCAAAAAGAGCTTCATCAAAGTGTTGCCAAGCTTGCTACTGCTGATCCCTCCACTTCTGCTAATGGGAGGAATGATAATGAAAATGTTGAGACCCCTACTGGAGCTCCTAGGAATGATGTTGATGATCATCATGACGTCATTGACCTTGATGAACCCCAAGTGAATCTTGCCGCTGGAATTGCCGAAACTGCAAAAATGTGCCATGTTCTCGAAGAGCGTCTCAAAGCCATGGAGGGTATCTAGACTTCTAGATTCAATACTGCTACAATGTGTCTCGTGCCTGGGGTAGTTATTCCTCCCAAGTTCAAAGTTCTTGATTTTGACAAATACAAAGGTACTTCCTGCCCAGAGACTCATCTTTATTCCTACTGTCGTAAGATGGCAGTCTATGCTGAAAATGAACCGTTACTCATGCATATTTTCCAAGATAGCTTGATCGGGGCACCGTTGGACTGGTATATGCAACTAGAAAGAACTCATGTCAGTACTTGGGGGGAACTTATTGATTCCTTTTTGAAACATTACCATTACAATACTGCCATGGCTCCTAGTCGTACTCAGCTTCAAGGGATGATACAGAAATTTGAAGAGTAATTCAAAGAGTACGCTCAAAGGTGACGTGAACTGGCTGCAAGGGTCTAGCCTCCTATCTTGGATTGCGAATTGACTTATTTCTTCATGGGAACCCTACAAGACCCATATCTCCAACACGTACTCAATAGTATTTCGACCTCCTTTTCGTACTTGGTTACCATCGGGGAATGTATTGAAGATGGCCTCAAGTCAGGAAAAATTCAAGGTACATCTAGCACTATGAATGGAAGTAACAAGAAACCTTGCTTTGACCTTATCAAGAAGAATGAAGTAGAGACTAGTGCTACTATCAACAAAGGGAAGGCCTCGGCCCATCATCAAGATCAAGCTCTGCACCATCAAATGTCATTTGTTCATCCTAATGTTCCTCGAGCATGTGCTACAATCTCGGCTCAACAACCTCGGGTGACTCAACATCAGTTAATCCATCATCAACATCAGTACACACAGATACAACTATATGTTCAACGAGCATGATCTGGGCCTTTTCAGTTGAATTAACAACCCTAGGCGCAACGAGGACGAAAGAGGAAAAATGTTCTTGAAAGGAGGGTGGATCCCATTCCCATGTCTTATGCTCATCTTCTCCCTCAATTACTTGCCAATTAGTTGGTTCAATTGTGTGAACTCGACCCAACGCCAAATCCTCTCCCACGGGGGTATGATGCTAGTGCTAGTTACGAATTCCCATGTTTTATGTTTTATTATTATACTTGCTTTTGATGCTTAACTCTTTTTAAGAACAAAATAACTCTTGAGGGAGGATGATGAATATCTGACACTTAGATTCTCAAACGGTACGCTTTTGAATAAAACCTTGCTGACGATGTACATGCATTGTTTCAAATCCCCAAACACTAGAGTTATAAGGAAGATAGACCCTCGTCAACCCTTTCGAGCTTTGAAGTAGGAGTTTCTTTTACACAAAAAAACCCTCAATTTTAACCCTGGGGAGGGTAGATTTCAGTTAATTCGATCGAGCATTCAGAACTCATCAAGAGTGCGCCTCTAAGGATACACCAATGGTTGTCCATCAGAGGGTTGAGGAAAGTCAAAATCATAATGGCTAACCTTCATCTATCAACTGTATGCATCAAAGAGAATGATATCCCCATGGGTATCTCTCATACATCAGGAAGTCAACAAATGACGATACCACAATGGTTATCCTTCATCTATCCAGGACTCAGGCAACCACAACCATTTCCAACAAATCAAAGATGACGCAAATATCAACAACTTGTTCAAAGAGAAAGAGACAAAAAGCCCCGTTAAGTTGAAATTTGAAAAGCAAGAGACTTAGGCAAAAGTCAGGGCACCCCGCTAGACTGCAACTTCAAAATCAAGAAATTGTCCAGGCAAAAATTAGGGAAAACGAAAGGATTAAAAATAAATATCCTCAGTAAAGAACAAGTCGAGTGATCAGATGCCAAGAAGTCAGTGATTGTCGGGTCCTAGAAACCCCTGTGGTTCCTCAATCATCGCAAACTCTCTTCTCAGGAGATGAGTGCTCGTATTGAGTTAACTGAATGTGGGAGTGGAGAATATCATGGAGAATGGGTGGGCACCAAATAATTTTGAGCCTTAAATATTTTTTCTAAAACCGTGAACCAGGCCACGTTACAACCCTTAAAAGTCCTGACTGAAGCATGGGTTAATTCAAAAGCAATACTGTAGCGAGAATAGGGTACCCTAACTCCTCGGAGATGTGTTAAAATTTGAGTTGGTAACACGCAACCTTTTTCATAAAAACAAAAAAAAAAGATGCTTCAACTTCTTTTCAATAAAAAAATTTCAAACTTCAAGTCAAGCATAGAATTTTCATTAGAATCATCATTCTCAGACAAACATTCGTTGCATACAAATAAGTGCTTGAACATCAAGTAAGCTTGTGTGATGAGCATCAGAGCATCAAATGAAAACCTGGTCATCTCGAAGGATGAATTACCGTAGAAACTTGTCAAAAAACAAAGAATGATCTTATTCTGGGGCATTACCTCAAGCTGCCAATCAGAGGTTATCACGTCGATAAATCTCTTCTAACTTTTTCCAATCAATCAGAGGCTATCACGTCGATAAATCTCTTCCAGCTTTTTCCAGTCAATCATAGGAAATCATGTCGATAAATATCCTTAAACTTCAAAATGGGGAAATCAGGTTGAGTAACCTATTCAGAATTTGTGCAACCTAGGGAAGTTACGTCGAGATTCGACAAATCTCTACAAGAATCCATGATTAGAGGTAGAAATTGAGGCATTCCACTTTGTGTCGTATTATGACACAAATCTTCCAGCCTTCCACTTGAAGATATCCTTACAGACAGGGGCATTCCTCCTCCCCTCTTATGAAGCTGCCCAAGCAAATTCCTGTGAAACGTACAAATGTGATCAGGCTAAAAGCGTCATGATGTTCACTTTGGCTTAGTTGACGTCCTCAGAATCATCATCATTCCCTACAGATGTTTAAACACGCAATTCCCCGGCGATGAAGTGAACTTGGGGCATCTGAAGATACCCATGTCCATTCCCCCATCCCCAAGTAGTTTGCAGTATGGAAAAAGTCAGACCGAGCAATTTCCTCCCCGATAATAGAGAAAACTTGGGGCATTCGACGAAATCCACGTTTTGGCCCATTCATTCACAAGAAGTCCAACATATGAAGAAAGTCAGATCAACCTACTTCTCCTCAGCAAGATTTAATTCCCAAGGAACTCGACAAGGATAACTCTATTCTCTCAATTTCCAAGCACCAATCCATATTGGTATCTCAAGACAAAGGGCAACGGATCGTAATGAGCTTAACATTTGGCACTTTGCATACAATAATCATCACTGCATATTGCATTTCATCCTCAAACGCATAGCATATCCATGGATCATCATGCCATACTTCAAATGCATATGAAGCATAAGCCAGATTTGGTACCTTGCCTGAAAGCCCCAAATCAATCCCAAATCAACAAAACATCCCTAAAAAATATATCATCCTCATAATTCCCAGTTAACATTTGTTATTACACTACCAACCAAAATAAACCATGGTGTCAGCACGTCGTGCTCCCCAACTCCCAATACTCACGCTATCTT
This sequence comes from Vicia faba, assembly GCA_948472305.1. NCBI lineage: Eukaryota > Viridiplantae > Streptophyta > Magnoliopsida > Fabales > Fabaceae > Vicia > Vicia faba. Next base: position 482,589,489 of record OX451740.1, on the reverse strand, counting down.
TTCTAGGGTCGTAGGTCCGTAGGTCTTACCCTCATGTTATCTTTTCTAGAGTCGTAGGTCGCCCGTAGGTCTTAACCTCATGTTGTCCTTTTTAGGGTCGTAGGTCGCTCGTAGGTCTTACCCTCGCATTATGTTTCATAGGGTCACAGGTCGCTCGTAGGTCTTACCCTCACATTATCTATTCTTGTGTCGTAGGTTGCTCGTAGGTCTTACCGTCACATTATCTTTTTCTAGGGTCGTAGGTCGCTCATAAACTTTACCCTCGTGTTATCTTCATCTTAGGGTCGTAGGTCGCCCGTAGGTCTTACCCACACGTTATCTTTTATAGGGTCGTAGGTCGCACGTAGGTCTTACCCTCATGTTATCTTTTATAGGGTCATAGGTCGCTCGTAGGTCTTACCCTTATGTTATCTTTTTCTAGGGTCGTAGGTCGCTCGTAGGTCTTACCCTCACGTAGGTCGCTTGTAGGTCTTACCCTCACGTTATCTTTTTCTAGGTCCGTAGGTCGCTTGTAGGTCTTACCATCACGTTATCTTTTCTAGGGTCGTAGGTCGCTCGTAGGTCTTACCCTCACATTATATTTTTCTAGGTTCGTAGGTCGCTCGTAGGTCTTACCCTCACGTTATGTTTGCTAGGGTCGTAGGTCGCTCGTAGGTCTTACCCTCACGTTATCTTTTATAGGGTCGTAGGTCGCTTGTAGGTCTTACCCTCACGTTATCCTTTGCTAGGGTCGTAGGTCACTCGTAGGTCTTACCCTCATGTTATCTTTTTCTAGGGTCGTAGGTTGCTCGTAGGTCTTACCCTCACGTTATCTTTTTTTAGGGTTGTAGGTCGCCCGTAGGTCTTACCCTCGCGTTACCTTTTCTAGGTTCGTAGGTTTCTCGTAGGTCTCACCCTCATGTTATCTTTTCTAGGGTCTTAGGTCGCTCGTAGGTCTTACCCTCGCATTATCTTTTCTAAGGGTCGTAGGTCACTTGCAGGTCTTACCCTCATGTTATCTGTCTTGGGTCATAGATCATATGCCGATCTTTACCCATTGTATTTACCTTTCTTTTTGGGTCGTGAATCCCGCACGATAGATTCTCTGTTATCGTCGAGTTCTACCCATCGTCTTTAAGTTATCATTTTGTCAGTAATTCTACTTTCAGTCATCACGACATCGTCAACCATATCCTTTCGGTCACTTTACCTCCCCCTTCCATGAGAAACTTGTATTGGCACCGCTACCCGAGTACGAGCTACCATTAATCAACCATGTTTATCCATCATGACCAGCCCACCTGAAGACCAATTTTTATTTCCCCAGCAGACACTCACACCAATAAATAACACTCACACCATCTCTCCAGGACAAATTTCGGGTCCTTGTATTTAATCATCTTCTACCTTAAACTTTCGAAAGGATGACGCCAATCTCACCTTCAGGTTTAAGACAATTAAATAGGGGCAGCTGTCGTGCCCCAAATTTTCCCTACCTCTTTTTACTTTTGTCTAGCTTTGAACTTTTCATCCCATTTGTACCATGTTCACTAAGTCATTTGCATATCCCGCATCTCATGGAATCAGGCGCCTTGGTTTGAGTTATTAGGGTTGTGCCCTCTTTATGTCTAATTTTGTTTTGAAGTTCTCTTATTAGGTAAAATGGAAATTCATGTGGTTCTCGATTAGTGGATCGTGGGATGGATTTTTGAGGTATCATGGATTTCTTTCTCACCAAGTTACAAGGTTGTTTAACGCTCGAATTCATCAGAGCTGGGATTAGGGTTTATTTCCCTATTTGTTGGTCAAGATACTAGGGTTTTGGATCCCTGATTTTTGTGAAGATGTTTCTTTCGCCTGCCTCAAGAATAACTCAAAGTCAAGTACATTTGGTTAGGGATTTCATCTCCTTGCACTTCAAGCTTTCTTCTTAAGATCTCTAAGTTACCGAATCAAGGGTTTGATGTTTAAGGTGGCGAATATGGAATCCGGGCACAAGAAATAAGGTTAGAGTTTCATGATAATCAAGGCATGTTTTGGTTGCTTCAGTTACAAATTACTTGCGATTTGGATATCATAGTCCAGTTTCTCATTGAGAGTGCGAGTTTGATTTGTACATGATATGAAGATTAAGGTTTAAATGACCATTGTTTTGGGTTCGATTTAACCAAGTGGAATTAAATTCTTAAGCATTTATTTTGTTCAAGATTTTGATTGGAGTTTGGAAGACAAGGGATGTGGTTTGCTTGAAATACAAGTTACAAAGGCAAGATGTATCATTCAAATCATTCAAGTAGGGAATTTCCGTGTTCAAACAAAATTCAAGAATTGTCTAATTTTTGTACAAATTCATCCTTCATAAAATTCAAAGAAATATCTGTAGTTGTTTAGTTATTGGGATGCATTTTTGGTAAAACTAGGTGTGTGAATGTCATGACTAATGTCATAACATTCTGATTTATTAGGTACTGGTTTATTAGGTACCTTTGCAGAAAAATAGTGGCATACAGGTACTGATGTTTATGAGTGTGTATCTGAGCATTTTGCAAAATGATCACATTTACCAAAATCAGTAAACAGGAATTCAGATGTCATAACAAATGTTAAGACATCATGTTCTGATCTAACAGTTATGCAGTTTGGTTAATTCTGAGATTTTTCAGGAAGATGACTCAGTCTTTCCAGAACAGAATCTCTCGTGGACTTTGGGTTTAACCTAGCTCAACCCTAACCTGGTTGATAAAGTCTTGTGACCAAGTCTTAAGGTCAATCGGAATTAACCCTAGCTTTTTGTGGAAACCCTAACTGAAGAAGCAACTGCTATATATTCAACAGGGCTGCTGTTTGGAATTTATCCTTTTGACTGAAGATCTATTAGGAATTGTATAGTTTTAACTACTGTAATCCAAGCAATTATCATTGTGATAAGTGACTTGGAATAGGTTTTGTTTGTAAGGGTTTTTGTACCACTCAAAGCTTTGAAGCAAGAGTGTTTTGTGTCTCTTGACTAAAGCTTTGAAGCAAAGTCAAGTTAGGTTTATGTACCACTCAAAGCTGTGAAGCAAGAGTGTTTGTGTTGCTTGATTAAAAAGCTGTGAAGTATAATCAAGTGTATGTTTTGAAGAGTGTCTTCATTAATTCATTAGTCAATTGTTTTAAGTATCACTGCTGTGATTGAGGGGGAGTGAGTAGGAACTCAGGTTTAAGTTGTACTTAGATTGAAGTTGCATTGGGTAGGTCTTAAGTGAAGGAGATAAACTGGTTGGTTTATTCCTGAATTAATATCTCTTATAGTGGATTTCCTCCCGGGCTTGGTAGCCCCCAGAGTAGGTGTTGTTGCACACTGAACTGGGTAAACAATTGACTGTGTTCTTTACTGTTTTTGTATTTACTGTCTTATAGAAAGTCAGATACGGTGTCATAACATTGAACGTGACATTGAGTATCTGTAGCCAGAATTTCAATATCATTCATTACATTTTGTGGGTCATTTACAAAGCATGTTACAAATGTTGAAATACAAGCTACAAATATTTTGTTTACAAAGAAAATGTTTGTTCTTCAAGTTTTCTTTACTTCATCTTCAAGCCACTCGTCCTCACTCCTCGCCATGGCCTCTTCGTATTTCAACCTCGCTTGCCATCCAATCCTCGTGCTCATGAAACAAGAAAAGATAAAAAAAAGTTAGTGAACAATCCACATGTGAAAAATTCAAGCAAGAATTAATTTTTAAAAGGATTCTTTGTATCTCATCATTAGGATTTGCACTTAGAATCAGAAATTGAAAAAGGGTTTTGTTTCAACTATAGGCTATCTCCTCCTATTCTGCAAATCACAAAAAGATTTTTGGTTCACAAAAGGAAAAGAGGTTTGCAAATGTGTTCTTACTGAAAAAACAAGCCAAAACTGCCTAAGGCAGCAAAACAACAGCATCAAAATAGCAAACTGCCAAGCAAAACAGAAACAACAGCCCAAAGCAGCCAAAACAAATGCAAGCAAGCAAACTGTCCAACAAAAGTAATGTCAAGACTACTAAACAGCACAAGGAAACTCAAAACTGCCCAAGGCAGCAAAATAGCAACGCAGCGCCCACGCCAAACACAAAAACAGCAAAACAGTAAGCCAATCAACATGTAACAAAAATGCAGCCGCAGCCAGTAGCGGCTGCAAGTTAACAACAGGGAAAAAGATAGCAGCAACATAGCAAATAAAAACAAACAGATAACATATCTAAAAACATAGAACAATAGTGCAAGCTAGCACTAACTCACATAGCCCTATATCATCATTTTCCTAAATAGTGCAAAACCTTCAGAAAATTTCAAAAAAAAGCCAAATATCTTTAAGTCATTGAAAGATAAAAGAGGAAAAGATAAAACCTGCATCATACAAAAACCTAACCAAAACAGTCCAAACACCCTTCTTCCAAAGCAGTCATGTGCAGCCCTGCACTTTGCTGCAAAGCCAGTGCCACACCTGCACACAAACACCAAATAAAATAAGCCAAAATTTGCACCAAAATAGGCGACCTAAAGCTTGCATCCCAACATGTTCAAAGTCAGCCTACCACATTAGTTCAAACTATCCAAAAATCCCTCCCCAAATTTCCACCTCTATTTCACTATAAAAGGAGCCAACTATGACAGCAAAAGGGGGGGGGATTTTGCAAACAGCCAACATAACCGAGAGGGTGAGAGAAGATGGCAACACAAAATTATCATAGTAGTAACATAACACAAGATAATCAAAACCCAGAAGATATCAGCATCATCATTTTTCCAAACAGAAAACCATGAAAAATTCTATACCATAATCGTAACAGAAATCATCCCCAAAATTCCCAGAGCGATATTTCAGATATCTAAAGAACTCAGAATACTATAGTCAGATTTCCTTCACACTCTAAACAACCGCAGAGCCAGCTTATCGAAAATCTAAACTCTGTCTTTGAATTAAATCGCGTCCCTTGATCCTCAATACACCTCCCCTGAACACTCAGTAAACCACCGCAAAACTTCAACATCACAACCTTTCTACCTCACGACTGCAATAGTGTTGTATCAACCTCCTGCACTTAAGTTTCAGACCTACAACCACAAAGCTCCAAGTTGTTAGTAGTAGAAGGGATGAAGAAGGAAAGTTGAATACGCAAATAATAGGAATCAAAACGCCGAACCTGAGACATTGCCTCCATTCTCCTAAACCGCAAACTCGTCGGACTGGCTCCGACCTTGTAAGTTCTCATTTCCTCATGTTTTTTTATACCACTGTGACTAACATGATTTGCTGAATATAAACCCCATAACCATTGATTGATATCCCCAAAATTAGCAATTGGATTTCCCTCCTCACAAACTTAGGGTTACGGTTTAGGAAATAGGATGTGTAATGGGTGTATCTCTGTTTAAGGTTGTGTTTTGACTTCCTAAGTAGAGAATTCAGATAGTGGAGAGGCGATTAGAGAGGGAGGATGTTAGAGCTCGTTCGTCAATGACGGACGCGTTTCAGCCATGAGAGACTGAAGAGGAGATCGAGATATAACGAGGGAGGTATGGAACCGAGGATCATCGTTTATGAGGTGATTGTTGTGAGGAAGATTGGCGGCGGAAAGGGAGTGATGAAGGTGTGAGGGTAGTTTTTAGGCAACGTTTCTTTAAGAGAAGGAGAAAGAATGTCAAGAGCTGAACCCTAGTTCTGGACCCCAATGTTGCTTAGGATTTTCAGTGTCTATTCTTTATTAGTTTTGTTTTTCTTTTAATTGTTTCCTAAAATAGAAAATGATAAAGAAAAAGAACATTTAAGATAAGTTTGAATTGGATTTAATGTCTGGGCCTGAAATGATATTCGCTTTTACACCCCCCTGAGCCCAATTTTCTTTTTTTTTTGGAGCTGAATGTGAATTTTTGGACAAGTGATATTAGATTGGGCTTTAGGGTTCTTGTTTGCTACACCACACCACCTAAAATCTATTTGCACCCCTAGAGCTTTTCAATTTATATTTTCTTTCTTTTCTATTAGTTGTTTTGTTTAATTTAATTTTCTTTACTTGATAAAAATACCAAAACATTAGAATTAAGGTTTAATTTTCTTTACTAGATAAAAATCCAAAAACATTAGAATAATTTAGAATTAGGTTTTAATATTTATTTTCACAAATAAGTCATAAAAAAATATAATTATAGTACTACTTTTATTTAATATAAAACCACAAAAACATTTAGAATTTAAGTTTCTTTATTCATTCAAACCCTGATGCCATACTCCCTTAGGTAGCTCCATGAGGCAATTGAACCCCGTTTCGATCGCCTTATGTCGAAATAGACTTTTAACTCACCCCTTGTACATAACAAACAATTAGGATATTTCTTATCTCCCTCTTAACCTTTTTCTTTTGTAATTAAAACTCATCATTCACAAATAAAAAATTCAAAAACACTTAATCTTTATTTGAATTCATTTTATAACTCGCAAAACACTCAACCAATAAAAACTCCCCTAAAGGGCATGTTATCTCCGTTCTACCGCGATACCGGCCGTGCCTACTTCTAGAATGAGTGCGTTAAGGTTGCCCACTAAAAAACACAAACAATAAAACCATTTTCTGGAGGAACTACGGTGTTCTGATTCCTTCACTGGATACATAGGCAAAGGGTCGCGAAACCCTCACGAACGCAATAATAAAAAAACATTCATTTCCCCTTAAGTAAGTATAGTTGTAGATAAACTCACCCTTAAAGACAAACAAACAAAATGGATCCCGTTGAGTACAATGGATGTGAGGGATGCTAATACCTTCCCCTTGCATAACTGACTCCCTTACCATTTCTCTTGGTCGCAAGACCATATTATCTATTCCCTTGTGGTTTTATCGATATTTCCCCTTCCTTCGGGATAAATAAAGCTCGGTGGCGGCTCTGTGTTTTCTGCTGGTAGCTTCAAGTTTGTTAGCCAAGGTATGGGCGAGTGCAAAATGTTATGGTGAGCGCGCAGGTTTTTGAGTGTTTGATCTTGATCAAAGTGTCTCCAAGAGTTAATCTTGGGACGTTGATCAAGAATATAACAAACAGAGGGTCTAGATTTAGAGTTGACTATGGAGTACAGAGTAACGCATGCCTGAAGCGAACAAAGGTAGTATTTAAGAACGTCCTCTTCACAATTGTTCATTTTTCCTCTTCTCCCTCTCTCACTAACCATTCTCCGTGTATCACTATACAAATCTTAGAGAGAGAAGCTCTGGCTTCTCTCTAGGATTTCCTCACCGGAAATCGTCACCACCACCCTAAGCCGCCATGAACCACCGCGTGTTTCCCAATTACCGGTTGACATTTAACCAGAAAACTCAAACCTTTAACTACTTCCACCCTGGTCCCGTGAACCATATGAATCCAAACCCTAACCCTAGGGTTATTACATGAACCCTAGCAATCTTCAACCCATAAATGTATATCAAGATGAACCATAACCCTAGACACCAAGAACCATAACCCTAATTATGAACCATAACCCTATGTTATGAACCCTAACCCTAAATACTTTCCAGAAACCAAAATCAACAAAATTATCGGTAATTAACGAAATTTAAGGGCTCGGTTTACCTCACTTGCAATATTTATTTTTGCTTTCTCCTTGATCCTGGCTTCTAATCCATTCATCTCTCTGTTAATAGGTATCGACCGATGGCGATGACGAAGGAAGTGTAGCGGTAGTGTAGCAACAGATCTAGGGTTCTAGAGTAGAAACCCAAATCTCAAATGAAAAGTGTGAATGTTGGGCATAAGATTGCAACTTCTACTTCTTCTCCTTCTTTCCTTTCTTCGTTACAACTTTATTCTCCTCAAATTTCTTCCCCCTTTTTTCTATAGAGATTCTAGGCTCTTTATAGGTTTAGGAATTAGATGAATTTAGGAAATATTTCTTCTACTTGTCGTTACAAAATTTTTGATTAGGGTTAATTTGTTCAGATTAATGATTTTTAGGAGATTTTAGATTTGTTGTAAATTACTGAGATTTGATTAGATCTGATTTTGTATAGTTATTTTAGGATTTGTAGATTTGAATGTATCTGGACATCTTTGTATTTGAGAATTCAATTAAGCTTTTGCATAATATTTAATTTGATTATGTTTTTAGATATATTTGATTTTGATTTTTGATCTATACAGTAATTGTTTCTTCTGGATATCTTAGTGTAACACAAAGCAAGGCGCCACTGATGTATCTTGAGTATTGGGGTTTCAAAGACCCTTGTTGACTTGGTCAACATAATTTAATAAAACAAATATATATTTTTCTTAACAATAATAATAATCCCAATTTGAAGTAAAATAATATAGTAATAATAAACGAATAAAAATAATAAAAAGGATCAGAAGGTTGACCCCAATCAACTTTAGATACCAATACATTTCAAAACTGTACCCTCCTTCCCTTAAAAAAACCTTATGGGCTTCTATAAATGTTAATGGGCCTTCAGTCCTATATTTTGGAATACAAAAACCTTTTTGACAAAAGATATATACACCCCTCTTAGAGGCTTTTTAACGGGCCTCAGAAAATAACCTAATGGGCCTTCCTAAGAAAAACATGACATGGGCCTAATTGATTCAAAAAACATGCACCTTTTTTGTAGATATCATTTAGTGGGGGTTTAAAACCCCCGCTATCTAATGCGTTTTGTTACAGGAAAACGAAGAAGAAGATTAGGTGTCCTCACGTGATAGGGCCATTCATAATTTTGGCGCGTCTTTTGTTGTGTACCACTAATCATTATTTTACATCATATTGTTTATTTTGCATTGTATATTCCAAACGCGCTGAATGGTGTAGTGGTTGAAAGCAATAGTGGTGAACATTGGGACCTGGGTTCGATTCCCAGGTCCCCCTATATATTTCATGCTTTTTCAATTAACATGCTTCTGTGCAGCGTACCATCCAAGGACTATCATGCAGCCTCGCTTCTCAACTTGCCACGCGCCCAGGAAGTCCAATCTAATGGCTATCAACAAGCGACTACTGTGTACGTTAGTCAGCTATCCCACACGCAATCTGGAAAAGTCAAACGTGTTTTATGCTTCTTGGGCCAAATTGCTTCAGTCATACCTCCAAAATTGGGTCAACACCCCCCATGTTTGCCTTTCTTTCTCTATTTTTCTTCTCTTCTTTTATTTATTTTAATTATATTATTTGTTTCATTTAATTCCATAAATTAATTTTTATAACACAAAAATACAAAAAAATCAGAAAGTCAAAAAATAAATATGTTTATTATTTAATTCAATAATATTTATTTTGTAAATAAATCTCATAATCAATTTAGTTTTAATTTTAGGTTTTAACTTTAATGCTTTTTTTTCTTAAAAAATTAAAAAATATAAAAATAAGTCTTTTAGCATTTTTTATTCTTTTTCTTAATAAATAGTCTTTTTTCCTTATCACTATAAATTATCAATTATTTTTGTAAATAACTTATAATTAAATAATTAGTAAATTAGGTCAAGCTTGAATTTATTTCTTTAATAATTAAAAATGTTTAGAATTAGGGTTTTAATTCCATTTAATTTTCTTTAATTCCATAAATACAAAAAAACATAAAAAATAAGTCCTTTCCTTTATTTAATTTAATTAATTTAATAATTTCAATTTAATTTCCTCAAAGGGTCCAACGCCCTCGCCTCTTCGAATATAATTTTCTCTTCGCGCGTTTGTTTTTCTTTGTGAAATTTATGTACTTGCCACTAAGCCTTGTAAAAGATTAATTAGGATATTTATTTTCCGTATTTTATTTAAATCGGGTCTTGGTTTAATTTGGAGATGTAGACCCGCGCCTTTGTAATAGCGTAGGACTTTTATCTTCCCGCACCTTTTAACTGTTAATAATTTGCATGAAAGAATGAATGGCCAAAAATAAAAATCAAAGCGTAGCTCACTCAATATATGACAAGACAAATATAACTGAAAATGATACACAAATCACACACCACTTCTAGGGTACGCCTCACTGTTGCCTTGCCCCCTCGAAACGTGGTCGTCGAGTAGAGGACGTTTTAGTAAGTCCTCATGTCCATGAACATGGCATGGGGGTAGCTTCTAAGGTGTCTTCCTATTGCTCTGGGGACCACAATGTTCCGAACCCTCGAATTGACCCGAACACCTCCAACGGTGGTGCTACCTACCTCTCAATGGTGGGATGGCACTACCTTAAGGACATTTACACAGACTAATTCCTTAGGGTAGGTAGATGACTCGTAGATACTTGCTCTAATTCAAAACAAAACAAAACTCTTTTCACACCGACACTTTTCAAAAAGCTTTCAAAACAATTTTTCAAACACTCTTGAGGAATGATACAAGAGTCGAACTGAAATTTTAAACGAAACTTTTTCAAACCCACTCACCTTGAAAAGCAAACAAACATTTTTGAAAACACAAATGAGCAAGTATCTAAGAGCCCATGGATAACCATGGATAGAAAGGGTGCTAACACCTTCCCTTTCTATAAACCTACCTCCCGAACCGAGAACTAATCTCAATAAGGAATTTTTCTGTGCTTTTGTCCTTTCCATTTGGAGAAAATAAAAGACGGTGGCGACTCTTGCTTCCGCGACATTTCGAGAACCAGCGTTAAACAGTCAGTTCCAGATCCACCGATCACAACATGCATTTTATCGGCGTAGATTTGGCATTTGTGACATGTCTTCATATAATGGTAGCAATAAGCTTCCATCGTTAACCAATAAAAACCTGCTCACAAGAACTTTCTGGTCATGGCATGTATATTTGTATGAGTTACAAAAATACCTTCATGTATTTCTCTCATAAGTGTATTTGCTTCCTGTTTCTCCACGCACCTAACACAATATCATAGTTTCTTTTGTACAACACATCACCATTTAGAAAGAACTTTGAAGCTAGCTTCCGCAGAGTCCACTTGTCAATTACAGAGGCATTTTCTGGATATTATTGCTTCTCAAGATACCTCTTGATGTCATAGAACCAAGGCTTATTTTCTGGTCCTTCTTCAATAGAAAGGCAATGTGCAGGTTCTTCAAAATGTCTGATTGTAATGTGTGGTTTGTGGTTTGGCCATGTTACTTTGAACATGGATGATAAAGTTACCAAGGCGTCTTTCATCTGATTTTCTTCTCGCGGAATATGACTGAACATAATCTCGGTAAATTCTGCAGCTAGCTTTAAAGCATGGTCTTGGTATGGGACCAGTTTGGGATGTTTGGTGTCCCATTCTCTGTTAACTTGGTATATGACTAATGATGAGTCCCCATATACTTCGAGGTGTTTAATTCGTAGATCAATAGCAGCTTCCAGGACCAAGATACAAGCTTCATATTTGGCGATGTTATTGGTGCAGCCAAAACATAACCTTGCAGTATAAGGTTTGTCAAAATTCTTTGGAGAAGTCAAAACTGCCCCAATACCATGCCCTAGTGCGTTTGGAGCCCCATCAAATATGAGTGTCCAATGTTCCCCTGGCTCAGGTCCTTCGTCGGGTCTTGGTATTTTATAGTCGTCTATAACCATAACATCTTCGTCCGAAAAGTCGAACTTCATTGGTTAAAATTTTGGCAATGGCTGATGAGCTAGATGGTCAGCCAACACACTACCCTTAATGTATTTTTGAGTAACATATTGGATGTCATACTCGGATAGTAACATTTTCCATCGGGCAATCCTTCCTGTGAGATATGGTTTTTCGAACACATACTTTAAAGGATCTATTCTTGATATTAACCACATGGTGTAAGTTAACATATACTGCCTTAATCGTTTAGTAGCCCAAGCCAATGCACAACAAGTCTTCTCGAGGAGTGAGTACTTGGTTTTGCAGTTGGTGAATTTCTTGTTGAGGTAGTAGATTGCATGCTCTTTTCTACCTGTTTCATCGTGTTGTCCTAATACACATCCCATTGACTCTTCAAGAACTATTAGATACATGATGAGCGGTCTTCCGGGAACTGGTGGCATCAAGATTAATGGATCTTATAAATATTTCTTTATTGTTTCGAAGGTTGTATGACAATCATCATTTCACACCACTGTCTGATCTTTTCGAAGTAATTTGAATATAGGCTCGCACGTAGAATTTAGGTGCAATATGAACCTTGAAATGTAATTCAATCGTCCTAAGAAACCACAAACCTCTTTTTATCTCCTTGGAGATGGCATCTCTTGTATGGATTTCAACTTGTCGGGATCTACCTCAATACCACGCTGAATTACAATGAAACCCAGTAACTTGCCTGACCTAACACCAAATGTGCATTTGTTCGGATTCAACCTCAGTTTGAACTTTCACAGACGCTCGAATAACTTTTATAAATGTACGATGTGATCCTCCTCTATATGATATTTGGCAATCATATCATATATGTATACTTCAACTTCTTTGTGAATCATACCATGGAACAATGTGATCATAGCCTGTTGATAAGTTTCCCCTACGTTCTTCAGACCAAAAGGCATCACCTTGTAACAAAGTTCCCCAAGGTGTCATGAAAGTAGTCTTTTCCATATCTTCAGGCGCCATTTTGATTTGGTTATAACCTGAGAAACCATCCATGAATGAGAATACCAAGGCTTGAGTTCTGTTATACACCAAAACATCAATGTGAGGTAATGGGAAATCGTCTTTGGGACTTTCTTTGTTTAGATCCCGGTAATTTACACACATTCGCACTTTGTCGTCCTTTTTGGGTACTGGTACGATGTTAGCTATCCAGGATGGATAATCTACCACCACTAAGATCCCCGCATCAAATTGTTTAAGGACTTCTTCTCGAATCTTGTTAGACATGTCTGGACAAGTTCTTCTAAGCTTTTGTCTAACTGGAGAGCAACCTTCCTTGAGAGGTAGTCTATGCACCACAATATTTGTATCCAATCCTAGCATATCTCTATAAGACCAGGCAAATATATCCATATATTCATGTAACTACTTGATCAATCTTTCTTTGACGCTTTCCTCCAATGTTTCCCCTAGCTTGATGTCTTTTGGTTCCTCATATGTGCCAAGGTTAATGGTCTCAATTATTCTTGGTATGGTTATATATTGTCAGCTTTTTGCTCTATCTCCCTTACCAATTCTTCAGAGAGTTCAAGATCTCAATCATATTCCTCTTCTACTTGATTGATGGTTGCATTTAAATTATATCGGATAACAACAGTAATATTATCAGTGTTTTTAGGCATGGTTCTACACATTTATCATGTTTTGGTGCATTTTTAGTATGTGAATTTGGAAAACTCATATGAAGAAAAGTATTGCCAAAATATAAGAAATAAATGCAAAACAAAGACAGGGATCTTAATTGAATGTGAAATATAAATTTTATGAATTTTGAATATTGTTTGAAGTAAATTGGGGGACCCTTACAAGCCACCCCTATGCCTCAGGCTTGACATAGATTCTTTCAAAAACAAGAAAAATTACTTTAGAAAGGAAATATCTTCGAATTTTCCACAACTGTCCAATTCTTGAGCTCTTCGCCTGGAGCATATTCACGGATGAAGTCAGATGCTCTTTTGGTGTTGCTCTTGTTAGATATCATCGCCACTTGTCTGCTTCCTTTGTTGATGAAGGTTTCCCAGATAGGAGGAAATCGTGCCTTGCCTTTCAGGGTAACCTTTAATGATTTATAGCCCAAACCAAAATGATTCTTCTTTTCAGGCATCTCCACAAGTTTGCCTGAACCCTTTGAGGTACCATATTTCACTGCTATTTGCAAGTCTCTCCATGAAGTCACAATTGGTTTCTTGAACTTCTCTACTGGTAGTGTTACCATTGAAGCAAACTCTAAGACTTGAAATGGTGTTGCTATACAGTCTTCATCAGCACTGATATACCTGTAAGACTTTATGTGACTTACAAAGATATCCTCTTCTCCTTCAATTATAACCAATCTTCCTTCAATGAAGAACTTTAATTTCTGGTGTAGAGTTGAAGTAACATCCCCTGCTGCATGAATCCACGGTCATTCGAGTAAACATGCATATGCTGGTTCTATATCCATCACTTGAAAAGTGATATAAAAACATATGCAGGCCGATCTTGACAGGAAGATCCACTTCTCCAAATAGTGTACTTTGAGAACCATCGAAAGCTTTGACTATCATAGAACTTGGCCTTTTACAACACCATCCAATGTTAAGTTCATCAAGCTGGAATTTGGTAACACATTAAGGGCGGGACCAGTATCGGTGAGCACCCTGGACAGGCTTGTAGTGCCTATCTGAATAGAAATGTGCAACGTCTTATTGTGAGCTCTGCCTTGTGGCGGCAACTCACTATCATTAAAACCCCGATATGATCCAGATGTCAGATTCGCTACAATATTATCAAATTGGTTTACTGTAATTTCTTATGTGACATGAGAAAAACTTAGAACCTTCATTAGAGAGTCTCGGTGCGCTTCTGAGTTGATGAGCAACAAGAGTATTAAAATCTTGGTCGGGGTTTGGTGCAGCTAATCCACCACCCTATAATCACTTCTCTTGATTATTTTTAGGAACTCTTCTGCCTCTTGGTCAGTAAAATTCTTGATTGGAGGCTCTAGCTTTCCTCCACCACAGCCTTTCCTTTATCCTTAATTATAGCATCATTCTTCTTTTGTGGTTCGGGACCATAGATTCGGCCACTACGAGTCATGCTCCCTGTTCCAGCTATATTTGTGATCGTAGGTCCTTGAATTGATGATGGCTCACATTCTTTCTTTAAACCATTAACGTAGACAATAGAATCGTAACTCCAAGGTACTGCTTTGTCATTTTCATAAGGGGTATGAGATGGCCCCCTAATCACCATCGTAATCTTTGGTACCACTGGTGTCCTCAGAGTCTGCCTTGGTATCATCACTAGTGCTTCTATTGACTCTCCCCATGGAATCATAAGAGTCTTCTTATTAAGGTTTGGCCCTTGGTAAGGAATTCCCAATGGCTTCTTTGTACTTCTATCGATCGCAGCTATATATTCTTCTTTAGGGTACTGCCCGAATTGGACTATCCCCTGATCCACCAATTTTTGTAATGTCTTCTCAAAAGATTCATTATGTTCCAAGAGGAACCCACATAATCCTTCAAAAGGTTTATCAGGGCCTTCACCTGTCTGGCTGCTCCAAAGTTAGTGACCACTTTAATTACATTCATAGTCGGTCCACCATGCGGAGGCATGGGATTTGTCTTGATGTTTGACTTGTCAAAAGCAATAATTTGAGAGTCCAACAAATCTTGAACCTTATATCTGAAGGCCCAACATTTTTCTATAGTATGCCCTGGAGAATTGGCATGATACTTGCACCTGGAATTTGTATCGTACTTTAGCGGGAGTGCCCTAATTGAAGGAGCTAGAGGTTTCAACTCTACCAAATATGCCTTGACTAAGTGTTGTAATAATTTGTTGTGCGGCATGGGGAGAGGATCAAATCTTCTCGGCGTCCTTTCAAACCTGTTATGTTGTTGTTGTTCTCGTGGAATCACCAATGGTTGTTTTTCTTTTAGATGCGATGCTACATCATTGATTTCTCCTTCCTTCTTTTTCGAGAATTTAGGAACATATCTCTTTAAACTATAAGGGGTACTAGATGATGCCCCTTGTATCTTCCCACTCTTTATACCAGCTTCAATCCTTTCACCAATAGTCACCAAATCATAAAATCCAAAAGAGACGCTTCCTACCATCTTATTATAGTACAATCCTTGTAAAGTGCCCATGAACATATCGACTAGTTCTTTCTCCAAGAGCGGTGGCTGCACATGGGCTGCCATTTCCCTCCATCTTTGAGAACACTCCTTGAAAGACTCCTCCTTCTTCTGAGACAAGTTTTGTAGTTACATGCGGTTAGGCTTCATGTCCAAGTTATACTTGTACTGTCTCAAGAAAGCATTGGCAAGATCTGCCCATGTCTGAATATGAACCCGCTACAATTGCATGTACCAATCTAAGGATGCCCCACTAAAACTATCTTGGAAGCAATGTATCATCAACTTTTGATCTTGAGCATATGCATGCATCTTTCTACAATACATGTGTAGATAGTTCCTCAAACATGTGAGCCCCTTATATTTTCCAAAGTCAGGTACTTTGAATTTTGGAGGGATCACCACATCTGGAGCTAGACCCATTTTGAGAGCATCACCATCGAAAGTATCGTAACCCTCTACAACCTTCAATCTTCCCTCAAGATCTTTATACTGGTTGAGTGCTAAGGGATTTTCAACATTTTTGGGTTGGTGTGCTTGAGTGACACCTTCTAAATCAAGATCTCCATATTGTAGATCTGCAAAGTTGTTCGTATTGTTGGCCAGAATCTGCAAAGTATGGGATGCCCCTATCTTTGGTGGAGGTGGGACAAACCCTTCAGTATCAGCTTTCTTGACTTCATGTTGAGCCATATTTGACTTTAGGGGTCTTGACTCCGGTTCTCTTCTTGGTTGGTGACCACTCGATGCACCAATAGTCTGGGCTACTTCTTTAAAGGCTACCGTCAAAATCTGCTCTTGCCTCTCGATGATGTTTTACAAGGCTAGAAGAACTTGACTCATATCTCCTTTCATCGAGTCCATGTCGCCTTTTACCTGATCCAAATCTTCCCCGAACACAACTTGGTTTTCTTGAATCTGCTCAATCACTTTCTTTTGACGGGCTCTTGTTCGATATGGCGGACGGAGAGGTGGTGCTTTTCTACCAATGATTTAACTGGAGATTATTTTGAAAATTAATATTTTTTTTTGTTATGAAATGTGAGATGATGCGATGTTTTGTGAATGTATGGATGCATGTGAGTATGTTAATAGTTTTCTTTTCTAAATGTCTTATTCACTTGGATTTTTCATTTTTTTTATACTTATATTTTTTCAAGTTTTGCTTTTTTATTTATTTATTGGTGAGCATCTAAAAAATAAATACACAAACGAGAGATGGAAACAAATGCCTTTATTGAAATAGTAATTGCCTTTTAAAAGAATACAATTCAGACATTGAAAAACATTCAAACTTAAAACATCAAAACTTGCTAAAAGAAATAACAAAGGTAAACAAAATCTTTTAAGCACGCCTATGGATTTCTACTTTGAAGCCATCGACCATTGTCCTACAAGTCTTTCAGTTGAGGGACCATCACATTTTCTGCATCTCTCAAACTCCTAGGGATGTCACAAATAAGATTGTTGGCTAAGAAGGAGAGCCTTGCATGCTTAGCTTTGTAGAACCAGTATTCTTGGTAGAGGTCAGGAATTATCTTATGATTATCCTCTCCTACCTTGGAGATATTTACATACTGCTCTTCCCAATATAACTTTTCAGCCCTTATCTCCATATAGAGTTTCTATTGTATTAGGAAATCCTTTCGGAGGCCTTCTAACTCAAGACACACTTGTTCATATTCAGCAGTCTTTTGGGCGAGAATTCTTTCTTCCATCATCCTTTTGAAGTGTTTCCCTACCTCTGATTCTTGGCAATCTTGGAGTCTTGTGGTAATATACTTCATTTGTTCTTCTTGATCTAAAGAAGCTTGCGCCAAGCTTTGGATTTGAGCCCTCAAATCTTCTTCCATCTCCTTTTTGTCTTTCATTGTCTTTTCGTACCACCTACTTAGTTTCTCGATCTCTCTAGCATCCTCCTCCAACCGTTGGTTTTGGGAATCCAAGTTGAAAGTATCACTCGATAACCCTTCAGTCGAATGCTTCTGCTTTAGACTCTCCTTTTCAAATGCCTCACGATATTTCTGAATTTGTTGATCTTTTGATTCAAGTATACGTTGCATTTGTCTTTTCTCCTTAGCTAAGTTATGGAGGTTAAGCTCCAACTCTTCTTTCTTTTTTTGAGCTTGTTTCAAAGCTTTCTTCAAGTAGTCTATTTCTTCTAAGAACCTAGGCGGAGAATCTGGGACATCTGGCTTGTACTCAGGAACAATGTCAAAAGGGAGCTTAACAACTTGTACCCTATCCAAAACCCATCGACTATAAGGTTCTTTTGCCACAACATTCTTCCTTTATGCCTTTATACTCCAAGCTCTGATGATCTTGTTGAGCAATTCTCTGTCGTTTTTGCCCATGTCGTGAATGATCAATTGTTGAAGTTGTTTGTTGGAGGGTTTATCCTCTAAATGGTACCCTAGTTATCTCAAAGCTAAGGTAGGGTTGCAGTTGATGCAACCACTGGATCTAATCAACGAAACATTCAAAAAGTCTCTGCAACTATAAATGATATCTCCAATGTCTAACTTCCTAGCATACCACAATGCAGAATTAGCAGTAAGAGACCTTAATTTGTGAGGCCACTTGTATCTCGTCAGATTTGGAACCATGTTATCTTCTTTATAGAGGTGAGTCATAAAGCAAGAATTTAAGAGTGGGATGCAACAGTTTAGAGTACCCCTCCCCTTTTCATACCGAGTGTAAAGTGCATAATAAATATCATTAAGTAAAGCAGAAATTGGGTCCACATTCAAGGCTTTTCCGCCCCAAAATACACTAAAAGTTGCAGGGTCAATATAGTCCAAAGTCTGCGGAAACAAAATTACACCAAAGACAAGTAGCCCTAAGCAATCAACACAAGATTCTCATTCTTCGTTCTCGGAAAAATAAAGGGCTTTAGTTTCCAAATAGCATCTTTTAATCCCTTGTACATCACCTTTTTTTTGTAATTAAGTGGAAATTTAGGGTAAGGGATCCCTAAACCATTTGCTAAGTCTTTAATGTCAATAGCCTTCCCAATTCCCACATAAGCTTTTCCCTTAGAGAAATTCAAGAGTCTATCAAATTCTTCAAAAGTCGGCGCTAGCTGAAAGTCTTGGAAGGTAAAGCACATCAATGGAGGGTCCTAGAACTGAACCAAGGCAGAAACAACATCCAATTGTACATCCACTTCTGTCAATTCAAGGGTATCCCCATAACGACGAGTAAACATCTTCAAAGCTCTTTCAGACAGTTTCCCTTTGATAGTCTTGATCTTCATCATATTTGACTTGACGATAAAAATACTGACCATTTGTTTCCCTCTGGCATTCATTTTGAAGATACTTCACCAAAAACCTTGATTATTATTTTTTAATCCTGTGAATAAGACATACAAAAAGAATGGAGGACAATAAATATGTGAAATGCAAAAAATGTATGAATGCATGATTATAGTGACAGAATTTATGAAAGGTATCCTTAGTTGGTAGGTTCCTAGTATTGGCCTACGGATATTCTACCCTCCCCATAAGGTGGTTTCCTTAAATGTATCATGGATAACACTAGAGGGAAAGGCACAAGGGCCTCCCTTAAGTGGAGCCTCTTTGCAGACCGAAACTTTTGTCTCTAGGTCATGAAAGGTATCACCATGAGATTTTGAGGTTTAAGGGTTATACAAAAAGTCATAGGTTTCATTTCAAAGTCCTACCCCCAATATGATACCTCTTGAGACATATTCCTTTTTTGGAATTCGACCGACTCTAGGCGAAGTCGTCACAAAAACTCATAGGGATGATATATTCCCTTGGCCAATAGATGAACCTTCTTTCTAAGTTTTTGACTTTATTTTGAAATATTAAATTCTCACCACAACAAAACAATATGATATTGACAATAATATAAAATAAATAAATAAATCCAAATGATTAAATAAAACAAATAAATATAGAAACCAAAAAATATAGAAAAACCCTAACGAAACCCTAAACCTAAAAAGAGAGAAGTTTCTAAACCCTAGGGCTGTTTTCCCAACAGAGTCACCACCTGTTGTAACCGGTTTTAAAATCAGAGTTGCCACCCTTAATTTTTATCTTTAGGAAGGGAATATAAAGGATAACCCTAATTTGGTCAGAGATTCTAAGTTGTTGACTCGTTTTTAGACGAGGGGAAGGTGTTAGGCACCCCTCATCTACCTTATTCACAAGGATACTAGGGTTTAGATTTACGGTTTAGGGAATAGGATTTTAATTTTTATTAGGGGAACTCGCCATGATTTTAGTCGTATGCTTATGTATCCTCTTATGAGGAATCACAGTCCCAATTTGTAGTTCGCAGTTGGTTGTTATTTTGTATGGATTACGAAGATATTTAGAATTCTCCTTGAACCAATTCTGGGTGTGTGAATATCAGAGTTGTTAGACGAAGTTCACAGTTAACGAGAAATATCTCCATAATCCTTTTTTATTGGTTAAAAATTTTCAAATATTTTATATAATATAAGAAACATATTTTTAATGCATGATGAAAAGAATTTTAATGCAATTTAAAAGTAATTAAGGATGAGTAAGTAAAAAAAATTGAATAATAATAATAAAATAATTTTAGAATTTATACAAATATATTAAATATAAAAAATGTTAATTACAATAATAAAAAATAGAATATAAAGAAGAAAAAGTAAAATTTCAATTAAAAAGCCAAGGGGGGTGTTTTGTGTTTGGTTAGTAAATTCAGGGGGGTGTAGAAAGTAGGGTCATGAATCCAGATATTGGATTCAGGCCCAAACGCGGAAGGGAGGTGCATAATTTAATAGGGAAGTAAAAGTGGGGGTCAGTGAAGCAAGGGCCCAAGTTCAGATATTGAACTAGGCCCAGTAGCGCAGGAGGGGTGTAAATTATGTTGGCGTAGTAAAATAGAGAGTGTAAATATCAAGGGCTTAGGCCCAAAACATTGTTGGAGTCCGTTAGCCAAGGTATGGGCTAGTGTAGAACTTTATGGTGAGCGTGCAGGTTTGTGAGTGTTTGATCTTTTTAAAGTGTCTCCAGAAGTTAATCTTGGGACATTGATAAAGAATATAACAAACAAAGGGTCTAGATTTAGACTTGACTAGGGAGTACGAAGTAGAGTATGCATGAAGAGAACATAGGTAGTATTTAAGAAAGTCCCCTTCACAATTGTTCATTTTTTCTCTTCTCCCTCTCTCTCTCTAAGCATTCTCAGTGTCTCACTATACATATCTTAGAGAGAGAATCTCTGGCTTCTCTCTAGGATTTCCTCGTCGGAAATTGTCACCACCACCCTAAGCTGCCCTGAACCACCGTGTGTTTTTTCCAGTTTCTGGTTGACATTTAACTGGAAAACTCAAACCTTTAACCACTTCCACCCAGGTCCCAGGAACCCTATGAATCCAAACCCTAAACCTAGGGTTCTTACATGAACCCTATCAATCTTTAACCTAGAAACATTTATCCATATGAACCCTAACCCTAGACACCAAGAACCCTACCCCTAATTTATGAACACTAACCCTATGTTATGAACCCTAACCCTAAATACTTTCCAGAAACCAAAATTAACAAAATCATCCGAAATTAACTAAAGGTAAGGGCTCGATTTACCTCACTTGCAGTATTTCTTTGTGCTTTCTCCTTGATCCTGACTTCTAATCCCTCCCTCTCTCTGTTTTCAGGTATCAGCTAATGGCGATAACAACGGAAGTGCAGCAGTAGCGTAGCAACAGATCTAGGGTTCTAGAGTAGAAACCCAAATCTCAAATGAAAAGCGTAAATGCTGGGCATAAGCTTGCGGCTTCTACTTCTTCTGCTTATTTCCTTTCTCCGTTACAACTTTCTTCTCCTCAAATTTCATCCCCCTTTTTTATGTAGAGATTCTAGGATATTTATAGGTTTAGGAATTAGATGAATTTAGGAAATATTTCTTCTACTTGTCAATACAAAATTTTTGATTAGGGTTAATTTATTCTGATTAATGATTTTTAGGAGATTTTAGATTTATTGTAAATTACCGAGATTTGATTAGATCTGATTTTATGTAGTTGTTTTAGGATTTGTAGATTTGAATGTATCTGGACGTCTTTATATTTGAGAATTCAATTAAGCCTTTGCGCAATATTTGATTTGATTCTTTTTTTAGAAAGATTTTATTTTTATTTTTGAAGTATACAATAATTGTTTCTTCTGGATAGCATAGTGTAACACAAAGCAAGGTGTCGCTAATGTATCTTGAGTATTAGGGTTTCAAAGACCCTTGTTGACTTGGTCAACATAATTTATTAAAACAAATATATAATTTTCTTAACAATAATAATAATCTCAATTTGCAGTAAAATAATATAGTAATAATAAAGGAATAATAATAATAAAAAGGATCAGAAGGTTGACCCCGGTCAACTTTAGATACCAAGACATTTCAAAACCATACCCTTCTTCTCTTAAAAAAAACCTTATGGGCTTCTATAAATGTTAATGGGCTTTCAGTCCTGTATTTTGGAATACAAAAACCCTTTTGACAAAATATACATACACCCCTCTTAGAGGCTTTTAAACGGGTCTCGGAAAATAAACCAATAAACCTTCCCAAGAAAAACATGACATGGGCCCAATTGATTCAAAAAACGTGCACCCCCCCCCCCCCCCCCTTCTTTTGTTAAAGAACGAGTCAATCCTTAATAGGACATCATATTTTGATGGCCCAAAATACCACACCCCTATATTATAACAATACACCTCCTTTTTGTAACTTGGACCAGGTTTTTAAATGATACCAAAATGCTTAATGGGCCATTAGATTTTGATGGTCCATTTTGAAATAATACACCCCTTCTTATGAATTAAAACCCCTCATAAAATAATATTCAAAAACAAGGAATTTTAAACATCATGACTATTAAATTAGAAACATAGTAATAATACGACTATTGAATTGATAAGGCAAATTTAAGGTATGACACATAACTATCTCATCTAGGAAAGAAGGGGCCATGAAAGTTACTCTTAACCAAGGTATCATGTCACCAAGGCAAGAAGTATAGAGTGGGGGAGGTGAATGTCGGAGGCGACTAAGCACCTAACCAAGATATCATGAATCGAGGCAGGAGATAAAAGACAATATGAACAAGTACAGAGCATCAACATCACACGACGCGAGTTCAAGACAAAATATGGGGGATTAATTATAGATCCCTGTATTCCACTTGACTGACTCGATAACAGGAGTAACATGATTTGAAGCATCAACGCATGGTGCGAGCTACGAATGATACAGTGTAGCAGTAGAAATGTTGAGACTAAGCCATTGGATTGACTTAACTCGCACAGATCAAATAAAAATTGCCACCGCGCTTTATTGTTTCCAGATGAATGGGAAAAGAGTGAATAACCCAAAAAAGAGGGGAGATAATCTAGGTACGAGGGTTGGTTATTCAAAGGGAATGTATTAGCACCCTAAACATCTATGGTAATCCGCAAGAAAATATTTTTGAAAATGCATGGACCTAAGTCCAACTTTATTATGAAAAATGTTTAAGTTTAGAAAACAAGAATAGTTTTGAAAAGGAGGGAGAAGATTTTTGAAATTAAAGTAGATGGGGGGAGATGAATGGATTATCCTAAGGCGTAAGGTAAAAGCTAGGGAAAAGAACCGTCTAACCAACAAGAAGCCAACACTTAACATAATGAGTCAATGTAGAATTCCCATCCTTTGGATTGAAACCAAACAAGGAAAGATATTAAACCTCTTAAGAAAACCAAGCTTCAGATGCATTGGGTCTTCACAAAAATTTGGTAGAGTAACGACTGTATACATAGGAATTCCCAATCACAGACAAAGCATATAATTAGAATAATCTGCACACAAAGAAAATCAACCCAATGTCTTGGGGTAAACCCCAAGAACTCCAGACAAAATAACAACAGAAGTCACAAGGTTTCAAGGGTAGTCAAGGCTTCTAATCCTAAGTCCAAGAGATCCATAACTCCATAATGCCAAGGATAGTAACCAAATAGTCCAAGTAACTTTAAAGTTTTTTATTGTTCAAGTTGGTTATTAAGTATCTTCAAAAAGAAAATGAAAGCTCAAGTGAGCAGAATAAATATGACATAAAGATAAATGCTCAAGCGAGCAAAGATGAAAATAGTATGAAATGTAAATGTTAAAATAAATGGTGCATAAAAGTAAAGGTGTATAGTAAAAACAAAAAGTAAAAGTCAATTATTAGTGACTTAGAAATTAGAGGTTAGTCGAATGACCATCTTGAAACTTGCATTTGAAAACTCATTAGAAGATTGATAAAATCAAAGCTTCTCAACAATAAGTTTAATTTGCTTTTTGTCAAGTATATCATTCATTTCAAATTCACGAGGTAACAACAAATGATCAACAATGTTTAAATGATCAGTTAGACCAAAGTTTATGATGGTTTATTAGAGGATTGATAAAAACCAAAGCCTCCTAACAATGAACTTCAAGGTTATTGAATCAAATGTTTCAAATTAAACATACTTGAGCTTGCAACATGGGTTTGGGCCACAAATGATCATTTCTCGAATCGGTACAAAATTTAGAGTTATGTTAAGCAATCGTAAGTGGACTTATGTAGAAGTCGCACCTATTTTGAGGTCGGTCAATAGCAATCTATGTACCATATGTTTGGAGAAATAATATGTAGATTATTCTCTAACAACATGTAGCACATGTAATAAGGGGATGAGATGAAGATGGAGGGAATATATTTGAACCAAAGATTTTAATAAAACTGTCATTAAAATCATTCATCCATTTTTGTGGAGTTAAACTCAACACCCAAGATCCAATGATGTTAATGAAGCTTATGATTAAAATCACATAGTTCAAACTCAAACAAAATATGTTCAAAAATAAAATTTTATTTAATAAACAAAATAAAAAGAAATTTTTTTTTTAATTTTTTTTAAAGTGAAAACAAAACGAAAAATAACAAACTATATTTAAAGTATCAAATAAAAATTAAAAGAAAACATAGAAAAGTCAGAGATGATCTCAAATACTTCTACAAATTTTTTAGCAATTTTTTTTAAAACAGAAAAGTATTTTTTAAATTCTTTAAAATCATTCAAGTAAGTGAAAAAGATCAAAAATAGTAAAAATTAAAATAAAAATCTAAATTTTTTTTCAGAAAGCCAGAAATAAAGAAAATGATCTTGTTAAATTTTTTCAGAATTTAAAAATACCAAAAACTATTTTTAAACAATTAAAAACAAGTCAAAACAAAGAAAAAATCATAAAAAATATCAAACCTAAAAATAAAATTATCAAAAAATAAAAATCAGAAAGAAAATATTTCAAATTATTTTTGTGAATTTTTTCATGATTTTTGTGTCAGAAATTGATTTTCTATGATTTTTTGAAGTTTAAAACAATTAAATATAAAAAAATCAGAAAATGATAATAAAGTCAAAAAAATATGGACCATTAGATTATTGTCAAAACTTGTTAGTAAGCAGATCCAAGGGATCTGACACGCTGTGCATAATATGGTCATCTTTGGAAATCACACCAAATCACTTTTTAATAATTAAAAGCAACAAAAAATCTGGCGCATTGGATATAGTCTGACTTATAAAAGTAATCAGATCCAATGGTCCTCAAAACGCGCGTGTAGTTAGACAAATGCATTGGATATGATTCAAAAAATCACATTTTACGCTATCATTGGCTGAAGCACGACACGTAGGCCGTCTTCAACCTCCAAACGCCCTAAATTGAGGTTTCATAAACTGTAAAATTAGAGGACCAGACCGGTACCATTATATTCGTCTCTTCAAGACGATTCTAATGGCACCCTCGCGCCAAATTTATATAAATTGTGCAAGGCTGTATTTGGAGAAAACCATAAAAATAGCAAGCACGAAAATTCCAAGTATCTCTCTCAATTCTAAATGAAAATGAAAATCGTAAGAAGGGTGAGAATCAGAAGGATGCATAGAGTAGAATAGGGATTTATTTGGTTCAATTTGGTTGAGAATTCTACCTGAACGAAGTAGCAAAAAATTATTCTGAAACTGGAATTGGCTAGCACGATTTAGGACACTTTAAGGCTTGGTTCTTCTTCTGTTAGCTTCAGTGATGTTCAAGGATAAAGAATCAACAAAGAAAATAAATTGAAAAGTGGAGAAAAGATGAATTCAAAAACTCAGAAAAGTGTGTTATGTAGAGAGTTTGGCATGGTGATTTTGGCTGTCCAACCTTGAGAAAATGAGAGGAGTGAGGTCCTCTATTGATAGGGAAGTGAATGGTGCAAAGAATTGAGAGGAAAATTAATGTTTGGAGGGAAATTGGATGGAGCCCGAAAGTGGAAAATGTGTGACTCCATGTGCATCAAAACTCAACCAATTCCTACATTTTGATCCATAATTAAACTTTGGGAACTTTGTTAAACATGTTTAAATCAAAAACGCGTGCTAATTTGGTGTTTAGAAGCTGGATTATGGATTTCAAAATTCTGACTTGGATAGAAAATTCAATTTCAAGTAGCTAACTTTGAACTCATGGTGTGCACGATTTAAGGAACCTTAGGACTCGATTCTTGATGCATTGGAAAGATAAGGTAACATTCTTTATAATGTGCCAAGAAAGAGATCATTTGGATGCTTGAGCTAGAATTTTTGCTTGGTCAAAATCAGAAAAAAGGTGTTGACTTTTATACTTAGAAAAAGTTCTAAGTTTTTCATCAAAAATGACCTAAAATGTTTAGACTCCAAACAAGGTCTTATTCCAAAGTTTTTCTTTGATCAATGATGCTAGCTTGAAGTGGACTCCTTAAAGAGTATTGTGAAACTTGTATCACTCAAAAATTCCAAATATTGGACAAGTTATGATCCTTTGAATTTGATGAAAATCCATGAAGTGACCTTTAATCTTTTGAGTTCTTAAGGCATCTTCTAACCATTTTCATGTTTTGCACATAAAAGAAGAGTTTAAGTTAACACTCTTAAGATAATTGTGGAAAAATAATGAGCTCAAGGAGATAAAAATTTATTAAGTTATGAATTTTTGAAGTCACATAAGGGAATTTGATGGCCTATCTAGAGGACTTGTAATCTTTCTCAATCATTAGTGATCTTTCACACAAAATTTTCTTGAACTTTTGAAGTGATTTGTTGATAACGCTTTAAGGATAAGTATATCTTTGGAATCACTCAAAAACTCAAAATATGGACAAGATATAGCCCTTAGAAGTCTAGAACCCTAACTAATAGAGCATAAAAATGGCTTGGGAACCCCTTTCAATTTTGACAATCTTTCTTGTAAAAATACTTTTTCTATGTGAAAAGATGTTGTTATGGATGATAATAAGAACCTATAGTAACGATAACCACTTCCAAATATTGAGAATTGAGGGAGTTATGCACTTGTGATCAAAGAATCAAGAAATTGTCCAATTAGGTCAAACTTCTTTAATAAAACCTTGCATCTTTTGACTTCCTTTAGCAATTGAAGCCTGATGAATCATAGTAGACCTTGTCATGGCATTTCTTTAAATCACTCTCAATGATGAAGATTTAATTTCAATAAAGCTTTGTTGAATAAGACATGAAAATAACCCCATGAACCTATGAATCAACCTAATGAAGTGTGTAGGTGTTTAGGTATTGGCTTGCATTTTTGGTAAATCCCAAGTGTATGTGTGAATGTCATGACTGATGTCATAACATTCTAGTTCAGGTTGTACTAACTCATTAGGTACATGTGCAGAAAAATATTGTAATTCAAATACTGATGTTTATAAGTGTGTATCTGAGCATTTTTGCAAAATGATCACATTTTGCTAAATCAGTAGACAGGTTTTCTCAGATGTCATAACAGATGTTATGACATCCTGTTCTGAACTAACAGGTTTGCAGGATTGGATAAGTCTGAGTTTTTTCAGGAAATAACTCAGTCCTTTCTGAACAGAATCCTGCGTTTTCTGAGGAGTAACCTAGCTCAATCCTAACCTGATCAATAAAGTACTGTGACCTGGTCTTTAGGTCAAACGGAATCAACCCTAGGTTTTTGGAAACCCTAACTGAAGTTACAGCTGCTATATATTCAACAGAGTTGCGGTTTTTCAAATCATCCCTGCTGATCGATTAGAAGATCAATTTTGTAATCTGTATAGATTTGTTTTATTGTACTCCAAGCAATTATCATTGTGATAAGTGCCTTGGAATAGGTTTCAATTGTAAGGGTTGTGTGGCACTCAAAGCTTTGAAGCAAGAGTGTTTGAATGTTACTTGACTAAAGCTGTGAAGCAGAGTCAAGTTAGTTGTGTACATCACTCAAAGCTGTGAAGCACGAGTGATTGTGTTACTTGATTAAAAAGCTGTGAAGCTTAATCAAGTGTGTGTTTTTGAAGAGTGTCTTCATCAATTCTTAAGTCAAATTGGTTTATGTATCACTGCTGTGATTGAGGGGGAGTGAGTAGGAACTCAGGTTTAAGTTGTACTTAGATTAGAATTGCATTGGGTAGGTCTTAAGTGAAGGAGATAAACTGGTTGGTTTATTCCTGAATTAACATCTCTTATAGTGGATTCTCTCCCTGGCTTGGTAGCCCCCAGAGTAGGTGTTGTTGCACACTGAACTGGGTAAACAATTGACTGTGTTATTTACTGCTTTTGTATTTACTGTCATATAGTAAGTCAGATACGGTGTCATAACATTGGACGTGACATTGAGTATCTGCAGCCAGAATTTTCAATTGGTATCAGAGCAGGCACCCTGCCTGTATTACTGGGTGAGATCTAGGGATATCACTTTCTGGCACTATGGACAAAGAAGGAGTTTTTGGAAATAGACCACCCATTCTGGATGGAACTAATTATGACTACTGGAAACCTCGTATGATTGCCTTCCTAAAATCTCTGGACAAAAAGGCTTGGAGAGCTGCTGACAAAGGATGGATTCATCCCACCATAACTGAAAGAGATGGGACAATCAGTCTGAAGCCTGAGGAAGATTGGAGTAAAGAAGAAGATGAGTTAGCTCTGGGAAATTCAAAAGCTTTAAATGCCTTGTTCAATGGAATTGATAGAAACATCTTCAGACTAGTACATCAATATGAACTGGCCAAGGAAGTTTGGGACACTCTCAAAACTACTCATGAGGGCACTTCCAAAGTAAAAATGTCAAGGCTTCAGATGTTGACCACTAAGTTTGAGAATCTAAAAATGATGGAAGATGAAACCATTCATGAGTTTCACATGAACATCTTGGAGATTGCCAACACCTCAGGAGCACTGGGAGAAAAAATGTCAGAAGAAAAACTGGTGAGGAAGATTCTCAGATCCTTGCCTAAAAGATTTGCAATGAAGGTAACTGCCATAGAGGAAGCCCAAGACATTAGCAAGTTAAAAGTGGATGAACTTATTGGGTCTCTTCAGACTTTTGAGATGGGGATCACTGATAATGGTGACAAGAAGAACAAAAGCCTAGCACTTGTATCCAACACTGATGTTGAATACAAGGAGGATGAAGAAGAAAACATATCAGAAGCCATTGCCATGCTTGGAAGACAGTTCAACAGGCTCATCAAAAGAATGGACCCAAAGTCAAGGTCTAATGGTCATAACATTCCTTCTGACATTGACAGTTCCAGCAGAAGACCAAGGTCAGAAGATAAGGGAAACCAAGGCAGAGGTATTCAATGCCATGGATGTGAAGGATATGGACATATTCGAGCTGAATGTCCTACCTTTCTTAAGAAGCAAAAGAAAGGAATGACTGTTACTTGGTCTGACTATGATTCAGAAAGCAATTCTGAAGAAGAATCTGCCAAACTAGTTACTGCCCTAACTAGTGTTTGTACTTCTGAAAGTGACACCAGTGATGAAGAAGTGACATTTGAAGAACTGGCTGATACCTACAAGAAATTGTGTATCAGAAGTGGTGAAGTCTGTGTGCAAAATGAGAAACAATCAAAACTCATTGTAAAGCTGGAGGCTGAAAAGAGGGAAAATCTTGAAACTATAAGTCATTTAGAAGGAGAAGTTCAACTGCTGAACTCACAACTGAATCAAATGACCAAATCTGTCAAGATGTTGACCAATGGAACAGACAAATTGGAAGAGATCCTTCAGGCTGGACAAAATATGGGAAATAAATCTGGCCTAGGATTTGTGGACACAAAGAAATTTGGTACCGGGAAGCAAATGTCAAAACGGATGTCTCAACATTACTCTCAACATCAGGGACAGAGACATATGAAGAAGAGGTACCAAAGATGGAGATGTCATCATTGTGGGAAATATGGTCACATAAAGCCCTTCTGCTTCAGATTACATGGATATCCTAATCAGAACTCAGATGTCAAACCTAAGTCTAAAAAAGTACCACACGCTCCTCAATGGAAGAAAAAGGCTACTGCACTGATAGCTCACACTTCCCTGAAGATCTCTGCAAAGGAAGATTGGTACTTTGACAGTGGATGTTCCAGACACATGACTGGATTCAAAAATCTCCTCAATAATGTTATGCCTCACACCACCAGTTTTGTGACCTTTGGAGATGGTGCTAAAGGAGAAGTCAAAGGAGTTGGTAATTTGGACTACCCTGGAGTTCCAAGTCTGAATAAGGTACTTCTGGTAAAAGGGTTGACTACTAATCTCATTAGCATTAGTCAATTATGTGATCTAGGATTCATGATCAACTTCTCAAGATCTGAATGTCTAGTATTTAATGAAAAACTAGATGTTGTAATGAGAGGAATCAAATCCAAAGATAACTGTTATGTGTGGCAGCCTGAGAACACTGATATCTCCACTATGAGTCAAATCATCAAAGAAGAAAAAGAGATGAAACAGTGGCAGCATAAGCTTGGAAGAATGAAAAGAGCTATTCCTATGGAAGCTGTCAGAAGAACTCCAAAACTACAGGCTGATAATATATGTGATGTGGCAAATAAACTTGAAGAAGAATGTGTTGTCAGAACCTTAAGTCATCTTGACAAGGATGTTGGAAAGAACAAGTCTCATAAATTCTATTCTCAAAACATCTGGTCAAAACAGATGCTACCTGAGTACAATGTTACACAAGATGTTGTGACATTGTGGTGTGATAATCTGAAAACATTCAACATTTCCTTGAACCCTATTGACTTTGAAGAGAAGAAGTCATTTGAACTGGAACATAGTTTCTCTAAGCTTCAGCTGACTGATTCTTCTACCAAGGCGCTTGTTGGAAATAAACTTGAAAATTTGAGGGACAGATTGGGTATTCACCAACATGAGAAATTATAGCAATTAGTTTTGCTGAAAACAAGGGTTGAAGGGATTAATTTTATTAAGTCTATATTTAGTGGGTTAATCATATTCATTCACAATTCCTTCAAAAGCCTTAAGAAGTTGAAGAGACTCTCTTTTACTCCCTACCTCTCTCATCCTTGCAACCTGTTTCCTCCTCCCAATCAAAGAGTTTTCTCAAACTGCTACTATTACTCAAAGTTAAACAAAATGTCTCAGACATCGTCTTCCACCATGGCGGCTTCGTCTCCCTCATCATCGTCATCATCTGATCAAGATTCTAGGGCAATCACTACATGCATAGAATTTGAAGTCCTTGAGGTCACTCCTCTCAGGGAGATGGCAACTGACCCAGCCAGAGTCAAAAAGCTCAGAACCAGACATGCAGGAAGAGCTCAAGCTACAGTCTCTGGTAATTCTCCTCATCCTTCGTCTTCTATACCTAATAAAGAAGGATCAGTTCAAGTACACCAAGCTATTGCTAGACTGGTTACTAGCATTCTGAGTGGCAACCAATCTGTACCTGGGATTTCTATCCCTTTGAATCAATCAGAAAGTCCAAATGTGGAAGGTTCTGAAAATGTAGATGTCACTGAGGATGTTGTGACACCAAAAGACAACATTCAGAACTCCTCTGAAAAGGCTGCTGATCCACCTATCATTGATGTGGATGAAGATTGCTCAGATAATGAACTGATTGCTAATGTGAACCCTAGCATTGCTAGGAGATTGATGAAAAGAAAGAGCAGTCAGAATGTTAAACCTGATGCTAAGAAATCCAAGGCTGAAGGGATGGCTGAGAAAATTCAGACAAAAGGAAAGAAGGCACAGGTGCAGACTGCTAGACAACCAATCTCTAAGAAAAGTAAAGAACCTGAAACTTCTGATTCTGATGATGAATCAGAATTTGAGATTGAGATTGAAGATACTCCCATCAGAAGGAAGCTCCCCTCCAGCAAGATTGCTAGAGTGCCTGAAGTGCCAACAGACAACATCTCCTTTCATCATCCTGACAATGCAAACAGATGGAAGTATGTTTGCTTGAAGAGAATAGCCTTGGAGAGAGAACTCAGCAATGATGCCTTGGAATGCAAAGACATCATGGATCTGATCAGGAATGCTGGGCTAATGAAGACAGTGATGAAGTTTAACAAATGTTATGAAAATCTGGTTAAGGAGTTTGTAGTGAACTTGTCCAATGATTGTGCTGATGGAAGGTCAGCTGACTTTGAGAGTGTGTTTGTTAGAGGAAGAAGGATCAAGTTCTCTCCATCAGAAATCAACAAGTTTCTTGGAAGAACAGATAAGGACTGTCCTGATCTAGAGGCAACTGACAATGAAGTGTGTTTAACCATCACTGCCAGGCAAGTAAGGTGCTGGCCATTGAAAGGGAAGCTGAATGCTAGTAAACTCGGCATGAAATTTGCCATCTTGCATAAAATAGGTGCAGCAAACTGGGTGCCTACAAATCACAAATCAACCATCTCCACAGGATTGGGGAGATTTATCTATGCTGTAGGAACCAAGACTGCCTTTGACTATGGAAGGTACATCTTTGAACAAACTATGAAGCATGCTGGCAGTTATGCTGTCAAAGGACCAATTGCTTTTCCCTCCCTCCTTTGTGGAATCATCCTTGCACAATACCCTGACATCCTTGTAGCAAGAGATACAGTCTGCAAAAGAGCTCCTGCCCTTGGCCTGCATTACAAACTGTTTCAGGGATCGCATGCTCCAGACATTGTCATAACATCAGCTGAGACATCGTCTGCAAAGACCCAGTCCAAGACATCAGATGTCATAGCTGTTTTAAAAGAAACTTGCAAAGATCTGGATGCTAGAAAAAGGACCCTAGAAGCTCTAATTGCCAGGCTAGAAAAGGAGGAAGCTGAAGAAAGCAGAAGGGAAGAAGGTATAGGACAGCTCAACATTGAAGAAATTGGCTCCTCTGAGTCTGATGACAGTGCTTGAAGGTTGATTGCTGCTTGGTGGTGTTGCTGGTGGAGTTTGGAAGTGTGTTCTGCTGTTGTCAGCTGCTGATCTCATTATTTTTGGATAACTGTAATTTTATGAACATGTATCTTTGGCCCATTTGTGGCTAAAGAGGGGGAGAATATTTTGGTACTTGCTTAATTAGTACTTGACATTATATTTTTCTGCTGTCACTTATTTCTGCTGCTATCTATCTATCTCTGATTGTTTAGGGACTTTAGCCAAAAATCTGCCAAAGGGGGAGTTTGTAGGTGTTTAGGTATTGGCTTGCATTTTTGGTAAATCCCAAGTGTATGTGTGAATGTCATGACTGATGTCATAACATTCTAGTTCAGGTTGTACTAACTCATTAGGTACATGTGCAGAAAAATATTGTAATTCAAATACTGATGTTTATAAGTGTGTATCTGAGCATTTTTGCAAAATGATCACATTTTGCTAAATCAGTAGACAGGTTTTCTCAGATGTCATAACAGATGTTATGACATCCTGTTCTGAACTAACATGTTTGCAGGATTGGATAAGTCTGAGTTTTTTCAGGAAATAACTCAGTCCTTTCTGAACAGAATCCTGCGTTTTCTGAGGAGTAACCTAGCTCAATCCTAACCTGATCAATAAAGTACTGTGACCTGGTCTTTAGGTCAAACGGAATCAACCCTAGGTTTTTGGAAACCCTAACTGAAGTTACAGCTGCTATATATTCAACAGAGCTGCGGTTTTTCAAATCATCCCTGCTGATCGATTAGAAGATCAATTTTGTAATCTGTATAGATTTGTTTTATTGTACTCCAAGCAATTATCATTGTGATAAGTGCCTTGGAATAGGTTTCAATTGTAAGGGTTGTGTGGCACTCAAAGCTTTGAAGCAAGAGTGTTTGAATGTTACTTGACTAAAGCTGTGAAGCAGAGTCAAGTTAGTTGTGTACATCACTCAAAGCTGTGAAGCACGAGTGATTGTGTTACTTGATTAAAAAGCTGTGAAGCTTAATCAAGTGTGTGTTTTTGAAGAGTGTCTTCATCAATTCTTAAGTCAAATTGGTTTATGTATCACTGCTGTGATTGAGGGGGAGTGAGCAGGAACTCAGGTTTAAGTTGTACTTAGATTAGAATTGCATTGGGCAGGTCTTAAGTGAAGGAGATAAACTGGTTGGTTTATTCCTGAATTAACATCTCTTATAGTGGATTCTCTCCCTGGCTTGGTAGCCCCCAGAGTAGGTGTTGTTGCACACTGAACTGGGTAAACAATTGACTGTGTTATTTACTGCTTTTGTATTTACTGTCATATAGTAAGTCAGATACGGTGTCATAACATTGGACGTGACATTGAGTATCTGCAGCCAGAATTTTCAAAGTGTGTTGTGCCCTCACCTATAGTATCATCATTCAGATCAAACATTCATTGTATTTGTTAGTTAAAAGTTAATTAACATAAGACAAATATGACCACAATATGAAAATCAAAGTGTTTGGTGATCCCTCATGAGAAAACCTAAATATAGGGAGAAGAACCAAACCCTAGTGTGATCTTGATATGATTGAGTTGATATGAGATGATAGAGGAATCTTAGGGGCCAAATTGGGGTATAACAGCTGCTCTTATTTAAGTGTCTTCTATCCAGAGATACAAAGGTTAAAATCTTCGTGTCGACACGATTGAAGATACTTAAATATAAAAAAAGCCATATTTTTGGCCTTAAGATGCCATGTAATGCTTATGATTGTGTATGCAAACAAACAAATCCAAAGGTGACACGGGACACCACTGGGGAAGCAGAAAATAAAATAAAGGGTCAAAAGAAAGTCTGAACAGGAAAATAAATAACTGGTGAACAGAAGACTCGACTCTATTGGGGTAAATCCCAAGGAGGAAATAAAGCATCATCAATTCAAATATTGAGGAAAAATTAATGGATGACAAAGATCGATAGATAACTGCGAACTATCCACTCACCGAGAAGATAGCCAAAAAGCAACGTCGACTCATAGGGAAAAGAAATGGTAAGATAATACCAATAAAAACCAATATTATGGTAGGTAACAGATGATTAGCATCAATACTTATGACTAGAAACATATGATTTCTTTAGAGCAAAGTCAATCTCAACGATGAACTATATCTCATAATGACGAGACTACCATTCATCAGAGTAACAAATCTTAACAACGAACTATCTCCCATAATGACGAGACTACCATTCATCGGAGTAACAAAATCTCAACAACAAACTATCTCCCATAATGACGACACTACCATTCATTGGAGTAACAAATCTCAACAATGAACTATCTCCTATAATGACGAGACTACCATTCATTGGAGTAACAAAATCTCAACAACGAACTATCTCCCATAATGACGAGACTACCATTCCTCGGAGTAGCAAAATCTCAACAATGAACTATCTTCCATAATGACGAGTCTACCATTCATCGGAGTAACAAATGTCAATGACGAACTATCTCCCATAATGACGAGACTACCATTCATCGGAGTAACAAAATCTCAACAGCAAACTATCTCCCATAATGACGAGACTACCATTCATCGGAGTAATAAAATCTCAACAACGAACTATCTCCCATAATGATGAGAATACAATTCATCAGAGTAACAAAATATCAACAACGAACTATCTCCCATAATGACAAGACTACCATTCATCGGAGTAACAAAATCTCAACAACAAACTATCTCCCATAATGACGAGACTACCATTCATCAGAGTAACAAAATCTCAACAACAAACTATCTCCTATAATGACGAGAATACCATTCATTGGAGTAACAAAATCTCAACAGAACTATCTCCCATAATGACGAGACTACCATTCATCGGAGTAACAAATCTCAATAACAAACTTTCTCCCATAATGACGAGACTACCATTCATCAGAGTAACAAATGAATCTTCTCTGGGAACTAACCGACTTAATGGGGAATTACAGGTTGCTCATGTAAAGAGACCTTCCACTTGCTTCTATAAGAAGCCTGTTGGACAAAGAAATATAACTTCTCTAGGGAAATGCCAATATATTCATGCTGAGGAGATAAAGTCTTCTCGTGCAAAATAAATGCACATTTTCAAACTCGGGCGTAAAGCCTACATAAATCATGATAACAATGTTACTAGAGACCACTGATCCAAACCAGAAATAAATTAGAGCGAAACAGTCAACCAAGATAGATCCTGATGAGAAATAAACTCAAAAGTGGACCATGTTCCATCTAGATAATCAGCTGAAAAGGAAGGCTAAAGCCAAAATTCTTCTCTGAGGGATAACTCAGTGGGGAAATTGAAAGAATATACACTTTCTGCTTAAGGTTGACAATCTATTAGAGAGAGGGTAACATAACTCTACAAAATAAGGTAATATGTCAACAAACATCAATGAATGCAAATGAGCAATGAATTTTAAATTCAGATATGCATGATGTATGTATGAATGTATAAATTTTATCATGTATATGTTGAAAAAACATGCATACAACACTGGGAATAACTAGACAAAACCAACTTGGGTAAAGTCGACACTCGGCTAAACCACATCCAGGATAAAAATTTCGTAAGAAAGTAAGCACCAACTGAGGAAATAAATTCCATTTTCACGGCTTAAATCCACTGGGAAGAAACATGGTTTGAAAATAATCACAACATAATCTGATAGTAATAGACCCATACAGATGCAGGGATACATCACCTCCCTCCAGACTTCACCGGGGAATATCACACAGACTTCAAATAGGGAAAAGAATACCTCATCGTCTAGACATCCAATAGAGATTATAATATTGACTTCACTAGGGAAGCTAAAAAACATATCATCGATACTTCAACTGGGAATCTCGTACTGACTTCATTGAGGAGTACAACACCACATCATCTAGAGGAGCCCAAAATACATTCTTTAATATCAAGAGTAATGGTTACACAAACCTCTCTGTGGAGAAACTATGAAACCACATGGGGATAACAACTTTCAGAGAGAAGCATTATCTCGACTTTACTTGGGGATCTAAGAAGTTTAAACAATACACCAAGAAGTCAAAATTATGGGGATTTTAAATCAAACTCAGCATTTGGCGAGAGAAAACCCAATAATTCGACAGTTGTTCCAACATTTCTTAGAAAAGACACTGCCTTTGTCTAGTTACTTGGGAAACAAACAACAACAATAATGCCATCACTGCAAAGAGCAATGCTTTGCAAATGATTCTACCTCAACAACAAAGGGAGAAGGAACTTCCATCATATGAGCTAAGACCTCAATAGAGAATTTGGGATAGAGGTTTCAAACCATGCAAACCCGAAACCAAAATAATCAACTTGGAAAAAAATATTACCCAAGACTTGATTGGGGAAAATGGGACTACAAACCCAACACCCCACCATACATCAATTGGTATAAACTCCAACTATTTTAGAAACACAAGAAGATCATGCACATATCAGCAAGAGTGGCCTAGGAGAACTTTCCTGGGGAATATTTTTTTCAAAACTTTAGAGTTCTTCCATCCTTGGAATCACTACTTTTGTTTTACTTGAATCACAAAATATGAAGTAAAAAGTAATTTGTAAATTCTTTTCGAAAACATTTTTATTGTTAAATCTCTTTGTTTTGAAAATTACTATCAATAATAAATGGAACCTTTGCAAACAAAATAAGATAAGAATTACAAGGAATTGGATAAAAGCTCAAAGTTTTTAAATATAATGGTAGTCTGTGAATGGTGAGACTCCATGGATGATTACAAAGTTTGGAAAATGGTAATATATTGGAAAAGATACATTGAAATACAATGACCACTATTCTCCCTAACGACTTGGAATTCCTGAACAACGACTTAAGTTGAGTGTGGTGAGGATCCGAGAAGATTGTTGCTTCAATGATCAAGTATTGTCTAACGCAATTACTTGCAAAGAAATCCATAACTTTTTCTTAGGTCGCCATTGCGGGTTTTTAACCTAGCGGCAAAATTTATTTTGTTTATGTCTCTTATTTTTTCCTAGACCGCCCTTTCGGGTTTTCAACCTACCGAGACACTCCTTTTTTCCTAAGCCTCCCTTTCGGGTTTTCGACTTAGCGAGTTGTTCTTTTATTTCTTTAGGCGAAGTATTTCTTGATTGCGTCAACATTCATTGGACGTGGGAACTCCTCGCCATCCATAGTTTCAAGAATCAGCGCACCACCAAAGAAGGCTTTCTTGACAACATATGGGCCTTAAAAATTGGGAGTCCACTTGTCCCTATAATTAGTGTTAAAAGACATGATCTTTCTGAGCACGAGGTCGCCTTCTTTGAATTCATGAGGCTTGACCTTCTTATCAAAAGATTTATTCATTCTCTTATGGTATAACAGAGCATGACACAAGGCCGTCATTCTATTTTCTTCAATCAAATTCAATTGGTCAAACCTGTTCTGGACCCATTCAGCCTCTGACAATTTGGCTTCCATTATCACACGTAAAGAGGGAATCTCAACCTCAACTGAGAGCACTGCTTCCATACCATACACAAGAGGGAACGAATTTTCCCCTGTTGAAGTATGGATGAATGTAAGATACCCATGCAAAGAAAAAGGGAGCATCTCATGCCAATCTTTATAGGTAACAACCATCTTATGGATGATCTTCTTGATGTTTTTATTAGAAACTTCAACAACCCCATTCATCTTTGGCCTGTAAGGAGATAAATTGTGATGGAAAATCTTGAATTCTTCACAAAGTTTTGTCATCATCTTGTTATTCAGATTCGATCCATTGTCAATGATAATCCTGCTTGGCACACTATACCGACATATAAGATTGTTCTTGATAAAGCGTACCACCACCTGCTTAGTGACATTAGCATAGGAAACTGCTTCCACCCATTTAGTGAAGTAATCTATTTCCACCAAGATGAAGAGATGTCCACTCGATGCCTTGGGTTCGCTCATTCTAATCATGTTAATGCCCCACATAGAAAAAGGCCACGGGGAAGAAATAAAATCGAGAAGCATCGAAGGCACATGAATTTTGTCAGCATAAATCTGGCACTTAAGGCACTTCTTTGAAAATTTGTAACGGTCAGATTCCATTGGCAGCCAATAGTAACCTGCCCTAAGCATCTTCTTTGCCATCGAATGTCCATTGGCATGGGTACCAAATGAACCTTCTTGGACCTCATGCATCAACATGTCTGCTTCGTGTCTATCCACACATCTGAGAAATACCATGTCATAATTTCTTTTGTAAAACACATCTTCATTAAGGAAAAAGCTACATGCCAACCTTCTCAATGTATTTCTATCTTTGTTTGACGCACTAAGTGGGTATTCTTGAGTCTGAAGGAAGTGCTTGATATCATAATACCAAGGTTTTTCATCTGACGCCCCCTCTACAGCAAACACATGAGCTGGTCTATCAAGACGTCAAACTGTGATACGAGGTACATCGTTCCAAGTATTTACCTGGTACATAGAAACCAAAGTGGCTAAAGCAACTACCATTTGATTTTCATCTCTGGGAATATGATGGAATTCAACTTTATTAAAGAAAGGTAATAATCTTCTATCATAATCTTTGTAGGGAATCATGCCAACATGAAGAGTATCCTATTCTCCTTTGATCTGATTTATTACCAGAGCTGAATCGCCATATACATCTAGAATTTTGATTATGAGATCTATAGCCTCTTCGAGACCCATGATACAAGCTTCATACTCTACCATATTATCGGTACAATCAAATGCCAATCTTGCAGTAAAAGGTATATGTGACCCATGAGAAGTGATAATCACGACACCAATTCCTTTCCCATAAGCATTTACAGCTCCATCAAACACCATACCCCACCGGGATTCAGGATCAGGACCTTCCTTAGGCAAAGTTTCATAATAATATTTTACTTTTAAATAAATCACATCCTCATCAGGGAAATCATATTTAACAGACTGATAATCATCAACTAGTTGGTGAGCAAGATAATCTGCCAACACACTGCTTTTTATAGCCTTCTGAGTACGGTACCCAATATCATATTCAGACAACAACATATACCAATAGGCAATTCTTCCCATAAGAGTAGGCTTTTCAAAAATATACTTAATCGGATCCATTTTGGAAATCAACCAAGTAGTATGATTTAACATATATTGTCGTAACCGCTTTTCCGCCCAAG
The DNA here is from genome assembly GCA_948472305.1 of Vicia faba. Classification (NCBI taxonomy): domain Eukaryota; kingdom Viridiplantae; phylum Streptophyta; class Magnoliopsida; order Fabales; family Fabaceae; genus Vicia; species Vicia faba. The sequence goes on along the minus strand of OX451740.1, from coordinate 482,549,402 downwards.
CTAAAGCACAACATGTTTTTTCCAACATAGAATACCGTGATTCACAGTCACTAAACTTCTTACTGAGATAATAAATGGAATATTCTTTTCTTCCCATTTCATATTATTGTCCCAAAATACAACCCATAGAATTATCTAACACGGTCAAATACATAATCAATGGTCTTCCTTCAACAGGAGGGAGCAATATAGGAGGTTCAAGCAGGTACTCTTTAATACTTTCAAATGCCCTTTGGCAATCATCTGTCCACACACAACCTTGATCTTTCTTTAACAACTTGAAGATCGGAGCACATTTTGTAGTCATATGGGAAATAAATTTGGAAATGTAATTCAACCGTCCGAGGAAGCCTCTAACTTGCTTTTTAGTTCCTGTTGCAGGCATTTCTTGCATTTCCTTAACTATGTCAGGATCAACTTCAATTCCTTTTTGGCTGACAACGAAACCTAACAATTTTCTTGATCGAACACCAAAGGTGAATTTATTTGGATTCAAGCGGAGACAATACTTCCTCAAACATTGAAACAATTTCAAAAAATCTTCTATATGCCCTTCTTTAGTCTGAGATTTGACGATCATATCCTCAACATATACCTCAATTTCCTTATGCATCAGATCATGGAATAGGGTTGTCATAGCCCTCTGGTACGTCACACCAGCGTTCTTCAACCCGAAGGGCATCACTCTATAACGGAATGTTCCCCAGGGTGTGAAAAACGTTGTTTTTTCCATGTGTTGTACCCCAAAATTTTGCTTCTCTTTTTCAAGACAATTCCTCACAAAGGATCTCCAATGCTCAAGGATTCTCAAGAATTGATCAGACAAAATCACCTCTGAAACACTGAGACCACAATCTAATAGCTTGAAGCATAATATCAAGGACTCAAACACGACATGTTGACCTAATTTCATGGCTAAAATGATTTCTCAGGATCAAAGGTTTGATAGTTGAAATTTGGATCAACTGACGAAATGTCGACCATACACAAAAAGTCAAACTTTCACTTTTTGGTCAAAATTGAGTTTCAAAGATCAAAATTCATCAAGACATTCAATATACGAAGCTTGGTCACCAAGTAATCAATAAAGTCAAAAGTCAATATGAAAAGTCAAACTTTTCAAGACATAGAAATTTATCTAAGTGTTTTTTTACATGATAATTTCACTACTTCATGACATTCTTTCACCAAGATGCAATATGATTCAAAGGAAACATTCAACATGAAATTTGTAGATCTTGATGAATTCTACAACTATATATTAGAGGGTTGAAGTCCAAAAAATGTTTAGATTTGAAGATACAGACCCATAAAGTCATGACATTTTCATCTAACACTTAGAGAAATTTTCAACAGGTTTGGTCAGGTTTTTGTCCCAACTTCTTGGCCAATTTTCACCTAGTTCCAATTTGATTTAACAAAAGTGGAAAACATGAAGTTTGTAGAGGATGTTTCAAGCTTTCCAAATCATCCAAGAGCATTAATTTATCATACTTGAGCTAGGAGATTCAAAGGCATGAAGTTGGACATCCATTCTTAAATTACAAGTCATTTTGGTGAATAACACATAATCCAATCTATATGCTATGCTGTATAATCTTGTGTTGCAGGCCTTCTTACTTACAAATCTCACATAATTTAATTCTTATACCTACTTTTGAGCTATTACCCAAGTGTTTAAGCCATTGTCCAAAAGATCTTTCCATTTATGGCATAAAGGCACCATTGTCATTCTTGAAAAGCATTGCTTTAGCCACAATGTCAACTCCTTGAGCCTCTCAATTGTTTCTTCTGCATGTAGACAATACCAAAGGAAGAAGAAACCATCTACAACCTACCAAGCACTCCTAAAAAATAGGCCATGCCCCATTGGAACTATGAAAAGACATGAACTCTTATGTACAATCCAACCATACCATACCATGTTGTTTTGCAAATCTAATTACTTCAGCCTCCCAAACCTTTTGCCTATAAATAGAGGGATCAACTATCAGAAGAAAAAAAAAGGAGGAAGAGAAACAAGCACTCAAAATACCTATACTATCAAAAAACTAGATTTGTCCATAAAACCTCCATTTTTGAGCTTTGAAGTCCTAATATTTGAACCTCTTAAACCTTGCAAGTTTTGCCCACACAAACCATCCAAATACTTCATATACATCATATAGATGTTGTTCAAACACAATAGAAACTTCTCTAACATCACTATCACCATTTTCCAAACTCAAAAATAGGCACCTGCAACTTGACTTCTCCAAGACAATACAACAACTCTAAATTAAAACACGAATTTCAGTTTTAAGGTAAGTTTTCTTGACTTTGAACTCTTCATACAAGCATCATTAGTGGTTCATTTGTGAAGATAAAATATAGATATCATTGCCCTGAAGCTAACCATATGCTTACTTCTCATTTTCATTAACCATGTGTTGAGAACTGACTTATATATGTAACAGAAAATGTTAGAGGTAAAACTGCAGTATGAGTCGATACATATCTCATATGAGTCTACTCATATTAGTTACAAAATAGGGGATGAGCCGATACAATGAATTATGTATCAGTACATATTGCGTATGTGTCGATGCAAACCATTATGTATCGATACAAGCTGCTGTCCACCTAAAATCCAGAACCTTTAATTTTGTATGAGTCGATACAAAATGCGAATGTGTCGACTCATACTGAGTTGATTTCATTTTTCAGAAACAAGAAGTGATATGTATCGATGCATAAGTGTATGTGTCGATGTATAAAGGTTTTTAAAACGTTTTCTAGAAACAAGAAGTGATACGTATCGATGCCTAAGTGTATATGTTGATGCATAAAGGTTTTTAAAACATTTTCCAGAAGCAAGAAGTGATATGTATTGATGCATAAGTGCATGTGTCGATGCATAAAGGTTTTTTCTTTTAAAATAAAACAATTTTCCTTCCTTTTTACATTATATTTATATTTTTATTGTTATTCATTATTCAATATGGTTGTAATAGTAATTAGGTTTTAATTGTTTTCATTCCCCATTTGTAATTTGTATCCCCATCCCCTAAATGATGTAATAGCGTAGAATTTAAAATTTCCGCAATTTATCGCTTTAAATATTATTGCTAGTAATTAAGGTTTGTATGGAAAGACTTAAAATCAACAAATAGACAACCCTAATTCAAGACAAAAATGCATGAAATCAATACACGTTGCACACTTGCACCTCTAAGGTTAACCCACACTTGTTGCCTTAGAATAAAACAGTCATGTCCCTCGAACGTGGGATACTTTAGAAAAGACCCTCAATTACAAGATCGTAGTCCTTCGATTACCCTTTGATTTTACCTTTAGTAAACGATATTAGACCCTTAAGATAAATTGCTAAGGTATCCTACAATGTTGCCTTCTATGACTGTATAACAACCCACGCTTGTCCCTTCACATCCAATGATAGGGCTTCTTACCAATCAATGGTAAGATAGCAATATCTAAAGGAGGAAGAAATGAACAAAGTCTTTTTGAGTAGGTAGAATGTTCGTAGTTGCTTGCTCACAAATATTTCAAAACACTTTCCAAACACACCAACACTTTTCCATAAAATACTTTCAAAAGTCAACACTTTGTATACATTCTTATAGAGACGAGAGTCATTACAAAGTTCGCCTAAACAAAGGCACTTTCAAAAATACTTTCAAAAACATCACAAACAAATTTCAAACAAAGCATTTGAAAGTGAGCTAGAAACTAAGAGCCCGTAGATAACTACGGATGAAAAGGGTGATAACACCTTCCCTTTTCATCACCTACCCCCCAAACTTAAGAAAATATCTTAAAAGGTATTTCCTGTTCTTTTCACCCTTTCCTTTATTGGATAAAAGAAAAGTCGGTGGCGACTCTTGTTATCCGCAACAATTGCGATAAAACACAAAACACCCAAGTCAGTTCTCCCATCATATTACAGAACTGGCGACTCTGCTGGGGACTACTTAAAAGTGGGGTTACCTTAGAGACTATATCACCTTTAAATGCTTTCATTTTTTTATTTCTTTTCTTTACATTTTTGGGTCCTTGTTTCGGTTTTGTATTGATCCTCTACCCGGATCTGGGAACATCATTAGGTAAGTAGCAAAAATTATAGAGACTGTATGGCATAGACCGATATGGTTGAGATAATAGCTATGTTAGTGTGACACATTTGTGGGTATCAGTATCCCTTATGGCGAATTAAGGAGAATACGGGACCGCTGTCTGGTGTCATGAAGCACTAACTAACCTTAGAACCTTTTGTTAAACAAATTAGCCATTAGGAAGTAGGGAGATAGTCGGCTTTGGTGCAGTCCAAAGTTTGTTGATACTTGATACTACGCTCATTGAGATCAGACTTTTGGGATATTTCGGTCACCAAAACAGAGGCTTGCGCTGAAACAATTCCCGATGAAGAAAGATCAATGATATTGAGATACCCTAGGACCTGATTACTTTCTAGGACAAGTTGAACCAACTAAACTTCAACAGGGTACTTACCTATGAACCTCGTGCAATCCTAAACCTAAGGACTTGTCTGCTTTGCTTGTTTATGTTTACTTGTACATAACATCATGACATCATGACATCATACCATGGCATTTTGCACTAACCATTTCAAGGACCTTGGGATTTATCTTTGTGCTGTTTTGTAGGACATGGCTTCCATGCGAAGAAATACTATCCGAATTAACCTTGTCAAAATGCCTCCTCTACTCAAGGAGTTAGCGTTAAGAGTTCCAAATAATTATCTGTTCACCAAGAAGTATGGCCATCTCATTAACTTTATTACCTCAAACTTTGAAGAAGACATGGTACATGTTCTTTTTCAATTCTTTGATCCTAAACATCATTGTTTCACATTTCCTGATTACCAATTAGTGCCTACCATGGAGGAGTTATCTCAACTCTTGGGAATGGCTATTCTTGATCAACTACCCTTCACTGGTATTGAGAAAGACCCAATACTTGAGGAGATTTCTCGAGCTTTACATTTGCAACGGTCCGACGTTATGGAAAATTGAGAAAATAGAAGAGGTGTTAAGGGTTTTCTAGCCAAGTTTTTGTTTGAGAAAGATCAACTTTTTTGGGATGCTCTCTATTTGCAAGATTTTGAAAATATTTTGGCCCTTCTAATTTAAGGGATGGTACTATTTAATAACCCGGACCAACTCATAGATGTGAATACGGTCAAAGTTTTTCTATCTTGTAACCCGGTGCCTACCTTACTCGGAGACAACTTGCATTCTCTTCACGCTTGCACCATGAAGAGAAGGGGGATTCTTATGTGTTGAACTCCTTTGTTGGCTAGGTGGTTTATTTTGCACCATTCTCGATTAGTTTTAAAGAACGAACAAGGCATGAGATGGTCTAATAGGTTATGTCACTCTCGCATTCGGATATTCATTGGTGTTCTCGATCTTTGGAGGATGTTATCATTATTGACCATTATGGGGAATTCCCTAATGTCCCTCTCCTTGGCACTAGGGGAGGTATCACTTATAATCCTTGCTTGGCTCTATGATAGTTTGGGTATGCTCGGAGGGATGCCCCTCAAGACGCGCTTGTCCAAGGAATTGTATTTGACTATGAGAACAATGTCCAAGGTTATCGTCAAAGATTTGTACGAGCTTGGGGCATGGTGAACAAAGTTGATAGCAAGACGTTGGGGCATAAGAACTCCATTCCTTTGGAGCCTTATCTCAAGTGGGTGCGAGCTCACACTCAAAACCTCATGATGCCATATGAGGCCATCCTACCTATCATCATGGAGCCTATTTTCGAAGGAGATGTTCCCTACACTATTCTTCATCCTGACATGCCTACTACTCTCGAGGAGTTGCAAAGATCGTGGATTCAACTCAAAGGGGAGTGAGACACCTTTGAAACCTAGTTTTATGCAGGCGAGAAGAAAGTGTTGGAACTCACAAGGAAACTTCACGAGGAGCGGAATTTGAATGCCTACATTACTCCAAAGAGGAAGCATCCATGGGAAACTTGAGCCTTTTTGTATTAGTTCATTTTGTTTGTTTTTCTTTCATTGTAAGCCCAAGAGGAATTTTTGTAACTGCTTGAACTTATTAATACAATTAATGTTTGTTCCTTCTTTGTTTAAACAAATTTAAATCTTAAAGGTCCTTGAAAACATTTGCATTAAAATTACATGCATCATAACATAAGCAGATTTTCCGACACATGTTTCCTCATCTTTCTACTATTTATTTCAGTAAGATGGATCTTTAGTAGACTGTGAAGGACCTGCAGACATAAAATTCTCAATTTCAAGAAACCTTGCTCAACTTGGCCAAAAGGCAGAAATAACTGATGTCACTTCTGGTTGCAAAGAAGAAGACCAAGAAGAAGGCTTTGATCAATATAGGGAAGAGGTTCAAGGGCTCCGTTCGACAAGTTCAAGAGGTAGAAGACTCCTCCGAGGAGATGAGAATTAGTACGAAGATGCAAGGAGCACCCATGTTGGGGGTGGTAACAATCCAATCTCTGAGGATGGGGACTATTTTGACGAATAATATCCACCGGCTGAAGACAAGTATACGCAACTGGAGGACAAATTGAAGGCTATGGAAATTCAAGTTATGCCTGGCATAGACTTCAGTGATTTGGGTTTGGTTCCTGGGGTAGTGATTCCCCAAAAATTCAACATTCTAATTTTTGTCAAACACGATGGCGTTTCGTTCCCGAAGCTTCACTTGAGATCTTACGTCCGTAAAATTCAACCGCATACCACTGTTAAGATGTTATGGGTGCACTTCTTTCAAGAGAGTTTGTTTGGGACTCAATTGGAATGGTTTTACCAGTTAGAAGGTTCTAACATCCATACCTGGGAGGACATGGCCACCACCTTCTACCGTCAATATTAGTATAATGTCGATCTAGCGCCAACTAGAGTGCAGTTACAAGGAATGACCATGGGTTCCAATGAAGACTTCAAAGAATATGTGCAGAAATGGAGAGACATGGCTAGAATGGTGCAGCCACCATTGACTGACAGGGAATTGGTAGATATGTTCATGGGAACATTGACTGGGCCATTTTCAACTTATTGATTGGGAGCTCATCATCTGGGTTCACTGAGTTAATATTGACTGGTGAAAGGGTTAAGAGCGGTATTAAAAGTGGAAAGATACCCATGGCCTTCGCCTCTACATCAAATACTGGGAAGAAACCTTTTATCAGAAAAAAGGAAACTAATGTCGTATATGGGTCAAGGGGATATGTCAAGAAGGACCATCATTAGTGTGTTAATACAGTTCTGATCTTCAATCTGACCTCTACTCCAAGACCATAACAATAAGCTAACTACCAAAGACCTGATATTCTAAGAAGACAATTTACAAGGATCAACATGTCACTATATCAAGCCCTACAACACCTGTTGAAGGCTAATTTGATAACATTGTGTGATCCCCCTTCAAATCCCAATGTTTCATCTTCAAAGTATAACTCGAATGCCAAATGTGTTTACCACTCCAATAGTCCCAGACATGACACTGATCATTGTTGGGAATTAAAATGCAAGATCCAAGACCTCATTGACAACAAGACCATTGAATTTGATCCTCCTCCAAATCCGAATGTAATCGCTGCACATATGCCAAACCACGGAAAAAGTGTCAACACTATTGAAGATATTGCTTTTGCTTCCTCTATTAATGACTTGACCACACCCCTGACCACTGTTAAAGAAAATTTGTTGAAAACTGGGGTATTCCCTGGTTGCCTTAAATACTGCTGGTGCTATTCTACACAAGTTAATGGTTGCGAATGGTTAAAAAAGGGTGTCCAACTTCAGTCAAACCTAATGTCCAACACCGTAAAAAGTTTGACTGAAGTTGTGCCTAAAGAAGTTGAAGACATATCCATCATCACTATCTCCAACAAACCTATTAGGATCACTTCAAAAGGTCCTATTAGGATTTCCAATGAACCAAAGATAGCTCCATTGATAATTACCACACCGGGGCCAGTCCCTTATTCTTCCGATAAGGCAGTACCTTGGAATTATGGCGCTGAAGTATACTACCATGGTATTAAACAAGACTCCTAGGTTGATGAAGATAAGACTGCTGATATTACCAAAATTACTGTATCTAGCAAGGTGACTAGAATAGGGAGAATTTTATCTCCTGATATTTCACCTCCAACCACCACAACTACACTTGTTCACATTACTATTGACAAACCTAGTACTAATGTTAGGGGCAAAGAAAAGATGATTGAGTCTTCCAGGAATGAGGCGCCTTCCAAAGACATTATTACTGAGGAACCCTCTACCCAAGAAATGGAGTAGATTTTGAAGATTATAAAGAAAAGTGATTATAAGATAGTAGAGCAGTTGGGGAAAACCCCCTCGAAGATTTCTATGTTATCTTTATTATTATGCTATCTTTAATACTATGCTCAGATGTGCATACTCAAGCATTAATAAATTTTTTGAAGAATGCACATGTTCCTCAAGAGACTACGGCCGATCAGTTTGAAAATTGTGTAGCGAGTTTGACTGCCAACAATGGATTGGGATTCTCGAATACTGATTTAACTCCTGCCGTAAGAAATCACAATAATAACTTTGCATGTCTCCATTGAATGCAAAGGAACCACTCTAGCCCATGTATTGGTGGATACTGGGTCCTCCCTGAATGTCTTGCCCAAAGGTGCCCTAGATCGATTGGATTGCAAAGGTTTGGTGCTGAAGCCAAGTGACATTGTGGTAACGGCTTTCGACGGATCAAAAAGGATGGTCCATGGGGAAGTTGATCTCCCCATCAAAGTTGGGTCTCAAATTTTCAATTCAACTTTCTATGTGATGGATATTCGTCCTGCTTACTCTTGCCTACTTGGGCGCCCCTGGATACATGGGGCAGGATCAGTGACTTCTACACTTCATCAAAAGTTGAAATATCCGGTCAAAGGAAAGATCGTTACCGTCTGTGGTGAAGAAGAGTTTATGGTTAGCCATTTGAATTCGTTTAAGTATGTTGAGATGTATGGTGAGTTCATAGAAACTCCTTGTCAATCCTTTGAAGTGGTCTCTCCCATGGTTTTGCTGCCAAGGCTAATCCTGATGTTCCAAAAGATGTTAAAGATGTGCCTAGCATGGCTTCCCTCAAAGATGCTCGCGCTGTGATCGAAGACGGAGGTTGTACCATTTGGGGGAAACTCCATGACATCCCTTTCAAATCAGACAAATGTGGTTTAGGCTTCACTGCCAAAGCTCAAAAGGAGGCCAGACATACTCGTACGGGGAAACCACCTCTTCGTATCAGTAATCATGAAGTGAATGCTCTTGAAGACTCTGACGATGACTGTGATTTTGATGACTGGATCTACCCAACTGCTCATGAAGGGCTCAACAAATGGCGTACCAAGGACTTCATTCCAATCTCCTTCAACAAGGAGTAATTACCATTTACTGTTTTAATTTAAGAACTTTGTCTGTAATTTTATTGAAATAATGACTTTAAGCTATGTGTCATGCCCGGGGAACCATGGTCCATTTGTTAAGGGTTTGTTCATTTTCATATGCCATATGATTATTTAATGAAAAACATTGGATTCTTTTGCATTCAAATTTTACGCTCATTGTCTTTCTTTCACTTTATTGCATTTTAAAAATAGCCATGTGACCTTACATGCACACACGCACATTTGCAGATCCACATCCACTATTGACAACGACTCTGCTATTGCCATCTATGACTTTGAACATCCAATCCACCAAGCCGAAGACGAAGGCGAAGAAGATTGTGAAATACCTGGGGAACTAGCCAGACTTTCGATGCAAGAGGAAAAGGCCATTCAACCGCACGAGGAACCAGTTGAAGTGATCAACCTAGGTACTGAGACATACAAGAGGGAAGTCAAGATTGGTGTCAACTTGGAAGACAATGTCAAGGAAAGATTGGTTCAGATGTTGCACGACTATGTTGAGGTATTTGCTGGGTCATGTGAAGATATGCCAGGACTTGATACTGGCATTATGGTTCATCATCTGCCAATGAAGGAAGACTGTCCTCTAGTCAAGCAAAAGGTTCGTCGCATGCGGCCAGACATGTCTCAGAAAATAAAAGTTGAGGTAATAAAACAGTTCGATGCAGGTTTTTTGGCAGTGACATCATATCCCCAATGGGTTGCAAATATGGTCCCAGTACCGAAGAAAGATGGAAAAGTCTGTATGTGCGTAGACTATAGAGATTTGAATAGGGCCAGTCCCAAGGATGACTTCTCACTACCACACATTAATGTCTTGGTCAATAACACGGCTCCGCATAAAGTTTTCTCCTTCATGGATGGATTCTCCGGTTACAACCAGATCAAGATGGCGCCCGAAGACATGGAGAAAACCACCTTTGTCACACAGTGGGGAACCTTCTGTTACAAGGTCATGCCTTTCGGCTTGAAGAATGCAGGGGCAACCTATCAACGAGCCATGGTATCCCTATTTCATGACATGATCCATCATGAAATAGAAGTCTATGTTGATGATATGATTGTAAGATCGCAAACTGAGGAACAACACCTTGACCATCTTCACAAGCTATTTGAAAGGTTGAAGAAGTACAAGCTAAGGCTGAATCCCAATAAATACACCTTCGGGGTAAGATTTGGAAAACTCATAGGGTTTGTCGTCAGTGGCAAAGGTATTAAAGTCGATCCTGTGAAGGTCAAAGCCATACAAGAAATGCCAGCTCCCTGTACTGAGAAGGAGGTCATGAGTTTCTTAGGACGACTCAACTACATTGCTCGATTCATATATCACTTAACTTCTACTTGTGAGCCAATCTTCAAACTATTGAAGAAAGATCAAGTAGTCAGATGGAACGACGGTTGCCAAGTGGATTTTGACAAGTTCAAAGAATATTTGCAAGAACCTCCCATCCTGATGCCTCCAGTTGAAGGAAGACCTATAATTATGTACTTGACGGTTTAGATAATTCAATGGGTGTGTGTGTTGGGCCAACATGACGAGTCTGGCCAAAAAGAGCATGCAATATACTACCTGAGCAACAAGTTTATCGATTGTGAAATAAGATATTCACTGCTCGAGAAAACTTGTTGCACTCTAGCATAGGTTCCTCACCGGCTAAGATAATATATGTTGACTCACACCACTTTATTGATTTCTAAGATGGATCCTATCAAGTATATCTTTGAGAAGCCAACTCTCTTCGGATGAATAACTAGATGGCAAATGATCCTGACTGAATACGACATCCAGTATACTACCCAAAAAGTAATCAAGGGAAGTGTGTTGTCGGATCATTTGGTGCATCAAGCTGTTGATGACTACCAATCCATGAATTTGGAATTCCCGAATGAGAATATCATGCTGATAACCGACTGTGAAAAGCCTGGACCATATAAAGGACCTGGACAAGGATCCCGATGGACTATGGTTTTTGATGGAGCATCCAATGCTTTGGGTAACAGAATTGGTGCAATAATCATCTCTCCCGAAGGTTGCCATACATCTTTCATGGCCAGGCTTTATTTCGACTGCACAAACAACATGGTTGAGTATGAAGCATGCATCTTGGGTCTAAAGGCTGGCATCGACCTAAGAATCAAGTTTTTGGATGTATACTGAGATTCGGCCCTAGTAATCAATCAAGTTAAAGGAGAGTGGGATACAAAACATCAAAACCCGATTCTTTACAAAGAGCTTGTAGTGACCTTGATCCCATACTTCGAGGAGATTACCTTCGAAAACTTCCCAAGAGAAGAAAACCAGTTGGCAGATTCCTTAGCAACAATGTCGTCCATGTTCAAGTTCAATTGAGACAACGAGGCTCCTAGGATTACAATCGAAAGATTTGACGAACCTACACACTGTTATGAGATTGACACTGATGAGGAGAAGCCTTGGTATCATGAAGTGCGAAGGTACCTTGAAGCAAAAGAGTATCCTGAAGGAGCTTCAATCAATAATAAAAAAATTCATGCGAATGTTCTCAGCTAAATTCTTCCTAAGCAATGGGACCCTATACAAGCGCAACCATGATTCTACTCTACTTCGGTGTGTAGACAAGAAAGAAGCAGAAAAGATCATGGAATACATGCATGAAGGTATCTTTGGAACTCACTCTAGCGGGCACACTATGGCCAAGAAGATTCTGAGGGCTGATTACTATTGGTCGACTATGGAAACTGATTATCATCATCACTTGAGGACTTGCCATAAGTGTCAAATCTATGCCGACAAGGTTCATATACCTCCAATTCCTCTGAATGTCATGACTGCTCCGTGGCCATTTACAATATGGGGAATTGGCATGATTGGAGAGATCAAGCCCACTGCCTATAATGGACATCGTTTCATCCTCGTCACCATTGACTACTTCACCCAATGGGTCAAAGCTGCTTCCTTTGCCTCAGTCACTAAGAATGTTGTAGCCCGGTTTATCAAGAATAACCTCATCTACCGTTACGGTATCCCAGAAAGAATCAAGACTGACAATGGAACCAACCTCAACAATGCTATGATCACTGAACTATGTATGCAGTTCAAAATCAAGCATCATAATTCTTCTCCATACAAACCTAAGATGAATAGCGCAATGGAAGCCGCCAATAAAAACATAAAGAAGATTGTGCAAAAGATGGTGGTGACCTATAAAGACTGGCATGAGATGCTACCGTTTGCTCTTCATGGCTACCGTACTTTAGCTCGAACATCAACTGGGGAAACCCCTTTCTCTTTACTTTATGGCATGGAAGCTGTCATGCCTGTTGAAGTCTAAATTCCATCTCTAAGGATTATGAAAGAAGCGGGCTTAGGCGAAGATGAATGGATTCAGACAAGATTAGATCAGTTGAACTTGATTAATGAAAAGAGACTGGTTGTTGTTTGTCATGGTCAAATGTATCAAAATCGTATGATCAAGGAATTCAACAAAAAGATCAAACCTCGAGTATACTAGGCTGGTGACTTGGTAATAAAGCACATCATTTTACCACAAGGCGATTCTAGGGGAAAATGGACTCCCACTTACGAAGGGCCATTTGTTGTCAAGAAAGTATTCTCTGGCGGCGCTATGATGCTAACCACTATGGACGGTGAAGATTTCCCGCATCCTGTGAACACGGACATAGTAAAAAAATACTACACATAAAGAATGACCCGCTAGGTTGACATAACTAGGAAAAAATAAGGGAATCCCAACGAACCAAAATGGTTTGGGCAAGAATTAGGGATATATATATATATATATATATACAAAAGATTGTACACCCGACAAGTCGAAAGCCTGAAAGGGAGGCTTGGGCAAAAAAGGGTATCATGGTGGACTGAAAACCCGAAAGGGCGGTCCAGGCAAAAGTTAAGGATTAAAGCGTACGACTATGTCTCGTTGAATTACTACAACCATCTTTATTACCAAGTGTTGTACCCCAAAATTTGCCCTCGTATTTTTCAACAAAAAAATCATACCTTCGGGCTTTTTCTGATTTTTTAGACTGGCTCAAGAATCGGTCAAACAGACTTTTCTTGTCAGTCAGACAAAATTTAGGGTTGTCATTGATTTTAAAACAGTTCAAGCAGATTGCTTAGGGTTTGGTTGAGTTGGCTCAGGTTTTGATCAGGCGGACGCTTCTCTAACATTTAATCGAGAATTAGGGTTTTTTTGTGTGCGCGCAGAAAGAATCAAGTCTATAGTGCTTTTTAATTTACTCTGGAATATGGACTGAGGTTTCTGATTGGGAGCTTACAGTGTTTGATTGAATCATTAAAAGAAAAGGGATATGGACGTTTGTTGAGATTAACTGTTCATTGCTTCGGATAATTGGAGCGCAGGGTTTATTATTGATTGATGCTAAGACCACAGTGTTTATCAATTGTTTATTTATTTTAAGTTAGAATAATTGGAATTTATTTCCATTTTATTATAATTTAAGAATTATAAACAATTAGATAAACATTTGAAGAAGAATTAAAAATGAATGTCAATAAAAAAGACTTTTTTATTTATCTTTAATTATTTGTACAATTGTTATTTAAATACAGTAATTGTTTACAAAGTATTTACAATAATAATGTTACAATGATTAAAAGGAAAATAAAACTATGTCCTAAAATTCCTAAGTCTTCATCTTCTATCCAATGCTCCCTTGTTGCTCAATTATTTTTCATCTGCAAAACAAAGAAAAAGAAAAAAGTCAAAAGCAGATGAAATGAATTTAAAAGCAGATAAAAATTGGATTCATCATTAAAACCAACTGGCCAGAATCAGTTTGCCCTCTCTGCAAATCACGAGATTGCTCTCGGTTCACAAAGAGGGATAGAATGTCTTGCAAAAATGTGAAATGCATAAATTCAAATTTTTAAACATACTGCATAAATCCAAAAAAATTGTCAACCAAGTTTCCAAACAGCATGTACAAGTAAAGGCAAACTGAATTACAATTTCAAACTAAGCCAAAGCTGTCAAAAATTGTTCAAGGTTACCAAAAGATATCAAACTCCAAAAAGCTGTCAATAAAGCACACAAAGTATGCAAGAAACATGGAAAATATGCAGAGGAAAAGGGACAAGTGCAAGCAATGTTCAGAATACATCATCTTCCTAGGCCAATTGCTTTTTCAGAAAAGACAAAATTAAGCAATAAAAATGCTTTCTTTAATCTGGAGAGAGAAGGAAAGAAGAAAGGAGCTTACAGTACAGCAGGCTAAAGGATAAAAAGAGGATATAAACAGGATGTATCAGAACACATAGAAAAAGGAGGCAGAAGGCATACAGCAGAAGAGATCACAAAGAATGAAAACCTCAAGCCTTGCAAACCTGTCCGAGGATTGACCAAGTTCAAAAAGAACGAATATACAAAAAATATAACAGCTCCTGCCTTTCAAAGACCACAAGGCAAAGACCCTGGAAGATATAAAACAAAAGCCATCAACCTGCATAACATAGATATCAGAAGCCACACAAAGCCTAATAGCCTCCAAGTTCATCAAGCCTCAAAAACTCACAAACAAAAAGCCCTCCAAAACCTGTATTCCCAAACAAAATCACAAACCTATACAAGCAAAAGCCTTCACCTCCTAACCTGCATAAGCCTTGTTCCAAAACCAATATCAAACCAAAAGCCATACACCAAAAACCTGTCAAAAGCCATAGCCTTAAAACACACAAAATGTCAAACAAGCTTAACAGCCAACCTGTCAAGCTTAAGCCACGAATTCAAACACTAAGCATTCATACCATCAATCAAAACCATCTCAGAATCAGCAAAATAGCCAACACCCTCAGAACTGTGTTCATGACAGGGTCTAATATCCAGCAACACTATCATCAAGACAACTCAGAAGCCAGCAAGTCAAGAAAAGAAAAAGAAGTGTTCAATCTCAAGCAGGCAAACACCCAAAAGAGGTTCTCAGAACTAAAAAGGTCCATCATTGAAAATACATCAAGCTAGCATACAGAAGCAAAGGACGAACAGAAGAAGAGGAAAAGAATCAAAGGCAACAGAGGCATATAAGCAGAAGAGAGAATCAAAGGCTAAAGTTTTTGGAACTTTCATCACAAAACTATAAAAGCTAAGGCAAAACACGTGGTTACCGAAGCAAGCACAACATCCCATTCTCCTCCGTCTCCGGCCACCCCAAGCACCTCTGATCCGCCTCCTCCTCCGTCTCCAACAAAGGTATAACTTCTTTCCTTTTCATACACCTCAAGTAGCAAACAAATATCAACAACATATAAAAATCAGAGCTTGCCAAAACAAAACTAAAAACATGCGAATTTCGAATACAAAGATATAGAAACATAAATAAAACCTCGTAACCACCGCCTGGAGGAACCTTGTGGAGAGAGGAGAAAAGGAGATGGCGCTGGTTGGCCTGGACAGAGGAGGTGTTCAGAAGAATGGCATGAGAACGAACGAAGAGGAGAAGACAGCGAAGAAGACAGCGCCGTTCTAAGCTTGCTGTAACCCTAAGTCCCAAATGGAGCAAACATTGAAAACTCTTACAAAATTAATTTGTGAAACACACACTGGGCCTTGCCCTCTTCAGTGGCCTTAAGCTCAACCTTTTTAGACTTGACTCCCCCCTCCTGGCGCCTCACCTCCCTTTTACTTGTTCTACTTATTTTTGCTTGGGCCAAACAAAACCCTCTAAGGCCCATTCATCTTTTTTTCATTTTTTTAACTAATATCTTTTATCATATCATATATTTTTAATAAATTAACCCACTAATTTTTTACACTAAATTTTATTAACTCTTTTATTTTTATTTTTTTATAACACAATTAAATTTTGTAAAATAAAATGATACCCTAAACTCTTCTTATATATATATATATATATATATATATATATATATATATATATATATATATATATATATATATATATATATATATATATATATATATATATATATATATATATATATATATATATATATATATATATATATATATATATATATATATATATATATATATATATATATATATATATATATATATATATATATATATATATATATATATATATATATATATATATATATATATATATATATATATATATATATATATATATATATATATATATATATATATATATATATATATATATATATATATATATATATATATATATATATATATATATATATATATATATATATATATATATATATATATATATATATATATATATATATATATAAATTTTTCTTAGTATAATTAAAAATACATATTAATAAACACATAAGAAAATAGATTTTCTTTTATTTCTTTTTTGATTAAATATTTGTTTATATATAAAAATTAGAATTTCTTAAGATTAAAACTTTTGTTTTTGTACATATTTAACAAAATACAAAAAATGATTTGTTTTTGTACATATTTAACAAAATACAAAAAATGATTTGTACATAAAAATGCTAATTATACTAACATAAAACATTAATACATAAAATAGGACTTAAAGCATTTCCTCTTCTTTTCTTAAAACTTTTTGTACATAATTAACCAAATACAAAACAAGATAAGAATACTTAATACATTTCTCACCTTGTAATTAAATCACATTCACCTACACTTATACATTTACATTATACATTTGCTTATTCTTGTACATTTGATACATATTATATTTGTGATCGATTCGATTTGGTTGTAAGTTATTTGGACACTACTCTCCTAATAAGTCTCATCCCCCATTTGTAAATAATTGTACCCCCATTCCCGGATATCTATTTATAATAGTGTAGACTTTAAATTCCCGCAATTTATCGCTTTCAAATATACCATGGTTAGACCTAGGGTTTGTATGTAAATAAAATCAAACGCTAGATAACCTAATACAAGATAAATGCATGACAATCAATACACAATCATACTTGCACCCCTAAGGGTAATCCCGCTTGTTGCCTTCCAAAATGGGCCATGCTTGCACGTTGAGTATCTTTGGCAAAACAAAACAAATCAAAATGATCATAGTCCCTCGATGACGCTTTCGAAAGTTGCCTATCAAAATGATCATAGTCCCTTCAAGAAAAATTTCCAAAGACACTTGGCACCATTGCATTCATGGTCCATACGATGACCCGCGTCTGTCCCGTTAAACATCCTAACGCAAGATTGTCCACCAAATACAATGGTGGAACAAAATTGTTAAAAAGGGTTAAAACATGAGAAAAAACCTTTGAGTACAATAGGGTAGACAACTCTTAGTTACTTGATAAACTTGCAAAAAACACTTTCCTACTTTTCAAAACTACACTCCACAAACACTTTCAAAACAAACTTTCAAAAAACATTTGAAACATCTTTTCGAAAAGATACACACTTTTGTAAAACACTCAAACACGAGTCATTACAACGGTTTGCCTAGACAAGGCGTCTTCTTCAAAAACATTTTCAAAACACACACACACACCATTTAAAGCAATTGAAAATCAAAGGCAAGTGATCTAAAACAAGTAACTAAGAGCCCATGGATAACCATGGATGAAAAGGGTGTTAATACCTTCCCTTTTCATAATCTACCCCCCGAACCCACGAAACATCTCAAAAGGTTTTTCCTGTGCTTTTTAACCTTTCCTTTAGGATAAAATAAAAAGTCGGTGGCGACTCTTGCTAAACCGAACAAGTGTGAATACAAACACAAAACCCAAGTCAGTTCTCCCACCGTATCACAGAACTGGCGACTCTGCTGGGGAGTTATCTTAAAAGTGGGGTTACCTTAGGGTTTAGATCACATTTACATTCTTGCTTTGATTGCCTTGATTGCTTTACTTTTTGGGTTCTTGTTCGGGTTTGTTGTAAATCCTACACCCGGATTTGGGGCACCTTCTTAGTTAAATAGAAAAAAACTGTGAGGGAACTGTACGGGGTATACCGACACGGTTGAAGCAATAAGCTATGTTAGTGTGACATATTTGTGAGTACCGGTAACCCTTGAGTTTAATCAAGGAGAGTACGGGGCCGCTGAGTGATGTCGTGAAGCACTAACGAACTCTTAGAACCTTAATTGACCATCCTAGCCTTTTTAGGGGCAGTGAGATGACCGAATTTGGTGCAGTCCGAAGTTGGTAGATACTCGATACTACACTCATTGAGGGTTGTTTTCTTGGAATATTTTGGTCTCTAGTTAAGTGGCTAAACCAAAACAATGAACATGGAAAACAATCCAATGATATTGAGCTCCTTAGAACCCGGTTTCTACTTTAGGACAGGATGAGCCAACTAACTTCAAGAGGGTACTTACCTACAAACCCCATGCAAGCCTAAACCTAAGGACTTGTTTGCTTTGTGTGAATATGATTACCTGTATATACACTCACTTGCTTTTGCATACATGTACATAACATCATAACATCATACCATAGCATTTTCAATAACCATTTCAAGGATCTCGAGGGTTCTTTTGATGCAGGGTTACGTTGAACCAAATGTCTACCAAGGGGCAAGAGGTTTTCTCCTCTAAACAAATGCCATCAAAGATCAAGTGCAACAAACTTGAATCAGGGGCTATGACCCACTTGACATGGTGAGCTTGATTCTCGTGGAAAGACATCCACAAGTGCAAAGTTCTCCAATCAAAGATCAAGTGCAACAACTTGAATCAGGGGCTATGACCCACTCGACATGGTGAGCGTGATTCTCGTGGAAAGACATCCACCGGTGAAAAGTTCTCCAATCAAAGATCAAAATTCAACCTCTAACATTCTCTTGTGTTTACCCCAAGAGATCCTTGAAAACATTGCATATATATCATACATATCATTGCATAGCAGGTTTCTCCTTTTCAGGTTTCCTTATTCTTCATACTGTTTATTTCAGTAAGATGGATTTGGAACAAACGGTGAAAGATCTCCAAGCTCAAAATGCTCAATTCCAGCAAATGCTTCTGGCTATGGGTAAAGGGCAAGAGGATCTGACAGCTCTTCTTCTCAAAGACAAGAAGAAGAAGTCCAAGAAGGCAGCGAGCATCCTGAACTTGAGGAGAAGACCTAAGACCCTGGACCTTGCAACTCCATCCAACATTGGGGACAGTCTTGAAGAAGACCACAATTTAGAGATTGATGAAGTTGAAGTTGACTACTCCGAGGAACAATATCCTCCCGCTGATGACAAGTACAAACAGTTGGAGGATCGCCTCAGTGCTATGGAGATTCAACAAATACCTGGCTTGGATCTAGGAGACATGGGTTTAGTTCCTGGATTGGTCATCTCGCCAAAGTTCAAGGTCCCTACCTTTGCCATGTACGATGGAGTCTCTTGCCCTAAGATGCATCTAAAGTCTTATGTTCGCAAGATTCAACCATACACAGCTGATCCAAGGCTTTGGATCCATTTCTTCCAAGAAAGCCTGGTAGGAGCTCAACTCGAGTGGTTCTATCAATTGGAGAGTTCTCGCATCCACACCTGGAAGGACTTAGCTTTTGCTTTCTATGAGCAGTATCAGTATAATGCTGATCTTGCACCAACTCGTGTGCAATTGCAGAGCATGACCATGGGTTCCAACGAGAGATTCAAGGGATATGCGCAAAAGTGGAGAGATTTGGCTGGCAGGGTGCAACCTCCTTTAACTGATAGGGAGCTGATTGACATCTTCATGGGAACTTTGACCGAGCCTTTCTTCAATCACTTAATTGGAAGCTCCTCAGTCGGGTTCACCGAGCTAATACTGACCGGCGAAAGGGTCGAAGCTGGCATCAAGAGTGGAAAGATCCAAGGAACTACATCCTCGGATACTCAAATAATTCCCTACATTGGAAAGAAAGAGTGCATTGCTGTGAACAGTCAAAAGGGTCGTCATGACCAACACGTAGGGTCAATCTTGATCCCTAATCATACGCCCGCTCAACAAAGACAGGGGCATCAGCATAAGGAGGTCGCACCTAAGAGACAGTTCACCAAGATCAACATGTCATTGTCTCAGGCACTGCAACACTTGTTGAAGAGGGATCTAATTGCATTGAGGGCTCCTCTCCGGAACCCAAATACTTCTGCTCCTACCTATCATCCCAATGAAAGGTGTGCATACCACTCTGACAGCCCGGGGCATGACACCAACAACTGTTGGCCTCTGAAGAACAAGATCCAAGACATGATTGATGCCAAGGAGATCGAGTTTGACCCTCTAGAGACTCCAGCATGATCATTGATCCTATGCCAGCTCATTGAGATTGTGTTTGTTTCATTTTGAATTTTCAAAGTTGTAATTTCTTTTGTCATTCAAACAATTTATCTATTAATGTCAAACTTTGTTTCATTAATGCATTGCATATGTTTGTCTTGAATTCATCCATTCGTTTTCACTACTCTTGTGTTTTCTTTATGATGTTTAACTCTTGATAAAAAGCTGCAAGCCTTTAGAGGGAGCATGACGAAACAATACCATAATCTCATACAGTATGCTTTTGAACAGACCTTGCTGATGATGTACAAGCATTTCTTTCAATTCCCAAACACTGGAGTTATAAGGAAGATAATCCCTAGTGAACCCCTTCGAGCCAAAGAAGTAGGAGTTTTCTGTTCTAAAAAATCAAAACCTTTGATATAAACCTGGGGCAGGGTAGTCTCTCAGTTAATTCGAAAAAAAGGTGCGCATTAAAGTCGCAAACTCTTAGTTCGTAACACAACGAACGACGTCAAGAAAAAAAAGAAGAAGCATTCCTTTGGAATCAAAAGACAGTGATGGTTCCTTATCTCATAGGCAGTCAATCTCTCAAAAGAGAAAAGCCCACTGAGCCAAAACCTGTAAAGGAGGCTTAAGAAAGCTGGGGCATCCCGCTGACTGTGATCTCGAAAACAGAGACAGTCAGGCAAAAGTTAGGGATAACAAATCAAAATCAAAATAGAGAGGTCATTACAAATCCTCAACAACATGAAAAATGTTGAAAAAGAAAAAGGAGATGATGACTGTCTCCCAAATTCAATTGGTGAACCATCACCCAAAAGTCGTTCCAAATTCGAATATAGTTCGACGCACAATTAACTGAGCTTAGGGTTGAAGAACATCACGAAGAGCGGGTGGGTACAAATATACTTTGAGCCTTTATCCTTTGTTTCTTAAACCGTGAACCAAGCCACGTTACAACCCTTTAAAAGTCCTAATTGAAGCATGGGTTAGTTCGAAAGCATACTGTTACAAAAGGTATCCTGACTCCTGTAAGGCTTTGCTCTAAAATCTTGTGTTGATTTTGTCTTATGAAAAGTTTTCTGCTAAAAACGCATTCTTCAAAACTTCGAGACAAACATAAGCTTTGCATTGTTGGAATATCACTGTTTGCATTTGACTATTTGTTTGACAGCGAAGAAATTCATACAACGAATGTTCGGAGGAACGAAAACTCTCTCAGTGAACAAAAATCACTTCAAAAGGATGACACTTCCAACGAAAAATCTCCTATCGACAAGAGGGTATGACATGTCACTATCCGGTTAACCCGGGGCAGTCCAGTCAAGGTTTCAACAGATCTTTCAAAGTTCAGTTAACCTGGGGGCAGTCCAGTCAAGATTTCAAGAAATCTCTCAATTTGCAGAGTAATCTGATTCAAGACTCCTTCATCATCACTTGGGGCATTCGAATGTCAAAAGTGTTCAACAATTCCTTCATCACCTGCTGGAAGTTACAACCACCAACAAAATAACGGACAATTGAAGCTCCTAAAAATCTGTTTCTCTCAAGAGTGAAGACTCTCGTCCTTATCACCTCAGAAGATTGGTATACTCCCAATTTCTAACCCTTAACAAAATCAAGATCTAGAAATAGTTTCAGATGTGACCCTGATTTGGCGACATTCCGATACTTATTCCAGATTTTAATTCTAGAGATAGTTTCCGATGTGACCCTGATTTGGCGACATTCTATAACTTATTCCAGATTTGCTTCCAGAAATAGTTCAAGATGTGACCCTGAGATGGCGACATTCTATAACTTATTCAAGATTTTCATTCTAGAGATAGTTTCAGATGTGACCCTGATTCGGCAACATTCTATAACTTATTCCAGATTTGCTTCCAGAAATAGTTCAAGATGTGACCCTGAGATGGCGACATTCTATAACTTATTCAAGATTTTCATTCTAGAGATAGTTTCAGATGTGACCCTGATTTGGCGACATTCTATAACTTATTCCAGATTTGCTTCCAGAAATAGTTCAAGATGTGACCCTGAGATGGCGACATTCTATAACTTATTCAAGATTTTCATTCTAGAGATAGTTTCAGATGTGACCCTGATTTGGCGACATTCTATAAATTATTCCAGATTTGCTTCCAGAAATAGTTCAAGATGTGACCCTGAGATGGCGACATTCTATAACTTATTCAAGATTTTCATTCTAGAGATAGTTTTAGATGTGACCCTGATTTGGTGACATTCTATAACTTATTCCAGATTTGCTTCCAGAAATAGTTCAAGATGTGACCCTGAGATGGCGACATTCTATAACTTATTCAAGATTTTCATTCTAGAGATAGTTTCAGATATGACCCTGATTTGGCGACATTCTATAACTTATTCCAGATTTGCTTCTAGAAATAGTTCAAGATGTGACCCAGAGATGGCGACATTCCGTAACTCATTCCAGATCAACACCTGCAGCAATCAAAAGATTCTTGTAATACCCAGCCAGAGAGCCTTACAGAATCTAACTCCCCTCAGAGTCAAGTTTCAAGATCCCCAGCGGAGCTAAAACTTCCAACTATCAATCCCCAAGCAGAGTGAAGACTCTCATTCTCAGTTCCTCACAAAATATTCGAATATTCCTCAGTGAAGATCTCCTCAAGACAGGGACCCCCAGTAGATTGGCATACAACCCAAGCTTCTGATTCCCCAACAGTGGTCCCAGGACTTCTCATTTTCAATGATCAAAAGATTCTTGCCCTCCCCTGCAGCAGTCAAAGATTCATTTTCCCCAGCAGCAGTCAAGATGCTTTTATCTTCAGCCATCCAGGATTCATCTATCCTCAGCAAGATAGCTCATCAGCTTACATGCGCATTCATGTCATAAACATTGATATAACATACATTGCATCATGCATCATGACACTACATACAACTAACTCTTTACCTTTTCAGGTAAGATCAGTCGACAGACAAAGATCGTCATCTTCCGAGATTCTTTCTAGAAATAGTTCAGATGTGACCCAGACATGGCGACATTCTGATACTTATTCCAGATTTCATTCCAGAGATAGTTTGGATGTGACCCAGACACGACGACATTCTGATACTTATTCCAGATTCATCCAGATGCAGTTTCACACGGACTCATCATCAGGAAACCCTACACCGGTTCCTCCTCCACTTCAAGACTTCTGAAAATAGTTCACGGGTTCTCCAAGTAACGGATGTTAACCTATCGCTTGTTCAGATTCTTCTCAACTCCTGAAAACAGTTTACGGACGCCTCCCAACATGGATGCCGCTCTATTGCTTATTCAACTTCAACTTCTGAAAACAGTTTACGGATTCTCCAAACATGGATGTCAATCTATCGCTTGTTCAGAACCCCAGTTCAGGGATGCTCCAAAACATGGATACCTTTCTGATACTCATCCACTCACCAAGGGCATAGAGTTCAACAATCACCTTCAAATGGCATCTATAAGCCCATCCTCCTACCAACATTTCCAAATTGCATCTTTAAGCCCATTTCCAGATGGCATCTCTAAGCCCATCCCCCGACAATATTCTGTCACATCTCCAGATGGCATCTTTAAGCCCATCACCAAATGGCATCTGTAAGCCCATTCCCTCTACCATCACATCACCGAGTGCAAATTTTCTGGGCACTCTAGTGTCCAATCTCCTTTTACCCTCGAGTCGCGAACGACAAACTTGCCAATCTAACTCTTCAGGTTCAAGAAGATTGAACAGGGGCAACTGTTGTACCCCAAAATTTTCCCTCGTATTTTTCCATAAAAAAATCATAGCTTCGGGCTTTTCCTGATTTTTTAGACTGGCTCAAGAATCGGTCAAACATACTTTTCTTGTCAGTCAGACAAAATTTAGGGTTGTCATTGATTTTAAAACAGTTCAAGCAGATTGCTTAGGATTTGGTTGAGTTGGCTCAGGTTTTGATCAGGCGGACGCTTCTCTAACATTTAATCGAGAATTAGGGTTTTTTTGTGTGCGCGCAGAAAGAATCAAGTCTACAGTGCTTTTCAATTTACTATGGAATATGGACTGAGGTTTATGATTGGGAGCTTACAGTGTTTGATTGAATCATTAAAAGAAAAGGGATATGGACATTTGTTGAGATTAACTGTGCATTGCTTCGGATAAATGGAGCGCCGGGTTTATTATTGATTGATGCTAAGACCACAGTGTTTATCAATTGTTTATTTATTTTAAGTTAGAATAATTGGAATTTATTTCCATTTTATTATAATTTAAGAATTATAAACAATTAGATAAACATTTGAAGAAGAATTAAAAATGAATGTCAATAAAAAAGACTTTTTTATTTATCTTTAATTATTTGTACAATTGTTATTTAAATACAGTAATTGTTTACAAAGTATTTACAATAATAATGTTACAATGATTAAAAGGAAAATAAAACTATGTCCTAAAATTCCTAAGTCTTCATCTTCTATCCAATGCTCCCTTGTTGCTCAATTATTTTTCATCTGCAAAACAAAGAAAAAGAAAAAAGTCAAAAGCAGATGAAATGAATTTAAAAGCAGATAAAAATTGGATTCATCATTAAAAGCAACTGGCCGGAATCAGTTTGCCCTCTCTGCAAATCACGAGATTGCTCTCGGTTCACAAAGAGGGATAGAATGTCTTGCAAAAATGTGAAATGCATAAATTCAAAATTTTAAACATACTGGATAAATCCAAAAAAATTGTCAACCAAGTTTCCAAACAGCATGTACAAGTAAAGGCAAACTGAATTACAATTTCAAACTAAGCCAAAGCTGTCAAAAATTGTCCAAGGTTACCAAAAGATATCAAACTCCAAAAAGCTGTCAATAAAGCACACAAAGTATGCAAGAAACATGGAAAATATGCAGAGGAAAAGGGACAAGTGCAAGCAATGTTCAGAATACATCATCTTCCTAGGCCAATTTATTTTTCAGAAAAGAAAAAATTAAGCAATAAAAATGCTTTCTTTAATCTGGAGAGAGAAGGAGAGAAGAAAGGAGCTTACAGTACAGCAGGCTAAAGGCTAAAAAGAGGATATAAACAGGATGTATCAGAACACATAGAAAAAGGAGGCAGAAGGCATACAGCAGAAGAGATCACAAAGAATGAAAACCTCAAGCCTTGCAAACCTGTCTGAGGATTGACCAAGTTCAAAAAGAACGAATATACAAAAAATATAACAGCTCCTACATTTCAAAGACCACAAGGCAAAGACCCTGGAAGATATAAAACAAAAGCCATCAACCTGCATAACATAGATATCAGAAGCCACACAAAGCCTAATAGCCTCCAAGTTCATCAAGCCTCAAAAACTCACAAACAAAAAGCCCTCCAAAACCTGTATTCCCAAACAAAATCACAAACCTATACAAGCAAAAGCCTTCACCTGCTAACCTGCATAAGCCTTGTTCCAAAACCAATATCAAACCAAAAGCCATACACCAAAAACCTGTCAAAAGCCATAGCCTTAAAACACACAAAATGTCAAACAAGCTTAACAGCCAAACCTTGAAACCCAACCTGTCAAGCCTAAGCCACGAATTCAAACACTAAGCATTCATACCATCAATCCAAACCATCTCAGAATCAGCAAAATAGCCAACACCCTCAGAACTGTGTTCATCACAGGGTCTAATATCCAGCAACACTATCATCAAGACAACTCAGAAGCCAGCAAGTCAAGAAAAGAAAAAGAAGTGTTCAATCTCAAGCAGGCAAACACCCAAATGAGGTTCTCAGAACCAAAAAGGTCCATCATTGAAAATACATCAAGCTAGCATACAAAAGCAAAGGGCGAACAGAAGAAGAGGAAAAGAATCAAAGGCAACAGAGGCATATAAGCAGAAGAGAGAATCAAAGGCTAAAGTTTTCAGAACATTCATCACAAAACTATAAAAGCTAAGGCAAAACACGTGGTTACCGGAGCAAGCACATCATCCCATTCTCCTCCGTCTCCGGCCACCCCAAGCGCCTCCGATCCGCCTCCTCCTCCGTCTCCAACAAAGGTATAACTTCTTTCCTTTTCATACACCTCAAGTAGAAAACAAATATCAACAACATATAAAAATCAGAGCTTGCCAAAACAAAACTAAAAACATGCGAATTTCAAATACAAAGATATAGAAACAGAAATCAAACCTCATAACCACCGCCTGGAGGAACCTTGTGGAGAGAGGAGAAACGAATATGGAGCTGGTTGGCCTGGACAGAGGAGGTGTTCAGAAGCCTGGCATGAGAACGAACGAAGAGGAGAAGACAGCGAAGAAGATGGCGCCGTTCTAAGCTTGCTGTAACCCTAAGTCCCAAATGGAGCAAACATTGAAAACCCTTACAAAATTAATTTGTGAAACGCACACTGGGCCTTGCCCTCTTCAGTGGCCTTAAGCCCAACGTTTTTAGACTTGACTCCCCCCTCTTGGCGCCTCACCTCCCTTTTACTTGTTCTACTTATTTTTGCTTGGGCCAAACAAAACCCTCTAAGGCCCATTCATCTTTTTTTCATTTTTTTAACTAATATCTTTTATCATATCATATCTTTTTAATAAATTAACCCACTAATTTTTTACACTAAATTTTATTAACTCTTTTATTTTCTTTTTTTTTATAACACAATTAAATTTTGTAAAATAAAATGATACCCTAAACTCTTCTTATATATATATATATATATATATATATATATATATATATATATATATATATATATATATATATATATATATATATATATATATATATATATATATATATATATATATATATATATATATATATATATATATATATATATATATATATATATATATATTTCTTAGTATAATTAAAAATACATATTAATAAACACATAAGAAAATAGATTTTCTTTTATTTCTTTTTTGATTAAACATTTGTTTATATATAAAAATTAGAATTTCTTAAGATTAAAACTTTTATTTTTGTACATATTTAACAAAATACAAAAATGATTTGTACATAAAAATGCTAATTATACTAACATAAAACATTAATACATAAAATAGGACTTAAAGCATTTCCTCTTCTTTTCTTAAAACTTTTTGTACATAATTAACCAAATAC
Source organism: Vicia faba (assembly GCA_948472305.1). Lineage (NCBI taxonomy): Eukaryota > Viridiplantae > Streptophyta > Magnoliopsida > Fabales > Fabaceae > Vicia > Vicia faba. Next base: position 482,521,683 of record OX451740.1, on the reverse strand, counting down.
AAAACAAGATAAGAATACTTAATACATTTCCCACCTTGTAATTAAATCACATTCACCTACACTTATACATGTACATTATACATTTGCTTATTCTTGTACATTTGATACATATTACATTTGTGATCGATTCGATTTGGTTGTAAGTTATTTGGACACTACTCTCCTAATAAGTCTCATCCCCCATTTGTAAATAATTGTATCCCCATTCCCGGATATCCATTTGTAATAGCGTAGACTTTAAATTCCCGCAATTTATCGCTTTCAAATATACCATGGTTAGACCTAGGGTTTGTATGTAAATAAAATCAAACGCTAGACAACCTAATACAAGATAAATGCATGACAATCAATACACAATCACACTTGTACCCCTAAGGGTAATCCCGCTTGTTGCCTTCCAAAATGGGCCATGCTTGCACGTTGAGTATCTTTGGCAAAACAAAACAAATCAAAATGATCATAGTCCCTCGATGACGCTTTCGAAAGTTGCCTATCAAAATGATCATAGTCCCTTCAAGCAAAATTGCCAAAGACACTTGGCAACATTGCATTCATGGTCCATACGATAACCCGCGCCTGTCCCGTTAAACATCCTAATGCAAGATTGTCCACCAAATACAATGGTGGAACAAAATTGTTAAAAAGGGTTAAAACATGAGAAAAAACCTTTGAGTACAATAGGGTAGACAACTCTTAGTTACTTGATAAACTTGCAAAAAACACTTGCCTACTTTTCAAAACTACACTCCACAAACACTTTCAAAACAAACTTTCAAAAAACATTTGAAACATCTTTTCAAAAAGATACACACTTTTGTAAAAAACTCAAACACGAGTCATTACAACGGTTTGCCTAGACAAGGCGTCTTCTTCAAAAACATTTTCAAAACACACACACACACACACACCATTTCAAGCAATTGAAAATCAAAGGCAAGTGATCTAAAACAAGTAACTAAGAGTCCATGGATAACCATGGATGAAAAGGGTGCTAATACCTTCCCTTTTCATAATCTACCCCCCGAACCCACGAAACATCTCAAAAGGTTTTTCCTGTGCTTTTTAACCTTTCCTTTAGGATAAAATAAAAAGTCGGTGGCGACTCTTGCTAAACCGAACAAGTGCGAATACAAACGCAAAACCCAAGTCAGTTCTCCCACCGTATCACACCAAGGTTAAAAGTTCAAATGGTACGAGATCAATCCAATCAACTTCTTTCTATCGCAAGGGATGATGTTCGAAGACATATGGGCAATAGCAGAGTTGGAACCCAATGAGATCACTTCCATATGGCTATACAATTTTTGTTTTCACTTTGTATTCTTTCGAAGACTTCCTCTTACTAGGATTTCTGTCTCCCTATACAAAAACTCTTGTTTATAGGCAGATTATTAATACAAATATACTTTGAAGTGCAATTTTTTTTGTTTTGAGTACAAAAATGTCCAATGACTAAAAATGAATGAACATATGCATATGATCATGATTAATTGTTAATAAATATACATGCAAGAACAGTAATAAGCATTTACTTAAGGATTTGGGATGTCCCCACAGAATCACTTCAATAACATTTTCCCCACAGAGTTACTTCAGAGTAAATTCATACATTCTCCATCCAGAGTTCCAATCGACATATCCCCTGGAAATTCTTCCCTAGTAAGATCATCAGAATGCCTTCCTCAACAGGGTTTATTTCCCCAACAAACTACTATTTCCCCAGCTTGAGTTTACTCCTCAAGTTACTACAGATCAACGGACAAAGCTCCTTTTCGCCAATAAAGTTGATAATATCCCCGGAAAGTTACTACAAAGCCTGAAAACCGACCAGATACAAGTTAAATTTATCCTCCCAAGACAAGCTGGAGGATTATCCATCTCTTTTATCCCTAGTCAGGGCATATAAATTCCCCAGTAGAGAAATGGACAAACAAAGTTCCTAAACCCTACTTCCCAAGCGGAAATCAACATTCCATGCAGAGTTTCCTCAAACAACAAATAGGAATTCTCAGCGGAAGCATTCTAAAAAAGGTTGAAGATACACATACTCTTCATCTCCAGCGGTAATCCGGGGTTTATCTTCCCAAAACTCCCCAGCAATAGTCATGGATTTACTTTCCCAGACTAAGATACATTTTAATAACATTCGTGCATCATGACATATGCATACAAAACGCATATAGCACAATCTCATTTATTTTAAGAACATCATTATGCAATGCATACATCATGACATCACATACAACTAATTCTTTACCTTTTCAGGAAAAGATCAGTTGACCGATGAGTTACATCAATGATGAAAAAATTTATTCAAAGACCTCTTATGGTTAGATTTATTTCTTCCAGTTAAAGACATGCGAATCAAAGACCTCTTATGGATAAATTTAGTTTCTTCTAGTTTAAGATAGGCGAATCAAAGACCTCTTCTGGTTAGATTTACTTTCTTCTAGTTAAAGACAGGCGAATCAAAGACCGCTTCAGGTTAGATTTATTTCTTCCAGCTAAAGACAGGCGAATCAAAGACCTCTTCTGGATAGATTTACTTTCTTCCAGTTAAAGACAGGCGAATCAAAGACCTATTCTAGTTAGATTTACTTTCTTCTAGTTAAAGACACACGAATCAAAGACATCTTCTGGTTATATTTATTTGTTCTGGTTAAAGACAGGCAAATCAAAGACCTCTTCTGGTTAGATTTACTTTCTTCCAGTTAAAGACAAGCGAATCAAAGACCTCTTCCAGATAGATTTACTTTCTTCCAGTTAAAGACAGGCGAATCAAATACCTCTTCTAGTTAGATTTATTTCTTCCAGTTAAATACAGACGAATCAAAGACCTCTTCTGGTTAGATTTACTTCTTCCAGTTAAAGACAGGCGAACAAAAGACCTCTTCTGGTTAGATTTATTTCTTCTAGTTAAAGACAGGCGAACAAAAGACCTCTTTTGGTTAGATTTATTTATCTAGTTAAAGACAGGCGAACAAAAGACTTTTTCTGGTTTATATTTATTTCTTCCAGTTAAAAACAGGTGAAGGACATCTATTGTTTCAGTATAAATCAACCAAAGATTTATTCTGATACTTCTCAGTAGACCCTTTTTCTGGCTTAGATTAAATCGACCAAAAGATTTATTCTGATACCTCTTCAGCTACAGTCGAGCGTAGACTCATTTTGATACTTATATTGACAATTACCTTTGGATGGTATCTATAAGCCTATCTCCGATAAACTCTCCATCATCTCTCCAAATGGAATCATTAAGCCAATTACTGATATAATCAACAAACAGTTCTACTTCATGCACAAACGAGTCCAAATTTCTGGGTACTTAAAGTGTTCAATCATCTTCCACCTTTAAGTCACGAATGGCGGACAAGTCAATCTAACTCTTCAGGTTTAAGAAGATTGGACAGGGGAAGCTGTTGTACCCCAAAATTTGCCCTATCTTTTCTCAAGACAATTCCTCACAAAGGATCTCCAATTCTCAAGGATTCTCAAAAATTGATCAGACAAAATCACCTCCGAAAAACTGAGACCACAATCTAATAGCTTAAAGCATAATCTCAAGGACTCAAACACGGCATGTTTACCTAATTTCATGGCTCGAATCATTTCTCAGGATCAAAGGTTTGATAGTTGAAATTTGGATCAACTGAAAAAAAGTGTACCGATACACAAAAAGTCAAACTTTGACTTTTTGGTCAAAATTGAGTTTCAAAGATCAAAATTCATCAATACATTCAAAATACAAAGCTTGGTCAGAAATAAATCAAGAAAGTCAAAAGTCAATATGAAAAGTCAAACTTTTCAAGACTTAGAAATTTTTCTAAGTGTTTTTGTACATGATAATTTCACTACTTCATGACATTCTTTCACCAAGATATAAGATGATTCAAAGGAAACTTTCAACATGAAAGTTGTAGATCTTGATGAATTCTATAACTTTGTAATAGAGGGTTGAAGTCCAAAAAATGCTTAGATTTGAAGATACAGGCCCATGAAGTCATGACTTTTTCATCTAACACTTAGAGAAATTTTCAACAGGTTTGGTCAGGTTTTTGTCCCAACTTCTTGGCCAATTTTCACCTAGTTCCAATTTGATTTAACAAAAGCGGAAAACATGAAGTTTGTAGAGGATGTTTCAAGCTTTCTAAATCATCCAAGAGCATTAATTTATCATACTTGAGCTAGGAGATTCAAAGGCATGAAGTTGGACATCCATTCTTGAATTACAAGTCATTTTGGTGAAGAACACATAATCCAATCTTTATGTTATGCTGCATAATATTGTGTTGCAGGACTTCTAACTAGCAAATCTCACCATAATTTAATGCTTATACCTACTTTTGATCTATTACCGAAGTGTTTGAGCCATTGTCCAAAAGATCTTTCCATTTATGGCATAAATGCATCGTTGCCATTCTGGAAAAGCATTGCTTTAGCCACAATGTTACCTCCTTGAGACTCTCAATGGTTTCTTTTGCATATAGACAATACAAAAGCAAGAAGAAACCATCTAGAACTTGCCAAGCAATCCTAAAAAATAGGCCATGCCCCATTGGAACTATGAAAAGACATGAACTCTCAATTACAATCCAACCAAACCATAACATGCTATTTTACAAATATAATTACTTCAACCTCATAAACCTTTTTCCTATAAATAGAGGGATCAATTGTCATAAAAAATAAGGAAGAGAAACAAGCACTCAAAACTCCTATACTCTCAAAAAATCAGATTTTTCCATAAAACCTCCATTTTTGAGCTTTGAAGTCCTAATATTTGAACCTCTTAAACCTTGAAAGTTTTGCCTACACAATCCATCCAAATACTTCATATACATCATATAGAAGTTGTTCAAACACAAGAGAAACTTCTTTAACATCACTATCACCATTTTCAAAACTCAAAAACATCCACCTGTAACTTGACTTCTCCAAGATAATTCAACAACTCTAAATCAAAACACGAATTTCAATTTCAAGGTAAGTTTTCTCGACTTTGAAATCTTCATACAAGCATCATTAGTGGTTCATTTGCAAAGATAAAATGTAGATATCATTGCCCTAAAGCTAACCATATGCTTACTTTTAATTTTCATTAACCATGTATTGAGAACTGACTTATATATGTAACATAAAAATGTTAGAGGTAAAACTGCAGTATGAGTCGATACATATCTCATATGAGTCGACTCATATTAGTTACGAAACATGCGATGAGCCGATACAATGCATTATGTATCAATACATACTGTTATCAAGACACATTACAGAGAGACAAAATGTGTATGAGTAGATGCAAACCATTATGTATTGATACAAACTGTTGTCCACATAGAATACAGAACCTTTAATTTCGTATGAGTCGATACAAAATGCGAATGTGTCGACTCATACTGAGTTGATTTCATTTTTCAGAAATAAGAAGTGAAATGTATCAATGCATAAGTGTATGTGTCGATGCATAAAGGTTTTTAAATATTTTCTAGAAACAAGAAGTGATATGTATCGATGCATAACTGTATGTGTCGATGCATAAAGGTTTTTAAAACATTTTCCAGAAGCAAGAAGTGATATGTATTGATGCATAAGTGCATGTGTCGATGCATAAAGGTTTTTCTTTTAAAATGAAACAATTTTCCTTCCTTTTTACATTATATTTATATTTTTATTGTTATTCATTATTCAATATGGTTGTCATAGTAATTAGGTTTTAATTTCTTTCATTCCCCATTTGTAATTTGTATCCCCATCCCCTAAATGATGTAATAGCGTAAAATTTTAAATTTTCGCAATTTATCACTTTTAATATTATTGCTAGTAATTAAGGTTCGTATGTTAAGACTTAAAATCAACAAATAGACAACCCTAATTCAAGACAAAAATGCATGAAATCAATACACTTTGCACACTTGCACCTCTAGGGTTAACCCGCACTTGTTGCCTTAGAATAAAATAGTCATGTCCCTCGATGACCCTTCGATGTTGCCTTCGGTAAATGATCTTAGACCCTTAAGATAAATTGCTAAGGTATCCTACAATGTTGCCTTCTATGACTATACGATGACCCACGTATTTCCCTTCACATCCAATGATAGGGCTTCTTACCAATCAATGGTAAGATAGCAATATCTAAAGGAGGAAGAAATGAATAGAGACTTTTTGAGTAGGTAGAAGATTCGTAGTTGCTTGCTCACAAATATTTCAAAACACTTTCCAAACACACCAACACTTTTCCATGAATTATTTTCAAAAGTCAACACTTTGTATACATTCTTATAGAGACGATAATCATTACAAAGTTCTCTTAAACAAAGGCACTTTCAAAAATACTTTCAAAAACATCACAAACACATTTCAAACAAATCATTTCAAAGTGAGCTAGCAACTAAGAGCACGTAGATAACTACGATTGAAAAGGGTGCTAACACCTTCCCTTTTCATAACCTAACCCCTGAACTCAAGAATATATCTCAAAAGGTATTTCCTATTCTTTTCACCTTTTCCTTTATTGGATAAAAGAAAAGTCGGGGCGACTCTTGCTATCTGCAAAAATTGCGATAAAATGCAAAATACCCAAGTCAGTTCTCCCATTGTATTACACCATGTCCTCAGGAGCCATTTTGATTTGATTGTATCCGGAAAATCCGTCCTTGAATGAGAATACTTTGAATTTTACTATACTGTCGACCAACATATCAATATGTGGCAATGGAAAGCCATCTTTTCGACTAGCTTTATTTAAATCTCTATAATCAATGCACATGAGAACTTTTCCGTCTTTCTTTTGTACTGGAATAATATTGGTAATCTGATGAGGGTACATTGATGTCACAAGAAAACCGGCATTAATCTACTTTAAAACTTCTTCTTTAATTTTCACTGCCATATCAGGGTGACTTCTTCGCAACTTCTGCTTGATTGGTGGGAATTCTGGCTTTAGCGGTAAATGATGTTCCACAATATCAGTATCCAACCCAGGCATGTCTTGATATGACTAAGCAAACATATCCACGTATTCTTTCAACAATTCAATCAACCTGCATTTCACATCAGGGTGAAGCAATGCTCCAATCTTCACTTCTTTTGGATCTTCCTCCGAACCCAAATTGACCGTCTCCAACGACTCTTTATACGGCTGAATGGTACTTTCCTTGAGCTCAAGAAACCATGAAACCTCTTCTGGGATTTCATCATATTCTTCTTCTTCGGCCATATACGCAGGATATTCAAAGTTGGGAGAGGGTGCAGGGTCATTGTACTCAACGGGTTTTTTAATTAATGTGCACATATGATTTATGATTGCTTTTAGAAACTGAAACATATAGCAAGTGATTATGCAGATTTATTTACAGTTATTACTTATTTTGAAGGGATTTTTCTGATTACCATTTTCCAAGAAAAAGCAGAGAAAAAAATACACAATTTGTGAATCAAAAACAACTTTTATTAATGATTTTAAAGATCAAAACAACATATATGCCCATACAATATCAATACTTTCACCTTGGGCAGAGTGAAAGAATTTTGAAAAGACTAAAAAAACAATTTACTTTGAAATGTGAATGCAAGAAGGAACGCTAATAGTGATCCAATTTTGGACCCTGACTCCATGCGTCACGTAGTTCAGCATCTCTTGCTCTGATTCATCTTTCAGAATAGCATTGATCCTAGGAGTAGTTGGGTGAAGATAACCTCCATTGTGAAAGATGTCTTGGTATTTACCCAAAGCAGACTTAGGCTTCACAATTTCCTTCTTCATGGAGAAAACCAGACCAGTGCCATTTCTGTTCATAGGAGGATCAATAACCTGCCCACTCACCTTTCTAGGGCCTTTCTACAATACCTGCTACGCATCCTTAAGTGAGGCTACAAAATTCTCATTCTTCCTTACATTATCAATGGACAAAGCTTAGAACTGAGTTCCAACAGCGGCTTCTTCTGCTTCTACAATGCTAACGGAAGATAAATGAGATATCAATAGAGCTTGCTCACCATTCATGATGACCACCTTTCCTTCACAAACAAATTTAAACTTCTGCTGCAAAGTTGAAGTAACAACTCCTGCTTCGTGGATCCATGGTCATCCCAATAAACAGCTGTAAGCAGGAACAACATCCCTAACCTGGAAAGTAATCTAAAATAAGTGCAGACCTATGTGAATAGGAAAATATACTTCTCCGATGACAGACTTCCTCGAACCATCAAAAGCTTTCACTATTATGCCACTTGGGAGCATGAGAGTTCCCTAGTAGTTAAGCTTTATGAGTGTACTCCTTGGTATGACATTCAAAGTAGACCCATTGTCAATCAACACATTAGATAAAGAGTCATTCTTACAATTCTTGGAGATATGGAGAGCCAGGTTATGGTTCCTTCCATCATTGGCAACTCGTCATCACAAAAGCTTAGATTATTACAAGATGTAATATTTCCCACAACACTGCTGAATTGTTCCAGAGACATGTTACTTTCCACAAAAGCTTGATCCAACACTCTCATCAAAGATTCCCGATGAGAAGAAAAGTTCATTAGCAAGGCTAGAATGGAAATCTTAGATGGAGTTTGCAACAATTGATCCATGATCTTGTAGTCACTCATCTTGATGATTTTAAATAAGTCGCCCACATCCTTTTCCAAAGTAGCGCCACTAGATTCTCCCACTGACTTCTTAGCTTCAGTGCTTTCAACAACCCTTTTATCAGAATTAATATTCCCTCGAATGACAGGGGAGAAAACACGGCCACTGCGGGTTACTCGACTGGCTTCAACAATATTCTTAACATCAGAAAAAGGTTGGATAGGAATTTCAATACCATCTTCCAGGATAGTCACATTGTATTTATATGGCACAACTTTTTCTGATTTATATGGGACAGGACCAAGCAGGCAAATAACCACTGGAGCACCACCTGGCTTGCTATGATACTCAATCTCTATAGGAGCGGGAACACCAAAACACGGCACAATAACATTCACCTCTTCTTCAAAATATTTAGGCATCACAGAATCATTATTGGAGAATATATCTTCATCAGAGGAAAAGAACTCATCTGTAGAAACATATTCATAATCTGACATGGTCTCGACCGAGCAATCTTCAATCACATTAACCCCATTGTAATCATATTTATTTCCTATGACTTTGGCAGTACCATTATCTAATAACAATTGAACACCCCTTCTTACGATAGAACAACCACGAGAATCCCTACAACAGATCTGATAAGACCCATAATGGTGTTCTTCTTGGCCATCCATGTGACAAAATGTAGCGTGCAGCTACACCAAATCCTCATTCATATAATTCACATCAAAAATCCGGAATTCACTAGGACATCCATAAACCATATTCACGTCTTCTTCGTACTCAGCCTAAGCCTGATTATGTGGATGAGACCTTCATCCATCATCTCTTGAAGATCAACTTTTATTTTATCACATCCCTAGATATTTGTATTGCAAATACTACAACCAGCATGGTCGTGCATATAATAGCTGAATTCACAAAGATCATCATGCATCTTTACTAAATCCCCTTTAACCAGGTTGATATCAAAAATTCGGAAGTCCCCAGGACAACCAACCACCATATTTACAGCACTTGCACCTTCATGTTTAGGCAAAGGATTATCTTTCACGTTAGGACCAACATCTTTGAAACATAGGAGGCCAGATCTCACCATCTTCTGTACTTCATATTTTAAGGGATAACAGTTTTCGATGTTGTGCCCTAGGGCTCCTTGATGAAAAGCACAAGTCTGATATGCCTTATAATACCAAGGTAAAGGTGAAGGTATAGCAGGGGGATGTCTAGTATGAACAAACTTCTTTTGAATCAATGTCGGGAATAACTCTGTGTAGCTCATTGGAATAGAGTCAAAAGATTCTCTCTTCTGACTTTGCCCTTGATTTCCCTGAGGAGGTGGTCTCTAATAGGCAATAGTAGTTGGAGCTACATTGACAATTGTTGTTACAGAAGCAACCTGTTGTTGGTACCAATGATGTCTTCTAGGTGGTCTAATCTTCCTTTCCTCAATGACAGTATTCGTTTCACTTTCTTACTTTCTAGAAAACCCATATGATGACTTCTTTGTTCCTTCGTCTTTTGTCAAGCGTCCTTCCCTGACAGCTTCTTCTAGATGAACACCCATGCTTACCATCTCAATGAAATCACTCGTTGCACTGGAAACCATCCTTTCATAATAAAATGATCCAAGGGTTTTCAGGAAGACCTTGGTCATTTCTTGTTCTCCCATCGGGGGTACCACCTAGGAAGCTATCTCGGGCCAACGCTGAGCATATTATTTGAATGACTCCTTTTCTTTCGGAGCCATTGCTCTTAATTGGTCACGGTCAGGCACCATGAACATATTGTACTTATATTGCTTGATGAAGGCTTCCCCTAGATCATTGAAGGAGCGGATGTTTCTACTGTCCAAATCCATATACCACTTCAAAGTGGCACCGGATAAACTATCCTAGAAGAAATGAATAAGCAAATGCTGATCATCAATATGGGTGTACATCTTTCTGATATACATCACTAGGTGGTCCGAGGACAAGAGTTGCCCTTGTACCTCTTAAATTCTGGAACTTTAAACTTCATTGGAACCTTTACGTTAGGAACTAAGCAGAGTTCACTAACGTTCTGTCCAAATAATTCTTTTCCTAGAAGAACCTTCATTTCCTTCTACATCTCATTGAATTGGTCCTGAAATTCATCCAATCGGTCATAGAAACCCACACTTTCACTCAGTGGAGGAACGGGACGATAAACTTCATTATTAACAAACGACATAGCATTCACCGTAGGAGGTGCAGTATAATGGATCTCATTTTTAGCAGCAAGTGTAACATGCACCACAGGAGGTGCAGGAATAGCAGTAGCTTGAGCATCAAGATTGTAACCTTCTGGAATGAAATTTCCAGGCATTCCCCACGGGTAACCCTGAGGCATACGGTTTTGAGCAACAATAACTGGAGTAATAGAAACGGGAATTGGAAGAACTTCGGAAACAACCGTTGTTTGTTGTGGCTAAGCAATATGAGGAGACGGAGGAGCAAGTGGTGGTTGATTTTGAGCAGCTACCAACGATTCCATCAAAGAATTCATATTAGCCATACCGACCTTCAAAGCAGTAACTTATTCCCTCAGCTCACGATTCTCCATTTTCTTCCTAGAATTAGCCCGAGTATTATACCAGTGAGACAACTTGCTGAACGAAGTAGAGAAACACAATAAGACACCTGGGTATGAACATAAATGAAAGGAATATGTGCAAGATGATGCATGATATGAAATGCATATGATTTATTTATCATTATTAATATTTCAAGGGACTCAAAGAATTATAGACAATTTTCAAACATTAAAGTACTAACACATTTTGAAATACTGAAAATTTCATTATAATAACTTCGGAGTGGATTCCAACTTGTAGTACAAGTTTCAATAATCCTAAGTACAAGAGCATAAAGATGGAATCTACAATCCTAAGGAATCAAAGCTGATGAAGATCTCTCCACACATTGACGTTTTCCCATGAGTCTTGTAACCCGAGCCTTCGACTGCTTGTTCTCTTCTGCATACCTGTCGACGACTTCTTTCCAATCACCCAAGTCAGGAAGTCAACAACTAGGTCTGGACCGAGCTCTATAGGAAAATAAATCCTTTTTCCTCTCCATAACACGACTCTCAAGAATCTCAATCAATTCATCATTCTCTTTTAATTTTGTTTGGTAGGTTATCTCTAAAGTCTGACACTTGTTCTTCCAGGCTTCCTTCTCCTGTTGCATCCTAACCAAGGAAAGCTGAAGTTCTTTCATATCACCTAAGAGGGGAGGAGTAGTTTTCACAAACATATCAGGTATAGGTTTTTCATAAGAATATGGCATCTTCAACTGAATTTCCCTTGCGTGTACCCACCAAAGATGAGGCTCCAAAGAAACAACTCCTCTTGGTCCCAAGTCTTTTCTACTCTTCCTATGAATATGGCGCCAAGCCTTTGCAATTTCCTCCTTAGCTTCCTTATGAACCTCTCCTTCTTTGAGAGAGAAATGACTCAGATGAATACTATTTGGCTTTTCTCTCATTGAATATCCAAGTTGACGATGCGCAAGAACGCGATTGTAGTTAATTCCTCCCTTTGTACCAAGAAGAGGTACATTGGGGAAGCTACCACAACTATCGACAATCTCCACATCATAATAAGCCTGATGATACCAAACAATTTTGGAATGAGTGAGAGCCATAATCTTCGGAGCCCAACGAGGTTCCTTCTTGATATCCCAGAAAGCATCAGATCGAGATAAGTGAGAAATAAACCACTAATATAACAAAGGCGTGCAACAAATGATCATCCCTCCATGATAAAAATCCCTAAGATGAATGGATAATAAGTATCTCCTAATAATGTAGGAACTAGATTCTTAATCAAAAAGATCCTAATGGCATTGACATCCATAAATTTGTTGACATTAGGAAATCAGAACAACCCATAGGCAAGTAGAGCAAAGATAGCCTCAAAAGGAATTTTACTATTCATCCTAGCAAAGTTGTGAGTTTCTCTAATAAAAATTGAGCGGGTAATCCTCTGATTCCTCCTTTGGTAGTCATGTTGGCCTCAATCTATGACTTTCCCAAATGAATCATGGCAGCAATCTCATAAGACTTGGGCTCTCCCTCTAAACCGGTGAAAGTAACACAATCGGTAATAGGTAAGCCCAGTAGGTAAGAATATTCCTCCAATGTAGGCATCAACTGATGATCAGGGAAAGTAAAACATCGATACAACGGATCATAGAACTGGACTAAAGTAGAAAGAATACCCTCTTTCATCCTGAGCTTTATAAGAGACACGATGGATCCATACTTCTTCCGAAAATCTGTAGAACTCTCGATCTCGGGAATCAGACTCATCAATTCATCTATCTTAGGATCCTTGAAACAGTACTTCCGAGTCTTTCTTTTTCCAGAATCCATGGTCAAAAAGTACTTGAGATATTTGCAAAAAGTCAACTTTAAGTCCCTTGAAACAATTGTTTTAAAGGATGCTCATGGGTGCATGAATGCATGATGCAACAATCACACACAAGATCATAAACATGGGGGTTCATAGGTTCGACGTCACGAGCATGAAGTCAAAGGTACTACCCACAAGGTATGGACTAATAGTTTATCACCTGCCAAACAAGGTTCTAAAAGGTTCCCAGAGTCTACATCCTTCCTTCGGATATTACCAACATCCCGATTAACTCGGTAATTTACTAATATTCTAAGGAAAAAGTCGTCTGAGTGTAGTATCTTCGTGACAACCACTTCCGGATTACTCCGTAATAGTTTCTGCACTACACCTAAAAGGCCAAGATTGGTTAAGGGTTCTACAATCCTCAGTTTCAGCAGGCTCCCAGGTCGAAAGCAACACATCTTCCCGATTACTCGGTAAATGACACTATAGTCAAAGGGGCCTCCACTGAGTGGGGGATCTCATGTCTCCTTTTTTATGATTACTCCCTCAAAGTTAACATGACTATACCGCCCGTCCTATCTTAAGTTTTCCCAAGTCCGGGTAGAGGACTTATGAGAAATCACCAAGCACCCTGAAAACCAGGAAAATCCAGACAAACATATATAACACATAATATACAACCAATAATAGCACATACACAAATAAACAAATATAGGCTCAACCAACTTAAAGAAGGACTAGAATTTGGTCAATTTTCCCCAGTGAAGTCGCCATTTTTCTGTAGTGGTAGAAATGTTGAGACTAAGCCATTGGATTGACTTAACTCGCACATATCAAATAAAAATCGCCACTGCGCTTTATTGTTTCTAGAGGAATGGGAAAAGAGTGAATAACCCAAAAAAGAGAGGGAGATAATCTAGGTACGGGGGTTGGTTATGCAAAGGGAAGGTATTAGCATCCTAAACATCTACGGTACTCCACATGAACCTCTTTGAAAATTTGTGTATTTTGGCTATAAATTTTGTATACAAAAATAGATGGTGGGGATGAGAGAAGAAATATTTTTTACAATTTTTGGCACCCACCGCGGTTGCGAACCTTTAGTGCATATGTACCACCTTCCATGCAATAGGGGATCAGGGTAATCGTAGTTCACCTTTAAAAAATTTAAAACACAAGTGTGTTGGTTAATTTTAAGAGACGAGACATCATCTTCGTATCCGAGTGGAAAACATACTTACTACCCACGATTATGAGAAAGGAGAATTTGAGTCATCTCAAAGTGGAGGATATGGCTTATATTTTAAAATCAACAAAGCCTCGCTCAACACCCAAGTGGAAAGTACCTTACTTCACTACATATCATAGAAGTATAATAGTTTGCATCACTACAAGAGTCGACAAGAGTTTAATCTTTTGAGAAAAGTTTAAAGTAAAAAGTCAAAGTGGCAAAATGGTTTGAATGAGATTGATTGACTTTTAGTCTTCTCACACAAAAAAAATGTCAAAGTATTATTAAGTTGGTTAAAGTTTGATTAAGAAAATATTTTTTAAAATGCATGGATCTAAGTCCAAGTTTATTATGAAAGTGGTTCAAGTTTAAAAAACAAGAATAGTTTTGAAAAGGAGGGAGAAGAGTTTTGAAATTAAAGAAGATGAGGGGAGATGAAGGGACTATCCTAAGGCATAAGGTAAAAGCTAGGGAAAACAACCGTCTAACCAACAAAAATCCAACACTTGACATAATGAGTCAATGTAGAATTCCAATCCTTTAGATTGAAACCAAACAAGCAAAGATATTAAACCTCTTAAGAAAACCAAGCTTCAGATGCATAGGTCTTCACAAAAATTGGGCAGAGTAATGGCTGTATACAGAGGAATTCCCAATCACAGACAAAGCATATAATTAGAATAACCTGCACACAAAGAAAATCGACCCAATGTCTTGGGGGTAAACCCTAAGAACTCCATACAAAATAACAACAGAAGTCACAAGGTTTCAAGGGTAGTCAAGGCTTCTAATCCTACGTCTAAGAGATCCATAACTCCATAATACCAAGGATAGTAACCAAATAGTCCAAGTAACCTTAAAGTTTTTTATTATTCAAGTTGGTTATTAATCATCTTTAAAAAGAAAATGAAAGCTCAAGTGAGAAAAATAAAAATGACATAAAGATAAATGCTCAAGTGAGCAAAGATGAAAATAGCATGAAATATAAATGCTAAAATAAATGGTGCATAAAAGTAAAGGCGTATAGTAAAAACATAAAGTAAAAGTCAATTATTAGTGAGTTATAAATTAGAGGTTAGTTGAATGACCATCTTGAAACTTGCATTTGAAAACTCATTAGAAGATTGATAAAATCAAAGCTTCTCAACAATAAGTTTCATTTGCTTTTTGTCAAGTATATCATTCATTTCAAATTCTCGAGGTAACAACAAATGATCAATGATGTTTAAATGATCACTTAGACAAAAGTGTATGATGGTTTATTAGAAGATTGATAAGACCAAAGCCTTCTAACAATGAACCTCAAGGTTATTTGATCAAAGGTTTCAAATTAAACATACTTGGGCTTGCAAACATGAGTTTGGGTCACAAATGATCATTTCTCGAACCGGGACAAAATTTAGCGCTATGTTAAGCAATCGTAAGTGGACTTATAATGAAGTCGCACCTATTTTGAGGTCGGTCAATAGAAATCTATGTACCATATGTTTGGAGAAATAATATGTAGATTATTCTTTAACAACATGTAGCACATGTATGAAGGGGATGAGATGAAGAGGGAGGGAATATATTTGAACCAAAGATTTTAATCAAACTATCATTAAAATCAGTCATCCATTTTTGTGGAGTTAAACTCAACACCCAAGATCCAATGATGTTAACGAAGCTTATGATTAAAATCACATAGTTCAAACTTAGCCAGAATATGTTCAAAAATAAAATTGCATTTAATAAATAAAATAAAAAAGAAAATGATTTTCTAAATTGTTTTTTAAAGTGAAAATAAAAGGCAAAATAAAAAACTATATTCAAAGTATCAAATAAAAATTAAAAAAAATATAGAAAAGTCAGAGATGATCTCAAGTATTTTACAAATTTTTCAGCATTTTTTTTTAAAAATATAAAATCATTTTCTAAATTATTTAAAATCATTCAAGTAAGCGAAAAAAAATAAAAAATAGTAAGAATCAAAATAAAATTCTAGAAAAAATTTCTGGAAGTCAGAAATAAAAAAAAATGATCTTGATAAATTTTTTCAGAATTTAAAAATACAAAAAAATATTTTTAAACAATTAAAAACAAGTCAAAATAAAGAAAACATCATAAAAAATATCAAACCTAAAAATAAAATTATGAAAAAATAAAAATCAGAAAGAGAATATTTCAAAATATTTTTGTGAATTTTTTCATAATTTTATGTTCAGAAATGAATCTTCTATGATTTTTTGAAGTTGAAAACAATTAAATATAAAAAATCAGAAAATGAAAATAAAGTCAAAAAAACGCGGACATTAGATTAAAGTTAAAACGTGCTAGTAAGCAGATCCAAGGGATCTGACACACTGTGCATAATATGGTCACCTTTGCAAATCACACCAAATCATTTTTTAATAATTAAAAACAACAAAAAATATGGCGCGTTGGATAGAGTTTGACTAATGAAAGTAATCAGATCCAATGGTCCTCAAAACGTGCATATAGTAAGACAAATTCACTGGATAGGATTCAAAAAATCACATGTCACGCTATCATTGGCTGAAGCACGACACGTAGGTCGTCTTCAACCTCCATACGCCCTAAATTGAGGTTTCACAAACTGTAAAATTAGGGGACCAAACCGGTACTATTAGATTCTTCTCTTCAAGACGATTCTAATGGTATCCTTGCGCCAAATATATATAAACTGTGCAAGGCTGTATTTGGAGAAAACCATAAAAAAATAGCGAGCACGAAAATTCCAAGTATTCTATCTTAATTCTCAATGAAAAATAAAATTATAAGAAGGGTGAGAATTAGAAGGACGAATAGAGTAGAATAGGGATTTATTTGGTTCAATTTGGTTGAGAATTCTACCTGAATGAAGTAGCAAAAAATTGCTCTGAAACTAGATTTGGCTAGCACGATTTAGGACACTTCAAGGCTTGGTTCTTCTTCTGTTAGCTTCAGTGAAGTTTAAGGATAAAGAATCAACAAAGAAAATGGATTGAAAAGTGGAGAAAATATGAATTCAAAAACTAAGAAAAGTGGGTTATGCAGAGAGTTTAGCAGGGTGATTTTAGTTGTCCAAGCTTGAGAAAATGATAGGAGTGAGGTCCTCTATTTATAGGGAAGTGAATGGTGCAAAGAATTGAGAGGGAAAATGAAGTTTAGAGGGAAATTGGATGGAGCCCGAAAATGGAAAATGTGTGACTCCATGTGCATCAAAACTCAACCAATTCATGCGTTTTGATCCTTAATTCAACTTTGGGAACTTTGTTAAACATATTTAAATCAAAAACGCGTGCTAATTTGGTGTTTAGAAGCTGGATTATGTATTTCAAATTTTGACTTGGAAGGAAAATTCAATTTCAAGTAGTTGACTTTAAACTCATGGTGTGCACGTTTAAGGGAACCTTAGGACCTGATTCTTGATGCATTGGAAAGATGAGGTAAAATTATTTATAATGTTCCAATAAAGAGATCATTTGGATGCTTGAGCTAGAAGTTGTGCTTGGTCAAAATCAGAAAAAAGGTGCTGATTTTTATACTTAGAAAAAATTCTAAGTTTTTCTTCAAAAATGACCTAAAATGTTTTGACTCCAAACAAAGTCTTATTCCAAAAATTTTCTTTGATCAATGATGCTAGCTTAAAGTGGACTCCTTAAAGAGTATTGTGAAACTTGTATCACTCAAAAATTCCAAATATTGGACAAGTTATGATCCTCTGAATTTGATGAAAATCCATGAAGTGACCTATAATCATTTGAGTTCTTAAGGAATCTTCTAACCATTTTCAAGTTTTGCACATAAAAGAAGAGTTGAAGTTCACACTCTTAAGATCATTCTGGAAAAAGGATGGGCTCAAGGAGATAAAAATTAATTAAGTTATGACTTTTTGAAGTCACATAAGGGAATTTGATGGCCTATCTAGAGGACTTGTAATCTTTCTCAATCATTAGTGATCTTTCACACAAAATTTGCTTGAAACTTTTGAAGTGATTTGTTTATAACTTTTTAAGGAGAAGCATATCTTTGTAATCACTCAAAAATCTCAAAACATGGACAAGATATAGCCCTTAGAAGTCCAAAACCCCAAATCCTAGAGCATCAAAATGGCTTGGGAACCCCTTTCAATTTTGACAATCTTTCTTGTAAAATTACTTTTTCTATGTGAAGAGATGTTGTTGTGGATGATAATAAGAACCTATAGAAACAATAACCACTTCCAAATGTTGATAATTGAGGGATTTATGCACTTGTGATCATAGAATCAAGAACTTGTCCAATTAAGTCAAACTTCTTTAATTAAACCTTGCATCTTTTGACTTCCTTTGGAAATTGAAGCATGATGAATCATACTAGACCTTGTCATGACATTTCTTTAAAGCACTCTCAATGATGAAGCTTAAATTTTAAAGAAGCTTTATTGAAGAAGGCATGGAAATAACCTCATGAACTTATGAATCAACCTGATGAAGTGTGTTGTGCCCTCACCTATAGTATCACCATTTAGAGCAAATATTCATTGTATTTGTTAGTTAAAAGTTAATCAACACAAGACAAATATGACCATAATATGAAAATTAAAGTGCTTGGTGATCCCTCATGAGCAAACCTAAAGATAGGGAGAAGAACTAAACCCTAGTGTGATCTAGATATGATTGAGTATATATGAGATGATAGAGGAATCTTAGGGGCAAAAATTAGGGTATAACACATGGACTAGAAATGGCAGGGTCGATTGCAGACCCTCTGCTCGCCTTGCCTCCTTTTGAGGACTTATCAATGGGAAATGGGAATGGGACGCCTTCATCGAGGTCTTTGGGCACAAATTTAAATATGTGGAATGCCTACTTCGAGGTAGGTCTTTAAACAACCACAAACACAATTAGAAAACAAGTGTGGAATTCCTTCTAAAGAACTTTAAATAGCAACTTCGAGTGCACGCTCATTATTATCATACTTCTCATGATATCTATAAAGTGATAAAACATGCATCTTTATTCCTACTTCTCATGGCATAATAAAGAAGTAAAATGCGGAAAGATAAACCTGAAGCGGTGTAATACCAAATGTATAAAATGTTCGTTACGCAGCAAGCGAGCAAAAGCAGAAATACTCCAGAAAACTTCGCGCAAGCTATCATCAACAACACAATTGTCAGAATATGCTTCGATTAATTAAACTCAATGAGAATGTGTGGCATACGCAACCACAATAGACATAACACCTGCACGGAAATTCACAACCAGACAAACTGCATATAGTGTATGTTTTCTCATGAACTGAGAATCAAGATAAAATCGCGTCGGAAGCGAATCCACTAATTAAATGCTTTTCAATCACATAACCAACACTTTAGTTACATGATTGAAAGCTCTCACAAAATTTCAACCTATGCCTCTTTTCAACATTTCAACAAAATTCAACAACTCAAGGTTTAAGCATATTCAAAAACTCAATCTAAGCTCATGAAAATATACTCAAAACTCAAACAAATATGGCTCAAGCATTTTATCAAACATGTAATCCTCAAGAAATTCAACTCAATTTATTTTCAACATAATTGAATTCAAAAATTAAAGAATCACAACAAACTTACAATTATGAAATTCAATGCAATACTTCAATTCACATTCACAATTCAATTCAAGATATTGTAGATCAAAAATTAGTAAATTACCGAATGAAATAAGAGGAGTTTGAAGTTGATATTGCTCGAAATCGATTAAAGCACAGAGGGAGGACCGAATATTGAAAATTAATGGAAGGGAGGGGAGCACCGCGATTGCGGTTTTCTCGGTGGAGGGAGGCGCCTTCGGCCGGATTCTGGCGGTCTTCCGACAGTGCGCGATGGAGGGCGGTGGTCCAGTTGCAGATCAGGCAGCGGTAGGCTAGCGAAGGAAGGTCGGATCCGTTGAGGGAGGGAAGAGATATTTGAATTTTTGATGAACTTTGATTTTGAATTTTGTTGAAGATTGTTGGTGTTCTTGAGCAAAATAGAGATAAAAGTGTGTTTGATCTTTGAGAGAATAAAGACAGATTTGTGAGGTGTTTTTGGGAGTGAGTAAAGTTATGAGAGAAAATATGATTTTTGAATATATTCTCCCTCCAATTGGGCCTTGGTTTGACATTGTCAGCATATTTAATGCACAACGCGCGAATAAATTGCCATGTCATCACTGATGCGAAATCTCGACTCGAGCTCAACATCAAACCCGATGATTATGAAATTTGTGACAAGATGCCGAAAGAACAGGCTCAATCGGATAAATGATGAGAAAGTTATGAATTTTCGAAGATCCATAGATACAGAGTAGAGTTAGCTAATGCATATTTTTCTCAATTAATTTCACTGTTCAATTTTGAAAGAATGCCGTGAACGAAAATCCTCCGATCAAACTCCGAACTCGGGGTCTGAAGAAATTTTTTAGCTGGCATCATTTGAAAAATTATGCCAAAAGAATCATCTCGATACGGTAAAAATTGAAGAAGTTGCGATTTTTACAATATCGGAAAACGGTGAATTAAAATTTCGGTTCAGCATAATAAATTTCTATGGTAATCCATAATTTCGGGGACTTTCCTCAAAGAATCAGTCTTTGGCCCGAACCTATGAAGTGAAGATAAAATCAACATTAACTTTTCGCCCAAAGAACATCTCAATAACATTGATCAAGGCGAGAGTTATGAATTTTTGAATGTTCGCAAAATAACGGTTCAACACTGTATTTTCACTATTTTTTCACCATTTAGCTTCAAAGTACTCACACATTCGGAGATCTTCCTCAAAGAATTGGCTTTCGAGCCAAACATGAAATTTGGAGGAAATAACAAGACAATTCAAATGATCTAAGAGGCACTGAAATATGATCTTCCATTCAGAAGTTATGAATTTTTAAGCGTCCTAAAACCAGAGAAACGGTAAACTCACCGTATACCACAATTCAAGTATTTTATGCTTTAGAAAATCTTCCTAACAAAATTAGCCTTCGACATGAACAAATTAAATGAAGAATAACTCAAGATGGTTCTAATGACTGAAGAATCATCCCCAAACCATGCTTCCAACCCGAGTTGTAAATTTCTGAGCTTAAAATGCACCATGCTGAATTTCTGTCTACAATGTCTTAAATCAACTGAAACGCTTGACTTTCTGCATAATTCAGAGCATGTTGAAACACAAAATAGATTGACATGATGATGAATTTCTTGGTAATTAATTGGATAGCTTGGAAACCATGCGGAGTGCATTAAAATGCAGAAAACCCTCAGTTCTTCTTCACAATGTTGCTTAACGGAACAACCAATTTCATAACTCTTTCTTGCAAAGAAATACCTCGATTCCATGAGTATAAGCCTAATGACATGTATGAATGCATACCGTAACGAAATATAAGCCACTTAGGATTAAAATGAAGAGCGTTAATTTTAGGGTACAACAGTATCTGGTGCTGAACTTGGTAGGGAGGGTTACGGCCCGATCATCGCAACTACAATTTGGGTAAATAAGGGTTTATGCCACCTAACTACCGGAACCCCGTGAAAAATAAAAATTATAAAAAAAGGCATAATAAAAATGCTCGTTGTTGGTTGGTCCAGAGGTATCTGGTGTTGGACTTGGCAGGGCGGACTACGGTTCGATCCCCCGCAATCTGCAATTGGGAAAATAGGGTTGCACCGCTTAGTACTAGAACCCTGTGCTTAAGAAAGATCATAGTCACTAATGGATCCCCTTACTATGAGTGTATATGGATAACAAGCTTAATGTGATTGCGCTAGAATGAAAGTGGGTGAAAAGTGTAGTGGTAGAAATCTTGAGACTAAGCCATTGGATTGACTCATCTCACAAAATCAGTGAAAGTCGCCACCTCACTTTTATTTTATCCAAAGGAATGGGAAAATAGTGAATAAACCCAAATTAAAATAGAGATCGAGGTAAAGGGGTTGGTTATGTAAAGGGAAAGTATTAGCATCCTAAACATCTATGGTACTCTACAGGAACCTCTTTGAAACTCTGTGTATGTTGGCTATAAACAAATATTTACAAAACTAGATGGTGGAGAGGAGAAAAGAAGTGTTTTTTTACAATTTTTGCATCTGTTGCGGTTACAAACCTTTAGTGTCTACATACCCCCTTCGTTTAATAGAGGATCAGGGCACTCGTAGTTCACCTTAAAATTTTTGAAAGGGTTATTTCTTGGTTAATTTTAAGAAGAAGAGACATCTCGTCATATCCAAGTGGAAAACATACTTACTGTCCATAATTATGAAAAAGGAGCATTTGCATCATTTCAAAGTGGAGGACATAGCTTAGATTTAAAATCAACAAGACATCACTCAACACCCAAGAGAAAAATGGCTCACTTTACTACATATTGTAGAAGCATAGTAGCTTGCATCACTACCAGAATCAACAATAGTCTAATTTTTTGAGAAAATGTTTTAAAATAACAAGCCAAAGTGGAAAAATAGTTTGAATGAGGTTAATGACTTTTAGTCTTAAGAAAGATGTCAAAGTATTATTAAATTGATTAAGGTTTGATTTTTTTTTTTAAATGCATGGACCTAAGTCCAAGTTTATTATGAAAGCGGTTAATCATTGAAAACAAGAAGACTTTGAAAAAGAGGGAGAATATTTTGAAATTAAATAAGATGGGTAGGAGAAGAAGAGACTATCCTAAAGCATAAAGTAAAAATTTAAGGTAAAGAAGGTATAACCAACAAGAAGCCAACACTTGACATAAAGAAGTCAATGTAGAATTCATATCCTTTGGATTGAGAACCAAACAAGAAATAATACTAAGATAAAACTAAGTCTCAGATGAAATAAGCCTTAAATGAACCAGGGCCTTAGATGAATTAAGAACCAAGCAAAATCTTCAAGAAAATTGGTCATAGTAACAACTGTATACAGAGGAATTCCTAATCACAGACAAAGCATGAAAATTAGAATAACATGCACACAGAAAAAATTCAAACAAATGCCTTGGAGTAAACCCCAAGTACTTCAGAATAACTTCACAAAAATATCACCCAAAGATCACAGAGTTTCAAGGCCATAGTGTTTCCAATCTCAAGAATCCACATCTCCAAAGTGCTAGGGATAGTAACCAAATAGTCCAAGTAACCTTAAAGCGTTTAATGTTCAAGTTTATTATTAAGTGTATTAAAAAATAAAAGAAGGCTCAAGTGAGGAAAGACAAAATGACATAAAGTAAATGCTCAAGTGAGAAAAAGGAAAATAGCATGAGGTGTAAATGCTACGGGTAAATGACATAAAGTAAAGACATAAAATAAATGCATAAAGTAAAAACATAAAGTAAAGTCAGTTCTTAATAGTTAATGATTAGAAATTAGTAATTAATAGTTGATGGTTAGGAGTTTTTTAGAAGAGTGATCCATAATGATTTGAACATTGGGCCTAGGTCAAACTTGAAGAAGACTCATTAGAAGATTGATATAATCAAAGCCTCTTAACAATGAGATTTCAAAGTTATTGATCATAGCTGAACATTTAATCATCCTTGGGCTTACAAACACAAAGTTTTGTCCACTAAGAATTAATCAAATAAAAAAATAAATGAGAAGAAATCCAAGTGATATGATCCATGATGATATTGATCTTTGAGCCTAGGTCAAAATTGATGAAGACTCATTAGAGGATTGATAAAATCAAAGCCTCCTAACAATGGGCTTTCAAGGTTATTGGCCATAGTTCAACACTTAATCATACTTGGGCTTACAAACATAAAGTTTGGGCCACTAAGAACCAATCAATAGGAAAAGAAGAAAGGGGATAAGATGAAGGGGAGAGGGGAAAGTCACAGTGAAAATTCATGCCTCAGATGAATGGAAATTAGGGTTTCAAGTATCAACATCATTCATCAATTTTTGTGGATTTAGTTTTTCAACCTATCAACACCCAAAATTCAATGAGGTTGAGAAATTTGACCCAAGGAATCAACCATCCTCCATAATTCATGACCTATCACAAAAAAGAGATAAAATATATTTCTAATATAAAATAATAGAAAAAATTTTAAATGATTAATAAAATAGAAATAATTGATGAAATAAACAAAATGTATTAAAACATCAAATAAAAATCCCAAAAAATTCTAGAGGTCAAACATGAGTCAACAAGTGTTGACAAATGTTTTTACAATTTTTAAAAATCAGAAACTAATTTTAAAAAGTAAAGAACTAAGTAAAATAAACCAAAAATCATAAAAAATAGTAAAATCAAAAATAAAAATCAAATGAGGTCACCAATATCTGTCAGAATGTCAATTTATCCTTCCATAAAATTTTTAGTTTTTTAAAGGTCTAAAAATACTTTTAAACCATTAAAACAAATCAAATAATTAGAAAAATCATAAATAATATCAAATCATAAAATAAAATTATGAAAAATGAGAATCTGAAGGAGAATATTCAAAAATATATTTTTTGATTTTTTTCATAATTTTTGAATATAAAATGAATTTATTATGATTTTTTGAAATTTAAAACAATTTAAATAAAAAACAGAAAATAAAATAAAACCAAAATAATATAGACAATCTGATCATTGTCAAAACACGTTAGTAATCAGACCCAAAGGATCTGGCGCACTGCATGTTATGGTCTTTATTGAATAAAGCACTGAATCCTAAAAATAAAATCAGAAAAAATATAAAACAAGAAAACACAAGAGGTGTTAGATCTGGCTCAATTTTAAACACGCTGGAAATCTGGATGGACCAAAAGTGTGGATACACGGTGAACCAGAGTCAAAGCGCGCGTATGGAAGCAAGACAAGCCAATCAAATAAAAACAATTGGATGTATATTGTTGGTTGAAGAACGACACGTAAGTCATCTTCAACCTCCAGCCACCTATAACGAGGGCAAGTATGAGATTCTTCAAACGAAAACATTAGAAGCTCGTAGTGGTATCATTAGATTCGTCTCATCTAGGAAATCCTAATCGCACCTCCGTGAAAAATTTATTTAAAGCACAACTTAGTCAATTTGAAAGTAACCATAAGAAAAAGTAAAAACGAGTTTTAAAAATAAATGTTCAATTCTCCATGAAAACAAAAACCAAAATAAGTATGAGACTCAGAGGAAGAAGGACTACAACTTAGCAACTTACTTGGATCGATTTGGTTGAGAAAACTACCTGAACGAAGTTCAATTTGTAAGCTCTAAAATGGAACTTTTGTAGTCTGAATTAGTGCTCGATTTGCTTGGTTTTTGTGATGGAAAGTGATGACACACAAATATGTGATATTTCTGGCTTGATATACACAAAATATTTCTCATACTTTAGTTTAAATTAAATTATTTTATAGGTATTATGCAGGTATTTTTCTATTTTTGCAGATATGCATTAAGATGAACACTTTGGAAGAAATGAAGGAAAAAAGAGGTGCAAAACTAGCAAAAAGGCCAAAGGAGAAGAAATGAGCTCAAGCCCATTAAGCATATGAGCATGTGGCCCATCTTGAAGAAGACCTTGACGATCATCGAGGAGACTTGCCAAACGTCACACATTGAGAATGACCAAGTGACTATCGTCACTTGGATGTGACGAACGTCACAAGGCCACTTACCCCACTCTCTTCGCATCCACGGACAGAAACGCATTCAAAGCCAATCCAGCGACTACCTATATTATTTGACCCACTCAGTCAAAGAACCAAGGAACGTAACAAATTAATGTCCCTATTATTTCTCAAAGGAAGAAATAAACTGTTCCTACATTCTCGAGAACAATTGATCACGCAAGACTTATAAATAGAGCCTGAGACCACAATAGAAAGTGTTCTTCTTTTTAGGCAAAAACTTTGGAGATTTTATATTTACTTTGAGCAAATATTCCTTTCATCATTATTTTATTTCCCAGTTATTTCTATATTCCTTTCAGCATTATTTTCTTTGTACGGTTAAATATATTCTCCGGTCGAAGCAAAGCCTACAATTTGTGCAGGAGTGCTTATATCTTCAGAATTATTACCAGGTTTATGTTTACGAATTCTTATTGCTTTTAATAAATATAATTATGTTTATTTTTGTTTGTCTCTTAAATTATTCTGCGATTTGGTCTGATACTATGTTAGACTAGAATTCCTATACCGGTATGTAAAGTCACTCAACCAAGGGAACGAGTAACTTAGTTGGGATTATTTTTTTACTACAAAACTTTCTTTTCTGGCCTAAGTTACTATTTTTAATCATTAAATTGTTTTGTTACGGAAATAAAAAACAGATAGAGTTTAGGGTCAACAAAGCGGAAGTTTGAGATCTTTTAACTGGACAGTAGTAATTAAGCATTGGCTTAAAATACAGCGGAAGCACTTTAAAGTTAATTAAGATTTTATTTAGTTTTCAAAGAGTGTTTTTAACTCCTGCGGGATGGCGGAAGCGTACGTTAGGACTTAACTTCATAGCCTAGATCAACAAAACAACAGTGTGAGACGAGGGTTTTTAAACTAAATAAGTTTTACTGAAAGCTGTTTTGAAAATATAAAGACACCCAATAGGTCGCTAGTTCCCGAGGTTCGACTATTGCATACTGGTAATTACGCTCATTGATTATTAAAAATCCAACTTAATTTAGTATTTAGTTTTCCCTACAACCCAATCAAATATTCATTAGCTTTAGATTTACGAAGTAACAATAGAAGACGGTAGATCGATTCATCAGTCTCTGTGGTTCGATATCTTTTAAAACTACATGATAAGACTGTGCACTTGCAGTCCGAATCATTGGATACATAAGTATAATCCCGATCAAGTTTTTGGCGCCGTTGCTGGGGAATGATTTAAGTCGATATCACTACTCTTTTGTTACACAGTAGAGACTAGAGCAAAAACCTCTCTTTTTTCTTCTCTATTTCTTTTCTTTTCTTATTTGTATGACAAACACTCGTTTTCAAGGCGAGCCGTTATACATACAAATCAACGATATCGAGCGTTATCTCAGACTTAGACGCCGCATTCAAGATTATCATCTCTTGCATAACACTCAACCTCGTCAATTACTCGAACCTCCTATTTCTCGACCAACCGAAGAAATGGCTGCCAATCCTGCTCCGTGCCCACTCAAATCCTACGCCATTCCCTCACAAGATGAACCGCACAATAGCATTGCTGCTCCTCCAATCGAGGCTAACAACTTTGAACTGAAACCTTCTTTGTTATCTGTCGTACAACAGAACCAGTTCTATGGTGGGTCAATGGAAGACCATAATCTTCATCTATCAATATTTCTACAGTACGCAGATACAATTAAAAACAATGGGGTCAGTCAAGAGGCAATAAGACTTCATCTCTTCCCTTTTTCTCTAAGAAACAGAGCAAGAGCTTGGCTCCAATCTCTACCCGCAAACTCAGTCACTACATGGGACGAGCTGAAGAAAGTCTTTCTTGCAAGGTATTTCCCGCCAAGCAAAACAACTATGCTAAGATCTCAAATAAGCGATTTTAGACAAAAGGAGAACGAATCCCTTTTCGATGCTTGGGAACGATATAAGGATCTAATGAGACTATGCCCACATCATGGCTTGGAAGAATGGTTGATTATCCATACCTTTTATAATGGTATCCTTTACAATACAAGATTAACGATTGACGCTGCCGCAGGTGGTGCACTTATGGACAAATCCTACACCGCTGCCTATGCTCTAATAGAAAGTATGGCCCAAAACCACTATCAATGGGGAAGTGAAAGAGGACACGCAGACAAAGGTACTACAGAGAAAGCACCGACAAAAGGAGGCATGTATGAGATAAGGGATCTAGACAGTGTCCATGCTAAGGTATATGCCCTCACCCTAAAGATAGATAATCTAACTGCAATACCTCCATCCACTGTGGCTGCTATAACTCCTAATTGTGAAATATGTGGAGTACCTGGACATTTAATTACTGAATGTAAGATCTTGGCAGGAACTCCAACTGACCAAGTGAGTTATGCTCAAGGAAACCCTTACTCAAACACATACAACCCTGGATGGAAAAATCACCCAAATCTCTCATATAAAAACCCCAATGCGTTGTATGCTCCAAACCAGGCACCTGCCGTGCCACCTGGATATCAGAAACCTCCTGCAAATGCTCCTAGTGCGCCTAGAAAATCAAACTTAGAACTGATGATGGAGAACTTCATAGCTACCCAAGCGCAAACAAACAAAGACGTCCAAAATCAGAACATACACACTAACGAGCAGATAAAACAATTAGCAAACAAAATAGATGCTTTGGCCACCCACAATAAAATGTTAGAAACCCAAATTTCTCAAGTGGCTCAACAACAAGCACCTACAGCTGCACCGGCTGATACATTTCCCGGTAAACCACAACCTAACCCGAAGGGGCATGCTCATGCCATCATATTAAGAAGTGGAATCGAGTTAGATGGACCGCCTGACGCAAGACTATCACATCAAAGTATGTATCAAAGGTCTGAAACACCAACTGAGAAGGAGAATCAACCAGAGAAACTAGAGGAAGACGAAGAAGATAAAGGAGGAGAGGCCAAAGAAAAAGAAAAACCTTATGTGCCTCCACCGCCTTATAAACCCCAGATCCCATTTCCTGGTAGATTAGCCAAACCTAAGAATGTAGGGCAATTTAAAAAATTCGTAGAAATTCTAAAATAACTTAATATAACAATTCCTTTCACAGAAGCCATAACTCAAATGCCCTCATATGCCAAATTCCTCAAGGAAATCTTATCTAACAAGAAAAACCTAGAAGATAACGAAACAGTTACGCTTACAGCAAAATGTAGCGCAATTATCCAAAACAAGATGCCTCATAAGCTGAAAGACCCTAGAAGCTTCTCTATACCATGTCATATAGGTAAGTTTGTCATAGACAAATCCCTATGCGATTTAGGAGCTAGTATTAGCGTTATGCCTTTATCCATATGCAACAAACTGGAAATGGGTGAACTAAGACCAACAAAGATGTTCGTTCAATTGGCGGATCACTCCATCAAATACCCAGTAGGAATCTTAGAAAACGTTCTTGTACAGATAAGTCAATTCTACATCCCTACAGATTTCATAATCATGGACATTAGAGAAGACGAAAGTACACCTATCATCTTAGGAAGACCATTCCTAGCTACCGATGGAGCTATCATAGATGTAAAAAAGGGCAAACTAACCTTTGAAGTAGGTGAAGAGAAAGTCGAATTTATTCTGACACAATTCTTACAAGTGCCTGCCATAGATGACACATGTTATCTGGTAGACATCGTGGACGAATGCGTAAGAGAAATTGAATGGGAACCAATACCTTGTTCTGAAACCATGAAGATTCCCACACCTCTTATATTCGAAGATAACGAATAGTGTCCTGAATACCGAGACGACAATCTGAGTGAATGCTTAGCTCTGACACCCGATCACATGCCTTGTCCAAGAAAACCAACATTGGATCTTAAGCCATTACCTTAGACCCTTAGATATGAATTCCTTGACAGCGAGTTAAAACGACCTGTAATTGTCAACGCGGACTTAGGACAACAAGAAACAGACAAATTATTACAAGTCTTAAGAAAATATCCATCCACCCTGGGATACAACATTACAAATATCAAAGGAATAAGTCCTTCCATTTTCATGCATCGTATTATGCTGGAAAATGACTGCAAATCTTCTAGAGAACATCAACGAAGAATTAATCCAATATGGAGCACCATAGTTAAAGATGAAGTTAAAAAACTTTTGAACGCAGGAATCATATACCCAATCTCCGATAGTCAATGGGTAAGCCCAGTCCACTGTGTACCAAAGAAAGGTGGTATGACAGTAACAACAAACAAAGCAGGCAAAGTTGTAGCGGAACGAACTATAAGCAGAGCTAGAATGTGTATTGACTATAGGAAGCTAAACAAGGCCACTCGCAAGGACCATTTCCCTCTACCGTTCATTGACAAAATGCTTGAACGATTAGCTAAGCACTCTCATTACTGTTATCTAGACGGTTGCTCAGGATTCTTTCAAATTCCTATTCACCCCGATGACCAAGAGAAAACAACATTCACATGTCCTTATGGAACTTTCGCCTACCGACGAATGCCGTTTGGATTTTGCAATACTCCCGCCACATTTTAGAGGTGCATGATGGCAATCTTTGCTGATTTCATAGACAACATCATGGAGGTCTTTATGGACGACTTCTTTGTATGTGGAGAGAGTTTTGAAGATTGTCTGATAAATTTAGAGAATGTTTTGGAGAGATGCGTAAAAGTTAACCTCGTTCTGAAGTGGGAAAAGTGCCATTTTATGGTCAAACAAGGAATCGTACTAGGACACGTTGTGTCTAAAAAGGGGATTGAAGTCGATAAAGCTAAGATCGAAGTCATAGAAAACTTGCAACCCCCTAAAATAGTAAGAGAAATACGCAGTTTCTTAGGACACCCCGGTTTCTACCGACGATTCATAAAAGATTCCTCGCAAATATCAAAACCTCTAACCACCCTCCTTATGAAAGACGTTGAATTCGATTTCGATGACAAATGCCTAAAAGCATTTAACCAATTAAAAACAGCTCTTGTATCTGCACCAATCATGCAACCACCTGATTGGAGACTTCCATTGAAATCATGTGTGACGCAAGTGATTACACCGTAGGTGCAGTCTTGGGACAACGAAGAGATAATAAGCTTCATGCGGTATACTATGCTAGTAGAACTTTGGACCCTGCACAGATGAATTACGCAACAACGGAAAAAGAACTTTTAGCCGTAGTCTTTGCACTAGACAAATTTCGCTCCTACCTAGTAGGCGCAAATATAATCATCTATACAGACCACACAGCTATTAGATATCTCTTAACCAAGCAAGATTCAAAGCCGAGACTTTTGAGATGGATTCTGCTTCTACAAGAGTTCAATTTAGAAATTAAAGACAAAAAAGTTACCGAGAACATAGTAGCCGACCATTTATCCCGAATGGAAAGGCTGACACCAAAATAAGTACCCATTAACGATGACTTCCCGTATGAACGTCTGTTAGCTCAGATGGACGTAGGAGATGCCAGCGAAGAACCACCTGAATCGAATCCAAATCAACTGCTTTTAGGACTGGACACACAAGATGTTAGCCGTGATTCACAAGAAAGCCAAGATGAAATAAATAATGATATAAACGAAACCGTGGTCTCTGTCCGAACTAATCAAACCTTACCATGGTATGCGGACATAGTTAATTACTTGGCTGCTAAAATCCTACCCCCTGATATGACTTATCAATAGAAGAAAAAATTCTTTCACGATTTGAAACATTACTTTTGGGATGAATCTTTACTATTCAAGAGAAGTGCCGACGGTATTTTCCGATGATGCGTCCTGGAAAACGAAATCGAAACCATTATTTCTCATTGTCATGATGCCCCTTACGGAGGACATGCAAACACATCAAAGACATGTGCCAAAATTTTGAAGTCTGGCTTCTACTGGCCAAATTTGTGGAAAGATGTGCACATAGCCATCCTCAACTGCGACCGATGCCAACGCACCAGAAATATATCCAGACGCGATGAGATGCCTCAGACTGACATTTTACAAGTCGAAGTCTTTGATGTATGGGGAATAGACTTCATGGGACCATTTCCGTCCTCATTCGGCAACAAATATATACTTGTGGCTGTAGATTACGTTTCGAAATGGATCGAAGTAATAGCTTCTCCAACAAATGATACTAGAGTCGTGATTAAACTCTTCAAGACCATTATATTCCCAAGGTTTGGTGTACCCAAGCAAGTCATAAGTGACGGTGGCTCCTACTTCATATCAAGAATCTTCGATAAACTCCTAACCAAATATGGGGTGAAACACCGCGTAGCAACACCATACCACCCCCAGACAAGCGGACAGGTGGAAGTCTCAAATCGATAAATAAAACAAATATTGGAAAAACCTATTGCCACGTCAAGAAAGGATTGGTCGGCTAAGCTACCTGAAGCATTATGGGCCTACAGGACGGCGTTCAAGACGCCAATAGGTACAACACCCTTTAAACTCATCTATGGAAAATCATGCCACCTGCTAGTGGAAATTGAACACAAAGCTTACTGGGCAATTAAAACTTTAAACCTAAGCTACATTGCGGCAGGTGAGAAAATGATCCTCGACATAAATGAATTAGAAGAACTAAGATTAGACGCATATGAAAATGTGAGGATCTACAAAGAAAGGACGAAAAAGTGGCACGACAAACGAATCTCAAGGAAGGAATTCAATGAAGGATATGTAGTTCTCCTATTCAACTCTCGTCTAAAAATTTTTCCTGGGAAACTCCGTTCACGATGGTCTGGACCATTCGAAGTGACCAAAGTTTTCCCCAGTGGTGCCATAGAGATTAAAGGAAAATCCACAAACCCGTTCTTAGTAAATACCCAACGTCTAAAACATTATTACAGCGTTGAAAATAAGGACTACACCGCGAGCTTAACACTACTAGAGCTACCACCCGAATTAGGAAACTAATTCACGTCTAAAAACATTGTCAAGCTAACGACATTAAACAAGCGCTGTGTGGGAATCAACCCACAAGTTTTCATTTACTTTCATCTCTTTATATTTTTATTTTTATTTTGCATTTTGATTATTACTTTCCGATTTTTTCCTTTTCTTTCTTTCTCCCACTGCATATTTTATTTATCTGCATTTTTATTTTACAAATTTTAGTACCGAATCACAGGAACTTACAAGCTAAACTCATTTATGGATACTATCATCTTCACCACCCACCTCCAGGAGGTCCTAGTGCTCGATAGTTTTGTTTCTGTGCTGCCTCAGTGAGGACACTGTTTGTTCTCAGTATGGGGGGGGGTGTCATTATTATTTTCATTATTTCTTTATACTCATATTTTCGAATACTTTGTTACTTTCGGTTCTAAAATTTCAAATATCTATTTATCTATTCATTTCATATCTATCTTTTTATTTCAAAGTATCTATTTATTTTCATTCACAGTATTTATTTATTTTCATTTCATACTGTGCAATTTAAATTATTATTCTTATTTATTTCACAGTATTTGTTTCTTATTTATTTATTTACCATATCATTCTTCCAATTCTACTATGTGCCACTAAATATCCCTTGCAAAAATACTACTCAAAGTATATGAATTAATTAATTAATGGAACCATGCTTCACTGCACGCGGTCAAACAAAGACATGCACGCATCACTACACCCTGACAGACGTCAGGAAGCATGTGACGAACGTCAGGGATTGTCCCTTTGACTCTGACGAACGTCAGAGAGCGCGTGACGAGCGACAAAGCTCATCTCCCACGTTTTCTCTTCCCGTGACCGTTGAACAACATTGAAACTTGCACGGAATTTTGTTTTAAAACCCCCACTACCCCATTTACTCCATTCATCCATAACTTCCATAACCTCTCATATTCAAAATTCTCCCATAACCCTCATTAAATTTCCTACACAATAAAACCATCTATATAAAGCTCTCTTCCATCCTTAGTTTCATCACCACCATCCACCTTCCATCTCTTTATCACAAATACATTTTTTCTATCAAGTTCAAAATCATGGCCGCCCAAAGAAATCCACCAATCCAACCCGAACCCGACATGCGACATCTCATGCTCCGACAAGGAGAAGTAGGTGAACAAGGAGAAGTAGGTGAACTTCAAAAGGAAAGGTACATAAAATTCCATCGTCGAGGGCTAACATCCACGAGGTTCATCGATAACAACTGCGTGCAAGAATTGGGGTTGCAAACCCATATGCAAGGTGTTATGCCCCAAAATTTGCCCTCTCTTTTCCACAAGAAATCACAGCTTCGGGCTTTTCCCGATTTTTCAGATTGGCTCAGGAATCGGTCAAACAGGCTTTTCTTACCAGTCAGACAAAATTAGGGTTTCCATTAACTTTTGAATCAGTTCAAGCAGATTACTAAGGTTTGGCTGAGTTTGGCTCAAGATTTGATCAAGCAGACGCTTCTCTGACAATAAATCAAGAATTAGGGTTTGCACGCGCATTTTCAGAAGAATTTGAATCCACAGTGTCTTAATTGGCTGTTACACTGCTTTGACGCCTGCTCAAGATTTCAGTTTGTTTCTCAAAAACCTGAACCTCTGGGTTAGAAGCTGAGGCTTCTGGTTGAAAATTTGCAGTGTTTGGTTTGATCAGTGAGATAAAGGACATATGGACGTTTGTTTAACTTTGCAATGCTTTTGGTTATTCGGAACGCCGGACGTTTATTGATTATTTATAATTTCTAAGTTAAAATTATTGGATAATTTCCAGTTATTATAATTCAAGAAATATAAATAATTAAATAAACAAATGCAGAAGAATTAAAAAAGATTAACTGACAAAGGACTTTTATTTATTTTTAATTATTGGTACAAGTGTTATTTAAATACAGTAATTTTATTTACAGTATTTATAATAATATTTATTACAAATGATTAAAATAAAATAAAACTATCCTAAATTGTTTGAAGTCTTCATCTTCTATTCCTCTTGCCCCAATTGATATTTACCTGCAAAAAGAGAAGAAAGAAGTCAGCACAGATGAATTAAAATTAAGAGCATTTTCAGACAGTTAATCAAAAAATTCATCATTAAAGGTGGTCGGCCGGAATCAGATTGTTTTGATTTTCATCATATTTTTCTCACCCTCTTTGCAAATCACAAGAAGACTCTCTCCTTGGTTCACAAAGAGTAAAGAAAAATTATTTTACAAGCATATGAATCAATTGAACAAAATGCACAAAGCTATATGAAAAGGGACAAGCTACTGAATATGCCAAAACAAGTTGCAAAGTTCAAACTGAAACAAACAAGTTGCAAAGTTCAAATTGAACAAACAAGCTACTTGAAAAGGCATACCAAATTGTCCAAAGAAACTGTACAGAGAAAGTAAGAGAAGCTGTCAAAATTGTCCAAAGAAGCCAATAAAGTTGTCAACAAGTACACAAAAGGCAGAAAATCTGGAAGACAAGAGATATGCAGAGGAAAGACAAAGTGCAAGCAACTTGTAAAGCCAATTTCATCATTTCCCAACCAAGTACCTTTTCAGAAACAGCTATTCTAAAGCAATATAATATGCTTTAATAGAGAGAGAAAAGAGAGAGAGAGAAGTAGAGAGGATTACAGTGGGAAGGCTTAAGACAAAGAGATATAAAACAAACAGATCAGAATTGTCAAAAAAGGAGGGCAGAACAACACATAGAAAAAATATCACACAGCTTGTAACCTAAAAAAAAACTGTTTTTTCAAGGAAGCAAACTGAGAAGCCTAACACATTCTGCATCAAAGCCTCTCAAAAAACAAACAAGTTTCAATTTGCCTCAAGCTTAGAAACCAGTTTCAACATATAACCTGTCAAACACAGTATCCAAACCTACATAATACCAGTTACAAGCATCCAAGCCTGCATGAACACAAAGCTAAAACTCAAGCCTTAAAAACTGCCTTCAAACCCCAAACCTGTTACAACAAGCTTCAAAATAACTCAAACCTCCACAAACCTGCATAAAACATAAGCAAGCCTGCCTGTTCAGAAAAGCCTGCATAATACAAATGAGCCTCAAAAACTTCCTTCAATCCAAGCCTGTTTCAAGCCAGCCTGTAACCTCTAAACAGGCCTAAAAGATCTGTTACAACCTTCAAGCCAAAACCCTGCATAGCCTAAAGAACAAACCTAAAAACTGGTTCATTTTCAAAGCCTGCTCTAACTACCTAGAAGCCTGCCTGTACTGATAAGCCTTTCAAAGCCCAGCAAGCCTAAAGACCAGATATCACAACAACATAGACAAAGCCTAAACACCAACAAAGCCCTCAGAATATGTTCATCATAGGGTTAGCATATCAACGACTCTGAAGCAAGCAATCAAAATTCAAGCAAGTCCAAGCATCTCAAACTCAAAGCAAACCCAGGAACAAACTCAGATTCAAACATCATCATCATTGTAAAAGAACAACAAAGTTCATCAAAGAACAACATCAACATTTCAATATCAACAAGTCAGAAAGAAACTCAGAAGAAAGCATCATAAAGGCAAGTGATCAGAAGAGGAAAAGAAGCACTTAAGCTAGGGTTTTCAGAAAACTATCATCATAAAACCAGAGGCAAGCAAGATACAAATACCAGGGAGTCAGCGAGCCTCATCACCGGTCCCCACGCCTCAGCCACCTGAGACGCGCCGCCGTCCTCCTCCGTCTCCTCTCCAAAGGTAGTAACTCCTCTCTTCTCTCTAACACCTCACACAAACATCAAATAACATAAAGATCAGGACATACAAAAATGAAGCATGCATGAACTGAAACCCTAAAAAACGCGTTAAGACAGAAATCATAATACCTTGTTGTCACTGCCTGAGCAATCTTGGAGAGAGGGAGATGAACGGTGGCGCTCTGGCAGCTGAGGTGTAGAGGGAGCATCAATGGCCGGTTTGAGAACGAGAGAGGCGAAGAAGAAAGGAGAGAAGCGGCGCCTTTGTAAAACTCTAAACCTTATTTTGAGTGATAAACATTCAAACCCTAACAACAAAATATTGTAATGCATCTGGGCCTGCCCCATAGAACAAAACCCTAAGCCCATTGGATTCTAGCGCCTTACCCCTCTTTCAGGCGTGTACACCCCCTTTCTTTGAATCTGCTTGTTTTCTTTTGTTTGGGCCAATGTTGTACCCCAAAATTTGCCCTCCCATATTCTTCAAGAAATTGCAAAGTCTAGTTGCAAAATTCCCCAAGGGTTGCACAGTGCAAAGGGCTCCTATACAGTCAAAACTAGGGTTTGTGTTCTGATCAAGAAAATGAAGTTTTCAAAGGTCCAATCAAGTCTCATATGCCTACAAATATGGTCAAGCATCCTCATATCAAGTTTCAAGACATTCAGCACAAAACTGCACAGTCAAAAACCCTAATTGCACTACAGTCAACTGTAGGGGCAAAATGGTCATTTGACAGTCAAAAGTTCAAATTTTTTATCAACATATCATTTTGAAGCCACAAACATCATTTGATCAATGCTTGATCATGATTCTCAAAATTTGGCTCAGAAAATCATCAAGATGCAAAAGTTTCCTTATTTGGACAGTTGAAAAAGTCAACTGAAATTGACCAGGGCATAACTTTCACATGGATTATCAGAAAAATTCCATCCAAAGCTCATTTTGAAGAGAAAGACATTTACTACAACTCATATTCATACTTCAAGTCCAAGAAATGCTCTCACAAAAAGTTATCAATTTCAACATTATAGGTCATTTTCAAAAGTCAACAAAAAGGGACTTTAATTCAAAGGCCATAACTTGAGATTGGTAAATCCAAATGACATGGGACCAAAGACATTGGTTAGAGGACTCAAAGACCTTTCCAAAATGTCCAAGAACATGATAAAAGCTTAAAAATTGAGCAAGTTATGCCTTGTGGAAGTTGGGAAATTTTTGGATATTTTGAAAAGTCAACATTGATTCAAATGACCTAAAAATGCTAATGGGCCCATTTTTCTTCCACAAATCATCATCCATAGCATATGCACGACTACTTGGCCCAAAGGGAAGTCTTTATTCATTTTTTATTTATTTATTTGAATTTTTATTTATAATAATTCATTTAAATCAAATTAAATATATGAAAAATGTATAACCTAATTTTTTCAATCTTTTTGTGCACATTATATCATCAATAATTCGTGCACATCCCAACATGGAAAGATTTGGATTGATTGGCATGATTGAGAGCAAGAGAACACATGGAAAAGATTGAAAAAGATCTTAAGAAATCAAATTTCCAAAATCATGAATGCAAGAGATTTGGAGTGGTTTCTTTGACCTAATTTGTTCAATACATAAGCATAAGCACAACCCTAATGCACAGGACACACACAGCTGCTCAGAATACTCCATTGATAACCTAAAATTTTCTCAAAAAAAGTCAATACTGAAAACCACTTTTGAGGGCGATTCAAAGGATAATTCTTGTTCCATTAGTTTCCTCAAGGTCCCATGAACGATTCTCAATCAAAAACACTCATCAAAGCCCAAGGAATTGGTATACAGAACCTGAGATATCTCATGAAAATGGCATAATCGTATTCTCCAATCTAAGCATTTTTACAGCATTTTATTCATGGATTCATGTTCATTATGAAGTTCTGAAGCTAACCAATATATTTGATTGTATTTTTATGCGTTGTATACAAATATGCCATGTTTGATTTTTAGGGTTTACAGAGTTCTAAATTGGGGGTTTCTTGTTAAAAAAAAATTGGTCCTCCAGACCAAGACCATTCAATTCAGCGCATGGAGACGAAGAAGAAACACCCATCGCGCCCAATTTATGAATGCCTGAGCTCTAGTCGCTATTTTCTTGAAAAGGGCCTAAGGAAACATATGGAAACCGTTGCCTATGTTATTAGTATTTCAGAAAAATAAAAACAGAACGAAGAAGATGATGTGGTGGCGAGGCTTGATTGGTCTGTTTGAAAAATTCGCGCGCTACCCACTAACTCCTTTGTTTTCTCTTATAATATTTGTTGTTTATTTATATATCAAACGCGTTGAATTGGTCTAGTGGCAGGCGATGGTGCTGGTAATATACAAGACCTGGGTTCGAGCCCCAGGTCTTCAATAATCCCCATATTATTTTTCCTCTAACGTTCATATGCAGCGCCTATGTTATGATCCATGATACATCACCATAATCCAAACGTCCACGCGTCTAACAAATCCAAATCAAAGGCTGGGATTGGAGAGCACCATACACCATGGTCAAAGCATGTACACGCTACCTGGAAAAAGTCAAAAAAGGCCAAATTTAATGGGCCAGATTACTGAATTACACCTCCATATTGGGGACTGACACCCCCCTGGTTTGCAATTCTCTTATTTTTCTTATGTTTTATTTTCAATTATTTTTTTATTCTCTTTATTGTTTTTGATTTAATTAATTATTTTTACAAAATATAAAAAAATGCCTAAAAATCAGAAAAGACAAAACATAATAAATATTTTATTTTAATATTTTCTCATAAATAAATGCATGTAAATAAGTTTAGTTTTAAATTAGGTTGCAATTTTAATTCTTTTCATAATAAAAATATAAAAAATATAGAAATAGGTTTAATAAATGTTTTATTCCTTTTAATTTTTCTTTCTCATAAGAATATTTATTTAATTTATTTATTTTCATAATTAAATTTGTATACAAAAATTAGGTTTAATTTAGGTTAAAAACTTCAATATTTTCTTAATAACTTAAAAATAATTAGAATCAGGTTTAGCATTTTATTTTAATTTTAATTAATTCTTTTTTTCATTAAATCTTAAAATACATAAAAATACCAAAAAAAAAAACAAAAACAATTTCTTTTCTTAATTAATTAATTCATGTAATTTTAATATTTTGCAAAAGGGTCCAACGCCCTCGTTTCAATTTAATTTCGCATATTTATTTTATTTCGTTTAAATAATTATGTACCTCTCCCGAAGCCTTGTAATTACTTCTCGCACTTTTGATTCTTTTAATTTCTTTATTTTCTGTTAAATCGGGTCCTGGTTAATTTTGGCGATGTGGACTCGCGCCATTTGTAATAGCTTAGATTTACTTTTCCTCGCAACTTTTAACTGTTAAACAAAGCATGCAAGAATGAATGGCCTTAAATAAAAACAAACGCATAGATCACCCATAACCTGACAAGACAAAAATAAATGAAAACGACACACGAATCACACACACCATCCCTAGGGTACGCCTCACTGTTGCCTTGCCTCGAAAGGTGATCGTCGAGTAGAGGATGTCTTAGTAAGTCCTCATGATCCGGGAACCTGGCATGAGGGTAGCTTCTAAGGTGTCTTCCCATTGCTCTGGTGATCACCATGTCCCGAACCTCGAATTGACCCGAACACCTCCAACGGTGGTGCTACCTACCTCTCAATGGTGGGATGGCACTACTTTAAAGGACATTTACACAGACGAATTCCTTAGGGTAGGTAGACGACTCTAGATACTTGCTCTAAATTTCAAAACAAAACAAAATACTTTTCACACCAACACATTTTCAAAAAGCTTTCGAAAGCAATTTTTCAAACACTCTTGAGGACTGATACAAGAGTCGAACTGGAATTTTCAAAGAAACTTTTTAAACCCACAGTTGAAAAGCAAACAAACCATTTTTGAAAACACAATGAGCAAGTATCTAAGAGCCCATGGATAACCATGGATAGAAAGGGTGCTAACACCTTCCCTTTCTATAACCTACCTCCCGAACCGAGAGCAATCTCTTTAAGGAATTTTTCTGTGCTTTTGTCCTTTCCATTTGGAGAAAATAAAAGACGGTGGCGACTCTTGCTTCCGCGACATTTCGCGAACCAGCGTTAAACAGTCAGTTCCAGATCCACCGATCACAGAACTGGCGACTCTGCTGGGGATATCTTTATAAAGTGAGGTGTACCTTAGGACTAAGATCACTGTGTTTTCAATTGCTTTCTTTGCTTGCTTTAAATTGTGGGACTGTCTTGCGAGTTCTATAGATCCTAACCCGGATCTGGGGATACCTTCTTAGAAAGTAGCAACAAGGCTGTGAGGGAACTGTGCGGGGTATACCGACATGGTTGAAACAGTCTGCTACGTTGATGTGGCACTTTGGTGTGTACCGGTAACCCTTGAGTTCAGTCAAGGAGAGTACGGGGCCTCCGCGTGGTGTCATGAAGCATCAACAGACCTTAGGGACCTTAATTGAACTATCTTGGCCTCTTTAGGGTAGTGAGATAACTGACTTTGGTGCAGTCCGAGGTTGGTTGATACTCGATACTACACTCAATTGAGGGTTGCTTTCCTGGAATATTTCGGTCGCCAGTTCAGTGGCTAAATCGAAACGATGAACAATGAAAGCAATCCCGTGATATTGGGACCCTTAGAACCCGGTTACTTCTAATAGGACAGGTTGAACCCACCAACTTCAAGAGGGTAGTACCCAGACCCCATGCTGGCCTAAACTCTAAGGGCTTCTCTTGTGTGACTTGTGTGCCTTCGTACTTGACTACTTGCATGCTTTATCTGACACATGAACTACTTGCAGGTTTTGTTTATGGTCCTTAATTGGGACTTATAACAGGGTGTACTGAGTTTCTTGCAGGTTTTGCCTATAGTCCTTAATTAGGGACTCATAACAGGGTTTACTCACATTACCCCATGCATACCATGACATCATACCATTGCATACATCCTAACCCATTTCAAGGATCTCAAGGGTTTGTGATGCAGGTCATGGTGAATCAATTATCCCAGCAAAGGGCAAAGGGGATTTATTTTCCTCTAGACAAGGTTGTCAGGGGCTATGACCCACTGGATATGGTGAGCCTTTAACCCTTGAAGAAGAACTCTCAACAAATATGAAGTTCCTTCAATCAAGTTACCAGTTTCCAACTCTAACAAGTTTCTCTGTTTACCCCGCGAGGTCCTTGAAATCATTGCATGCATATCATACATCTCATTGCATAACAGGTACCCTTTCTCTGCAGGTTACTTACCTTGTTCGCTGTTTATTTCAGCAGTCTCGTCATGAATCCTGAATCCTCAACCGAGCACACTATCAAGGCCCTCCAGGCTCAGAACGCCCAGTTCCAAGGGCTGATCATGAATTTGACCCAGGGGCAACAAGATCTGAAGGCTCTGCTCTTGAAGAAGGAAAAGAAGAAGAAGAGGACTGTTTTGTTCAGCCCTAGACGCAGATCTGGGAACACGCTGCAGACGGAAACTGAGAGGACTACCCCATCTGTGAGGGAAAGCAGTCACCATGAGCGAGAGGTGCCTAGTCTAGTGGTCTC
Organism: Vicia faba; assembly: GCA_948472305.1. Classification (NCBI taxonomy): domain Eukaryota; kingdom Viridiplantae; phylum Streptophyta; class Magnoliopsida; order Fabales; family Fabaceae; genus Vicia; species Vicia faba. The sequence continues at coordinate 482,479,684 of OX451740.1, read as the reverse complement.
CGACAACGAGACAGATTTCAACGACGAACAATACCCCCCTGCTGACAACAAGTACAAGCAGTTGGAAGACCGTTTGAATGCTATGGAAATACAACAGGTACCTGGGCTGGATTTTGGAGATCTGGGTTTGTCTACTGGTGTGATCATCCCCCGGAAGTTCAAAGCACCATCCTTCACTAAATATGACGGGGCGTCTTGTCCCAAGCTACATCTCAGGTCCTATGTTCGGAAGATCCAACCATACACAGCGGATAAGAACTTGTGGATCCACTTCTTCCAGGAAAGTCTTTCAGGGACTCACCTCGAATGGTTCTATCAGCTGGATGGGACCAAAGTTCGTAACTGGGAGGAGTTGGCAACTGCTTTCTATAAGCAGTATCAATATAATGCCGACCTTGCTCCTACACGTACCCAACTCCAAGGTATGTCGTTGGGATCAAGTGAAGGTTTCAAGGAATACGCACAAAGATGGAGAGACCTTGCTGGAAGGGTGAAGCCTCCCTTAACTGACCGGGAGCTCGTTGATATGTTCTTGGGGACCCTATCCGGGCCGTTCTTCAATCACCTCATTGGTAATTCATCTGCAGGATTTACCGACCTCATCCTGACTGGGGAAAGAATTGAAGCTGGTATCAAGAGTGGGAAAATTCAAGAGGCCACACCTTCTGATACTCACAAAAAGCCCTACACGGGAAAGAAGGAATCTAATGCTGCGTACAGCCAAAAGAATCGTCGTGACCAACATGCAGGGGCAGTCATGATTTCTGGTTCTGCACCACGCCGCCAACCACAAAAGGGAAATCAGCGAAGGCCGGACGAGCCTAAAAGACAATTCACCAATATTAACATGCCATGGTCACAAGCATTGCAGCACATGTTGAAAATGAACCTGATTGCAGTGATCAACCCTCCTGCAAATCCCAAGACCTCCTCTCTAAGCTACAACCCAGAAGCGAGGTGTGCTTATCATTCTGATAGCCCGGGGCACGATACTGAAGACTGTTGGGCACTGAAGTACAAGATTCAGAACATGATCGATGCCAAAGAGATCGAGTTCGAGCCTGCCGAGACTCCCAATGTGGTCACTGCTCCCTTGCCAAAACATGGCTAGGATTGAGAGATTTTTGTTCATTTGAATTCAAGTTGTATTTTTCCTTTCTTAATAAACAATTGCCATGTTAAACTCTTTTATTTCATGAATGCATTACACATGTCTGTCTTGATTTAATTATGTTTACTATGCTTAAAACTACTTTCATATTTTTGCAATGGTCAACTCTTAATTGGAAATTCTAAGCCTCTTGAGGGAGGATGACAAAAACGATACCGTAATCTACAGTATGCTTTTGAACAGACCCCGCTGATGAGGTACAGGCATTGTTTCAATCCCTAAACACTGGAGTTATAAGGATGATAATCCCTCGTCAACCCCTTTGAGCCAAAGAAGTAGGAGTTTTTCTTTTCGAAATTTAAAACCCTTAATCATAACCTGGGGCAGGGTAGTCTCTCAGTTGATCCAAGTGCATAACGAATGGCACCAAAGAGGTCCTTACAAAACAAAGAAAGACAGTGATGGTTCAGAACAATCAAAAGGACAGGCAGTCATTACCAAAACAAAAAAAACTAAAGCCCAATAAGTCAAAACCTATGAAGGAGACTTATAAAATTGGGGCATCCCGCCGACTGTAATTCCAAAAGAGGAAACAGTTCAGGCAAAAATAGGGATAACAAAATCAAAAAGGAAAGAGGTCCTACAAACCCTCCGCCAAAAAGGAGATGACTGCCTATTCAAAATAAGTTAACAACATCCGAATCATCACCGAAAAATCAGAGCAAAGACTCAAACAAAGGTCTAACGTATGATCAACTGAGTTTAGGTTTGGAGAACATCACGAAGAGCGGGTGGGCACACATAATTTGAGCCTTTATCCTTTGTTTCTTAAACCGTGAACCAGGCCACGATATAACCCTTAAAAGTCCTAGCTGAAGCATGGGTTAGTTCGAAAGCATACCGTTACGAGGGTATCCTGACTCCTGAAGGTTTGCTGTAAAATCTTGAGTTGACACCGCACTGTATTACAAAAAATGCATTTTCAAAATTCAAGACAGACATAGGCTTTTGCATTCTTAAAATAACCTTGTTTGCATATGACTATTTGTTTGAACAGCAGGGAAATTCGCACGATGAACACCTTGTGAACGGAAGTACCTCTAATCAAGGGGCACAGTAAGAGCATTGCCCATTATCTAGGGCATGGCAAAATACTTCCAACAGGGGCAACTCCTTACATTCTGAGAGCGTGGACATAGTCGAAAAAATACTACGCAAAATCAAAGACCCACTAGGTTGACACACCTAGGCAAAAATAAGGGCTTCCTGGCGAACCAAAAGGGTTCGGGCAAAACGAAGGGATGAAATGAAAAATATGTACACCCGGTAAGTCGAAAACCTGAAAAGGCGGCTTGGGCAAAAATGGGTATCCCGGTGGACTGAAAACCCGAAAGGGAGGTCCAGGCAAAAGTTAGGGATCAAAGCGTACGACTATGTTCCGGTATCTCATCACTTGTCTACCCGAAGATTTGTCAATCACCCACACAAGTATCCTCTTCCCTCATCTCCGAAGCAGGGGCAATAATGAGTTATCCAGACGATCCAATTGCTCTGTTAACCAAAGTACAGAGGAAGAATCAACATAAGGATGATTACCATCTACCTTTACAAATTCCAGATCATGGGTTAACATCCGAGACCAAACAGGACAATCATCCACTTAATCAAAATCATGCAACCCTACACCAGTTCCTTCTCAATTTTCAGGCGAAGTTTCACACGAACTTATCCACAAGTAACCTTACCCCGGTTCATCAAGAAGTTTTACACGAACTTATCCCGAAGCGACCTTACCCCGGTTCCTCCTAGAAATCTTACATGGATTTATCCCAAGGTAACCTAACCCCGGTTCCCCCAGAAGTCTCACATGGACTTACCTCAAGATAACCTCACCCCGGTTCATCAAGAAGTTTTACACAAACTTATCCTGCCGTAACCTAACCCCGGTTCCTCCAGAAGTCTTACATGGACCTATCTCAAGATGACCTAACCCCGGTTCATCAAGAAGTTTTACACAAACTTATCCTGCCGTAACCTAACCCCGGTTCCTCCAGAAGTCTTACATGGACCTCTCTCAAGATAACCTCACCCCGGTTCATCAAGAAGTTTTACACGAACTTATCCTGCGGCAACCTAACCCCGGTTCCCCCCGGAAGTCTTACATGGATTTAGCTCAAGATAACCTCACCCCGGTTCATCAAGAAGTTTTACATGAACTTACCTCACCAGGCAACCCTACACAGGTTCTCCTTCTCCGGACGTAGTTTTACACGAACACGACATCAAGCAACCCTACACCGGTTCTCTCTCTTCAAGATGCAGTTTTACATGGACTCGTCACCCAGAAACCCTACACAGGTTCTCCCTTTCCAAAAACGAAGTTTTACACGAACTCATCATCAAAGTAACCCTACACAGGTTCCTTCTCCATTTCAGATGCGGTTTTACATGAGCTCATCAGCAGGAAACCCTACATAGGTTCCCTCTTTCAACTTACAAAATTACAGTCCAAAATCTCCCCAGGAGAGTCCAACCCAGTATCCCCAGGAAAGTTGGAATTCATCTCCCCAAGCAGTAAGCTTATCCCCAGTAGATTCTGGAAGCTTATCCTCGCATAGCGAACGCGTCGTCCGACTTTATTTAAAGAGTTATTTCCTTAACAGGATATAACTGGGTTATCCTCAGCCAAAAGTCATGGAAAGAGCATCCCCGACGAAGTTCTCTTACCCCCAGCGAAGTCTGTCAGCACTTCCCATATAGCAAAGATATCCTCAGCAAGTTATTATCAACAACTCAGCAAAGTATCCCTCTCCCCACAGAGTATCACTCCCCAGCAAGGTCGCTAGAGTTTTTTTCTCCCCGCAGAATCTTCCATTTGCCAAGTTTATTCCTCAACGGAGTCATCTTCTCCCACCGGTATTCTTGCAGTTATCATCCCCAGCGGAAGCAAAATCTATTCTTCAGCGTCAGCCCAGGATATGACTTCCCGGCACCCGTCAAGGATTTACCTTCCTAGACGAAAGCATACATAAAACATCACATACATCATTATAGCATGCATAGACGCATCACATCATACAAATCTCATTTATGTTGAGAACATCATTGCTTGATCCATGTCATGCATTGCATATGACTGACCTTTACCTTTCAGGAAAGATGCAGTTGAAATTCTCAATCATATTTCAAGACCTAGACCGGTTCAGTTAATCAACTCTAAAGATTTCTTATCCAGTCCTAGGCCTTCTCTAGTCCAGCTAAATCGACTCCCAACAGATTTTTCTGATAAAGACTCAGTAGAAGTTATCCCAGATGTTTCCCTCTCCGACGGTGAGTGAGGTGATAGTCTCCTATGGTCCCCTCTCCGACGGTGAGTGAGGTGGTAATTCCTTTTTCAGATGTTTCCCTCTCCGACGGTGAGTGTGAGGTGATAGTCTCTTATGGTCCCCTCTCCGACGGTGAGTGAGGTGGTAATTCCTTTTTCAGATGTTTCCCTCTCCGACGGTGAGTGTGAGGTGATAGTCTCTTATGGTCCCCTCTCCGACGGTGAGTGAGGTGGTAATTCCTTTTTCAGATGTTTCCCTCTCCGACGGTGAGTGTGAGGTGATAGTCTCTTATGGTCCCCTCTCCGATGGTGAGTGAGGTGGTAAGTCCTTTTCAGATGTTTCCCTCTCTGACGGTGAGTGAGGTGATAGTCTCCTATGGTCCCCTCTCCGACGGTGAGTGAGGTGGTAATTCCTTTTCAGATGTTTCCCTCTCCGACGGTGAGTGAGGTGATAATCTCCTATGGTCCCCTCTCCGACGGTGAGTGAGGTGATATTTCCTTTCAGATTATAATTTCCTATAGTTCCCTCTCCGGCGGTGAGTGAGGTGAATCCCTTTCAGATCATAATTGCCTATGGTCCTCTTCCCGATACTGCAAAGATGGTAATTTCCGCTAAGATTTTTCTCAACGAGCGTTGTTGAAGGTAAAAGTCACCCAAGGTTCTCTTACCATTCATGCTAAGGTAGTAACCATCCCTGGTTCATTCATCATCTTGTGAAGCTCCAGACTCAGCTCCTGTAACCAGACAGGACATATCTATGCCAAGCATCTGAAATCAACTCCTGCAACGTGTCAGGTACTCATGTTTCTTTTGCAGGTATGCAGGTTCTCGCTAAGGAATCTCTTATGCGATCAACATCCAGATGGCATCTATAAGCCCATCACCCTATTCATCAATTCCCAAATGGCATCTGTAAGCCCATTCCATCATCACCGCTACTATATGAGCGCAAATTTCTGGGCACTCTAGTGTTCAATCATCTTCCACCTTCGGATTACGAAAGGCACGTCAGCCAATCTGCATCCTCAGGTCTAAGAAGATTGAACAGGGGAAACTGTTGTACCCCAAAATTTGCCCTCCCATATTCTTCAAGAAATTGCAAAGTCTAGTTGCAAAATTCCCCAAGGGTTGCACAGTGCAAAGGGCTCCTATACAGTCAAAACTAGGGTTTGTGTTCTGATCAAGAAAATGAAGTTTTCAAAGGTCCAATCAAGTCTCATATGCCTACAAATATGGTCAAGCATCCTCATATCAAGTTTCAAGACATTCAGCACAAAACTGCACAGTCAAAAACCCTAATTGCACTACAGTCAACTGTAGGGGCAAAATGGTCATTTGACAGTCAAAAGTTCAAATTTTTGATCAACATATCATTTTGAAGCCACAAACATCATTTGATCAATGCTTGATCATGATTCTCAAAATTTGGCTCAGAAAATCATCAAGATGCAAAAGTCTCCTTATTTGGACAGCTGAAAAAGTCAACTAAAATTGACCAGGGCATAACTTTCACATGGATTATCAGAAAAATTCCATCCAAAGCTCATTTTGAAGAGAAAGACATTTCCTACAACTCATCTTCATACTTCAAGTCCAAGAAATGCTCTCACAAAAAGTTATCAATTTCAACATTATAGGTCATTTTCAAAAGTCAACAAAAAGGGACTTTAATTCAAAGGCCATAACTTGATATTGGTAAATCAAAATGACATGGGACCAAATACATTGGTTAGAGGACTCAAATACCTTTCCAAAATGTCCAAGAACATGAGAAAAGCTTAAAAATTGAGCAAGTTATGCCTTGTGGAAGTTGGGAAATTTTTGGATATTTTGAAAAGTCAACATTGATTCAAATGACCTAAAAATGCTAATGGGCCCATTTTTCTTCCACAAATCATCATCCATAGCATATGCACGACTACTTGGCCCAAAGGGAAGTCTTTATTCATTTTTTATTTATTTATTTGAATTTTTATTTATAATAATTCATTTAAATCAAATTAAATATATGAAAAATGTCTAACCTAATTTTTTCAATCTTTTTGTGCACATTATATCATCAATAATTCGTGCACATCCCAACATGGAAAGATTTGGATTGATTGGCATGATTGAGAGCAAGAGAACACATGGAAAAGATTGAAAAAGATCTTAAGAAATCAAATTTCCAAAATCATGAATGCAAGAGATTTGGAGTGGTTTCTTTGACCTAATATGTTCAATACATAAGCATAAGCACAACCCTAATGCACAGGACACGCACAGCTGCTCAGAATACTCCATTGATAACCTAAAATTTTCTCAAAAAAAGTCAATACTGAAAACCACTTTTGAGGGCGATTCAAAGGATAATTCTTGTTCCATTAGTTTCCTCAAGGTCCCCTGAACGATTCTCAATCAAAAACACTCATCAAAGCCCAAGGAATTGGTATACAGAACCTGAGATATCTCATGAAATGGCATAATCGTATTCTCCAATCTAAGCATTTTTACAGCATTTTATTCATGGATTCATGTTCATTATGAAGTTCTGAAGCTAACCAATATATTTGATTGTATTTTTATGCGTTGTATACAAATATGCCATGTTTGATTTTTAGGGTTTACAGAGTTCTAAATTGGGGGTTTCTTGTTAAAGAAAAATTGGTCCTCCAGACCAAGACCATTCAATTCAGCGCATGGAGACGAAGAAGAAACACCCATCGCGCCCAATTTATGAATGTCTGAGCTCTAGTCGCTATTTTCTTGAAAAGGGCCTAAGGAAACATATGGAAACCGTTGCCTATGTTATTAGTATTTCAGAAAAATAAAAACAGAACGAAGAAGATGATGTGGTGGCGAGGCTTGATTGGTCTGTTTGAAAAATTCGCGCGCTACCCACTAACTCCTTTGTTTTCTCTTATAATATTTGTTGTTTATTTATATATCAAACGCGTTGAATTGGTCTAGTGACAGGCGATGGTGCTGGTAATATACAAGACCTGGGTTCGAGCCCCAGGTCTTCAATAATCCCCATATTATTTTTCCTCTAACGTTCATATGCAGCGCCTATGTTATGATCCATGATACACCACCATAATCCAAACGTCCACGCGTCTAACAAATCCAAATCAAAGGCTGGGATTGGAGAGCACCATACACCATGGTCAAAGCATGTACACGCTACCTGGAAAAAGTCAAAAAAGGCCAAATTTAATGGGCCAGATTACTGAATTACACCTCCATATTGGGGACTGACACCCCCCTGGTTTGCAATTCTCTTATTTTTCTTATGTTTTATTTTCAATTATTTTTTTATTCTCTTTATTGTTTTTGATTTAATTAATTATTTTTACAAAATATAAAAAAATGCCTAAAAATCAGAAAAGACAAAACATAATAAATATTTTATTTTAATATTTTCTCATAAATAAATGCATGTAAATAAGTTTAGTTTTAAATTAGGTTGCAATTTTAATTCTTTTCATAATAAAAATATATAAAATATAGAAATAGGTTTAATAAATGTTTTATTCCTTTTAATTTTTCTTTCTCATAATAATATTTATTTATTTTATTTATTTTCATAATTAAATTTGTATACAAAAATTAGGTTTAATTTAGGTTAAAAACTTCAATATTTTCTTAATAACTTAAAAATAATTTGAATCAGGTTTAGCATTTTATTTTAATTTTAATTAATTCTTTTTTTCATTAAATCTTAAAATACATAAAAATACCAAAAAAAAACAAAAACAATTTATTTTCTTAATTAATTAATTCATGTAATTTTAATATTTTGCAAAAGGGTCCAACGCCCTCGTTTCAATTTAATTTCGCATATTTATTTTATTTCGTTTAAATAATTATGTACCTCTCCCGAAGCCTTGTAATTACTTCTCGCACTTTTGATTCTTTTAATTTCTTTATTTTCTGTTAAATCGGGTCCTGGTTAATTTTGGCGATGTGGACTCGCGCCATTTGTAATAGCTTAGATTTACTTTTCCTCGCAACTTTTAACTGTTAAACAAAGCATGCAAGAATGAATGGCCTTAAATAAAAACAAACGCATAGATCACCCATAACCTGACAAGACAAAAATAAATGAAAACGACACATGAATCGCACACACCATCCCTAGGGTACGCCTCACTGTTGCCTTGCCTCGAAAGGTGATCGTCGAGTAGAGGATGTCTTAGTAAGTCCTCATGATCCGGGAACCTGGCATGAGGGTAGCTTCTAAGGTGTCTTCCCATTGCTCTGGTGATCACCATGTCCCGAACCTCGAATTGACCCGAACACCTCCAACGGTGGTGCTACCTACCTCTCAATGGTGGGATGGCACTACTTTAAAGGACATTTACACAGACGAATTCCTTAGGGTAGGTAGACGACTCAAGATACTTGCTCTAAATTTCAAAACAAAAAAAAATACTTTTCACACCAACACATTTTCAAAAAGCTTTCGAAAGCAATTTTTCAAACACTCTTGAGGACTGATACAAGAGTCGAACTGGAATTTTCAAAGAAACTTTTTAAACCCACAGTTGAAAAGCAAACAAACCATTTTTGAAAACACAATGAGCAAGTATCTAAGAGCCCATGGATAACCATGGATAGAAAGGGTGCTAACACCTTCCCTTTCTATAACCTACCTCCCGAACCGAGAGCAATCTCTATAAGGAATTTTTTGTGCTTTTGTCCTTTCCATTTGGAGAAAATAAAAGACGGTGGCGACTCTTGCTTCCGCGACATTTCGCGAACCAGCGTTAAACAGTCAGTTCCAGATCCACCGATCACAGCCAAACAAACACCAAGCCCATTAAATCTCTTCCCTTTTTTTTATTTCAAACTAACACCATTTTATTTCTATCACCTTATTTTCTTTTCATAACTTAATTCCTAATATTTTTTGTTAAACAAAATAATACATTAACTTCTCTTTGTAAAAAATTTACTAATACTTTTTATCACATTTGAAAGGCATAAATCTTAGATTTTATTAAGTCTAAACAATTTTCTCTTTAAAACTTTTTTTGCTTCATTAAACCTTGTACATAAAAACATTAACAAAAATACCTAAAAAATAGAATTTCTTTAAGATTAAATATTTATTTTCTTTAAAACTTTTGTTTATATAATATTAACAAAAACACAAAAATAAATAAATATACTTAACATTTATATCACTTGTAAATAATTATATACACTTTCACTAATACTTTTGATTCTCTTTTATCCTTATACTTGGTTATACTTTACTTTGAGAATGCGATTCGATTTGGTTGTAAATATTATTTGAACACTACTATCCTGATAAGACTCATCCCCATTTGTAAATATTCGTACCCCCATCCCCGGATACTTATTTGTAATAGCTTAGACTTTAAATTCCCGCAATTTATCGCTTTCTATATACTGTATAGTAATTAGGGTTTGTATGCGAAGATTCAAAATCAACCGCTAGATAACCTAATACAAGACAAATGCATGACAATCAATGCACAATTCACACTTGCACCCTTAGGGTAATCCCGCTCGTTGCCTTCCAAAATAGGCCATGTTGCATGTTGAGTGTCTTTGGCAAAACAAAAATAAATCAAATGATCATAGTCCCTCGATGACGCTTTCGAAGTTGCCTAAACAAAATGATCATAGTCCCTTCAAGAAAATTGCCAAAGACACTTGGCACTATTGCATTCATGGTCTAAACGATGACCCGCGCCCGTCCCGTTAACATCCTAACACAAGGTTGTTCACCAAATACAATGGTGAAACAACACTGTTAAAAGGGTTAAAACATAGGAAAGATCTTTGAGAAATTTAGGGGTAGACAACTCTTAGTTACTTGATCAAACTTGCAAAACACACTTGCCTACTTTCAAAACACACTCCACAACACAACTTTCAAAACAACTTTCAAAAACATTGAAATATCTTTTCAAAAAGACAAACACCTTTGTAAAACATTCGAGTAAAGAATTGTTACAACGGTTGCCTAGACAAGACATCTTTTTCAAAACATTTTCAAAACCACAAACACACAAAGCACCATTTCAAACAATTGAAAATCAAGGCAAGTGATCTAAAACAAGTAACTAAGAGCCCATGGATAACCATGGACGAAAAGGCCCTTTTCATAATCTACCCCCCCGAACCCACGAAAACATCTCAAAGGTTTTTCCTGTGCTTTTTAACCTTTCCTTTAGGATAAAATAAAAAGTCGGTGGCGACTCTTGCTAAACCGAACAAGTGCAAATACAAAACGCAAAACCTCAAGTCAGTTCTCCCACCGTATCACACAAGGCTTGCTGAACAAAGCTGGCCTAAGCTTTATTAGCACGATGAACACACCAACTTACTAAGCTCTCACATTGGAATTCTTAAGTTCCTACGCCTATCACACTCGCGATGATGCCGACGCACACCTAACGGGAGCCGCTCTATTTCGGATGTTCAACCGAGAGTACACACTCAGCCATGAAAATTTGAGCGACATATTTCATTTTCCCCGTGGGAATAATGTGCAATATCGCATTCCCCTGGAATTGGATTGGAATGGAAGTGCATACGCACTATGGGAGAGAATAACCGGTGAACCAAATGTTAATCCCGAAGCACGTTACGCCTCTCACATCCATAACCCGAACATTCGCTTCTTACACCGTGTTATGGCAAACACAGTATTTGGAAGGGAAAACAACAACAAAGTTAACACTAAAGAATTGTATGCTCTTCACTGTACCTTTTCACAAAACCTAAGTCTTAATCTCGTTACTTTAATGATGGCCCACATTCAAAACCTCATTACAAGAGACGGGACTACACCTTTTTGTATCGGAGGCATTGTCACCACAATCGCAATTCACCTGAACTGGGGGGAAAGGATTCAACTCCTACCTCCGCTACCAGCAGTTTATATGGATACTGATAACTATAGAGCTGGCCGCCTGATCAAAGTACGAGAAGCAGGAGGGTACTCTCTAATGGTTAAGAATGCAAAAGTTCGTAGCGTGATCATGCCAAATCATAATCATACTAATTTGGGAAATCCGGATAACTGGCTTTACAACCTGAACGCCCCAGAACCCGAAGAAAATGAGCAAGGAAATCAAGGTGAGGCCAACAACGCTGCCGCTGATGAAATCGAAGAAGAATTATAGCAACAAGAGCCCCAACCACAACAAGCCAACAATCCTGCCACCATCGACGCAATCTATGCCGCAATAATGCAGCAAAACCAGCTGTCCACTCAATGTTACCAGAGCCTCGAGACGCGCCAAATCGAGATGATGACTCTCATGCAACAAATGCAGAAGGACCAAAACGACTACACTCACAGGCATGATCAGAGTATGCTGGAATTCACCACAGGAATGACGGAAGATATGCGAGCCTTAACACTTCGTGTTGACAACTTGCATAACATCATATCTCAGAGAGACGGAGGCGAATCTTCCAGACACGATGGGCAAGCACGTCGAAGAGCGAGGACATGTGGCCGATTCCGAAGACAAGAGGAGGAAGAATGATTATCCAGTTTCCATTTCCCCTTTCCATCTTCTTTCAATACATTGAGGACAATGTATGATTCAAGTATGGGGGAGGAAGTATTTCCCTTTTCCTAGTAATTTTTATTTTTCTTTGTAATTTCCCTTCCGTTATCTTTATTTCAATAAAAATTTTCTTTTATCTATTAAAGCAATTTGTGTTCTTTTAGACTCCCCTTTCTTTTTTGAGCCCTATAAAAAAAATTTCGACTCACTCGATAAGTACATAGACTTCAAGATCTCTAATCGTCAGGAATTGGGGCAAGATTAAGCGAAATTTCTACCGTCTAGACACTCTACAACCCCAGAGTATGATAGATCAGTTCAAGTACCTATTATTCCAACACCCTGAGTAGTTTATATTAGCAGTCAGCACCGTCTTAAACACAAACTACGCAGGAAGTCGATGAATATAAGTGGATGATATAATATTTCAGCAAAATGTTGCAAGGAAACACACAAATTAAATTGGACGATCCCTACCCGATCGCCTAATCCAAAGGATTTAAACCTTATAAAGTAACATGAAAATTCATTTGGTGGATGGTTCAGGAGCATCTGGTACTGTACTCGGTAGGGCAGATTACGGTCTGATCCCCCGTATCCAACCATTGAATTGAAAGAGGTTGCCACATTACTGTGCCAGAAACCTCTAAAGTTTAAAAGGATCATAACCACTAACCGACTGTTCTGCTATGTGCATGTAAAGATAAAGGGCTTAATGTGATTGCGCTAGAATGAAAAGGGCAAAACAAGACAAATACTCGAGGTAGGCTATGATAGGACCTGTAACTAGTTTACATAAAATGGGACTGTCTAGTGTCATTGACGTAGTACTGGAGCATGAATCGAGCCATCGATTTTCTGACAAAAACACAATGCAGCTATATATTAGTCGATCCGAGTCATAACCATCAATCGTACTTAGCATTTGCCTGAGGACAAGCAAACTTTAAGTATGGGGGAGTTTGATGACACACAAATATGTGATATTTCTGGCTTGATATACATAAAATATTTCTCATACTTTAGTTTAAATTAAATTATTTTATAGGTATTATGCAGGTATTTTTCTATTTTTGTAGATATGCATTAAGCTGAACACTTTGGAAGAAATGAAGAAAAAAAGAGGTGCAAAACTAGAAAAAAGGCCAAAGGAGAAGAAATAAGCTCAAGCCCATTAAGCATATGAGCACGTGGCCCATCTTGAAGAAGACCTTGACGATCGTCAAGGAGATGTGCCGAACGTCACGCATTGAGAATGACCAAGTGACTATCGTCACTTGGATGTGACTATCGTCACTTGGATGTGACGAACGTCACAAGGCCACTTACCCCACTCTCTTCGCATCCAACGGACAGAAACGCATTCAAAGCCAATCCAGCGACTACCTATATTATCTGACCCACTCAGTCAAAGCACCAAGGAACGTAACAAATTAATGGCCCTATTATTTCTCAAAGGAAGAAATAAATTGTTCCTACATTCTCGAGAACAACTGATCACGCAAGACTTATAAATAGAGCCTGAGACCACAATAGAAAGTGTTCTTCTTTTTGGGCAAAAACTTTGGATATTTTATATTTACTTTGAGCAAATATTCCTTTCAGCATTATTTTCTTTCCCAATTATTTCTATATTCCTTTCAGCATTATTTTCTTTGTACGGTTAAATATATTCTCCGATCGAAGCAAAGCCTACAATTTATGCAGGAGTGCTTATATCTTCAGAATTATTACCATGTTTATGTTTACGAATTCTTATTTCTTTTTAATCAATATAATTGTGTTTATTTTCGTTTGTCTCTTAAGTTATTCTGTGATTTGGTCTGATACTATGTTAGGCTAGAATTCCTATACCGGTATGTAAAGTCACTCAACCAAGGGAACGAGTAACTTAGTTGGGATTATTTTTTTACTACAAAACTTTCTTTTCTGGCCTAAGTTACTATTTTTAATCATTAAATTGTTTTTTTACGGAAGTAAAAAACAGATAGAGGTTAGGGTCAACAAAGCGGAAGTTTGAGATCTTTTAACTAGACAGTAGTAATTAGGCATTGGCTTAAAATACAGCGGAAGCACTTTAAAGTTAATTAAGATTTTATTTAGTTTTCAAAGAGTGTTTTTAACTCCTACGGGATGGCGGAAGCGTACGTTAGGACTTAACTGCGTAGCCTAGATCAACAAAATGACAGTGTGAGACGAGGGTTTTTAAACTAAATAAGTTTTACTGAAAGCTGTTTTGAAAATATAAAGACACCCAACAGGTCGCTAGTTCCCGAGGTTCGACTATTGCATACTGGTAATTACGCTCATTGATTATTAAAAATCCAACTTAATTTAGTATTTAGTTTTCCCTACAACCCAATCAAATATTCATTAGATTTAGATTTGCAAAGTAACAATAGAAGACGGTAGATCAATTCATTAGTCTCTGTGGTTCGATATCTTTTAAAAATACACGATAAGACTGTGCACTTGCAGTCCGAATCATTGGATACATAAGTATAATCCCGATCAGAAAGTTTGTATGATGATTGAGAATGAAGATTCTGAAAAGAGTTTGGAGAAAGAAAGCTTGAAATAGTGGAATTGATTTTCAAATTTCATGCTTCGAGTGAGACTTTGGCAGGGTGATTAATGTTGTTTAAATCTTGGGAAATGAATGGAGAATGATCCTTTATTTATAGGAGAGTAAATGGTGAGCTTGTACGTGCGAAATGGATTGGAAATCATTGAAATCGTGTGAAGCCCGGAGGTGAGAAATGTGTGACTTGAACTTGCTCAAAACTCAGCTGATTCTTATGTTTCAAGGCTCTAATCATGCTTTGCAACTTTCTTAATCATGTTTAAGTTAAAAACGCGCAACAAATTGGTCATTAGAAGTCACATTATGCAATTTAAAATTTGACTTGGTGAGAAAATTCCAATTTCAAGGTGTCATCTTTGAATCCATGGTGCAAACACCTCAGGAGGCTTTAGGGATTCATTCTTGATGCATTTGAAATACAACATCACACTCTTCATATTGTGCGAAGAAAGTATTAATTTGGACAATTGAGCTAGTAGTTGTGTCCTTTTGAAATCGTGAAAAAGAAACTGATTTTGGTACTTAGAAAAATTTCTAAGTGTTGAGCTTCATAATGACCTATAATATTTTGCAAACTTACAAGCCCTTCCCCTAAAAATTAGCTATTGATTCTTTAAGATGAAATGGAGTAGACTCTTTTAGTGGAATCATGGAATTTGAGTCACTCAAAAATCATAAAAAACGAGAGGGTTATGACTTTTGGAAGTTGGTGAAAGATTCTTGAGAAATCCACAAATGACCTAAAATGTTTTCACCAAGTACATAACTTCCCACACCCTTTTAGATCTTGATCTTTGAATAAAAGTTGTAGTAGACATTCTCAATTTCACTGTGAAAAAAGAATGAGCTCAAGGAGATGAAAATTGATCATGTCATGATCCTTTCAAGTCAAGTCAGATAACTCAAGAGCTTTTTCAAAGGACTTGTAATCTTCTTCCAACTTTAATGATCTTCCATTCAAAACTGACTTTAGATTCTTGAAGAAACGTTGTTAAGGACTCTTTAAAGATAATCATGGATTTAGAATCAACTCAAAATCTCAAAAATTGAGCAAGATACGGTCTTTAGAATTCAACCAACCCTTACTTAGAAAGTACAAAAGTAACTTGTAACCCCTTTCAACTTTTGATGATTTTCCTTGCACAATTGGATCTTGTCATGTGAAGAGAAGTTGTTGTAGATGATGATAAGAATCCATATAAAAAAATATCCACTTAAAAATATTGAAAATTGAGAGAGTTATGTACTTGTGATCATAGAACCAAGGACTTGTGCAAATTAGGTCAAACTACTTGAATCAACTTTGCATCTTTTGAACTTTCCTTGCAAACTAAGGCATGATGAATCACATTAGACCTTGAAAGGATGTTATTTTGAATCACTCTTAATGGTAGAGCTTATATCCCAATGAAACTTGTTGAAGAATGCATGGAAATAAACACATATACATATGAATATTATTGATAAATCCAACCACTCTCTTTGAGACAAATTTGATCTATGAAGTTGAGAGTACTCTTTAGACCAAAGAATTTTAATGCCATAACCATAGCCTTGAACTTTAAGCTTTTGAAATCTATTGAATAACCTTTTGGAAGAGGATTAACCTTCAAAACCCTAGGTTAGGTAGTGATATGGATGTAATTATGTTAACACCTACAATATAAACATCAAGGAAACATATGCACATACTTGTAATGTTAGTAACCATAAGATACATATATACAAGATACACAATTCAATGTGATTGGTGTTCCCTCAAGGACAAACTTAAATAAAGGAGAGAGTAAAAGAGAGAACCAAACCTAATGTGTTATCTTGGTGCATTATGATGATGTGAGATGATAGAGGATATTAGGGGCAAAAATTGGGGTATAACAGCTGCCCTTATTTAACTGTCTTCTATCTGGAGACACGAAGGTTAAAAAAACCTATTTTTGGCCCAAAGATGCCATGGAATGTTTATGATTATGAATGTAAAAGACCAACTTCACGTGCGAAACAAGACACCACCGGGGAGGAAAACATTATACAGACAGACTAAAAAACGAGAGTTCAAACAGGAAAATAAATCACTGGAGAACAAAACGACTTTGGGGGTAACTATGAATAGGCAAAGCCAACATCACAATTAAGAAAACAAAATACAGAGTAAGAATTTTAAATGGGGAATTCTTGACAATGCAAATAGCAAGCTAACAAGAAGGTAAACTTTTACCAACTTGGCCAGGAAAAGAAAAATTGACTCCATTAGAGAAAATCCAACTTTACTGGGGAAAGAAGACTCAACTCTACTGGGGTAAAGCTCAAGGAGGAGATAATGGTAATAATATCTCAATAAAGGAGGGTAAAACAATAGAACACGTTGTCTTAACACAATACGGTGAACTACTAACTCATTGAGAAGGTAGAAAAAAAGAGAACAATACACACACAATGGATGGTGAACTAACCACCAAAAGACGAGGGTAGAAAAAAGTCATCGAGTAATAGTAAACATCACCTCAACGTGAGCAGAAATATATACCATAATCACAAGTTTCCCAAAGTTCTGGAATTCCACCTAGAACGGGTCTCAACTTCTTCTTTAACCAAGATGTTATATGATCGGTCACCAATTCTACTAGTTTTCATCTATCTATTCGGCATGAATCCACGAAAATCGGTAACACTTTGGTTCTTTTGACTATTGTTTTTATAGATTTTTAACTTTTCCATTTTTACTTTTTTGCAATATTTTTAGTATACATTTATATCTTTTTGTCGCACTTGATGTGTTTTTTTTGTAGTGGTTTTTGTTGTCAGATTCAAGCAAAAAGCTCAATGGTATCGCGCGAAGAAAATGGGAGTCCTGATGGTGAGAAGAAGAATTTTGGAGCTACAAGGGTCCTGACACGGCCACCCGTGTCACCTGACACCCTCCGTGTCAAGAGATGATACACAACATACAGTTTGGGTGAAGATATAGAGGTTGACACTGGTGTCCGTCTCACGCGACACGACCTGTGTCACAACACCTGCATGAAGCGTGTCAGGAAGAAGTAGACAGAAGCTGACACGGGCGCCCGTGTCACACGACACGGCCCATGTCAAAATACCTGATGGAAAGCGTGACACGAAGCAAGAAGAAGAGGATGATATCGGTGCCTGTGTCGCATGACATGGCCCGTGTTGGTCAAAATGCCAAGATGTCTTGTTTTTGGAGTTTTAAGTGGATTGGAGCATAAAAGGTATTTTGGACATTTCGGCATAGCTGAGGAATGACGTAATAGTATTTAAACCTATTTCTATGAAGAAAATCGGTACCTTTTGAATGATTGAAGAATTGCATGCTGAAGGAGTGAGTTTGAAGAGTTTTAGAGACGGAGAATATTTCAGGCGCGAAAGCAATTGAAGATCGACAACTCCAACTTTTTGTAATGTTTAACTCTATTATTATTGTTGTAGTTCTTTTGAATTCTATGAGAGGCTAAACCCCCTAATGTTAGGGGGTCCCTGATTGGCATCACTATGATACTGGTCTGTTTGTTTTATCAACACATTAGTTATTTTTCATCAATTTGATTGTTTCAGATTATAATATTATTTTTCCCTATCGGACCAATAGGGTTTACTTTACTTAACACAATAGAACTGGACCGTCGTGTTAGGATTTTCTGAAATAATTATATTATAGACGATTGCACCTAAGACTAGGGTAATCCTATAATAACCAAATAATTTCTTGATAACCAAATGCTTGACTTCTTAACTAATTTGAATGGACATTGAAATTAGGGGAGAAGACAAAGGTTTTTCACTAAGGACTTAGGGAAGAATAATCTTAAGAATTGATAATTGAGGTTAATGAACTTGTTGAAAAGATCAAGAGTGAAGGTCATCAGATGGAAAATCATACACTGCCCCCTAGCATGTTTCTTCTTATTATAAAAAGTCACAGTTTATTTTCTACTCATTACTATTTTGTTAAAGTTAAATCCCTAATCTAAACTCACCATATTATTTTTGTTTAATTGAACCATGTATTCAACTAGGTAGTCTTACGCAGTCCTCGACATCGATATCTTGGGAAATTCCCACTATTACTACATCGTGAAAACAATACACTTACTATTTTTTCGATCAAGTTTTTGGCGTCATTGCCAGAGACTTCCAAAATACAGAGTTAATCGTGGTTTAATTGAAATTTTGTTGCTCTGCAATTAAAATTTTATTTCTTTGTCATTATTATTTTTTTAATATTACTAAATTTTGTCTAATCTTTTATGCAGAAAAGGCCTCAGATGAATTTCCTTTTGACGCGGAAGTTGAAAGAACTTTTCACAAAAGGCGAAGAGAAGCGAGTTTAGCTAGATTAGCATCCGAAGAAGGACATAATCCAGAGCATTTTGATTCTGATTTAGAACACCTTTCAGAACATAAAGAGATAGATTCTGGGCCAGCAGTTATGCCCAGAAATCCACCTGTGAGATTACATGGTGACTATGGTGGAACGAATGCACCAGCTGGTCGAATAACTATTGTGAACCAACTGGTGAATGTACCAAATTTTCAGCTTCATCCCAACACTATAACTCAGATTGAGAGGAGATCCTTCTCTGGAAGGGTTAATGAGGATCCAAATTTCTGACAATGAGCACCACTTTGAAGATAGATGGACATACCGATGAGAAGAAAAAGTTAAGGATGTTCCCGTTCACTTTAGATGATGAGGCTGAAGAGTGGTTTTATTCCCTGCCAGCTGGTAAGATTATTTCTTGGGAAGAAATGGAAAAAGCATTCCTGAATGAGTACTTTCTAGCATTAGTATTTATGAGAAAAAGATATGAGATCCTAAATTTCAAGCAGAAAGAAGGTGAGTCACTAGGAGATTCTTATAAAAGATTCAAAAGACTCCTTGTGGCGTGTCCCACTCATAATTTGGATCAGGCTGAGCAGATGCAGATGTTTGTGAATGGCCTTAGGATAAAAACCAAACAGTTATTTGACACAACAACTAGTGGCTCATCTATTTCTTCAACAGCCACTGGTATCAAAAAGATAATATGAGCCATTGCTGCGAATGAGCATTTGAAGTTATATGACAGGGTTACAAGAAAACTAAAGGGAGTAATTAATTTGAAGTTGGAAGCCAACAAGAAGATAAAAATGGAAGAAACAATTGCTGCAGAAGTAAAAAGGAAGCTGAAGGCGATGAGTGTCAATACACAACAAGTGGCTCAAATTCAACAAGTTCAAAATTCTATTTGTGAAATTTGTGGTGGACCACACTTGATTGTGCATTGTCTTGCAACTGCTCAACAAATTGAAGATATCAAATTCCTAAAGCAGAATAACCCTTATTCTAACACCTATAGTCCCGGGTGGAACAATCATTCAAATTTTGCCTGGAGGGATCAAAAAGGAAATACTCAGCAGTAGAAGCAAAGACAATACCAAAATCAGTATCAACAACAACAACAGTAAGCTCCGAAGAAAGCAGATTGGGAGTTAGCAATTGAAAAGATGGCAGCTCATAATATTCAGTTTCAAGAAGAGACAAGGAACAATCAGAAGAACACTTCTGCTTCAATTAAAATCTCGAAGTCCATATGGGACAAATAGCATAACAGCTAGCGAATGCTCAAGCACCTGGAACTTTACCTGGAGGAACTGTTATAAATCCAAGAGAAAATCACAGTGCGAATGCAATTGTGACCCGAAAAGGTACGTTTACTGGAAATGTCAAAAAGAAGGGAATAAAAGAAGAAGGCTTATTAGAAGTGGATCTATAAATAAGAGAAGATCTGAAGCAAGCTGAGGAAGTTGTCATACGTCCAGTTGTAGAGAAGGAAACGCAGAAAGATCCTAAGAAAAAATCATTCTCCCTTATCCTACAAGAGCAAGGAATAAATATATTAATGAGAAAAAATTTGAGAAAATTTTGGAATTGTTCAAGAAACTTGAGATTAACATTCATTTTGCTGAAGCGCTGGAACAAATACCTATCTATGCCAAATTCATGAAGGACATCATATACATGAAATGCTCAATCGAGACTGAGCCGATAATGCTAACTAAAACATGTAGTGCTATTTTGCAGGGTCTTAAAATTCGTGTGAAGAAGAAAGCTCGAGGTGCGGCTACTATTCCTTGCACCATTGGGGATAGGTCATTCAAGAAGGCACTTATTGATTTGGGGGTAAGTGTAAGCCTGATGCCACTTTTAACTTTTAAGAAGCTTGAACTCGGAGAGGTGCAGGACGCTCGTATGACGCTTCAGTTTACAGATCATTCAGTAAAAAGACCATATGGTATCACTACAGATGTTCTTGTGAAGATTGAAAAGTTTGTGTTCCCTGTTGATTTCGTGGTTCTTGAAATGCCAGAAGATGAAGAAATACCATTAATTATGGGAAGACCTTTTCTAGAAACGGGAATATGTATGATAGATATTGAGGAAGGTTCCGTGACCCTCAAGGTCTATGATGAGAAGCTAAAAATTAATGTGCGAGAAACCATGAAATTCAAAGATGACGAAAATACAAGTAAAATTATTGAAGTGTTGGACACAATGTTCATTGACTCAGTTCAAAGAAAAATTCTTGAATTACCTCTTGAGAGAGTTCTTAGCTTGTCAATTTTTGAAAGCAATGAGGTAATATATGAGAAAGAATCTGAAGTGCTAGCTATGTTTGAAGTAGAAACTCCGTGGAATAGATCAAAACCATAACAGTGGGAAGATTTAAGACCACCACAATATCCTGAACAAAAAAAGAGGTGAAAAAGGGAACAAAGTTGAAACAAATGCCTGAAAATATCAAGTATATCTTTCTTGACACTGATGAGAAATGTCCAGCTATTATCAACTCTATCTTAAAAGAAGTCCAGGAAGACCAACTCATCAAAATGCTCAATAAATACAAGGGTGCTATCGGATGGGTCATTGAAGATTTGAAAGGTATTAGTCCCACAGTTTGCATGTACAAGATATTGATGGAAGATAATCAGAAACCTGTTGTCCAGCCTCAAAGAAGACTCAATCCTGCTATGAAAGAAGTATCCAAAAAGAGGTTGTGAAGTTGTTGTATGAGGGTCTTATTTACCCTATATCCGACAGTGCATGGGTGAGTCCGGTTCATGTGGTACCTAAGAAGGGAGGGAAAACTGTCATAAAAAACGAGAAGAATGAATTAATTCCTATCAGAATTGTTACAGGTTGGAGAGTGTGCATAGATTACCGAAGATTGAATACTTCTACAAGAAAAGACCATTTTCCCTTACCATTCATTGACCAAATGTTGGAAAGGTTAGTCGATCATGATTACTACTGTTTTCTTGTTGGGTATTCGGGATACAATCAGATTGCGGTAACTCCAGAAGCTCAAGAGAAGACTGCATTCACATGCCCTTATGGTATTTTCACATATAGGAGAATGCCATTTTGGTTGTGTAATGCACCTGCTACTTTTTAGAGATGTATGACCTCCATATTCGCTGACATGCTTGAAAATCATATGGAAGTGTTTATGAATGATTTTTCTGTCTTCGGATCTTCTTTTGAGAATTGCTTGAAAAACTTATCTCTGGTGTTAGAAAAATGTCAACAAACCAATTTGATTTTAAATTGGGAGAAGTGTCATTTTATGTTGCGTGAAAGTATAGTGTTGGGTCACAAAATTCCACATAAGGGAATTGAAGTTGACAAAGCCAGAGTGGAGGTGATAGCAAATTTACCCCCACTAGTGAATGAGAAAGGAACAAGAAGTTTCTTAAGACATGCAAGGTTTTATTGTAGGTTCATAAGAGATTTTTCTAAGATCTTGAAGCCTCTCACTAGTCTTCTGGTGAAGGATACACAATTTCTTTTCGATAAAAAGTGTGGTGAAACATTAAAGAATAAGTTAGTGTCTGCCACGATAGTAATTTCTGTTGATTGGTCTCTGCCCTTTGAAATCATATGTGATGCAAGTGATATAGCAGTAGGGGCAGTTCTAGGACAGAGAAGAGAAAAGCTCTTGCATGTGATCTACTAGGAAAGCCATGTGTTAAATCTAGCTTAGATGAACTATGCAACCACCAAAAAGGAATTGTTAGCAGTGGTGTACGCTTTTGACAAATTCAGGTCTTACCTGTTGGGTTCGAAGGTAATTGTTTATACTGACCATGCTGCTTTGAAATATATTTTTTCTAAACAAGAATCGAAACCAAGGCTGTTGAGGTGGATCTTACTCATGCAAGAGTTTGATATAGAGATTCAAGACAAAAAGGGATGTGAAAACACCATTGCTGATCACTTATCTAAAATATCGCCAATAGAAGAAACAAAGGAGAATCACCCAATCAAGGATGAGTTTGTTGACGAACGAATCCTAGCAGTGATTGGTGCTCTATGGTTCGCAGAATATGCGAACTATCTGGTAGGAGGAATAATACATAATGATTTTAACTCTAACAAAAAGAAAAAGGTCTTACATGATTGTAGGCTTTATTTGTGGGACAAACCATTCTTGTACAAAAGGGGAATAGACGGATTGATTAGAAGGTGTGTCCCAGAGGAAGAACATATGACTCAGAATATGGAGGACATTTTAGTGGAGATCGAACAACTGCAAAAGTCCTCTAGTTTGGGTTATTCTGGCTAACTCTATTTAAAGACGCTCAAAGTATTATGAAGGAATGTGACCAATGTCAGAGGACGGGTATCATTTCAAAAAGGAACCAGATGCCTTAGAATGCCATGTTAGAGGTAGAACTGTTTGATGTGTGGGGAATAGACTTTATGGGACCGTTTCCACCCTTTTTTGGAAAGCATTACATTATGGTTGCAGTTGATTATGTGTCAAAGTGGGTGGAAGTTGTTGCATTACCCACAAATGATTCTAAAGTGGTGGTCAATTTCCTCAAAAATAACATTTTCTCTAGGTTTGGAGTACCGAGGGCTCTTATCAATGATGAGGGTACCCACTTCTTAAAAAAATTGATGGAGAATCTATTGAAGAAATATGATGTGAAGCACAAGATTGCCACCCCTTATCACCCTCAGACAAGTGGACAGGTGGAAGTGTCTAACAGGAAGATAAAACAGATTCTGGAGAAAACTGTCAGCGCTTCTCGGATAGATTGGGCTATAAAGCTGGAGGGTGTACTTTGGGCATACAGAACTGCGTTCAAGACCCCTATAGGTATGTCACCCTATCGACTAGTTTACGGTAAAGCATGTCATTTATCGCTCGAGCTCGAGCATAGATCTTTTTGGGCTACCAAGTTGTGATCTTTTGAAAGCTAGTGAATCCCGAACTCTTCAACTTCATGAGTTAGAAGAGTTCAGGAATCGAGCTTATGAGAATGCCAAGATATATAAAGAACAAACCAAAAACTGGCATGATCAGAGGATCCTAAGGAAGGAATTTTGGGAAGGGCAGATGGTTTTGTTGTTCAACTCCAGGTTGAAGCTGTTTCCTGGAAAGTTAAAATCCAGATGGTCCGGACCGTTTGTGGTGCACAAAGTGTTTCCCCATGGAGCCATAGAGTTGAAAAATCAAGCCAATGGGGATACATTTTAAGTTAATGGACAAAGATTAAAGTAGTATTACACTGAGCAAGCAGGTGGGATGATTGATAATGTCTTCCTTAAATGGTAAGATGGATGACCGTCAAGCCATGCGATGTTAAACAAAGCGCTGCGTGGGAGGCGACCCACGGGTTTAATTTCTAATTATTTGTATTGTTTTCTTAATGTATTACAGGTTTTCTTTTCTGACAAAGAGTGAAGTAGTCGCATGTAGGCAATAAAAGGGGGACAAAGACAAAGGAAGAAGTGGACTTAACAGGGTCTGACACGGCCATGTCACGGGACACGACCTGTGTCAGCCCAAGAGGCACGAGGGATGATAAAGCAACAACGCCTGACATGGCCAGTCGTGTCACGGGACACGGCCCGTGTCAAGAAAGCTAGAATTTTCGGTTAAAATGAACGCTAGGAGAAAGAGCCTGACATGGCCAGTCGTGTCACAGGACACGGCCCGTGTCAGGAAATTTGGAAATTTTTGACGTAATACGGTAGGAGAACTAACTTTTGGTTTTGCATTTTATCGGAAATATTACAGATAGCAAGAGTCACCACCGACTTTTCTTTTATCCAATAAAGGAAAGGGTGAAAAGAACAGAAAAGACCTTTGATAATTTTCTTGAGTTCGGGAGGTAGGTTATGAAAGGGAAGGTGTTAGCACCCTTTTCATCCGAAGTTATCTACGGGCTCTTAATTGCTAGCTCACTTTGAAACGCTTTGTGTTTGTGCATGTTTGAAAATATTTTGAAAACGCCTAAGTGCGGCAATTTTGTAATGATTCTCGTATCGCTGAGAATGTATACAAAATGTTTGTTTTAAAAATATTTATTGGATGGAAGTGTTTGTTTTGGAAATTGTTTTTAAAATGTAAATGTAAGGAAGTCTGCTTTATAATAACCCTTGTATTAGTCCTCAAGAGTGTTTATAAAACATTTTGAAAGTAGTTGTTTTGAAAGTGTGAAGTGTAAATTTTGTTTTAGTTTGTGAGCAAACGATTACGAGCAATCTACCTACTCAAAAAGTCTTTGTTCTTTTCCTCCTCCTTTAGGTAGTGATAACCTACCATTAGTTAGTAGAGAGCCTTAATATTGGATGTGAGGGACAGGCGTGGGTTGTCGTACAGTCATAGAAGGCAACTTGTAAGGCGCTTTAGCAATTGTCGTAAAGGACTAAGATCATTTACCAAAGGCAACATCGAAGGGTCATCGAGGGACTACGATCTTTTAACCGAGGGTCTTTCCTAAACAATCTCACGTTCGAGGGACATGACTGTTTTTACCCGAGGAAACAAGTGAGGTTATCCTAGAGGTGCGTGTGTGCGAAGTGTTTTGATTTCAAGTATTTGTCTTTGAGATTAGGTTTTCTATTGTTTTTTAATCTTGTCATACAAACGCTAATTACTATCAGTAATAAGGAAACAGTAAATTGTGGAAATTAAATGTCCTACGCTATTACAACGCTTCGGGGATGGGGGTACAAGTTTATGAATGGGGGGGGGGGAGCAATAAACCATAATTATCTATTACAGACCATAAGCAATTACATAATTGGAAAAATGCAAAATAATAAAATACGCAAAGATGTAAAATAAAGAAAAGAGAAAGGAAATCATTTTTTGTGATTTTTTTTATAGAGAAAAAAGGTTTGATGATTAACCTAATTATTAATTGATTTTTATTGAAAAGGTATTTAATTTAAACCTATAATAAGAAAAACCCCAAGTTATATTTAATTAAAAAAGTTTAATAATAAAAATAAAAAGGTAATTAATTTCATTAATTAGAAGGCAGGTTAATTTAATCAAACAAAACCTAAGTCTAAATTAATTTTAATTTAAAAAAGAAACTAATTGCTAGAAAATTATTTTTGATGTTTTATTTAGAAAAATATATATTCTAATTCTAATTATTTTGCAAATTAATAAAACAAAGTGATTTAAATTAAATTTATTTTAAAAATTAAATTAAAAAACTTAAATCTAATTTTTTAAATAAAAATTATATTTTTTGTATTTTAATTAAATGAAATAAACAAATAAAAGTAAAGAAAATAAAATATAAAAAAATATTGGGCCTGGCGTTTGTAAAAGGAAATTGGGGGTGAAAAAAATGTTAGGCCCAATAACACTTTTTGCTTGAAGTAGAAAATAAAATAAAAATAGAATGGGCCTGCATTGTGAAAGTAATTTGGGGGGTGTGAAAAATAAATTGTTGAACCCAATTTGACAAAGCTCACAACCTGTGATGGATTCAGTGTGGACCATTCCTTGAGGGCATAACATGGGGAGCATGGCCTGGGGCGCTTGATTTAGATGAAGGTGATCCAAGGATGATCTGATGGTGATGAAGAGAGGTGCACCATGCGCATTTTGAAATTGTTTGTATTGAATCTGCAAAACCAAATAATGTGAAAAATAAAAGGGTACCACTGGGCTCGAACCCTGGTCCCTATAGTTAACGCGCGCTTGTTTTACCACTGGAGTGGCTGTTTAATTCGGTCATTATACAACAACCACTAAATATATTATTAACTCATTTTTTAAATTTGAAATTCCCACTTCTTCTTCTTCCTTGCACCAGCAATAACAATAACAATAACATTTTTGAACTTTTGTAAAAGCTTCATTTCTCAACCAAATGGAAAGATATAAACATCAAACTTGCTTGAATTTTAACCACGAATCCAACCATATAACTTTCAAAAGCTATAAATCAATGGTTAAAATGAATTTTTCT
Organism: Vicia faba; assembly: GCA_948472305.1. Taxonomy (NCBI): domain Eukaryota; kingdom Viridiplantae; phylum Streptophyta; class Magnoliopsida; order Fabales; family Fabaceae; genus Vicia; species Vicia faba. The sequence goes on along the minus strand of OX451740.1, from coordinate 482,452,843 downwards.
CAGTACGAAATTAAAACCCTAATGGTTCGGAAATTTCAGTTCCAAAACTCTCACCACACAGTTCATTAAAATGAAAATTAAGGATATGGTTAGCTTCATAGACATGATATCTACATTTTATCTTTTGAAAATATATGGAAATGATGCTTAAATGAAGATACCACAATTTGGAAAACTTACCTCTTGAAGTGCAAACTCAGAACACGTATGGGGGCTTCCAGGTGCAATATGATGATTGATTAAGCTTCCTTGGACCTCCCTGAAGCTATTCAAATCCTAACTTTATGTTGAAAGTTACTGAATCACTCCAACCAAGTCAAGTTGCAATGATGAAAAGTAAAAATGGTGGTCGATGAATATGATGTTACAGTGAGGAAACAAGGGTATGGATGAGTTATATATGATGTATATGAAGTGTTTGAATGATTGGTTTGGACAAAAGTTATAAGGTTTGAGAGATTCGAAGATTTGGACTTCAAAGCTAAAAAATATAGGTTTTGTGTACCATTCTGACTTGGGAGAGTTTGAGAGGGTTAGAGGGCTTGTGAACTCATATGTTAGCTTGTAAATAACCTCTCTATTTATAGAGAAAAGATTTAAGGACAAGAGCTGATCAGGTTTGCAAGTTATGGAGTTATGGCTTGGTTGGATTGTAATTGAAGGTACATGAGTGTAATACGGTGGGAGAACCGACTGTTATACTGGTTTTGCATTTCTATTCGCAAATGTTGCAGTAAGCAAGAGTCGTCACCGACTTTTCTTTTATCCAACCAAGGAAAGGGTGAAAAGAATAGAAAAATACCTTTCGAGATTATTTCTGAGTAAGGGGGGTAGATTATGGAAAGGGAAGGTGTTAGCACCCTTTCCATCCGTAGTTATCTACGGGCTCTTAGATGCTTAGCTCATTTTGAAATACCTTGTGCTTTGTGTGTTTTGAAAAGTAGTTTTTGAAAGTGCCTTAGTGCGGAGAACTTTGTAATTTTTCTCGGAATGGTAGAGAACGTATACAAAGTGTTTCAAAATGTTTTCGAAAGAAGTTTTGTGTAAGTGTAAAAATTTGTTTTGTTTTGAGCAAGCATCTAAGAACTATCTACTATACTCGAAAGGTTGTTCTTTTCCTCTTTTCCTTTAGATAGTGATATCCTACTATTAGTGAGTAGGTATCCTTAATCGTTGGATGTTTGAGGAACATTCGAAGGGACGTTTATACAGTCACAAAGGAAACTGGGCAAGAAACTTTAGTAACTATCCTAGGGTTTTAAGATCATACTGAGGCATCGTCGAGAGGGTCATTGAGGGACTTATGATCTTTAAACCGGACGGTAGCCACTAAAATCTCTCACGTTTCGAGAGTTGTGACTGTTTTTTTCCGAAGGCAACCAAAGTGGGATACCCTAGAGGTGTATATGTGCAATTGTGTTTGTATTCAGTTATTTTTTTCTTTTGCATTAGGTTTTCTAGCGTTTTGTTTTATTCTTGTCATACAATCTTAGTTAGCATACATCTAGACAGTTAATAATTTGCAGAAATTATAAATTCTAGCTATTACAAGGCTTCGGGGAGGGGATTATTTACATGTCCAAAACATGGGGGAAATAAAGCAGTAAATGTAAAAGTCCTAGTTATTGTCTATTACATCCCGGTAAGCAGTTACAATAATATGAAAATAAAATGCGAAAAGTAATAACGCGCGCGAATTGAAAATATGTCTAAAAATCCTAAGGTATAAAAAAATCTTTTCGTTTGTTTTTATTTTATTTAAGAAATTTTTTAAATAAAAATTAGATTAATTAACCTAAATCTAGACTTAAAGAAAAAATAAAAATAATTAAAGAAAATTAAAACTAATTAAAAGGAGTTAATTCTAATTTTTTGTATTTTTATTATGGAAAGAATATAAATTAAAATCATTAATTCTAACTAATTTTAATTAAGAAAGGAGGTTAAAATAATTAATTAATTAATTTAGGAAATAAATTTAATTAATACAAAAATCCTAAAACTATATTTTTTGTGACTTTAATATTTTAGCTAATTAAATAAATTAAAACAAATTTAAAAGAAATAAATAATAAAGATAAAACAAAAATAAAAAATGGGCCTGGGTAGTAAGGACAAAAACTGGGGGTGCAAGTTCAAAAAACACGCTAGGCCCAAGTTTGTTGAAGCCCAGGTTTCTAGTGGATCCAGTGAGGAATGCTTCGGATAGTGAATGGTGCTCTGCACATTTGAGGGCATGGGATTTGAATTAGTTGTGATGTGATGGCTCAGATTGATGGTCCATGATGCACGCGTGGGATATGCTAGCACTGGATCTGTAAACAATATGTTAGAAAAATGAAAATGCATGACCTGGGACTCGAACCCAGGTCCTCTCTCCAATGCACGCGTTCCTTTACCATCTGAGCTAGTTGTTCAATCGTTATTATATCAAAACAAAAACAAAATAAAGGAAACCAGCATTGAATCCCAGTCAGCCAAACGTGTGCGTCATACAATTCAAATGAGCCAATCATAACGCGCGATATTGCCACGCCTGCTCCCAAATGGAGTCAACCAGTCAAAGATGCCAGAGAAGAGCTTCGGTCGTCTTCTCTGATCCATCAAATCTTGGATCCTGCAAAATCAACATTTTTAAGATAAAACAAAGACCATATCTCACTTAAAATTCCACCCTGAGTTTGAATATGGCCTTAGATTCTACAGATCGTGGCTATATCATCCAGTTTGAAACACGATCCTGATTATGCCCTAAACATGGAAAAACCTTAATTATGCATCCAATCTCTCATGTGTTCCGTTAGAACAAATCAACATAAGGGTATAAACAAGGATATATGCATTAGATTTTCTTAAACTTCATGTATAAAGAGATTCAAATCATGGAAATTTTACCAAAGTGGAGCGAGCTGGTTTGCTGATTTCAGGGTACCTCAGGCGTGGGTATGGACTGGAGTAGACTCCTGGGGGTCTCAGGAGCACAACACAAGGCTTAGACTTGATGAAGGTGGGTTGGGATGTGAGTTGCGAATTTTTGCAATTCTTTATAAAAATGATGATTTTGAGAGGGCTTCTTCAGGCAATGTGTGTGTGTCTAATGGCTTGCAAATGATGCTATATTTATAGGAGATAAAGAAAGCAGGGAAATATGGAAAGAAATCATGCCATAAAGCCATGCTGAAAACAAAATATTTCTATTTGAAAACTTACCAAATTTGAAGATTTCATGTCATGTTGAGTCTTGAGTGAACCTGGACATATTTTCATGAAAAATGGGCCTTAAGGCTGACCCAAAACACCAGCCCATATCCAAAATCATTAACCTATTATTTTATGCATTTATTTTGTATTTATTTAATTTTAAATTAAACAAAAATCAAAATAAATGAAAATAAAATCAAAGGCATGCAAAAATGGATTTAGAGGTCCTTCATAAGGTCATGGGAGTGTTTGAACCTCAAAAAGTTAGGTCATTAACCTAAAAGTTCAAATTTGCTCAATGCATAATCTTTGAATTTTCTCAAATTTTCCCAACTTGGGAAATCCATAACTTGCTCAATTTTTATCTCATGATGATGATCTTTGACTTTTTGGAAATCCCAAGATATGTAATTCAATCCCTATTTTTATCAATTTTGCATTTCAAGATTTATCTTGATGTAAATGGTCTTGGAAAAAAGTGTCTTTTGTTAACCTTCTGAAAATGACCTGTAATGTATGAGCTTGTATCTTTCAAATGGTGCATTCCTTGGACTTGAGAGCAAAAGAGAATTTGTAGGGAATTGGATTCTATTCAAAATGAGCTTTGGTTGGGGAAAATGGATGAAGTATGTGGAAGTTATGCCTGGTCAAAGTTCAGTTGACTTTTCCAATAGAAACCCTAATTTAGCAATTCTTGACTTTTGATAGATTATGAGTATTTATTGAGGAATCATGATTAACCCTTGATAAAATTATGGATATCACTTCAAAATGTTGATGTTGACCAAAAATCTTGAAGTTTGACTGTATATTGGCCACAGTTGACTTTTGACCTAATATAGTTGATTTTCAAGCATTCGAGAAATTGACTGAGCAAACTTGTAGTGTAGGGCATGAAATTTGGCATGGAAAATCTTGAAGACATATTAGGACCATTGAGAACATTTGAGACCTTTGAAGCTCACACAAATTGGTGAAAATTGAAACCCTAATTAGAGGTTCAATGCTTAGGAGGAGAATTTTTCTGGTCAATTCCTGGTCGTCCTTGAGCAATTGAAGACCTCAATGAGCACGTCTTGAGTAAAAATGGGAGGGAAAATTTTGGGGTACAACATTTGCCCCTGTTCAATCTTCTTAAACCTGAGGATTTAGATTGGCTTGTCTGCCTTTCATAATCTGAAGGTGGAAGATGATTGAACACTAGAGTACCCAGAAATTTTCACTCGCATGAAGTAACACCGTTGGTTGATGATGTCGGGAATGGGTTTACATATGCCATTTGGAGAAGATGACTAAGAGTTGTCAGAGATGGGCTTCAAGATGCCATCCAAAGTAGATACTGACTTCATAAGAGGTCTCTCTGGGGATACCTGTTCCTGTTGTTTGAGGTGGTCTCTGCTGGGGAATATCGGTTTCTGTTTGGGGAATAGAGTCTAGGAGCTTTAGTTGTCCATTACTCTACTGGGGAGTCATCTCTTGATTGGAGGGATGAAAGTTAGCTCTTATCTGGTCGTGTTAAGGATTCACAATAACTAGCCGAGGGTAATAAAGTTGGCTGTTATCTGGTCATATTCCAGGTTTCATCGCGACTTATTGGGGAATATGAAATTAACTGTTATCTGGTCAATCTCCAGGATTCACAATAATTTGCTTAAAGTTAAATTCTTATATGGTCGTATCCAGGTTTCAATGACTTAAATTGTTATCTGGTCGTACCCAGGCTTCAGTAACTTGAATTGTTATCTGGTCGTGTCCAAGCTTCAGTGATTTGAAGAAATTAAGCTGTTATTTGGTTGTATCCAGGCTTCAACTTGAATTTGAGGTATATTGTCATCTGGTCGGGTTCAGGCTTCATAGTAATTGATAGAGTTATAATGTTATCCGGTTGGATTCCGGGCTTTAGCAATGATATTAATTGTTATCTGGTCGGGTCCAATCTTCACAATATTGTAGATTATGCTGACGCCTGGTCGGGTCCAGGCTTTACAGTGTTGTAAACTGCTATCTGGAGATATATGAGAAGGAGCCTGTGTAGGGATGCTTCAGGATGAGTCCGTGTGAAACTGCATCTGGAGATATATGAGAAGGAGCCTAGGTAGGGCCGCTTTAGGATGAGCCCGTGTGAAGCTACATCTGAAAATGTATTAGAAGGAACCCGTGTAAGATTGCTTCAGGAAGAGCCCATGTAAAGCTGCATTTCTGGATGAGAAGGAACCCGTGTAAGATTGCTTTAGGAAGAGCCCGTGTAAAGCTGCATTTCAGGATGAGAAGGAACCCGTGTAAGATTGCTTCAGGATGAACCCGTGTAAAGTTGCATCCGGAGATCATGAGAAGGAACCCGTGTAAGATTGCTTAAGGATGAGCCCGTGTGAAGTTGCATCTGGAAATGTTAGAAGGAGCCTGGGTAGGGCTGCTTCATTTGGTCGTGTAGATAGTCGCCTGTCTTGTTTCAGAAATTGATCCATAATCAGTTGTTCGTAGATAGTTGCCCTGTCTAGTTTCAGGAATTAATCTGGAGCTGTTTTTGTTGGTTGTAGAGATAGTTTCCCTGTCTGGTTTCGGGCATTAATCTGTGGCCTATTTTTGGCTAGTCACATAGATAGTTTCCCCGTTTGGTTTCGGGCATTAATTTGTGGCCTACTGGATTTGTTGGTAAACCTGTCCTGCTCCGGGAGTTCATACCACTTGGTCATGTAGATAGTTTCCCTGTATGATTTCAGGCATTAATCTTTGACATGCTATGTATAAGTTGGTAGTATTTATCTGTCTGCGGATTTAACCTGAAAAGGTAAATTCAGTTTCATGCAATGTCATGATGTATGAATTGTATGATGCTCTCAAAATAAATGATAATGTTATATGTGTTTCAGTTGTGCATATGCTACGATGTATTGTAAATGTTGTATGACTATAATATGTGAGCGTATCAGTTGCTCTTTATGGTGTCGTTGTACTAAGAGAAGATAAATCTCTGATTGCTGCTGTGGATGAAGAATGTGATTCTTCATTATTTGTTAAAGTTGAAATTGCTGGGAGATGGATTTTCGTAGCTAGAGAAATAATTTTATTGGGAAAGGAAAACTCTGTAAACTACTCGGGGGTTTTTATGAAGCCCTGTTGGGGAACCAAAGAAAAATATGAACTATATTGAGGAGTTATTTCAATATGCTGGAGAGATGGTTGGAAACTCTTACTCTGCTGGAGAAAGTATCCGCGGGGATTCACAGACGGCTTTTAGACATTGTCCTGTTTCTGAAAGCCCGTAGTAACTGTCTTTCTGTTTTTTATGCGCGTATTTGTAAATAGTGATCACATTCAAATGCATATGTTCAAAAATAATCACTGGAGCTTTTTGCAAAACAAAACAGAAAAATTAAAAAACAAATAGTTTTGAACTTTCAAATAGATAATTTTGTATTGATTTGAAGAAGTTTGCCTATAACATGCGTTTTTGTACAAGGAGACAGACATCCTAGTAGGAGAATGTCGTCATAAGAATGAAAATTGTACAAAGTAGTCTACAAATAAAAATAGTTATGTGAAATGATCCCATTGGATTCCTATTCTGCTATTGCATTTATATCCTTGAGTGTCTCATCACTTTGCTGCTTGTCCGAAGCTGACTGGATTGATTAGTACCATTTGAATTTGACAGTTGATGCCATAGTCTGGTTGTAAGGTGATCTAACGGGACATAGTTATACGCTTTTAAATCGCTAACTTTTTCCTGGATCGCCCTTTTAGGTTTTTAGTCCACCGGGATACCCTTTTTTGCCCAAGCCGCCTTTTTAGGTTTTCGACTTGCCGGGTGTACAAATTATATTTATATCCCTAACTTTTGCCCGAACCCTTTGGTTTGTCGGGATGCCCTTATTTTTTCCTAGGCCAGTTGTTGCACCCCAAAATTTACCCTCTTGATTTAGGCTTATGTTTCATCATGAACATCATATTGCATTTCATTCATACATTGTGATGGGATCAAAGTATTTTGGTTATCAAAGTCTTCCTCAAGCTTTGGAAGTTGATTGTATTGACAAGTTGCTCAAGTAGAGCCTTATTATCTAAACCTCTGGACCTCTCAAGCCCAAAGGTGTCACATATCTCAAGATATCTTATCCACCTCACTAGATCATCAGAAGATTGAGTATTGTGTTGTTTATAAGAAGAATCACATCCTTTAGATTCATCAGTCAAAATTAGGGTTTTTCCCAAATTGGGGTAATTGGGGTCTAGATGAGCCAAGTTTTGAAGCATAATTCTCTTATAATCATTGGAATCAATTTTCTTTAAGGAGTCTCTCATGATGCCCAGTGGAATTAGGGTTTTGAAGCTTGATCAATTATCTCCTATTGTAGAGTGCAAAACTAGGGTTTAAGTTTTAATCAGGGATTCTTTGTAATTTTGAGTGGAAACTCTTTCCATAGCCTCTATGCATTTGGAATATCATATGTTTAAATTTTTGTTCACCAATTTTGAAGAGAAGTGGTTCAATTGAATCAAAGGGGCAAAACAGTCATTTCACTCAAAAGTCAACCAAAGTTAAAGTTGACCAAGTGAACTTTTGGTCAACATGAAGCATTTGACATTTCATGTCGGATGATCGTTGGTGATTGAATTTCAGGAGAATTTCATGATTGGGGTGTTACTTGGATTTGAAGTTATCTTGAAATATGAAAAATTCACTAAGTGTTCTTGATTTTGGCATGACTTAGCAAGGGCATAACTTTCTCATTTTTCATGGGATTTTTGTGGTTCTTTTTTCCAATTGAAGAAGGGAAAGAGATCTAAAAGGGACCACAGGGGAAAAAACACACTTCTTACTCAAAATCAAAAGTTATGAGCCTTTGAAGTTTAGGGCAAGTTGGGCATTTTTTGAGGCATCTTAGGCATCTAGCTAGGCAAGGCAAGTCATTTGGCCTAGGCAATTCATCAAACAGTTGGTGACATGTCTGTAATTATTAATTCAAGGCATAATTCAAAAATGTGCCTCGTGCATTTTAATGAGGGCTATGAAAGCTTCTCATTAAACTTGGAATCACTCAATTTGGTTTAAAATCAAAGTTGTGATTTGGGGAAGTTGGGTGTCAAAACCGGAAATTCGAAGGCATCTGGCCAAGCCAGCGCGTGCGCAATCTTGGGAAAGATGACTTGAGTTTCCCGGGAATCCTAAGCCTCATATCTTGATCACCTCTCCATCATTTTTTCTGAACCTTAGCTTATTTTGAAGCTTAGGGTATGTTCTTTAATTGGCTCAAGAAAAATTTGAGAACGCACGAGCCAATTTTCTGTGGCCTCCATTAGAAGTCATCTGACTTTTGGTGCATGCATGGGCTATGCAAATTTCAGATTTTGTGCACCCTTCGATTCTGTTTGGTTTTAAGCATTGCTGCACATGCTTTGCACGAATTGCACTTCATGTGCTTGCCAAAAAGGCCAAACCAAGTGCATACCTCATGGCTCTCTCATTTTCACATTTTGCCAAAATGGGAAACTTTCATCACAAGAAAATCAGTCCCATGTGCAATCCTTGCCACCTCACCCCCTCACACTTTGTTTGACTCACTCATACAACTTATAGCTCACTTGAAACACATCTTGTTTCCCTCTGAGTGCACACAAAATGCAAGCACATGCTCTCACACTCTCACTTGCCTGTTTTGGCCAAATTGCCCTCCAACGGATTTGTGTGAGTTATAACCTTATTGCCCTCACTCTAAAAATTCTATATAAGTGGCTCAAGCTTACCATTCTCTCACATAGGCACTGCATCGAAGGAAGCATTTCAGAATTTCCTCATTTCTCTTTCTCTGCAAACTGAATCGAGCAAGCTTCATACATTACTTCAGTCCTTATTTCTCCACTCAAACACATTTAGTGAAGCAAGAAGATCAATTCAAAAGCATTGGAAGGTACCTGGAGTGAAGGACTCGAGTATTCAGATTCTGATTTGAGGTGAGTTCACTCAACTTTGATTCTTGAGATGTAGCTGTTTATGGATGAATTTGAGCATGAATACTTGTTTGTTGATGTTATGTGAATGTTTCTGAAGTTGTTTGAGGTTTGATTTGAGGTATTATGTTTGTCTGAGATCTCAACAACTCTAATTTTTCAGTGATTTCGTGCTTAGATTTCTAGATCCATGGTTGTCTATTTGATGTGATTCGAATTGTGCTTAATTCCTTGTCATGTTAGCTTTGATTTGCACTTGATTTGGTGAATTTTGGTTGAGAAATGAGATTGTATGATTGATCTGAACTTCAGGTATGAGTCTGAATCTCGCGCGAGTTTTTGCGTTGTTCAAAGGTTGAAGATGATGTGCTGGCTTGATCTGGCCTGTTGGATCTGATTTTTGAATTTTGTTTCATATTTGAATTTTAATTGATTTCTAGATTTTATTTTCTAGATCAAAACTTGATGAAAAATTCTGAAAAAATTCATGGAACTTAAAAATAATATTTTTGACCTTGTGTATTTTTTCAGAATTTTTGAAAACGTTTTGATTGGTTTTTAAATTCGTGTGATTAATTATTTGTTTGTTTGATATTTGATTTTATTTTGATATTTCCTTTGATCCAAAAATTCCCCAAAAAATCATGGATGCTTGTTTTTAATTATAATATTTGAATATAACTTTGGTTGGATATTTTTCTGAATTTTTATTAGAATTGTATTTTGAAAATGTGAATATTTGTTTAATTGTTTAATGGTTTGAATTTTGATTTTATTTTTGACTTTTCTTTAATTCTAAAATATGAAAAAATACTTTTTATGATCTTTGGAGTTTTATCTATTTCTTTATGATTTTAGTTTGAATTTTTTAGAATTAGAACTTGATTAATCAATAATTGAGTTTATTTTCTAAATAATTAATGTTTTGATAATTCCCTTGTTTGTTTTGATTCCAAAAACCAACTTTCCTTGAGTTTCAACTGAATTCAGCTCTTGATTGAAGTTCATATATGGATTGAGGATCTTAGAAATATTTTTCTTGAATTAATTGATAAGGTTTGGTATTTTCCATTGATTTATTTTGAAAAACTTGTCTAGAATGGTGGTTTCATCAACTAGTTTTTATGTTTGAAGTTTGATTGATCCTTTTCTCATCTATCCATGAACTTAAAACATATTTTCTGACTTCTATACATCTCAAAGATACTAAGAAAATTTTTGTTTGAATTATGGAAGTCCTTTTCTATTTTTGATGTATCTTTGAAGTGAAAATAACCAATTGATGTTGCATTCTTTGTTGCAATTTGTTTGATGGCTAATGAACTTGTGTGAGGCCTATAAATTGGAACTTAATGATCATATTTCTTCTTCTTTCTCACATCAATTCAAGTCAATCCTCTTGACTTCTCATAATTGGTTGATGAACACTTTTTGATCCATACCTCCTAAGTGATGTTCTTGTGTGAATTTTGCTTTGAGTTTTGAATTTTTTCCTTGAGTTTGAGGTCATCAAATGAACAATGATGATATGTTAGGGAATGGTACATCAAGGATAGTCTCATAAATACTTGAGATCACTTGACCTCTAATGTTTGAACCATTTCATCTTATTGTGAATTTGATGTTCAATCTTTTCTTTTCTTTTGAATCTTTGAGGTGCATTGAATGCACTTGTGCAACATGCTTTAGAATCAACATTCTAAACTCTTGATCAAATCCTCATAGCATTTTATAAGCTTGATTTCAAGTATTTGAATGGTTCAAGTCTTCTAACTTTGTCTTTGTTTGAATTCCTTTCATTGCTAACTTGTGATCCAAGCTTTGTGATACATTTTGTGGCATCCCTCATTTGTTATGCTTGTGAACCATAATAGAATGAATGAGTATGGATGTGTAGTGTTTGCTGATGGCTTTCAAGGTTTTTTTTTGTATTCTTCTCTTGCTCCTTTGATCCTTGATTGGTATTTACTTGTCAATTCAACATGGTAACAAGAAAGGAGCAATAGTTCTTTAGCTTTGACCTAATTGTTGCCTGTACCTACTGTATGCTTCTTGCATCTACTGCTTAGATTCTTTTCCATCATGTTCTTCCGTTGCCTTGTCATATCATCATCCATCCCTTATTGGTTCAACATTTCTCTTTGAAATCACTAATTTGTTTGTTGAATGTGCGGGGTACTATGAGGAAAGATTTCTATTTTGACTTGATGTTGTAGTGTTCCACTTTATTTGTGGAACACAATTAGTTATGATTGCACCATTCTTGTGCATTGTATATTTGTTGTTCTTTTGCAGTACATATATGTGTTTGTGACTACTATACATCACCTGTGGGATATGTTCATATTTGAAGCCTCGGTGCTTATATTTGATGGCATGATTTCTGACTTCATTTATTTACTGATGCTAGCTTGCTTGAAGTTCTCTGGGTTTCTTTTTCTTGCTCAGTTGCTACGGATAGTTATCCGTTTGGTATTGAACTATTTCCTTTTTACTGTTTCCGCTCTTTATTGCTTTCTATTGAATGATGGGACCCCCGTTACTGATATATGTCAGGAGTCCCTCTGGTTTATTTCAAGACCCGTTTAAGGAAATTTTGTCGGTGTGCTAATTGTGATTGTTTAAAATACTACCTTCGGAGTAGGTATTATGCACGTATGTTTATATTTGTGCCCGCATTATTACAGGTGATAAGTCCTCAAAAAGAGGCGAGCAGAAAGGGTTCGTAATCGACCCCCGCATATTCCAGTCCATGTCGTTCTTATGCTCACTTTCTACAAGTAGATGCTCTAAACATGTGCCGAAGATCTGAATGAATTCCTTTAAAGGCAAGTGAAAAGGGTTCCCGCAATCGGATCCCCACGCTTTCTTTAGCTCGTGTTGACCAACACTGATGCTTAGTGTACGCATGTACTATGTCTTTTCCCCCAGATCATTCTTGCCCTGGTAATTAATATCACGGTTAAGGAACCTTTTATATTCCTATAATTCTATAGCTTGTTGACTCGGGTGATACGCTCCCCTTGGCTATGGCTTGACCTTTGGTCTATTTCTTAGTTGCTTGTCTATGGCGAGACCTCCCCTTTTACTACTAGGCCTGCGCCTTGTAGGTGTTTGATATTCGAGTGATGCTCGAGCTTTTGTTTGTCCAGGTGTTTTGCCATCTGTTTGTCACAAGATCTGTGACATTTTTGCTGCTTCCCTTAGGATCACTCGATTACAGTAGTTTTCTAGCTAGACATTAGGGTAGATATCCATGCATGCTAACATAGGTTAGAAACTTCCCTCTTTCATCTCAACCTTAGGGTCAATCATTATATGATAACACTAGGAGTAGTGCTAGGCTAGTCTCCCTTAGTTATTTTTCCTTTCTTTGCATATTTCATCTTAAAACTAAAACTTCTTCCTGGCAAAATCATAAAATATATCTAATAAACTTAAATCCTTCTTCAAGGTAAAAAATACAAACCAATCTTAATTGTTTGTGTGCCTTTTAGCTTTGTTTTAAATCTTGTCAAATTGATGTTTTTCCATCCTTGCCATGACATTTCTTTATCTTTTTGCTGATGTTTCACCATCGCACATGTTTGGTATCCTACTTTGATTCTCAATATCATTGTTAGGTGTGATGTTTTATCATCCGGATTGTTGATGTCTCGTCATCTTTGCCATGTTATCTTGCCATCTTTTAGCCGATGTTTTGCCAAGGCATATGTTTGTTGCTGATGTTTTGCCATCACATATGTTTGTTGCCGATGTTTCGCCATCGCATGTGTTTGTTATCCTACTTTGATTCTCAATATCATTGTTAGGTATGATGTTCTATCATTCGTATTGTTGATGTCTCGTCATTTTTGCCATGTTATCTTGTCATATTTTAGCTGATGTTTCGCCATCGCATATGTTTGTTGTCGATGTTTCGCCATCGCGTATGTTTGTTATCCTACCTTGATTCTCAATATCATTGTTAGGTGTGATGTTTTATCATCTGGATTATTGATGTTTCTCCATCTTTGCCATGTTATTTTGTTATCTTTTAGCCGATGTTTGTCCATCGCGTATGTTTGTTGCCGATGTTTCTCCATAAAACATGTTTGTTATCCTACTTTGATTTTTGATATCATTGTTAGGTGTATTGTTTCATCGTCTTGTCTGATATTTTGTAATTATGCTGACATTTTATCATCTTATCTGAGTTTGTGTTGCCATGCGATGTCTTGTCATCGTTGTTGATATTTTGTCGTTTTATCTGATGTTTCGTCATCTTGATTGTTGCTTTTGTCTTCTTAACTAAAAAACACAAACAAACTAAAATATATGAGCCAAACTACGACTGCTCTGGTTCCTTAAAAGGGATACGTAGGCAGAGGCTTTTGGTGGGGCCTAGTCGAGCATATCTTTGTAAATATTCCTTTCTTTTCCCCACACTTTCTTTTTCTTTTTCTTTGCATGCATTCCCTTCTCTACTTTAAACCTAGATATAGATTTTACACACCCTTAGAATAGAATAAATAAGAGTGGATACCGTAGAGCACTACGGGCGTGTGGGGTGCTAATACCTTCCCCTCGCGTAACAGACTCCCTTACCCGATCTCTCAGTCGCAAGACCATGATTTCACCTCTTCATGTTTTCTCGATGTTTACCTTTCCCTTTTGGCGGTATAAAAGACGTTCGGTGGCGACTTCATTGATTCCATTATCAGATGACGGTTCAACTGGTTGTTTCAGATGGCGACTTCACTGGGGGAAATATAACCTATTGCTGGTCCATCTCGGAGTCGATCATAGCTTTTTCTTTCCTTTCTTTGGGTGTTTATTTACTTCCAGTTATTTACAATTTTATATACACTGCTTGCATATGTTTGTGCATGCATTTTATCGCTTTCAATATGCTGGTGGTACTATTGTTTCTTTGTCTCTCTGTGGGTGGGTGTTACAAGAGGTAAAAGGCCCAATACCCAGGCCAAGTGACAACCATAGGAACCTTAGGAATAGAGTGGAACATGAACAGCTAGTCGACCCTGGTTTGCTAGTGCGGTCATGTTGTCCACACTCAGATGAGATTACAAATGGGGTGCTATCGTTTCACATGTGTTTCGACGATAGTGGCTTCAGGCATACCCATGATTCTGAGTTACCTGTGCCTTACCCTAACCTAGTTTCGCCCATGAGTGGGGAGGGATGATTGATTCTTACAGGTACAGATGGTGACTCTAGTTCTGACGGTGACTTTGGTTATGTTGCTGACTTGAGTTCTGTTGGTGACCATGTTCTGATAGTTACTGTGTGTTTTTTATGGTGACTTGATACTGTCGTGGATTATGTGTTCTCTCGGTTTTGCTCTGGACTTAACACCTTATGATGGCCATTTATTTCGGCAGTTATACAGTTATATTTTATGACAGGGAGATTTTGGTCTCATGCAGTTGCTGATCTACTTGGTACTTGATTCTTTTGTGTTCCGAGATGGTGCCAGACCTTTGATTCGGTGATACTCATCATTCAATTTAGAGACAATGCAACCATTTTCTATGTTTGTGGAACCTTGATCTCGTGTTCTTGCACACATAATCTGTTAACATCATTTTAACACACATGTTCTTTCCATTTCCAAGGAACCATGCATGTGAGCCTTGTGTTGCACTTCTCTACCTTTACTGGTTTAAAATCAAATTTAAAAGCATGTGAGTTCCTTGGAAATGATCGAACATGGCATTGCATCCACTCATGCACCTTATGCATATTCATGCATTCATTGCAGGTACTCAAATTTGGGAATTCATATTCAAACTTGGTACTCTCTTCAGAGTTACAGACTTGAACTATTGTTGTCACATGTTCAGAAATAGTTATGGAATAACTTTGTGGGGGTATTGGTTGGGATGAAGATTCAGTTGTGGTTGTTTAAGGTATACATGCAAGCCTTGGCCCGTGATCGGGAACTCTTCGAGAAGGAAGATAGTCAGTTGAAGACTCAGTGGAGCCGGATCATGGATGTCTTGATGATAGTATCAGCAATCTTACATTGACTATGGAAATATGAGTTATTCTCTTCTCCTTATATTTTGGGATTTCTTTCAAAACCATGAAGTGCCTCGTGGATCTCGTCCACTATCTCGAGTGCTTGGAACATCTTATCAGCAGATGATTCCTATTTACCAGTTAGATTCAAGAGTGGGTTAGGCTATGTACTTCAATACCGTCAATAAATCCCCTCCCAAATCTTGTTATCAACACCATATATGGTTACCATGTTGGGGAACCTAATCATTCAATCAGACGCACTCTCTACAACTTTGGGCCACCTGATCTTCTCTTCAGAAGTCAGTGTTTGTTCCCCGAGTGAGTGCATGGGTCAAATATTTTAAGCAAATATATAAGAAGCCTGAGAAGTATATTGATACATCTCAATGCTTTACATACTGGCACTTCCTCGTCTGTTGGGAATTCAGTTAATTAAGCTTCATGCTTTGGAGACTATTCAGTCGATTAATCTCTCTCCTAATGTAAATGCTAGGTGTGTCTCTCATCCTGGGGCATTTGGCCGTGATGTTGAAGATTTCAAGAGGTTTAACTAAAGTCCATCTCCTGCCTGGCGTCTCTCTCAAAGTCCAATTTCTAAGGTGATGGACAATTTCGAACTTTTTGCTTGGTACAGCGTTCACCCTCTCTTTTAAGAAAATCTTTGGTGAGTATATTCTGGGGAACTCGGCTATTCAGTTGAAGATGGCTTGTCATCCAGAGATAAAGTCCAAACTTGGATCAATTTAGATACTATTGTGTCCAAATCAGCGGAGAATCACTTATCCAAATGAGCCTCAAGGTTGTTGAAGATCGTTTGAAGCAATCAGTCCATACAGAGTCTTTTCTCCTCAACATGGAAATTTCAAATTTCATTTGCATTTTCATTTGCAATCTTAATTGTTTTGTTCAGTACTTTCTTGTATGAAAACTTGCTTATCTTTTTTAATGTTAATCATAATGCATTGAATGTGTTTGTCTTGATCTAATCCATTCGTTATCACTCTTATTTGTTTTACTGTGTTTTTTGATATTCAACTCTTGTTAATAAAGTAATAATTCTGGAGGGAGGATGATGAAAATTTACCTGGAATTCCAAATGGTATGCTTTCGAGTAAAAACCTTACTGACAATGTACAGGCCTTATTTCAATCCCCAAACACCGGAGATATAAGGAAGATAGACATTCATTAACCCCTCTGAGCCTTCTAAGTAGGAGTTTCTTTTCTGTTCGGAAAAAAAACCCTTATATTTAACCCGGGGCAGGGTAGATGTTCAGATAATTGGATCGAGCATTCAAATTTTAGAAGGAGTGTCCTATCTGAGGATCACCACATTTTATCCCTTGCATTATGAGGTCGAGAAAATATCAAAACCATAATGGTTATTTCCTCACAAGATCCCGAGGCCGATATTGAACCGATACAACAATGGTTATCCCTCGCCGACCAAGGAATGAGGAAATCACTTTCTTCCAAAAATTTCAAATACTTAGGGTCACACGACTTGTTCAAAATGGAAAAGTACGCATGCGAAAGAAACAAAAACCCCGCTAAGTCGAAACTTGAAATCAAGTCACTTAGGAAAAAGTTAGGGCATCCCGCTGGACTCCCAAATTGAAATTCAAAAGAACTTGTCTAGGAAAAAATTAGGGAAAGAGAAAAAGAATTTGAAAAGCCCGAAAGGAAGAAAAGGATTATCCAATAAAAATCCTCATCAAAAGAAAAGTCGTGTGATCGAACACCCAAAAACCAAAGGCTAAGTGATTGTCATTGTTGTACCCCAAAATTTGCCCTCTCATTTCTCAAGGATTTCCTCACAAGAACTCCCATGACATCAAGTTTTAAGCACTGATACATCAATTTAGGCTTGGAATTGACACAAGGGCAAAATGGTCAATTATACATTGAAAAAGTCAAAAATCTGACTTTTGGATCAAAATCAAGTTTCAAGAATCATATTTCATCAAGACATGTTGGAATATGAAGTTTGTTTCATCAAGAAAATCAAAAGTCAAAATTACTTTGGAAAAGTCAAAATTCTAAATACTTAGAAATTTTTCTAAGTGTTTAAGAACTATGATAAGTTCAGAACTTCTGGCCAGATTTTCACCATGACACAAGCTGATTCTGGAAGAATTTCTAACACAGGAGTTGTAGATCTCAACGAGATCTAAAACATTGCAGAACAGAACTTCTCCTAGAAATGTTGGGATTTCAAATTATACATCCTTGAAGACACGTCCCTGAAACTCAAATACTTAGTAAATTCTGAGCATGTTCAAGACAAAATTTGGTCAGAACTTCTGGGCCAATTTTCATGTAGGTTTAATTAGAATTTGCAACAGTAATTCAAAGAAGATCTACAGAGTGTGTTACAAGCTTTTTGGAAAGTATGAGAACTCCTTTAGAACATTCTGGAGCAAAAAGATTCAAAAATCAGAAGTTGGATGTTTGTTCTAAGTTAAGTTGATGCTGAAATTCTGACCCAGAATTAAGCTATGATGTATAATCTCATATTGCAGTATTTCTGGTTTGACAAATCTCATCATCATTTAATGCTCACACCCACTTTTGAGTCTTTATCCAAAGGATTTCCCCACGTGTGGCATAGAAGTACCACGGTTGTCCTTGGAAAGAAAACTTTTGTACAAAGTTTATGCTGGCCTCATGCTCTACTCTTGCTTCTAAGGGTACTTTTCCTTAATTCATGATTACAAATCCAGCTTAGGCATGGCTAAAAGCTGCTAACCACCCTACTTTGAACTTTATTTGCTTCAAGAACAAGTCAGTGCCCTAGCATGATGGTTGTACTCTTGGATTCTCCAAGCTCCAAAACCCTTTCCTATAAATTATACTTCATTTGCAACTGTAAAGAGGTCGAAAAGTTGAAAAGAAAAAGCCTTGAAACCTTGCTAAAAATTCCCAGAATCCGAAATTGCAAACACAAATACAAAACTTGCTAGTTTCTGATTTTTGCTTTCAAACTCCAACTTTCCTCAAGTGTTTCTTGACCAATTTATCGACACAGTTTCTAATACACATTTAGAAGCCGTTCCAACTTTTGTTTTTCATACTGTAACACGTTCTTCATCAATCTCCACCTCAAAAAGTCATAACTTTGCTTCTTGGCTGTTCCAGAATTTTCTAGCCATTCATAGCCCAAGTTAAAGATTGTCCCAGCCTGCTGAGCACGTGAAGAAGCTGATTAGAACATCACAGCAGTCAGAACCAAGCTCTAGTTCAAAGAACATTTTCCAGGTGCAAGGTAAGCTTCTGCTGACTCTCATCATATTACTTAGGCATTGTTAGACTTGCATGTTCAAAAATACAATGTAGACATCCTGACTATGATTCTGTACATATTCATAGATTTCATGTATTTTTGCCTAAGTAGAGAGAACTTCAGTTCAGAACTTCTTGAGGAAATTAGGATTAGCAAAATTCATTCTTGCTTCTGATTTATAGTTCTGATATCTTATATTTCTGAAACATGATGAAACTTTCCATAACTGCTATGTGCGCATTTTCTGTTTTGTTGAGAAATGACTAAGCTGCAGATGTTCTGATTAGCATGGAGAAAGGGATGAAGTTCATCATCAGAGTTTACTTTGCGATACATGTTTATGCTTTTGCTTCTAATACAGGATGTACAGCCACCCCAGTGGTAGAAAGCGTGCGCATAAGACATTAGTGCTAAGGGTCCTGGGTTCTAGCCCCAGAAGCATCTTTTTTAGGTTCGTTTATTGACATTTTTACCCATTTATCTGTCAGACAATATTCCTAGACCAGAACTTCTAGATATTCCCATCCAACAGCATTGAAACTTCACTTTCCCACTATTTAGAACTTCTAGGTCTCCAGTTGCATTAGAACTTCTAGGCTCTCTCAAACGACCAAAATTTCTGACCGACCAGTGACATTAGAACTTCTAGACTCTCTCAACCTCAGAACATTAATGCGCCTGGGTCCAGGACTTCTGGCTTTCCCCATTTCTGATAACGTTTATTTTCTAATTTGCAATGCGTCTGAGTCAGAATTTCTGCTCTCCCCTCTTTCAGCAATGCGCTGATTCTGAATCTTTTTCTTTATTATTTTTATCAGCACTTCTTATTTTCATTAATAAAAAAACACCAAAAATATTTTTAAATTCACATACTTTATTTTATTTCTTTTGGAACAAAAAAGACCAAAAATATTTTCTTAAGCTAATTCATTTCTTTTCTTAACAAAAACAAAACAAGTCCATTTTACATTTCTTGCACATTATTTCAATATGGTTATAATATATACTTAGGACTTTAATTTCTTGCAATCCCCATTTATAAATTTGTACACCCCATCCCCCTAATGATTGTAATAGCGTAGAATATTTATTTTTCGCAAATTATCACTTTCATATAAATGCTAGTAATTAGGATTTGTATGGAAAGATAAAATCAACAAATAGACAACCCTTAATAAAATACTAAATGCATGCAAATCGAACACACTATTCAAACATGCACCCCTAGGGTTAACTCCACTTGTTGCCTAAAAAATGGTCATGTTATGCACGTGAGACATCCTAGCAAAACAATCAAAATACGAGATCATAGTCCCTCGATGACGCTACGAATGTTGCCTTTCAATTGATCTTAGTCCCTCAATAGAAATGCTAAGATATCTCACAACATTGCTATCATGACAATACGATGACCCACGCCCGTCCCTTTACATCCAAAGATAAGGCTTCTTACCAATCAATGGTGAGATAGCGATATCAAAAGAAGGAATAAATGAACAAAGACTTTTGAGTAGGTAAAAACGTTCTTAGTTGCTTGCTCACTTTCAACACAAACACACACCAAACACTTTCAAAACATGAAATATTTTAAAAAGTCCAACACTTTGTATGCATTCTTATAGATACGAGAATCATTATAAAGTTCGCCTAAACGAAGGCGCCTTTTCAAAAATACTTTCAAAACCACCACAAAGCACATTTTCAAACAAATAAAAGTGATATAGCAAGCAACTAAGAGCCCATAGATAACTATGGATAAAAAGGGTGCTAATACCTTCCCTTTTTATAGTCTACCCCCTGAACTCAAGAAATCATCTCAAAGGTCTTTCCTGTTCTTTTCAGCCTTTCCTTATTGGATAAAAGAAAAGTCGGTGGCAACTCTTGCTATCCGCAATAATTGCGATAAAACGCAGAACACCCAAGTCAGTTCTTCCACCGTGTTACAGTCATGTCCAAGAAATTGTTGTGGTTCCTCAACCATCATAAACTCTTTTGAGAGATGAGTGTTCTTATTGAGTTAACTTAATGTAGGACTGGAGAACATCATGGAGAATGGGTGGGCACCAAATAATTTTGAGCCATAAAAAACTTTTTTTCTAAAAATCATGAACCAGGCCATGTTACAACCCTTAAAAGTCCTAACTGAAGCAAGGGTTAGTCGAAAGCAAAACTGTTATGAGAATACGGTAATCTGACTCCTAGGAGACTTGCTTAAAAACTTTTTGAGTTGGTATCACTCCCTATTTTTATAGAAAAATTTTGATGTTTCAGCATCTTTTCAATAAAAGTTTTCTAACTTCAGGACAAGTATATGATTTGCATTAAAATTATCATTCTTAGGATAAAACATACTTTTCATATGAAAAAGGGCTTAAACATCAAGCGATCTTGCATAATGAGCATCAAATGAATAGTTTGATTATCCCGAGGGACGAATTGCTTCAAGAATCTGTTGGGAAAAATGATCTTAATCTGGGGCATTCTTTCTAGCTACTCTAGTGAATTGAAGAAGACCAGTATGAGAGGTTGATCAAGAACTATTTGTTTGATGATTGTGCATAAGTTTTTTCTGCCGACATGTCTCTGTTAAGCAATGGTGTATCATTTCCAGTTGGTCCTAAAGGACAATTTTCTTCAAACATCTGCTTGCGCGCGAAGCAGTTTGAGTTGAGAAGTATGATTGTGTACTAGCTTATTTTGAAGATGTAAGTCAATCATCCTGAGGAGGTGTTAACTTCCAAACTCCGTGAACTTCTAATTCCTCTGGGAGCATGAGGTAAGGAAATGGTTTTCCAAGATTATGCTAATCTGGGGAAATCAAGTCAATATCTATTGACTCTTAAAGTTTTGTCAATCTGGGGCAGTTATGTCTAGATTCGAAAAATTTCTCAAAGTGTCGAGTAATCAGGGTCCGTTACCCAAGATTCATTGAAGCCACTCCTAATGTTGATTAGTCGGAAGCCGTGTTTCAAGGTTTGAAACACTGGGGTGGTTTATCTCGATGGTACAAATCTCAAGAAGTCCTTTCAGGGCAAGTTATTTAATAGCCCTACAGACTGGGGCAATGCATTATGCAGGGGAATTTCTCCACCTCAGAGTTGATCAGGTTAAGTCCAGTCGCAGGCTAAACAACTTGTGAATTTGAAGAGCATGACAAGAAGTCGGAATTATTATCCTTAGCTCATCAGAATTTAAAGTCTATGAATTATTGTTACTTCATCAAAAGTTGAGATCTTTATTTCCAAACCCTTACCAATTTATAGATGTAAGTGCTGTCAAAATCTTCATGTCTCTCAATCCGGTGCCTGCTTTGTTGGGAGATATCCTACATTCTCTCCACTCTTACACTATGAGGAAAAGAGGAACCCTCATGTGTTGCACTCCTTTATTGGCTAGGTGGTTTGTTTCTCATCTCCCCCGATCCGTGTTGAAGAACAAGCAAGGTTAGAGATGGTCCCATAGGTTGATGTCACTCAGACATTCGGATATTCACTGGTGTTCTCGATCCTTAGAGAACGTTACTATCATCGACCGTTATGGGGAATTCCCTAATGTTCCTTTGCTTGGTATTAGGGGAGGTATCACTTACAACCCTTGCTTAGCCTTGCGACAGTTTGGGTATGCCCGAAGAGATGGTCTGCATGAGATGCTTATCCAAGGAGTGGTATTCGACTACGAGAGCGACGATTAAGGCTACCGCTAGAGGTTTGTACGAGCTTGAAGGATGGTAAACAAAGTGGATAGTAAGACACTAGCACACAATAATTATATTCCCCTTGAGCCTTACCTTAGGTGGGTACGAGCTCGTGCTCAGAAGTTGATAATGCCTTACCCCTCCATCCTACCTATTATCATGGAGCCTGTTGCTGAAGGAGAAGTCCCATATATTTTCCTCCATCCCAACATGCCTACTTCTCTTGAAGACTTACAAAAGGGTTGGATTCAGTTAAAAAAAGAACGCGACACCTTCTAAGCTCAATTCTGCGCTAGTGAGAAAAGGGTTTTTGAGCTTACAAAGCTACTCCATGAAGAACAAAGCTTGAACGCCTACCTTGCGTCGAAAAGGATGCGTTCGACCTTTTTATCTTAGAAATTTACTTTGTAAGCCCAAGGGGCACGTTGTAACCATGTTGAACTAATTAATGCAATTTAACGTTTGTTCATTCTTTGTCTAGACAAATTTAAATTTCATAAATCCTTGAAAACATTGCATCCATATAACATGCATCATATCATGACAGGTTTCTCCCATGCAATATCCTTATCTTCTTACTGTTTATTTCAACAAGAGATGGCCCTAGAACAAACCATCAAGAGCATTCAGATTCAAAACGCTCAACTTCAAGAGATGTTCTTGAACCTATATAGGGGACAAGAAGAGGTGAAGGCGCTCCTCACTAGGGGTATGATCATGGGAAATCCTGAGGACGACAAGGATAACCAGCTGGAGCGGCTACAAACTGAGATAACCATAATGAAGGTCCAAATGATGGGACGAATGGTGGGATAGATGGCTCTTATCCAAAACCTGGCTTAAGGACAAGAAGATCTGAGATCCCTTGTCAACCAACTTCATCAAGACAGTTGCAACCGTATGAAACAAACGGTCGAAATTGGAGGTCAAGTCGCTACTCAGCCTCCCATGTGACAGGAAGCTGGTTCAAGGGAGAACAGACCTTTCCGAACTGCTGCCACGTCACGGATCCAACAACCACCCCGCCAACAAGAACAGAGTAATCGGAGTAAACGGGTCCCATCCGGTAGACAATTTACCAAACTCGACACGCCAAT
Organism: Vicia faba; assembly: GCA_948472305.1. NCBI lineage: Eukaryota > Viridiplantae > Streptophyta > Magnoliopsida > Fabales > Fabaceae > Vicia > Vicia faba. The sequence goes on along the minus strand of OX451740.1, from coordinate 482,429,596 downwards.
ATCGCAAGTCTTGTAACACTTACTGAAGCTGAATTTGGTCACGTTAAGGGATCCTCCTCGGAATCCCAATACTTATGCTCCTAGCTATCATCGTAATGCAATATGTGCATACAATTCCAATAATCCTGGGCATGATACGGAGGACTGTCGGGCTTTGAAAAGTAAGATCCAAGACTTGACCGACGAAGGAGTGCTAGAGTTCACACAAGATGGTCAGACTGAATTCTTCTGCCATCCCTCAAAGGCTCACCACATGAAGTGACAAGTTCATACGAAGAGGCTTTTGTTCATTTTAATTTTTAGTTTGTAATTTCTTTGTTTATTCAAACATTTATCTATTAATTTCAAATTATGTTTCATTTATGCATTGCATATGTTTGTCTTGATTTGTTCCATTTGTTTTCATTACATTTAAACTATGTTGTTTACTTCCTTTATGATACTCAGCTCTTGTTTTTAAAAAGTTACAAGCCTTTAGAGGGAGGATGACGAAAATAATGCCATGATCTCATACAATATTCTTTTGGACAGACCTTGATGATGATGTACACACATTCTTTCAAATCCTAAACACTAGAGTTATAAGGAAGATAATCCCTAGTCAACCCCTTTGAGCCAAAGAAGTAGGAGTTTCATTTTTACATAATTTGAAACCTTTAATCAAAACCTGGGGTAGGATAGTCTCTCAGTTAAGTCAAATGCGCGTTCAGTCGCAAACTTTCACTTCGTAATACAACGAATGACATCAAAAACTTTCCTCTGGAATCAAAAGACGGTGATGGTTCCCTATCACATAGGAAGTCATTATTTATCAACAAAAAATAAGAAAGAAAAGCCCACTAAGTCAAAACCTACAAAGGAGACTTAAGAAAAATTGGGGCATTCCGCTGACTGTAATCTCAAAAATAAGAACAGTCAGGCAGAATCAGGGATAATAAATTAAAAAGAGGTAACTACAGATCCTTGACCAACATGAAATATGTTGCAAAAAATGACCGCCTTCCGATAAATTAAACTTGTCTGAACCATCACCAAAACGTCATTGGAGTTCGTACGTGCAATTAACTCAGTTTAGGACTGAAGAACATCACAAAGAATGGGTGGGTATAAATAAAATTTGAGCCTTTATCCTTTGTTTCTTATACCGTGAACCAAGCCACGTTACAACCCTTCAAAAGTCCTAATTGAAGCATGGGTTAACTCGAAAGCATATTGTTACAAAAGGTATCCCGACTCCTGTAAGGCTTTACTCTAAATCCTGATTTGAATTTTTTACAAAAATTCTTTACTTGCTAAAAATGCATTTTTAAAAAAAAAATTCAAGACAAGCATAAACTTTGAATTATTTGAATATCATTGTTTGCATAGGGCTAATTGTTTGACAACAGAGAAATTCACACAACGAATATCCAGCAAATGAAATCTCTCTCAATGAATAAAATCGCTTCAAGTAAGATGACACTCCCAATGACAGATCTCCTGTAAGCAAGGGGGAATCAGCATGATCATTGTCCAACACACCTGGGGCAGTCCAGTTAAGATTCCAAGAAATCTCTCAAGAAGTGCTGAGTATACCAGGGGCAGGTCTCCATCTGAATCACTCGGGGCATTGAACACGAATCCCAATAAAGGGTTAGCACAGTCAAACATTTCTTGGAAAGGCCGCAAACACATACTACTAGGGGCAATGACAAATCTCCCACAAAGTCCTTTTCATAGGGTGACCCCAACCAGGGTTTCAATCTCTGAAAACTTCTCCCCAACCGAGTCGACCTCAAGAATCCTCGAGGATTTCTACCAAAAGAGGACTCCTCCCCAACAGATTGGCGACAGGGTTTATTTCCCCAACAAACTACAGATTCCCAAGCTTGAGTTTGCCTCTCCGATTGCTACAAATCAAGGGAACACAACTCCTCTTCCCCAGTAGACTTTTCTATAATTCCCAGTAAAGTTACTGCAAAGTCTGGATCCAACCAGATATCAGTTCAACTTCATCCTTTCTAGCAAGTTACTGCAAAGCCTGGAATCCGACCAGATAACAGTTAACTTATTTATCCCCAGCAAGTTGTTGTGAAGCTGGGAATCCGACCAGATAACAACTAAACTTTCTTCCTCTCCATTCAACAGATAACTCCCTAGTAGAGCAACAGACAACTGAGACTCCTGAACTCTTTTCCCCAAAGAAGAGATCAACACTCCCCATATAGTCTTCTTAAGAAAAGTCAATGTTCCCCAGCGGAGTTTTCCTCAAACCACAAAAAAGGATTCCCTAGTGGAAATATCCTAAAACAAGGTCCAAAGAGGAGCATACTCTTCGTCCACAGCAGCGGTCCGGGATTTCATTTCCCAAAGCTCCCCAGCATTTGTCAAGGATTTATTTTCCATACAAAGATACATTTAAATAACATTTCCCATTTCATACATCTTATTTACATACATGATAAATGCATATGGCATAATCACATTTATTTTGAGGACACCATACATTTCATACATCATGACATTGCATACAGCTAACATTTTACCTTTTCAAGGAAGGGTCAATCAACAGATAGCTATCATTAACCATTTTCAAGTTCCATATTAATACCTGTAACAAGCCAAGAAAACTATTTGTGGACGATTGATTGTAGATTAATACCTGTAACAAGCCAATAAAACTATCTACATGAAGAGATTGAAGATTAACACCTGTAACAAGCCAGGAAAACTATCTGTGGATGAATGATTGTAGATTAATACCTATAACAAGCTAGGAAAACTATCTACATGATGTTTACAGTTATTTTTGGTAAACAACCGCTAGTCCTCCAAACTATCAAATAATCTTAATGACTGTTATTTAATCTCTCTGGTAACTTGCAGGATCGACTAGATTGATCCTATGGTGTATTGGTCATTTGGATAATTCTCATTATAGAACTGATATTCATGGTTGGTATTTAGAATGTTGTGTAGGTGTTCAACTTACTTCGATTACTCTATTAAAGATCTAATGACATGATTAAGTAAATACGTGCGAAACTAAATTGCATGAATAAACGTTCAATTGTAAAGACATGTAAAACTGCAAAAAGACAAGTAAATAACTTCGAAGTATAAAAGCATATAATGTAAAAGATTCTCTGGAATGTAAAAGACTCGAAATATAAAGAAAGCGTTTAAATGCAAGAAATCAGTAAAATGACTTTAAATGAAAAAGGTATTCGAATGATAAAAGTATAAAGATAAAGGCATGAAATATACAAAAGTTTCTGAAATGTAAAGGATCTGAAATGGAAAGAAAACATTCAAATGCAAGAAATCAGTAAAAGACTTCGAATGAAAATACTTTAATGTAAATGCTTTTGAATGATATTGACATGAAGATAGAGGAAAAAACTGGAAATGACAAAGAGTTTTATTGAATCATAACTATTTGGTGTTATCATATGTACATTGTTCGAGCATTCGTTTCCCTAGCCATGTGGTATTTTGAATGTTAACTGAATTTTGTACAATAGATATGACACACGAAATCCTAACGCTAAGACTTCTATTTATACTACTTCGACCATAACGGTCTTGCCTTTAAGATTCTGCCACGTTCAGAACATGCAAAGCAATGCCCCTCTCTAGCTTTCACGCGTCTTCGAATGCTCCAGCGTATATATTTTAAATTTCGAACATCCCACTTGCGTTTGAATTTCAAATGTTTTGGCACTCTTCGTTTCGAACTCATTTCTTATACACAGCCTTGTTACCACTTCGAGACTTCTTTTGAATATATCCCTATAACTTTCGCTCGAAGCTCAGAGTTTTGACATATCCATTCGAAGCACTGCTTCTACCATTTCGAAACATGACATCTTGCGTTATTCCAACGAAACATCCAACTTGCTTCGCTTCGAACAGTATCATCAAAATCTTCAGCCAACAAAATGCCCCTTTAAAATATGTATGTCGATCCTTTGAGAAATACTTATTTTAAACATATATGCAAGATTTTGATGCGACCTTTGAATAATCGTAACATTTATTGCATATGACTCCAGTCACGTCAATCACGACGCCTTTCAGATTCCTTAACCATCTTGAACTAGTACTTCACAACATGGTGCAGTTATAAAACAATGATTATTATTTAATCACGCCTATTACCAATATCAACTTTTACGCCACCTCCTTCTCAATCCAACCCACGACTCCCACGTATCCCAATCTTACTCAGTGGATGTTTAAAATTCCACACTATAAAAACCCATCAACTTAGTCTTTTATTTTTTCTTCCCACATTCTGAATCTTTTCTTCCTCTCTTCTCACCGAAACCCTAAAACTTCCAACAATCTTCAACAATGTCTTCTACAACATCATCCCAACTGAAAAAAGCTTCAAAAAAGAAAGGAAAGAACACAGGAACCATAATGGAAAGCAAGGTTGGCACCTATCAAGGTCAATCTGTGCTTATTCCCCATATGATCTCCAAAGAGAAGGAAATGCTCTACGCATCTCAGGTACTAATTCCCACTAACGCCGCTGGCAAGAGGTTTGCTTTAATGGGTCCTCTTACAGTCTTTGAAATCTTAAAAGATACTAGAAAAATCTTTCCTGTTTGTTATAATTTTAAGCCTTTGTTTAATAAAATGGATATCTCTAAGACAGGGGAGTCTTCTGATTCAACAACCATGGAAACTCCAATCATTTCCCCAAAGGACCCTTTTGTGCTAGATTATGTGAAGAGTAACTTTAAACCATTTCGATCCTGCCTCACCTCTGACACAGCTTACCACAACTGGTTTACCAAAGTAGAAGCCAAGAAATCCCAGCAATGGGAAGAATTAGGCATTTACAACTTGATTAAATTATCGAAACCAGGCTTTACCTATAGCCATCCATTATTATTCGCGTCCTTATATTTCTGGGACAGTACCTACAACACCTTCCATCTCCCTGGGGGAATGATTACACCCACCTTTTTTGACATAGCAGCCATTACTGGTTTGTCACTAGTAGGAGAAACCTACATTCCTGACAATGAAGAGCATTCGAGCATTATTGACTTCGAAGTCAAATTAGCCAGCTTTTCGAAGTTCATTAGCCACTACCACACTGAAGGAGATAGTGTGTCGGATGTGGAACACATTGCTTTCCTCACCTTATGGTTATCAAGGTATGTATTCTGCAGCAGGTCCTTACAGGTAGCCAGCAGGTTCATTCCTCTAGCTAGAGATTTACATGAGAATCGGAGGGTGTGTTTAAGCGAACTGTTACTTGTTGATCTTTATGAAAGTTTAAGATCAGCCATTTCGAGTTTGAAATCCCACACTCCAAAAAACATCCTGCTAGCTGGCCCCTTCTGGTTACTCCAGTTATGGCTTAATGCCATGTTTGAACCTTCACTATCAACTGCTAACACTATTATTGAACAAGATCCGGAAATAGCGGATAGAATCATCGAAGGTACTAGGCTGCGAAGACTTACCCCAAACGATGATAAGGATGACTTCAAAGTTCTCTTCTCCAACTATATCATGATTTTCTCCAAGAGACATAAATTCGAAGAGACCATGGCGCCCTTCGCTTCAAGGACTCATGGACCATCATGGTTCACCATGGCTCTCTCAGAAGCAGTCAAGAGCAAAGAAATTCAAGATGTTTGGAAAGCCTTTTTGCTTCCCAGATTAATCTCCTCACGAATTACTCCTTCTAAGAACCAAATCTTCCTTTTTGCTTATCAACCCAACTTCGTTTCGAGACAATTTGGCCTGTGCCAACTAATCCCTGAACCCCTGTTCCAAATAGAAAGTGCCATCACCTCTGGGCGAACCTTCAAAGCAAGAGAAGCAAAACTACAACAGGAACAATATCAAGGCTTCGCCCACTTTGAACTGATACCTTTCGAACCTACACACCTCACAACAAAGGGTTTTCTGGAATGGTGGACAAAGTTCTACCAATCTTATATGTTCGATACCCTCTCTATTCAATAGAAACTAACTGATGCGTTCGATGTGCAGGTACACTCCAAGAAAGGTATGTTCACTCATGCCAAAGAGATTAGGGCTTTTCAAAATTATTTCGAAACCACTTATGATCCCACACACTTGGAATCCACTGTGCATCAAGCGGCTGAGACCTTGAAGGAAAAATTTAAAGAAAAAATTTCTAAGTTAAAACTTCCTTCAGGGTTGTCACCTGAGGATAGGTATAGGTTGGCATTCGAAATGCATCCACCTAAATTTCCTAGATTGCCTACCTTAGAACTGGCTCTGGCTTGGTTTCCTCCATACCCTTGGTGGTTCACTTGCAAAGAAATGTTCAAATATCTTCAAAAGAAACCAAATCCATCTGAGACTGTGACATGGGCTCGTCATTGGCTCCACGATTTCCCAGGACATCTTCGTTATGACCTTTCTGCCATGTCGATTAAATCTGATCAAGGCGCAGGTGCGAATGCTTGGGAAAATCTCAAATGTTTCTCACTTTCTACATTTTTAACTTTTGCCTTAATTGTTTCGATTTTCATCCATCAGGATAAAGACTGCTGCTTCAAAGTCAAAAGAGGGAAGCGCCTCCCAAACATCTGTTGAAACCATTGATAATGTGACTCTATCCAAACCAACAACAACTGCTGCAACAACAACAACAACACCAGTGATAACCACTGTTCCAACTCCACAGGTAATTAATTAGCCTTGATGTTTCGAATACACTAATGTTTCATGATCTGGATCTAACTCATGTTTAAATCTTTTCAGACTAACAAACTCCCGCCAACCACTCCAGAGAAAAGAAAAACAAACACTACTGGGAAGGATCCCAATGCTGGAGGGAATTCACCAACTGCTTCGAAGAAGAAGCAGAAGAAGAAAATTTCCAAAAGTGCTGCACCAACTGGTATCTCTGGACTCGATTCCAGAGATGCTGCTCCCTCAACTAAATCAAAAAATCCACCTTCGACCTCCAACGTAATGTTGGAACATATAGATAGCAACCTCTCTTCTGAGAATCCACAGGTAAATTGAACTCTGATTTCTAACAAAATGATTTATTCATTACCTTGGTGCATGCTCTTAATATTCCTTACCTTTGTAGGACATTTTGAACCCAGCTCTTACCACTTCGACTTCTCCATCAAAAACTGCTGCTCCCATCAACTCTTCTCCTCATGGGGACTCCAGCAACCTGGTGCAGAACAAAGGGTCCTCCAACATGGCGGTTCTGACTGGGGCTTCAGAGCAGCAAGATGACCAGAGCACTTCTCCCCCTCTAAAAGAAACAAATGAAGCAACGCTTCATGAATTTGCAGAGACTTTACAAAAGACTTCTCTTCAAAAGTCCCCTCTTGAAACCCTTCAAGAGAATCCAAAGGACGTTCACGCTGAAGGAGATAAAGCTGATTCTGATCAAGGAAACGAAGAATCTGCAGAGGAAGGGTCTGAGGAAGAATATGCCAATAATGGTTCGACTGCTGGAACAGAGTCAGATGTAAATAGCAGTGAGAACGAAGATATTGAAGTGGTGGATCTGGTTGATAATGAAGAAGGCAATGAGCAGGAAACGAGTGAAGGTGACGGTGACGCGACCAATAAACCCATGGAAGTCGAAATGGATGTGACTCCCTTACGTGTGGAACTTCCTCAACCGTCTCTATCCCGAATGACTGAAGAGGAGCTTGCTCTCCTAAGACGAAATGACCCTATTGGGTACATGAAGGCGAAACTAGCTCAAAGGGATATTCCTCCTGCTAGGGCTGGTACTAGTTCGACTAGCAATCCGTTGCCCACAGATGATAGAATTGTACTTCTTAACAGGATTAGGAGAACAATCCTTGATGTGGATTTGTTCGAAGTGCTCAAACAGGATAGTACAACTTGCTATACCATGAAGGAGCTACTTACAAAAGTCAACCTTGCTACCTGCTCCTTGCCAGTCAGCACTATCTTATTCGACCTACAATCTCTGTTAGACAATGTGATTGGGTGCCTTCTCTAAGATGAATTTGCTACCAGAAAGGTCCAAGAAAAATGAACTGCAATGGACGCTGCCTATGAGCATGCTTCAAAGCTCTCTCAAGAAGCTGAAGATCAAGCCATGCATCTAAAGCAAGCAAAAACTGACTATGAAGCTCGAGCTGAGTCTATCCTTCTCTGGGAAAGGCAAATTCACGAACTTCAACAAAAGGTTAAGGAGGCTCAACAACAACAATTGGCCTACGAAACCAATACTGCTGGTGAACATTTCGAAGAGCTCCTCAACAAAGGACTTGCAGAAATGGAGGCAACAGAACAACTTAAAGGAGAAGTAGCTACCCTAGAAGGAGCAAGGCGCTTTACTCAACAAAGGCTTGAGTCCTTTCGAAGTACCTTTAATAGATTGAAGAATAATGTCTATTTTTAAATCTTAGTTTTAATTAGTTTTGAAATTTGGTTTTTGCCTGTAATATCCGAACAACGCCATTTTGGCAATCCCATATTACCATTTTGGCATTTTTATGATATTTTGATTACGTTGTTATTATTCGAATCTCCTGCAGGCGTGGCTTATATTTCTTTAAATATTTCCCATTAACCTTTAGGACACGTTTATCATCCATCAATTCTTCGATTTCATATGCATTGTTTGAAAATATCTTTATTATTCGAAAAGGTCCTTCCCAATGAGGTGACCATTTACCTAACGTTTTATTTTTCTTGTCCATGGGCAATATGAGTTTCCAGACTAAGTCATTAATAGTGAATGCTTTTCCTTTCACCCTTTTGTTATATGCCCTGGCCACCCTTTCCTTTTGTCTCATCAGGATTTCCAATGCATGCAATCTAACTTCGTCCAACTCAACTAACTCATTCATCATCATCTCCCAATATAATGCAGCTGGAATTTCGTTTTGTCTTTGAATTCGAACTGATTGTAGATGAATTTCTACTGGAAGAACTGCATCATGACCAAATGTGAGTTGGAAAGGCGTGGTGTTAGTAGCTTCTTTAGGAGGTGTTCTACAGGCCCATAGTATTTGGTCCAAAGTTTTGTGCCAGTTCCTTGGCTTTTTACCAATATGTTTCTTGATTAACCCTATTATCACTTTATTAGCTGCTTCGACCTGACCATTTGCTTGAGCATAATATGGCGTTGATGTCAGTAATCTAAACCCCATTTCTTGAGCAAACTCTTGCATCTTCCTACCAGTAAACACAGAACCTTGGTCTGTGGTTATGCTCTCTGGAAATTCGAACCTATAGATAATTTGTTTCTGTATGAACTCAATAATATCCTCCTGATCAGCAACTATTAATGGTATTGCTTCGATCCACTTGGTAAAATAATCTATTCCTACCAAGATATATTTCTGTCCTTTAGACGAAGCAGGATTTATTTCTCCTATTAAATCCAATGCCCATCCTCTGAAGGGCCATGGTTTAATGATCGAATGTAACTCGCTTGCAGGAGCATGTTGAATCCCTGCATGTTTCTGGCATTCTTCACACCCTTTAGCAAAGTCTATACAATCTTTGAGCATGCTGGGCCAATACATGCCATATCGAAATAACAACCATTTCATTTTATGACCTGCTTGATGTGCCCCACATGCCCCATTGTGAACTTCTGACAATGCTAAGTATGCCTCACTTTCTCCTAGGCATTTCAGTAATACGCCTTCTTGGGTCTTTTTGAACAATTCGTTTCCCATGAGGACATATGACAATGCTCTATATTTTATCTTCCTATCAACATTCAAAGTTGGATTTGTTAAAACGCTCACAAGTGGACTTCGCCAATCTGCATCTGATAAGGTGTCTATGGCTAGTATTTCGAATCCCTGTTTCTCAGCATAACCCAATTTTATACTCTCTAGATCTGATGGTATGAATCTAGTAGCCATAACTCTACCTCTTAATTCAACCAAATCCTCAAAGTTTTTGGCAGAAACTTTATAACCTGAAGCCAACTGTGCTAAGTCATTTGCTTCTTGGTTTTCTATTCTCGGTATATGTTGAATATCCATGTATTCAAATTTTCTAAGTAGCCTGTTAACTATGACGAAGTTTATCATCAGATTTTCCTTTATGCATTTGTACTCCTTTGTTATTTGCTTGACCACTAACTCTGAGTCTCCTTTAGTTTCGACTCTAGTTTCCCCCAATTCCAAAAAAGCTTCAAGTCCAACAATAAGCGCTTCGTACTCAACTTCGTTGTTCGAACAACGAGGACCATCTAATTTATACTTGAATTTTGTTGGAATCCCTGCAGGAGAAATTATAAGGACTCCAACACCACTACCATTCTTGTGGGTCGAGCCATCAAAGTATAATTTCCAAGGTTGCATTTCAACGTAACTCATGACAGTCTGTTCAACCAGTGAATGGTCCACAATGAAATCAGAAATCACTTGGCCTTTCACAGCTTTTAAAGGCATGAAAGTCAAGGAATATTCTGTTAATGCTAAAGCCCATTTACCAACTCTACTATGCATTATTGGTTTCGAAAGCATGTGTTTAATAACATCGAAATGAGATGAAACATAAACATCAACAGGCTTTATATAATACTTAAGTTTCATACAAGAAAAGTACAAACAAAGACATAGCTTTTCTATATTGCTATATCTAGTCTCTGCATCATTCAATACTCTACTTAAATAGTATATGGCTCTTTCGATGTCATTGCTATCTTCTTGTGCTAACATACTACCTATACTAACTCCAGAGGCAGATATATACAATCTCATGGGCTTTCCCCATGAAGGTGGAGACAAGATGGGAGGCTGAGAGAGATATCTTTTTATCTTGTCAAATGCCTCCTGATGGGCTTCGTTCCACTCGAAGGCTTGGCATTGCTTCAAACGAAGCAACAGAGAGAAAGCTTGGGTTCTTCCACTCAGATTTGAAATGAACCTTCTGAGAAAGTTAATCTTCCCTAGCAAAGATTGCAGCTCCCTTTTTGACGTAGGTGCTTTCGTCTCCATTATGGCTTTGGTTTTATTTTGGTTGATCTTAATTCCTTTTTTGTGAACCACAAAGCCAAGGAAATCTCCAGCCTGCACAAAAAATGCACATTTAAGGGGGTTCATCTTCAAGCCATGTTTTCTCATTTGTTCGAATGATTGGCTCAAACGATGCAAATGGGTTTCTGCAGATATAGACTTCATGACTATATCATCAATATACACCTGCATAAAAGTTTCAATGAAATCATGGAAAATCGAATTCATTGCCCTTTGATAAGTTGCCCCAGCATTTTTTAAACCAAAAGGCATCACCACCCATTCATAGGTGCCTAAGGCTCCTGGGAAACGAAATGCTGTCTTGGCAACATCTTCTTCAACAATAAAAATCTGATTGTACCCAGAGTATCCATCTAACATACTTAAATATTCGAATCCTGCAGCAGAGTCTACTAACATTTCTGCCACAGGCATGGAGTACTCATCTTTAGGGGTTGCAGTATTTAAATCCCTAAAATCTATGCAGATTCTCAGAGAACCATTTTTCTTAATAACAGGCACTATATTTGCTAACCATTCGACATACCTTGTGGTTCTGATGAATCTACAACGCAACAACCTTTCGATCTCAGCTTTGATCTTTGTGAGAACCGCTGGTGCGAATCTTCTAGGAGTTTTCTTGATGGGCTTCTTGCCATCCTTGATTGGAAGTCTATGTTCCACTAACTCCCTCTTTAAACCAGGCATTTCGTCATAATCCCACGCGAAGCAATCTTTGTTTTTCTTGAGGACGTCGATCACTTCCTGCTTGAGGCCTGGGCTAAGTTTTGCGCTTATGTAGGTTATTATTTTCGTGTTCTCATCCCCTAAGTTCACTTCTTCGAGTGGATCCTGCGCCAACATTTTGGCACCTGAGTCTATGGGGTCCCTCTCGAAGCCTAAGGGTTCTTTATCATAGATGGCGTCCAGCCTTTGATTTATTTCGAGTTCTTCAAAGGGTGAGCCTTTCGAGCTTCCCCCATTTATTTCGTTCACCTTTACAGCCAGTTTATTTGTTTCAGCCTCTAAGGTCGCCTTTGATTCATTTTCAGCCATATAGGCTGAAATCCTTTCGAAAAAGGAGGACTCAGTCATGAGCAAGGATGTCGAATTCCCAGCCTGCTGGCCGTCTTTGCATAGTACCTTCGATTCCTTCATCTTCACCGATTATTCTTCTATCCCAATATATGCGATCATGGCGAAGGGTCATATAATAGTGTACGTTTCTGGTTTCGTTGATTTCATCATTAGGGACACAAGGAGAAATCTTTTCCAGATGTTTGTCATAATTCCTCTTGTCAACTAAGTTGACTGCTGTCATGAAGTAACTCTAGTCTGCTTCAATGTTCTCCACGATCCCATCTTCTCTCCATAAAACTAATCGCTGGTGCATTGACGAAGGAACTGCTCCTACGCCATGGATCCACTCTCTTCCCAGCAACAAGTTGTAGTTGGCCTTGGCTTCGATCACCATGAACATGGTGGGCCTACAGCTTGAGCCTATCGTCAAGTCCAATTGAACCACCCCCAATGTTCTGCCTACTTTCCCTTCATAATTGGATAGAACCATGTTGTGTGGTTTGATGTCTCCTTCGCGTATTTCTAGCTTTTTCAGCATGAAATGGGGTATTAAGTTAACTGCAGCGCCCCCATCCACTAAAACCTTATTTACGCCATGGACACCAACCTTTTCCCGAATGAATAATGGCTTCAGATGATTTTTCATAGCTGGTTCTGGACGCTCGAAGAACGCATTCTGCTCCTCGACAGCTCCGTTATCCATCACGTAGTAGCACACAGGCCTATGCTTCATCAGATCTATGGTATCTTCTTCCTCATACTCTTCGATTTCAGTTTCCTGTCCAAACTCACAAGGAAGTACAAATACCACGTTGCAATTGATATTGAGCGAAGATTCCCCCTCTGATTCGAAGTTGTCTGTTAGCATATCTTCGTCTTCTTCTGGACCTGGAGTGTATTCCTTTGATTCATTTGGTTGTACTTCAGAGAAGAGTCTCCTACTAACTGGGGGTTTGTCTTCAGTTTGACTATTTGGTGTGGGTTTGTTGGTGCTAAATTCACCTTGGTTTTTTATTATAGTTGCTCCTTTATTTGCCACAGCTTCCCTTTCAGCCTTTCGAATTCTCTGTTGCCTTCGCCATTGAGATCTTGACATGGGGTTTCTACCTTTGTAGTTCTCTAACCTCACTTCTTCCCTCTTCGCTATGTTGAACTGCCTTCTATATGTCATAGCGTGGCGTGCGTTTCGTTCATTGTTTCTCCATTTGTCTTTGCCTTTGTCAGTTCTGACTTGCAGCCATTTGTCTGTTGGCACTTCAGCAGGAATTTTGAACGTCACTCTTCGAGCGCCCTTGGGATGAGGACTATCAGGCCTTCGTTGATTGTATTTGCTATCAAAACGTTGGCCCATCTGAACAGTCTCTTGGTGGTTCCAGCAAGGGGCGAAAGGGATTGTTTCGAAGGCTCTGGCCATGCTTTGATCATACACAGCGGAACACCTTGGGCATATCAAGCATTTGGTTGCCCCTTTGTAGCAGTGAAGCAAAAATTCCAACAAACTTTCTCCAGCTTTAGGATAACACCTGAATAACTGGTTATCCTAGCGCCAGTTGATGCCAGTTCGTGCCCTTTGTACCCTCTCGAAGTTTGCAGCAATTCTCTGGTTGCAGAGGATGCTGCACCTAGGGCATAGTATCATTCCCGTATCTCCTCTGTGGCACATCATGAGGTAATCCTTAAGACTAGCATCCCCAGCATAATTATCCTCCATTTTATACTTTTGTTTTTCTAAGTATCTCTCCACCTCCTCCATTTCAGAACGAGGTCTCTCCATATCCACCATGTTTACATCAACATCCTCCCCCTTAGTGTCATCATCTCCCCATCCTGTAGGTTTTATATCTTCAATTTGGATTTTTGAACTCTCTGGGGCAGAATACTTGACCAAGTAGTCAAACTTTCCACTGGGCTCCCCTAAAGTATCCCATATTTCTTTCTGGGGGGAGGTTGGCTTCGTGATCTGGACTTTCTCCAATTCTAGCCTCAGGCTTTCAGTAACCTGTGTCAATTCTTGCTTTTGGTTTTCCTGGCCTTCAGTAGCCTGGATTTCTTTTGCAACAACTAAAGGTGCTGCTTCGATCGAAGTCTCTGGTTGCTTGTGGACGTCTTCAGTGACCCCCTTGTTGACTTCGACTAACACCCAGCTTTCATTTTCAGTACCTTTCTCCCCTACTGGGGCGTCATTTTGATCCGCTTCCACCATGTTGATTTCTCCAATGCATGCAGGCTCGGAGTAATTGGTGTCTGCGACATCCAAAGGATCTTCATCCACTTTCATTTTTGGTTTATCAGCGAATTTCAGTCTGCCATCTTTAATTGCATTCTGAATTAGGTCCCTGAAAAGAAAACACTGTGAGGTTTTGTGGCCTAGGAAACTATGATACTTGCAAAACCCTTTTTTCTTCCTTTGATCTAAAGGAGGTATTTTGACATTTGATGGCACAATGAGTTGGCCATATTTGACAAGTAAATCAAAAATCTCGTCACACTTAGTTACATCGAAGGTATAAACCTTCTTTGGGAATTTGTCACTTTTCTCATTTTCAACAATTTCTTTCCCTTTTGTGGGAACTAATAATTTGCAGGAGTAAGGTGGGGCCTGTTTTAATTCAGCGAGATCAATTTCGACCTCTTCGAATTCAGGGTAATCTTCTGCTTCCTCAGCTCCAACATAGGAGACCCTTTCTTTCTTGTTATTTTTAAAAACTCTGGCATTTATGGCCTTTAGCCTTTTGACCTGTCAAACCCTATCGGCTAATTGAGCCATATCCCTCAAGTATTGAGTGTCTAATTTCTTTCGAATAGAGTAATCCAAGCCGCCATCAACCATTTCGACTAACTCATGTTCAGGAACTACTGTAAAGCATCTAGATTTCAAGAGCCTGAATCTATTCAGATAATCATCTATGGGTTCAGTAAACTTTCTCTTGACACTGGCTAGTTCCTTCAGACTTATTTTAGATTGTCCCATGTAGAACTGTTCATGGAATAATCTCTCCAATAGAGCCCAAGTATCTATGGACCCAGGAGGTAAAGTGGTGAACCATGTGAAAGCGTTCTTAGTTAGGGAACTTGGGAAATACTTGATCCTAAGGTCTTCATTATTCGCTATATCTCATGCTTCGGTTAGATACCTGGCTATATGTTTGACTGTTGATTCATTGGTATCCCCAGCAAACTTTGTAAACTTAGGGACTTTATATCCCCTTGGTAAATCAGTGTGCATTATGTAATCTAATATAGGAGAGGCATAGTTTGGCATTCTAATTCCTGTGTTGAGGCCATTCTGGGCCATGATTCTCTCTATCATGGTGGTTAAATTATTTTCGGCCAAGATGTTATCATTTCGAATTCTGTGAACAACTGCATCAGCATCTTGATTTCGACCTACCATGACAACTCCTCTAGGCTGTTCTTCTCGAAACTCTGGGACTTCTATCCTTTCGATCCTTGCCCCTGGTTCCATAATTTCCCTTTGTGGGCCTTGAATCATTGGGGCTTCTAACCTTTGTGCCCTTGCCCCCAAATTAACCTCCTCTCTGGCTGGTCTATAGGGTGGGTCGTTAGCAACTTGTTCTATGATAGGTACGTTTGCTCGAACTCCCGCCTGATTCTTCCTATGCCTTTCTGAGGGAGCGAAGAAATCTGCTATTCGACTCATGTTATCTGCATTTTCTCTATTTGTCACAGTTACATTTTGTACTATTGGGGCAAAGATCTCCTGCATAGTTTATGCTAATACTCCTATCATATTATGGTTACTGTCATCCATTAATTTCCTAAAGGCCAACTAATTTTCTGTGGTTAAGATAGGCATTGCACTATAACCCACTGATCCTTGGTTATTTGTCATAAATTGGTTTGCCCTAGACCCAGACCCTAATTATGGTGACGTATTCGATGTCAAAGTGTGCAGACCCGCCATAAAAGATGTTGGCATCCCATAAGAGGAATTTTTGTGTCTGTTAGCATCAAACCCGGGTGGTCTAGTTAGTGGGGTGGCGAAATGGGTTTGCGTCCCTGATGGTGGGGCGAATCCCCCAGGATAACCAATGGTTCCAGTATTTCCTAGGATTGAACTGTTAGTTGACATGCCACTTGTTCCATTAGTGGCTACACTACTGGTAGAAGATGCAACAGACTGTGCGTTCGAAGGGATCGCATTAGATGTTCCCATCGAAGCGGACATATTAGTGCCTGTTGTATGTGGGATATTTTGTTCCCCTTGTTGATTGTCTGGATTAGACATCTTGTTTAAACGTTTTCTTCTGGGTAAGGGTTGGTTGCTATTGGTTATTCTACCACTTCTAAGGTTTATATAACAACAAACTTATCACTCAGAGAGTACTTTTACAATGGTTATGTCTCAACAATTTTTTACTTTGTTCTAAATTTCGTAATGACCAATGACGCGTCCCACCAGGTGTGCCAATTTGTTTACAGTTATTTCTGGTAAACAACCGCTAGTCCTCCAAACTATCAAATAATCTTAATAACTGTTATTTAATCTCTCTGGTAACTTGCAGGATCGACTAGATTGATCCTATGGTGTATTGGTCATTTGGATAATTCTCATTATAGAACTGATATTCATGGTTGGTATTTAGAATGTTGTGTAGGTGTTCAACTTACTTCGATTACTCTATTAAACATCTAATGACATGATCAAGTAAATACGTGCGAAACTAAATTGCGTGAATAAAGGTTCAATTGTAAAGACATGTAAAACTGCAAAAAGACAAGTAAATAACTTCGAAGTAAAAAGCATATAATGTAAAAGATTCTCTGGAATGTAAAAGACTCGAAATATAAAGAAAGCGTTTAAATGCAAGAAATCAGTAAAATGACTTTAAATGAAAAAGGTATTCGAATGATAAAAGTATGAAGATAAAGGCATGAAATATACAAAAGTTTCTGAAATGTAAAGGATCTGAAATGGAAAGAAAACATTCAAATGCAAGAAATCAGTAAAAGACTACGAATGAAAATACTTTAATGTAAAGGCTTTTGAATGATATTGACATGAAGATAGAGGAAAAAACTGGAAATGATAAAGAGTTTTATTGAATCATAACTATTTGGTGTTATCATACGTACATTGTTCGAGCATTCGTTTCCCTAGCCATGTGGTATTTTGAATGTTAACTGAATTTTATACAATAGATATGACACACGAAATCCTAACGCTAAGACTTCTATTTATACTACTTCGACCATAACGGTCTTGCCTATAAGATTCTGCCACGTTCAGAACATGCAAAGCAATGCCCCTCTCTAGCTTCCACGTGTCTTCGAATGCTCCAGCGTATATATTTTAAATTTCGAACATCCCGCTTGCGTTTGAATTTCAAATGTTTTGGCACTCTTCGTTTCGAACTCATTTCTTAGACACAGCCTTGTTACCACTTCGAGACTTCTTTTGAATATATCTCTATAACTGTCACTCGAAGCTCAGAGTTTTCACATATCCATTCGAAGCACTGCTTCTACCATTTCGAAACATGACATCTTGCTTTATTCCAACGAAACATCCAACTTGCTTCGCTTCGAACAGTATCATCAAAATCTTCAGCCAACACATGAAGAGATTGAAGATTAACACTTGTAACATGCCAGGAAAACTATCTTTATTTCTCAAGTCATAGATTAATACCTGAAACCAGACAGGACAACTATCTCAATGGCCAACCTTTTCAAGTTCCAGATTAATACCTGTAACAAGCCAGGAAAACTATTTGTGGACGACTGATTGTAGATTAATACCTGTAACAAGCTAAGAAAACTATCTACATGAAGAGATTGAAGATTAACACCTGTAACAAGCCAGGAAAACTATCTTTCTTTCTCAGGTCAAAGATTAATACCTGAAACCAAACAGGACAATTATCTGCATGACCAGTTGAAGTTACCCTACACAGGTTCCTTCTCATACATTTCCAGATGAAGTTTTACACGGACTCATCATGAAGTTACCCTACCCAGGTTCCTTCTCATACATTTCCAGATGAAGATTTACACGGACTCATCATGAAGTTACCCTACACAGGTTCCTTCTCATACATTTCCAGATGAAGTTTCACATGGACTCATCATGAAGCAATCCTACACGGGCTCCTTCTCATACACCCTTCTAGAAACAGTTCAGATGCGATCCAGATACGGCTGACATTCTGATACTTACTCCAAATTCCTTCTAGAAACAGTTCAGATACGATCCAGATATGGCTGACATTCTGATACTTACTCCAGATTCCTTCTAGAAACAGTTCAGATGCGATCCAGATATGGCTGACATTCTGATACTTACTCCAGATTCCTTCTAGAAATAGTTCAGATGCGATCCAGATATGGCTAACATTCTGATACTTACTCCAGATTCCTTCTAGAAATAGTTCAAATGCGATCCAAATATGGCTGATATTCTGATACTTACTGTAGATTCCTTCTAAAAACAGTTCAGATACGATCTAGATATGGCTGACATTCTGATACTTACTCCAGATTCCTTCTAGAAACAGTTCAGATGTGATTCAGATATGGATGACATTCTGATACTTACTCCATATTACTCCCGAAACAGTTCAGATACGATCCAGGGACGGACATTATTCTGATACTTATTTCAGATTTTTCTCCTAAATACATTCTAGATACGATCCGAATACGGATGTCATTCTGCCACTCATTCAGCATACCTTTCAAATACAATCTAGATACGATCCAGATACGGATGTCATTCAGCCACTCATTCAACATGCCTTTCAAATACAGTCCAGATATGATCCAGATACGGATGTCATTCTGACGCTCATTCAGTATATCTTTCAGATACGAGTCAGATACAATCCATTTATGGATATTATTCTGATACTCATCCCATTACATTTGTTGTTTCAGTTTAAATCTCTCAATGGTTTATCTTGATTCCTTTCCCGTAGATATTTTTCTCTGGTTCAGATAAATCACTCTGAAGATTTATTATGATTCTTCTCCAGTTAAAATAAAAATTTAGACTTAGTCTAATTTCTGTCGATAACCACCTTTGGATGGCATCTATAAGCCCATCTCCGACAACTCTCCATCATCCCTCCAAATGGCATCTTTAATCCCATTCCCTACACAGTCAACTAAAACATCATCGAGTGCAAATTTCTGGGCACTCTAGTGTTCAATCATCTTCCACCTTCAAGTCACGAATGGCATACTCGTCAATCTAACTCTTCAGGTTTAAGAAGATTGAACAGGGGCAGCTGTTATACTCCAAAATTTGCCCTCTCATTTCTCAAGGATTTCCTCACAAGATCTCCCATGACATCAAGTTTAGAGCACTGAGACATCAATTTAGGCTTGGAATTGGCACAAGGGCAAAATGGTAAATTGCGCACTGAAAAGTCAAAACTCTGACTTTTGGATCAAAATCAAGTTTCAAGAATCATATTTCATCAAGACATGTTGGAATATGAAGTTTGTTTCATCAAGAAAATCAAAAGTCAAAATTACTTTGGAAAAGTCAAAATTCGAAATACTTAGAAATTTTTCTAAGTGTTTAAGAACTATGATAAGTTCGGAACTTCTGACCAGATTTTCACCATGACACAAGCTGATTCTGGAAGAATTTCTAACACAGGAGTTATAGATCTCAACGAGATCTAAAACATTGCAGAACAGAACTTCTCCTAGAAATGCTGGGATTTCAAGTTATACATCCTTGAAGACACGTCCCTGAAACTAAAACACTTATTAAATTCTGAGCATCTTCAAGACAGAATTTGGTCAGAACTTCTGGGCCAAATTTCATGTAGTTCAATCAGAATTTGCAAGATTAATTCAAATAAGATATACAGAGTGTGTTACAAGCTTTCTGGAAAATCTAAGAACTGCTTCAGAACATGCTGGAGAAGGAAGATTCAAAAATCAGAAGTTGGATGTTTGTTCTAAGTTACGCTGATGCTGAACTTCTGACCCAAAATTAAGCTATGATGTATAATCTCATATTTCAGGATTTCTGGTTTGACAAATCTCATCATCATTTAATGCTCACACCCACTTTTGAGTCTTTATCCAAAGGATTTCCCCACGTGTGGCATATAAGTACCATGGTTGTCCTTGGAAAGCAAACTTTTGTACAAAGTTTATGCTGGCCCCATGCTCTACTCTTGCTTCTGAGGGTACTTTTCCTTAATTCATGCTTAAAAATCCATCTTAGGCATGGCTAAAAGCTGCTAACCACCCTACTTTATGCTTTATTTTCTTCAAGAACAAGTCAGCGCCCTAGCATGATGGTTGTACTCTAGGCTTCTCTAAGCTCCAAAATCCTTTCCTATAAATTGAACTTCATTTGCAACTGTAAAGAGGTCGAAAAATTGAAAAGAAAAAGCCTTGAAACCTTGCTAAAAATTCCCAGAATCCGAAACTGCAAACACAAATACAAAACCTACTAGTTTCTGATTTTTTCTTTCAAACTCCAATTTTCCTCAAGTGTTTCTTGACCAATTTATCAACACAGTTTCTAATACATATTTAGAAGCCGTTCCAACTTTCATTTTACAGACTATAACACGTTCTCCATCAATCTCCACCTCAAAAAGTCAGAACTTTGCTTCTTGGCTGTTCTAGAATTTTCCAGCCATTCATAGCCCAAGTTAAAGATTGTCCCAGCCTGCTGAGCACGTGAGGAAGATGATCAGAACATCACAGCAGTCAGAACCAAGCTCTAGTTCAAAGAACATTTTCCAGCTGCAAGGTAAGCTTCTGCTGACTCTCATCATATTACTTAGGAATTGTTAGACTTGCATGTTCAAAAATACAATGTAGACATCCTGACTCTGATTCTGTATATATTCATAGATTTCATGTATTTTTACCTAAGTAGAGAGAACTTCAGTTCAAAACTTCTTGAGGAAATTAGGATTCAGAATTAGGATTAGCAAAATTCATTCTTGCTTCTGATTTATAGTTCTGATATCTTATATTTCTGAAACATGATGAAACTTGCCATAAGTGCTATGTGCGCGTTTTCTGTTTTGTTGAGAAATGACTAAGCTGCAGATGTTCTGATTAGCATGGAGAAGGGGATGAAGTTGATTATCAGAGTTTACTTTATGATACATGTTTATGCTTTTGCTTCTAATACCGGATGTACATCCACCCCAATGGTAGAAAGCGTGCGCATAAGACATTAGTGCTAAGGGTCCTGGGTTATAGCCCCAGAAGCATCTTTTTTAGGTTCATTTATTGACATTTTTACCCATTTATCTGTCAGACAATATTCCTAGACCAGAACTTCTAGATATTCCAATCCAACAGCATTGACACTTCACTTGCCCACTATTCAGAACTTCTAGGTGTCCATTTGCATTAGAACTTCTAGGATCTCTCAAACGACAAGAACTTCTGACCTTCCAATGACATTAGAACTTCTAGACTCTCTCAACCTCAGAACATTAATGCGCCTGGATCCGAGACTTCTGGCTTTCCCCATTTCTGCTAACGTTTATTTTCTGATTTGCAGCGCGTCTGAGTCAGAACTTCTGCTCTCCCCTCTTTCAGCAATGCGCTTATTCTGAATCTTTTTCTTTATTATTTTTATCAGCACTTCTTATTTTCATTAATCAAAAAACACCAAAAATATTTTTATATTCACATACTTTATTTTATTTCTTTTGGAACAAAAAAACCAAAAATATTTTCTTAAGCTAATTCATTTCTTCTCTTAACAAAAACAAAACAAGTCTATTTTACATTTCTTGCACATTATTTCAATATGGTTGTAATAGATAATTAGGTCTTTAATTTCTTGTAATCCCCATTTATAAATTTGTACATCCCATTCCACTAATGATTGTAATAGCGTAGAATATTTATTTTCCGCAAATTATCGCTTTCATATAAATGCTAGTAATTAGGATTTGTATGGAAAGATAAAATCAACAAGTAGACAATCCTTAATCAAAGACTAAATCCATGCAAATCGAACACACTATTCACACATGCACCCCTAGGGTTAACTCCACTTGTTGCCTAAAAAATGGCCATGTTATGCACGTGAGACATCCTAGCAAAACAATCAAAATACTAGATCGTAGTCCCTCGATGACGCTATGAATGTTGCCTTTCAAATGATCTTAGTCCCTCAATATAAATGCTAAGATATCTCACAACATTGCTATCATGACTATACGATAACCCACGCCCTTCCCTTTACACCCAAAGATAAGGCTTCTTACCAATCAATGGTGAGATAGCAATATTAAAAGAAGGAAGAAATGAACAAAGACTTTTGAGTAGGTAGAAATGTTCTTAGTTTCTTGCTCACTTTCAAAACAAACACACACCAAACACTTTCAAAACATGAAATATTTTCAAAAGTCCAACACTTTGTATGCATTCTTATAGATACAAGAATCATTACAAAGTTCTCCTAAACGAAGGTGCCTTTTCAAATATACTTTCAAAACCACCACAAATCACATTTTCAAACAAAGCAAGTGATCTAGCAAGCAACTAAGAGCCCATAGATAACTACCGATAAAAAAGGTGCTAATACCTTCCCTTTTTATAATCTACCCCCCGAACTCAAGAAATAATCTCAAAGGTCTTTCCTATTCTTTTCAGCCTTTCCTTATTGGATAAAAGAAAAGTCAGTGGCGACTCTTGCTATCTGCAACAATTTCTATAAAACATAAAATACCCAAGTCAGTTCTCCCACCGCGTTACAGTCATGTCCAAGAAATTGTTGTGGTTCCTCAACCATCATAAACTCTTTTGAGAGATGAGTGATCGTATTGAGTTAACTTAATGTAGGACTGGAGAACATCAAGGAGAATGGGTGGGCACCAAATAATTTTGAGCCTTAAAAAACTTTTTTTCTCTAAAAATCGTGAACCAGGCCACGTTACAACCCTTAAAATTCCTAACTGAAGCAAGGGTTATTCGAAAGCAAAACTGTTACGAGAATACGGTAACCTGACTCCTAGGAGACTTGCTTAAAAGATTTTTGACTTTGTATCACTCCCTCTTTTTATAGAAATTTTTTGATGTTTCAGCATCTTTTCAATAAAAGTTTTCTAACTTCAAGACAAGTATATGATTTGCATTAGAATTATCATTCTTAGGATAAAACATACTTTGCATATGAAAAAGGGCTTAAACATCAAGCGAGCTTGCATAATGAGCATCAAATGAAGAGTTTTATTATCCCAAGGGACGAATTGCTTCAAGAATCTGTTGGGAAAAATGATCTTAATCTGGGGCATGCTTCCTAGATACTCTATTGAATTGAAGAAGACCAGTATGAGAGGATGATCAAGAACTATTTGTTTGATGATTATGCAGAAGTTTTGTCTACCGACATGTCTCTGTTAAGCAATGGTGTATCATTTCCAGTTGGTCCTAAAGGACAATTTTCTTCAAACATCCGCTTGCATGCGAAGCAGTTTGAGTTGAGAAGTATGATTGTGTACTAGCTTGTTTTGAAGATGTAAGTCAATTATCCTGAGGAGGTGTTAACTTCGAAACTTCGTGAACTTCTCATTCCTCTGGGAGCATGAGGTAAGGAAATGGTTTGCCAAGATTCTGCTAATCTGGGGAAATCAAGTCAATATCCGTTGACTCTTAAAGTTTTGTCAATATGGGGCATTTATATCGAGATTCGACAAATTTCTCAAAGTGCCGAGTAATCAGGGTCCGTTACCCAAGATTCATTGAAGCCACTCCTAATTTTGATTAGTTGGAAGCCGTGTTTCAAGGTTTGAAACGCTAGGGAAGTTTATCTCGATGGTACAAATCTCAGGAAGTCCTTTCAAGGAAAGTTCTTTAATAGCTCTACAGACTGGGACAAGGCATAATGCAGGGGAATTGCTCCACCTCAGAGTTGATCAGGTTAAGTCCATTCGTAGGCTAAATAACTTGTGAATTTGAAGAGCATGAAAAGAAGTCGGGATTGTTATCCTCAGCTCATCAGAATTTAAAGTCTATGAATTAATGTTACTTTATCAAAAGTTGAGATCTTTATCTCTAACTAAAGTCAAGATTTCTATCCTCAGTACAGATCTCAGGAAGTCCTCTCAAGGAGAATCTCTTCAAAGGATAGTCAACATGAAGCAGTTACGTCGAAATTTGATGAATCTCTCAATGGACCTGTTGTGTCATAGAATTATCCAGAGCTCGAATAATCTGGGGCAGATTATCTCAAGTCAAAAGGACCTCTTCCAGCGAAGTTGTCATACTAAATGGGGAACATTCATTGATATGTTTCGCATGAGTTTTCATGTGCTTTGCTTATCTGCGTAATTCTCCATTACCACAGCAACGCCCCTCAAGATGATTAAAGTGTCCCTAACTTGGGTCGTTTCCTCCGAGCAACATTGAAGTTTCTATTTCTCCCAAGTAAGTCTTCCCAAATGATAAATTTTAAGAATGACCAACTGGAATTCTGGATTAAAAGAGTCTCGTTCTCTGGATGCATAAAGATTTGTCTTCCGATATCACCTGGCAGAAAGTCTTTTGACTGAAAGTTGTGATCTTTTGATATGGATTTTCTCTTTCTCGGCAAATCTAACATGTTTGTGTTCGTAAGAGAATGTTTATTTACTTATCCCCGGTATAGTTGATGATGGTCGATTAATTTAGATTTTGTTAATATTCGGCAAACGGTAAAGGACTTTTTTTTTGTCAGAAGTTTCCCCAGCGAGGGCTTTAATTCCCACATCTGATCTTTTATTTTGGTATCATCCTCAACACTGACGCACTCCATCTTTTCCAGAGATTAGAGTCTTATCCTGATCTTCTCTAACACCAGCCGATTTCTATTTGGCATTCTCCTTCAGAAGCTACAGTCTCGCCCTGATCTTCTCCCACGACACCCGATCTTCATATGGCATTCCTTCTAGAAGTTGATCAGTTTCGAACCAGTCTTCTCCAACAGAGTTCACAATTTAATTTTACAACTCCTCTCAGTGTTCGTAGCATGTTCCTACTGGTTATTCATTTTGTTACTCCCCACAGAATTTCATCTCTTCAAGGGTTTCTTTCCAGCGGTTCCTTATATTTTCTCTTCTCTAGCAGATTTTGCATTTTATTTTTGCAGGTCTTGTCAGATCCTGACTTCTTGGTTATTGGCTTCTTTATTGGCCATTCCCCAGTGAAGCATTTAAACATGCATCATTACATTGCATCTACCAAAACGCGTAGCATTTCCATTATTTGGAGCATTACGCTATATATAAAAAATTCAAACATGCATCAGAACATAAGCCATTACTGTTTCTGTTTTCCCCAGTGAATTTTCCAAAACTTCGGATTATATCCCTAGGAAGGTCTTCATCCTCAATATATCTCAAGTTCACCCCTTTACAAATATTCTGTTGATGTTAATCATTTGAATGGTTGAGTGTCTACTCTTGATTGTAGTTCAGTTTTTTCCCTGACGCAATTTTCTCGGGTCTTGATTTCATTACCCTCGTCGGTTCATTCCAATGTATATTGATATACCTTTTAAATACCAGTTTCGTCCTAATATTCGCTTTCAGCGGGTTTTTGGTTGTACGCCATAATCACCTTGCTTTGGGTCGAGCTTTGAGTTTCGTCTCCTCACCCGCGCATGAAATCCAAATTTTTTCTGGTACTCATCTAGTTTAGTTTTGTCTAACTAGTTATAATTGTAAGTGCCCTGGCTGGAGAGTTGGCCTCATTTGTAAAACAAATAAGAAAGCAAGTTTACCCAGATCCTCTCTGTTGTTTTAATATGTGGTGTTGAAGAAGTTCAACATCTGGACCAACATGTTATGTAAGATGTCACAACATCAGCATGTGACATCGCGCCTGAAACTAAGTACTGATTAAGTAACTGTGTTATATGTTGAATGTTTGTAACAGCTGTGACTTATAACCTAACTATTCTAAGTGATCTAAATTATGAAAGAGGTTATTTGTTGTGTTGAAAAAGTTCAACATCTAGGAAAACATGTTAGATGTAATGTCATGACATCTGACTTGACATCACGTCAACAGAATTGATAATTCAGTTACAGTTCTGGTACTTAAATACTCTGAGAATATATGTGGCGTTTCTTGTGGAGAATCTGAAGATCAATCAAGAATCAATCAGAATATTTGAAGAAAATACTGTTTCTAAATATGGAGATATTTTAGGAACTAGAAGATTGAAGACCTTGATTATAGGAGAAGTTTGCTGCTGAGTTGTAACAGCAAGGAGAAAAACTTGCTGAGTTAGGTAATAGGTTATAAATAGCAGATTGTAACCTAGGGTTTGAAACGGATATACAATGTAACATTAGGGGTGTTTTTGTTAGGTAAACCTGTCGGTTTGTGGCAAGGTTACCATGTATGTAACTCGAAACCTGTAGGTAAGAGTTTGAGTGTACTTGGATGAAGCTGTGAAGCAAGTCTAAGTATTTCTGCATTACTTCATATTCATTGTAATGTAGGAAACCAAGTGGGAGGGCACTGCTTCTTGAGTAGGAGTAAGACTTCTGTTGTTGCGACAATAGGAATGGAAACTGGTAGGTTTCTATCTAGGAGTTCCTAGGTATAGGTTGCACTGGGTAGATGATTAAGTGAAGGATGGGAACTTGTGAAGTTTAGTCCTGAATTGATATTGCTAATAGTGGATCTTCTTCCTGGCTTGGTATGCCCCCAGAGTAGGTGTATTTCACCGAACTGGGTCAACAACTGATTTGTGTTTTTACCTTCAACACTTTATAATTCTGTCTGTTATATATCAAGGTAAAACTAATGTTGTAACAGATGATGTCTCAGAACATGTTAAGACTTCATGCTGATATCTGTGCAGAAGAAACAGAACTGCAAAGACTGTTTGCTCTCTACTGATCATGTACCACAGATGAGCAGAACCAGGCACATCAGTGTTCTATCTTCTGGACCTTCAAAGTAGATCTGGCACAGCCTGATTAAACTGTGCTTCTGTTACTCTTCAGTACTGAATCAAAAAAAAAATTGGGTATCTATCTTGCAGTGTATTTATTATGTCATATCAGATGTTTAGACATTAAGTATAACATCTGAAGACTGGCATACACCAGAATTTCAATTGGTATCAGAGCAGGCATCCTGTTCTGTTTCTGGATGAGATCCATGGGTGATACTTTCTGGTATCTGCAAGGTCAATTTTAGTGCTGAAGATTGTAACCTGGAATGGTTTGCTATTTCCCTGAATGGTCCCTTGAAGTGGGAGGATGGACTATTCTTAACAGGAATTGTGTGTACCTGTCTTTGGTGATTGGCATTTGGCCTGGTTGTGTGTAGTAGTCATGCTAGGTTTGAACCATAGTCAGAAGGCTAGTCTGGTGGAATGTGTGTGCAAAGATTGGGGTGTATTATATTCTTCCACTGTGTAATACCTGGCAAAACTCAAAACTCTGATGTGTTTCCCCTCTTGTGGATTGAAGGCCATTGTATTCAAGAATTCAACATAAACTATTGAAGATGTCACAGATACTTGAGTCCTCTCAAGTCCACTCATGAAGACGTTCTTCGTTCAGGATGGTAAGAATCACATATTCACGACCTTGAAGAATTTCAAGGAGGGCCTTGTTCCAAGGTGATGGAACTGATGTTCTATGTGATGGTGGAACAAGGATGCAGCTACTAGTTGAAGAGCATATGGTTTGGGTGTCTTTGCTTGGAACCTACTCCTGACCTGGAAGAGGAGACATCTGTGTGTGCAAAATTGACAATGGTAAAGTCAACTATGTCTGTGTACTCCCGAAGGTTACTTTAGGAGTCAGAACTCTAGAAGTAAAGCTGGTTGAGATATGACATTGATCAGGGCTGAGCAATTGTTCCCTGAAGTACTATGGTGTGAAGAAAGACAAGCTCACTGGTTAATAAAAGTCAATGATGGTGCAGCACTATTGCTCCTTCATAGAAGTAGATTGGGATCACGAGTCTTGAATATGAAGACTCAGAGTTTGGTTAAGGTATAGCTCTTGGAGTTACGTAAATCTGGTAGGGATGTCATATGTCATGTCGAGACATTAGTGCACAATACATGGATATTTTGTGTGGAGCTTCCATGACTGATAGCTTGAGGGGGAGATTTGGTTAACCTCCTCACATTAGTTCAGTCTGGTGTTTAGCTAGCTGTTGACCTATGTCACATGGGTTCTGGTTGTTGTGCAAGGAAGGATTCATCTCTCTCATTCCTAATGATGAATCTGATATGGTAGGAGTCTCAAGTCGGTTGAAGTAAGTAGGGTTTGTTCAGAGAAAATTCTATTTACTTGAGTCAAGGGTGGCAACCTAGATATCTCAACTCTTTGGTCTCTCAAAGAAAGAGCTTGCAAGAAGAAGATATTAACACACGAAGAGTATGTCAAAGTATTCAAATGGTGAAAGTATCTTACTGGATAATGGGAAGGATTTATGATCAATTGCTATTTGTGACAAGTACAAGTATTTAATTGATTATCCTTGGAGTTCAAGATAACTGATGTGGGAACATTCATTCTTCTAGACCCTGTGAAGAATCACAGGAAGAGTGATACCTTAGAGCTATCTCCTTGGTGACAGCAAAATCATTTGATCTTTGAAAAGGATTCCTGGAAACATGTTCAGACTTAAAGCCACAAGAAGAAGAAGACATCATAATCTTGATAAGAGTCACCTGGATCAGTCTGGAGCTGAATTCAACAACTAGATGTTATAACATAATGCTGTGATATTTGGTTCGACATCAGATTCGTGGTTGGTAAAGTGGAACATCAACTTAAGATAGGATGATCTACGAAGTTGAAAATTAGATCCTTCAAAAAGATCGGCTCTTTGGAGTAGTTACATGTTCCTGACTCGGTGTATCTAAGCCTTTTGTGATAACTTGTAGCTTGAAGTTCAAAGTTCAATTGGAAAATCAGAATATCTTTGGGAGAAGTCTGATAAACATTGAAAAGTCAAAAGGTGGCATTTGATTCTTTTAAGATTCATAAAGGAGATAATCAAACCGTGGCATTTGGTCTATCTCAGCAGTGGACTCTAAAAATCAAGATAATCAACATCGAGAAAGTTTGATTCACAGTATGAATGCGTTCAACCAATATTATTGAACAGAGGGTGCGCTCTTGAAGACATGAAGATGCGTCTTATGTTTTCCATTCATCAAGGGGTCCTATTTACCTTGAATTAGAAACCACCTTGAAGGTCCAACTGAGTATTGAATGTGTCCTACTTGTTTCCATGAGGAGAAGTGATTGTCCCTAACAGGGGGAGTATTGGGTTGTACAAAAGGTCTTCATCAAACTCGTAGGATGTAAAATGTGGCACCTTACTAACTATTGGAATGATGTGTTCAAAACTGTGGAAGACTATGTCTGACCGAATGTCATCACATTGGTAATGACATTGTTCCTAATTTCCTCTAAAACTACAGACAGGAGGAAAATTGGATGAAGTATGGATTATTACTAATAAATCCATGTGTGACCCAGAGGGAGTAACCATCCTCTTAAAAAAAATGGAATGGCTTCAAGCTGCTAATAGCAGAATGTATGACGACATAGGATTTGAGCATGTTTTCATCTGCTAAGAAAACAGAGCTGTTGTGTCTCATTATGAAACAGTTTAGTGAGCTGGAATGTTTAGGTGATAACTTGTCATCTAATAAAGGTATTATATAACTAATGCAGAGTGTAATATACCAACGATGTTTCTTGGAAAGGGGATCCTAAGACAAGGAAGTAGTCTGTTCTAAAAGACAAATGTCTGTTTTAAAAGGGCATCCTGACATGGTCAAAGGGTCAAACCCAAGGGTAGGTACCTGCATTAAAACCAGTCCTAGGGTACTGAAACTGTCAGAGTAAAGTACCAAGGTCGTTACTATCTATGCCAAAGTTGCATTATTTATGAAGACCCTCTCTATTCCTTCTCTTCATCAGAGGGTTTCAGCAATATGAAGTTTGTTAGCATCTGGGAAAATTGTGCATGGGTATGGATCTGTATGGGCAGTCTTTGTCAAATTCTGGCCAAAAAGGGGGAGAAAGATAGGGACCCAGTCTCAGGCGAGACTCAGGTGAAAGCAACAGACGGCAATGTCCAACAAGACTCAGGAGAAAGCAACATGATCCCTAAGTAAGTGACTTTGGTTGTGTCTTGTGTTCTGAGTTAAGAGGATAGTTGTGACTTGTGATCTGAGTTACATGATCACAAGTAATAATCTTGAGAAAAGAAATCCTCTTGGGGCATCGGTGGTTTGGAGTTGCTCACAGTTGACGACAGAGGTTTGTTGTTTGCTCAAAGGACATCAGCCTCTACAAAAGAAGATGTTAGACAAGATGTTGTAACATCTCAACTGTGTTGTGACCTGGTCCCAAAATACAACTTGCACTTATTTGTTTTAGCCAAAATTTGCCAAAGGGGGAGATTCTAAGTGCCCTGGCTGGAGAGTTGGCCTCATTTGTAAAACAAATAAGAAAGCAAGTTTACCCAGATCCTCTCTGTTGTTTTAATATGTGGTGTTGAAGAAGTTCAACATCTGGACCAACATGTTATGTAAGATGTCACAACATCAGCATGTGACATCGCGCCTGAAACTAAGTACTGATTAAGTAACTGTGTTATATGTTGAATGTTTGTAACAGCTGTGACTTATAACCTAACTATTCTAAGTGATCTAAATTATGAAAGAGGTTATTTGTTGTGTTGAAAAAGTTCAACATCTAGGAAAACATGTTAGATGTAATGTCATGACATCTGACTTGACATCACGTCAACAGAATTGATAATTCAGTTACAGTTCTGGTACTTAAATACTCTGAGAATATATGTGGCGTTTCTTGTGGAGAATCTGAAGATCAATCAAGAATCAATCAGAATATTTGAAGAAAATACTGTTTCTAAATATGGAGATATTTTAGGAACTAGAAGATTGAAGACCTTGATTATAGGAGAAGTTTGCTGCTGAGTTGTAACAGCAAGGAGAAAAACTTGCTGAGTTAGGTAATAGGTTATAAATAGCAGATTGTAACCTAGGGTTTGAAACGGATATACAATGTAACATTAGGGGTGTTTTTGTTAGGTAAACCTGTCGGTTTGTGGCAAGGTTACCATGTATGTAACTCGAAACCTGTAGGTAAGAGTTTGAGTGTACTTGGATGAAGCTGTGAAGCAAGTCTAAGTATTTCTGCATTACTTCATATTCATTGTAATGTAGGAAACCAAGTGGGAGGGCACTGCTTCTTGAGTAGGAGTAAGACTTCTGTTGTTGCGACAATAGGAATGGAAACTGGTAGGTTTCTATCTAGGAGTTCCTAGGTATAGGTTGCACTGGGTAGATGATTAAGTGAAGGATGGGAACTTGTGAAGTTTAGTCCTGAATTGATATTGCTAATAGTGGATCTTCTTCCTGGCTTGGTATGCCCCCAGAGTAGGTGTATTTCACCGAACTGGGTCAACAACTGATTTGTGTTTTTACCTTCAACACTTTATAATTTTGTCTGTTATATATCAAGGTAAAACTAATGTTGTAACAGATGATGTCTCAGAACATGTTAAGACTTCATGCTGATATCTGTGCAGAAGAAACAGAACTGCAAAGACTGTTTGCTCTCTACTGATCATGTACCACAGATGAGCAGAACCAGGCACATCAGTGTTCTATCTTTTGGACCTTCAAAGTAGATCTGGCACAGCCTGATTAAACTGTGCTTCTGTTACTCTTCAGTACTGAATCAAAAAAAAATTGGGTATCTATCTTGCAGTGTATTTATTATGTCATATCAGATGTTTAGACATTAAGTATAACATCTGAAGACTGGCATACACCAGAATTTCAATAATGAGTCGAGTTTCGTCTCGTTTTGCTTTCATACCTTGGATATTCATCAGTGTTTGTTTACTGAACCCTTTATCAGTTTTTGTTTACCAAGTCTCTTTGCAGTGTTCGTAACTGCATCCGTGGTTGAAATTAGTCTCTTTTGTTCCTTGGATTCTTCTATCAGTTTTCGTTGTTCTTTATCCCTGGTCCGAGACTAGCAAGTGCTCTGAGAAACATGCGCTCTCACCACTTTGCTTTGGGTCAAGTTTTGATCTCGTCATCTATGCATGAAATCAAGTTTCGTCCTGGTACTCATCTAGTTTAGTGTCGTCTAACTAGTTATAATGAGTCGAGTTTCGTCTCGTTTTGTTTTCATACCTTGGACTTCCATAAGTGTTTGTTTACTGAACCTTTTATCGGTTTTCGTTTACCGAGTCTCTTTGTAGTGTTCGTAACTACGTCCCTGGTTGAAATCAGTCTCCTTTGTTCCTTGGATTCGTTTATCAGTTTTCATTAATGTTTATCCATTGGTAAGAGACCAGCAGGTGCTCTGAGAAACATACACTCTCATCACTTTTGCTATGGGTCGAGTTTTGCCTCGTTACCCGTGCGTGAAATCCAGTTTCTTCCTGGTACTCGTCTAGTTTAGTTTCGTCTAACTAGTTTTTATGGGTTTAGTTTCGTCTCGTTTTGTTCCTCACTCCTGGGATTCTTTCAGTTCCTTCATACTGTCTATCTTAGGTTGAGATGAGCAGGTGCCCCTAGAATCATGCGCTCTAGCCACTCTGCCCCGCGTACTTTTCCAGAGTTTAGTTTTGTCGATTCTCTATTTGGTTTGAGTTTTATCTCATCCCCTTTTTTTTGTGGTCCAGTTTTATCCTGACACGTTTATTCTGAAGTTTAGTTACGTCTACTCTTCTAAGTTTTAGTTTTGTCTCGACTTTGTTAAAATGAGCGTTACAACTTCATTCTGACGCATGTCTTGGGAGGTCCAATTTTCATTTAACCCTCTGTTTGCTAAATCCAATTTCATTAGGCATCTTCTAAATCCCGTGCATGCTGGTATTTTTTGTCTTTGGGGGAGGGTTCTAATTCTTCTTCAAGAGTGTAAATTTTCGGGTTCTTTTGTATTCAATCATCTTTAACTCTGAACGCTCGAAAGTTGTCACTTTTCTCACTTATCATGTTAAAGATAACTGAATAGGGGCAGTTGTTGCACCCCAAAATTTACCCTCTTGATTTAGGCTTATGTTTCATCATCAACATCATATTGCATTGCATTCATACATTGTGATGGGATCAAAGTATTTTGGTTATCAAAGTCTTCCTCAAGCTTTGGAAGTTGATTGTATTGACAAGTTGCTCAAGTAGACCCTTATCATCTAAACCTCTGGATCTTTCAAGCCCAAAGGTATCACATATCTCAAGATATCTTATCCACCTCACTGGATCATCAGAA
Organism: Vicia faba; assembly: GCA_948472305.1. NCBI lineage: Eukaryota > Viridiplantae > Streptophyta > Magnoliopsida > Fabales > Fabaceae > Vicia > Vicia faba. The sequence goes on along the minus strand of OX451740.1, from coordinate 482,396,310 downwards.
GATTCAGTATTGTTTTGTTTATAAGAAGAATCACATCCTTTGGATTCATCACTCAAAATTAGGGTTTTGCCCAAATTGGATTAATTGGGGTCTATATGAGCCAATTTTTGAAGCATAATTATCTTATCATCATTGGAATCAATTTTGTTTAAGGAGTCTCTCATGATGCCTAGTGGAATTAGGGTTTTGAAGCTTGATCAATTATCTCCTATTGTAGAGTGCAAACCTAGGGTTTGAGTTTTAATCATGGATTCTTTGGAATTTTGAGTGGAAACTCTTTCCATAGCCTCTATGTGTTTGGAATATCATATGTTTGAAGTTTTGTTCACCAATTTTGAAGAGAAGTGGTTTAATTGAATCAAAGGGGCAAAACAGTCATTTCACTCAAAAGTCAACCAAAGTCAAAGTTGACCAAGTGAACTTTTGGTAAACATGAAGCATTTGACATGTATTTTCATGTGGGATGATCATTGGTGATTGAATTTGATGAGAATTTCATGATTGGGGTGTTACTTGGATTTGAAGTTATCTTGAAGTATGAAAAATTCAGTAAGTGTTCATGATTTTGGTTTGACTTTGCAAGGGCATAACTTTCTCATTTTTCATGGGATTTTGGTGGTTCTTTTTGCCAATTTAATAATGGAAAGAGATCTACAAGGGCCCACAGGGGACAAAAAACACACTTCTTACTCAAAATCAAAAGTTATGAGTCTTTGAAGTTTAGGGCAAGTTGGGCATTTTTTGAGGCCTCTTGGGCATCTGGCCAGGCAAGGCAAGGCATTTGGCCTAGGAAATTCATCAAAAAATTGTTGACATGCCTGTAATTGTTGATTCAAGGCATAATTCAAAAATGTGTCTCGTGAATTTTAAAGAGGGATATGAAAGCTTCTCATTAAACTTGGAACCACTCAATTTGGTTTAGAATCGAAGAAGTTGTGATTTGGGGAAGTTGGGTGTCAAAACCGGAAATTCAAAGGCATCTGGCCAAGCCAGTGCGCGTGAAGTCTTGGGTAATATAACTTGAGTTACCCAAGAATCCTAAGCCTCATATTTTGCTCATATCTCCATCATTTGTTTCGAACCTTAGCTTGTTTTGAAGCTTAGGGTATGTTCTTAAATTGGCTCAAGAAAAATTTGAGAACGCACGAGCCAATTTTCGGTGGCCTCCATTAGAATTAAACTGACTTTTGGTGCATGCATGGGCTATGCAAATTTCAGATTTTGTGCACCCTTCGATTTTGTTTGGTTTTAAGTATAGCTGCACATGCTTTGCACGAATTGCACTTCATGTGCTTGCCAAAAAGGCCAAACCAAGTGCATACCTCACGCCTCTCTCATTTTCACATTTTTCCAAAATGGGAAACTTTCATCACAAGCAAATCAGTCCCATGTGCAATCCTTGCCACCTCACCCCCTCACACTTTGTTTTCCTCACTCATACAACTTATAGCTCACTCGAAACGCAGCTTGTTTCCCTCTGAGTGCACACAAAACACAAGCACATGCTCTCACACTCTCACTTGCATGTTTTGGTAAAATTGCCCTCCAATAGATTTGTGTGAGCTATGACCTTATTTCCCTCACTCTAAATATTCTATATAAGTGGCTCAAGCTTGACATTCTCTCACACAGGCACTGCATCGAAGGAAGCATCTCAGAATGTCCTCATTTCTCTTTCTCTGCAAACTGAATCGAGCAAGCTTCATACATCACTTCAATCCTCATTTCTCCACTCAAACACATTTAGTGCAGCAAGAAGATCAATTCAGAAGCATTGGAAGGTACCTGGAATGAAGGACTCGAGTATTCAGATTCTGATTTGAGGTGAGTTCACTCAACTTTGATTCTTGAGATGTAGTTGTTTATGGATGAATTTGAGCATGAATACTTGTTTGTTGATGTTATGTGAACGTTTCTCACCTTGTGTATTTTTTTCATAATTTTTTAAAATTTTTTGATTGGTTTTTAAATTCGTGTGATTAATTATTTGTTTGTTTAATATTTGATTTTATTTTGATATTTTCTTTGATCCAAAAATTCCCAAAAAAATCATGGATTCTTGTTTTTAATTCTAATATTTGAATATAACTTTGGTTGGATATTTTTCTGACTTTTTATTAGAATTTTATTTTGAAAATGTGAATATTTGTTTAATTGTTTAATGGTTTGAATTTTGATTTTATTTTTGACTTTTCTTTAATTCTAAAATATGAAAAAATACGTTTTCTAATCTTTGGAGTTTTCTCTATTTTTTATGATTTTAGTTTGAATTATTTAGAATTGGAACTTGATTAATCAATAATTGAGTTTATTTTCTAAATAATTAGGGATTTGATAATTTCCTTGTTTGTTTTGATTCCAAAATCCAACTTTCCTTGAGTTTAAACTTAAGTCAGCTCTTGTTTGAAGTTCATAGATGGATTTAGGATCTTAAAAATATTTTTCTTGAATTAATTGATAAGTTTTGGTATTTTTCCGTTGATTTATTTTAAAAAACTTGTCTAGATTGGTGGTTTCATCAACTAGTTTTGATGTTTGAAGTTTGATTGATCCTTTCATCATCCATCCATGAACTTAAAACATGTTTGCTAACTTTTATACATCTCAAAGGTACTAAGAAATTTTTTGTTTGAATTATGGAAGTCCTTTTCTATTTTTGATGTATTTTTGAAGTGAAAATAACCAATTGATGTTGCATTCTTTGTTGCAATTTGTTTGATGGCCAGTGAAATTGTGTGAGGCCTATAAATTGGCACTTAATGATCATATTTCTTATGTCTTATCACATCAATTCAATTAAATCCTCTTGACTTCTCATAATTGGTTGATTAGCACTTTTTGATCCATACCTCCTAAGTGATGTTCTTGTGTGAATTTTGCTTTGAGTTTTGGATTTTTGCCTTGAGTTGGAGGTCATCAAATGACCAATGATGACATGTTGGGGAATGATACATCAAGTATAGTCTCATAAATACTTGATATCACTTGACCTCTAATGTTTGAACCATTTCATCTTATTGTGAATTTGATGTTCAATCTTTTCTTTTCTTTTGAATCTTTGAGGTACATTGAATGCACTTGTGCAACATGCTTTGGAATCAACATTATAAACTCTTGATAAAATCCTCATAGCATGTTAGAAGCTTTATTTCAAGGCTTTTAATTGGTCAAGTCTTCTAACTTTGTCTTTGTTTGAATTCCTTTCATTGCTAACTTGTGATCCAAGCTTTGTGATACATTTTGTGGCATCCCTCTTTTGTTATGCTTGTGAACCATAATGGAATGAATGATTATGTATGTGTTGTGTTTGCTACTGGCTTTCAAGGTTTTTGTTTGTATTCTTCTCTTGCTCCTTTGATCCTTGATTGGTATTTACTTGTCAATTCAAAATGGTAACAAGAAAGGAGCAATAGTTCTTTAGCTTTGACCTAATTGTTGCATGTGACTGCTGTATGCTTCTTGCATATACTACTTGGATGCTTTTCCATCATGTTATTCCATTTCCTTGTCATATAATCATCCAACCCTTATTGGTTCATCATTTCTCTTTGAAATCACTAATTTGTCTATTGAATGTGCGAGGTACTCTGAGGAAAGTTTTCTATTTTGACTTGATGCTGTAGTGTTCCACTTTATTTGTGGAACACAATTGGTTGTGCTTGCACCATTCTTGTGCTTTGTATATTTGTTTTTCTTTTGCAGGAAATATATGTGATTGTGACTGCTATACATCACCTGTGGGATATGTTCATATTTGAAGCCTCAGTGCTTATATTTGATGGCGTGATTTCTGACTTGATTTATTTACTGATTCTAGCTTGCTTGAAGTTCTCTGGGGTTCTTTTTCTTGCTCAGTTGCTACCGATAGTTATCCATTTGGTATTGCACTATTTCCTTTTTACTGTTTCCGCTCTTTATTGCTTTCTATTGCATGATGGTACCTTCGTTGCTGATATATGTCAGGAGTCCCTCTAGTTTATTTAAAGACCTGTTTAAGGAAATTTTGTTGGTATGCTAATTATGATTGTTTAAAATCCTACCTTCAGAGTAGGTATTATGCACGTATGTTTATATTTGTTCCCGCATTATTACAGGTGATAAGTCCTCAAAAAGAGGCGAGCGAAAAGGGTTCGTAATCGACCTCCGCACATTCCAGTCCATGTCGCTCCTATGCTTAGTTTCTACAAGTAGATGCTCCTAACATGTGCCCAAGATCTTAATGAATTCCTTTAAAGGTAAGTGAAAAGGGTTCCCGCAAACGGATCCCTACGCTTTCTTTAGCTCGTGTTGACCAGCACTGATGCTTAGTGTATGCATGCACTATGTCTTTTCCCCCAGATGTTTCTTTCCCTGGTAATTGATATCACGGTTAAGGACCCTTTTATATTCCTATAATTCTATACTTTTTGACTCGGGTGATACGCTCCCCTTGGCTATGGCTTGACCCTTGGTCTGATGCTTGGTTGCTTGTCTATGGTAGGATCTCCCCTTTTACTATTAGGCTTGCGCCTTGTAGGTGTTTGACATTTGATTGATGCTCGAGCTTTTGTTTGTCCAGATGTTTTGCCATCTGTTTGTCACAAGATCTGTGACATTTTTGCTGCTTCTCTTAGGATCTATCGATTAGAGTAGTTTTCGAGCCAGACATTAGGGTAGATATCCATGCATGCTAACATAGGTTAGAAATTTCCCTCTTTCATCTCAACCTTAGGGTCAATCATTGTATGATAACACTAGGAGTAGTGCTAGGCTAGTCTACCTTAGTTATTTTTCCTTTCTTTGCATATTGTATCTTAAAACTAAAACTTCTTCTTGGAAAAATCATAAAATATCTCTAATAAACTTAAATCCTTATTCAAGGTAAAAAACACAAACCAATCTTAATTGTTTGTTCGCCTTTTAACTTTGTTTTAAATCTTGTCAAATTGATGTTTTGCCATCCTTGCCATGACATTTTGTTATCTTTTTGCCGATGTTTTTCCATCGCACATGTTTGTTATCCTACTTTGATTCTTAATATCATTGTTAGGTGTGATGTTTTATCATCCGGATTGTTAATGTCTCGTCATCTTTGCCATGTTATCTTGCCATCTTTTAGCCGGTGTTTCACCATCGCATATGTTTGTTTCTGATGTTTCGCCATCGCATGTGTTTATTATCCTACTTTGATTCTCAATATCATTGTTAGGTGTGATGTTCTATCATCCGGATTGTTGATGTCTCATCATCTTTTCCATGTTATCTTTCCATCTTTTAGCCGATGTTTCGCCATCGCATATGTTTGTTGCTGATGTTTCTCCATTGCGTATGTTTGTTATCCTACCTTGATTCTCAATATCATTGTTAGGTGTTATGTTTTATCATCTGGATTATTGATGTTTCGCCATCTTTGCCATGTTATTTTGTTATCTTTTAGCCGATGTTTCGCCATTGCATATGTTTTTTGTCGATGTTTCTCCATTGCACATGTTTGTTATCCTACTTTGATTTTCGATATCATTGTTAGGTGTATTGTTTCATCATCTTGTCTGATATTTTGTTATCATGCTGACGTTTTATCATCTTATCTGAGTTTGTGTTTCCATGCGATGTCTTGTACTCCCTTTTGTAGTTTTATCATCATTGTTGATGTTTTGTCGTTTTATCTGATGTTTCGTCATCTTGAATGTTGCTTTTTTCTTCTTAACTAAAAAACACAAACCAACCAAAATATATGAGCCGAACTATAGCTCCTCTGATTCCATAAAAGGGATACGTAGGCAAAGGCTTTTGGTGGCGGCTAATCGAGCATATCTTTGTAAATATTCCTTTCTTTTCCCCACACTTTCTTTTTCTTTTTCTTTGCATGCATTCCATTCTCAGCTTTAAACCTAGATATAGATTTTACACACCCTTAGAATAGAATAAATAAGAGTGTATATTATAGAGTACTACGGGCGTGTAGGGTGCTAATACCTCCCCCTCGCGTAACAGACTCCTTTACATGATCTCTCGGTCGCAAGACTGTGATTTCACCTCTTCATGTTTTCTCGATGTTTACCTTTCCCTTTTGGCGGGATAAAATACGTTCGGTAGAGACTTTATTGATTTCATTATCAGATGACAGTTCGGCCGGTGTTTCACTAGTCAACCTAGCGGGTCTCTGTTTATGCGTAGTATCTTTTAACTATGTCCGTGTTTACAGGGTGTGGAAGGTTGTCACCGTCCATTGTGGTTAATATCATAGCTCCACCAGAAAATATGTTCTTGATCACAAATGGTCCTTCGTACGTGGGAGTCCATTTTCCCCTGAGATCACCTTGTGGAAGGATGATGCGCTTGATTACTAGCTCGCCAACTTGATATACCTGACGTCTGACCTTCTTGTTAAAAGCTTTGATCATACGTTTTTGGTACATCTGACCATGACAGACAGCCGCGAGCCTCTTCTCGTCAATCAAGTTCAATTGGCCAAGTCGAGTCTAAACCCATTTTTCTTCATTCAAACCTGCATCTTTCATGATTATCAAGGAAGGGATATGTACTTCGATGGGTAGGACAGCTTCCATATTGTATACCAGAGAGAAAGGAGTTTCCCATGTTGACGTGTGTGCTGAGGTACGGTAACCATGGAGAGAAAATGGTAACATCTCATGCCAGTCTTTGTATGTCACCGTCATCTTCTGTATGATATTTTTGATGTTCTTATTAGCATCCTCTACAACGCCATTCATCTTCAGCCGGTAAGGAGAAGAGTTATGATGCTGAATCTCGAACTGCATACAGAGCTCGTTGATCATAGTATTATTGAGATTGGTACCATTATCCATAATGATTCCTTCTGGAATACCATACTGACAAATAAGGTTATGTCTGATGAACCGAGCCACAACGTTCTTGGTAACCTAAGCAAATGAGGCTGCCTCGACCCACTTTATGAAGTAATCAATGGCAATGATGATGAAGCGGTGTCCATTAGAAGCGGTAGGTCTAATCTCTCTGATCATATCAATGCCCCCACATTTCAAAAGGCCAGGGAGTAGTCAAGATGTTCAAGGGAACCAGAGGCACATGACTTTATCAGCATAGATCTGGCACTTGTGACAAGTTCGGGAATGCTTATCAGTCTACTTCCATAGTAGACCAATAGTATCCCGCCCATAGGATATTTTTAGCCATTGTGTGTCCTCTAGAATGGGTGCCAAAGGTACCTTCATGTATATCTGCCATAATCTTCTCTGCTTCACTCTTGTCTACACACCGAAGCAAAGTAGAATCGTGGTTACGCTTGTAGAGAATTCCATTACTGAGGAAAAGCTTGGTAGAGAACCTTCTTAGGAACTTTTTATCATTAACGGAAGCTCCCTCAGGATACTCTTGTGCTTCGAGGTATCTCTTCACTTCGTGGAACCATGGTTTTTCCACTACTTCCTCAATATCAACCTCATAACAGTATGCTGGTTCATCCGATCTCTTAATAGTGATCTGAGGAGCTTCATTATCCCACCTGACCTTGAACATGGATGACATAGTAGCTTGCGCATCCGCTAACTGATTTTCCTATCGTGGAAAATGCTCAAAGGTGACTTCTTCAAAGTGTGGAATCAAAGTCAACACATGCTCTCGGTAAGGGATGAGATTAGGATGCTTTGTGTCCCATTCTCCTTTGATTTGACTGATTACCAAGGCCAAGTCTCCAAATACGCTCGAGAATTTGATTTTTAAGTCGATAGTAGCTTTTAGACCCATAATGCATGCTTCATATTCAGCCATATTGTTGGTACAGTTGAAACATAGTCTGGCAGTGAAGGGAGTATGACAGCCTTCAGGAGATATGATTATTGCATCGATGCCATTTCCAAGTGCATTGGAAGCTTTGTCAAAAACCATTGTCTATCGGGATCCTTCTTCAGGTCCTTCATCCCGTCCAGGTTCTTCACAATCAGTCACTAACATGATGTTCTCGTCCGGGAACTCAAAATTCATGGATTGGTAGTCGTCCACAGCCTAATGAGCCAAATGATCAGCTAATACACTTCCCTTGATTGTTTTCTGGGTTGTGCATTGAATATCATATTCGATCAGGACCATTTGCCATCTTGCTATTATTCCAGAGAGAGCGGGCTTCTCAAAGATGTATTTGACAGGATGCATTTTAGATATCAATAAGGTAGTGTAAGTCAACATATATTGTCTAAGTCGGCGAGCAGCCCATGCTAAAGCACAACAAGTTTTCTCGAGTAGTGAGTATCTTGTTTCATAGTCGATAAACTTTTTTCTAAGGTAGTATATTGCATGCTCTTTTCGACCAGACTCGTCATGCTGCCCCATTACACACCCATTGAATTTTCTAATACTATTAAGTACATGATCAAAGGTCTTCCTTCAACTGGAGGAATTAAAATTGTAAGCTCTTGGAGATATTCCTTGATTTTGTCAAAAGCAGTCTGGAAAAACAAGCCCTCAAAAGTAAAGCATACAAAACACATAAATGTAAAGCAAAATTAAAATGATATAACTATAAGGTAACCCCACTTTATAAGTATTCCTCAATAGAGTCGCCAGTTCTGTAATACGGTGGGAGAACCGACTGTTATACTGGTTTTGCGTTTGTATTTGCAAATGTTGCAGTAAGCAAGAGTCGCCACCGACTTTTATTTTATCCAACTAAGGAAAGGGTGAAAAGAACAGAAAAAGACCTTTCGAGATTATTTCTGAGTAAGGGGGTAGATTATGGAAAGGTAAGGTGTTAGCACCCTTTCCATCCGTAGTTATCTACGGGCTCTTAGATGCTTAGCTTATTTTGAAATATCTTATGCTTTGTGTGTTTTGAAAAGTAGTTTTTGAAAGCGCCTTAGTGCGGAAAACTTTGTAATGTTTCTCGGAATGGTAGAGAACGTATACAAAGTGTTTGAAAATGTTTTTGAAAGAAGTTTTGTGTAAGTGTAAAAATTTGTTTTGTTTTGAGCAAGCATCTAAGAACTATCTACTATACTCGAAAGGTTGTTCTTTTCCTCTTTTCCTTTAGACATTGCTATCCTACTATTAGTGAGTAGGTAGCCCTAGTCATTGGATGTTTGAGGGACATTCGAAGGGATGTTTATATAGTCACAAAGGCAACTGGGCAAGAAACTTTAGTAACTACTGTGATACGGTGGGAGAACTGACTTGGGTTTTGCGTTTGTTTTCGCAAATGTTTCGGTTTAGCAAGAGTCGCCACCGACTTTTTATTTTATCCTAAGGAAAGGTTAAAAAGCACAGGAAAAACCTTTGAGATGTTTTCTTGGGTTCGGGGAGTAGATTATAGAAAGGGAAGGTATTAGCACCCTTTCTATCCATGGTTATCCATGGGCTCTTAGTTACTTGCTTAGATCACTTGCCTTGCATTTTCAATTGTTTGAAATGGTGCTTTGTGTGTGTGGGTTTGAAAAATGTTTTGAAAAGAAGCCATTGTTGTGGCAACCTTTGTAATGATTCATGTTTGAATGTATACAAAGGTGTATTTGTCTTTTGAAAAGTTTTCAATGTTTTTGAAAGTTGTTTTGAAAGTGTGTTGTGATGTGTGGTTTTGAAAAATGGCAAGGATTGTTTTGCAAGATTGGTCAAGTAACCAAAAGCTATCTACCCTAAATTTCTCAAAGATCTTTCCTATGTTTTAACCCTTTTAACAATTTTGTTCCACCATTGTATTTGGTGGACAATCTTGTGTTAGGATGTTAACGGGACAGGCGCGGGTCATCGTTTAGACCAAGATTGCAATAGTGCCAAGTGTCTTTGGCAATTTTTCCTTTAAGGGACTTGATCATTTTTTAGGCAACTTTCGAAAGCGTCATCGAGGGACTATGATCATTTGAATTGTTTTGTTTTGCCAAAGAAGCTCAACATGCAACATGGCCCATTATTGAAGGCAACAAGTGGAGTAACCCTAAGGGGTGCAAGTGTGATTGGTGTTGTCCATTTTCATGCTTTTTGTCTTTTTGTTTAGTCAAGGTATTTGTTGTTTGATTTTTGCATACAAAACCCTAAGTCTATCATGGTATAATTAGAAAGCTTTAAAATGCGAAATTTAAAGTCCTAAATTATTACAACATAATTATGGGATGGGGGGTACAAACGTTCAAATGGGGATTTTTAGCAAGAAATTTAAATCTAAGCTATTACAATCCAAATTGAATATACAAGTATTAGAATTGTACAATAATTGAATATGTACAAATAAAAATGTAAAATGTATTATGCACAAAAATGTTTTTATGTGTATGTAAAAAGTATTTTTCATGTGACCTATAAAAAATAATAAAAAAGTTAATTTTTGGACATTTTCATGGTTTAGGGCAAAACCCTAATTTTGTGAATAAATAGTATTTATTATTTATTATATACAATATTTATTAATTATACACAAAAATAAATAAAAAGGAAGTATATTGGTAAAAAAAGTAATTTTTGAGGTCAAATATTAATAAAAATAAAAATGTATTATTTTTGTATTTTTTATCCTAAATATTCTAATAAGTATATAAGTATTTATATTATATATTAACCATACTAAATATATACAAAAAATAAAATATTAATTATTTATCAAAAAAAGTATATTTTTTTGAAAATGTTTTCAGGAAATGAAAATAAAAATAATAACTAAAAGTATATATTTTCACATTATTTTTGAGGTTTTAAATATAAGTATTATATTTATTTATATGTACAAGTGTAAACAAAACAAATAAATTCAAAATAAATGCAAAAATGGTTGAAAAAATATTTTTAATATTTTTTATGTTTTGACAAAAAATAAAAAGTCAGAGGAAAAAATAAAAAGTCAAAAATAATTAAAAAAACACACAATGGGCCAAGGGGGTGTATGTGGGAAATAGTGGTGCCAACAGAAAAATAAGCCAGGCCCAGCCCAAAGGGAGTTGTCTTCAACCTCCAGCTATTCAAACAGAACAAACACGCACGTTTTTCCTTGTCCAATACAGATCCTGATTCCTTGACTTTTAACAAAAACTTACAACATCAAAAGTGTAGAGTAGCTTGTCACGATTCCAAATATATAAAAAAGTTGTTCTAACTCTCAGAAATGAGAGAGAATTTCTTCTCCCCCAATTTTTAACATAAGTTTTTTTCAATGTTCACGTTCAAAATTCGTGCAGCACACACAATATATATGAAAAGTGAGGATATGGGTAGCTTCAGGGCCATGAATAGAACATAACTTCTTCACAAACCTAAGCCTAGATATGCCTGGATTGAGAGATAGAAGTTCAAACTTTTACCTGTTCAGCTTGAGTCGTGCACGACAATGGAGGTGCTTTCAATGGAATTTGAGGATTTGCACAGCTTGCCTGAGGTCCAAGGATGCTCTTCCAACCTCTAGCTTGCTTTGAAACTAACTGAATCAAGTTATGTAACTCAACCTGCACAGATGAAAAAATGAAAATGGCAAACTTGGTTAGGGGTGTTACAGTCTGTTTCCAAGGCTTGGGATAGTTTGTATGAATGATGTAGGATGTGTTTGAACTGGTTTGGATGAAAACGCACGAGGGAAATGAACTGGCCAAGTCAATCTGCAACAGGGACTCTGTTTTGCAGAAAAAATGTGCTTTGATGGATGAGGGAGTTTTGGGGATGGTTTGGTCGTGTTTCAGGTTAGTTATGGAGTATGAAGTGTGTTCACAAATTTTGCTTGAGTTGGTTCTTGCAGTAAGGTGTGTTATGGTACAAAATGCAAGTTCTCTTCTTATCTAAGCAAAAAAAATGCAAGTGGGATTATAGGCTCCTACAGGCCCCTCAAGCATGCTGAAAATTTGGTTCTTGATCAGTGGGATATGTCCATAATCTTGTGCCCAAAAGATCTGGCTTGTACCTCTTTGATTTGTGTTTTGACATAAAGTGTACCTTTTCAAAAATGGCTAAAATGCTTTTTCTATTTTAAGACTAATCCTTTGTGTAATGACTTAATGAACAAGATAATGCTAGGACACAAAGGTTTTGCATTAAATTATTGAGTGAGAATGGGATTATAGGCCTGTAATCTAGCTTGTGTAAGCTGAGTTTGAAAATGCATAGTGTATGAACATGTACTTGGCCATGAACAAAGTGACTTTTGCCTAACTTCACAAATTCGATTCTCCCTAACCACAAGGGTGTTTGATGAGTTCTTGGATAATTTGGAAAGCTTGGAATGAGTACTACAATCCATCTTTGTAATGCAAATTGAAATTCCAAGTGGAAGCATGTGAAAAGTGGCCATGAAGTTGGGCAAAAATCCTGCCTAAAATAGGTCAAAAAATTTCTAAGTTAAGAATGTTTTGCACCCCTATTCCAAAAATCATAACTTGAGCTACAAGCTTCTTTTGAGGAAACTTTGTGAATCAAAGTTGTAGATTTTGCAATGGACTACAACTTTCATGTTTTGAGTTTTGTTTGAATCCAAATATATCTTGATGAAAAAATGGGACAAAGTTAGGAAAAAATTAGGGAATTTCATAACTTAGAAAATTTCTAAGTTATGAAATTTCTTCATTTCAAACCCTAATTTGTAATTTTTGGTTTCTTGATGAACAAGTTTCACAATTTGGCATGTTTTGATGAAAAATGAATCTTGACACTTGATTTTGACCAAAAGGTCAAAGTTTGACTTTTCAGTATACAGTCAAATTTGGATCAGTTGACTGGAAAATTCATCTGTCAATCTTGTGCATTTGGGACTTTTTGAACTTGTTGAATGTGTCAAGACCATTCCATTGAGTCCTTGAGTTCATATGTGAGCTTGATTTGCCATTGGTTAGGTCAAACAGTCAAAAATTGTGTTTGTGCAGTCAAAACCCTAAAAATGACCATTTTGCCCTTTTGGTGATCTGATCAAATTTCTTGTGGAATTGTGATCCAAACTTGACCAAATGGTTCATATGAGTTCATAATATTGATGTAGGTCAAAAATCATGAAGTTTGACTGTCAACTGACCACAGTTGACTTTTTCTCCAATACAGCTGATTTCTAGGTCAACTGTCCAATTGACTGGGCAAAGATTGGAATCAAGGCTTGAAACTTGGCATGGATAAACTTATGTGTCCAACATGAAGCATGAAAGTAATCTTGGGCATTTCAGGTCAAAACATCTTTGTGCAAACTCAAACCCTAATTTGGGTCAACAGTGCAAGGAGGAGTATTGAGCAGAGCAAACCTTAACTTGATCTTGAGCTCCAAGGGTCTTGTGATGAGAAAATATTGATGAAAAGAGAGGGAAAATTTTGGGGTACAATAGTTGCCCCTGTTCAATCTTCTTGCACCTGAAGAGTTAGATTGGCAGGTTTGCCTTTCGCGTCTCGAAGGTAAAAGGAGATTGGACATTTGAGTGACCTTAAATTTGCACTCGTCAGAACAATGGATGCAGGAATGGGCTTAGAGGTGCCATTTGAAGATGGGCTTAAAGATGCCATCTGAAGGGTGACATAATCTTGTCGAAGATGGGCTTAAAGATGCCATCTGGAATGTTTGTTGAACTGCGATGTGATAGGTCAGAAGAATGAGGATCAAAATGGTATCCGTGTCTGGAATGCATTTGAACTGCATCTAAGGACTGAGTTTGTATGAGCAGAAGAATGGCCTCCGTGTCTGGGGCGTGTATGAGCTGTAACTGTGCTTGAAGAATGAATATCAGAATGACTGCCGTGTCTGGAGTGTATCTGTATTGTATCTGGGTAACAGAGAAACATCTGTATGGAGCAACTGCGTGCAAGGGATAAATTCTGAATGAGTGACAGAATGGCAACCGTGTTTGGAGCGTATCTGGACTATATCTGAAGTTGAAAGTTGTATGAGTAGCAGAATGACTTCCGTGTCTGGAGTGTATCTGAAACTGTAACTGGGATTGAGATCTGTATGAGTGATAGAATGACTTTTGTGTTTGAAGTGTATCTGAAACTGTAACTGGGATCTAAATAAATGACAGAATGACTTCCGTGGCAAACGCATTGGGGAGAATCAAACTGATGTTGTAAGGGTCATAATAGTATCCGTGTTTGGAATTCATTGAACCTTGAGGTGGATAAGTGAATCTGAATGAGAGATAGAATGGCTGTCGTGTCTGGAGCGTATCTAGTTTGTATCTGATTGCTGTAGTCTGAATGAGTAGTAGAATGACCGTTGTGTCTGGGGTGTATCCATACTGTATCTGACTTGAAATTCTGAATGAGTAATAGAATGACCGCCGTGTCTGGGGTGTATCCATACTGTATCTGAATAATTGTTAACGATAGCCTTTTAATCTCATCCTGAAAAGGGTGAAATGTTAGCTAAAACGCCAAGTTATGTTGCATGATATGTATGATGCAATATATGTTATATCAATGTTTATGATATGAATGTAAATGAATGCGCATGTAAGCTGAAGAACTGTCTTTGCTGAGGATAGATGAATCCTGGAGATAAAGAATCTTGACTGCTTCCAGAGAAAATGAATCCTTGACTGCTGCAGGGGAAGACAAGAATTTTGATTGCTGAGGATGAGACATCCTTGTTTGACTACTGCTGGAGAATTAGGAGCTTGGGTTGTATACCAATCTTCTGGGGATTCTTGTTTTGAGGAGATCTTCACTGGAGAACATCTGATTATCCCGTGAGGAACTGAGAATGAGCCTTCATTCTGCTTGGGGAAATGCAAGATCTTCAATTGTTGAGGGATCTTAGGACCATTGCTGGGGAACTAGCATTCCTTGGTGACTCGCGGGGAATGAGAATTTCTGAAGATCTCTACTGGGGAGTTCAGAACCTGATAGACTCATGCTGGAGAGGTATGACTGAGAATCTTCAGTTTGGTGGGAAGTATCCCTGTGGGGAGAAGGTTCACTAGCCTGGTTCAGCTGGGGATTCATAGTTGGAATTTTTAGCTCCGCTGGGGATTGGATTTTCAGATTTTTAAGGCTCCACTGGGGATCCTGAAACTTAACTCTGAGGGGAATTGGGTTCTAGAAGGCTCTCTGGCTTGGGAAATCAGTGTTGGGAAAGCTTTCTCTGTTGAGGATCCTGAAGTTTAACTCTGTTTAGGGAATTAAGTTCTGACTGAGGGATTTTGATTTCAAATCTGCTTGGGATTTCCTCTGAAAGGGCATCAAGATATCTATCTTCACCTTCAACCTATCAGTAATCATCTTTCTTGATTCATAAGGAAATGATTATGTTCAAATGCATATGCCTATTTAACAAAACATTGGACGTTTCTCAAATAAAACATAAGTGCAAAAGAAAAGAGGAAAGGAAGACAACGCAAATTTCTGTATTTGGAAAAGTATTTGTATTAACTTTATATGAGTATATTTGTACAAAGGAGACAGTCACCCTAGTAAGAGGATGTCGTCGTGAATATTGAAAAATTTATACAAAAGAAAGATGGCTATGTGAAACAATTCCATGGGATTCCATTCTGCTATAGCCTTCACAACTCTGAATATTTGTCCATTCAATGCTTCGTCTGCCGATGACTGGATTGATCAGAAGCTTGGAGCTGGTTGATGAAGAGATTGTCCTTAAAGTGATCCGACGAGACATAGTCATACGCTTTAATTCCCTAACTTTTGCCTGAATCGCCCTTTCGGGTTTTCGATCCACCGGGAAACCCCTTTTTGCCCAAGCCGCCCTTTCGGGTTTTCGACTTGCCGGGTGTACAAATTTTTTTAATATTTTTATATCCCTAATTTTTGCCTGAACCGCCCTTTCGGGTTTTCGGTCCACCGGGATGCCCATTTTTGCCCAAGCCTCCCTTTTGGGTTTTCGACTTGTCGGGTTATTTTATGCGTAGTATCTTTTGACTATGTCTGCGTTCGTAGGGTGTGGAAAATCGTCGCCGTCCATGGTGGTCAGGATCATTGCACCACCAGAAAATATGCTCTTGATCACAAATGGTCCTTCGTATGTAGGAGTCCATTTGCCCCTGGGATCACTTTGCGGTAAGATAATCCACTTGATTACAAGATCTCCGACTTGATATACTTGACATCTGACTTTCTTGTTGAAAGCCTTGATCATCCGCTTTTGGTACGTTTGACCATGGCAGACAGCAGCGAGTCGCTTCTCGTCGATCAAATTGAGTTGATCAAGTCAGGTCTGAATCCAATCATCTTCATTCAAACTTGCGTCCTTCATAATCCTTAGAGAAGGAATCTGAACTTCCATGGGCAGGAAAACTTCCATGCCATATACCAAAGAAAATAGGGTTGCCCCGGTTGAAGTACGTGTCGTGGTATGGTATCCATGCAGATCAAACGGTAATATCTCATGCTAGTCCTTGTAAGTGACTGTCATTTTCTGAATGATCTTCTTAATGTTTTTGTTCGCAGCTTCAACAACATCGTTCATCTTCGGCCGATAGGGAGATGAATTGTGATGATAAATCTTGAACTGTTCGCACAATGCGATGATCATAGTATTATTCAGATTTGTACCGTTGTCTGTGATGATCCTGTCCGGAACACCATACCGGCATATGAGGTTTTGCTTGATGAAGCGAGCAACCACATTTTTAGTAACAGAGGCGAAGGAAGCTGCTTCGACCCATTTGGTGAAATAGTCAATGGCAACCAGGATGAAGCGATGTCCATTGGATGCCGTGGGCTTGATCTCTCCAATCATGTCAATTCCCCACATTGCAAATGGCCAAGGAGCTGTCAGCACGTTGAGAGGAACCGGAGGAATATGAATCTTGTCAGCATAGACTTGACATTTGTGGCAGGTACGGGAATGCTGATGGCAATCTGCTTCCATGGTAGACTAGTAATAGCCTGCCCTTAGGATCTTTTTAGCCATAGTATGCTCGCTCAAGTGAGTGCCAAATGTACCGCTGTGCATCTCGGTCATGATTAACTCTGCTTCAGCTTTGTCTACACATCGTAGTAAAACACAATCATGGTTGCGCTTATAGAGGATGCCATTTCTCAGGAAGAACTTGGCAGCAAATTTCCTTAGGAACTTCTTGTCATTTACGGAAGCTCCTTCAGGATATTCTCTAGTCTGGAGATACCTTTTGATTTCGTGAAACCAGGGTTGTTCCACTACTTCTTCGGTATTAATCTCGTGACAATGCGCATGTTCATCCATTCGCTCGATGGTGATTTGGGGAGCCTCGTTATCCCAGTTGAGTTTAAACATGGAAGACATTGTTGCCAGAGCATCTGCTAGCTGATTCTCTTCTCGCGGGAAATGCTCGAAGGTAATTTGCTCGAAATGAGGCAACAATGTCAGGACATGTTCTTTGTATGGGATAAGATTAGGATGCTTGGTATCCCACTCTCCTTTGATTTGACTGATAACCAAAGTCGAGTCCCCAAATACGATCAAAGATTTGATCCCCAAGTCTATAGCAGCCTTGAGACCAAAGATGCAAGCTTCACATTCAGCCATGTTGTTTGTGCATCTGAAGCAAAGTCGAGCTGTGAAAGGCGTGTGACAACCTTCCAGGGAAATGAGTACCGCACCGATACCGTTTCCGAGTGTATTTGAAGCACCATCAAAGTACAGGGTCCATCGGGATCCCTTTTCAGGTCCGTCATATGGTCTGTTACCTTCAATGTTGTCCAAATTCATGATGTCCTCGTTTGGGAAGTCAAATCTCATGGATTGATAGTCTTCGATAGCTTGATGAGCTAGATGGTCAACTAGTACACTCCCTTTTATAGCTTTTTGGGTGGTGTACTGGATGTCATACTCAGTTAGGATCATTTTCCATCTAGCTATTCTTCCAGATAAAGCAGGCTTCTCGAAGATATACTTGATAGGATCCATTTTGGAAATCAACAAGGTGGTATGAGTCAGCATATACTGCCTTAGTCGGCGAGCAGCCCATACCAAAGCGCAACAAGTTTTCTCGAGCAGTGAGTAGTGAGTCTCACAGTCGGTAAACTTTTTGCTAAGGTAATAAATAGCATGCTCTTTTCGACCAGACTCGTCATGCTGGCCCAAAACACACCCCATTGAGTTATCCAAGATGGTCAGATACATGATCAATGGTCTTCCTTCGACGGGTGACATCAGAATAGGAGGTTCTAGAAAATACTCCTCGATCTTATCAAAAGCAGCTTGGCAATCGTCGTTCCATTCGACTACCTGATCTTTCTTTAATAATTTGAAAATTGGCTCACAGGTAGAAGTCAGATGAGAGATGAATCTGGCAATATAGTTCAAGCGCCCCAAGAACCCTCTAACCTCCTTTTCAGTACGGGGGGAAGGCATCTCTTGTATAGCTTTCACTTTTGCTGGATCGACCTTAATGCCTTTGTTACTGACAATAAATCCTAGAAGTTTACCAGACCTAACTCCGAAGGTGCACTTACTTGGATTCAGCCTGAGTTTGTACTCTTTCAACCTGCCAAACAGCTTTTGCAGATGTTCAAGGTGTTCCTCCTCTGTTTGTGATCGAGCTATCATGTCGTCTACGTAAACCTCGATCTCATGATGTATCATATCATGAAACAAAGCTACCATGGCGCGTTGATAAGTTGCCCCTGCGTTCTTCAGTCCGAACGGCATCACCTTGTAACAGAAGGTACCCCATTGTGTAACAAAGGTTGTTTTCTCCATGTCCTCGAGAGCCATTTTAATCTGGTTGTAGCCCGAGAATCCATCCATGAAGGAAAACACTTTGTGCTGAGCTGTGTTGTCAATCAAAATGTCAATGTGCGGTAGCGGAAAATCATCTTTGGGGCTGGCCCTATTCAAATCCCGGTAGTCCACACACATCCTGACCTTGCCGTCTTTTTTAGGTACTGGCGCGATGTTAGCAACCCATTGTGGATAGGATGTAACAGCCAGAAAGCCAGCGTTGAATTGTTTCATTAATTCTGCTTTAATCTTCTCAGACATGTCGGGCCTCATTCGGCGGACTTTTTGCTTGATTGGTGGACAATCCTCTCTTGTAGGGAGACGGTGAACCATGATGTCTGTGTCTAAACCCGACATGTCTTCATAAGACCAGGCGAAGATTTCAACGTATTCATTTAACAGTTGTATCAGGCGCTCCTTGACACTTGGTTCCAGATTGGCACCCACTTGTACTTCTTTCCGGTCTTCCTCTGTTCCTAAGTTGATAGTTTCCAACAACTCTTCGTGAGGTAAGATGGCCCTTTCCTCTTGTTGTAGAAGTCTGGCTAATTCCCCTGGTACTTCACAACCTTCGTCATCTTCATACTCAGCCTGACTGACCAGATCTTCAGAGTTATTGAAGGACATAGCAGAATAGTCACCCATAGAATCCAGATTGGATGGGTACCTGCATTTGTGAGTGTGGGTGTGTGTAAGGGGATAGCCATCCTTAAACAAAAAATGCAAAAGGAAAGAAAATGAACACAACAGTTTATCAATGAAAAACGTCCAATGAATCATTAAACATGGCATATGGAATGAAGATAATCAAAATCCTTACAAATGGACCTATATGCCCCGGGCAAGGCATGAGGTGAAAAAGTAGTGTACGGATTGTTCAAAAGTAATTATTACAGACCGCAGGAAATGTTTGACAGATAATTACTGATTAATAAAAGTAATGGGGACAAAGTCCTTTTCCTCCCAGTTGCGTAGTCCCCCTTCGATGGCTGGGTAGATCCAATCTTCAATGTTGGCCTCTTCGTCTTCACCTTCCAAAGTATTGATCCCATAAGGAGAGATCTTGATGGGTGTTCTTTCAACTTTTGAGCGGCGCATAGCTTTTTTCCCCACAGCAGTGAATCCTAAACCAAACTTGTCTGTTTTGTAAGGAATATCCGGCAACTGCCCCCGTGTTGAGTTCTTCCCTTCCTTCATAGCAGCCTTCGCGTCTTTTAGAGATGCCATCCTGGCCATCTGCTTTGGTACCTCAGCTACCACTTTTGCTACTTCCACCTCAGGAGAGACTTCCTCGAATTGCTGGAATGGTGTCTCAATGAATTCACCCTCTACCTCTACATACCGGAAGGAGTTCAGATGGCTGATCATATATTCCTCTTCACCGTGCACGGTTATGATCTTTCCTTTGACAGGGTATTTCAGCATTTGATGTAGGGAAGAGGTGACTTCCCCGGCATTATGTATCCATGGCCTCCCCAATAAGCAGGAGTATGACGGACGAATGTCCATCACATAGAAAGTTGAGGGGAACACCTCTGTGCCAACCTTAATGGGAATGTCCACCTCCCCGTGTACCATTCTCTTTGACCCATCAAATGCCCTTACAATGATATTACTTGGCCTTAACTCCAAGCCTTCGCAATCCAATCGGTCGAGGGCCATCTTAGGCAGCACGTTCATAGAAGAGCCAGTGTCGACTAAAACATGGGCCAGAGTAGTCCCTTGGCATTCTACTGACACATGTAATGCATCGTTGTGTTTTCTTCCTTTTGAGGTTAGGTCAGCATCAGAGAAACCTAAACCGTTGTCTGCTGTGAGACTGGCTACACAGTCTTGGAATTGGTCGGCAGAGGTTTCCTGGGGCACATGGGCTGTTTTCAAGAATTTTATCAATGCTTTGGTGTGCGCCTCAGAACAAAGCAGTAATGCTAACATGGAGATCTTCGAGGGGGTTTGCCCCAGTTTCTCTACCACGTCATAATCACTCTTTTTAATTATCTTCAAGATCTCCTCCATCTCTTTCTTAGAGGTTTCCGGGATGACCAAAGGTTGAGCCCTCATCCTGGCGAGCTCATCTTGGATCCCTTTCCCCTTATCAGCAGAAGTAGGAGGGACAACCACAAGAATAACAGCATCTTCAATCAACGGAGTTTTTGCGGAAAGTTTTATCGGTGCAGGAATAACTTTGGCAGCAGATGAGGGTCCAAAGATTGCCTTTGGGGGGGAAATCTCTGGAGAAAATATTCTCCCACTTCGGGTGATCTTGCTTGTGCCGGCAATGTTTCCAATGCTGGCATCTTCTTCATTAGAGCTTCCTTCGGTTATTTCAACTTGTTTGATACCATGGTAGTAGATTTCTCCACCGTAATTCCATGGTATTGATTTTTCAGAAATGTAGGGGACAGACCCTGGCATAGTTATCTTCAGAGGAACAGACTTTGTAGCGGATGTAATCTTAACAGGCTTTTTGACGGCCTTGGAAAGATTGGTGTAAATGGTGATAATTGAAACATATTCAGTAGGGGTTGGAATAGAAGGAACCTTTTCAAACAGAATTTGTTGACTGTGCATCAGGCCTTGGATGCCTTCCTTCAGTAATGGACAGTCGATTGGCAGAGAGTAACAACAGTAGCAGTCTTCTTTGCATCCCAGGAAAATCTCGGCCTTTAACAGATTTAACTTGATGGTTAACAGCGGAGTTATCAGGTCATTGACATCAGAAACATACAAATCTTCCTCAATAGCATGGACATTTCGACCATGCTTCGGCATCGGAGCAGATATCACGTTTGGCTTCTCTGGAGCATCGAACTCCACCTCTTTTGCATCTATCAAGTCTTGAATTTTATTTTTTAGCGCCCAACAATTGTTTGTGTCATGTCCGACGCTATCAGATTGGTAGGCGCATTTGGCATTGGCATTGTAAGCTGGTGAGGTTGTATTCACATTTTTCGGTGCTTCTTTGATATTTGTGAGATTCAGCTTCAACAGATGTGGAAGAACTTGCGCAGGTGTCATATTAATGCGGGTGAACTTCCGTGGTGGCCGTTCTCCCCATTGCTGTTTGGGTCTGGACTGGTTATTGCGAGGCTGATCATTTGATGGATTTTGGATCATCACGGCCCCCACAGTCGGCATGCGCTCACTTCTTCCTGCTCCTCTCTGAGAATACACAACAGCTGTTTCCTTCTTCGCTGGAAATGATTTCTTAACAGTTGTAGATGCATAGGCATCCTTCTGAATCTTCCCATTCTTGATACCGGCTTCTACCCGCTCGCCAGTCAGAATTAATTCAGTAAACCCTGCGGAAGAGCTACCGATCAAATGGTTAAAGAATGGACCTGACAGGGTCCCCAGGAACATATCAACAAGTTCTCTATCAGAAAGAGGTGGCTGCACTCTCCCGGCCAGATCGCGCCACTTCTGGGCGTACTCCTTGAATCCCTCACCTGAGGCCATCCCCATACTCTGTAGTTGAGTACGGGTTGACGCCAAGTCAGAGTTATACTGATATTGGCGATAAAAAGCAGCTGCCAGATCCTCCCAACTATGTATCTCTGACCTTTCCAGCTTGTAAAACCAGTCTAGCTGAGTGCCAGACAGGCTATCTTGAAAGAAGTGCACCCAAAGATTTCTGTCGGAAGTGTGAGGTTGGATTCTTCGGACATACGACCTTAGGTGCATTTTTGGGCAAGACAGCCCGTCATATCTTGCAAATATTGTCACTTTAAACTTCGGGGGATCACAATTCCAGCAATTAATCCCAAATCTTTGAAATCCAAGCCGGGAACTCTCTGCAGCTCCATAGCTGCCAACCTGTCTTCCAAGTTTTTGTACTTATCATCGGTCGGCGGGTATTGTTGCTCTGAGTAGTCTTCGTCCTCTTCAGCCTCTTCTTCTTCAGCTTCGGATTCAGACGGTACCGCAGCCCCTTTTCCTTTACTGGTTCCCTCTTCAGATGTAGGGGGAAATTCAAGCACTCTTCTGGCTTCACCCTCAAACCTTCTTCCCAGGGTAGCCACCCCGACTCTTTTCTTCTTCTTTTTCACTTGCTCTTTGTTCCCAAGCAGGGCCTTTAGATCCTCCTGACCCTTTGCCAAGGTCATCAGGAGATGTTGAAACTGTGTGTTTTGAGACTGCAAATCCTTGACCATTTGTTCGAGGTCCATCTTACTGAAATAAACAGCAGAAAGATAAGGAAACCTGGTGTGGAGACCTGCTTATGCGCATGATGAATGGTATGCTTATTTATGCAATGCATTCAAGGATTTAGAAAATTCAAAATTGTTGCAAACAAAAAGAACACACGTCATATTAATAATAAGAAATTTTGTTAGTACATAAATGCCCCATGGGCCAAATATTACAAAAAAACTTCTCAAGGTAAAAAGACGTTGTGCATCCTCTTTGGTGCGATGTAGGTGTTGAGGGTCTCTTCCTCATGGAGTCGGCGGGTAAGCTCCAAAACCTTCTTCTCACTGGTGTAGAAGCTGGCTTCAAAAGTATTCCGTTCCTCCTTGAGTTGGATCCAACTCTTCTGCATCTCCTCCCATGATGTTGGCATGTCAGGATATAGGATGGTGTTGGGAACCTCTCCTTCCTTAACGGGCTCTTTAATCACAGGGAGAACATGAGGGTAAGGCATCATTAGACTCTGGGCTCGGGTTCGTACCCACTTGAGATAAGGCTCAAGAGGGATGGAGTTCTTGTGCCCCAGTGTCTTGCTGTCTACCTTGTTAGGCATCCTCCAAGCTCTGATGAATCTTTGGCGAAATCCTCGCGCATCGTTGCCGAAGTCAAAAACTAGGTCAAGAATCAGCATGTCATGAGGGCCATCCCTCCGTGCATATCCAAATTGTCTCAAAGCTAGACAAGGGTTGTAGGTAATGCCTCCTCTAATGCCAAGCAATGGAACATTAGGGAACTCTCCACAATGATCGACGATGATGACATTTTCTCTGGACCGAGAACACCAATGTACGTCAGAGTGAGTGAGGGTCATCAACCGTTGTGACCACCTTAAGCCTTGGTCATTCTTCAAGACAGATTGTGGAAGGTGCAAAATAAACCACCTTGCAAGGAGAGGAGTACAGCACATGAGAACACCCCTCTTTCTCATTGTTCGTGTGTAAAATGAGTGAAGAATGTCCCCAAGCAATGTTGGTATTGGATTCCTGGATAAGAAGATCTTGACGGCGTTGACATGTACAAGCTGGTCAGGATTTGGGAACAGGACCAACCCATAAATGAGGAGTGCCATAATTTCTTCAAAGGCTTGTAGGTCCAATGAATTCCAACACTCTTGTGCCTTCTCAAACAAGAATTTTGCCAAGAAGCCTTTGACACCACTTCTAGTTTCCCAATGCCCCTTGATGTCAGATGGTTGCAAGTGTAGTGCTTGAGCAACATCTTCAGGCTTTGGTTCTTTTTCCGTACCGTTGTAGGGTAGTTGATTAAGAATAGGAATTCTCAGGAGTTGAGAAAATTCCTCTAAAGTGGGCACCAATTGATAGTCGGGGAATGTGAAACAGTGGTGAAGGGGGTCAAAGAACTGGAACAACACCTTTACCATGTCCTCTTCAATGCTGGTGTTGACTAGGCTGAGCAGTCTACCATGTCTTTCACTGAAGGGAGAGCTTTCCGGAATTCTGGATGTGAGCTCCTTGAGTTGAGGAGGGATTCTCACAAGGTTGACTTGGATAGTTTTCCTGCGAAGAATTTCCATGACCTACAAAACAAGAACAAAGATGAAGATCTAAACCCTTGAAATGGTTAGTGAATGCATATGATGCTTTATGATGTTCATGATCTATGCACAAACATATGTACAAGCAATTCACACAGAAACCTAGTTTCAGGCTTGCATGAGGTTTCATAGGTAAGTACCCTCTTGAGTGAAGTTGGCTTAAAAACCTGTCCTATAAATAGTAACCGGGTTCTAAGGAGTTCAATATCATTGGATTGTTTTCCATGTTCATTGTTTTGGTTTAGCCACTTAACTAGCGACCAAAATATTCCAAGAAAACAACCCTCAATGAGTGTAGTATCGAGTATCTACCAACTTCAGACTGCACCAAAGCCGGTCATCTCACTACCCCTAATAAAAGGCCAAGGTGGTCAAGTAAGGTTATAGGTCATTAGTGCTTAGTGACATCACTCAGCGGCCCCGTACTCTCCTTGATTGAACTCAAGGGTTACCGGTACTCACAAATATGTCGCACTAATATAGCTATTTCTTCAACCGTGTCGGTATACCCCGCACAGTTTCCACAACATATTGCTATCTATGAATGTTTCCCCAAATCCGGGTGTAGGATTTCAAGCCCAAACAAGAGAACCAAAATATAAAGCAATCAAAGCAAGAAATTAGTCATGCAAAAGGGTGATCTAAGCCCTAAGGTTACTCCACTTTTAATAATTCCCCAGCAGAGTCGCCAGTTCTGTGATATGGTGGGAGAACTGACTTGGGTTTTGCGTTTGTTTTTGCAAATGTTTCGGTTTAGCAAGAGTCGCCACCGACTTTTTATTTTATCCTAAGGAAAGGTTAAAAAGCACAAGAAAAACCTTTGAGATGTTTTCTTGGGTTCGGGGAGTAGATTATAGAAAGGGAAGGTATTAGCACCCTTTCTATCCATGGTTATCCATGGGCTCTTAGTTACTTGCTTAGATCACTTGCCTTGCATTTTCAATTGTTTGAAATGGTGCTTTGTGTGTGTGGGTTTGAAAAATGTTTTGAAAAGAAGCCATTGTTGTGGCAACCTTTGTAATGATTCATGTTTGAATGTATACAAAGGTGTATTTGTCCTTTGAAAAGTTTTCAATGTTTTTGAAAGTTGTTTTGAAAGTGTGTTGTGATGTGTGGTTTTGAAAAATGGCAAGGATTGTTTTGCAAGATTGGTCAAGTAACCAAAAGCTATCTACCCTAAATTTCTCAAATATCTTTCCTATGTTTTAACCCTTTTAACAATTTTGTTCCACCATTGTATTTGGTGGACAATCTTGTGTTAGGATGTTAACGGGACAGGCGCGGGTCATCGTTTAGACCAAGATTGCAATAGTGCCAAGTGTCTTTGGCAATTTTTCCTTTAAGGGACTTGATCATTTTTAGGCAACTTTCGAAAGCGTCATCGAGGGACTATGATCATTTGAATTGTTTTGTTTTGCCAAAGAAGCTCAACATGCAACATGGCCCATTATTGAAGGCAACAAGTGGAGTAACCCTAAGGGGTGCAAGTGTGATTGGTGTTGTCCATTTTCATGCTTTTTGTCTTTTTGTTTAGTCAAGGTATTTGTTGTTTGATTTTTGCATACAAAACCCTAAGTCTATCATGGTATAATTAGAAAGCTTTAAAATGCGGAATTTAAAGTCCTAAATTATTACAACATAATTATGGGATGGGGGATACAAACGTTCAAATGGGGATTTTTAGCAAGAAATTTAAATCTAAGCTATTACAATCCAAATTGAATATACAAGTATTAGAATTGTACAATAATTGAATATGTACAAATAAAAATGTAAAATGTATTATGCACAAAAATGTTTTTATGTGTATGTAAAAAGTATTTTTCATGTGACCTATAAAAAATAATAAAAAAGTTAATTTTTGGACATTTTCATGGTTTAGGGCAAAACCCTAATTTTGTGAATAAATAGTATTTATTATTTATTATATACAATATTTATTAATTATACACAAAAAATAAATAAAAAGGAAGTATATTGGTAAAAAAAGTAATTTTTGAGGTCAAATATTAATAAAAATAAAAATGTATTATTTTTGTATTTTTTATCCTAAATATTCTAATAAGTATATAAGTATTTATATTATATATTAACCATACTAAATATATACAAAAAATAAAATATTAATTATTTATCAAAAAAAGTATATTTTTTAAAAAATGTTTTCAGGAAATGCAAATAAAAATAATAACTAAAAGTATATATTTTTCACATTATTTTTGAGGTTTTAAATATAAGTATTATATTTATTTATATGTACAAGTGTAAACAAAACAAATAAATTCAAAATAAATGCAAAAATGGTTGAAAAAATATTTTTAATATTTTTTATGTTTTGACAAAAAATAAAAAGTCAGAGGAAAAAATAAAAAGTCAAAAATAATTAAAAAAACACACAATGGGCCAAGGGGGTGTATATGGGAAATAGTGGTGCAAACAGAAAAATAAGCCAGGCCCAGCCCAAAGGGAGTTGTCTTCAACCTCGAGCCATTCAAACAGAACAAACACACACGTTTTTCCTTGTCCAACACAGATCCTGATTCCTTGACTTTTAACAAAAACTTACAACATCAAAAGTGTAGAGTATCTTGTCACGATTCCAAATATATAAAAAAGTTGTTCTAACTCTCAGAAATGAGAGAGAATTTCTTCTCCCCCAATTTTTAACATAAGTTTTTTTCAATGTTCAAGTTCAAAATTCGTGCAGCACACACAATATAAATGAAAAATGAGGATATGGGCAGCTTCAGGGCCATGAATAGAACATAACTTCTTCACAAACCTAATCCTAGATATGCCTGTATTGAGAGATAGAAGTTCAAACTTTTACCTGTTCAGCTTGAGTCGTGCACGACAATGGAGGTGCTTTCAATGGAATTTGAGGATTTGCACAGCTTGCCTGAGGTCCAAGGATGCTCTTCCAACCTCTAGCTTGCTTTGAAACTAACTGAATCAAGCTATGTAACTCAACCTGCACAGATGAACAAATGAAAATGGCAAACTTGGTTAGGGGTGTTACAGTCTGTTTCCAAGGCTTGGGATAGTTTGTATGAATGATGTAGGATGTGTTTGAATTGGTTTGGATGAAAACGCACGAGGGAAATGAATTGGCCAAGTCAATCTGCAACAGGGACTCTGTTTTGCAGAAAAAATGGGCTTTGATGGATGAGGGAGTTTTGGGGATGGTTTGGTCGTGTTTCAGGTTAGTTAGGGAGTATGAAGTGTGTTCACAAAGTTTGCTTGAGTTGGTTCTTGCAGTAAGGTGTGTTATGGTACAAAATGCAAGTTTTCTTCTTATCTAAGCAAACAAAATGCAAGTTGGATTATAGGCTCCTACAGGCCCCTCAAGCATGCTAAAAATTTGGTTCTTGATCAGTGGGATATGTCCATAATCTTGTGCCCAAAAGATCTGGCTTGTACCTCTTTGATTTGTGTTTTGACATAAAGTGTACCTTTTCAAAAATGGCTAAAATGCTTTTTCTATTTTAAGACTAATCCTTTGTGTAATGACTTAATGAACAAGATAATGCTAGGAAACAAAGGTTTTGCATTAAATTATTGAGTGAGTATGGAATTAGAGGCCTGTAATCTAGCTTGTGTAAGCTGAGTTTGAAAATGCATAGTGTATGAACATGTACTTGGCCATGAACAAAGTGACTTTTGCCTAACTTCACAAATTCGATTCTCCCTAAACACAAGGGTGTTTGATGAGTTCTTGGACAATTGGGAAAGCTTGGAATGAGTACTACAATCCATCTTTGTAATTAAAATTGAAATTCCAAGTGGAAGCATGTGAAAAGTGGCCATGAAGTTGGGCAAAAATCCTGCCTAAAATAGGTCAAAAAATTTCTAAGTTAAGAATGTTTTGCACCCCTATTCCAAAAATCATAACTTGAGCTACAAGCTTCTTTTGAGGAAACTTTGTGAATCAAAGTTGTAGATTTTGCAATGGAATACAACTTTCATGTTTTGAGTTTTGTTTGAAACCAAATATATCTTGATGAAAAAATGGGACAAAGTTAGGAAAAAATTAGGGAATTTCATAACTTAGAAAATTTCTAAGTTATGAAATTTCTTCATTTCAAACCCTAATTTGTAATTTTTGGTTTCTTGATGAACAAGTTTCACAATTTGGAATGTTTTGATGAAAAATGAATCTTGACACTTGATTTTGACCAAAAGGTCAAAGTTTGACTTTTCAGTATACAGTCAAATTTGGATCAGTTGACTGGAAAATTCATCTGTCAATCTTGTGCATTTGGGACTTTTTGAACTTGTTGAATGTGTCAAGACCATGCCATTGAGTCCTTGAGTTCATATGTGAGCTTGATTTGCCATTGGTTAGGTCAAACAATCAAAAATTGTCTTTGTGTAGTCAAAACCCTAAAAATGACCATTTTGCCCTTTTGGTGATCTGATCAAATTTCTTGTGGAATTGTGATCCAAACTTGACCAAATGGTTCATATGAGTTCATAATATTGATGTAGGTCAAAAATCATGAAGTTTAACTGTCAACTGACCACAGTTGACTTTTTCCCCAATACAGCTGATTTCTAGGTCAATTGTCCAATTGACTGGGCAAAGATTGGAATCAAGGCTTGAAACTTGGCATGGATAAACTTTTGGGTCCAACATGAAGCATTAAATTAATCTTGGGTATTTCAGGTCAAAACATCTTTGTGCAAACTCAAACCCTAATTTGGGTCAACAGTGCAAGGAGGAGTCTTGAGCAGAGCAAACCCTAACTTGATCTTGAGCTCTAAGGGTCTTGTAATGAGAAAATATTGATGAAAAGAGAGGGCAAATTTTGGGGTACAACAGCTACCCTAGGGTTTTAAGAACATACCGAGGCATCATCGAGAGGGTCATCGAGGGACTTATGATCTTTAAACCGGAGGGTAGCCACTAAAATCTCTCACGTTTCGAGAGTTATAATTGTTTTTTCTGAAGGAAACCAAAGTGGGATACCCTAGAGGTGTATATGTGCAATTGTGTTTGTATTCAGTTATTTTTGTCTTTTGCATTAGGTTTGCTAGCATTTTGTTTTATTCTTGCCATACAATCCTAGTAAGCATACATCTAGACAGTTAATAATTTGTAGAAATTAAACGTGCGGGAATAGTAAATCCTAGCTATTACAAGGCTTTTGGGAGGGGATTATTTACATGTCCAAAACTTAGGGTAAATAAAGCAGTAAATGTAAAAGTCCTAGTTATTGTGTATTACATCCCGGTAAGCAGTTACAATAATATGAAAATAAAATGCGAAAAATAATAACGCACGCGAATTGAAAATACGTCTAAAAATCCTGAGGTATAAAAAAATCTTTTTGTTTGTTTTTATTTTATTTAAGAAAATGTTTAAATAAAAACTATATTAATTAACCTAAATCTAGACTTAAAGAAAAAATAGAAATAATTAAAGAAAATTAAAACTAATTAAAAGGAGTTAATTCTAATTTTTGTATTTTTATTATGAAAAGAAAATAAATTAAAATCCTAAGTTCTAACTAATTTTAATTAAGAAAGGAGGTTAAAGTAGTTAATTAATTAATTTAGGAAATTAATTTAATTAATAAAAAAAACCTAAAACTATATTTTTTGTGACTTTAATATTTTTGTTGATTAAATAAATTAAAACAAATTTAAAAGAAATAAATAATAAATATAAAACAAAAATAAAAAATGGGCCTAGGTAGTAAGGACAAAAACTGGGGGTGCAAGTTCAAAAAACACGCTAGGCCCAAGTTTGTTGAAGCCCGGGTTTCTAGTGGATCCAATGAGGAATGCTTTGGAGAGTGCATGGTGCTCTACGCATTTGAGTGCATGGGATTTGAGTCAACATTGATCTGATGGCTCATATTGATGGTCCATGATGCACGCGTGGGATATGCCAGCACTGGATCTGCAAACAATATGTTAGAAAAATGAAAATGCATGACCTGAGACTCTAACCTAGGTCCTCTCTCCAATGCACGCGTTCCTTTACCATCTGAGCTAGTTGTTCAATCATTATTATATAAAAACAAAATAAAGGAAACCAACGTTGAATACTAGTCAGCCAAACGCGCGCGTCATAAAATTCAAATGAGTCATCATAATGCACGATATTGCCACGTCTGCTCCCAAATGGAGTCAACCGATCAAAGATGCCTGAGTAGAGCTTCGGTCATTTTCTCTGATCCATCAAATCTTGGATCCTGCAAAATCAACAGTTTTAAGACAAAAAAAACCCATCTCGCTTAAAATCCTGCCTTGAGTTTGAATATGGCCTTAGATTCTAAAGATCGTGGCTATATCATCTAGTTTGAAACACGATCCATATTTTGCCCTAAACATGGCAAAACCTTAATTCTGCATCCAATTATGGAAATTTTACCAAAGTCGAGCGATCTGGTTGGCTGATTTCAGGGCACCTCAGGCGTGGGTATGGACTGGAGTAGACTCATGGGGGTCTCAGGAGAATAACACAAGGCTTAGACTTGATGAAGATGGGCTGGTGTTGTACCCCAAAATTTTCCCTCTCATCTTATCAAGATTCTCCTCACAAGACTGCTTGGATTCAAGACCAGATTAGGGTTTGCTCTGCTCAAGACATCTCCTTGCACTATTGACCTAAAATTAGGGTTTGAGTTTGCACAGGGATTTTTGGACTTCCAATGCCTCATGTGACTTTAATACTTCATGTTGGACTTATAAGATTTCCCATACCAAGTTTCAAGCCTTGAATCACATTTTTGCCCAGTCAATTGGACAGTTGACCTAAAAATCAGCTGTATTGGGGAAAAAGTCAATTGTGGCCAATTTACAGTCAAACCTCATAATTTTTTATCCACATCAACATTATAGACTCATATGAACCATTTGATCAAGTTTGGAGCACAACTCCTCAAGAAATTTGATCAGATCATCAAAAGGGCAAAATGGTCATTTTTAAGGGTTTTGACTGTAGAAAGGCAATTTCTGATTTTTCACCTAGCCAATGGAAAATTGGGTTCAAACATGGTTTCAAGGACTCAATGGCATCATCTTGACCTAATCACAAGGTTCAAAAGATCTCAAATGCATTGGATTGACAGATGAATTTTCCAGTCAACTGATCAAAAATCAACTGTACACTGAAAAGTCAAACTTTGACTTTTTGGTCAAAATCAAGTGCCAAGGGTCATTTTTCATCAAGATGTGTCAAAACATGTAACTTGTTCACCAAGAAACCTAATTTTGGAAATTAGGGTTTAAAATGGAAAAAATTTCATAACTTTGAAATTTTCTAAGTTATGAAAATTTCTTATTTTTTCCCAAATTTTCCCAACTTTTTCACCATGATGCAATTGGATTCAAAGAAAACTTCCAACATGAAAGTTGTATTCCTCCACAAAATCTACAACTTTGATTCACAAGGTTTTCCCAAAAGATGCTTGGATCTCAAGTTATGATTTTATGAACAAGGGTCCATGAAACTTTTAACTTAGTGGAATTTTGCCCTAGTTTAGGTAGGATTTTGACCTATCTTCATGGCAACCTTTCACATAGTTCCAAGTGGAATCTCAAAATTAATTTCAAATATGTATTGTATATCATGTTACAAGCTTTCCAAAATGTCCAAGAACTCTCCAAGATCATTTGTGGTTAGGGAGAATCGAAGGAATGAAAATGGCCATTTCTCACTTTTGTCCATGGCATTTTGCACATTGCTACAAGTTACAAATATGTCCTAAGCATGCTTGTACTTGTTTTACAGGTCTTAAACCTTTACACACTCCTTAATTTAATGCAAATACAGCGGATATTGGTCTTATTCTGAGCTGTGGAGCATTACACATTGATTTATTCCAAAAATGTCATAAAGGTTGCAATACCATTTCCATAAAGCATACTTTTTGCAATTTTGTATTTCTTGAGCCATGGACCTGATCTCTTGATACAAAAAACATCCACAAACATCAGTAAAAGCTCACCAACTCTCATCAGGCCTCAAGCTAGCTTGTACAACCTTGGCTTTTGTCAACTCATCTTTTGCTTCAAAAGCAAGAAAGCTTGCAAAAGGTCCACAACTCTTCCATCTGATAAGAGCAAGCTTTGTGAACATTTTCAAACAAGTTCAGCACATTATACCAAGCCTAAAACACGAGTTCATAGCATCTCAAACACCAAAATACACCAAAAACTCCATTTTTGCCTAAAACAGGGCAAGCTCTGCAGAACTCAAGCCAAAACAAAATTGGCTCGTGCGTTTTGTCTTGAACCACTTCAGATACATTCCATACAATACACCTAAGTTGTCCAGACCTTTCTCAAGCAACTGTAACCTTGTTTTCATACTTCACCATTTTTACATTGAAGCTTTGCAGGTTGAGTTCTACAAGGAGATTCAGGCTACTTCAAAGCAAGCAAAGCATTGGGAAAGGTTGATACAACTTCAAGCAAGCTCAAAAGACCTTCAGGCCTCACTCACAACTCCTACATTGCCATATTTGAACTTGACTGAACAAGGTAATTTCCAACTTTCTATCTCCTTATTTAGACATCCTTAGGCTTAGGTTTGTGAAGCAAAAATGTAGTCCTTAATGTCCTTGAACTGTACATATGCATAGCTTGTATTTATATTAACTGAGCTAGGAGAATTTGGATGATGAACATGCTAAAAATTTTAGGTCAGAAATTGGGGGTGAGAAAATTCTCTCTGGTCTTTGAGAGTTAGATCAAGTTTTTTATATCATTAGAATCGTGGTTTAAAGCTCTACAAGTTTCATGTTGTGAGTTTTTGATTTCATGCAAAGAATAGAGAGAACAGATTTGAAGTTGCAGAAAAGCGCGTTTTGGCCAAAGGACAGGGATGAAGTGTGACGTGGGCCTGGGCCTGGCTTGCCTTGCTGTTTGCACCCTCCATTGTGTTATTTGCACCCCTGGCCCATTTTCTTTATTTTTGCATATTTTTCATTTCTTTTTTTATTTTCTGACTTTATTATTTTTTCTTGAACATTTAAAATCACAAAAAATATTTTCTTTATTTTTGGCATTTTATCATATTTTTTATTTTATTTTTATTTGCATAATAAATAATTATTAGGTTAATATTACTTTATTTTCTTAATTAAAACTTGTAAATAATATTAAAACACTTACATATTTTATTTTATTATATTATACATATAAAATAATATTTTCTCTTATATTTTATTTTTTAATATTTTGTATATATTATTTTTATTATTTCTTTATACATAAATGAAATAAAATAATATTATAATATATTTTCTATTAAACCAAAATTAGGGTTTTCACCCTTTCAAAAATAATCATTTTTATTTTCTCTTATTTTTTAAGACTTAAATAAATTTATTTTTACATACATAAAAATTAATACCAAAACATTTTACATATTTATATTTAATTGCACATTTAAATACTCGTTTATTTATTTATTTGTAAATATAAATTCAATTGGGTTATAATAGTAAATTAGGGCTTTATTTTGTGTTAAATGCCCCCTATTCAAACTTGTATCTCCCTCCCCATAATATTGTTGTAATAGTCTTAGATTTACTTTTACGCATTGTATCGCTTTCAAATGCCATGATAGTAAAATTAGGGTTTTGTATGCAAAGACCAAAATCAAACAAATAGCATGACTAAACACAAGACAAAAATGCATGAAAATGACAACACAACACACACAAGCACCCCTAGGGTTTCATCCACTTTGTTGCCTTAAAATGGCCATGATATGCATGCTAGGTATCTTGGCAAAATCAAAACAAAACAAAAAGATCATAGTCCCTCGATGACGCTATCTTGGTTGCCTAAACAAAAATGATCTAGTCCCTCAAAAACTTGCTAAGATACTTGGCAATATTGTTATCATGGTCATACGATGACCCACGCCTGTCCCGTTTAACATCCAAAAATAGGGTTGTTTACCAAATGCAATGGTAAAACAACAATATCAAAGGAATAAAAATGTGTAGGAAAGATCTTTGAGTAGGGTAGACAACTCCTAGTTACTTGATCAATTTGCAAACCATCCTTGC
Organism: Vicia faba; assembly: GCA_948472305.1. Classification (NCBI taxonomy): domain Eukaryota; kingdom Viridiplantae; phylum Streptophyta; class Magnoliopsida; order Fabales; family Fabaceae; genus Vicia; species Vicia faba. The sequence continues at coordinate 482,361,956 of OX451740.1, read as the reverse complement.
TATTTTTCAAACTATCACACAATTTTAAAACAATTTCCAAACAACTTTCAAACATTGAAACATTTTTCAAAAGACAAACACCTTTGTATATATTCAAACAAGAATCATTACAAAGGTTGCCTAAACAAAGGCCTCTTTTCAAAAAAATTTCAAAACCACACACAAAAGCACTATTTCAAACAATTGAAAAGAAAAAGCAAGTGATCTAAAACAAGTAACTAAGAGCCCATGGAAAACCACGGATGAAAAGGGTGTTAGCACCTTCCCTTTTCATAATCTACCCCCCGAACCCAAAAACAATCTCAAAGGTCTTTCCTGTGCTTTTTTTACCTTTCCTTTTGGATAAAATAAAAGTCGGTGGCGACTCTTGCTAAACCGAAACATTTGCGAACACAAACGCAAAACCTCAAGTCAGTTCTCCCACCGCATCACAGAACTGGCGACTCTGCTGGGGATGAAGTATAAAAGTGGGGTTACCTTAGGGTTTTAGATCACCTCTACATGCTTATCTTGCTTGACTTGATTGCTTTACACTTTGGTTCTATTGTTTTGGTTTGAATCCTTTACCCGGATTTGGGAAACATTCATAGGTAAATAGCAATACGTTGTGGAAACTGTGCGGGGTATACCGACATGGTTGAAGCAATAGCTATATTAGTGCGACATATTTGTGGGTACCGGTAGCCTTTGAGTCAATCAAAGAGAATACGGGGCCGCTGAGTGATGTCGTGAAGCACTAATTGACTTTTAGAACCTTTACTTGACCAACTTGGCCTTTTTAGGATGTAGTGAGATGATCGGCTTTGGTGCAGTCCAAAGTTGGTAGATACTCGATACTACACTCATTGAGGTTTGTTTTCTTGGAATATTTCGGTCGCCAGTAAAGTGGCTAAACTGAAACAATGAACACAGAAAATAATCCAGTGATATTGAGCTCTTTAGAACCCGGTTACTATTTCTAGGATAGGTTGAGTCAACTAAACTTCAAGAGGGTACTTACCTATGAAACCCCATGCAAGCCTGAAACTAGGAACTTGTGTGATTTTTTTTACATATATACTTGTGCATAACATCATAACATCATGAAGCATCATATGCATCCACTAACCATTTCAAGGATTTAGATCTTCATCTTTGTTCCTGTTTTGTAGGTAATGGATTCACTTCGCAGGAAAACTATCCAGATCAACCTTGTAATAATTCCTCCTCAACTCAAGGAGCTAGCTTCAAGGATTCCTGAGAATTCTCTATTCACCTAGAAGCATGGTCGTCTTCTCAACTTAGTCAACACCAACACTGAGGAGGATATGCTGAAAGTTCTCTTCCAGTTCTTTGACCCCCTGCATCGTTGCTTCACATTTCCTAATTACCAGCTTGTGCCTACTTTGGAGGAATTTTCTCAACTCCCGAGGATTCCTATTCTCCATCAACTACCTTTCAACGGTACGGAAAGAGATCCAAAGCCTGAAGATGTTGCTCAAGCCCTACACTAGCAACCATCTGATGTCACAATACATTGGGAAACTAGAAGTGGTGTCAAGGGTTTCTTGTCAAAGTTTATGTTTGAGAAGGCCCAAAGCTGCTGCAATTCATTGGACTTACAAGCTTTTGAGGAGATTATAGCTCTTCTCATCTATGGGTTGGTCTTGTTCCCAAACCCTGACCAGCTTATAGATGTAAGTGCTGTCAAAATCTTCATGGCTCGCAACCTGGTGCCTACATTACTTGGGGATATCCTCCACTCTTTTCACACTCGGACAATGAGGAAAAGAGGTGTTCTCATGTGATGTACTCCTCTACTGGCAAGATGGTTTATTTCTCATCTTCCCCAATCAGTTTTGAAGAATGAGCAAGGTATGAGGTGGTCACAACGGTTGATGACTCTTACACATTCAGATATTCATTGGTGTTCTCGATGAAAAGAGAATGTTATTATCATTGACCGTTGTGGGGAATTCCCTAATGTCCCTCTACTTGGCATTAGGGGAGGCATTACCTACAACCCTTTCTTGGCTCTGAGACAATTTGGGTATGCCTGAAGGGATGGCCCACATGACATGCTGATTCCAGACTTGGTTTTTGACTTCGACAACAACGATCAAGGACTCCGACAAAGGTTCATCCGAGCTTGGAGGATGCCCAACAAAGTGGACAGTAAGACCTTGGGACACAAGAATTCCATCCCCCTTGAGCCTTACCTCAAGTGGGTACGAACCCGCGCCCAAAGTCTTATGATGCCTTACCCTTACATTCTACCGGTGATTATAGAGCCTGTTATGGAAGGAGAGGTTCCATACACCCTCCTACATCCTGACATGCCAACATCATTTGAAGATTTACAAAGGAGTTGGATACAGCTCAAGGGAGAACGCGACACTTTCGAAGCCCAATTCTACACAAGCGAGAAGAAGGTCTTGGAACTTACTCGTCAACTTCACGAAGAACAGACTCTCAACACTTACATTGCACAAAAGAGGATGCGCAACATCTTTTTAACTTAGAATTTTATATTATTTTGCCCATCAGGCATTGATGTACTAACAAATTCTATCTTATTAATATGACGTGTGTTCCTTTTTTGTTTAAAATAAATTTGAATTTCTGAATTCTTGAATACATTGCATGAATATATATCATGCATCATATGCATAAACAGGTCTTCACACCAGGTCTTCTTATCTTCCTACTGTTTATTTCAGTAGAGATGGCTCTAGAGAAGACTATCAAGGACATCCAGGCTCAAAATGCTCAACTCCAAGAAATGTTCTTGAACCTATCCAATGGGAAAGAAGAGGTGAAGGATCTCCTCACCTGGGGCGTGGTCATAGGGAATTCGGAGGGCGTCAGGAATGATCAGTTGGAAGGGCTACAGATTGAAATGGCAACAATGAAAATTCAGATGATGGGACAACTGGTGGGCCAGATGGCTCTTATTCAAAACCTGGCTCGAGGACAAGAGGAGCTGAGAGTCCTCATCACCAAGCTTCATCAATATGAATGTAACCAAATGGGACAAACAACTAGGGTTGAAGATCAAGTCATCATTCAGCCTCCCTTGAGACAAGAAGCCGAGAGAAAACCTCCCCAGTTTGCTTCAGGGTTAAAATCCCAACAACAACCTCACCAACGTCAACAGGGTAATCGGCGTAAGCGAAATACATCTGAAAAGCGCTTCACTGAGATTAACATGTCATTATCTAAAGTGCTGCAACGCTTGTTGGAAGTCAAGCTGATTGCATTAAAGGACCCCCCTCGGAATCCCAACACAGCCTTTCCAGGGTACAATCCAAATGCAAGATGTGCGTGTCACTCCAACAGTCCTGGACATGACACCGATAGCTACTAGGCATTGAGAAACAAAATTCAAGATCTGATTAAAGAAACAACGCTGGAGTTCACACAAGATGTCCAGATGAAAATCTTCCGCTGAGGGCTCTCCACCTAAAATGACAAGTTCGAACAAAGAGGCTTCTGTTCATTTTGAATTTCCATTTGTAATTTCTTTTATTATTCAAAGAATTATCTATTATTATCAAACTTTGTTTCATTAATGCATTGCGTATGTTTGTCTTGAATTATTTCATTTTCATTACATTTTAACTATGTTTTTTACTCACTTTATGACATTCAACTCTTGCTAAAGGTAACAAAGCCTTTAGAGGGAGGATGACGAAAACAATGCCATAACCTCATACAGTATGCTTTTGGACAGACCTTGCTGACGATATACAGGTGTTCTTTCAAATCATAAACACTGGAGTAATAAGGAAGATAATCCCTAGTCAACCCCTTCGAGCCAAAGAAGTAGAAGTTTTTGTTTAAAATTGAAACCCTTAATCAAAACCTGGGGTAGGGTAGTCTCTCAGTTAATTCAAATGCGCGGTTAGCCGCAAACTCTCATTTCGTAATACAACGAATGACATCAAAAACATTCCTTTGGAATCAAAAGACGGTGATGGTTCCCTATCACATAGGCAGTTATTATCTCTCAAAGAGAAAAGCTCACTAAGTCAAAACCTACGAAGGAGACTTAAAGAAAAATTGGGGCATCCCGCTGACTGTAACCTCAAAACAAGAACAGTCAGGCAAAAGTTAGGGATAATAAATCAAAAGGAAGAGGTCACTACAAATCCTCAACAAAAATGTTGCAAAAAATGACTGCCTTCCAACGAATTTAACTTGTTTGAACCATCACCAAAATGTCATTCCAAACTCAATTGGAGTTCAAACGCACAATTAATTGAGTTTAGGAATGAAGAACATCACGAAGAGAGGGTTGGTACAAATATACTTTGAGCCTTTATCCTTTGTTTCTTAAACCGTGAACCAAGCCACGTTACAACCCTTCAAAAGTCCTAATTGAAGCATGGGTTAGTTCGAAAGCATACTGTTACAAAAGGTATCCTGATTCCTGTAAGGCTTTGCTCTAAATCTTGAGTTGAATTTTTCTTACAAAAGTTTTCTGCTAAAAAAAGCATTTTCAAAATTTCAAGACAAACATAAACTTTGCATTATTTGAATATCACTGTTTGCATATGGATATTTGTTTGACAGCGAAGAAATTCACACAGTGAGTATCCGATGAACGAAAGCTCTCTTAGTGAACAAGTTCATTTCAAGTGGGATGACACTTCCATTGCAAAAATCTCCTATCAACAAGGGGACAAGACATGTCATTATCCAGCACACCTGGGGCAGTCCAGTCAAGATTTCAAGAAATCTCTCAAAGTGCAGAGTAACCAGGGGCAAGTCTCCGTCCCTGTCACCTGGGGCATTGAGCATCAATCCCAACAAAGGTTTGCATCCTGGCAAAGCCATAAACACTCGCTACTTGGGGCAGTGACAAATCTCCCCAAAATCCTTCCCATAAGAGGACTCCCGGCCAGAGTTTCAATCTTTGATAACCTATTCCCAGCTAAGTCGACCTCAAGAATCCCTGAGGATTTTTCCCATTGAAGTCGCTAGAATTCAACTCTTTGCTCCAGTATCAATTCAGGATTTATTTTCCCCAGCGAGAAATCATCTTGAAGACATTACATATCCGTACATCAGGACATCATACAACGCAATCTCATTTATCTTGAGAACATCATTGTTTGATATTTGTCATGCAACTAACCTTCACCTTTCAGGAAAGATGCAATCAAATTCTCACCAAATTCAAGCTATGAAGCCTGGATCACGACCAGATAGTAGTTCATCCAAACTTTCCTCTTCAACAATAGAATAACGAACGACTAAAGCTCCTATTCTCTCAAGACAAAGATCAACATTTCCCAGCGGAGTCCTCCTCAAACAACGAAGCAGGAATCCCCATTGGAAACATTCTGAGCAAAGTTGGAAGGCACACATACTCTTCAACAGCAGTCCAGGATTTATTTTCCCCGACATCTGTTGAAGATATTCCAAGACTTTCGTCTGATTCAGTTAAATCGATTCTAAGATTTTTTCTGTTCTTACTCAGTCAAAGTTAATTCAAGACATTCTCTATTTCAGTCAAATCGACACTAAGATCTCCATGATTCTTATTCTAGTTGAAGATACTCCAGATTTTTACTGTTTCAGACAAATCTCTCAACGATTTATTCTGATTCATTTTTCGGGCTTTTGTTGTTTCAGATAAATCTCCCAATGGTTTATTCTGATTCATTCTCTGTTCAGATCCAGTTTAGCTTTCTGTCAACAATCACCTTTGGATGGCATTTACAAGCCCATCTCCGTCGATTCTCCTCTGTTTCTCCAAATGGCATCTTTAAGCCCATTTCCATACACAATCGAATCAGCACATCATCTAGGTCTCCAGCGGAGCTAAAACCTTGAAATACATATCCCCAGCGGAGTCATAATTTCAAACCCTTAAATCCCATCAAGAGTTAAAAATTCAAACTCCCAATCCCCAGCAGAGCAAAAACTTTGAACTATAGACCCTCGGCGGAGATGAAACCTTCTTCCCCAGCCGAGTCAAATTTCCAACCATCAATCCCCAGCGGAAACCATCCAGTTTTCCCCAAATTCCCCAACAAGTTGTCTTAAAATCTGAGAATCAACCAGATAACAGTTAACTTTTGTTTTATCCCCAACCTCGGATAACTTCCCTAGAAGATTGGCATACACCCAAACTCCTGGTATCCCCGTCAGAATGAAGATTCTCATTCTTGACTCCCAGTAGATTGGCATACACCCAAACTCCTGATATCCCCGTCAGAATGAAGATTCTCATTCTTGACTCCCAGTAGATTGGCATACACCCAAACTCCTGATATCCCCGTCAGAATGAAGATTCTCATTCTTGAATCCAAGTAGATTGGCATACACCCAAACTTTTGATATCCCCGTCAGAATGAAGATTCTCATTCTTGACTCCCAGTAGATTGGCATGCACCCAAACTCTTGATATCCCCGTCAGAATGAAGATTCTCATTCTTGACTCCCAGTATATTGGCATACACCCAAACTCCTGATATCCCCGTCAGAATGAAGATTCTCATTCTTGACTCCCAGTATATTGGCATACACCCAAACTCCTGATATTCCCCTAGAAGATTGAAGATTCTCATTCTTGATTCCCCAGTGAAGTTGCCAAAGTCTTCATTACTCCCTAGCATGAATTTATCAGAATTTTTAATCCCCTGTAGATCGAAGGTTCTCATTCACCGCTTCTCAACAGATTGAAGATTCTCATTCTTAATTCCCCGTAGAAGCCATCAGAGTCTTCCCTTATTCTCCAGCAGATCAAGGTTTTCCTTTGTTTGATCCCCGATAGAAATCATCAGAATTTTCCGTATTCCCAACCGAGTAAGGATTCCCTTTGTTTAACCCCCAGTAGAAGTCTTCAAAGTTCTCTGGATTCCCCAAGCAGGTTTCTCAAGCAACACTTGGCATTATTTTCACAACAGAATGATTATCATATTCCAACTCCAAAGACTTGAAGGATCCTTATATCCCCAGGAGAGTCGTGAAGGATCCTCACATCCCCAAAGAAGTTTTCAAGGATTTTTAATCTCCAGTAGCGGTCAAGGATTTATTTTCCCCGGCAGTAGTCGAAGATTTTATCATCCCTAACAGTATCCAAGGATGTCTCATCCTCAACAATCAAAGATTTTGAATCTCCAGCATCGGTCCAGGATTTATTTTCCCTGGCAGCAGTCAAAGATTTCATTATCTCCAGCTATCAAGGATTTACTTTCCTCAGCAATACAGCTAATCAGCTTACATGCGCATACATTACATTCATATATCATAAACATTGATAAAACACATTTTATTGCATCATACATGTCATGCAACATAAATTTGTGTTTCAGCTAACATTTTACCCTTTTCAAGATAAGATTAACAGTTATCTTTAACAAATATTCAAAGATTTCAGATACAGTACGGATACACTCCAGACACGGAAGTCATTCTATCACTCATTTAGATCTCTTATTCAGATACAGTATGGATACACCCCAGACACGGAGGTCATTCTATTACTCATTCAGAATTCAAAGTCAAGATACAATACGGATACACTCCAGACACGGAAGTCATTCTGTTACTTATTCAGACTTCAACAATCAGATATAGATTAGATACGCTCTAGACACAGAAGTCGTTCTATTTCTCATTCAGATTCAACTATCAATTTCAAGCTTATATACACTCCAAAACATGAAAGTTATTTTGTTGCCTATTCAAGATACAATCCAGATACGCTCCAGACACGGAAGCCATTCTGTCACTCATTCAAGTTTTTCCCCAGCTCAGATACGCTCCAGACACGGATGCCATTCTATCGCTTATTCAGATCTCAGATTCAGATACAATACAGATACACTCCAGACACGGCAGTCATTCTGTTATTCATTCAGATTCAATCTCCAGTTACAGCTCGGATACGCTCCAGACACGGAGGCCATTTCATTGCTCATACAGATTCAGTCTCCAGATACAATTTAGATACGTTCCAAACGTGGATACCATTCTGATACTCATTCTTCTGACTTACAACATGCAGTTCAACAAACAGTCTTGGATGGCATCTTCAAGCCCATCTCCGACAAGATTCTTTCACCTCTTCAAATGGAATCTTTAAGCCCATTCCTTCAACTACATTTTGACGAGTGCAAATTTACGGGCACTCTAGTGTCCAATCATCTTTTACCTTCGAGTCACGAACGGCAAACTCGCCAATCTAACTCTTCAGGTTCAAGAAGATTAAACAGGGGCAGCTGTTGTACCCCAAAATTTTCCTTCTCATTTTATCAAGATTCTCCTCACAATACTTCTTGGATTCAAGACCAGATTAGGGTTTGCTCTGCTCAAGACATCTCCTTGCACTGTTGACCTAAAATTAGGGTTTAAGTTTGCACAGGGATTTTTGGACTTCCAATGCCTCATGTGACTTTCATACTTCATGTTGGACTTATAAGATTGCCCATTCCAAGTTTCAATCCTTGAATCACATTTTTGCCCAGTCAATTGGACAGTTGACCTAAAAATCAGTTGTATTGGGGAAAAAGTCAACTGTGGCCAATTTACAGTCAAACCTCATAATTTTTTATCCATATCAACATTATAGACTCATATGAACCATTTGATCAAGTTTGGAGCACAACTCCTCAAGAAATTTGATCAGATCATCAAAAGGGCAAAATGGTCATTTTTAAGGGTTTTGACTGTAGAAAGGCAATTTCTGATTTTTCACCTAGCCAATGGAAAATTGGGTTCAAACATGGTTTCAAGGACTCAATGGCATCATATTGACCTAATCACAAGGTTCAAAAGATCTCAAATGCATTAGATTGACAGATGAATTTTCCAGTCAACTGATCAAAAATCAATTGTACACTGAAAAGTCAAACTTTGAATTTTTGGTCAAAATCAAGTGCCAAGGGCTTCATCAAGATGTGTCAAAACATGTAACTTGTTCACCAAGAAACCTAATTTTGGAAATTAGGGTTTAAAATGGTAAAAATTTCATAACTTAGAAATTTTCTAAGTTATGAAAATTTATTATTTTTTCCTAACTTTTCCCAACTTTTTCACCATGATGCAATTGGATTCAAAGAAAACTTCCAACATGAAAGTTGTAGTCCTCCACAAAATCTACAACTTTGATTCACAAGGTTTTCCCATAAGATTCTTGGATCTCAAGTTATGATTTTGTGAACAAGGGTCCATGAAACTTTTAACTTAGTGGAATTTTGCCCTAGTTTAGGCAGGATTTTGACCTATCTTCATGGCAACTTTTCACATAGTTCCAAGTGGAATCTAAAAATGAATTTCAAATATGGATTGTAGAGAATGTTACAAGATTTCCAAAATGTCCAAGAACTCTCCAAGATCATTTGTGGTTAGGGAGAATCGAAGGAATGAAAATGGCCATTTCTCACTTTTGTCCATGGCATTTTGCACATTGCTACAAGTTGCAAATCTGTCCTAAGCATGCTTGTACTTGTTTTACAGGTCTTCAACCTTTCCACACTCCTTAATTTAATGCAAATACAATGGATACTGGTCTTATTCTGAGCTATGGAGCATTACACATTGATTTATTCCAAAAATGGCTTAAAGGTTGCAATACCATTTCCATAAAGCATACCTTTTGCAATTTTGTATTTCTTGAGCCACGGACCTGATCTCTTGATACAAAAAACATCCACAAACATCAGCAAAAGCTCACCAATTCTCAGCAGGCCTCAAGCTAGCTTGTATAACCTTGGCTTTTGTCAACTCACCTTTTGCTTCAAAAACAAGAAAGCTTGCAAAAGGTCCATAACTCTTCCATCTGATAAGAGCAAGCTTTGTGAACATTTTCAAACAAGTTCAACACATTATACCAAGCCTAAAACACGAGTGCAAAGAATAGAGAGAAAAAATTTGAAGTTGCAGAAGCGCGCGTTTTGGCCAAAGGACAGGGATGAAGTGTGACGTGGGCCTGGGCCTGGCTTGCCTTGCTGCTTGCACCCTCCATTGTGTTATTTGTACCCCCTGGCCCATTTTCTTTATTTTTGCATATTTTTCATTTATTTTTTTATTTTCTGACTTTATTATTTTTTCTTGAACATTTAAAATCACAAAAAATATTTTCTTTTTTTTTTGGCATTTTATAATATTTTTTATTTTATTTTTATTTGCATAATAAATAATTATTAGGTTAATATTACTTTATTTTCTTAATTAAAACTTGTAAATAATATTAAAACACTTACATATTTTATTTTATTATATTATACATATAAAATAATATTTTCTCATATATTTTATTTTTTAATGTTTTGTATATATTATTTTTATTATTTCTTTATACATAAATGAAATAAAATAATATTAGAATATATTTTCTATTAAACCAAAATTAGGGTTTTCACCCTTTCAAAAATAATCATTTTTATTTTCTCTTATTTTTTAAGACTTAAATAAATTTATTGTTACATACATAAAAATTAATACCAAAACATTTTAATATTTATATTTAATTGCACATTTAAATACTCGTTTATTTATTTATTTGTAAATATAAATTCAATTGGATTGTAATAGTAAATTAGGGCTTTATTTTGTGCTAAATACCCCCCTATTCAAACTTGTATCCCCCTCCCCATAATATTGTTGTAATAGTCTTAGATTTACTTTTACGCATTTTATCGCTTTCATTCAAATGCCATGATAGTAAAATTAGGGTTTTGTATGCAAAGACCAAAATCAAACAAATAGCATGACTAAACACAAGACAAAAATGCATGAAAATGACAACACATCTCACACAAGTACCCCTAGGGTTTCATCCACTTTGTTGCTTTAAAATGGCCATGATATGCATGTTAGGTATCTTGGCAAAATCAAAACAAAACAAAAAGATCATAGTCCCTCGATGACGCTATCTTGGTTGCCTAAACAAAATGATCTAGTCCCTCAAAAACATGCTAAAATACTTGGCAATATTGTTATCATGGTCATACGATGACCCACGTCTGTCCCGTTTAACATCCAAAGATAGGGTTGTTTACCAAATACAATGGTAAAACAACAATATCAAAGGAATAAAAATGTGTAGGAAATATCTTTGAGTAGGGTAGACAACTCCTAGTTACTTGATCAATTTGCAAACCATCCTTGCTATTTTTCAAACTATCACACAATTTCAAAACAATTTTGAAACAACTTTCAAACATTGAAACATTTTTCAAAAGACAAACACCTTTGTATATATTCAAACAAGAATCATTACAAAGTGTGATCGGTGGATCTGGAACTGACTGTTTAACGCTGGTTCGCGAAATGTGGCGGTAAGCAAGAGTCGCCACCGTCTTTTATTTTCTCCAACATGGAAAGGACAAAAGCACAGCAAAATTCCTTATGAGATATTTTCTCGGTTCGGGAGGTAGATTTATAGAAAGGGAAGGTGTTAGAACCCTTTCTAACCATGGTTATCCATGGGCTCTTAGATACTTGCTCATTGTGTTTTCAAAATGGTTTGTTTGCTTTTCAAGTGTGAGTGGGTTTGAAAAAAGTTTCGTTTAAAGATTTCAGATCGACTCTTGTATCAGTCCTCAAGAGTGTTTGAAAAATTGTTTTGAAAGCTTTTGAAAGTGTCGGTGTGAAAAGGTTTTTGATTTATTTTTGAATAGAGCAAGTATCTACGAGTCATCTACCTACCCTAAGGAATTAGGTTGTGTAAATGTCCTTAAGATAGTGCCATCCCACCATTGAGAGATAGGTAGCACCACCGTTGGAGGTGTTCGGGTCAATTCGTTTGTAGGGACAGTGTGGTCACCAGAGCAACAGTAGGACACCTTAGAAGCTACCCTTATGCCATTGATCCTTTTTAATTCTGAGGCAACCGTTTCGAGGCAACTGGATCATGTCATGGACATAAGGACTTACTAAGACGTCCTATACTCGACGACCACGTTTCGAAGGCAAGGCAACAGTGAGGCGTACCCTAGAAGTGGTGTGTGAATTTGTGTGTTGTTTTCAGTTTAGCATTTATCTTTGATCATGCATTATGGTGAGCTACGCTTGTTTTTAATTTGGCCATTCATTCTTTCATGCAAAGTTTAGCAGTTAAGAGTGCGGAAATTTAAATGCGGAAAGTTAAATCCTACGCTATTACAATGCGCGGGTCTATACATCGCCAAATTACAAAGACCCGTTTTAATAAGAATGCGGAAAGTAAATAAAAACAGTAAAGCCCTAATTACTATTACATGTCTTGAGTAATTACATAATATTCACAAAGGAAAATAAGAATAAATGCGCGAAAGAATTAAAGTTGAATGTTCGAGGGCGTTGGACCCTTTTGAAATTAAATGGAATTAGAAAGCTAATTAATTATTAAATTAAAGAAAAGAAATATTTTTTATGTTTTTGGTATTTATGAGATAAAGAAATTAAAATTGAAGAGAAACCCTAATTCTAAGTTGTTTTTAATTATTAATGAAAAATATTAAAGTTTAACCTAATTTATTAAATAATTAATGTACATATTTATTTACAAAAGTAGTAATTAATAATAATAATGAGGAGAGAAAATTATTTATTAAAAATAAACATAAAAAGGATGAGAATATCAAAAACCCTAATTTCTATCTATTTTAATTTATTAAGAAAAGATTAAAATTGAAAACCCTAAATTAACTAAATTAATTATTAAAGTTTATTTACAAAATAAAAATAATAATAATAAAAGTGTTAGTTATATTTTTTGGGTTTTTTATGAAAATGGTTAATTGATTAATTACTAATAATAAATAAAATAAAAAAAGGGTAGAAATTAAATTAAAAAATAAAATGAAAAGAAAATAATAAACCAAATGGAGGGGGTGTTGGGCCAGGAATGGGGGTGTGATCTGGAATTGTGAGGCCCATTTGCTTGCTTAGCCACGTTGACCATTGTGATCACCCAGGGCGCTTGTTGACTGGAAGCATGGTGGATATCATCTCCTGGCCATTGGATCTATGATCATGGCCAGTTGGCGCTTGATTGCCTGAAGCGCATGGTGTGCCTGTTTTTGAGAATCTGCATGTGAACATGTAAAACAAAATAATATCAAGCATTTGGGGGACCTGGGATTCGAACCCAGGTCCCAAGGATGGCATGACACGTTCCCAACCACTGAAGCACTTTGTTGCATTTGTTAATAATATGAAAAACAAATATTATATGAAACCAAAGCCAATAATGCTAACAAACAAAAAATTGCGCGCGTGGATTTGAACCTTCCACTCACGCCTGGACACCTCAGCCTTCTTCTCCGTTTGTACCTGTAACATGAATGAGATAGCGGGGGTTTTAAACCCCCACTAAGTGACATAGCGAAAAATAGCGATTAGGAGAGGAAGCAACATAAATTGAGCGCGAGGGGTTCTTTTGATTCGTCTTCATGTCACGATTTTAATGGCATAGGTTTGGTGGCCTAATTTTTCCATATGAGGAAACGCCTAATTTTGAGCTTCTGAAAACCTAATGTCCATCAATGGCAGTTTTTGATATAGGATGCTATAGTTCAATTGAATGGTACAGAAAGCTTCAGAATGTCCTTATGAGTATAAATCAATTCAAAAAAAAATGTTAAAAGCGCATGAATGATTATATAGGATTCAAGAAAATATTGCAAACCGTTTGGCCTGAGTTCTAAGATTCTGGGCACGTTTGGATTGACTTTTGATTGCAAAAGCTTCCTAGGGATGCCAGGAGTGTGTTTGGATTGAAATGGAGGCTTGAAATGCGCTGCAACTATGATTTCAGTTTTTGTGAAAATTTTGCAACCTTGTTCTCAGTTTGTATGGCTCTCTAGGTCGTGAATTCTCTTGTGATAGCTTGCATATAGGTTATGTAATGAAAATCAATCAGAATTAAGAACCTTGAAGCCTTGCCATTATGCTTAAGATTTTGCCATAACCTCCATTGAAACACTTTCCATTTTTGTGTCAAAATTTGAATTCTTGCTTGATTTAGGCCTTGTACGAATTTGGAATGGTCATGATGGTGTATCAAAGCATTTCAATACAAAATATATCCCCTAATTAAGTTCTTTGATTTTTATTTGATTTTAAAAGATTTAAAATGAATTAAATCAAATTAAATTAAATAAAAATGGAAAAATTAATTTTAAATCTTGAAATAATTTGTGGGACACGTGGGAAGCATGGCCAAGCTGAAACAAGTGGAAAAAGTGGGCCCCTTTTGTTAAAAATGAAGTTTCAAGGATAATTGATTTTGGCCATTTCACAAATATTTCCCAACTTCTCCAATGCATATCTTGCTCAATTTTGAAGTTATGAACATGTTCTTGGACATTTTGGAAAGGTCTTGAAGTCCTCTAACCAATGTCTTTGGTCCCATGTCATTTTTATTTACCAATCTCAAGTTATGGTCTTTGACTTAAAGTCCCTTTTTGTTGACTTTTGAAAATGACCTATAATGTTGAAATTGATAACTTTTTGTGAGAGCATTTCTTGGACTTGGAATGTGAAGATGAGTTGTTGGAAATGTCTTCCCCTTCAAGATGAGCATTGGATGTGATTTTTATGATGAACCATGAAAAAGTTATGCCTTGGTCAAGTTACAGTTGACTTTTCAACTGTGCAAAAATAGAAACTTTTGACACCTTGATGATTTTTGAGCCATTCTTGTGAAATCATGGTCAAGACTTGACCAAATGATGATTGTGGCTTCAAAATAAGATGTTGACCAAAAATTTTGACTTTTGACTGCCAAATGACCATTTTTCCCCTACAGTTGACTGTTGAGCAATTAGGGTTTTTTGACTGTGCAACTTGACCTTGTGAGCCTTGAAACTTGACATGTAGGTGCTTGACAATGTGTATGAGCATATGGGACTTGATTGAGCCCTTGAAAACCTCAACTTCCTTGCAGGAACCAAAACCCTAATTTGACTGGCTTAGGAGGATGGTTGACTGTGTAGCCCTGGAGTAGACTTTGAACCATTTGAGGTGATGCTTGTCAAAACTTTGAAGATTATGGGAGGGAAAATTTTGGGGTACAACAGTTGCCCCTGTTCAATCTTCTTAGACCTGAGGATGTAGATTGGCTTGTGTGCCTTTCGTGATCCGAAGGTGGAAGATGATTGAACACTAGAGTGCCCAGAAATTTGCACTCACATAGTAGAGTATCAGCAGTGTGATGGCGGGAATGGGCTTACAGATGCCATTTGGAGAGATGATGGATAGGAGGATAGGCTTACAGATGCCATCTGGAAGTGTGACAGAACTTTGTCGGGAATGGGCTTATAGATGCCATTTGGAACTGAAATGGGAGGATGGGCTTATAGATGCCATCTAGGTGTCGATCGCGTAAGAGATTCCTTAGCGAGAACTTGCGTACCTGAGAAAGAAAGATAATTACCTGGCCTGTTACAGGTGTTGATCTTCGAACTCTTTATGTAGATGTGCCCTGGCCGGATACAGGAATCGAATCTTTAAACTCTTCAGACGTGCCCTGAAAGGATACAGGAATCGAGTCTGGAATCAGTCGTCAACAGATACACCCTGGCAAGATACAAGAATCGGATCTTCGAACTCTTCAGACGTGCCCTGGCGAGATACAGAAATAGAGTCTGGTAATGTAGTCGTCAACAGATACACCCTGGCAAGATACAGGAATCGGATCTTCGAAGTCTTCAGACGTGCCCTGGCAAGATACAGGAATCGAGTCTGGTAATGTAGTTGTCAACAGATACGCCCTGGCTGGATACAGGAATCGGATCTTCAAACTCTTCAGACATGCCCTGGCAGGATACAGGAATCGAGTCTGGAATTAGTCGTCAACAGATACACCCTGGCAAGATACAGGAATCGGATCTTCAAACTCTTCAGACGTGGCCTGGCAGGATACAGGAATCGAGTCCGGAAAATAGTCGTCAACAGATACACCCTGGCAGGATACATGAATCGGATCTTCAAACTCTTCAGACGTGCCCTGGCAGGATACAGGAATCGAGTCCGGAAAATAGTCGTCAACAGATACACCCTGGCAGGATACAGGAATCGGATCTTCAAACTCTTCAGACGTGCCTTGACAAGATACAGGAATCGAGTCCGGAGAATACAGTCGTCAACAGATACACCCTAGCAAGATACAGGAATCGGATCTTCGAACTCTTCAGACGTGCCCTGGAAGGATACAGGAATCGAGTCTGGAATTAGTCGTCAACAGATACACCCTGGAAAGATACAGTAATCGGATCTTCAAACTCTTCAGACGTGCCCTGGCAGGATACAGGAATCGAGTCCGAAAAATAGTCGTCAACAGATACACCCTGGCAGGATACAGGAATCGGATCTTCAAACTCTTCAGACGTGCTCTGGCAGGATACAGGAATCGAGTCTGGTAATGTAGTCGTCAATAGATACACCCTGGCAAGATACAGGAATCGGATCTTCGAACTCTTCAGACGTGCCCTGGCAGGATACAGGATTCGAGTCTGGTAATGTAGTCGTCAACAGATACACCCTGGCAAGATACAGGAATCGGATCTTCGAACTCTTCATACGTGCCCTGGAAGGATACAGGAATCGAGTCTGGTAATGTAGTCGTCAACAGATACACCCTGGCAAGATACAGGAATCGGATCTTCGAACTCTTCAGACGTGCCCTGGCAGGATACAGGAATCGAGTCTGGTAATGTAGTTGTCAACAGATACACCCTGGCAAGATACAGGAATCGGATCTTCGAACTCTTCAGACGTGCCCTGGCAAAATACAGGAATCGAGTCTGGAAATGTAGTCGTCAACAGATACACCCTGGCAAGATACAGGAATCAGATCTGGAATCACGACAGTTGATAGTAATTATCTTTGTATTAACCTTTGTCCTGAAAAGACAGAACGTTAGTTGTATGCGATGTCATGATGTATGACATGTGTGATGTTCTCAGAATAAATGAGATTGTATGTTCATGATGCGTATGTGCATGCATTGTGTATAAAGATGTGATGTTCATGAATGTATGTTTTGTCTAGGAAAGTAAATCCTTGACGGGTGCCGGGAAGTTGAATCCTGGGCTGATGTGAAGAGTAGCGTTTCATTTCCGCTGGGGATGATGGTTGCAAGAATACCGGTAGGAGAAGATTACTCCATTGGGGAATAAACTTGGCGAATAGATTACTCTGCGGGGAGTGAACTCTGTGGGGAAAGAGATGTGCTTTGCTGAGAAAGAGATGTGTTTTGTTGAGATGCTGATGATAACTCCGCTGGGGATACCGTTGTTGTTCTGTTGGAAGATTGGATGAACTCCGCTGGGGGATAGGAAGAACTTCGCCGAGGACGATCTTTCCATGGTAAATGGCTAAGGATAACCCAGTTATATCCTGGTGGGGAAATAACCTTTAAATAAAAAGTCCGGGAGACGCGTTCGTGCTCTGCGAGGGATAAGCTTCCAGAATCTACTGGGGATAAGCTTACTACTGGGGAGATTGATTGAACTCTCCTGGGGGAATCTTTTTGAGACTGTACTGGGGAAGGGCTCCACTGGATGTCTGTATACCGCCGGGGAACAATCTTAGATCAAGACTCCCGGGGATGCTTGTATATTGCACTGGGGAATGTTGAGATCTGCTGGGGATACCCAACTTCCTTAAGGCTGATAGAGTAGGCTAACTCTGCTTGGGGAGAGTATTGTTGACTTGCTGGCTCACTCTCTGGGGAATTAAGGTATCTTAGTTACATTCTTCAGCCGAACTTACCTTGGTACCTGGGTGGTCATAGCAATTAGATCGCTTAGACAACTCATTATTGCCCCTGTTTCTAATGTCACCTGTAATTAATCCTTTGTTTTGCATGCAAATATTTATGAGTTAGCAATTAGTGTCAAATGCATATATCAAAAATTGAACATTGGACGTTCTTCGCAAAACAAAACAGAAAAAGGAAAAAACAATTGGCCATTGGTTTGAACTGTGAATTTGTATTGATTTTTGAATTTGCCTGTGAATAAGCGTTTATGTACAAGAGGCTGACGTCCTAATAAGAGAACGCCTCCGAACAACAGAGTTTATACAATTTTGTGAAAAAGGGAAAACAAAACAGCTATGTGAAAAGAATAGTCCCACTGGGTTCCAACTCTGCTACCGCCTTTATATCTTCGAGCGTCTCATCACTTTGCTGCTCGGTTGAAGATGAAGCTGATTGATCGATGCCGTCTGAACTTGACAGTTGATACCGGATTCTGGATGCAAGGTGGTCCAATGAGACATAGTATTACGCTTTAATCCCTAACTTTTGCCTGGACTGCCCTTTCGGGTTTTCAGTCCACCGGGATACCCATTTTTGCCCAAGCCGCCTTTTCAGGTTTTCGACTTGCCGGGTGTACAGATTTTTTTTCATTTCATCCCTTATTTTTGCCCGAACCCTTTTGGTTCGCCGGGAAGCCCTAATTTTTGCCTAGGTATGTCAACCTAGCGGGTCTTTTATCATGCATAGTATCTTTTTACTATGTCTGCATTGGCGGGGTGAGGAAGGTCATCACCATCCATGGTGGTTAGGATCATGGCTCCTCCTGAGAACACATGTTTAACCACAAATGGCCCTTCGTACGTGGGGGTCCATTTGCCCCTGGGATCACTTTGAGGAAGAATGATGCGCTTGATTACCAGGTCCCCAACTTGATACTCTTGTGGTCTGACTTTCTTGTTAAATGCCCTGATCATCCGCTTTTGGTACGTCTAACCATGGCAAATAGCAGTGAGTCTCTTTTCGTCAATTAGATTTAACTGATCAAGTCGAGTTTGGATCCAGTCATCTTCGCTTAGATCTGCATCCTTCATTATCCGGAGAGAGGGTATCTGGACTTCAATCGGTAAGACTGCCTCCATACCATAGACCAAAGAGAAAGGAGTTGCCCCGGTTGACGTCCTTGTTGAGGTACGGTACCCATGAAGAGCGAACGGTAACATCTCGTGCCAATCTTTATAGGTCACTGTCATCTTCTGCACAATCTTCTTGATATTCTTATTAGCTGCTTCTACAGCCCCGTTCATCTTCGTCCGGTAGGGAGAAGAGTTGTGGTGTTGTATCTTGAATTGCTCGCAGAGCTCAGTGATCATCTTGTTATTAAGATTGGTACCATTGTCCGTAATGATCCTTTCCGGGACGTTTTATCGATAGATCAGGTTATGACGAATGAACCGTGCTACGACGTTCTTGGTTACTGTAGCATAGGAAGCTGCTTCAACCCACTTTGTAAAGTAATCAATCGCTACCAGGATGAAGCGATGCCCGTTAGATGCCGTAGGTTTAATCTCGCCGATCATATCTATGCCCCACATTGTGAAAGGCCAAGGAGCTGTCAAGACATTCAGAGGGACTGGAGGAACGTGCACCTTATCTGCATATATCTGGCACTTATGACATGTCCGAGAATGTTGGTAACAGTCGGCTTCCATTGTGGACCAGAAATATCCTGCCCGAAGGATCTTCTTTGCCATGGTGTGCCCACTGGAATGTGTTCCGAAGGTACCTTCATGTAGCTCTGCCATGATCCTTTCTGCTTCAGTTTTATCCACACAACGCAGTAAGGTCGAATCATGGTTTCGCTTGTATAGAATGCCATTGCTGAGGAAGAACTTCACTGCGAACCTTCTCAGAAACTTCTTGTCGTTGGAAGATGCACCCTCAGGGTATTCTTGAGCTTCCAAGTACCTCTTCACTTCATGGTACTAGGGTTTTTCAGTTACCACCTCAGCCTCAAGGTCACAACAATATGCCGGTTCGTCCAGTTTCCAAATAATCATCTGGGGAGCCTCATTGTCCCACTTGACTTTAAACATAGAAGACATCGTAGCCAACGCATCCGCCAGCTGATTCTCTTCTCTCGGGAAGTGTTCAAAAGTTATCTCCGTGAAGTGGGGGATCAATGTCAATACATATTCTTTATAAGGAATAAGGTTTGGGTGTTTCGTATCCCACTCGCCTTTGATCTGATTGATCACGAGAGCGGAATCTCCGAAGACACTCAGAAACTTGATCCTTAAGTCAATCGCAGATTGAAGACCCATGATGCATGCCTCATACTCCGCCATGTTGTTGGTGCAGTTGAAACATAGACGGGCAGTGAGTGGAGTATGAGTGCCTTGAGGGGATATGATCACAGCGCCTATACCATTACCCAAAGCGTTGGAGGCTCCGTCAAAGTGCATAGACCATCGGGATCCTTCCTCAGGTCCTTCATCCGGTCCAGGTACTTCGCAATCAGTCACTATCATGATGCTCTCGTCTGGAAACTCGAAGTTCATTGACTGGTAGTCATCTACTGCCTGGTGTGCCAAGTGGTCTGCCAATACACTTCCTTTGATAGCTTTCTAAGTTGTATACTGGATGTCGTATTCTGTCAAGATCATCTTCCATCTTGCTATTCTTCCAGACAGAGCAGGCTTTTCGAATATGTACTTTATTGGATCCATTTTTGAAATCAACAGAGTAGTGTGAGTCAGCATATACTGTCTCAGCCGGCGAGCAGCCCATACCAAAGCGCAGCAAGTTTTCTCGAGCAGTGAGTATCGGGTCTCACAGTCGGTAAACTTTTTGCTAAGGTAATAAATGGCGTGCTCTTTTCGGCCAGACTCGTCATGCTGCCCCAGCACACACCCCATTGAGCTGTCAGGTATAGTATTAGAGGTCTCCCTTCAACCGGTGGCATAAGGATGGGTGGTTCTTGGAGATACTCTTTGATTCTGTCAAAAGCGGCCTGGAATTCATCATTCCAACGTACCACCTGATCTTTCTTCAGCAGCTTGAAGATTGGTTCACAGGTGGCAGTTAGATGCGAGATGAACCGGGAAATATAATTCAGACTTCCTAGAAAGCCTCTGACTTCTTTCTCTGTCTTGGGAACTGGCATCTCTTGTATGGCTTTAACCTTGGCAGGGTCCACTTGAATACCTTTGTCGCTCATGACGAAGCCTAGCAACTTTCCAGATCTTACCCCAAATGTGCACTTGTTCGGGTTCAGTCTCAGCTTGTATAACTTCAGACGGTCAAACAACTTTTGTAGATGGTCAAGGTGTTCCTCCTCAGTTTGGGACCTTGCAATCATATCATCAACGTATACTTCAATCTCATGATGGATCATGTCATGAAATAAAGCAACCATGGCACGTTGGTAGGTTGCCCCAGCATTTTTCAACCCGAACGGTATGACCTTTTAGCAGAAGGTGCCCCACTGAGTAACAAAGGTAGTCTTTTCCATGTCTTCAGGAGCCATCTTGATCTGATTATAACCTGAAAAGCCATCCATGAAGGAGAACACCTTGTGCTGAGCAGTATTGTCAACCAGAACGTCGATGTGAGGTAGAGGGAAGTCATCCTTGGGGCTTGCCCTGTTCAGATCCCTGTAATCGACACACATTCTGACCTTACCATCTTTCTTTGGCACCGGAACCACATTGGCAACCCACTGAGGGTAAGAAGTCACTGCTAGAAACCCGGCGTCAAATTGCTTCATAACCTCAACTTTGATCTTCTCGGACATCTCTGGACGCATACGGCGGACCTTTTGTTTAACCGGAGGGCAGTCTTCCTTGGTAGGCAGATGATGGACTACGATGTCGGTATCCAACCCAGGCATGTCTTCGTAAGACCAGGCAAAGATTTCCATGTAGTCATGCAGCATCTGGATCAGCCGTTGTTTCACACTGAGCTCTAGATTAGCACCAATCTTGACTTCCTTTCTGTCTGTTTCAGTACCCAGATTTACCGTTTCCACTGGCTCTTCATGTGGTTGAATGGCCCTCTCTTCCTGGCGTAACAGTCTTGCAAGTTCGCCAGGCACTTCGCAATCATCTTCACCTTCGTCTTCGGCTAAGTTGATCGGATTTTCGAAGTCATAACTGGCAGTAGCAGAGTCGTTACCAGTGAGATCCAGAGTGGATTGAAACCTGTACGAGTGAGTGTGTGTAAATACAGTTGTTTTGCAATATATAAAGAAAGAAAGAAAGGGAGCGCAAGATTTGAAATGTGAAAAACGTCTAATGCTTTTATTCATGATATATGAAAGTGACAAACAAAAGCCCTCACAAATAAAACCACGGTGCCCCGGGTAAGACACCGGGCCATAAAGTTTCAAATTATTGTTTATTACAAATCCAAAACAAAGAAGTTCATTACCGGGTGACAAAAGTAATGGGTGTAAAGTCTTTTGCGGTCCAGTTGCTAGGTCCACCGTTAGTCGTTGGGTAGATCCAGATGTCAAACTCGGATTCTTCCACTTCGTCTTCATCCCCAATAGCATTCACTCCTGGATTGGTGATGAGCACGGGAGGTCTTCCAATCCTTGCCTTGCGCACAGCCTTCTGAGCCTCTGCAGTGAAACCCAGTCCAAACTTGTCAGTCTTAGGAGTAAAATCAAGGAGCCTGCCCTAGTTTGCACATTCACCTTTTTCAATCACAGCCCGGACGTCCTTTAAGGAGGCCATCTTCAAAGGAGAACCCTCTTCAGTCACTGCTTCTGCTGCTGCCAATGTTTGTGGCACCTCTTCAAAATGTTGAAAGGGGGTCTCAATGAATTCCCCATCCATTTCCACGTACCTGAAGGAGTTGAGGTGGCTGACCATGTATTCCTCTTCCCCTTGCACTGTTACAATCTTCCCCCTGACCGGGTATTTGAGCTTCTGATGTAAAGTTGAAGTCACAGCTCCAGCCTTGTGGATCCACGGGCGACCCAGCAAACAAGAATAGGATGGACGGATGTCCATCACATAGAATTTTGAATCAAAGACCTATGACCCAACCCTGATTGGGATGTCAACCTCACCATGTACCATCCTTTTGGACACGTCAAAGGCCCGAACAACAATGCTACTTGGTTTGAGTTCTAAACCCTCACAGTCCAGCCTGTCTAGAACTTTCTTGGGCAGCACGTTTAATGAGGAACCCGTGTCAACCTGCACGTGAGCAAGAGTAGTGCCCCTGCATTCAATGGAGACATGCAGGGCATCATTATGGTTCTTCCCCTTGGCCGTCAAATCAGCATCGGAGAAACCCAGGCCATTATCAACGGTTAAGTTGGCTACACAGTCGGTGAATTGATCAGCAGACGTCTCTTGAGGCACGTGGGCCGTTTTCAAGAAAGCAATCAGGGCCTTAGCATGGGCCTCTGAACACAGCAACAGTGATAGCATGGAGATTTTGGAGGGGGTGTGCCCCAGCTGTTCAATGACGTTGAAATCACTTTTCTTTATAATCTTGAGGATCTCTTCCATCTCTTGCTTGGAAGCCTTAACAATGGTCTTTGGTGCCTCCGTCCTGGCAGGCATATCAGCAGAAATCCCCTTGCCCCGAGCGTCAGATGACTCAGAAGTAGGGGTAGAAACTTGATCAGGGGGGAAACAGGCACACAGGCAGGTGTGATGACAAGAGGCCTTTGAATGGCTAGAGGTGCAATGTCTGGTGAGAACAGTCTTCCACTACGAGTGACCTTAGCAGGCCCAGTGATGTTGGTGACACTGGTACCAGCGTTGAACTCTTGCTTCACTCCCAGAACATAAACATCTGCCCCATAATGCCACGGGACATCTTTATCAGACTTGTAGGGGATGGGCCCCGGGACAGTAATGGTGATGGGAGCAATCTTGTGAACAGGCAAAATTTGGACAGGCTTCTTTGAAGGAGCCTTGGAAGGGTTATTGAAAATGGTAACAATTGAAACTTCTTTAACAGGGGCAGCAGGAACGGCAGTCTTCTTGAACAAGATCTCTTTACTATCCATCAGGTTTTGGACGCCTGATTTCAGCAAAGAACAACCAGCAGGGGAATCAGCACATAAATGGCAACCTTTGCTACATCCCGGAAATAAACCGGCTAGCAACAGGTTCCTCTTGACAGTAGGCAGCGGAGTACCAACATCATCCACATAAGCTACATACAAATCCTCCTCAACAGCATTCACTCCATGCTGGGGCATGGGAGCGGTCACAACATTTGGCCTCTCGGGCGCCTCGAACTGTATCTCCTTGGCATCAATAAGGTCCTGAACCTTATTCCTCAGGGCCCAGCAATCATCAGTAGAATGTCCCGAGCTATCAAAGTGATAAGCGCAACAGGCGTTGGGGTTGTATTTCAGAGATGCTGTGTTTACCATCTTCGGAGCCTCTTTGACAGTTACTAGGCTAGTTGACAGTAGTTGCGGCAGGATCTGAGAGAGAGTCATGCTGAGCCGAGTATACTGCCGTTTGGGCCTCTCAGCTCTGGGTTGGTTGTACTGTTGTGGAGTAGCAGCAGGCTTAGAAATAACCACCGCGTTGACAGCTTGGCGGCGTTCCAGTTTGTTTTGCCTTCTTGGACCATACACAGCACTGGCCTCCTTCTTGAAGGGCTTCTTTTCAGCATTTGAGGAGGCAACCTTCTGTATCTTTCCCGATTTTATACCAGCCTCGATCCTCTCACCAGTCAGGATCAGGTCAGTAAACCCAGAAGAGGAATTACCAATGAGGTGATTGAAGAATGGACCAGATAGGGTCCCCAAGAACATATCCACTAGCTCCCGGTCCGTCAATGGTGGCTGCACCCTGCCAGCCAGATCTCTCCATTTCTGTGCGTACTCCTTAAAACCTTCTCCCGATCCTAGCGACATACCCTGGAGTTGGGTACGCATAGGAGCGAGGTCGGAATTAAATTGATACTGCTTGTAGAAAGCAGTGGCCAAATCCTCCCAGTTACGAATATTGGTTCCATCCAGCTGATAGAACCATTCGAGGTGAGTCCCTGAAAGACTCTCCTGGAAGAAGTGGATCCAGAAGTTCTTGTCTGTTGTGTAAGGATGGATCTTCCTTACATAAGAACGGAGGTGCATCTTGGGACAGGAAGCCTCGTCATACTTCACAAAGGTCAGCGCCTTGAACTTGTGCGGGATCACCACCCCAGAAGATAACCCCAAGTCTCCGAAATCCAACCCAGTCACACGTTGAATCTCCATAGCATTTAATCTGTCCTCCAGCTGCTTGTACCGGTCCTTAGCAGGAGGGTACTGTTCGTCATTGAAGTCTGTCTCAGTGTCAGAGACCACAGGACTAGGGACCTCTCTCCCTTGGTGACTACCTTCCCCCACAGATGGAGTAGTCCTCTCAGCTTCATTCTGCAATGTGTTCCCGAGTCTGCGCCCAGTGTTGAATAGCACAGTCCTCTTCTTCTTCTTATTCTTCTTCAGGAGCAAAGCCTTCAGCTCTTGTTGTCCCTGGGCCAAGTTCATGACCATCTCCTGAAATTGGGCGTTCTGGGCCTGGAGGGCCTTGATAGCTTGCTCGGTAGTGAGTTCAGGATTCATGATGCTTGAGTGCTGAAATAAACAGCGAAGGAGATTAAGCAGCCTGTAGGAAAAAGGGCACCTGTAATGCATATGATGAATGAAATGCGTATGAATTATGTTTTCAAAGACAATCGGGAATCAACTTTGTAAACAAAAAGGAACACACTTTATTAGATTTAAACTTTAAATTGTTCAACAATCTGCCCTTAGGCGTTACAAGAATGAAAATACTGAAAAGGAAATAAAGCTATAAACGAAACATCCAAGGCCCATCAGTGCTCCCATGGCCTCCTCTTCTCAGTACGGATATAGTCATTCAGGGTTCGCTCGTTCTCCAGTTGCTTGGTCAGCTTCTGGATCTTCTGTTCCTGTTCGTTGAACTTTTCCCGATAATAATCCCGCTCTTCCTGTAGTTACGCCCAAGACCTCTTTAGTGTATCAACATCAGTGGGTATCTGAGGAGGGAGAACAGTTGGGGGAACCCCCTCTCCATCAGGACTTTCAAGAATGATAGGCCTGGCAGCTTCATATGGCATATCTAACTTCTGAGCACGGATGCGGACCCATCTGTAATAGGGTTCCATTGGTAGAGAAGTCTTCGGTCCCAGCTCTTGTGGGTCAGCTTTGTGAATTCTGTCCAAAGCTTTGACGAATCTACGGTGCAGTTCGTCACTATCTTTCTGAAACTCAAAACTGACGTGAGGCACCAGCATCTCATGAGGCCCTGCCCTTCTGGCTCTTCCAAACTGACGGAGAGCTAGACATGGATTATAAGAGATTCCACCCTGGGTGCCAATCAATGGAACATTAGGATATTCTCTGCAGCGATCAATAACAGCCACCTCATCTAAACCTCTGAGAGTCCAAATGATGTCATTATCAGTGAGAGACATTAACCTATGAGCCCAGCCTCTTCCTTCTTGGTTCTTCAGCACGAACTTGGGGAGGTGCAAAATAAACCACCTCACCAACAAAGGAGTACAACACCATAGAGTTCCTCGTCTTCGGGCAGTACGAGCATAGAGTTGTTGCAGGACATCACCCAAGAGAGTGGGCACAGGGTTCCGAGACATGAAGATCCTTATGTCATTGATATTGACAAAGTTATCAGGATTTGGAAACAATACTAGCCCATAGATTAAGAGAGCCAGAATGTCCTCGTACGCCCTGAAGTCTAAGTCATTCGAGAAACTGTTAGCCTTAGCGATCAGAAACTTGGCCAAGAAACCCTTAATTTTGCTTCTAGTCACCTAGTTGTCCACTACCTCTTTGTGGGTCAAGGGAAGGGCTGCAGCAATCTCCTCAAGCCTAAGAGTCTTTTCCCAACCAGTGTAGGGAGTCTGATCCAAGATAGGGATACCAAGCAAATCAGAGAACTCTTCCAGGGTAGGGACCAGCTGGAAGTCTTGAAAGGTGAAGCAGTTGTACAGAGGGTCATAAAACTGGGTCAGGACACTCATCAGTTGTTGGTCCCACTTTGCCGTGACTAAACTGAGAAGAGAACCATGCCTCTGGATGAAGGAATTAATATTTGGAATTCTGCTAACCAACTCTTCAAGCAACTCAGGTGGGTGAACAAAATTGAACCGGATAGTGTTCCTTCGCATAGGCATCATGATGTCCTACAAAACAGAGCAAAGGTGAAACCTTTTTGTCTTTGAAATGGTCAGTCCTTATGCAGGATGCATGCAATGTTTATGATGGCATGATGTTATGATAAAGCACACCACAAATATTCACAAAGGCAAACATGATAAGGCACACAAGTCACACAAGACAAGCCCTTAGATTTTAGGCCAGCATGGGGTCTAGGTATTACCCTCTTTCAGTTTGTTGGTTAAGACCTGTCCTATCAGAAGTAACCGGGTTCTAGAGGATCCCAATATCACTGACTACCCTCAATCGGTCATAACTCCAGCATCGCAATCTTTTCTTGCAACCAGAACCATCGCGAGAGTTTAGCCTCAATGGGTGTAGCATACTGCTACTGTTCTATTGGCCAAGTTGGGTCATTTAAGGTTCTAAGGTCAGTTGGTGCTTAATGACTCCTCAGAAGACCCATATTCTCCTCGTTGCGACACAAGGGATATCGGTACAGACCAAAGTGCCACACCAACCTAGCCACTGCTTCACCCATGTCGGTCTACGCCGGACAGGTCCCTCACAGCTTATGCTACCTAACAGGGTATCCCCAGATCTGGGTTAGGATCTATGTAACTCCTAAACAGCACCCAAAATAATAAAGCAAACAAACACAGCAATTGAAAACACAAGTCTGAGCTATCCTAAGGTACACCTCACTTTAAGTAGGTCCCCAGCAGAGTCGCCAGTTCTGTGATCGGTGGATCTGGAACTGACTATTTAACGCTGGTTCGCGAAATGTGGCGGTAAGCAAGAGTCGCCACCGTCTTTTATTTTCTCCAACATGGAAAGGACAAAAGCACAGCAAAATTCCTTATGAGATATTTTCTCGGTTCGGGAGGTAGATTTATAGAAAGGGAAGGTGTTAGCACCCTTTCTATCCATGGTTATCCATGGGCTCTTAGATACTTGCTCATTGTGTTTTCAAAATGGTTTGTTTGCTTTTCAAGTGTGAGTGGGTTTGAAAAAAGTTTCGTTTAAAGATTTCAGATCGACTCTTGTATCAGTCCTCAAGAGTGTTTGAAAAATTGTTTTGAAAGCTTTTGAAAGTGTCGGTGTGAAAAGGTTTTTGATTTATTTTTGAATAGAGCAAGTATCTACGAGTCATCTACCTACCCTAAGGAATTAGGTTGTGTAAATGTCCTTAAGATAGTGCCATCCCACCATTGAGAGATAGGTAGCACCACCGTTGGAGGTGTTCGGGTCAATTCGTTTGTAGGGACAGTGTGGTCACCAGAGCAACAGTAGGACACCTTAGAAGCTACCCTTATGCCATTGATCCTTTTTAATTCCGAGGCAACCGTTTCGAGGCAACTGGATCATGTCATGGACATAAGGACTTACTAAGACGTCTTATACTCGACGACCACGTTTCGAAGGCAAGGCAACAGTGAGGCGTACCCTAGAAGTGGTGTGTGAATTTGTGTGTTGTTTTCAGTTTAGCATTTATCTTTGATCATGCATTATGGTGAGCTAAGCTTGTTTTTAATTTGGCCATTCATTCTTTCATGCAAAGTTTAGCAGTTAAGAGTGCGGAAATTTAAATGCGGAAAGTTAAATCCTACGCTATTACAAGGCGCGGGTCTATACATCGCCAAATTACAAAGACCCATTTTAATAAGAATGCGGAAAGTAAATAAAAACAGTAAAGCCCTAATTACTATTACATGTCTTGAGCAATTACATAATATTCACAAAGGAAAATAAGAATAAATGCGCGAAAGAATTAAAGTTGAATGTTCGAGGGCGTTGGACCCTTTTGAAATTAAATGGAATTAGAAAGCTAATTAATTATTAAATTAAAGAAAAGAAATATTTTTTATGTTTTTGGTATTTATGAGATAAAGAAATTAAAATTGAAGAGAAACCCTAACTCTAAGTTGTTTTTAATTATTAATGAAAAATATTAAAGTTTAACCTAATTTATTAAATAATTAATGTACATATTTATTTACAAAAGTAGTAATTAATAATAATAATGAGGAGAGAAAATTATTTATTAAAAATAAACATAAAAAGGATAAGAATATCAAAAACCCTAATTTCTATCTATTTTAATTTATTAAGAAAAGATTAAAATTGAAAACCCTAAATTAACTAAATTAATTATTAAAGTTTATTTACAAAATAAAAATAATAATAATAAAAGTGTTAGTTATATTTTTTGGGTTTTTTATGAAAATGGTTAATTGATTAATTACTAATAATAAATAAAATAAAAAAGGGTAGAAATTAAATTAAAAAATAAAATGAAAAGAAAATAATAAACCAAATGGCTGTTGGGCCAGGAATGGGGGTGTGATCTGGAATTGTGAGGCCCATTTGCTTGCTTAGCCACGTTGACCATTGTGATCACCCAGGGCGCTTGTTGACTGGAAGCATGGTGGATATCATCTCCTGGCCATTGGATCTATGATCATGGCCAGTTGGCGCTTGATTGCCTGAAGCGCATGGTGTACCTGTTTTTGAGAATCTGCATGTGAACATGTAAAACAAAATAATATCAAGCATTTGGGGGACCTGGGATTCGAACCCAGGTCCCAAGGATGGCATGACACGTTCCCAGCCACTGAAGCACTTTGTTGCATTTGTTAATAATATGAAAAACAAATATTATATGAAACCAAAGCCAATAATGCTAACAAAGAAAAAATTGCGCGCGTGGATTTGAACTTTCCACTCACGCCTGGACACCTTAGCCTTCTTCTCTGTTTGTACCTGTAACATGAATGAGATAGCGGGGGTTTTAAACCCCCACTAAGTGACATAGCGAAAAATAGCGATTAGGAGAGGAAGCAACATAAATTGAGCGCGAGGGGTTCTTTTGATTCGTCTTCATGTCACGATTTTAATGGCATAGGTTTGGTGGCCTAATTTTTCCATATGAGGAAACGCCTAATTTTGAGCTTCTGAAAACCTAATGTCCATCAATCGCAGTTTTTGATATAGGATGCTATAGTTCAATTGAATGGTACAGAAAGCTTCAGAATGTCCCTATGAGTATAAATCAATTCACAAAAAAAGGTTAAAAGCGCATGGATGATTATATAGGATTCAAGAAAATATTGCAAATCGTTTGGCCTGAGTTCTAAGATTCTGGGCACGTTTGGATTGACTTTTGATTGCAAAAGCTTCCTAGGGATGCCAGGAGTGTGTTTGGATTGAAATGGAGGCTTGAAATGCGCTGCAACTATGATTTCAGTTTTTCAGTTTTTGTGAAAATTTTGCAACTTGGTTCTCAGTTTGTATGGCTCTCTAGGTCGTGAATTCTCTTGTGATAGCTTGCATATAGGTTATGTAATGAAAATCAATCAGAATTAAGAGCCTTGAAGCCTTGCCATTATGCTTAAGATTTTGCCATAACCTCCATTGAAACACTTTCCATTTTTGTGTCAAAATTTGAATTCTTGCTTGATTTAGGCCTTGTACGAATTTGGAATGGTCATGATGGTGTATCAAAGCATTTCAATACAAAATATATCCCCTAATTAACTTCTTTGATTTTTATTTGACTTTAAAAGATTTAAAATGAATTAAATCAAATAAAATTAAATAAAAATGGAAAAATTAATTTTAAATCTTGAAATAATTTGTGGGACACTTGGGAAGCATGGCCAAGCTGAAACAAGTGGAAAAAGTGGGCCCCTTTTGTCAAAAATGAAGTTTCAAGGATAATTGATTTTGGCCATTTCACAAATATTTCCCAACTTCTCCAATGCATATCTTGCTCAATTTTGAAGTTATGAACATGTTCTTGGACATTTTGGAAAGGTATTGAAGTCCTCTAACCAATGTCTTTGGTCCCATGTCATTTTGATTTACCAATCTCAAGTTATGGTCTTTGACTTAAAGTCCCTTTTTGTTGACTTTTGAAAATGACCTATAATGTTGAAATTGATAACTTTTTGTGAGAGCATTTCTTGGACTTGGAATGTGAAGATGAGTTGTATGAAATGTCTTCCACTTCAAGATGAGCATTGGATGGGATTTTTCTGATGAACCATGAAAAAGTTATGCCTTGGTCAAGTTACAGTTGACTTTTCAGCTGTCCAAAAATAGAAACTTTTGACACCTTGATGATTTTTGAGCCATTCTTGTGAAATCATGGTCAAGACTTGACCAAATGATGATTGTGGCTTAAAAATAAGATGTTGACCAAAACTTTTGACTTTTGACTGCCAAATGACCATTTTGCCCCTACAGTTGACTGTTGAGCAATTAGGGTTTTTTGACTGTGCAACTTGACCTTGTGAGCCTTGAAACTTGACATGTAGGTGCTTGATAATGTGTATGAGCATGTGGGACTTGATTGAGCCCTTGAAAACCTCAACTTCCTTGCAGGAACCAAAACCCTAATTTGACTGGCTTAGGAGGATGGTTGACTGTGTAGCCCTTGAGTAGACTTTGAACCATTTGAGGTGATGCTTGTCAAAACTTTGAAGATTATGGGAGGGCAAATTTTGGGGTACAACACAAAGGTTGCCTAAACAAAGGCCTCTTTTCAAAACAATTTCAAAACAACACACAAAAGCACCATTTCAAACAATTGAAAAGCAAAATCAAGTGATCTAAAATAAGTAACTAAGAGCCCATGGAAAACCATGGATGAAAAGGGTGCTAGCACCTTCCCTTTTCATAATCTACCCCTGTTGGCTCCTAAATTCGACACCTTTGTTTTGATTGATGGCAGCCATTAAAAGCTGAAAGATGCTTTCGACTGGCTAAGCTTGTCGAAGTGCCCGTCGAAAGATGGCAAAATACTTAGAAGATTTCTTCCAAGGAAGAAGGCTGATTGCCTTCGACGTCGAAGGAGTTTTCGTCGAAGACGTCTCTTGACGAACGTGTTCGATGGTCCAGAGTGGAACAGTTTGAAATTCAAAGCTTTGGAGGGAAAACGGTTTCCAGCAGTTACTACGTGCAAACGTGCAAGGATCTGGAGCGTCGAGCATGGAGAACGTGCCAAGTGGCTTAATCTCGAAGCAGTGCAACTGCCCGACGGTTACTTGGAATGTTTTAGTATAAATAGGAGTAGACATGTAGTTTCTCGCGTGTGTTCACAAAAAAATACATAGTCACTCATTTAGATTCAAGTACCCAGTGTGAGCGAAAGAATTGTTGAGAAATGTATGTGTGAAACACCAATTTTATCAATTAAAGTCATTTACTTTTCCAGTATTTTACATGCTTTTCTCCTTTAAATTCCTGTCGAACCTTTACTTTAAAGCCTTGTTTAATTTACCAAGCCTTTCCTTTATGCAATTTACTTGAAACATTTTACTTAAAGCCTTATCCACATTAATCAAACTTCAAAATCAACCTATGTCCATAGGATCAATCTGATCGATCCTGCGAGTAACCAAATAAGTAACCATTTGGAGGATCAGCGGTTGTTTACCAAAACCCTAGGTAAACAAATTGGCACACCCGGTGGGACTGTGTGTTGATTGTTGAAAAATAATCTCATCTTTTCGAGTTGTATGTTATTGAGGAGTGGTAGCAATACTGCCAGAAGAAGGGAAGAGATGGCGAATCCGCCAAACAACAACGAAATTCCACCACCAAGTGTGGGAGCAACGGTTAATATGACCGTAAGTGAAGCGACGAACGTTGGTTCGACACCAGCAGTGTCAGTCACAACCACGGGGCCAATAACTTCGTTTTCAGGCCCCAGAATGCCGTTGGGAACCCCCCCTCCAAGGGGAAATATAGGCACAAGGCCTGTGGTTCCCCCAGGATTTATTCCATTCTATGGTATGCCAACTTCTGAAGTGGCAAGCCTGACGAATGCTGCGTCCACTTATTCAGACCCTTTCGTGAGTGCCTCTTCGCCACTCCAAGGCTCTGGAGTAGGCATGGCGAACAGAAATAGGACCCAACTCTTAGGAGGAACGTCCCAAGTAGCCCATGGCCTTACAAATGCCTCGACAGCAGTCTTGAGGCAACAGATGGACGAAAGCAACCATGATATGGTGCAAATGTTGGCACAAACCTTGAGTACAGTGCTAAATCCTCTAATACAAAATACTACTCAATCGAATCAGCAAGTTACAGCGCAAATGACACGTTTGGCTGACTTCTTTGGAGTACCCCCACCTATTCGACAGCCCCAAAGGGCGCAAATAAGAGGAAATCAGGGGATATTTGTAGAGGAAGAAACCACCATTAATCAGGCTCAACAGCCTGTAGAACAACCTGTCGAAGAACCTAGGGTAATAGCCCCAGAGGTAAGGGTAGTTAACAGAAACCAAAATGCTGACGAAGTGGTTCAGCATATCCAACACCAAAACATGGGTTTGGAAAATAATCTGGCAACCATGATCGAAAGGATCATGAATCAGAATGGGATGAACATGGGCTTTCGAAGGCCCAACTTTACATCTCCATTGTCAGAATATGTGTTACAAACTGACTTACCTCCTAGAAGCAAAGTCCCCAAATTTACTAAGTTCTCTGGGGACACGACAGAATCTACTGTCGAGCATGTGGCAAGATATTTGATCGAAGCAGGAGACATTTCGAATAACGAAAACCTAAGGATCAAATACTTCCCAAGTTCTTTAACCAAGAACGCTTTTACTTGGTTTACAACTCTACCCCCCAATTCGATCCACCATTGGACCCAGTTGGAAAGATTGTTCCATGAACAATTCTATATGGGGCAAACCAAGATAAGCCTGAAAGAACTGGCGAGTGTGAAGAGACGTTTCACTGAACCTATAGACGAATATCTGAATAGGTTTAGGTTGCTTAAGGCGAGATGTTTTACACAAGTGCCAGAACATGAGCTGGTCGAAATAGCCGCAGGCGGTCTAGATTATTCCATTAGGAAGAAGCTAGATACCCAGTACCTAAGAGACATGGCCCAACTGGCCGATAGAGTTCGACAAGTCGAACGCCTCAAAGCTGAAAAAGCTAAGGCAACGAAAACTCATAAGAGAGAGAGAATAGCTTACGTTGATATGGATGACGAAGATCTAGAATCCTTCGACGATACTTTAGCTGTCGAAGAAGGAGAAGTCGATTTAGCAGAACTAAAACAAGGGCCACCATACTCTTGTAAACAGTTAGTCCCCTCAAATGGGAAAAATCCCATTGGTCCAGACAGGACCAACGATAGGTTCCCAAAAAAGACTTACAGTTTTGACATCACAAAATGTGATGAAATATTCGACTTGCTAGTTAAAGATGGCCAAATGATAGTACCCCCTGGGGTAAAAGTGCCTCCTCTTGATCAAAGAAAGAAGAGAGGTTTTTGCAAATATCATAATTTTCTGGGCCATAAAACTTCTCAATGTTTTCTTTTCAGGAATCTTGTGCAAGACGCTATTGAGGAAGGGAGATTAAAGTTTGCTGACAAATCCCCCATGGCTGTCGACTCCAATCCACTGAAGGCTGAAGCCCACTATGCAGAACCCTCTGAGGTGAACATGATAGAGGCAACCAGGATCCAGTCGAAGAAGCCAGGCATTACCATGGTCGAAGTCTCAAAGGACCACATCAACATGCCAATCTTTGGCAGTTTTTCTGGAAATTTATCCAGGAAGACAATTGAGGCTGTCCAGAAAGCGGTCGAAGACCCGAAGTCGAAGACTGCTGAAGCACAAAAAACCGGACCAAAGCCCAGTTCCCAATTGGCCACTGTACAAGGCCAGACGGAGAATCTGGAGACACAAATGAAACAACTAACTCTTGCTACTAAGGATACTATGAATATCAACATGGTTGAACTTTCTGACCCTAAAACTTCAGAAGAAGCCATAAGGCAAGAGCAGGCAAATAAAACGGCTTTCCCTAGGGAAAACGAAAACTTGGCAGATTTTTTACAAAGATGCCAGAAGAAGAAATCAGAGGTGATGCTGTGTCCAAGATGCAGTTCTATCTTTGATAAAAAAGCTGCTGAGCACATACAAGGCGTGAGAGCAGCGAACAAGAGAAGGGAGAGTGCTGACCTTCGACATGATCCCAGGAGGGGTTCTAATCAAGACAAGAGGCCATTGACTTTTAGGCCTCCAACAAATGTACCAGTAGACACTTGGTACAAAACATCTGGCCGGAAAAGGCCAAGCGAAGAGAAATGGCATTCTTTCGAAGTGCCAAGAGGTTCCTCTTTAATTCAGAAGAAAGAGCCTCCAGTTGCTGCACCCAAGGTTGCTCAAGTGTCCAGCAACTACAAGGGAAAAAATCCTATGTCGAGATCCCAATGGAGGAGATACCAAAGAAGGCGAAAAGCTGAAAGAGAGGCTGCCAACGAACCTAAGGCAGAAACTAGTTCGAATGTGCCTCAAAGGAAACAAAGAAAGCCTCTTGAGAGAGAACCAGTTACCAATAGGCTAGTTTGGCCTAACCAAAGTGAAGTCGAAGACGAAGATGATGCTGAGTCCGACGATACTCTGGATATAATGGTGAACATTGTTTCAGTACTGCCTAGGGAATTCAATCGACAAGTAGAAGTCGAAGCCAGTGACTGGGAGGTGGAACAAGAAATGGCCAAACATAGGCCAGTGTGCTATTTTGTCATGGACAATGGCACTACAGAGGAACAAAATGGCTTCTTCGAGCCACCTACAGAGGCGATGAAGAATCACCTCAAACCTTTGTTCATAAGGGCTAAGCTCGAAGAGACCACTGTGAACAAAATATTGGTCGACTGTGGGGCCACTATCAATATTATCCCTCATTCTATGCTAAGGAAGATTGGCAAAAGGGATGAAGAAATCAAACCTCACAATATGGTCCTGTCCAACTATGAGGGAGGCATTGGGACCACCATGGGAGTAATCCAGCTCGACATAAAAGTTGGGTCGATCCTTCGACCAACAATGTTCATGGTCATATCGGCCAAACCTAACTACAACCTTTTGTTAGGCCGTGAGTGGATTCATGGTGTAGGTGCTGTGCCTTCATCGATGCATCAAAGGCTGCTTTTATGGCGTCCAGATGGGATGGTCGAAAACATAGAGGCGGATCAAAGTTACTATCTTGGCGAAGTAAATCACTTGGGTGTAACAGATTTCGACAAAAACTTGGCTCACATAGGGCCATGTCCAACTCCTGACTTCGACATGGCGCCAGCGCCAAACACCTTTTGTTCCCTATACCTGCATCCTGAGCATGGTTTCCAATGGGACAGAGAAGACTTGTCCCACATAGACTTCAGTGGGCTAACTGATATCCAACCAACTGGTTGGGGAAGTGAATTCAGTGATAATGACTGAGTCACAATCTCTGAAGCGAATTTCGGCTTATGTGGCCGAAACCAAGATGATAACGGCTCTCGAAGCCGAAGTGAAGTACATGGCCACACAGGCCAATGATCAACAATTATCTGCTGTTGGCCCAGGAAAGGATTTCGATCCAAGACCTCCTGATATCATGCCAGATGAAATGCAGGAACAGAGGCTCGACGCCATCTATGACGATGAGCCTTTGGGCTTCGAAAAGGATCCCTTGGCGAACAACATTAAGATGTTAGCGCAAGACCCTTTAGAAGAAATCAACTTAGGCGAAGGATCAGAGAATAGGCCAACTTACATCAGCGCCAAAATTGATCCAGAACTTAGGTTGGAAGTAATCCAATTGCTGAAAGAGTTTAAAGACTGTTTTGCATGGGATTATGACGAAATGCCCGGTCTCGACAGAGGATTGGTAGAACTTCAGTTGCCAATCAAACCTGGAAAGAAGCCAATCAAGCAAAATCCAAGACGCTTCGCTCCAGAAATACTGTCGAAGATCAAAACGGAGGTCGAAAGACTTCTGAAATGCAAATTCATCCGTGTTACAAGGTATGTCGAATGGATTGCAAATATTGTGCCAGTAATTAAGAAAAATGGCACATTAAGGGTGTGCATAGATTTCAGAGATTTGAATGCTGCCACCCCCAAAGATGAATATCCTATGCCTGTGGCGGAAATGCTAGTCGATTCTGCCGCTGGCTACGAATACCTGAGTATGCTCGATGGTTATTCAGGATATAATCAAATATTCATTGCTGAAGAGGATGTGTCGAAAACAGCCTTTCGATGCCCTGGGGCCTTAGGCACTTACGAATGGGTAGTGATGCCTTTTGGTCTAAAGAATGCCGGGGCAACGTACCAGCGAGCAATGAATACTATCTTCCATGATTTTATTAACACTTTTATGCAAGTTTATATTGATGATATTGTTATAAAATCTGTTTCCAGGAAGAGTCACATTGACCACCTTCGACAATCATTCGAAAGAATGAGAGAACATGGTCTGAAGATGAACCCTTTGAAGTGTGCGTTCTGTGTGAAAGCTGGAGATTTCTTGGGTTTCGTTGTCCACAAGAAAGGAATCGAAATAAATCAGAACAAGACGAAGGCAATTTTGGAAGCGAAAGCGCCATCGAATAAGAAGGAATTGCAATCCCTCTTAGGCAAGATAAATTTCTTGAGAAGGTTTATATCTAACCTAAGTGGGAAAGCTCAGGCCTTTTCACCCTTACTTCGACTGAATAAGGAGGGGTTCGAATGGGGGCAAGAGCAACAAGAAGCCTTTGACAAAATCAAAGGGTACCTCACTAAGCCACCTATTTTGGTGCCTCCTTGTAGTAATAGGAGTATGAGATTGTACATAGCTGCATCTGACAAAACTCTGGGAAGTATGTTAGCCCAAGAGGATGAGAATGGAGTCGAAAGACCCATTTATTATCTCAGTCGAGTTTTGAATGATGCAGAAACTAGATATAGCGAAGTTGAAAAATTGTGTCTATGTCTGTATTTCTCTTGTACAAAACTCAAGCAATATATAAAACCAGTTGATGTTTATGTTTCGTCTCATTTTGATGTTTTCAAATATATGTTGTCGAAACCTATCTTGCATAGTCGAATTGGCAAGTGGGCATTAGCATTGACTGAATACTCCTTGACCTTTATGCCTCTTAAGGCAGTAAAAGGACAAGTGGTTGCAGACTTCATAGTCGACCACTCAATTCAAGTCGAGGATATTAATTATGTGGAGATAGAACCTTGGAAATTCTACTTCGATGGTTCCAGCCATAAAAATGGAACAGGAGTAGGAGTCTTGATTATTTCTCCAGATAAAATTCCAACAACATTCAAGTACCAAATAGAAGGTTCTTGTTCGAACAACGAGGCTGAGTATGAAGCTCTAATTACTGGCCTTGAAATATTGTTGGAATTGGGGGCAACTCGAGTCGAAATAATGGGAGACTCAGAGTTAGTCATCAAGCAAGTCACAAAGGAGTATAAATGCATAAGAGAAAATCTCATTATGTACTTTGTGATAGCAAATCGTTTATTGAAACAATTTGAAAGTGTCAATATTCGACACATACCCAGAGTCGAAAATCAAATAGCCAATGACTTGGCACAAATTGCATCAGGGTATAAGATTTCAAAAACGAGATTACAAAGAGCAATCGAAGTTCGAGAAAAGATAAAGGCAACTTGTCTATCACCATCATACTTGGAATCGACAAGGTTAGGTTATGCTGATCACTCAAACTTCGAGATTTCGTTCATTGATAATTTGTCAGAGCAAGATTGGAGGAAACCCATTGTGGACTATCTTCAAAATCCAGGAGCTCCGACAGAACGAAAAACAAAATACAGGGCGTTGAGTTTTGTACTCATGGGTAATGAGTTATTCAAGAAGACGCCTGAAGGGGTGTTGCTGAAATGTTTAAGTGAAACTGAAGCATACATAGCCCTTTCGACTACACATGCTGGGGCATGTGGGGCTCACCAAGCTGGCCATAAGATGAAATGGTTGTTGTTTCGACAAGGACTATATTGGCCCACTATGCTGAAAGATTGTGTTGAGTTCGCCAAAGGTTGCCAAGAGTGTCAAGTTCATACAGGCATCCAGCATGTACCAGCAAGCGAACTTCACTCGATAGTGAAGCCTTGGCCCTTTCGAGGATGGGCGTTGGATCTTATTGGAGAGATTCGACCAGCATCATCAAAGAGTCAGAAATACATATTGGTAGGCATTGATTATTTTACTAAGTGGATCGAAGCTGTCCCTTTAGTCAATGTGGACCAAGAAAATGTCATTGAATTTATTCAAAAGAACATTATCTTTAGGTATGGAATCCCTGAGACAATAACAACTGACCAAGGTTCAGTTTTCACTGGTCGAAAGATGCAGGAATTTGCTCAGGAAACAGGTTTCAAACTCCTAACATCCACGCCTTACTATGCACAGGCGAATGGTCAAGTCGAAGCAGCTAACAAAGTGGTGATTGGCTTGATAAAGAAACATGTTGGGAAGAAACCAAAGAATTGGCATAAGACGTTAGACCAGATTTTATGGGCTTGTCGAACGTCCCCAAAAGAAGCCACTGGTACAACACCATATAGGCTAACTTTTGGTCATGATGCAGTATTGCCAGCAGAAATTTGTCTTCAATCTGCAAGAGTTCAGAGGCATTATGATATTCCTTCTGAGGTTTATTGGAATATGATGTTAGATGAACTGGTGGATTTAGACGAAGAGAGATTACACGCTCTCGACTTACTAAGGCTTCAGAAGAAAAGAGTAGAAGACTCTTATAATAGAAAGGTAAAACCTAAGGTATTTTTGCCTGAAGATTTAGTTTGGAAGGTAATTCTTCCCATGGATCGACGGGATCGAAGCATGGGGAAATGGTCACCCAAATGGGAAGGACCCTTCAGAGTTATCCAAGCTTTTTCTGGTGGAGCCTATGAAGTCGAGGAGATAAGTGGTGATAAAAGGCTCTTGAGAGTAAATGGTAAATATTTGAAAAAATATAAGCCTATACTTCAAGAGATAAAAATAAAACAATAAAAGAACAAGCTAAATTAACCATAAAAATGCCAAAATGGAAATTTTTATTAATTTCAGCCAAAATGGCAATTGTTGTCGAAAGCGATTACAGAAGATGGTTACAAAAGAGAATCAATCAAAAGGAAAGAGAATTCTTGAGTCGAAGATACTTGGCATACTGCAGCTCCAACCTCTTTTTGCACCAAGATTTTTCTTGCACCAGTTTGGCAATTTGGGCGTCGAGGCTTTGAGCCCTCTCAGCGAATTCCAGGCCTTGCTTGATCTCAGTCTGGCTCTCAGCGTCTGGGATGGTCGAGAGAATTTCCTCCTGGAGTACAGTGTTGGCGTTTATCTTCGCCTCTATCTCTGCAATTTGTGCTCGGAAGGAGACATTCTCTCGCTCAATAGCATCGACCCTTTCCTGTGCAGACGCTTTCTGTTTCGACAACTCGGCAATTCGAGAAGTCGAATCTGAGACAGCAGTCCACGCAGATGAGCTTTTGCCATGCAGCACTTCGAGCTGACTGTTAAAAGTTCGTTGGCGCCTGTAATCCGCTGAGACTTGATCAATCATAGAATGTAATTCCATGATTAAGTCTGAGATTTCTGGGGCTACAGCTTCGAAGTCAACAGCATTCAAAACCTCTTTTAAGCATGATGGAGCAGTGGGGTCCCCCTCTAAAGCCTTCATTAAATCTCTCTTGAAGAACTGGGCCTTGACCTTCGCCAACGCATCATCAAGAGGAGAAGTCTCAGTAGATTTCCCCGACAGGGTAGGAATTTCCTGACTAGTGTCAGAAGAACTCTTACTCTCGACGATTGCATTAAGGTAGCTGACAGGGTCAGTTTGTTTCAAGATTTCCAAGTCCTCTTTCGACCTGTGCTTTGAGGAGGTGACCCTTGCCACAGTATTATCTTGGGCTTGAGGCGGTTGAATGCTGAGTGCCTCGTTTGGTTGCTCTTCGACTTGGACTGAGGCGGTACTAGCGTCGACTTGTGGTTCTTCGTTAACATCACCTTGGGGTCCTTCGCCAGCGTCATTTTGTGGCTCTTCGCTAGCGTCACCCTGGTGTTCTTCGCCAGTACCACCTTGATGCTCTTCGTCAACAGCATCTTGATTCTCTTTGCCATTGCCTTGGTCTCTTCCTTCAGGATTCTCTTCTGACGACAAGTCTACCACAGGAACCGTTTCTGGCTGTGTTTCCTCCGCCATAGGTTCTTCTGTTGTCTTCTCCACTGTTTCAGCATTGGCCTCATTCTCAGTGTGGGCTTCGTCATTGCCCAAATCTTTTTCCCGAGGCCTGCTAAGGTCAGCAGATTCTAGAGTTTCTGAAGTCCTTGGCGGAGAACTTTCAGTGGTGTCCTGAAAAAGAGAAAGAAGACAAATCTTCAGATGTCGAAAGAGACATAATCGAATAATGGTATCTATGCCTAAGTTATAAGAAGGGTCCAATAGATTACCTGTGGATTAACTTCAGCCCCAGGGCTGGAATTGTCACTTTCGACAGGCTTGGTAACAAGAGCGTTCAGTTCCTCCTTAGTTGGTTCTTCGATGACCACTGCAGGTGGCCTAGGCTTTCTCACAGCGACCTTTATTCTGACGGTTCGACCTTCAGGAGCTGGAGTAGGAACAGAAGCGTCCTTCGTTAACTTTCGCCTCTTTAAGGGAGAAGGAGGGGAATCACTTTCGTCATCACTCCCCGATTCGATCACCAATGCTGCCCTTTTCTTGGGCGAAGGGGCCTAGAAAACCAATAGGAATTCGATTGAATAATTACGTCGAAAATAAAAAATCGAAAGCCAGAATGAAAATGAAGAAAATCTGGTTACCGATGCAGGAGGCCTCCTCGAAGAGCCTTCTCCCTGTTGGTTGCCCGTTGTCTTCGCCGGCGCTATAGTCTTCGCCGGCGGTGGAGGTTTTGTCGAAAGGACTCTTCCTTGTGGGCCTTCTGTAGCCTTCTTGGCTAGGGGCTTTCGAACAAC
Organism: Vicia faba; assembly: GCA_948472305.1. NCBI lineage: Eukaryota > Viridiplantae > Streptophyta > Magnoliopsida > Fabales > Fabaceae > Vicia > Vicia faba. The sequence continues at coordinate 482,320,313 of OX451740.1, read as the reverse complement.
TGAAAGCGAAAAGGAAAGTTAACAGGCTAACAGTCGAAGAGAAAGATAAAAAGTAAATGTGAGAGCATGAACTTACATTTCTTTACTTTGTCCAACACAAGGACAAAAGACTTCTGCAACTCTGCTATGAAGTCCTTCTCGTCGAAGAAGTACTCAGCATAATAGCTTCTCCACCACTCTTCAAAAGATGGTGAGCAAAGGAAGTTAAGCTGGTAGTTGAACAGCGAGAGGATTGTTCGACCAGCATATCTTCCGATATGCTTGGTAGCAGCTTCTTCTGTATAATCGTTGCAGAAGTACAACATTGACTTCTCTCTTTGGAAAATGGGAGAAGGCAGGGTTTGGATGATACCAAACTGGCGAGATACCAGATTGGGTTGATAGGCAAGCAGACTCAAATGAGTCTTAGAACTCTTAAATCGAAGAGGCATGATCCTGGGTGTCAGGAACGCCTCCCAAAGTACAGTGTGCTCATCGACATTGGGACCACTCGACTCCTTTGGATGTGGCCTTGTAAACCATGCTGGCCCCACCTTCCGTTGAGCAAATGGAGCCATAGTTGAAACAAATTCCTTCCTTCGAGCGAACATCAGAACGAAGTTAGTGAAGGTTTGTTGGAACTCTAGCCCATCTTCCACAGGTGTCAGTAGAGCCAGCCTAATTCCTTCGATACGTCTATTAGCTATCGCTGGGGCTTGTTCATTTATCTGATTCTTCTTGGGTAAGAAGGATTCGAAAGTGGCGTTGAGCCACAGTTGAAGTAGCCAGAAAGGCCCAGCGAGTAGCAAACTGTTCCTATCTTCGACATGTTTCAACAGAGTAACCCCATTGCTGATTGAGTCATAAAGACTGGCCAGAATTAGTTCTGCCAAACAGATGTTCTGGCGGTGATGCAGTTGGGTGGCAAGAGTGACCATCTTTTTGGTCACTTGTAGAGACTTCGAGCAAAACACAAAGTGAGTTAGCCATAAGGCTAGAAACGCTATGTGTTCGACATCCGACACTGTATCCGTCGACCTGTCGTGATAATGGTTGATAAAGGTAGTGTATGTTGGCTTAGTCTCAGAGAAGCCAATTTGGTCCTCCGACATCTCCTCCGGGTCGAAATAATCTCCGGTTGGTCGAAGGCCAGTAATGGCCGCTACGTCGAAGAGTGTGGGAGTTAACATCCCACATGGAAGGTGAAAGGTGAAGTGAGAGTTATCCCAAAACAACAGCGAAGCTATAAGCATCTCTAGGGAGTAGTTTAAGCCTGTCTTCGACAGCATTACTAGGTCAAAAATTCCCATTTCCTTCCAGACTGGAGTTTGATGTTTCTCCAACTTTGTTAGCCAAGCAACATAGTCAGAGGTCAGATTAGGGCAAGACCTAAAGACTCTAACACTTTTGTTGAAGAAACGAAGGTCGATCTTCTCGTGTGTAGGGTCTTCGTTGTCTTCTGCATCCTTCTTGGCGCAGGCTACTGGCTTGAGTTTCTCGACGATGGGGAAATAGCTCTTGATTTTCAGAGCTTCTGAGATGCTTGGGTTCATGGGTCCAGACATTGCGAAGATCTGGTTGGAGTATCCAACCGGGATCATCAAGTGACGCGAATAAGCATCGCGAACGGAGATGTCAGAAGGTTCAGGGACCCTTCGTTTCCCTGTAGAGTTCACTACCGGAGCAGTAACAAAGACCTTGGGCTTAACAAGTTGTTCAGTTGGTGCGTTAGTCTTGGGGGCAGTAGAAGCAGAGGCCATTGTTGAAGATGAAGATGAAGTGGAAAAGGAAGAGTTTTTCTGCAAAGAGAGCAAGTTTTGTATGAAAGCAAGGGAGTTTGAGGGCTAGTGTGCGTGAAAAGTCCCACAATGGGATATTCACTACTATTTATAGTAGTGGGAGAAATTCCCAATAACGAGGACATTAAATGTCATTTAATGCTGCAGGAATTAGTGGGACGCGTGGCAGCATCCTGTTGTTTTGGCCGTTTCTGCAGAAACAGAGAGACGCAGCGTGCGTCCTCGTTTTTGGGATTTGTCATAATGACAAATTCTGAAGTGATGTTTGGTACTGCACGCCGTACTGAAAGTGACGTCCTAGGATCAAATCAATGATGGTTTCTTGGGATTGCCAATAGTTGGTAAAAAGCAACAAAAAGTGCACAAGTTAACTTGTGACTAAGCGTGGAAAAATAGGTGTCGAATGGCGTTTTCAAAGAATGCCTTTTTCTTTCAGAGTCGAAATAAGGCATTCTTGGGGGGGCAATTTGTTGGCTCCTAAATTCGACACCTTTGTTTTGATTGATGGCAGCCATTAAAAGCTGAAAGATGCTTTCGACTGGCTAAGCTTGTCGAAGTGCCCGTCGAAAGATGGCAAAATACTTAGAAGATTTCTTCCAAGGAAGAAGGCTGATTGCCTTCGACGTCGAAGGAGTTTTCGTCGAAGACGTCTCTTGACGAACGTGTTCGATGGTCCAGAGTGGAACAGTTTGAAATTCAAAGCTTTGGAGGGAAAACGGTTTCCAGCAGTTACTACGTGCAAACGTGCAAGGATCTGGAGCGTCGAGCATGGAGAACGTGCCAAGTGGCTTAATCTCGAAGCAGTGCAACTGCCCGACGGTTACTTGGAATGTTTTAGTATAAATAGGAGTAGACATGTAGTTTCTCGCGTGTGTTCACAAAAAAATACATAGTCACTCATTTAGATTCAAGTACCCAGTGTGAGCGAAAGAATTGTTGAGAAATGTATGTGTGAAACACCAATTTTATCAATTAAAGTCATTTACTTTTCCAGTATTTTACATGCTTTTCTCCTTTAAATTCCTGTCGAACCTTTACTTTAAAGCCTTGTTTAATTTACCAAGCCTTTCCTTTATGCAATTTACTTGAAACATTTTACTTAAAGCCTTATCCACATTAATCAAACTTCAAAATCAACCTATGTCCATAGGATCAATCTGATCGATCCTGCGAGTAACCAAATAAGTAACCATTTGGAGGATCAGCGGTTGTTTACCAAAACCCTAGGTAAACAACCCCCCAAACCCAAAAACAATCTCAAAGGTCTTTCCTGTGCTTTTTTACCTTTCCTTTTGGATAAAATAAAAGTCGGTGGCGACTCTTGCTAAAGCGAAACATTTGCGAACACAAACGCAAAACCTCAAGTCAGTTCTCCCACCGCATCACAACTGGGATGTGAGTTATGAATTTTTGCAATTCTTTGAAAAAATGATGATTTTGAGAGGGCTTCTTCAGGAAATGTGTGCATGTCTAATGGCTTGTAAATGATGCTATATTTATAGGAGGTGAAGAAAGCAAGGAAATATGGAAAGAAATCATGCCATAAAGCCATGATGAAAACAAAATATTTCCATTTGAAAACGTGCCAAATTTGAATATTTCATGCCATATTGAGTCTTGAGTGAACCTGGACATATTTTCACGAAAAATGGGCCTTAAGGCTGACCCAAAACACCAGCCCATATGCCAAAATCATTAACCTATTATTTTATGCATTTATTTTATATTTATTTAATTTTAAGTTAAACAAAAATCAAAATAAATGAAAATAAAATAATAGGCATGAAAAAATGAATTTAGAGGTCCTTCATAAGGTCATGAGAGTGTTTAAACCTCAAAAAGTTAGGTCATTGACCTAAAAGTTCAAATTTGCTCAATGCATAATCTTTGAATTTTCTCAAATTTTCCCAACTTGGGAAATCCATAACTTTCTCAATTTTTATCTCATGATGATGATCTTGGAATTTTTGGAAATCCCAAGATGTTTACTTCAATCCATCTTTTGATAAATTTTGCACTTGAAGAGTTTATCTTGATATAAATGGTCTTGGAAAAAAGTGTCTTTTGTTGACCTTCTAAAAATGACCTGTAATGTATGAGCTTGTATCTTTCAAATGGTGCATTACTTGGACTTTAGAGAAAAATAAAAGTTGTAGGGAATTGGATTCTCTTCAAAATGAGCTTTGGTTGGGGAAAAATGGATTAAGTATGTGGAAGTTATGTCTGGTCAAAGTTCAGTTGACTTTTCCAATAGAAACCCTAATTTAGCAATTCTTGACTTTTGATAGATTAGGAGTATTTCTTGAGGAATAATGATCAACCCTTGATCAAATGATGGATATCACTTTAAAATGTTGATTTTGACCAAAAAATATTGAAGTTTGAATGTATATTAGCCACATTTGACTTTTGACCTAGTACAGTTGATTTTCAAGCATTTTAGCAATTGACGATTGAGCAAACTTGTAGTGTAGGGCATGAAATTTGGCATGGACAATATTGAATACATATTAGGACCATGGAGAACATTTGAAACCTTTGGAGCTCAAACATCTTGGTGAAAAGTGAAACCCTAATTAGAGGTTCATTTCTTAGGAGAATTTGTCTGGTCAATTCTTGGTCATCCTTGAGCAATTGAAGACTTCAATGAGCATGTCTTGAGTAAAAATGGGAGGGCAAATTTTGGGGTACAACAATGAGCATTATGGTTCCAATGTGAGCATGGCCTGATACAGCCGAAACTAATTGTTGGACGCAACTTGATGACACCGGACTGAGATTGAGACTCGATACACCTGAACTAGAAATAAGCGGCACTACACGAGAAGTACTTTGGAACCTGTAAGATTTTCCCAACCTGGTGAGCGTACAAAAAGCCAAACACAAGTTTATTATCACGAGATTTTAATCAAGTATGTCTTTATCACTCTAAATTTACGTACGTCCTTCTCACATAGCACTACAAGATAAAACACACTGAGGCACGTTGTTTCTATATTCCCCTGAGCTTTTCTAGCCATCACATTATTATATTTATCCGTTGTTAACCCATTTTGGTCATGTATCCCATTGTTTGTTAAACTACATATGTTAACCCATGGCCAAATATATTCTACCCTGCTCGGCATAAGTGTTGTTGATTTTTGAATCGGTGCAAAAATTCTAAGTTTGGGGTCGCACACCTAGTATGAGAAGGGCAAGTGCAAGAAAAAATGATAAAAATAAAAATGACAAGTAAGAAAGTTGTTGAGACACACACATGTCTTAGAAAGAAAGAAAAAGAGAAAAAAAATTGAGAAATAAGCACTTGTCTAAGAAAAGAGACTCAAGGACCTTTGAAATGCTCAAAACAGAAAGTGAATTTTACCAGAGTCAGAAAGAAGGGTGTTGTCAAATCCCCATTGTCATAAAAGAAGCACAAAGGAAAGAACAACAACACGGATGCTAAGCCTACAACCCTTCGTATATCCATTTTTTTGTTTATCCCACCGTACTAAGCCTCGTTACATCTCGAAGACCTCAAAAAGTGTGTGCATTCTGTCTGTGTAATAAAGGTAGAATTTATTCAAATTTAAGAGTCAATATTGCATATGTTGGATTATGAGTGAACAAACACTTTAACCCTGAGAGACTTGTTGAGAAGTGTGATCAGTTGACAGGTGAAGAAGTAATTTCACGTGCAAGTGTAGCATACAGTGCGGATTGGAAGGCCGGAATCTCGACTAGGATGGTGGAGAGCAAGTTGCGAAAGACATTGATTGTATTGTGGTAAGACTGAATTCAGGGGTGACCTCACTCTGTTGTCTCATACATTACTTGAGGACAAGCAATGAGCTAAGTTTGTGGTTGTGATCGGTCAACAATTCTACTAGTTTTCATCTATCTATTCGGCATGAATCCATGAAAATCGGTAACACTTTGGTTCTTTTGTCTATTGATTTTATAGATTTTCAACTTTTCTGTTTTTCCTTTCTCATAGTATTTTTAGTATACATTTATATCTTTTTGTCACACTTGATGTGTTTTCTTGGTAGTGGTTTTTGTTGTCAAATTCAGGCAAAAAGCTCAATGGTCTCGCGCGAAGAAAATGGGAGTCCCAATGGTGAGAAGAATTTTGGAGCTATAGGGGTCCTGATACAGCCACCCGTGTCACCTGAAACGGGCCGTGTCAGGATATGATACACAACTTACAGTTTGGGTGAAGATAAAGAGATTGACACGGGTGCCCGTATCACGCGACACGGCCCGTGTCAAAACACCTGCATGGGGCGTGCCAGGAAGAAGGAGACAGAAGCTGACACGGGAACTTGTGTCACACGACATGGCACGTGTTAAAATACCTGATGGAAAGCATGACATGAAGCAAGAAGCAGAGGATGACACGGGTGCCCGTGCTGCATGGCACGGCCCGTGTCGGTCAAAATGCCAAGATGTCTGATTTTTGGAATTTTAAGTGGATTGGAGCATAAAGGGTATTTGGGACATTTAGGAATAGCTGAGGAATGACCTAATAGTATTTAAACCTATTTCTGAGAAGAAAACTGATACCTTTTGAATGATTGAAGAATTGCACGCTAAAGGAGTGAGTTTGAAGAGTTTTGGAGGCGGAGAATCTTTCAGGCGCATAAGCCATTGAAGATCGACAACTCCAACTTTTTGTAATGTTTAACTCTATTATTATCGTTATAGTTCTTTTGAATTCTATGAGAGGCTAAACCCCCCAATTCTAGGGTGTCTCTGATTTGGCATCACTATGATACTGATCTCTTTGTTTTATCAACACATTATTTATTTTTCATCAATTTGATTTTTTCGGATTATAATATCGTTTTTCCCTATTGGACCAATAGGGTTTACTTTTCTTAACATAATAGAACTGGACAGTCGTGTTAGGATTTTTTGAAATAATTATATTATAGACGATTGCACCTAGGACTAGGGTAATCCTATAATAACCAGATAATTTCTTGATAACCAAATGCTTGACTTCTTCACTAATTTGAATGGACATTGAAATTAGGGAAGAAGAAAAAGGTTTTTCACTAAGGACTTAGGGAAGAATAATCTTAAGAATTGGTAATTGAGGTTAATGAACTTGTTGAAAAGATCAAGAGTGAAGGTCATCAGATGGTAAATCATACACTTCCCCCTAGCATGTTTCTCCTTATTATAAAAAGTTACAGTTTATTTTCTGCTCATTACTATTTTGTTAAAGTTAAATCCCTAATCTAAACTAACCATACTTTTTTTGTTTAATTCAACCACATATTCAACTAGGTAGTCTTATGCAGTCCTCGAGATCGATATCTTGGGAAATTTCCACTATTACTACATCGTGAAAATAATACACTTACTATTTTTCTGATCACTTTACTTGGAAAAGGGTGAAAAACTACTGTAAGGGGCTTTCAATAAACTGTCTCTATCATAGAGAAAAGACCATCATCCATTGGAGTACACAAAAATATCAACAACAAACTATCTCCTATAACAAAGAGACCACCATCCATTGGAGTACATCAAATCTAGACAATGAACTATCTCTCATAACTAAGAGACTACCATTCAATGGAGAACACAAAAATCTCAACAACGAACTGTCTCCCATAACAAAGAGACCACCATACATTGGAGTACATCAAATCTCGACAACGAACTATCTCTCATAACAAATAGACTACTATCCATTGGAGTACAAATCTCAACAACAAACTATCTCCCATAATGAAGAGCCACCATCCATTAGATTAAATCACATCTCGACAACAAACTATCTCCCATAACAAAGAGGCCAGCATCCATTGGAGTGAATCAAATCACGACAACGAACTATCTCTCATAACAAAGAGACCACCATCCATTGGAGTAAATTAAATCTCGACAACGAACTATCTCCCATAACAAAGAGACCACCATCCATTGGAGTGAATCAAATCTCAACAACAAACTATCTCTCATAACAAAGAGACCATCATCCATTGGAGTACATCACCAAGAAACATCTTCTCTGGGGACAAACAAACTTACTTGAGAAATACCGGTTGCTCAAATAAAGAGACCGCCACTTGATGTCATAAATAGTATTGCAATAACACTGGTGGGAAATGAATTTTGACTTCCTGGGGGAATATAAACACATTCCTGCTGAGGAGATAAAGTATTCACGTGCAAAATAAATGCACTCTAAATCTAGGTTTCACAATCTAGAGAGATCATAACAACATTACTGTTGGGGACCCAAAAATTCAAACCAGGAACAAACTGGTATGAAACAATCAACCAAGATACCCCCCAATGAGGAATAAACTCAAATTGGGATCAATTCCATCCAGGTAATGAGCTGGGTAGGAAGGCGAAAGCAAAATTCTCCCAAGAGGGATAACTCAGTAGGGAAGGTGAAAGGACATACACTTTCTACTTAAGGTTGACATTCTATTAGGGAGAGGATACACACTCTGCAAAGAGGATAAAATATCAACAGAAACATCAATAAATGCAAATAAGAAATGAACTTTAATTCAGCTATGCATGATGTATGTATGAATGGGTGAATGTTATTATGTATATGCGGACAAAACAAACATACTACACTGGGAATCAACAGACACAATAAATTTGGGGTGAAGGCAAGACTCGGCTAAATTGCATCCAAGATGGAAACCCGTAGGAGAGTAAACAATTAGCTGAGGAAACAACGTCCTATTTCAAGGCTTTGCTTCTCTGGGAAGGAAACAAGGCTTGAGAGCAATCGAAGCACAATCCTATAACAATAAACCACAAAACTATTGGGACATAATAAAATTCTCCAGGCTTCAAAAGGTAACAACATACAGACTTTGTTAGAGAAGATCATACCACATTTGTTGGGACGACCATAAACAGTCTTTAATATTTAAGACTAATGACTGGACAAACTTCTTTGTGGAAGATCATAGAAATTTCATGGGGATGTTCAAATTTAAAGGGAAACATCATCCTAGATTTAAATAGGGAAATTAAGAAGTTATCATCACAACAAAAAGTCATAATTATGTGGATTTTAAATCAAACTCAACACATGGTGAGCGTAAAAACCCAAAGAATTGACAGCTATCTCAATACTTCTCAGGGAATATACTGCCCTTGTCTGGCTACTTGGGGGAGCATATGATAGTAGCAGAGTCATAATTGGCAAAGAGTAAAATCCTAATCGCAAACCAGATGGGGAAGAGGAATCACACCTAGATGGAGAAACCTGAATCAAGTCTTAACTGGGGACTTATGGGAGAGCAGTAACAATTAACAGAGGCCAGACACCAAATAATAAATTGAAGGGGATCCAAATATACAAAGAATAATTGTAAGTACATTAGGCCCATATTAGTAGATGTAACCAGAGAAAACTTCCTTGGGGAGAGCTTTCCAAAACCTCAGAGCTCATCCACCTTTGGAATGGCCACTTTTATTCCCTTGATTCACAAAATTGAAGTAAAAAGTAATTTTCCAGTTTTTTCAAAAACATGTTTTATTATTTAAATCTTTTTGTTTTGAGTTTTTACTATCAATAATAAATGAAATTTTTGTAAGCTGAAATAAGATAAGATTGTAAAGAATTGGATAAAGGATCAAATTTTATTAATAGAATGGTAGTCTACAAATGGAGAGACTCCATAGATGATTACAAAGTTTGGAGAATGGTAAAATACATGGAAAATGTACATTGAAACACAATGATCACTATTCTCTCTAACAACTTTGGATTCCTGTGTATAGGCTTCAGCTGAAGTGTGATGAGAACCCAAGAAGATTGTGGCTTCAATGATCAATTCTTGTCTGGTGAAGTTACTTGCCAAGAAATCCCTAACTTCTGGCTAGGTCTCCCTTGCGGGGATTTCAACCTACCGGGAAAATTCATTATGTTTATTTTCTTTAATTTTTTCTTAAAACTCCCTCTCAGGTTTTTAGCCTACCGAGACGCTCATTTTTTCCTAAGTCGCCCTTTCGGGTTTTCAACTTACCGATTTGTTCTTTTATTTCATTATGAAAAGTATTTCTTGACTTCATCAGCATTCATGGAATGTAGGAACTCCTCGCCATCCATAGTTTCAAGCATTAAAGCAATGTCAAATAAGTCTTTCTTGACTACATATGGACCTTCATAATTAGGAGTCCACTTGCCTCTAGAATCAGCATTGAAAGACATGATCTTTCAGAGCACGAGGCCGCCTTCTCTATATTCACGAGTCTAGACCTTCTTATCAAAAGCTTTCTTCATTCTTTTCTGATATAACTGACCATGACACAAGGTCATCATTCTCTTTTCTTCAATTAAATTCAACTGATCAAATTTGTTATGGACCCATTCAGCCTATGACAACTTAGTTTCCATGATTACACGTAAAGAGGGAATTTCAACCTCAATGGGGAGTGTTGCACCCCAAAATTTTCCCTCTCATATTTCTCAAAACATTGCAAGAAAAATCTCCAAGTTGCTCAAGATTGCTCAAGAGTTGGACAGTCAAGCTATCTCCTAAGGCAGTCAACCTCAAATTAGGGTTTTGTGTTTCATCAATGTCCTTGCATCCAAATGACCTCAAGTGATCCCCAATGTCCTAACATGTTCTCAAGTTCATCCATGTCAAATTTCAAGCCTTGCAGAGGAAGTTTGCTCAGTCAATTGCTCAAAGGGTCCAAAAATCGACTGTGCTAGGGCAAAAGTCAACTGTGACCAAATACAGTCAAACTTCAAGATTTTTTGTCAAAATTATCATTTTGAAGGATATTTCATCATTTTATCAAGTGTTGATCATGATTCATCAAGGATTGCTCAAAATTCATCAAGACTCAAAAGTTGTTAAATTAGGGTTTTGCAGGAAAAGTCAACTCAACTTTGACCAAGCATAACTTTCTCATACTTTGAGAAATGACCCATCCAAAGCTCATTTTGAAGAGGATGCAATTTCCTACAATCCATCTTCGTATCCCAAGATCAGAAAATGCACTCAGAAGAAGTTACAAATTTGGACATTATAGGTCATTTTTGAAATTCAACAAAAACACCTTTTTTGCCAAAGCTTATAACTTGAGCATGGAATATCAAAATTAGATGAGACCAAAAGGGTTGGTTATAGGACATCTCAAGATTTCTAAAAAGTCCAAGAACACTTCCAAAAGTTCAAAATTGAATAAATTATGCATTGTTGAAGTTAGGCATTTTTGCAAAATTGCCAAAAGTCAACTATCCCCAAAACATCAAATTTTGTCAAATGGGCCCATTCTTTTCCACTTGATTTGATCTTGTCACATTGCACACGTGTCATATCTTCAGCCTTGTGACCATTTATAAATTTTATTATTTAATTTGATTTTTTAATGAATTATTTCATTTTAAATCAATTTAAATCCAATAAAATCCAAACATTGATTATTTGATCTCTTTTTGGCTATTTCGGGATTGAATCATCATCATCAAGTGTATCAAATTCGTGTCAATCATTCCATGTGCAAAAAGATTGGATTTTTGGCAAATTAAGAAATTTTTCAATGGAGGATCAAATCCAATCTCAAGACATCAATGTGCAAAGATTCAAGACCAATTTGTTGACCTAATACATTGCAACATACATATACAAGTGAAAGGACACGAATTCAAGACCTAGAGGCTGCATAATCATCAAGAACCAAACTTGAAAAAAGGTGGAAAAGTGCAAAACTGAAATCGAGGTTAGAGGCAAGTTCAGGAGCAAAACTCAACACTAATCCATTGTTGGACAATCACTGAAGCAAAACCAACCCAAAACCAGTGTCCATACGCGCATAAAGGCTCTGTAAGTATCTCAAAAAAATGATTTTTGTTTGAATTCTTATATCCTTGTTCTTGCACTTTTCTTACAAAATCTTTGCATATTCATGATTATCGTTCAATTTAGAAGCATTCTGCATTAGCCAATTGCATTTATCTGGCCTGTAACCCCATAGCCGAATCTAGGGTTCGTGCTTTGTTGTTTTTGGGCATTTCTTTTTCAGGCAAAATTAGTGCCATTGATGGACATAGGTGTGACCAGTGGAGGAAGACGAGCATGACCATGGTATTGGATTGAGTTTTCATGGCCTAGAGTGGATTTTAGGGTTAACCTAGGAATTCAGCTGCGGATATGAATCCGCAGGAAAATGTACAGGGCTGGAGGTTAGGGGTGAAGACGTGGCCCTCCCCCATTGGACGATTCATAATTCGCGCGCTTTGTTTTTTTATTTTCTAGAATTTTAACGCGTTTTTTATATTATGTTTTGTTTGTATTTAGTTAACAACTAACGCATAGTGGTGCAGTGGTAGAGACGTGTGTTCAATGACTTACAGGACATGGGTTCGAATCCCAGGTCCCCCATGTATTTGCTATATTTTTTCAACAGGTTATTCAGTGTGAATCAAAACGCATGGTCCATCATACTCTCTCCCTTCATCACTTGCCAGATGGCCCCAGGCCAGATCTGGTGATCCAGAATGAAGGCTTATGGTGGGATCAAGTCAAAGGGCGCGTGGAGAATCAGAAAAGTCAGCAAGGCCAGCGCCTATTGGGCCACAAAATTGTTGAACATGCCTCCAAATTGGGCCCAACCCCCCCCCCCCCCCTAAGTCTTTCTATTTCACTCTTTTATTTATTTTTATTTAATTATTTGTTTAATTATTTTTAATAATTAACTAACCAATTAAAACTTTTTTCCTCATAAAATTAAAAACCAAAAATATTTTCTTTATTTAAATTAATTTTCAGTATTTTGTTTTTGTTAATAAATATTAATTAATTAATTTAGTTTTAATTAGGAACAACTTTTAATATATTTTGCAATAATTAAAATTAATTTAGACAATTAGGGTTTTTTTTATTAACTTTGATTAATTTATTTTTATTTCTTTAAATATCAAAAATCCAAAAATATTATTTTAATTAATTAATTAACTAGCTTATTAATTTAATAATTAACTTAGTTTAATTTCTTTTTAATTCAAAAATAAACCAAAAAAAAATGTTTTCTTAAATAATCAAAAGGGTCAAAACCCTAGAACTTGCCCGATTTAATTTTTCGCACGCGATCCATTTTATTTCAATATTGTATCTGTTTCATGGGATGTAATAGTTTAATAAGACCTTAAATATTTTTACCGCTTTATTTATTTTCCGCATTTTAATTTCAAGGGTTGCTTTTGGCGATGTAAATACCCGACGGCTTGTAATAGTTAGTTTAATTTCCGCAATTTAATTTCCGCAACTTATAAACTATTAGATGTTTGATAATAGGGAATGCATGACAAGATCAAATGTTTAAACCTAAAATCAACATAGATAACCACTAACATGTACAAAGATAAAATAAACTGAAAACAACACACTCGCACATGCGCACTCTTAGGGTACACCTCACTTGGTTGCCTTCGAACGCGGTCATGGAGTATAGGAAGTTTTAGAGGTCGCCCTCTTGTCCAAAGATCATAGTTGCCTCGAAACGGTTGCCTCGGAAAAATGATCTAAGACATTAGAGTTACCGCTAAGGCGTCCTAACATTGCTTTAGTGACCGCACGTCCCTTAATCGAATTGACCCTTAAACTCTAACGACGATGCTACCTACTCATCAATAGTGGGATAGCATTGTCTAAAGGACATTAGTACATATTGATTCCCTTTTCGGTTAAGTATATGGTTCTTAAGTACTTGCTCTTTCAAAACAAAACAAAAACTTTTCGCACTTACACCTTTCAAACAAAAAACTTCTTTTCAAACCAACAAACACAAAGAAAGAAAATTTTTGAAAACACTTTGAGCAAGTACCTAAGAGCTCGTGGATAACCACAGATAGAAAGGGTGCTAACACCTTCCCTTTCTATAATCTACCCCCCGGACCCGAGAAACATCTCGAAAAAGGAATCTTCTGTGCTTTTTTCCTTTCCTTGTTTGATAAAATAAAAGACGGTGGCGACTCTTGCTTACCGCGACCTTTTGCAAAAACAAAGGCAAAACGCAAACCAGCATTCCAAAAAACAGTTAGTTCTCTCCCACCGTATCACAGAACTGGCAACTCTGCTGGGGAGTACTTAATAAGTGGGGTGTACCTTACGATTAGATCATTGTGTTTTCAATTGTTTGCTTTGTATGCTTTATATTTGTGGGCTTGTATCGTAGTTACTATAGATCCTAACCCGGATATGCGGGACACCCTTTAGGTAAGTAGCAATAAACTGTGAGGGAACTGTACAGCATAGACCGATACGGTTGAAGCAGTAGCTACGTTGGTGTGGCACTTTAGTTTGTACCGATATCCCTTGTGTTGGAATGAGGAGAATATGGGTCATCTAAGGGGTCATTAAGCACCAACTGACCTTATAACCTTTAAATTGACCAACTTGGCCATAGAACAGTAGCAGTATGCTACACTCATTGAGACTAAACTCTCGCGATGATTCTGGCCGCAAGAAAAGGTTGCTAAACTGGAATTATGACCGATTGAGGGTAGTCAGTGATATTGAGATCCTCTAGAACCCGGTTACTATTTTTAGGATAGGTTTAAACCAACTGAACTGAAAGAGGGTAGTACCTAAGCTCCTTGCCAGCCTGAAATCTAAGGGCTCTCTGTGTGACTTGTGTGCCTTTACCATGTTTGTTATTTGTGGATACTGGTGGTGTGCTTTCTATCATGACATCATGACATCATAACATTGCATACATCTTGCATTGGACTAACCTATTTCAAAGACAGGAGGTATTCATCTTTGTTCTGTTTTGTAGGTCATGATGCCTATGCGTAGGAATACCATCTGGATCAACTTTGTCCAGGTTCCCACCATGCTTAAAGAATTGATTGCAAAGATGCCTGATACTACCTCCTTCATCAGAAGACATGGGTATCTTCTCAGTTTGGTTACCTCCAAATTGGACGAGCAGATGATGAGTGTTTTGGTCCAATTCTATGATCCGTTGTACCATTGCTTTACTTTTCAGGACTACCAGTTGGTTCCCACCTTAGAAGAGTTCTCATATTTGCTCGGTATCTCTATTCTGGAGCAGACCCCATTTACTGGTTGGGAGAAGATACTTAGGCCAGAAGAGATTGCTTCAGCCCTTCATATGACCAAGGATGAAGTAATGACTGATTGGGAGACTAGAAGTGGAGCAAAGGGCTTTCTGACTAAGTTCTTGGTTGGTAAGGCTAATTATTTCTGGGATAGTCTAGACTTCAAGGCATTCGAAGATATTCTGGCTCTTCTGATATATGGCTTGGTATTAATTCTGAATCATGACTCCTTTGTTGATGTGAATGCAGTGAAAATCTTCATCTCTCGTAATCCTGTACCCACTCTCTTAGGTGACATTCTTCATCAGCTTTATGCCCGTACTGCTCGAAAGCGGGGAACCTTGATGTGTTGTGCTCCATTATTGGCGAGGTGGTTTATTTCGCACCTCCCCAAATCAGTGCTGAAGAACAAAGAAGGCATGGGCTGGGCCTATAGGGTTATGTCCCTCTCTCACAATGATATCATTTGGACTATCAAGGGTATGGACGAGGTGGCTATTATTGATCGTTGTGGGGAGTATCCCAATGTTCATTGATAGGGACCCATGGAGGAATTTCTTATAATCCATGCTTAGCCTTACGTCAGTTTGGGCGAGCCAGAAGAGAAGGACCTCATGAGCTGCTAAAACCTAGTATCATCTTTGATTTCCAAGGGGATAGCGAAGAGCAACGCCGCAGATTCATAAGGGCTTGGGATAGAGTTCACAGATCTGATCCACATGAGTTGGGTCCAAAGACTTATCTTCCAATGGAGCCATATCTCCGTTGGGTTCGTATCCGTGCCCAAAAGTTGGGTATGCCGTATGAAGCCGTCTTGCCTATCATTGTTGAAGTTTCTAATGAAGAGGGGGTTCTTCCTACCATCCTCCATCCTTACATGCCCACTGATATTGGGGCACTGAAAAGGTCTTGGATGCAGCTGAGAGAAGAGCGGGATGCTTACCAAGAAAAGTTTAACGAGCAAGAGCAGAAGATCCAGAAGTTGACTAGGCAGCTGGAGAACGAGCGAATTCTCAATGACTATGTCCGCATCGACAAGAAGAGACCATGGGAGCACTGATTGTCCTTTGATTATTTCCTTTCCAGTTTTTATTTACTTTTCAGTATTTCCTTTCTTGTAACGCCTTAAGGGCAAGTTGTTGAACAATTTGAATTTCAAAGTTTATCTAATAAAAGTGTGTTTCCTTTTTGTTTAAGAATTTGAATCTCTCAATTGTCTTTGAAATCATATCATACGCATTTCATCCCATGCACTTCATAACAGGTACCTATTACAGGTCTCTTATCTTCTTCGCTGTTTATTTCAGCACTCATCATGTCTGCTGAACCATCAACTGAGCAAGCAATCAAGGCCCTACAGGCTCAGAATGCCCAATTCCAAGAGTTGTTCATGAATCTAGCTAAGGGTCAGCAAGATCTGAAGACCCTGATTCTGAAAGAGAAGAAGTAGAAGAAGAATAAGAGGACAGTCCTATTTAACACAGGTCACGAGTTTGGAAACAGGCTACGGGATGAAGTTGATTTGACCACCTCATCTGGAGGGAAAGATAGTAAAGAGAAAAGAAGGGCTCCTAGCCCCGTGGTCTCAGACAACGAGATGGACTTCGATGAAGACCAGTATCCTCCGGCTGAGGATAGATATAAGCAACTGGAAGACCGGTTGAGCGCGATGGAAGTTCAGAAAGTGCTTGGTCTGGACTTTGGTGATCTGGGTCTATCATCTGGGGTAGTGATTCCCCATAAATTCAAAGCACCAGCCTTTGCTAAGTATGACGGAGTTTCTTGTCCGAAGTTGCACCTCCGGTCATATGTAAGGAAGATTCAACCGTACACCGCTGATAAGAACCTATGGATCCACTTATTTCAAGACAGTCTCTCAGGGACTTGGCTTGAATGGTTTTACCAGATGGACGGAGCCAGTATCCGCAGTTGGGAAGATTTTGCTACTGCTTTCTACAGGCAGTACCAATACAATTCCGACCTCGCTCCCACGCGTACCCAACTCCAGGGTATGTCAATGGGAACGGGCGAAGGTTTCAAAGATTATGCTCATAAGTGGAGGGACCTCACCGGAAGAGTGCAACCACCCTTGGTTGATCGGGAGCTTGTGGATATGTTTCTGGGAACCTTGTCTGGTCCATTTTTCAACCATCTGATTGGAAGCTCTTTGTCTGGGTTTACAGAGCTAATTATGACCGGTGAGAGGATTGAGGCTGGTATTAAGGATGGTAAGATACAGAAGGGTGCCTCATCAAGCACCGAGAAGAAGCCTTTTAAGAAAGAGTCCAATGCTGTCTACAGTTCGAAAAACCAGAATAGACCTGAGCGCCACCAAGCTGTTAATGCAGTTGTTATTTCAAGACCTACTGGTGCTCCTCAGCACAACAATCAACAAAAGGCCGAGAGACCTCGAAAGCAATTCACCCTTCTCAACATGACTTTATCTCAGATTCTGCCACAGTTATTGAAAACCAACCTAGTGATTCCAAGGGAAGCCCCGAAGAATCCAAATACAACATCACCGAAGTATAACCCTAATGCCCGCTATGCTTCACTCTGATAGCCCGGGGCATAATACAGATGATTGTTGGTCTTTGAAGAATAAGATACAGGACTTAATTGATGCTAAGGAGATTGAGTTCGAGGCGCCCGAAATACCTAATGTTGTGACTGCTCCTATGCCCAAGCATGGAGTAAATGCTATAGATGAAGACTCGTTTGTGGTTTCTGTGAACGATATTGTTACCCCTTTGATGACTGTGAAGAAAAACCTTTTGCTAGCCGGTTTATTTTCGGGCTGTGACGAAGGTTGTCGTATGTGTTATGCCCTACCAACTGGTTGCCCACTTCTGAAATCAGGTGTCCAACGCCTGATGGATAGTAAAGAAATTCTATTTGAGAAGACTGTTGTTCCCTTAGTTCGTACTGAAAAAGTTGCTATTATCACCATTCTCGACAATTCTTCCAAGGCTTCCTCGAGAAAGCCTGTTAGAATTACATTTGTTCTAAGAATCGCGCCATTGATCATCACTGTTCCCGGGCCTATCCCCTACACCTCTGATAAAGCTGTCCCTTGACATTACGAGTCTGATGTTTATTTTCATGGAGTTAAACAAGAGTTAGATGCTGATACTGACGTCAGCAATATTGTTGGACCTGCTAAAGTCACCTGCAGCGAAAGACTTTTCTCACCTGATATCTCTCCACCAACTGCCTGAAGACCTGTTGTTATTACACCTGCCAGTGTACCTGCTACTATTCCTGCTCAAGTTCCTATTCTTACCCCTCTCGCCGAGTCATCTAATACTCGGGGCAAAGAAACCACCAGTGAGCCTGCCCAGACGGAGGCACCAAAGACAATTACTTTTGAAGCTTCTAGACAGGAGATGGAAGAGATTCTGAAAATCATCAAAAAGAGTGACTACAATATAGTTGAACAGCTGGGGCAAACCCCGTCCAAGATTTCTATGTTGTCACTGTTGCTATGCTCACAGACCCATGCCAAGGCTCTGATTATATTTCTGAAGACTGCACATGTACCACAAGAGACATCAGCTGATCAGTTTAAAGATTGCATGGCCAATCTGACTGCTGATAATGGGTTGGGTTTTTCTGATGCCGACTTGACTGCTAAGGGGAAGAATCACAACGATGCCCTGCATGTCTCCATTGAATGCAGGGGAACCACTCTTCCTCATGTATTAGTGGATAATGGTTCCTCATTGAACGTCTTGCCTAAGAAGGCTCTAGACCGGTTGGACTGTGAAGGGTTGGAGTTGAAACCAAGCAACATTGTCGTCAGGGCCTTTGATGGGTCTAAGAGGATGGTGCACAGAGAAGTTGATATTCCGATTAAGGTTGGTTCTCAGGTTTTCAACTCTACATTCTATGTGATGGACATTCAGCCGTCTTATTCTTGTTTGCTGGGTCGCCCATGGATCCACAAAGCTGGGGCCGTAACCTCAACGCTCCACCAGAAGCTGAAGTACCCAGTGAAAAGGAAGATTTTGACAGTACAAGGAGAGGAAGAGTACATGGTGAGCCACCTCAACTCTTTCCGATATGTAGAGATGGATGGGGAGTTCATTGAGACCCCATTTTAGCATTTTGAAGAGGTTCCCTAGACGCTGGCGTAACCTGAGATTGTTGTTGAAGATTCTCCTATGAAGATGGCTTCCTTTAAGGATGCCCGGGTTGTTGTTGAGAAAGGTGGGTGTGCAAATTGGGGACAACTCCCTGATTTTACACAGAAGACTAACAAGTTTGGTTTGGGTTTAACTGCAGAAGCTCAAAAGGTTGTTCGGAATGCACGGATCGAAAGACCTCCCGTTTTCATCAGCAACTCGGGAGTGAATGCCATTGAAGACGGTGTGGAAGAGTCTGAGTTCGACAGCTGGATCTATCCTACGACCGGCGGTGGACCAAGCAACTGGACAACAAAGGACTTCATCCCTATTTATTTTGTTACCCAGTAATGAAACTTTTTGTTTTGAATTTGTAACAGACAATGTTTTAAACTTTATGGCCCGGTGTCTTACCCGGGGCACTGTGGCTTCATTTATGAGGGCTTTATTTGTGTCATTTTCATATATCATTAATAAAAGCATTGGACGTTTCTTGCATTTCAAATTTTGCGCTCCTTGTTTTTCTTTTATTACATATTTCAAAACAGCTATTTTACACACACTCACGTATACAGGTCCACATCCACTCTGGATCTCACTCGTAACGATTCTGCTACTGCCAGTTATAACTTCGAAAATCCGATTGTTGTACCCCAAAATTTGCCCTCCTATTTTTCCATAAGAAATCACAGCTTCGAGCTTTTCTCCTGATTTTTCAGATTGGCCTAAGAATCGGTCAAAACAGACTTTTCTCACCAGTCAGACAAAATTAGGGTTTTCATGGCTCTGGAACAGTTCAAGCAGATTGCTAGGGTTTGGTTGAGTTGGCTCAGGTTTTGATCAGGCAGGCGCTTCTTTGACATTTAATCAAGAACTAAGGTTTGTGCGCGCAGAAAGAATTAACTCTACAGTGCTTTTCAATTTACTCTGGGAGATGAGTTGAGGCATTTGATTTGAGTTTGCAGGGTTGGATTTAATTAGTAAAGGCAAAGGAATATGGATGTTTGTTTGATTTGACTGTGCAATGCTTATGGCTATTTGAAACGTCGGGTTTATTATTGATTGATGCTAAGACAACAATGTTTATTAGTTGTTTATTTATTCTAAGTTAGAATAATTGGGATTTATTTCCATTTATTATAATTTAAGAATTATAAATAATTAAATAAACATTTGAAGAAGAATTAAAAGGAATATCAATAAAAAGACTTTTATTTATTTTAATTATTTGTACAATTGTTATTTAAATATAGTAATTATTGACAAGTATTTATAATAATATTTGTTACAATGATTAAAAGTGAAATAAAATTGCATCCTAAGTTTCCTAAGTCTTCGTCTTCTATTTGCTGCTCCCCATTGCTCAATTGATTTTCATCTGCAAAAACAAAGAAAAAGGAAGTCAAAGGCAGATGAAATAATCAAAGAAGCAGACAGTTAATTATAAGGTTCATCATTAAAAGTAACTGGTCGGAATCAGTTTGTTTGCCCTCTCTGCAAATCACAAGATTACTCTTGGTTCACAAAGAGGGATAGAAATATGCTTGCAAATAAAATGTGAAATGCACAAAGCTACAATATTGCACAAATTCAAATTGTCAAACATACTGCATAAATTCAAATTGTCAACAAGCTGCATAATTCCAAAAATCCAAACCAAAGTCCAAACTGGTACACAAAGGCAAACTGGATAGCATAACCAAACTAAACTGAATGTCAACTAAACTATCCACAAGCTGCCAAAAGATATCAAGCTATCCACAAGTACAAAAAGTTGTCAACAATATGCAGAAAAGCAGGAAATATGCAGAGGAAAGAAATATTGCAAGCAAGGTATTCAAAGATACATCACTTTCCAAGGCCAGTACTTTTTCAGAAAGTACAGTGTAAGCAATATAAAAAATGCTTTTAATCTGTAAAGAGAGAGAGGAGAGAGAGAAGTAGCTTACAGTCTTAAGGCTTAGGAAAAAAGATATAAGACAAAGATATCAGAACAAGTAAAAGGAGGCAGAAATAACACAAAGCAAAGACCACAAAACTGTATCAACAAAAACATACAAAGCTGCCTCCAACCGGCTTCAAACACAAGCTTACAAACCAGCTTACATACAAACATGTAAACACAGAGTGCCACAAGCTCTAAACCTGTAATACAAGCCTCAAATAGAAGCCAACCTTCAAACCCCTTTTCAAAACCTGCTAATGCATCAAGCCCCAAGCCTTTAACCTGCATCAAGCCAAAAAGCCTAAACATGTCCAAGCTTAAACCTGCATCAAGCCAAAAAGCCTAAACCTGTCCAAGCTTAAACATACCTCAAGACCACAAGCCTAAAAACTTCAAACTGATACAAGCTTACAAACAAAGCCCCAAGTATTAAAACCAGAACATCAAACCAAGCATACAAGCATACAAGCATACAAGCATATAGAAGCGAGGAAAAGAAATGTTCAGAAACAAATAAAGCTAAGGGTTTTCAGGGGAGCTCATCATAAAACCACAGAGGGTACTAGACAAACCAGGAAGCAAAAGCTCACAGCATCGCGTATCCCTCCGCCTGGCCGCCTGAAGCGCCTCCAAATCCGCTCCTCCTCCATCTCCAAAACCCTCTGTCTCCAAAAGGTATAAAACTATTTCCTTTCCTTAAAACACCTCACAAGACATAATAATAAACAATGATCAGAACATGCACGAACTGAAGCAAAAGACATAAAAAATGGGAAATTTCTTACCTATGCTTGTCGCTGTTACACTCAACCATGGAGGGAAGAGGAGTAGACGGCGAAGAAAAATGAAGACGAGAAGAATGAAGAGGAAGGAAGCGAAGAAGACGAGCACCGCTCTAAGCCTGTAAGCTGAAACCCTAAATCCCAAATGAAACAAACTATTGAAAACCCTAACAAAACATTTGTGAAGCAAAATGGGCCTTGCCCCTTTCATCTGCCTAAGCCCATTCCCATCTCCAGCGCACGTACCCCCCTTTTGCTTAACCCTGCCTGTTTTGTTTGGGCCCAGAATGAACACTAAATCCCATTGACTCTTTGTTTGTTTTATATACTAACACTCTTTTGTTTTCTTTTTTTATATAACATAATTTGTTTTGTTTGTAAATAAATAATACCTTAATTTTTCATAATAATTTATTTTAACAATATTTTTTCTTATACCAAAAATGTGTAAATATGGGATTAATTAGGTTAATAGATTTTTTGGTCTTAAAACTTTTAATAAATCTTTTTCATACATAAAACATTAATTTTCTTAAAACATCTTTTTTTTCTTTTCTTCAATTAAAAACTTTTGTATATAAAACATTAATACATAAAATAGAATTTCTTAGGCATTTTCTTTTATTAAACCTTTGTTTGTACATAATCAACAAAAATCTAAAAAATCATAAATAATTAATAAAACATTAAGTTAAACATCTTCTCATTTGTAAATACTCACATACACTTTTACAATATATATTTTTTTCTCTTTGATTCCTATGTATTGCTACATGTTACGTTGCGATTGCGATTCGATTTGGTTGTAAATATATTTGGACACTACTCTCCTAATAAGTCTCATCCCCATTTGTAAATATTTGTACCCCCATTCCTGGATACTTATTTGTAATAGCGTAGACTTTAAATTCCCGCAATTTATCGCTTTCAATTATACCATGTTTAGACCTAGGGTTTGTATGTAAATAAAAATCAACCGCTAGATAACCTAATACAAGACAAATGCATGAAATCAATACACCATTCACACTTGCACCCCTAGGATAATCCCACTCGTTGCCTTCCAAAATGGGCCATGCTTGCACGTTGAGTTTCTTTGGCAAAACAAAACAATTCAAATGATCATAGTCCCTCGATGACGCTTTCGAAAGTTTCCTACAAAATGATCATAGTCCCTTCAAGCAAAATTGCCAAAGACACTTGGCACCATTGCATTCATGGTTCATACGATAACCCGCGCCTGTCCCGTTAACATCCTAACACAAGATTGTCCACCAAATACAATGGTGGAATAATACTGTTAAAAGGGTTAAAACATGAGAAAAATCTTTGAGTAAATTTAGGGGTAGACAACTCTTAGTTACTTGATCCAACTTGCAAAACACACTTGCCTACTTTTCAAAACCCACTCCACAACACACTTTCAAAACAAACTTTCAAAAACATTTGAAACATCTTTTCGAAAAGACACACACCTTTGTAAAACATTCGAGTAAAGAATTGTTACAACGGTTTCTTAGACAAGGCATCTTTTTCAAAACATTTCCAAACACATACACACACCATCATTTCAAGCAATTGAAAATCAAGGCAAGTGATCTAAAACAAGTAACTAAAAGCCCATGGATAACCATGGATGAAAAGGGTGTTAATACCTTCCCTTTTCATAATCTAACCCCCGAACCCAAGAAACATCTCAAAAGGTTTTTCCTGTGCTTTTTAACATTTCCTTTAGGATAAAATAAAAAGTCGGTGGCGACTCTTGCTAAACTGAACAAGTGCGAATACAAAACGCAAAACCTCAAGTCAGTTCTCCCACCGTATCACAGAACTGGCGACTCTGCTGGGGAGTGATTTAAAAGTGGGGTTACCTTAGGGTTTTAGATCACCCATACATACTTGCTTTGATTGCCTTGATTACTTTACTTTTTGGGTCCTTGTTTGGGTTTGTTGTAAATCCTACACCCGGATTTGGGGCACCTTCTTAGGTAAATAGCAATAAAACTGTGAGGGAACTGTGCGGGGTATACCGACATGGTTGAAATAGTAAGCTATGTTAGTGCGACATATTTGTGAGTACCGGTAACCCTTGAGTTCAATCAAGGAGAGTACGGGGCCGCTGAGTGATATCATGAATCACTAACGAACTCTTAGAACCTTAATTGACCATCTTAGCCTTTTTGGGGATAGTGAGATGACCGACTTTGGTGCAGTCCGAAGTTGGTAGATACTCGATACTACACTCATTGAGGGTTGTTTTCTTGGAATATTTTGGTCGCCAGTTAAGTGGCTAAACCAAAACAATGAACATAGAAAACAATCCAGTGATATTGAGCTCCTTAGAACCCGGTTTCTATTTTAGGACAGGATGAGCCAACTAAATTCAAGAGGGTACTTACCTACAAACCCCATGCAAGCCTAAACCTAAGGACTTGTTTGCTTTGTGTGAATATGATTGTCTGTATATACACTTACTTGCTTTTGCATACATGTACATAACATCATGACATCATACCATAGCATTTTCAATAACCATTTCAAGGATCTCGAGGGTTCTTTTGATGCAGGGTTACGTTGAACCAGACGTCTACCAAAGGCCAAGAGGTTTTCTCCTCTAAACAAATGCCATCAAAGATCAAGTGCAACAACTTGAATCAGGGGCTATGACCCACTTGACATGGTGAGCTTGATTCTCGTGGAAAAACATCCACCGGTGCAAAGTTCTCCAATCAAAGATCAAGTGCAACAACTTGAATCAGGGGCTATGACCCACTTAACATGGTGAGCTTGATTCTCGTGGAAAGACATCCACAGGTGCAAAGTTCTCCAATCAAAGATCGAAGTTCAACCTCTAACATTCTCTTGTGTTTACCCCAAGAGATCCTTGAAAACATTGCATACATATATCATACATATCATTTCATAACAGGTTTCCCATACAGGTCTCCTTATCTTCCTACTGTTTATTTCAGTAAGATGGATATGGAACAAACAGTGAAAGATCTCCAAGCTCAAAACGCTCAGTTCCAGCAAATGCTTCTGGCTATGGGTAAAGGAAAGGAAGATCTGAAAGCTATCCTTCTCAAAGACAATGGGGTCATTCTTGAAGAAGACCGCAATTTGGAGATTGATGAAGCTGACTACTCCGAGGAACAATATCCTCCCGCTGACGACAAGTACAAACAGTTGGAGGATCGCCTCGATGCTATGGAGGTTCAACAAATACCTAGCTTGGATCTAGGAGACTTGGGTTTGGTTCCCGGATTGGTCATTCCGCCAAAGTTCAAAGTCCCTACCTTTGCTCTGTACGATGGAGTCTCTTGCCCTAAGATGCATCTAAGGTCTTATGTCCGCAAGATTCAACCATAAACAACTGATCCAAAGTTTTGGATCCATTTCTTCCAAGAAAGCTTGGTAGGGACTCAACTCGAGTGGTTCTATCAATTGGAGAGTTCTCGCATCCACACCTGGGAAGATTTAGCCAGGGCTTTTTACGAACAGTATCAGTACAATGCCGATCTTGCACCAACTCGTGTGCAATTGCAGAACATGACCATGGGTTCTGACGAGAACTTCAAGGGGTATGCTCAAAGGTGGAGAGATTTGGCTGGTAGGGTGCAACCTACTTTAACTGATAGGGAGCTGATTGACATCTTCATGGGAACTTTGACAGGGCCTTTCTTCAATCACTTAATCGGAAGCTCCTCAGCCAGGTTCACCGAGCTGATACTGACCGGCGAAAGGGTCGAAGCTGGCATCAAAAGTGGAAAAATCCAAGGAGCTACACCCTCGGATACTCAGAAAATTCCCCACCATGGGAAGAAAGAGTCTAATGTTGTGAACAGTCAGAAGAGACGCCGTGACCAACATCCAGGGGTAGTCCTGATCTCTGGTTCTACGTCACGCCGACAACAGCCAAAGAGAAATCAACGAAGGCCAGACGCGCCTAAAATACAATATACCAAGATCAACATGTCATTAGCTCAGGCGCTACAACACATGTTGAAGAAAGGGTTGATTACGTTAAAGGTTCCTCATCCGGACCCTAAGACTTCTTCTCCCAATTACAACCCGGATGCAAGATGTGCTTATCATTGTGATAGCCCTGGGCATGACACAAACAGCTGTTGGGCTCTGAAGAACAAGGTCCAAGACATGATTGATGCCGAGGAGATCGAGTTTGACCCGCCAGAAATTCTAACATAATCACTGCTCCTATGCCAAATCATTGAGATTGTCTTTATTTCATCTGAATTTTCAAGTTGTAATTTCTTGTGTTATTCGAACAATTATCTATTGATGTCAAACCTTGTTTCATTAATGCATTGCATATGTTTGTCTTGAATCCATCCATTTGTTTTCACTACTCTTATGTTTTCTTTGTGATATTTAACTCTTGATAAAAAGCTGCAAGCCTTTAGAGGGAGGATGCCGAAACAATACTATAATCTCATACAATATGCTTTTGAACAGACCGTGCTGATGATGTACATGCATTTCTTTCAATTCCCAAACACTGGAGTTATAAGGAAGATAATCCCTAGTCAACCCCTTCGAGCCAAAGAAGTAGGAGTTTTCTTTTCTAAACAATCAAAACCTTTGATTTAAACCTGGGGCAGGGTAGTCTCTCAGTTAATTCAAAAGGGTGCGCATTGAAGTTGCAAACTCTCAGTTCGTAATACAACGAACGACATCAAAAAGAGAAAAGCATTCCTTTGGAATAAAAAAAAAGGGACAGTGATGATTCCCTATCACATAGGCAGTCAATCTCTCAAAAAAATAAAATCCCACCGAGCCAAAACCTATAAAGGAGGCTTAAGAAAGCTGGGGCATCCCGCTGACTGTAATCTCGAAAACAGGAACAATCAGGCAAAAGTTAGGGATAACAAATCAAAAGAACGAGGTCATTACAAATCCTCAACAACATGAAAAATGTTGCAAAAGAAAAAGGAGATGATGATTGTCTTCCAAAATTCAACTGGTGAACCATCACCTAAAAGTCGTTCCAAATTCGAATGGAGTTCGACGCACAATTAACTGAGCTTAGGGTTGAAGAACATCACGAAGAGCGGGTGGGTACAAATATACTTTGAGCCTTTATCCTTTGTTTCTTAAACCGTGAACCAAGCCACGTTACAACCCTTCAAAAGTCCTAATTGAAGCATGGGTTAGTTCGAAAGCACACTGTTACAAAAGGTATCCTGACTCCTGTAAGGCTTTGCTCTAAATCTTGTGTTGAATTTGTCTTATAAAAAGTTTTCTGCTAAAAAACGCATTTTTCAAAACTTTGAGACAAACATAAACTTTGCATTACTTGAATATCACTGTTTGCATTTGGCTATTTGTTTGACAGCGGAGAAATTCACACAACGAATATCCGATGAATGAAAGCTCTCTCAGTGAACAAAATCACTTCAAGAAGGATGACACTTCCAACAACAAATCTCCTATCAACAAAGGGCATGACATGTCACTGTCCAGCACACCTGGGGCAGTCCAGTCAAGGTTTCAACAGATCTTTCAAAGTTCAGTTAACCTGGGGCAGTCCAGTCAAGGTTTCAACAGATCTTTCAAAGTTCAGTTAACCTGGGGCAGTCCAGTCAAGATATCAACAAATCTCTCAAAAGTTCAGTAAACTTGGAGCAAGTCTCCTTCATCATCACTTGGGGCATTCGAATGTCAAAAGTGTCCAACAATTCCTTCATCACCTGCTGGAAGTTACAACCACCAACAGAATAAAAGACAATTGAAGCTCCTAAAAATCTGTTTCTCTCAAGAATGAAGACCCTCATCCTTAAAACCTCAGAAGATTGGTATACTCCCAATTTCTGACTCCCAACAGAATGGAGATTCTCATTATCAAAGTGGCGCATTTCTTAAGTTCCGGATTAATACCTGTAGCAAGCCAGGAAAATATCTGTGGACGACTGATTGTGGATCAACACCTGAAACAAGCCAGGAAATTATCTACATGAAGAGATTGAAGATCAATACCTGAAACAAGCCAGGAAAACTATCTTTCTTTCTCAGGTCAGAGATCAACACCTGAAACAAGCCAGGACAGTATCTCCTTGACCAACCTTTCTTAAGTTTCAGATTAATACCTGAAACAAGCCAAGAAAATATCTGTGGACGACCGATTGTGGATTAATACCTGAAGCAAGCCAGGAAATTATTTGCAGGAAGAGATTGAAGATCAATACCTGAAACAAGCCAGGAAAACTATCTTTCTTTCTCAGGTTAGAGATCAACACCTGAAGCAAGCTAGGACAGTATCTCCTTGACCAACCTTTCTTAAGTTCCAGATTTATAGCTGAAACAAGCCAGGAAAATATCTGTGGACGACCGATTGCGGATTAATACCTGAAGCAAGCCAGGAAATTATCTGCAGGAAGAGATTGAAGATCAATACCTGAAACAAGACAAGAAAACTATCTTTCTTTCTCAGGTCAGAGATCAACACCTGAAACAAGCCAGGACAATATCTCTTTGACCAACCTTTCTTAAGTTCCAGATTAATACCTGAAACAAGCCAGGAAAATATCTGTAGACGACCAATTGTGGATTAATACCTGAAGCAAGCCATGAAGTTATCTGCATGAAGAGATTGAAGAGTAATACCTGAAACAAGCCAGGGAACCATCTTTCTTTCTCAGGTCAGAGATCAACACCTGAAACAAGCCAGGACAGCATCTCCTTGACCAACCTTTCCAAGTTCCAGATTAATACCTGAAGCAAGCTAGGAAATTATCTGCAGGAAGAGATTGAAGAGTAATACCGGAAACAAGCCAGGGAACCATCTTTCTTTCTCAGGTCAGAGATCAACACCTGAAACAAGCCAGGACAGCATCTCCTTGACCAACCTTTCCAAATTCCAGATTAACACCTGAAGCAAGCCAGGAAAAATATCTGTGGACGACTGATTGTGGATTAATACCTGAAGCAATCCAGGAAATTATCTAAATGAAGAGATTGAAGATCAATACCTGAAACAAGCCAGGGAACCATCTTTCTTTCTCAAGTAAGAGATCAACACCTGAAACTAGGCAGGAAAGCTATCTCATCAACCAACCTTTTCAAATACCTGCAGCAATCAAAAGATTCTTGTAATCCCCAGCGAAGCTAAAACTTCCAACTATCAATCCGCAAGCAGAGTGAAGACTCTCATTCTCAGTTCCTCACAGAATATTAGAATATTCTCCAGCGAATATCTCCTCAAGACAAGAATTCCCCAGTAGATTGGCATACAACCCAAGCTCTGGATTCCCCAACAGTGGTCCCATGACTTCTCATCTTCAACGATCAAAAGATTCTTGCCCTCCCCTGCAGCAGTCAAGGATTACTTTCCCCGACAGCAGTCAAGATTCTTTTATCTCCAGCCATCCAAGATTCATCTATCCTTAGCAAGACAGCTCATCAGCTTACATGCGCATTCATCACATTGATATCATAAACATTGATATAACATACATTGCATCATGCATCATGCATCATGACATTGCATACAACTAACTCTTTATCTTTTCAGGAAAGATCAGTCAACAGACAAAGATCATCATCTTCCGAGATTCTTTCTAGAAATAGTTCAGATGTGACCCAGACATGGCAACATTCTGATACTTATTCCAGATTCACCCAGAGATAATTCAGATGTGACCCTGATTTGGCGACATTCTGATACTTATTCCAGATTCATTCAGATGCAGTTTCACACGGACGCATCATCAGGAAACCCTACACCGGTTCCTTCTCCACTTCTCAACCTTTGAAAACAGTTTACGGATGCTTCCCAACAACGGATGCTGCTCTATTGCTTATTCAACTTCAAGACTTCTGAAAATAGTTCACGGGTTCTCCAGTAACGGATGTTAACCTATCGCTTGTTCAGATTCTTCTCAACCTCTGAAAATAGTTTACGGATTCCTCCCAACAACGGATGTTAATCTATCGCTTGTTCAGACTCAACTTTTGAAAACAGTTTACGGATGCTTCCCAACAACGGATGCTGCTCTATTGCTTATTCAACTTCAAGACTTCTGAAAACAGTTCACGGGTTCTCCAGTAACGGATGTTAACCTATCGCTTGTTTAGATTCTTCTCAACTTTTGAAAACAGTTTACGGACGCTTCCCAATAACGGATGATGATCTATTGCTTATTCAAACTTCAACTCCTGAAAACATTTTACGGATTCTCCAAACATGGATGTCAATCTATTGCTTGTTCAGACCCCCAGTTCAGAGATGTTCCAAAACATGGATACCTTTTTGATACTCATCCA
This sequence comes from Vicia faba, assembly GCA_948472305.1. Classification (NCBI taxonomy): domain Eukaryota; kingdom Viridiplantae; phylum Streptophyta; class Magnoliopsida; order Fabales; family Fabaceae; genus Vicia; species Vicia faba. The sequence goes on along the minus strand of OX451740.1, from coordinate 482,290,359 downwards.
CTCACCAATGACATACAGTTCAACAATCACCTTTAGATGGCATCTCTAAGCCCATCCTCCTACCAACAACTTCCAGATGGCATCTTTAAGCCCATCACCAAATGGCATCTTTAAGCCCCATTCCCTCTACCATCACATCACCGAGTGCAAATTTTTTGGGCACTCTAGGGTTCAATCTCCTTTTACCTTCGAGTCGCGAACGGCAAACTTGCCAATCTAACTCTTCAGGTTCAAGAAGATTGAACAGGGGAAACTGTTGTACCCCAAAATTTGCCCTCCTATTTTTCCACAAGAAATCACAGCTTCGGGCTTTTCTCCTGTTTTTCAGATTGGCCTAAGAATCGGTCAAAACAAACTTTTCTCACCAGTCAGACAAAATTAGGGTTTTCATGGCTCTGGAACAGTTCAAGCAGATTGCTAGGGTTTGGTTGAGTTGGCTCAGGTTTTGATCAGGAAGGTGCTTCTTTGACATTTAATCAAGAACTAGGGTTTGTGCGCGCAGAAAGAATTAACTCTACAGTGCTTTTCAATTTACTCTGGGAGATGAGTTGAGGCATTTGATTTGAGTTTACAGGGTTGGATTTAATCAGTAAAGGCAAAGGAATATGGATGTTTGTTTGATTTGACTGTGCAATGCTTATGGCTATTTGAAACGCCGGGTTTATTATTGATTGATGCTAAGACAACAGTGTTTATTAATTGTTTATTTATTCTAAGTTAGAATAATTGGGATTTATTTCCATTTATTATAATTTAAGAATTATAAATAATTAAATAAACATTTGAAGAAGAATTAAAAGGAATATCAATAAAAAGACTTTTATTTATTTTAATTATTTGTACAATTATTATTTAAATACAGTAATTATTTACAAGTATTTATAATAATATTTGTTACAATGATTAAAAGTGAAATAAAATTGCATCCTAAGTTTCCTAAGTCTTCGTCTTCTATTTGCTGCTCCTCATTGCTCAATTGATTTTCATCTGCAAAAACAAAGAAAAAGGAAGTCAAAGGCAGATGAAATAATCAAAGAAGCAGACAGTTAATTATAAGGTTCATCATTAAAAGTAACTGGCCGGAATCAGTTTGTTTGCCCTCTCTGCAAATCACAAGATTACTCTTGGTTCACAAAGAGGGATAGAAATATGCTTGCAAATAAAATGTGAAATGCACAAAGCTACAATATTGCACAAATTCAAATTGTCAAACATACTGCATAAATTCAAATTGTCAACAAGCTGCATAATTCCAAAAATCTAAACCAAAGTCCAAACTGGTGCACAAAGGAAAACTGGACAGCATAACAAAACTAAACTGAATGTCAACTAAACTATCCACAAGCTGCCAAAAGATATCAAGCTATACACAAGTACAAAAAGTTGTCAACAATATGCAGAAAAGCAGGAAATATGCAGAGGAAAGAAATATTGCAAGCAAGGTATTCAAAGATACATCACTTTCCAAGGCCAGTACTTTTTCAGAAAGTACAGTGTAAGCAATATAAAAAATGCTATTAATCTGTAAAGAGAGAGAGGAGAGAGAGAAGTATCTTACATGCTTGAGGCTTAGGAAAAAAGATATAAGACAAAGATATCAGAACAAGTAAAAGGAGGTAGAAATAACACAAAGCAAAGACCACAAAACTGTATCAACAAAAACATAGAGCTGCCTCCAACCGGCTTCAAACACAAGCTTACAAACCAGCTTACATACAAACCTGTAAACACAGAGTGCCACAAGCTCTAAACCTGTAATACAAGCCTCAAACAGAAGCCAACCTTCAAACCCCTTTTCAAAACCTGCTAATGCATCAAGCCCCAAGCCTTTAACCTGCATCAAGCCAAAAATCCTAAACCTGTCCAAGCTTAAACCTGCATCAAGCCAAAAAGCCTAAACCTGTCCAAGCTTAAACATACCTCAAGACCACAAGCCTAAAAACTTCAAACTGATACAAGCTTACAAACAAAGCCCCAAGTATTAAAACCAGAACATCAAACCAAGCATACAAGCATACAAAAGCGAGGAAAAGAAATGTTCAGAAACAAATAAAGCTAAGGGTTTTCAGGGGAGCTCATCATAAAACCATAGAGGGTACTAGACAAACCAGGAAGCAAAAGCTCACAGCATCGCATATCCCTCCGCCTGGCCGCCTGAAGCGCCTCCAAATCCGCTCCTCCTCCATCTCCAAAAGCCTCTGTCTCCAAAAGGTATAAAACTCTTTCCTTTCCTTAAAACACCTCACAAGACATAATAATAAACAATGATCAGAACATGCACGAACTGAAGCAAAAGACATAAAAAATGGGAAATTTCTTACCTATGCTTGTCACTGTTACGCTCAACCATGGAGGGAAGAGTAGTAGATGGCGGCGCTCGATGGCCCTAGGCGGAGGATCTCGTTCAGTGGCCATGTGTTGAGAAAAATGAAGAGGAAGGAAGCGAAGAAGACGAGCGCCGCTCTAAGCCTGTAAGCTGAAACCCTAAATCCCAAATGAAACAAACTATTGAAAACCCTAACAAAACATTTATGAAGCAAAATGGGCCTTGCCCCTTTCATCTGCCTAAGCCCATTCCCATCTCCAGCGCACGTACCCCCCTTTTCCTTAACCCTGCCTGTTTTGTTTGGGCCCAGAATGAACACTAAATCCCATTGACTCTTTGTTTGTTTTATATACTAACACTCTTTTGTTTTCTTTTTTTATATAACACAATTTGTTTTGTTTGTAAATAAATAATACCTTAATTTTTCATAATAATTTATTTTAACAATATTTTTTCTTATACCAAAAATGTGTAAATATGGGATTAATTAGGTTAATAGATTTTTTGGTCTTAAAACTTTTAATAAATCTTTTTCATACATAAAACATTAATTTTCTTAAAGCATCTTTTTTTTCTTTTCTTCAATTAAAAACTTTTGTATATAAAACATTAATACATAAAATAGAATTTCTTAGGCATTTTCTTTTATTAAACCTTTGTTTGTACATAATCAACAAAAATATAAAAAATCATAAATACTTAATAAAACATTAAGTTAAACATCTTCTCATTTGTAAATACTCACATACACTTTTACAATATACATTTTTTTCTCTTTGATTCCTATGTATTACTACATGTTACGTTGCGATTGCGATTCGATTTGGTTGTAAATATATTTGGACACTACTCTCCTAATAAGTCTCATCCCCATTTGTAAATATTTGTACCCCCATTCCTGGATACTTATTTGTAATAGCGTAGACTTTAAATTCCCGCAATTTATCGCTTTCAATTATACCATGTTTAGACCTAGGGTTTGTATGTAAATAAAAATCAAACGCTAGATAACCTAATACAAGACAAATGCATGAAATCAATACAACATTCACACTTGCACCCGTAGGGTAATCCCACTCGTTGCCTTCCAAAATGGGCCATGCTTGCACGTTGAGTTTCTTTGGCAAAACAAAACAATTCAAATGATCATAGTCCCTCAATGACGCTTTCGAAAGTTGCCTACAAAATGATCATAATCCCTTCAAGCAAAATTGCCAAAGACACTTGGCACCATTGCATTCATGGTCCATAGGATGACTCGCGCCTGTCCCGTTAACATCCTAACACAAGATTGTCCACCAAATACAATGGTGGAATAATACTGTTAAAAGGGTTAAAACATGAGAAAAATCTTTGAGTAAATTTAGGGGTAGACAACTCTTAGTTACTTGATCCAACTTGCAAAACACACTTGCCTACTTTTCAAAACCCACTCCACAACACACTTTCAAAACAAACTTTCAAAAATATTTGAAACATCTTTTCGAAATGACACACACCTTTGTAAAACATTCGAGTAAAGAATTGTTACAACGGTTGCCTAGACAAGGCATCTTTTTCAAAACATTTTCAAACACATACACACACCATCATTTCAAGCAATTGAAAATCAAGGCAAGTGATCTAAAACAAGTAACTAAGAGCCCATGGATAACCATGGATGAAAAGGGTGTTAATACCTTCCCTTTTCATAATCTACCCCCCGAACCCACGAAACATCTCAAAAGGTTTTTCCTGTGCTTTTTAACCTTTCCTTTAGGATAAAATAAAAAGTCGGTGGCGACTCTTGCTAAACCGAACAAGTGCGAATACAAAACGCAAAACCTCAAGTCAGTTCTCCCACTGTATCACAGAACTGACGACTCTGCTGGGGAGTGATTTAAAAGTGGGGTTACCTTAGGGTTTTAGATCACCCATGCATACTTGCTTTGATTGCCTTGATTACTTTACTTTTTGGGTCCTTGTTTGGGTTTGTTGTAAATCCTACACCCGGATTTGGGGCACCTTCTTAGGTAAATAGCAATAAAACTGTGAAGGAACTGTGCGGGGTATACCGACATGGTTGAAATAGTAAGCTATGTTAGTGCGACATATTTGTGAGTACCGGTAACCCTTGAGTTCAATCAAGGAGAGTACGGGGCCGCTGAGTGATATCATGAAGCACTAACGAACTCTTAGAACCTTAATTGACCATCTTAGCCTTTTTGGGGATAGTGAGATGACCGACTTTGGTGCAGTCCGAAGTTGGTAGATACTCGATACTACACTCATTGAGGGTTGTTTTCTTGGAATATTTTGGTCGCCAGTTAAGTGGCTAAACCAAAACAATGAACATAGAAAACAATCCAGTGATATTGAGCTCCTTAGAACCCGGTTTCTATTTTAGGACAGGATGAGCCAACTAACTTCAAGAGGGTACTTACCTACAAACCCCATGCAAGCCTAAACCTAAGGACTTGTTTGCTTTGTGTGAATATGATTGTCTGTATATACACTTACTTGCTTTTGCATACATGTACATAACATCGTGACATCATACCATAGCATTTTCAATAACCATTTCAAGGATCTCAAGGGTTCTTTTGATGCAGGGTTACGTTGAACCAGACGTCTACCAAAGGGAAAGAGGTTTTCTCCTCTAAACAAATGCCATAAAAGATCAAGTGCAACAACTTGAATCAGGGGCTATGACCCACTTGACATGGTGAGCTTGATTCTCGTGGAAAAACATCCACCGGTGCAAAGTTCAATCAAAGATCAAGTGCAACAACTTGAATCAGGGGCTATGACCCACTTAACATGGTGAGCTTGATTCTCGTGGAAAGACATCCACAGGTGCAAAGTTCTCCAATCAAAGATCGAAGTTCAACCTCTAACATTCTCTTGTGTTTACCCCAAGAGATCCTTGAAAACATTGCATACATATATCATACATATCATTGCATAACAGGTTTCCCATACAGGTCTCCTTATCTTCCTACTATTTATTTCAGTAAGATGGATATGGAACAAACAGTGAAAGATCTCAAAGCTCAAAACGCTCAGTTCCAGCAAATGCTTCTGGCTATGTGTAAAGGGGAGGAAGATCTGAAAGCTATCCTTCTCAAAGACAAGGGGGTCAGTCTTGAAGAAGACCGCAATTTTGAGATTGATGAAGCTGACTACTCCGAGGAACAATATCCTCCCGCTGATGACAAGTACAAACAGTTGGAGGATCGCCTCGATGCTATAGAGGTTCAACAAATACCTGGCTTGGATCTAAGAGACTTGGGTTTGGTTCTCGGATTGGTCATTCCGCCAAAGTTCAAAGTCCCTACCTTTTCTCTGTACGATGGAGTCTCTTGCCCTAAGATGCATCTAAGGTCTTATGTCCGCAAGATTCAACCATACACAACTGATCCAAAGTTTTGGATCCATTTCTTCCAAGAAAGCCTGGTAGGGACTCAACTCGAGTGGTTCTATCAATTGGAGAGTTCTCGCATCCACACCTGGGAAGATTTAGCCAGGGATTTTTATGAACAGTATCAGTACAATGTTGATCTTGCACCAACTCGTGTGCAATTGCAGAACATGACCATGGGTTCTGACGAGAACTTCAAGGGGTATGCTCAAAGGTGGAGAGATTTGGATGGTAGGGTGAAACCTCCTTTAACTGATAGGTAGATGATTGACATCTTCATGGGAACTTTGACAGGGCCTTTCTTCAATCACTTAATCGGAAGCTCCTCAGCCGGGTTCACCGAGCTGATACTGACCGGAGAAAGGGTCGAAGCTGGCATCAAAAGTGGAAAAATCCAAGTAGCTACACCCTCGGATACTCAGAAAATTCCCCACCATGGGAAGAAAGAGTCCAATGCTGTGAACAGTCAGAAGAGACGCTGTGACCAACATGCAGGGGCAGTCCTGATCTCTGGTTCTACGTCATGCCGACAACAGCCAAAGGGAAATCAACGAAGGCCAGACGCGCCTAAAATACAATATACCAAGATCAACATGTCATTAGCTCAGGCGCTACAACACATGTTGAAGAAAGGGTTGATTACGTTAAAGGTTCCTCATCCGGACCCTAAGACTTCTTCTCCCAATTACAACCCGGATGCAAGATGTGCTTATCATTGTGATAGCCCGGGGCATGACACAAACAGCTGTTGGGCTTTGAAGAACAAGGTCCAAGACATGATTGATGCCGAGGAGATCGAGTTTGACCCGCCAGAAATTCTAACATAATCACTGCTCCTATGCCAAATCATTGAGATTGTCTTTATTTCATTTGAATTTTCAAGTTGTAATTTCTTGTGTTATTAGAACAATTATCTATTGATGTCAAACCTTGTTTCATTAATGCATTGCATATGTTTGTCTTGAATCCATCCATTTGTTTTCACTACTCTGATGTTTTCTTTGTGATATTTAACTCTTGATAAAAAGCTGCAAGCCTTTAGAGGGAGGATGACGAAACAATACCATAATCTCATACAGTATGCTTTTGAACAGACCGTGCTAATGATGTACATGCATTTCTTTCAATTCCCAAACACTGGAGTTATAAGGAAGATAATCCATAGTCAACCCCTTAGAGCCAAAGAAGTAGGAGTTTTATGTTCTAAACAATCAAAACATTTGATTTAAACCTGGGGCAGGGTAGTCTCTCAGTTAATTCAAAAGGGTGCGCATTGAAGTTGCAAACTATCAGTTCGTAATACAACGAACGACATCAAAAAGAGAAAAGCATTCCTTTGGAATAAAAAAAAGGGACAGTGATGATTCCCTATCACATAGGCAGTCAATCTCTCAAAAAAATAAAAGCCCACCGAGCCAAAACCTATAAAGGAGGCTTAAGAAAGCTTGGGCATCCCGCTGACTGTAATCTTAAAAACAGGAACAGTCAGGCAAAAGTTAGGGATAACAAATCAAAAGAACGAGGTCATTACAAATCCTCAACAACATGAAAAATGTTGCAAAAGAAAAAGGAGATGATGACTGTCTTCCAAAATTCAACTGGTGAACCATCACCCAAAAGTCGTTCCAAATTCGAATGGAGTTCGACGCACAATTAACTAAGCTTAGGGTTGAAGAACATCACGAAGAGCGGGTGGGTACAAATATACTTTGAGCCTTTATCCTTTGTTTCTTAAACCGTGAACCAAGCCACGTTACAACCCTTCAAAAGTCCTAATTGAAGCATGGGTTAGTTCGAAAGCATACTGTAACAAAAGGTATCCTGACTCCTGTAAGGCTTTGCTCTAAATCTTGTGTTGAATTTGTCTTATAAAAAGTTTTCTGCTAAAAAACGCATTTTTCAAAACTTTGAGACAAACATAAACTTTGCATTACTTGAATATCACTGTTTGCATTTGGCTATTTGTTTGACAGCGGAGAAATTCACACAACGAATATCCGATGAACGAAAGCTCTCTCAGTGAACAAAATCACTTCAAGAAGGATGACACTTCCAACGACAAATCTCCTATCAACAAAGGGCATGACATGTCACTGTCCAGCACACCTGGGGCAGTCCAGTCAAGGTTTCAACAGATCTTTCAAAGTTCAGTTAACCTGGGGCAGTCCAGTCAAGGTTTCAACAGATCTTTCAAAGTTCAGTTAACTTGGGACAGTCCAGTCAAGATTTCAAAAAGTCTCTCAAAAGTTCAGTAAACTTGGAGAAAGTCTCCTTCATCATCACTTGGGGCATTCAAATGTCAAAAGTGTCCAACAATTCCTTAATCACCAGCTGGAAGTTACAACCACAAACAGAATAACAGACAATTGAAGCTCCTAAAAATCTGTTTCTCTCAAGAATGAAGACCCTCGTCCTTAAAACCTCAGAAGATTAGTATACTCCCAATTTCTGACTCCCAACAGAATGGAGATTCTCATTCTCAAAGTGGCGTATTTCTTAAGTTCCGGATTAATACCTGTAGCAAGCCAGGAAAATATCTGTGGACGACTGATTGTGGATCAACACCTGAAACAAGCCAGGAAATTATCTACATGAAGAGATTGAAGATCAATACCTGAAACAAGCCAGGAAAACTATCTTTCTTTCTCAGGTCAGAGATCAACACCTGAAACAAGCCAGGACAGTATCTCCTTGACCAACCTTTCTTAAGTTCCAGATTAATACCTGAAACAAGCCAGGAAAATATCTGTGGACGCCGATTGTGGATTAATACCTGAAGCAAGCCAGGAAATTATCTGCAGGAAGAGATTGAAGATCAATACCTGAAACAAGCCAGGAAAACTATCTTTCTTTCTCAGGTCAGAGATCAACACCTGAAACAAGCCAGGACAGTATCTCCTTGACCAACCTTTCTTAAGTTCCAGATTAATACCTGAAACAAGCCAGGAAAATATCCGTGGACGACCGATTGTGGATTAATACCTGATGCAAGCCAGGAAATTATCTGCAAGAACAGATTGAAGATCAATACCTGAAACAAGCCAGGAAAACTATCTTTCTTTCTCAGGTCAGAGATTAACACCTGAAACAAGCCAGAACAGTATCTCCTTGACCAACCTTTCTTAAGTTCCAGATTAATACCTGAAACAAGCCAGGAAAATATCTGTGGACGACTGATTGTGGATCAACACCTGAAACAAGCCAGGAAATTATATACATGAAGAGATTGAAGATCAATACCTGAAACAAGCCAGGAAAACTATCTTTCTTTCTCAGGTCAGAGATCAACACCTGAAACAAGCAAGGACAGTATCTCCTTGACCAACCTTTCTTAAGTTCCAGATTAATACCTGAAACAAGCCAGGAAAATATTTGTGGACGACCGATTATGGATTAATACCTGAAGCAAGCCAGGAAATTATCTGCAGGAAGAGATTGAAGATCAATACCTGAAACAAGCCAGGAAAACTATCTTTCTTTCTCAGGTCAGAGATCAACACCTGAAGCAAGCCAGGACAGTATCTCCTTGACCAACCTTTCTTAAGTTCCAGATTAATACCTGAAACAAGCCAGGAAAATATCTGTGGACGACCGATTGTGGATTAATACCTGAAGCAAGCCAGGAAATTATCTGCAGGAAGAGATTGAAGATCAATACCTGAAACAAGCCAGGAAAACTATCTTTCTTTCTCAGGTAAGAGATCAACACCTGAAACAAGCCAGGACAGTATCTCCTTGACCAACCTTTCTTAAGTTCCAGATTAATACCTGAAACAAGCCAGGAAAATATCTGTGGATGACCGATTGTAGATTAATACCTGAAGCAAGCCAGGAAATTATCTGCATGAAGAGATTGAAGAGTAATACCTGAAACAAGCCAGGGAACCATCTTTCTTTCTCAGGTCAGAGATCAACACCTGAAACAAGCCAGGGAACCATCTTTCTTTCTCAGGTCAGAGATCAACACCTGAAACAAGCCAGGACAGCATCTCCTTGACCAACCTTTCCAAGTTCCAGATTAATACCTGAAGCAAACCAGGAAATTATCTGCAGGAAGAGATTGAAGAGTAATACCTGAAACAAGCCAGGGAACCATCTTTCTTTCTCAGGTCAGAGATCAACACTTGAAACAAACCAGGACAACATCTCCTTGACCAACCTTTCCAAATTCCAGATTAACACCTGAAGCAAGCCAGGAAAAATATCTGTGGACGACTGATTATGGATTAATACCTGAAGCAAGCCAGGAAATTATCTACATGAAGAGATTGAAGATCAATACCTGAAACAAGCCAGGGAACCATCTTTCTTTCTCAAGTCAGAGATTAACACCTGAAACTAGCCAGGACAACTATCTCATCAACCAACCTTTTCAAATACCTGCAGTAATCAAAAGATTCTTGTAATCCCCAGCGAAGCTAAAACTTCCAACTATCAATCCCCAAGCAGAGCGAAGACTCTCATTTTCAGTTCCTCACAGAATATTCGAATATTCTCTAGCGAATATCTCCTCAAGACAAGAATTCCCCAGTAGATTGGCATACAACCCAAGCTCTGGATTCCCCAACAGTGGTCCCAGGACTTCTCATCTTCAACGATCAAAAGATTCTTGCCCTCTCCTGCAGCAGTCAAGGATTACTTTCCCCGACAGCAGTCAAGATTCTTTTATCTCCAGCCATCCAGGATTCATCTATCCTCAGCAAGACAGCTCATCAGCTTACATGCGCATTCATCACATTCATATCATAAACATTAATATAACATACATTGCATCATGCATCATGACATTGCATACAACTAACTCTTTATCTTTTCAGGAAAGATCAGTCAAAAGACAAAGATCATCATCTTCTGAGATTCTTTCTAGAAATAGTTCAGATGTGAACCAGACATGGCAACATTCTGATACTTATTCCAGATTCACCCAGAGATAATTCAGATGTGACCCTGATTTGGTGATATTCTGATACTTATTCCAGATTCATTCAGATGCAGTTTCACACGGACGCATCATCAGGAAACCCTACACCGGTTCCTTCTCCACTTCTCAACCTTTGAAAATAGTTTACGGACGCTTCCCAACAACGGATGCTGCTCTATTGCTTATTCAACTTCAAGACTTCTGAAAACAGTTCACGGGTTCTCCAGTAACGGATGTTAACCTATCGCTTGTTCAGATTCTTCTCAACCTCTGAAAACAGTTTACGGATTCCTCCCAACAACGGATGTTAATCTATTGCTTGTTCAGACTCAACTTTTGAAAACAGTTTATGGAAGCTTCCCAACAACGGATGCTGCTCTATTGCTTATTCAACTTCAAGACTTCTGAAAACAGTTCACGGGTTCTCCAGTAACGGATGTTAACCTATCGCTTGTTTAGATTCTTCTCAACTTTTGAAAACAGTTTACGGACGCTTCCCAACAACGGATGATGATCTATTGCTTAGTCAAACTCCAACTCCTGAAAACAGTTTACGGATTCTCCAAACATGGATGTCAATCTATTGTTTGTTCAGACCCCCAGTTCAGAGATGTTCCAAAACATGGATACCTTTCTGATACTCATCCACTCACCAATGACATACGGTTCAACAATCACCTTCAGATGGCATCTCTAAGCCCATCCTCCTGCCAGCAACTTCCAGATGGCATCTTTAAGCCCATCACCAAATGGCATATTTAAGCCCATTCCCTCTACCATCACATCACCGAGTGCAAATTTTTTAGGCACTCTAGTGTTCAATCTCCTTTTACCTTCGAGTCGCGAACGGCAAACTTGCCAATCTAACTCTTCAAGTTCCAGAAGATTGAACAGGGGAAACTGTTGTACCCCAAAATTTGCCCTCCTATTTTTCCACAAGATATCACAGCTTCGGGCTTTTCTCCTGATTTTTCAGATTGGCCTAAGAATCGGTCAAAACAGACTTTTCTCACCAGTCAGACAAAATTAGGGTTTTCATGGCTCTGGAACAGTTCAAGCAGATTGCTAGGGTTTGGTTGAGTTGGCTCAGGTTTTGATCAGGCAGACGCTTCTTTGACATTTAATCAAGAACTAGGGTTTGTGCGCGCAGAAAGAATTAACTCTACAGTGCTTTTCAATTTACTCTGGGAGATGAGTTGAGGCATTTGATTTGAGTTTGCAGGGTTGGATTTAATCAGTAAAGGCAAAGGAATATGGATGTTTGTTTGATTTGACTGTGCAATGCTTATGGCTATTTGAAACGCCGGGTTTATTATTGATTGATGCTAAGACAACAGTGTTTATTAATTGTTTATTTATTCTAAGTTAGAATAATTGGGATTTATTTCCATTTATTATAATTTAAAAATTATAAATAATTAAATAAACATTTGAAGAAGAATTAAAAGGAATATCAATAAAAAGACTTTTATTTATTTTAATTATTTGTACAATTGTTATTTAAATACAGTAATTATTTACAAGTATTTATAATAATATTTGTTACAATGATTAAAAGTGAAATAAAATTGCATCCTAAGTTTCCTAAGTCTTCGTCTTCTATTTGCTGCTCCCCATTGCTCAATTGATTTTCATCTGCAAAAACAAAGAAAAAGGAAGTCAAAGGCAGATGAAATAATCAAAGAAGCAGACAGTTAATTATAAGGTTCATCATTAAAAGTAACTGGCCGGAATCAGTTTGTTTGCCCTCTCTGCAAATCACAAGATTACTCTTGGTTCACAAAGAGGGATAGAAATATGCTTGCAAATAAAATGTGAAATGCACAAAGCTACAATATTGCACAAATTCAAATTGTCAAACATACTGCATAAATTCAAATTGTCAACAAGCTGCATAATTCCAAAAATCTAAACCAAAGTCCAAACTGGTGCACAAAGGCAAACTGGACAGCATAACAAAACTAAACTGAATGTCAACTAAACTATCCACAAGCTGCCAAAAGATATCAAGCTATCCACAAGTACAAAAAGCTGTCAACAATATGCAGAAAAGCAGGAAATATGCAGAGGAAAGAAATATTGCAAGCAAGGTATTCAAAGATACATCACTTTCCAAGGCCAGTACTTTTTCATAAAGTACAGTGTAAGCAATATAAAAAATGCTTTTAATCTGTAAAGAGAGAGAGGAGAGAGAGAAGTAGCTTACAGACTTGAGGCTTAGGAAAAAAGATATAAGACAAAGATATCAGAACAAGTAAAAGGAGGCAAAAATAAAACAAAGAAAAGACCACAAAACTATATCAACAAAAACATAGAGATGCCTCCAACCGGCTTCAAACACAAGCTTACAAACCAGCTTACATACAAACCTGTAAACACAGAGTGCCACAAGCTCTAAACCTGTAATACAAGCCTCAAACAGAAGCCAACCTTCAAACCCCTTTTCAAAACCTGCTATTGCATCAAGCCCCAAGCCTTTAACCTGCATCAAGCCAAAAAGCCTAAACCTGTCCAAGCTTAAACCTGCATCAAGCCAAAAAGCCTAAACCTGTCCAAGCTTAAACATACCTCAAGACCACAAGCCTAAAAACTTCAAACTGATACAAGCTTACAAACAAAGCCCCAAGTATTAAAACCAGAACATCAAACCAAGCATACAAGCATACAGAAGCGAGGAAAAGAAATGTTCAGAAACAAATAAAGCTAAGGGTTTTCAGGGGAGCTCATCATAAAACCACAGAGGGTACTAGACAAACCAGGAAGCAAAAGCTCACAGCATCGCGTATCCCTCCGCCTGGCCGCCTGAAGCGCCTCCAAATCCGCTCCTCCTCCATCTCCAAAAGCCTCCGTCTCCAAAAGGTATAAAACTCTTTCCTTTCCTTAAAACACCTCACAAGATATAATAATAAACAATGATCAGAACATGCACGAACTGAAGCAAAAGACATAAAAAATGGGAAATTTCTTACCTATGCTTGTTGTTGTTACGCTCAACCATGGAGGGAAGAGGAGTAGACGGTGGCGCTCGGTGCCCCTAGGCAGAGGATCTCGTTCAGTGGCCCTGTGTTGAGAAAAATGAAGAGGAAGGAAGCGAAGAAGACGAGCGCCGCTCTAAGCCTGTAAGCTGAAACCCTAAATCCCAAATGAAACAAACTATTGAAAACCCTAACAAAACATTTGTAAAGCAAAATGGGCCTTGCCCCTTTCATCTGCCTGAGCCCATTCCCATCTCCAGCGCACGTACCCCCCTTTTCCTTAACCCTGCCTGTTTTGTTTGGGCCCAGAATGAACACTAAAGCTCATTGACTCTTTGTTTGTTTTATATACTAACACTCTTTTGTTTTCTTTTTTTATATAACATAATTTGTTTTGTTTGTAAATAAATAATACCTTAATTTTTCATAATAATTTATTTTAACAATATTTTTTCTTATACCAAAAATGTGTAAATATGGGATTAATTAGGTTAATAGATTTTTTGGTCTTAAAACTTTTAATAAATCTTTTTCATACATAAAACATTAATTTTCTTAAAACATCTTTTTTTTCTTTTCTTCAATTAAAAACTTTTGTATATAAAACATTAATACATAAAATAGAATTTCTTAGGCATTTTCTTTTATTAAACCTTTGTTTGTACATAATCAACAAAAATCTAAAAAATCATAAATACTTAATAAAACATTAAGTTAAACATCTTCTCATTTGTAAATACTCACATACACTTTTACAATATACATTTTGTTTCTCTATGATTCCTATGTATTGCTACATGTTACGTTGCGATTCGATTTGGTTGTAAATATATTTTGACACTACTCTCCTAATAAGTCTCATCCCCATTTGTAAATATTTGTACCCCCATTCCCGGATACTTATTTGTAATAGCGTAGACTTTAAATTCCCACAATTTATCGCTTTCAATTATACCATGTTTAGACCTAGGGTTTGTATGTAAATAAAAATCAACCGCTAGATAACCTAATACAAGAAAAATGCATGAAATCAATACACCATTCACACTTGCACCCCTAGGGTAATCCCACTCGTTGCCTTCCAAAATGGGCCATGCTTGCACGTTGAGTTTCTTTGGCAAAACAAAACAATTCAAATGATCATAGTCCCTCGATGACGCTTTCGAAAGTTGCCTACAAAATGATCATAGTCCCTTCAAGCAAAATTGCCAAAGACACTTGGCACCATTGCATTCATGGTCCATACGATGACCCGCGCCTGTCCCGTTAACATCCTAACACAAGATTGTCCACCAAATACAATGGTGGAATAATACTGTTAAAAGGGTTAAAACATGAGAAAAATCTTTGAGTAAATTTAGGGGTAGACAACTCTTAGTTACTTGATCCAACTTGCAAAACACACTTGCCTACTTTTCAAAACCCACTCCACAACACACTTTCAAAACAAACTTTCAAAAACATTTGAAACATCTTTTCGAAAAGACACACACCTTTGTAAAACATTCGAGTAAAGAATTGTTACAACGGTTGCCTAGACAAGGCATCTTTTTCAAAACATTTTCAAACACATACACACACCATCATTTCAAGCAATTGAAAATCAAGGCAAGTGATCTAAAACAAGTAACTAAGAGCCCATGGATAACCATGGATGAAAAGGGTTCTAATACCTCCCCTTTTTATAATCTACCCCCCGGACCCACGAAACATCTCAAAAGGTTTTTCCTGTGCTTTTTAACCTTTCCTTTAGGATAAAATAAAAAGTCGGTGGCGACTCTTGCTAAACCGAACAAGTGCGAATACAAAACGCAAAACCTCAAGTCAGTTCTCCCACCGTATCACACCGATCAACTTAGCCGAAGATGAAGGTGAAGATGATTGTGAAGTGCCTAGTGATCTTGCAAGACTGTTACCCCAAGAGGAGAGGGCTATTCAGCCACACGAAGAGTCGGTGGAATCAGTGAATCTGGGTACAGAAGAGGACAAGAAAGAGGTCAAGATCGGTGCGAATTTAGAAGCTAGTGTGAAGCAACAGTTGATTCAGATGTTGCGTGACTATGTTGAGATCTTTGCCTGGTCTTATGAAGATATGCCTGGTTTGGATACCGATATTGTGGTTCACCGCCTGCCTACCAAGGAAGGTTGTCCTCCAGTAAAACAAAAGGTTCGCCGAATGCACCCAGAAATGTCTGAGAAAATCAAGGCTGAAGTTATGAAACAGTTTGACGCCGGTTTTCTAGCAGTTACTTCTTACCCTCAGTGGGTGGACAATGTGGTTCCTGTGCCGAAGAAGGATGGTAAGGTTCGAATGTGCGTTGACTACAGGGATTTGAACAGGGCAAGCCCCAAGGATGATTTCCCTCTACCCCATATTGACGTTCTGGTTGACAACACCGCTCAGCACAAGGTATTCTCCTTTATGGATGGTTTCTCTGGTTATAATCAGATTAAAATGGCTCCCGAAAACATGGAGAAGACAACTTTTGTTACTCAGTGGGGTACTTTTTTCTACAAGGTCATGCCTTTTGGACTGAAGAATGTTGGGGCAACGTATCAGCGTGCCATGGTTGCTTTGTTTCATGACATGATCCATCATGAGATTGAGGTATACGTCGACGATATGATTGCAAGGTCCCAAACTAAGGAGGAACACCTTGACCATCTGCAGAAGCTGTTTGACAGGCTGAAGTTGTACAAGCTGAGGTTAAACCCGAACAAGTGCACCTTCGGAGTGAGATCTGGAAAGCTGTTGGGTTTCGTCGTAAGCGACAAAGGTATTCAAGTGGATCCTGCAAAGGTGAAGGCCATATAAGAGATGCCAGCTCCCCAAACAGAGAAAGAATTCAGAGGCTTTCTAGGACGACTAAACTACATTGCTCGATTCATCTCGCACCTGACTGCTACTTGTGAGCCAATCTTCAAGCTACTGAAGAAAGATCAAGTAGTACATTGGAACGATGAATTCCAGGCCTCTTTCGAAAGGATCAAAGAGTATCTCCAAGAGCCACCTATTCTGATGCCACCAGTTGAAGGAAGACCTTTGATCTTATACTTGACAGTACTCGATAACTCAATGGGGTGTGTGCTGGGTCAACATGACGAGTCTGGCCGAAAAGAGCATGCTATTTATTACCTTAGCAAAAAGTTAACCGACTGCGAGACCCGATACTCGTTGCTCGAGAAAACTTGTTACGCTTTGGCATGGGCTGCTCGCCGGCTGAGACAGTATATGTTGACTCACACTACTCTGTTGATATAAGAGATAGATCTAATCAAGTATATCTTCGAGAAGCCTGCCTTATCCGGAAGAATATCAAGATGGCAGATGATCTTGACTGAGTATGACATCCAGTATACAACCTAAAAGGAAATCAAGGGAAGTGTGTTGGCAGACCATTTGGCATATCAGGCAGTGGATGATTACCAGTCTATAAACTTTGAATTTCCGGACGAGAATATCATGTTGGTAACTGATTGTGAGACACCTGGACCGGATGAAGGACCTGAGGAAGGATCCTGATGGTCTATGTACTTTGATGGAGCTTCAAATGCTTTAGGCAATGGCATTGGCGCCATGATCATATCTCCTAAAGGCTCTCATACTCCGTTTACCTCTTGATTATGTTTCAACTGCACCAACAATATGGCAGAGTATAAAGCGTGCATTATGGGTCTTCGAGCAGCAATTGACCTAAGGATTAAGTTTCTAAGTGTCTTCGGAGATTCCGCTCTCGTGATCAGTCAGATCAAAGGCGAGTGGGATACGAAACACCCAAATCTTATTCCTTACAAGGAGTATGTGATGACTTTGCTTCCCCACTTCGAGGAGATAACCTTTGAACACTTCCCTAGAGAGGAGAATCAGTTGGCGGACGCGCTAGCTACGATGTCTTCTATGTTCAAAGTCAATTGGGACAACGAAGCTCCCCGGATTATCATTGAAAGATTGGACGAACCTGCACATTGTTGTGATATTGAGACTGAAAAGGTAGCAAATAAACCCTGGTTTCATGAGGTGAAGAGGTATCTTGAAGCTCAAGAATACCCCTGGGGTGCATCTGTTAATGACAAGAAGTTTCTGAGGAGGTTCGTGGCGAAGTTCTTCATCAGCAATGGCATCCTTTATAAGCGCAACCGTGATTCAACCTTACTGCGATGTGTGGATAAGAATGAAGCAGAAAGGATCATGGCAGAATTACATGAAGGTACTTTCGGGACTCATTCCAGTGGACACACCATGGCAAAGTAGATCCTACGGGCAGGATATTATTGGTCCACAATGGAAGCCGACTGTTATCAGCATTCTCTGACATGTCACAAGTGCCAAGTCTATGCTGATAAGGTGCATATACCTCCAGTTCCTCTGAACGTCTTGACAGCACCTTGGCCTTTTGCAATGTGGGGCATTGATATGATCGGCGAGATCATACCTACAGCATCCAACGGGCATCATTTCATCTTGGTAGCAATTGATTACTTTACTAAGTGGGTTGAAGCAGCTTCCTTTTCTACTGTAACCAAGAACGTCGTGGCACGGTTCATTCGGCACAATCTGATCTGTCGATATGGTGTACCAGAGAGGATCATTACGGACAATGGTACCAATCTCAACAACAAGATGATCACCGAGCTCTGCGAGCAATTCAAGATACAACATCATAACTCTTCCCCTACTGGCTGAAGATGAATGGGGCTGTCGAAGCGGCTAATAAGAACATTAAGAAGATTGTGCAGAAGATGACAGTGACATACAAATAATGGCACGAGATGTTACCATTTGCTCTTTATGGGTACCGTACCTCAGCACGGACGTCAACAGGGGTAACACCCTATTCCTTGTTATATGGCATGGAGGCAGTCTTGCCCATTGAAGTTCAGATACCCTCTCTTCGGATTATGAAGGATGCAGGTTTGAGTGAAGATGACTGGATTCAGACCCGGCTTGATCAGCTGAACCTAATCGACGTAAAGAGACTTACTGCTATTTGCCATGGTCAGACGTACCAAAAGCGGATGATCAAGGGATTTAACAAGAATGTCAGATGACAAGAGTATCAAGTTGGGGATCTGGTAATCAAGCACATTATCTTACCTCAAGCTCATCCCAGGGGCAAATGGACCCCTACTTACGAAGGGCCATTTATGGTTAAGAACATTTTCTCAGGAGGAGCTATGATTTTAACCACCATGGATGGTGACGACCTTCCTCACCCCGTCAATGCAGACATAGTGAAAAGATACTACGCATAATCAAAGACCCGCTAGGTTGACTGGCCTAGGCAAAAATAAGGGCTTCCCGGAGAACCAAAAGGGTTCGGGAAAAAATAAGGGATGAAAATGAAAAAAATTTGTATACCCGGCAAGTCGAAAACCTGAAAAGGCGGCTTGGGAAAAAAAGGGTATCCCGGTGGACTGAAAACCCGAAAGGGCAGTCCAGGCAAAAATTAGGGATCAAAGCGTAACACTATGTCTCATTGGATCACCTTGCATCCAGACTTCAGTATCAACTATCAGGCTCAGATGACTCTAATCAATCTGATCTACCTTCAACCAAGTAGCAAAGTGATGAGATGCTCGAGGATATAAAGACAATAGCAGAGTTGGAACCCAGTGGGATTATTCACATAGCTGTTTTGTTTTCTTTTCACAAATTGTATAAATTCTATATGTTCGGCGGCATTCTCTTACTAGGACGTCAGCTTCTTGTACAAAAACGCCTATTTACAGGCCAAACATCAAAATCAATACAAATTCATTTTCATAAAAATTTCAAACTGTTTTTCCTTTATCTGTTTTGTTTTGCAAAGAACGTCCAATGTTCATTTTTGATATATGCATTTGACATTAATTGCTGCTCACAAATATTTACATGCGAAACAAAAGACGAATTACTGGCAATATCAGAAAGAGGGGCAATAGAATCGTCCAAGCTGTATAGTTGCTCTGTCCACCAGGTACGACAGTAAATTTAGCTGAAGAACATGGCTAAGATGCCTTCACTCCCGCAGAGTAAGACAGTAATGGTAGCTCTCCCTCAGCTGAGACTTGCAACTATGAACGAATCAGCAATGCTTTCCCCAAGCAGAGTTTATCTACCATCAATACTAGAAAGGCTTGATATCCCTGGCAGTCTTAACATTCCCTGGCAGAGTATAAGAATGTTCCCCGATAGAATACAAGATACCCCCAGTGGAGTTAAAATTCTCCCAGCGCAGTCTGAAAAAAGCTTCCCCAACGAAGTTGAAGCATCATCCCCAGTAGACTCTGGAAGTTTATCCCCAGCGGAGTACAAAATAAATCTCCCCAGCCGAGTTCAAAGAATCATTCCCAGCAAAATTCAGAGGATTATCCCCATAAAAGTCTAACAGGTTACCCCCAGTAACGTCGCCACTGAAAGATCATCCCCAGCAAAGTTCTTCCCTTTCACAAACAGGAATTCAATCCTCAACAGACTCAATATCACCAGCAACGATAATTCATCCCGACGGAATTTATCAGTGGAATCCTCAGCAGAGCATCTCTTCCCCACAGAGTAATCTCCTCATCAATTTATTCCCCAACGGAGTTATCCTCTCCGGCAGGTCTATTCTCACAATCATCTTCGTTTGCCATCCCAGCGGAAGCGAAGAATTCAACTATTGTCTCCAGCAACTATCCGGGATTTATTTTCCCTAGCTAAAACATTACATTTCCATACATCATGATACATGCATATACGCATCATACCACACAATCTCATTTATTTTGAGAGCATCATTGCTTGATATATCATGCATTTCATACATCATGACATTGCATACGACTGACTCTTTACCATTTCAGGTAAAGACGAATCAATAAACACCGTTGACTACTCATATGACTTGATAGTCCCCTCAAAAGAAAAACTGCATCTATCCAAGACCTCCTCTGGTTCAGTCAGATCGACGCGAAGATCTCCCTGATTCGTATTCCAGTTGAAGTTATTCTAGGACTTTTGTCTGGTCCAGTTAAATCGATTCGAATATTTTCCTGATGTTGATCCAGTCAAAGTTAATCCAAGACCTCCTCTGGTTCAGTCAGATCGACGCGAAGATCTCCCTGATTCGTATTCCAGTTGAAGTTATTCCAAGACTTTCGTCTGGTTCAGTTAAATCGATTCGAAGATTTTCCTGATGCCGATCCAGTCAAAGTTAATTCAAAACCTCCTCTGGTTCAGTCAGATCGACGCGAAGATCTCCCTGATTCGTATTCCAGTTCAAATTATGCCAGGACTTTTGTCTGGTCCAGCTAAATTGATTCGAAGATTTTCCTGATGCCGATCCAGTCAAAGTTAATCCAAGACCTCCTCTGGTTCAGTCAGATCGGCACGAAGATCTCCCTGATTCGTATTCTAGTTGAAGTTATTCCAGGACTTTTGTCTGGTCCAGTTAAATCGATTCGAAGATTTTCCTGATGTCGATCCAGTTAAAGTTAATCCAAGACCTCCTCTGGTTCAGTCAGATCGACGCGAAGATCTCCCTGATTCGTATTCCAGTTGAAGTTATTCCAAGACTTTCGTCTGGTTCAGTTAAATCGATTCGAAGATTTTCCTGATGTCGGTCCAGTCAAAGTTAATCTAAGACCTCCTTTGGTTCAGTCAGATCGACGCGAAGATCTCCCTGATTCGTATTCCAGTTGAAGTTATTCTAGGACTTTTGTCTGGTTCAGTTAAATCGATTCGAAGATTTTCTGATGCCAATCCAGTCAAAGTTAATCTAAGACCTCCTCTGGTTCAGTCAGATCGACACGAAGATCTCCCTGATTCGTATCCCAGTTGAAGTTATTCCAAGACTTTCGTCTGGTTCAGTTAAATAGATTTGAAGATTTTTCTGATTCTTATCCAGCCAAAGTTAATCCAAGACCTCCTCTGGTTTAGTCAGATCGACACGAAGATCTCCCTGATTCGTATTCCAGTTGAAGTTATTCCAGGACTTTTGTCTGGTCTAGTTAAATCGATTCGAAGATTTTCTTGATGCTGATCCAGTCAAAGTTAATCCAAGACCTCATCTGGTTCAGTCAGATCAACGCGAAGATCTCCCTGATTCGTATTCCAGTTGAAGTTATTCCAAGACTTTCGTCTGGTTCAGTTAAATCGATTCTAAGATTTTCCTGATTCTCATCCAGCCAAAGTTAATCCAAGACCTTCTCTGGTTCAGTCAGATCGACGATAAGATCTCCCTGATCCGTACTCCGGCCGAAGTCCAGACCACCTATCAACAGTCTCCAAATGGAATCTGTAGGCCCATTCCCGATATCACAAGACTGATACCACTTCATGCGAGTGCAAATTTCTGGGCACTCTAGTGTTCAATCATCCTCCACCTTCGGATCACGAAAGGCCCAAAAGCCAATATATATCCTCAGGTTTAAGAAGATTGAACAGGGGCAGCTGTTGCACCCAAAAATTTTCTCTCTCTCATAATTCTCAAAACATTGCAAGAAAAATCTCCAAGTTGCTCAAGATTGCTCAAGAGTTGGACAGTCAAGCTATCTCCTAAGGCAGTCAACCTCAAATTAGGGTTTTGTGTTGCATCAAGGTCCTTGCATCCAAATGACCTCAAGTTCTCCCCAATGTCCTAACATGTTCTCAAGTTCATCCATGTCAAATTTCAAGCCTTGCAGAGGAAGTTTGCTCAGTCAATTGCTCAAAGGGTCCAAAAATCGACTGTGCTAGGGCAAAAGTCAACGGTGACCAAATACAGTCAAACTTCAATATTTTTTGTCAACATTCTCATTTTGAAGGATATTTCATCATTTGATCAAGAGTTGATCATGATTATTCAAGGATTGCTCAAAATTCATCAAGACTCAAAAGTTGTTAAATTAGGGTTTTGCAGGAAAAGTCAACTCAACTTTGACCAAGCATAACTTTCTCATACTTTGAGAAATGACCCATCCAAAGCTCATTTTGAAGAGGATGCAATTTAATAAAATCCATCTTCATACCCCAAGATCAGAAAATGCACTCACAAGAAGTTACAAATTTGGACATTATAGGTCATTTTTGAAAGTCAACAAAAACACCTTTTTTGCCAAAGCTTATAACTTGAGCATGGAATATCAAAATGAGATGAGACCAAAAGGGTTGGTTACAGGACATATCAATATTTCTAAAAAGTCCAATAACACTTCCAAAAGTTCAAAATTTAAGAATTTATGCATTGTTGAAGTTGGGAATTTTTGCAAAATTGCCAAAAGTCAACTATCCCCAAAACTTCAAATTTTGTCAAATGGGCCCATTCTTTTCCACTTGATTTGATCTTGTCACATTGCACATGTGTCCTAGCTTCAGCCTTGTGACCATTTATCAATTTTATTATTTAATTTGATTTTTTAATGAATTATTTCATTTTAAATCAATTTAAATCTAATAAAATCCAAACATTGATTATTTGATCTCTTTTTGGATATTTATGGATTGAATCATCATCATCAAGTGTATCAAATTCGTATCAATCATTCCATGTGCAAAAAGATTGGATTTTTGGCAAATTAAGCAAGTTTTAAATGGAGGATCAAATCCAATCTCAAGACATTAATGTGCAAATATTCAAGACCAATTTGTTGACCTAATACATTGCAGCATACATATACAAGTGAAAGGACACGAATTCAAGACCTAGAGGCTGCAGAATCATCAAGAACCAAACTTGAAAAAAGGTGGAAAAGTGCAAAACTGAAATCGAGCTTAGAGGCAAGTTCAGGAGCAAAACTCAACACTAATCCATTGTTGGACAATCACTGAAGCAAAACCAACCCAAAACCAGTCTCCATACGCGCATAAAGGCTTTGTAAGTATCTCAAAAAAATGCTTTTCGTTTGAATTCTTATATCCTTGTTCTTGCACTTTTCTTACAAAATCTTTGCATATTCATGATTATCGTTCAATTTAGAAGCATTCTGCATTAGCCAATTGCATTTATCTGGCCTGTAACCCCATAGTCGAATCTAGGGTTCATTTTTTGTTGTTTTTGGGCATTTCTTTTTTCAGGCAAAATCAGTGTCGTTGATGGACATAGGCGTGACCAGTGGAGGAAGATGAGCATGACCATGGTCTTGGATTGAGTTTTCATGGCCTAGAGTGGATTTTAGGGTTAATCTAGGAATTCAGCTGCGGATATGAATCCGCAGGAAAATGTACATGGCTGGAGGTTAGGGGTGAAGACGTGGCCCTCCCCCAGTGGACGATTCATAATTCGCGCGCTTTGTTTTTTTATTTTCTAGAACTTTAACGCGTTTTTTATATTATGTTTTGTTTGTATTTAGTTAACAACTAACGCATAGTGGTGCAGTGGTAGAGACGTGTGTTCAATGACTTACAGGACCTGGGTTCGAATCCCAGGTCCCCCATGTATTTTCTATATTTTTTCAACAGGTTATTCAGTGTGAATCCAAACGCATGGTCCATCATACTCCCTCCCTTCATCACTTGCCAGATGGCCCCATGCCAGATCTAGTGATCCAGAATGAAGGCCTATGGTGGGATCAAGTCAAAGGGCGCGTGGAGAATCAGAAAAGTCAGCGCCTATTGGGCCACAAAATTGCTGAACATGCCTCCAAATTGGGCCCAACCCCCCCCCCCCCCCCTAAGTCTTTCTATTTCACTCTTTTATTTATTTTTATTTAATTATTTGTTTAATTATTTTTAATAATTAACTAACCAATTAAAACTTTTTTCCTCATAAAATTAAAAACCAAAAATATTTTCTTTATTTAAATTAATTTTCAGTATTTTATTTTTGTTAATAAATATTAATTAATTAATTTAGTTTTAATTAGGAACAACTTTTAATATATTTTGCAATAATTAAAATTAATTTAGACAATTAGGGTTTTTTTTTATTAACTTTGATTAATTTATTTTTATTTCTTTAAATATCAAAAATCCAAAAATATTATTTTCATTAATTAATTAATTATCTTATTAATTTAATACTTAACTTAGTTTAATTTCTTTTTAATTCAAAAATAAACCAAAAAAATCTTTTCTTAAATAATCAAAAGGGTCAAAACCCTAGAACTCGCCCGATTTAATTTTTCACACGCGATCTATTTTATTTCAATATTGTATTTGTTTCCTGGGATGTAATAGTTTAATAAGACCTTAAATTTTTTTATCGCTTTATTTATTTTCCGCATTTTAATTTCAAGGGTTGCTTTTGGAGATGTAAATACCCGACGCCTTGTAATAGTTAGTTTAATTTCCGCAATTTAATTTCCGCAACTTATAAACTGTTAGATGTTTGATAATAGGGAATGCATGACAAGATCAAATGTTTAAACCTAAAATCAACATAGATAACCACTAACATGTAAAAAGATAAAATAAACTGAAAACAACACACTCGCACATGCGCACTCTTAGGGTACACCTCACTTGGTTGCCTTTGAACGCGTTCATGGAGTATAGGAAGTTTTAGAGGTTGCCCTCTTGTCCAAAGATCATAGTTGCCTCGAAACGGTTACCTCGGAAAAATGATCTAAGACATTAGAGTTACCGCTAAGGCGTCCTAACATTGCTTTAGTGACCGCATGTACCTTAATCGAATTGACCCTTAAACTCCAACGACGATGCTACCTACTCATCAATAGTGGGATAGCATTGTCCAAAGGACATTAGTACAGATTGATTCCCTTTTCGAGTAAGTAGATGGTTCTTAAGTACTTGCTCTTTCAAAACAAAACAAAAACTTTTCGCACTTACACCTTTCAAACAAAAACTTCTTTTCAAACCCACAAACACAAAGAAAGAAAATTTTTGAAAACACTTTGAGCAAGTACCTAAGAGCCCGTGGATAACCACGGATAGAAAGGGTGCTAACACCTTCCCTTTCTATAATCTACCCCCCGGACCCGAGAAACATCTCGAAAAAGGAATTTTTCTGTGCTTTTTTCCTTTCCTTGTTGGATAAAATAAAAGACGATGGCGACTCTTGCTTACCGCGACATTTTGCAAAAACAAACGCAAAACGCAAACCAGCATTCCAAAAAACAGTCAGTTCTCTCCCACCGTATCACAGGGAGCAATGCTTATATACCATACATAAGAGAGAATGGGGTTTCCCCTTTTGAAGTGTGGACATGAGTATGATACCCATGTAATGCAAAAGGAAGCATCTCATGCAAATCCTTATAGGTAACAACCATCTTCTAGATAATCTTCTTAATGTTCTTATTAGCAACTTCAACAACCCCATTCATCTTAGGTCTATAAGGAGATGAGTTGTAATGGACAATCTTGAATTCTTCACAAAGTTCTTCCATCATCTTATTATTCAAATTCAAACAGTTGTCAGTGATAATTCTGCTTGGCACACCATACCGATGGATAAGATTATTGTTGATAAAACGTACTACCACCTGCTTGGTGACATTAGCATAAGAAGCTGCTTCAACCCATTTGGTGAAGTAATCAATTGCCACTAAGATGAAACAATGTCCATTTGATGCTCTAAGTTTAATCATCCATATCATATCAATACCGCACATAGAGAAAGGTCATGGGGAAGAAATAACATTGAGGAGAGTTGGAGGTATATGAATCTTGCCAGCATAAATCTGACACTTACGGAACTTCTATGCAAATTTGTAACAATCAGATTACATTGTCAGCCAATAGTAACCTGCTCTAAGCATCTTCTTAACCATAAAATGTCCATTGGCATAGGTACCAAATGATCCTTCGTGGATTTCATGCATTAACATGTCTACTTCGTGTCTATCCACACATTTGAGCAAGACCATGTCGTAATTTCTCTTGTATAACACATCTTCATTGAGGAAAAAGCTACCTTACAACCTTCTCAATGTCTTCCTATCTTTGTTTGACGTACCAAGTGGGTATTCTTGAGTTTGAAGGAAATGCTTGATATCATGATACCAAGGTTTATCATCTGATGTCACCTCCTCCACAAAAAACACATGAGCTGGTCTATCAAGACGTTGGATTATAATCTGAGGTATATCATTCCAAGTATTTACTTTACACATGGATGCCAATGTGGCTAACGTGTCGGCCATCTGATTTTTGTCTCGGGGAATATGATGGAGTTTAACTTTATTGAAGAAAGGTAACAACCTCCTTGCATAATCTTTGTAGGGAATCAAGCTAGGATGACGAGTTTCCCATTCTCCTTTGATTTGATTTATTACCAAAGTTGAATCACCATACACTTCAAGAATTTTGATTCTGAGGTCCATAGCTTCTTCAAGACCCATAATACAAGCTTTATACTCTTCCATGTTATTGGTAAAATCAAACATCAATCTTGTAGTGAAATGGATATGGGACCCATGGGGAGCGATAATCATAGCACGAATCCCTTTT
Source organism: Vicia faba (assembly GCA_948472305.1). Taxonomy (NCBI): domain Eukaryota; kingdom Viridiplantae; phylum Streptophyta; class Magnoliopsida; order Fabales; family Fabaceae; genus Vicia; species Vicia faba. Next base: position 482,263,386 of record OX451740.1, on the reverse strand, counting down.
CCATAGGCATTCACGACTCCATCAAACACCATACCCCATCGGGATTCAGGATCAGGACCTTCCTCAGGCAAAGGCTCATCACAATCTTTAACTTTTAAGCACATCACATCTTCATCAAGGAAATCATATTTGACAGACTAATAATCATCAACCGATTGGTGAGCAAGGTATTCTATCAACACACTGCCTTTAATATCTTTCTGAGTTCGGTATTCAATATCGTATTCAGACAATAGCATCTGCCAACGGGCGATTCTTCCAGTAAGAGCATGCTTTTTAAAGATATACTTAATTGGATCCATTTTGGATATCAACCAAGTAGTATGATTCAACATATAGTGTCGCATACGCTTTGCAGCCTAAGCCAAAGCACAACATATTTTTTCAAGCATAGAATAACATGACTCGCAGTCACTAAACTTCTTGCTCAGATAATAAATGGCATATTCTTTTCTTCCGATTTCATCTTGTTGTCCTAAAATATAACCCATAGAATTATCCAACACAGTTAAATACATAATCAATGGTCTTCCTTCAACAGGAGGGAGCAAGATAGGAGGTTCGAGCAGATACTCTTTAATGCTTTCAAATTCCTTTTGGAAATCATCCGTCCAAACACAACCTTAATCTTTTTCAGAAGCTTGAAGATGGGTTCACATATTGCATTCATATGGGAAATAAACCTGGAAATGTAATTCAGACGCCCAAGGAAGCCTCTTACTTGCTTTTCAGTTCTTGGTGCAAGCATTTATTGAACTTCCCTTACTTTATTAGGATTAACTTCAATTCCTTTCTGGATGACAATAAAAACTGATAGTTTTCCTGAGCAGACACCAAAGGTACATTTATTCGGATTCAAGCGGAGATGGTACTCCTCGAATGCTGAAACAACTTCAATAAGCCTTCCATAGGCCCTTCCTCACTTTGAGATTTGGTGACCATATCATCAACATATACTTAAATTTCCTTATGCACCATATCATGGAATAGGGTTGTCATAGCCCTTTGGTACGTTGCACCAACGTTTTTCAACCCGAAGGGCATCACTCTATAACAAAATGGTCCACAGGGTGTGATAAACATTGTTTTTTCCATGTCCTCAGGAGCCATCTTAATTTTATTGTATCCGGAAAATTCGTCCATGAACGAGAACACTTTAAATTTTGTTGTGCTATCTACCAACATATCAATGTGTGGCAATGTGAAATCATCTTTTGGACTTGCTTTATTCAGATCTCTATAATCAACGCACATGCAGACTTTACCATCCTTCTTTAGGACTGAAACAATATTGGCAATCCACTGAGGATACACTAATGTACAAGAAAACCAACATCAATTTGTTTCAAGATCTCCTCTTTAATCTTTACTGCCATGTCAGGATGAGTTCTTCTTAACTTCTGCTTAATTGGTGGACATTCTGGCTTCAGTGGTAAATGATGCTCCACAATATCGGTATCCAACCCAGACATGTCTTGGTAAGACCAAGCAAAGACACCCACATACTCTTTCAAAAGCTCAATAAAACTGCTCTTCACATTGGGATGAAGTAGAGCCCCAATCTTGACTTCTTTCAAATCTTCCTCTGAACCCAAGTTAATAGTCTCCAACGGTTCTATATATGGTTGAATGGTATTCTCCTCGCGCTCAAGCAACCGAGAAACCTCTTCCGGGAATTCATCAAACTCTTTTTCTTCAGCCACGTACACAGGATATTCAAAGTTGGGAGATGGCGCAAGGTCCTTGTATTCAACGAGTTTTAAATTAACCTGCACATATGATTATGCTTGATTTTAGAAACTGAAAAATGTAACAAATGATTATGCGGATTTATTTACAACTATTATTTATTTTGAAAGGTTTACTCTGATTACCATTTTCCGAGAAAAATCAAAAAATAAAACACAATTTGGAAATCAAAAGCAAATTTTATTAATGATTTGAAAATCCAAAATAAAAGAAACGCCCATACAACATCGCTTTCACCTTGGGCAGAGTGAAAGGATTTTGAAAAAGACCAAAAAAACACAAATTAGTTTGAAATCTGAATGCAAGTAGGAACATCAAAAGTGATCCAATTTTGGACTCTCACTCCATGCGTTACAAAGTTTGGCATCTCTAGCTTTGGCCCATATTCATTGATAGCGTTAACCTCTAGAGTAGTTGGATGGAGATATCTTGCACTGTGGAAGATGTCTTGATACTTGCTGAAAGTAGATTTCAGCTTCACAACTTCACTTTTACCATTCTTTAGGGAGAAACCCAAACTAGTCCTATTCTTGTTCACAGGTGGATCAATAACCTACCCCCACACATTGCTAGGGCCCTTCTATACCACTTGTTGTGCATCTTTAAACGAAGTGATATAATCTTCATTCTTCCTTATATTATCAATTGAAAAATCTTAGAACTGAGTTCCAATAGCGGCTTCATCAGATTCTATAATGCTAAAGGAAGACAAATGAGATATCAACAAAGCTTGCTCACTGTTCACAATAACTACTTTTCCTTCACGAACAAATTTGAGCTTCTGATGCAGAGTTGACATAATAGCTCATGCCTCATGGATCCATGGTCGTCCTAATAAACAACTGTCGGTTAGGACAATATCCATAAATTGAAATGTAATTTGAAACATGTGTGGACCTATGTGAATGGGCAAGTCCACCTCTCCAATGATAGATTTTCTCAAATCATCGAAAGCCTTTATTATAATACCATTGAGGTGCATATGAGATCCTTGGTACTTGAGCTTCATAAGAGTGCTTCTCGGTATGACATTCAAATCAGAACCATTGTCTATCAGCACATTGGCCAAGGAATCATTTTTGCAGTTCATAGATATGTGTAGAGCTAGGTTATGGTTTCTTCCTTCATCGGGTAATTCATAATCACAAATGCTCAAATTATTACAAGACGTGATATTTCCTACAACACCATTAAACTGATCAATATATACATCCTATTCAACAAAAGCATGATCCAACACGTTCATCAGATATTCCCGATGGGCATAGGAGTTCATTAGCATGGCTAAAATGGAGATTTTGGATGGAGTCTGCAACAATTGGTCCACAATCTTATAATCACTCATCTTAATGATTTTTAACAGGTCATCAACATCTTTCTCCAGGGTAGCACCCCTAGATTCTCCTACCACCTTATTTAACTCAATGCTAGTATCGATAATCTTTTTACCAAAGTCAACACCTCCTCGAAAGGTAAGAGAAAAGACACGACCACTACGGGTCACCTGACTGGTCTCGGCAATATTCTCAACATGGGATAGAGGTTGGATTGGGACTTCCATATCATCTTCCAGGATAGTTGCATTGTACTTATAAGGTATAGCTTTATCTTATTTATACGGAATAGGACTAGGTAGACAGATAACCATGGGAGCTACAGTAGGCTTGTTGCAGTATGAAATCTCTACAGGAGCGAGAATATCAAAATATGGTATGATCACATTCACCCCTGCCTCTTCAGCATACTCAGGAATCATAGAATCACTGTCAGAAAAGTCACCCTCATCATAAGAAAAGAAATACTCAGCAGAAGCATATTCATCGTCAGACATAGATCCCACAAAATAGTCATCAATCATATTAACTCCATTATAATCATCTATATTTCTTATGAACTGAATGATGCATTCATCTAACCAACATTGGATACCCCGCTTCACAATAGAACACCCACGAGAATCCCTATAATAGATCCGACAAGAACCATAATTATGCCTTTCCTGGCCATCCATATAAAAAAATATGGCGTGCAGATGTACCAGATCATCATCCATCCAGCATACATCAAAAATTTGGAATTCACCAGGAGATCCATAAACCATGTTCACTTCTTCCTCATACTCAGCCCTTGGTCTAATGATATGGATAAGCCCTTCATCCATCATCTCTTGGAGATCACTTCTCACTTTGTCACATCCACGAATATCTTCACTGCAAATACTGCAAGTTTCATGGTCATGTGTATAATAACTGAATTTGCAAAGATCTGAATGCATTTTCACCAAATCACCTCTTACTAGGTTTATATCATAAATCCTGAAATCTCCAGGACAACCAGAAACCATATTAACAACATCTCCACCTCCATGCTTGGGTAGTGGATTAGCTTGCACATTGGGACCTATATCTTTAAAAGATAAAAGACCAGATCTTACCATCTTCTGCACTTCAGCCTTCAACGGATAACGTTTTTCAATATTGTGCACATGGGATCCTTGATGAAAGGCACAACTTTGGTCAGCTTTATAATACCATGGTAACGTTAGATGTACAGCAGGAGGAGACCTAATCTGTACCAGGTTCTTCTGAATTAAGTCCGGAAAGAATTCTGCATAACTCATCAGAATAGGATCAAAATCTTCTCTTTTCCAACCTTGCCCTTGATTACCTTAAGGAGGTGCTTTCTGATAAGCAACAACAGTCAGAGCTACATTGACAACTGGGGCTATTGAAGCAACATGTTGTTGATGCTGATGACGTCTTCTCGGAGGCCTACTTTTTCTCTCTTGAATAATAGCATTTGTCTCCCCTTCTTTCTTTCTAGAGAAACCATATGGTGGCTTCTTGGTTGCATTGCAACCTTCATCTTTTGACAATCGTTCTTCTCTAATGGCTTCTTCCAAACGAACACTCATAGTCACCATCTCAGTGAAATCACTTGGGGGTCTTGCCACCATTCTTTCGTAGTAAAATGAACCAAGCATTTTTAGGAAGACCTTAGTCATTTATTTCTCTCCCATCGGGCGTACCACTTGGGAAGCAATCTCTCTCCAAAACTGCGCATACTCTTTAAATGATTGCTTATCTTTTTGAGCCATTGCTCTCAGCTAGTCACGGTCAGTGGCCATAAACATGTTGTATTTATACTATTTTACAAAATTTTCACCCAAATCATTGAATGTATGGATGATACAACTGTCCAATCCCATATACCATTTCAAGGCAACACCAGTTAGACTATCTTGGACAAGGCCGGCCCAACTAGTTTGGCGGCCTAAAGAAAATTTTAAATTGAGGCTTTTAAAATAATAATTTTGTAGTTGCTAAGAGTTGAACTCGAGACAAAAAAAAGGCCTAAGTTTTACCAACTCAACTATGATAATTTATGTGTTTAATGTGTCATTATATATTATTATATCTAAATAAAAAAAGTTGAGGCCTTTTTTAAGTCCAAACTTTTGAGGCCTAAAGCCCTAGCCTAGGTGGCTTGGCCCTTTGGTCGGCCCTGATCTTAGAAGAAATCGATAAGCAAGCGTTGATCGTTGGTATGAGTAGACATCTTCCTAATATACATTACTAGATGATCACGGGGACAATAATTTCCTTTGTACTTATCAAATTCTGGCACCTTAAACTTCACAAACACTTTCACATTAAGAACCAAGCAGAGATCACTGACATTCTGTCTGAATAACTCTTTCCCTCTAAGGGCCTCCATTTATTTTTGCATTTCATTGAACTGATCCTGAAAATCATCCATTCTATCATAGAATCACAAGCTTTCACTTGGTAGAGGAGCAACATGATAAACCTCATCATTAACAACGGGGATAGCATGCACCATAGAAGGTGCATAAATAGCAGGACGTTGAACAAGTGGAGCGACTTGAGTAGTAGGGTTGTATCCTTCTGGCATGTAACCTTCTGGAATTCTCCATAGATAACCACGAGGCATGTGTTACTGAGAAGTGTTACACCCCAAAATTTTCCCTATGAGTTCCAACCACGGTTAACTCAAATCTCACATTCATTCATTTCCACACACATCTTCATCTGCATCACAATCATTCATAGCATGTGTTCTCAAAGCACGGGATCACACTCCACCTCAATATTAGGGTTTTGAATAAGAGAGGCTCATCTCTCAAGAGTTGGTGTCTGATTGCGACTTTGTGAGTCTTAAAGAATCTAGACCGCAAGTATACAGTCTTATCGTGTGTAGCTTTAAAGATTATCGAATCCCAAGGGACTAAATGTCGAACTACCGTTATCTTAGGTTACTACGTATATCTAAGGCTAATAATGTAATTAATAAGGTGTTTAGGGAACCTAACTGATTATAATCTAGTTTAGATTCAAGGGAGAATATCGGTATGTAATGGTTGGACTTCGGGGATTTAGCAACTCATTGACCTAACTCGGATTAACAAAACAATTTTCAATAGGAAATATTTGTTTGAAAACCCTCTTCTCACACTCTTGTGTTTATTGATTCAGATCCTACGATCAAATCTAAGTGAGGGCTCTCGCTGTTTTAATTAGAGTTTAAAAATATTTTTTGGAAACAAATAAAACCTAATAAACTTAAAAGCACTCTCGCTGTATTTTAAGTTGATGCACAATTACCATTGTCTAGTTATTATCTCAAACTCTCGTTTTATTGATCCTAACTTCTATCTGTGTTTTACTCTCGTAACAAAACAGTTAATATTTAGAACTAGTAATTGAAACCAGAAAATTATTCTTTTTTTAAAAGGAACTAATCTATTGGCGTTGCTAAACCCTGTTGGCTATATGACCTTACATACTGATAAATAAATTTAGCCTAGCATATTAAACAATTCAATAACAGCGCAACCGAAATAATTACCATCTAACAATTTAAATAAACTAAACATTTCAGACAATCCTGGCATAAATAAATAAAGTACTTAAATTAAACCTGAAAATATTATGGCAGAATATTTGGCTGATATCGGATGTCTCCCACAAATCGGTAAATAAAATAATGCGGAAAGAAATAATGCAGGAAATATTTGGCAGAGTAACAGTGAAAACAGAGAAAAGAAAATGTTTTTAAAAATGGGAATTTGAGGTCCTATTTATAGGCTTGGAGACGCGCAGGGAGTTGAGATATTTTCTCCACCGGATTTGCCTCTGCAGCGACCGCTGCAGATTGAAACACTCAGTGTAACAGTCATTACACTCCTTCTTTTGAGGAGGGACTAGCTGCAAGGTGTAACGGTTGTTACACCCCCTACTTTTGAGGAGAGGCTTGCTTAGCATGGTGTAACGGTCATTACACCCCCTACTTTTGAGGAGAGGCTTGCTTGGCATGGTGTAACGGTCATTACACTAGGGTTAGGTGACGTGTAATGGTCGTTACACCCCTTGTACCTTGGGTGGATTGGGCCCAACGTGTATTTGTTCTTTTGGTCTTCCAAGGTTTTTACTTGTAATGCACCCAGTTTTACCACACACCCCTCAATTGCATAATTTCTCTTTCTTTGTGCGGATTTTATATACGATTAGCTCGACTTTTCTTAACTTTCTTCGCACATGCCTTGCAAACATCAAATTCCTGAAAACATAGAAAATACAAGCATAATACGAATAAAGAGTAATTTAATTAATTAAAATGCGGATAAAATTCATGTAAATTGATCCAAATATTTGATACATTTCTGGTTTATCAAACTCCCCTACACTTGAACCTTTGCTTGTCCTCAAGCAAATATTAGAGCAAAAGAAACGTTTAATTCACGGTTTCCGACACACTCGCATGATACAAATCGAATCGTACGTGGTTGAGGGGCGTTACATTAGAAAGATGGAACTAGGTTCCGACACAAATGATACAGAAATGACACAAAACCATAGGAAATGGTCAAAATCCTCCATCTTATGCAAACTAGTCCGAATTATGCTATCATAGCTTAGCCTAATTCTTTTCATTCGAAATTAACCGCTTTCATTCTAGCGCAATCACATTAAGCCCTTTATCTTTCGCACGCACATAGTAGAGTATCCGATTAGCGATTCTGGTCTCTTTTGCACGGGTTTCCGGTACACAAGTTGGTAAACCTTTTTCTTTTCCAGATTATAAGTCTTGAGGGATCGAACTGTAGTTCGCCCTACCAAGTTCAGCACCAGATACCACTGAACAGGCTTAGAACTGGTCGTTACATTAGTTTTTGTAGGTACCGCAACTGTTGGATTAAATGACCTGGTGAGGGTCACCTAACTTAATTAGCGCATTCCCTATTATATCTTGATGCTTATCATTTTTTTCTTTTCTTTTTTCTGATTAGGACTAGTCACTTATATTCATCGGCTCCCTACGTAGTTTGTGGAAAAGATGGTGCTGACTGCTAGTATAAACTACGCGGGGTTGATCCAAAACTAAAATTTAAGGCTTCGGTATCATAACTACTCAAACTGATTTGCATAATCTGGAAGATTTAGGTGTCAAGGCGGTATTATTTTTGTCGAATCTTTTTTCAAAAAATCTAACGCAGCCTAATTGTGAACAACCTATATACTTTTCGAAAGTACCGAGCTAATGTGTCGAGTATAAAAAACTTTGTATGGTTCAAGAAAAGTGTTAAAGTACGAATAAATTACGGAAATGATTTTTTATTGAATGGAAAGGGAAATAACAGAAATTTAGATAACTTACTAGGAAAATGGAAAACATAACATAGGTTTCCTCCCCTACACTTGAACTGAGCATTATCCTCAATACGAAAAATAAAGTGAGAAAAGAAAACAAACAAGAAACTTAAGAAATAATAATAAAAATGCAAGGAATGGAGAAAACATAAATCACTCCTCATTGTCGTCTCTGACGTTTCTGCCGTTGGATGCTTCACCTTGTGCCCTTCCTCCTCGTGTCCTTACTCCACCTCTTTTGGGTCTAGGAGGTTCCTCACCAGTGTTGTAAACATAAGCATGCAGGCCTTCAACATGGAATGACAAGTGTCGTATTTCATCAGCCAGGTTAGAAATGTTGTGATGGTTCCAGTAAGCGTTATCGCGTTGATCACGCTGCAGCTCTTGCATCATCTGCATCAGTTCTTGTTGACGCTGATCTTATAGTAAAAGCGATGCATAGATAGCTTCGATAGTGGCCGACTGAGGATCATTTCCTGATTGTTCTTATTGTGGCCCTTGTTGATTCACTTCTGGTATTGCATTTTCTACACCTGCTTGATTATCTTGCACGTGTGCTCCAGGGGCTAGTGCCTGCAAATCATAAATCCAATTTGCGGCTATGTCAATTCTTGTTACATTCAAATTCAGCAGAATAATACTTGGGACGACCTTGTGCTGCACCATCAGGTTGTACCTTCCATCCCTTCTTTCTTTGACAAGATGACCAAACTGGCAATATTCAATATCAAGAAACACAACTTGCCAAAAAGGTAGTTGGACCAACCTGTTTTGCAAATTCAGATAGTTGGCAATATCGGTGACTAAACCTCCTATACAGAAAGGTGATGTGCTTGCGCTCCTTGATAATAGAGACTGGATGTGGTTGAGAAGGAATGGAGCAGCATTTATTCTAAGATCAGGATCAAGGGTGTAGTGCAGAAAATACATTTCCCTAGCATTCACTTTATTGTTGTTCGCTCTCCCAAACACTGTATTGGCTAGAACACGGTGGAAATAGCAGATGTATGGGTTGTGTATGTGAGTGGATAAAAGCTCAGCCCAGTCGTTGACCTAAGTATTAGTTAAACATTCCCAAATTTCAAATGATATTGCCTTCCAATCTTCTTCCGGAGGAATTCTATATTCCACACCTTCACCATGGTTGCAGTGGAGTATCTGACTCAGAATATCTTGATTCATGGTGTACTCCATGTTGAATAATCTGAAAGTTGTTGCACTAATTAGATATTGACCAGCTTCTGGAGTGGATGGTGTTTGGTAGGAAAAAGAGCTCAAGAATTCCAACATGAGGGATTCATAAGTTAGAAGATTCATGGTGGAAATGTAGTGTAGACCAGATTCATGGAGCAAAAATTGCACACTTTCAAGCAATCCCAAGTCACGTAAGCAATCTTCATCGATATACCTTGTTGGAAGTATACCTCTCTGATGAAACCTTCGGTAAAGTTTCTCTTGTCGATGTCCGTCGACTCCATTTCTGAATACCATATCAGTAAGGTCTGGATCCTCTCTTTCTTCTTGAGCTCTTTTTGCCATTTGGGAAAGGTGTTGGAAATGATAGAGTTTATAAGGTAGAAGAGATGTTGAAGAAAGTTGGTGTGATAGTAAAGTTCTCTTCAAGAGTTTATATAGAAGCAAAGTTTTAATGGTGAACAGAAAATTAGTAGGGGTATTGAATGGTATTTAGGGGGTATTTATTTGTGTGGAATAGAAATGGAGTGGATAGGAAGTTTGAAAAAAAAGGTTTGAATTGAAAATCAAATGAAGATGCAACGACTGGCAGAATTCAAAGAGTGGGAGGAGAAGAGGGTGTAACGGTCGTTACACCTACCTTCAAGTTACATTGCACTCTTGTAATGGTCGTTACAAGGCTTGATTCCCAAGAGAATCTCGTGCCTGCAACGTTGGTTTGTCAACCATGCATGAGGGACATTGCTTGTTGACTGAGGCATGGCATGGATGTGTCAATTCATTGTCTAGTGGGAATAATAAATTTAAAAATGTTAGGAGATAATGAAGTGACAATTAGGTGTGATGCATAATTTAATTATAATATTTGGTCTACTAGATCAACATGCATTTTATTTTGGGAGAACACAATAATATAGTAGCATCATAATATATAATAGCACAATGAGGAGTAAATTTGAAAATATTGAAATAAATAAATAAATGAATAATTCCAAAAAATAAATAAATGAATAAAAATAAATAACTAATTTAAAATAAGTAAATCCAACTAGAAAATAAAAACAATGTTAATGAAAAACTAAAGACTGAATAACACTCTTCCCCTACACTTAGAGAAAATAGTGCCCTCAATGTTCTAAAGACATAAATCAGCCACCTCTAGAATGAAACAGGTGATCTATATTTTCTGTAGCAAGATCCATGAAACCATAAAAATATTTGCGGAGGGCAGTAATATCGGAACGAAGATCATCAAGCTCCGTCGTGATAGCGTCCATAACAGCAGTGATATCAGTCTGAGGAATATGGACAACGGCGGCAGCATGAGCTGATGGTGGGTCGCAAGCTGGATAGCGGTCAAGTAAAGGAGGTGTCACAGGATCAGTCTCTGCCATCTCAGGATCAAACTCGTCCAATCCTACTAGAGGGTCATAATAATGGGGCGGTGTCAAAGGATCAGACTCTTCTTCTTCCATATCATTCTCAGATATACCCTCCACGTCATAAATACAGTTCTTCCTGTCATGCACATTGGATCGTACAATGTCAGGAAGTGTGAAGTGGTATACCGGCTCATGATGTATCAGCAACTGAAATTGATTCGACTCTAAACATCTGATCATCCTAACATTAAAACAAAGAGTAATGTCTAGTGGGGTATAGTTGCCAGCAGCGGTTAGAGAGGACAGTGGCTCTCTCAAAAATAGGGCTTTAGTGATCATAGTCACTAAAGCACCAACACAAATCGGTCCATGAGGAGCCTGGGCTATACTTAGGAGACGAGCAATCATAAAAGATGCACCAACTACCGGTCTGGACTGAAACACACAGAACATGATAAACAACTCTTCCTTAGACACTAAGGTATCATTCTGAGGTTTTCCAAATAAGGTAAACTCCAGAATCATGTGGAAATACCTAATAGCGAGGTTATGAATCTCTGAAGAGTGTCTACGAATAGAGCTCTCCTGTCTCAGATCAGATATCTCTCCCCAAAAGTGGTCAAGCTGGATGTTCACATACTTGTCATCTGGAATCTCAATGACAACATCAACACTAACCGAGAAATCCAATAAAGCAGCAAATTCATGGACGGTGAACTTTTGGGTAAAACCAAACAATCTGAATAAAAACAATCCTCTGGCCAACCCTAAACCAATATCAGGGTTGTACTGCAATGAACTGAGGAACTCCAGCATCAGGTTGAGGTAGGTAGGCTGTAGATGATGAATAAAATAATCCCAACCAATCTGGTTAAACATGAAGCTGACACTCTCCCTGATGCCCAATGTGGAAAATGTGGGGTCGTGAACAAAGATGGTGGGATACATCTCTCTCGGAGCAAGCATCTCATAATTCTTTTGATGAGCATCACTCACGAAGGTGACAGGCATAGTGTCAGAAAAGTCCATAGCGAAAATCAGTGAAGAAAAAGAAGTGTGAATCCTGTTGGTTTAATCTGAAAATAGTTTTAAATCAGCATCAGCCTAATGCCTAAAAATAGAAAAGAACAGAAAAATTTTGTAAAATTTTTAAGAGAAACATAAAAATTTTTAGTAAGTAAAATTTTAATAAAAAAGGTGGGTTGCCTCCCACAAAGCACTTTGCTTAACGTCAGAAGCTCGACCTATATTGAAAATCGAAAATCTATTTTGGTGACTCAGCCGGCAGCTGTATAAATCTCAAACTGGTTGAGTACTCCCTATTCTCAATGCAGTGGTAGTGCTTCAAACGTTGCCCGTTTACAATAAACGGATTGCTGGTTTTTCCTTTGATTTCTACAGCGCCACTTGGGAGTATTTTAATAACTTCAAAAGGTCTTGACCATCTAGAGTGAAGTTTCCCTGGAAATAGTTTAAGTCTAGAGTTAAACAAGAATACTACATCGCCCTCATTAAGTTCTTTCCCAAAGATGCGTTTGTTGTTCCATTTCTTAGTTCGCTCCTTGTAGATTTTGGCATTCTCGTATGCATCTAGCCTAAGCTCTTCCAATTCATGGATGTCTAGAATTCTCTTTTCTCCAGCGGCTTTTTAACTTAAATTCAGGGTTTTGATGGCCCAATAGGCTTTGTGTTCTAGTTCTACAGGTAGATGGCATGATTTACCATAGACCAGTTTGAAAGGTGTAGTTCCAATGGGTGTCTTGTATGCTGTTCTGTATGCCCATAATGCTTCAAGTAGTTTAGGCGGCCAATCTTTCCTAGATGTGGCAACAGTTTTCTCAAGTATTTTCTTAATTTCCCTATTAGATATTTCCACTTGCCCGCTTGTTTGTGGGTGGTAACATGTTGCTACGCGGTGTCGGACTCCATACTTTGCTAAGAGTTTGTTGAAAATTTTGGAAATGAAATGAGAGCCACCATCACTGATGACTAATCTCGGAACACAGAATCTTGGAAAAATTATGTTTTTGAATAACCTAATCACCACTTGTGCATCATTTGTTGGAGAGGCTACAACCTCTACCCATTTGGATATGTAATCTACTGCCACTAATATGTAATTGTTGCCAGAAGATGATGGGAAAGGTCCCATAAAGTCAATTCCCTGTACGTCAAATATCTCTACTTCTAGGATACCCTTTTGAGGCATCTCATCGCGCCTAGATATGTTACCAGTGCATTGACATCGGTCGTACTTTGTAATTGCAGCATGGACATCTTTCCATAGACTGGGCCAATAAAGGTCGACTTGTAGTATTTTTGCGCAAGTCTTTGAGGTGCTAGCGTGTCCACCATAAGGGGCTTCATCACAATGAGATATTATGCTCTCTATTTCACTCTCAGGAACGCATCGACGGAAAATACCATCGGGGCCTCGCTTGAATAGTAAGGGCTCGTCCCGATAATAGTGTTTGAGATCATGAAAGAATTTCTTCTTCTGCTGACAAGTTGAATCAAGTGGAAGGAATTTTGTTGCTAAGTAGTTGACATAGTCAACATACCAGGGTAGTGAAATTTGAGTAGATATTGCTTCCAATACTTCAGTTGTCTCATCATTGTTGCAAAATCCAGGGCATTCTTCAGACGAGTTTTCATACCTAATTTGGGCTACCAGGTGTTCATATGGAAAATTGTCATTGATGGGTATCTCTTCAGGTTTAAAATTTTCCATCCTAGATAGGTGGTCGACAACAAGATTTTCAGATCCTGGTTTATCTTTGATTTCCAAATCAAACTCTTGTAAGAGTAAGATCCACCTTAATAATCTTGGCTTGGCATCCTGTTTAGCTAATAGGTACCTAATAGTTGTGTGATCAGTGTAGATAATAATCTTTGCGCCTACTAGATAGGAACGAAATTTATCTAATGCAAAAACTACTGTCAAGAGTTCCTTTTCTGTAGTGGCGTAGTTTATCTGTGCAGAATCCAAAGTCCTACTGGCATAATATATTGCATGGAGTTTCTTTTCTCTTCTTTGTCCTAGGGACGCACCTACTGCATAATCGCTTGTGTCGCACATTATCTCGAATGGTAGACTCCAATCAGGTGGTTGTATGATATGTGCGGATATGAGAGCTTCTTTTAACCGTTCAAACGCCTTCAGGCAGTCATCATCGAAGATGAACTCAACTTCTTTCATTAAGAAGTTAGTCAGAGGTTTATAAATTTTCGAGAAATCTTTTATGAAGCATCGATAGAAACCGGCATGTCCTAAGAAACTTCATATTTCTCTTACGGTTTTTGGGGGTTGGAGGCTTTCCATTACTTCAATCTTAGCTTTGTACACTTCGATCCCCTTTTCAGAAACTATGTGTCCAAGTACAATTCCTTGTTTTACCATAAAATGGCATTTCTCCCAGTTCAACACTAGGTTTACCTATACACATCTTTCCAGTACTCTTTCCAGGTTTGACAGGCATCCTTCAAAACTTTACCCGCATACATAGAACTCATCCATGAAAACTTCCATGATATCGTCTACAAAATCGGCAAAGATGGACATCAAACATCTTTGGAATGTTGCAGGCGCATTACATAGTCCATACGGCATTCACCGATAAGCAAATGTACCATAAAGACACATGAACATTGTCTTTTCTTGGTCATCAGGGTGGATAGGAATTTGAAAGAATCCTGAATAACCGTCTAAATAGCAGTAGTAAGAATGGTTAGTCAATCGCTCAAGCATTTGGTCAATAAAAGGTAGAGGGAAATTGTCTTTTCGAGTTGCTTTATTTAGTTTTATGTAGTCAATGCACATTCTGGCTCCACATACGACTCTTTCTGCTATTTGTTCTCCCGCTTTGTTTGTCGTGACTGTAATTCCTCCTTTCTTGGGTACACAGTGGACTGGACTAACCCATTGGCTATCTGAGATTCGATAAATGATACCTGCATTTCGAAGTTTAGTTACTTCATCCTTGACTACAGTGCTCAAGATCAGGTTAATTATTCACTGATGTTCTCTAGAAGATTTACATTCGTCTTCCAGCATAATGCGATGCATGCAGATGAAAGGACTTATTCCTTTAAGATCAACAATGTTATATCCTAAAGCATAGGGATATTTTCTTAAGACATGCAATAGTTTTTTCGTCTCAGTTTGTCCTAAGTCTGTGTTGACTACCACGGGTCTTTTAAGTTTGGAATCTAGGAATTCGTATCTTAGGGTTTTGGATAAAACTTTAAGTTCCAAGTTGGGTTTCTTCATACAAGGCATATGATTTGGTGTTAGTTCTAGGCATTCGCTTAAACCGTCATCTCGATATTCGGGACACCAATCATCATCTTCAAAAATTAGGGGCATCGGAATCTTCATAGTTTCGGAATGAGTTTCTTCTTTTGACTCCACCTCTTTGACACATTTGTCTATTACATATAATAGATAGCATGTATCATCTATAGCTGGGGCCTGTAGGAACAGTGTCAGGATAAACTCAACTTTCTCTTCTCCAACTTCAAAAGTTAGCTTTCCTCTTTTAATATTTATAATAGCTCTAGTAGTGGCTAAAAATGGTCTTCCCAATATTATAGGGTTTATGTTGTCTTCTTTAATGTCCATAATGATGAAATCTGTAGGGATGTAGAATTGACCTATGCGTACCAGAATGTTTTCTAGAATTCCCACGGGGTATTTGACAGAGCAGTCCGCTAGTTGTACTGACATCTTGGTTGGTCTTAATTCTCCCATGTCAAGCTTTTTGGATATGGACAGGGGTATAACAATGATACTAGAACCTAAGTTGCATAGAGCTTTGTCTATGACATACTTACCTATATTACAGGGTATAGAGAAACTTTCGGGATCCTTCAGCTTCTGAGGCATTTTATTCTGAATGATTGCGCTACACTCAGCAGTGAGTGTAATTCTCTCTTTATCCTCTATCTTTTTCTTATTTGACAAGATTTCTTTGAGAAACTTAGCGTACAAGGGAATTTGAGTGATAGCTTCTATGAATGGTATCGTGATGTTTAATTGTTTCAGAAGTTCAACAAATTTCTTAAGTTTCCCCACACTTCTAGATTGAGCAAGTCTTTGAGGATACGGGATTGGTGGTTTGTAAGGCGGTGGAGGCACATAAGGTTTTTCCTTTTCTTCTGTCTCTCCGTCACCTACCTTCTCCTTCTCTTTTGGTTCGCTTTCCTCCTAGGTTGCTTTTCTAGAACTTTGGGATATGGCTGGGTTTTCAGCTCTAGGATCAATTGGTCCATCGTATTTAGTTCCACTTTGCAACATAATAGAATGAGCATGTCCTTTTGGATTTGGTTGAGGTTGACCTGGAAACGTACCAGTAGGTGCTTGTTGTTGGGCCACTTGCAAAATCAGGGTTTCAAGCATTTTGTTATGGGTGGATAAAGCATCTACTTTGTTCACTAATTGTTTGATTTGATCACTAGTGTGAATATTTTGGTTTAGAAATTCCTTGTTAGTTTGAGCTTGGGTAGCTATAAAATTTTCCATTAGAATTTCGAGGTTAGACTTCCTAGGCATATTAGGAGAAGCTGCAAGTGCTTTTTGATATCATGGTGGTATAGCAGGTGCTTGGCCAGGCGCATACAACGCGTTGGTGTTCTTATATGAGAAATTTGGATGATTTTTCCATCTAGGGTTGTAAGTGTTCGAGTAAGGGTTTCCTTGAGCATAATGTACTTCTTCGGGAGGGGGGGGGGGGGTCCTGCTAAGATTTGACATTCAGCAGCAGCATGTCCAGGTACTCCGCATATCTCACAATTCGGAGCTATAGAAGCCACAGTGGCTGGAGGTACTGCGGTTAAGTTATCTATCTTCTGGACGAGAGCGTCTACCTTAGAATGGACACTATCAAGATTGTTGATCTCGTACATACCGCCTTTTTTTGGTGCTTTCTCTACGGGAGCTTTATCTGCTTGACCTCTTTCACTTCCCCACTGATAGTGGTTTTGAGCCATACTTTCTATGAGAGCATAAGCATCAGCGTAGGATTTATCCATAAGTGCACCACCCGCGGCGGCGTCTATCGTTAATCTTGTATTATAAAGGGGACCATTGTAGAAGGTATGGATGATTAACCATTCTTCTAGGCCATGATATGGACATAGCCTCAGCATGTCTTTGTATCTTTCCCAAGCGTCAAAAAGAGACTCGTTATCCTTTTGTCGAAAATCGCTTATTTGGGATCTTAGCATAGCTGTCTTACTTGGTGGGAAATATCTTGCAAGAAAGACTTTCTTTAACTAATCCCAAGAGGTAACCGAGTTAACTGATAGAGACTGGAACCAGGCTCGGGCTATGTCTCTTAGATAAAAAGGGAAAAGACGAAGTCTTATCGCCTCTTGACTGACTTCATTGTTCTTAACTGTATCTGCATATTGCAGAAACATCGATAAATTTAGATTAGGGTCGTCCATTGACCCACCAGAAAACTAGTTTTGTTGTACAGCAGACAACAAGGAAGGTTTGAGTTCAAAGTTATTAGCCTCAATCGAAGGAGCAGCAATGTTGTTATATGGTTCTTCCTGCGAAGGAATAGCATAAGATTTGAGCGGACGTGGCTGATCACCCATGTATGGTTCTTCAACTGGTTCGTCATGGATAGAAGATTGAGAGAGCGATTAATTTGTATGAGATACTCGTACTCGACGTCTTCTAGTAATAGAGTGCTCAGGTTCGGAAATTGGTAGCACTAAGCCTTCACCTTTAGAGTGAGTGCTTGGCATACAATTGAGAATGGTGCCTTAGTCTCTACAGCGTAACTAAAAGAGTTACGATATCGACTTGTTAGTCCCCGGCAACAGCGCCAAAAACTTGATCGTAACTTTATGAGTCTTAAAGAATCTAGACCGCAAGTATACAGTCCTATCGCGTGTAGCTTTAAAGATTATCGAATCCCAAGGGACTAAATGTTGAACTACCGTTATCTTAGGTTACTACATAAATCTAAGGCTAATAATGTAATTAATAGGGGGTTTAGGGAATCTAATTGATTATAATCTAGTTTAGATTCAAGGGAGAATATCGGTATGTAATGGTCGGACTTGGGGGATTTAGCAACTCATTGACCTAACTCAGATTAACAAAATAGTTTTCAGTAGGAAGTATTTGTTTGAAAACCTTCTTCTCACACTCTCGTGTTTATTGATTCAGATCCTACGATCAAACCTAAGTGAGTTCTCTCGCTGTTTCAATTAGAGTGTAAAAATAGTTTTTGGAAACAAACAAAACCTAATTAACTTAAAAGCGCTCTCGCTGTATTTTAAGTTGATGCACAATTACCATTGTCCAGTTATTATCTCAAACTCTCATTTTATTGATCCTAACTTCTATCTATGTTTTACTCTCATAACAAAATAGTTAATATTTAGAACTAGTAATTGAAATCATAAAATTATTCTTTTTTTAAAAGGAACTAATCAATTGGCGTTGCTAAACCCCGTTGGCTATATGACCTTACATACCGATGAATAAATTTAGCCTAGCATATTAAACAATTCAATAACAGCGCAACAAAAATAATTACCATCTAACAATTTAAATAAACTAAACATTTCAGACAATCCTGGCATAAATAAATAAAGTACTTAAATTAAACTTGAAAATATTATGGCAGAATATTTGGCTGATATCGGATGTCTCCCACAGGTAGGTAAAGAAAATAATGCGGAAAGAAATAATGCGGGAAATATTCAGGAAAGTAACAGTAAAAACAGAGAAAAGAAAACGTGTTTAATAATGGGAATTTTAGGTCATATTTATAGGCTTGGAGACGCGCAGGGAGTTGAGATATTTTCTCCTCCGGATTTGCCTCCGTAGCGACCGCTATGGATTGAAACACTCAGTGTAACAGTCGTTACACTCCTTCTTTTGAGGAGGGACTAGCTGCAAGGTGTAACGGTCGTTACACCCCCTACTTTTGAGGAGAGGCTTGCTTGGCATGGTGTAACGGTCGTTACACTAGGGTTAGGTGACGTGTAACTGTTGTTACACCCCTTGGACCCTTGGGTGGATTGGGCCCAACGTGTATTTCTTCTTTTCGTCTTCTAAGGGTTTTACTTGTAATGCACCCAGTTTTTCCACACACCCCTCAATTGCATAATTTCTCTTTCTTTGTGTGGATTTTAAATACAATTAGCTCGACTTTTCTTGACTTTCTTCGCACATGCCTTTGCAAACATAAAATTCCTAAAAACATAGAAAATACCAGCATAATACAAATAAAGAGTAATTTAATTAATTAAAATATGGATAAAATTCATGTAAATTGATCCAAATATTCTATACATTTCCGGTTTATCAGTGTCATCATCATTCTCAAGGAATTCTCATTCATTTGGTCTCATCACTATGGACTTGGAAAATTAGGGTTTTAACCCTCATCAGTAAAAAGTCAGGGATTAGGGTTTTTGTGGCTTGAAGTTCAAGGTTGATTGCTTCAAAGTATCATAAAAAACATCATCTTATGGTCATTATATCATCTCAATTCGTGTCATGCTCAACAGATCTCATTGGTTATAGAGGATTTGATTTCATCTGAAGAAAGTCAACTATTATAAAAAGTCAAACTTTGACCTTTTTGGTCAACATTGAAGTTCAAAGTCAAAATATCATCAACATATTCAAAATCATCATACTTGATCATCTAGAATCAAGAAGATCAAGAAAAGTCAATAAAAGTCAAAGTTGGAAGATTTTCAAGTACTTAGAGAAAATTCAAGTGTTTTGTGCCTAAAAAACCTTAACTTCACAAGCAAGTTTCCTCAAGATGCAAGCTGATTCAAGGAAAAATTTTAACATGAAAGTTGTAGAGAATAAGGAATTCTACAACTTTGTCAGTATTAGATGATCCTTAAAAAGTGTTTGGATTAAGAGATATGATCCCATGAAGTTTTGTTACTTTTTATCCAACACTTAGAAATTATTTTGATCAGTTTTTTATCTAAACTTCTTGGCCAATTTCCATCAAGTTCCCAATTGATTAAGCCAAAGTGATCAACATGAAAGTTGAAGATCATGTTCTAAGCTTTCCAAAATTTCTAAGAGCATGAAAAGATCATACTTGAGCTAAGAGATTCGAAGAGACAAAGTTGACCATTTTCACTTGGATTAGAGGTCATTTCTTTGATGAACATATAGACAAATCTCATAACCTTGCTACACAATCTCACTTTTCAGGTTTATTAGCTTGTAAATCCCTCAATTATCATAATATTACACTTGCTTTATAGCTATTATCCAAGTGGTTCAAGCTTTAAACAAGACATTTTGATATTTTGAGAAGAAAGGCAAGACTTCCATTTTGATAAAGCATGCTTTTTTCAAAATGCCAATGCATTGAGCTTTGTAATGTTTACATCTAATCAAAAGCAAGCTCAAAATCATGGAGCAAACCCTCTGCACCCAACATCTTCATAATATGATTGTACTCGAGCGTTGAAATAATGGTAATTCATCCAACTTGGTTTTTCACTTTCAACCAAACCATAACACGCTATCTTGCAAATCTGGTTACTTGAGTCTTCCAAACCTCTTGCCTATAAATAGTAAGATCATTTGCAAGCCAATACACTAATTCACAAGCCTTCAAAACCTCTCATACTCTCAAAAACAAGAATTGGCCACAAAACCTCCATTTTTGAGTTTCAAAGTTCATTTCTTAGAAACTCGTTAACCTTGCAACTTTTGTTCAAACCAACCACCCATACACTTCATATACATAATATACAAGTGATCCAAACACTTGTTTCATCACTGTTACTCTATTATCATCAGCCACCATTTTCAAATTTCAACCTTTCAACTTGACTTGAGTAGATCGTTCCAGTCACTCTCAAGGCAAAGTAAGGATTTCAGTACACTCCTCAAGGTCCCAACAAGCTAAAAAAATCATCATATTGCTTTTGGAAGTACTTGAAGAAGCGTTGGACTTTCTCCAACTTGGTACATTTTTCAAACTTTGAAATATTTATTTAAGCATCATTTGCATATGCTTTCTGAAGAGAAAATGAAGATATCATATCATTGAAGCTAACCATGTCCTTAAATTTCATTTTTATTGAATGTGTGATGAGAATTTTGGAACTGAATTTTGTTAGGGTTTATTTGGTACAAGCAAAATTCGTTTCAATCTTTAATTTATAGCTTTCAAAAATTATATGGTTGGATTCCTTGTTAAAAATCAAACAAGTTTGGTGTTTAAACTTTTTGAAATGGATGAGATTTCAAGGAAGAAGATGACATTTCAAATTTTCAGAACTTGTTCTATAATATATTGAATGGGGGAATTTCATAACCAGTTGAAACAGCCACCCTAATGGTAAAATATGCGCGCCTTTTACTATAGAGACCTGGGTTCGAGCCCCAGTGGTACCCTTTTATGCATTTTCTTCGTATTAAACTTCATTTTTTTACTTATTTTCAACTAATTCTTTTTGCACTCAAATTAATGTTTTTAAGCTGATTTTTTGCACACAACTAGTTTAGCACATCTATTTTATGAATTTAAAAAAATATCAGAAAAATATTTTTATTTCATTATTTTCCAATTAAATCAAATTCATCACTTTTTAGGGTTTTTAAAGGGACTTTTGTTGATCCTTTGATCAATTTCTCAACCTTGCT
The DNA here is from genome assembly GCA_948472305.1 of Vicia faba. Lineage (NCBI taxonomy): Eukaryota > Viridiplantae > Streptophyta > Magnoliopsida > Fabales > Fabaceae > Vicia > Vicia faba. The sequence continues at coordinate 482,241,736 of OX451740.1, read as the reverse complement.
AACAAAGCTAGAGTTTACCATGATAGGACTTGGTTCTTACAAGATATATTGACACTTGAGTAGGCATTTCATAATAGGTTGAGCATTTTTAGAACTTTTCTCATCCAATATCATATAAAATCATGAAACATGTTCAAAATCAAAAATTATGCTCCATGACTTTCAAATATGATTGTGATGCATACACTTGTTTCAAACATCCAATTAATCTATGTTTTCACAAGATTGCTTTTATTTTGAACATATTTCCTTCATAAAATCTTTTAAGAAAAGCATAAATCATAAAACATCAAAAAAATGCTTTCAACTTCTATTCTTTTGTCATAACTTTTACCAAATAAACCCATGGATTCTCATCCACTTGTGTGATCATTGCTTGTTGAATAAAATGTGCCCTTAGGATTACTTGGTTCATCTTAAATCCTTGATGAAATTTGACCCACGATAGACAATAAGATTTCAAATCCAAGCATGGCAACTTTAGGATGGAAATTTCCCCTCAATCCAAACCCTAAGTCCATCATTGCATGATAACACTAGGTTAGATTTCCCACAATCTCAACTATAGGATTAATATTTGTATGACAACTTTAAGATCAATAAGTCTCCCCATTAAACTTTTATTTTCTTTTTGCATTGCACCATTAAGACTAAAATCTTTCTCAATCAAAAAACCTCAAAATACTTAACAACATTCAAAACCCTTTCAAAAATAAAGGTATGAAGGTGATGGGTGTCTCCTTGGATGAGGGTCCACTTACTACCTTCCTCCTAACAAAAACACAAACCAAATCCAAATCATTTTTTCCTTAGGGATTTTTCACTTTAAAACATTTTCAAAAAGGATATCTTAAGTATATTCTACACAAAACAATGATGTGTAGTGTCCAATGATTGAGTGGCAACATTAACTGTTAAAATGTGAATTTAACATCATCCATAAAAAATACACAACAAACAAAACATTTTTAAGAAGAACTACGGTGTTCTGATTCCCATGTGGATACATAGGCATGGAGTTTCAATGCTCACGAGAACGCATTAATAAAAACCTTTTCTTTTTTCCCAATGAATTTATGCATACATTTCCCTTTAGCAAGATAAACTTTAGATAAGCACACCCATTGAAATGAATAACAAGAGTGGATCACGTGGAGTACCACAAACGTGAGGGGTGCTAATACCTTTCCATTGCGTAATTGACTCCCTTACCTGAGATTTGGTTGCGAGACCACGTTCTTTTCCCGATACCGAAGGTTTTCTCTATATTTTCCTTTCCTATTCTTTTGGATGAATAAGGTTAGGTGGCGACTCTTTTTGTTCCATCCGAAGTTATTTCGTCTTATTTTTCGAGTAAATTCAAGCAGCAGTAACAACTGGAGTAATAGATATTTGTGTTGACAGAACTTCAGAAATGATAATCATCTGTTGCGGTTGAGTAACATGAGGAGAAGGAAGAGGAAGAGGAGGTGGTGGATGATTCTGAGCAGCCACCGGTAATTCCACCAAAGCAGTAAGGTTGGCCATTCTAGCTCTAAAAGAAGTCACTTCCTCATGAAGCTCGTGATTCTCTTGTTCAAGGCTCTCCATCTTCTTCCTAGAATTAGCCCAAATGTTGTAGCAATGAGATAACTTGTTGACTGAACGAGGCAGAGAAACAAGTAAGACACCTGAGAAGAAACAAGAATGCAAAAAAATATGTGTGGAATGATGCATGATATGTGATGCACATGATTTATTTTATCTTAGTTTTTTCAAGGAACTTAACAAATTGAAAACAATTGCAAATATCAAAGAAACATCATATTTTAAAATACTAAATAATCTCATTTCATTAATAGCTTTGGAAGGGATTACAACTTTTAGCACAAGTTTCAATAATCCTAAATACAAGAGAATAAAATAGAATCTACAACCCCTAAGGAGCCAAGGCTGGAGAAGATCTCTCCACACATTGACGCTTTCATTTGAGTATCTCTATCTAATCCTTCAACTGCTTGTTCTCTTTTGCATACTTGTTAGCGACTTTTTTCCGTCCACAAGAATTGGGAAATAGGTGAGAGTGCTCTTGCTCATTGATACCTAGCTGAATGCTAGAGGAAAATAAATCCTCTTGCTTCTCCATCATCTCCATAGCATGCCTCTCAAGAATCTCAATCAAATCATCCTTCTCCTTCAATTTCGTTGAGTATGCTACCTCCAAAGTCTGGTACTTATTCTTTCATGCTTCCTTCTCTTGTTGCATCCTGGCCAAGGCAAGTTGAAGTTGTTCCACATCATCTAAGAGAGGAAGAGTAGTCATCATAAACATGTCAGCTAAAGGTTCTTCGCGAGGATAAGGCATCTTCAAATGAGTTTCCCTTGCTTGTACCCACCGAAGATAAGGCTCTAAGGAAACATATCCTCTTTGTCTTAAATCCTTTCTTCCTTTTCTATGAATATGGCGCCAAGCTTTTTCAATCGCTTCCTTAGCCTCTTAGTGATCTTCTCATTCTTTGAGAAAGAAACCACTCAGATAAATGTTACTTGGTTTATCTCTCATCAGATATCCAAGTTGGAAACATGCAAGAACAGGGTTGTAGTTAGTTCCTCCCTTTGTACCAAGAAGAGTTACATTAGAAAAAACACCACAGCTATCGATAATCTCCATACCATAGTAATCTTGATGATACCAATCAATGTCGGAATGAGTGATAGCCGTAATCTTCGGTTCTCAATGAGGTTTCTTCTTGAGATTCCAAAAAGCGGCAGACTGAGGCAAGTGAGAAACAAACCCCTGGTATAACAACAGTGTGCAACAGACGATCATCCCCTCTTGGTAGAAATTCTGAAGATGGATGGAATAATAGGAATCTCCTAGTAGCATAGGGACTGGATTCCCAATAAGAAAGATCCTAATGGCATTAACATCAATAAATTTGTCGATGTTAGGAAATAATAATAAACCATAGGTAAGCAAAGTGAAGATAGTCTCAAATGCAAATGTACTCTTCATCTTAGCAAAGTAATGATCTTTCTCTAATAAAAACTGAGCAGGTAAACCTCTAATTCCTCCTTTGGTAGTCATGTTATCCTCGATCTCAAACTTCTTTAGGTGAGTAACTGCTGCAATCTCATTAGACTTGGGCTCTCCTTCCAACCAAATGAGGGAACATGATCGGTAATAGGTAGACCAAGTAAATAAGAATACTCTTCTAGTGTAGGCATAAGCTGATAATCAGGAAAAGTGAAACATCGATATAACAGATCATAGAACCGGACCAATGTAGAAAGAATAGCATCCTTCATCTTGAGCTTCATAAGAGGCACGATGGCTCCATACTTCTTCCATAAATTTGTAGGACTTTCAATCTCAGAAATCAAACTCCTCATTTCCTCTATCTTAGGATCCTTGAAATTGTACTTTCGAGTCTTTCTCCTTTCAAAATACATGGTCAAAAGAGTACCTAAGATATTTGCAAAGATCAACCTTAAGTTCATTGTAAAACTGTTTAAAGAATGCTCATGGGTGCATGAATGCATGATGATGCAAAAATCACATACAAGATCACAAACATAGGGGTTCATAGGTTTGAAGTCACGAGGATGAAGTCAAAGGTACTACCCACAAGGTAAGGACTACTGGTTTATCACCTTCCCAACAAGGTTCTAAGGAAACCCCAGACTCTACATTTCTCCTTCGGATATTACCAATGTCCTGATTTGCTCGGTAATTAGCAATATTCTTAAGAGAAACACGTCTGAGCGCAGCATCCGCGTAACAACTACTTCCAGATTTCTCCGTCATAGTCTATGCACTACATCTAAAAGGCCAAGATGGGTTAAGGGTTCTACGGTTTCTTAGCTTTGTTGGATCCCAGGTCGAAAGCAACAATGTCTTCTCGATTGCTCGGTAAACAAATACTACAATAAAAGGGGCCCCCACTGAGCAGGGGATCTCATGTCTCCTTTTTTCAGGATTACTCCCTCAAAGTTAACATGACTATACCACCCATCCTATCTTAAGTTTTCCCAAGCCCGGGTATATGACTTATAAGAGATCACCAAGCACCCTGAAAACTAGAAAAATCCAAACATACATGCATATATACAACAAATAATAGCATATACACAGATAAACAAAGATAGCACATACACTGACCTGGTTGTTGAGAATAAGCAATCAATGGTCCGATATAGTAAATGGGAGGAGGAGGACCATCTTAAATAGCTTTTACCACTATAGTTATAAGTTTAAGAAACGTATTCACCACGATTTCCTTCACCAGCGAAATATGCTCACACATATATCATTGTGATCGGTGGAAATAGAACTGACTGTTTTAAAATGCTGGTTCGCGAAATGTCGCGGTAAGCAAGAGTCGCCACCGTCTTTTATTTTCTCCAACAAGGAAAGGACAAAAGCACAGCAAAATTCCTTTTCGAGATGTTTCTCGGTTCGGGAGGTAGATTATAGAAAGGGAAGGTGTTAGCACCCTTTCTATCCGTGGTTATCCACGGGCTCTTACTTGCTCACTATGTTTTCAAAAAGTTTTGCTTTTCTTGTGTTTGTGGGTTTTGAAAAAAAGTCTTGTTTTGAAAACTTCGATTTAACTCTTGTATCAGTCCTCAAGAGTGTATGAAGTGTTTTGTTTGAAAACTTTTGTCAGAAAAGTGTAAGTGCGAAAAGTTGTTTGTTTTGAAAGAGCAAGTACCTTAGAACCTCTACCTACTCAAAAGAAATTAAGCTGTGTAAATGTCCTTTAGACAGTACTATCCCACTATTGAGAAGTAGGTAGCACCGTCGTTGGAGTTATTCGGGTCAATTCGATTATAGGGACATGTGTGGTCACCAAAGCAATAGTAGGACGCCTTAGCGATAACCCTAATGTCCTGGATCCTTTTTTATCCGAGGCAACCGTTTCAAGGCAACTGGATCTTTTAGACAGGAGGGCGACCTCTAAAACACCCTATACTCAATGACCACGTCGAGGCAACCAAGTGAGGCGTACCGTAGGAGTGGCATGTGCGAATGTGTCAGGATTCAATTAGATTATCTTTGCACATGTTATGGTGAGCTACGAGTTGATTTTATTTTGAGAACAAGTCTTGTCATGCATAGCAGTTAATAATTATGCAGAAAGTAAATCTACGCTATTACAAGGCGTCGGGTATTTACATCGCCAAAAACAACCCTTGAAAAGTAAATTGCGAGAAATTAAAGGAAAGCGATAAAAAGGTCCTAATTCTCTATTACATCCTCGGAGCAATTACATAAATATGATCAAAAGTAATATGCGCGAAAAGAAATTAAATCGGATACACCCTTAGGGTTTTGACCCTTTTTGAGAAAAGAATGAATTTTGGTCCTTTTTGCATTTAATTAAATCTAATTCTAATTAATTAAATAAAAGAAATATTTTTTTTAAGTTTTTTATGTTTTAATGAAATAAAAGAAAAGAAATTAAAATTGTCAATAAAACCCTAATTCTAATTTATTTTATTTATTGTGAAAAAAGTCCAAAGTTAACCTAATTAACTAAATTAATTACATTAGAATTTATTTACAAAAATAGCTAATTAAAGGTGAAATTAATAATGATAATAATAATAAAAATATTTACATTTTTTAGTTTTCTGAATTTATTATGAAAATAATAATTATGTTAATTAATTAATAATAATAATAATAATTAGTAAACTAATTAAAAGAAAATATAAAAGAGAAAGAAAATAAGAAAATAATAAACGAGGGGGGTGTTGGCCCATCTTTGGAGGTGAAGAAGCAATTGGAAGCCCAATAACAATCCCAGTCCATTGACTTTTTGAGATCCTCCACGCGTGCTTTGACTAAGGAGTACCATGGTCATTCAATTCTGACCACTGGATTTGTGCCTGGAGCCACATGGCGCTTGGATGTCTGGGGGTACATGGTGTTTATCCTTTGGAAGCCTGCATATGATCATGTTAAACAAAATAATATAAGCGTTCTGGGGGACCTGGGATTCGAACCCAGGTCCCAATGATTCCATGCCAGCACGTCCTCCACTATACCATGTGCACGCGTTTATTAGTATAATGATAAGTAAATGTAATATATGCAAACAGATTAATAGGCTGAAAATATAAAAAAACGCGCGCTCTTTTGAACTGGCTAATCATGTGCTAAGACGTCTTCATCTTCCTCCTTCGTACCTGTAAAAACATGTTAGATAGCGGGGGTTTTTAACCCCCACAAAATAGGATGACCAAAAATAGCGAATAGAGCTACAAGTAACATAAATATTTCACGAATAGTCCAGTGTGTTCGTCTGGTTCTCACGAGTTCAGTCATGGGTCTCTCAAGGCTTAATTTTTCCTATATTACAAAGCCCCAATTTGAAAGCTTATGAACCCTAGAATTCATCAATGGCATCTTTTGATTCTGTGCGTTATAATCCAATTAAACTATGCCAATAGCTTCACATGGATCCAAGCAATGCAAAACAAACAAAAAATCACGTTAATGATGCATGAATTAAGCTATTCGATTTTCAAAATAACAAGCAAACAGTGGTTCTGTTCTTGATGGTTCTTTGAGCTTCAACGCTTGGTTTTGATTCCTACACGTTCCTGGAAACCCCTGCAATAGATTAGAATCAATAAAAGCCTTTGAATCGTGCTAGAATATGGAAATCAGTTTTCAAGTTTTCTTGAATTTTCTCAATATGGTTATGGCTTTCTTGCAGCAGCTTTTACGTATGCATGAATATGGTTGGCTTGTGTACTTATAGGAGACTGAAATTAGGTTAAAATCTTGCACAAAAAATCCATGGAATGATGATTCAATATTTGATTGGAAATCACATCTTTTTGAATCTTTTTGATTGTAGAAAGTTGCCAAATTGGGAGATACTTGCATCCTTGATTGGTACACGAAATTGCCAGCCTTTTTAGGTCATTCTTGCTTCACAAAAAGATTGAAAAATCAAATCTTTGTATTTCCTACAATTTAAATTAATTAAATGAATTAAAATTGATTAAAAATCCAATTAATTAATAAAAAATAAGAAAATAATTCAATTAAGCTTGATGGGTCGTGCATAGGCCTTGGATAAAGTTTCAAGAAGAAATTTGAGGCCCATTAGCAAAAATAAGGTGTTTTGAGCAAAGTTGACTTTTGTAAATTCATAAAAATTTCCCAACTTCTCCAATGCATATATTGCTCAATTTTGATCATATGAACATGTTCTTGGACATTTTGGAAAGGTCTTGAAGTCCTCTAACCAATGCCTTTGGTCCCACGTCATTTGGATTTACCAATCTCAAGTTATGGCCTTTGACTTAAAGTGCATTTTTGTTGACTTTTGAAAAGGACCTATAATGTAGAAATTGATAACTTTTTGTGAGAGCATTTCTTGGACTTGGAATGTGAAGATGAATTGTAGGAAATGTCATCCCCTTCAAAATGAGCATTGGATGGGATTTTTCTGATGAACCGTGAAAAAGTTATGCCTTGGTCAAGATACAGTTGACTTTTCTACTGTCCAAAAATAGTAACTTCTTGCACCTTGATGATTTTTGAGCCATGCTTGTGGAATCATGATCAAGACTTGATCAAATGATGATTGTGGACTCAAAATAAGATGTTAACCAAAAATTCTGATTTTTGACTGCAAAATGACCATTTGCCCCTATAGTTGACTGTGGATCAAATGGAGCTTTTGACTGTGGAATTTGGCACTGTGAATCTTGAGACTTGACATGTAGATGCTTGACAATGTATATAGGCCTGTGGGACTTGACTGAACCATTGAAAACCCCAAATTCATTGAAGGAACCAAAACCCTAATTTTGACTGGCTTATGAGGCATTTGGATTGTGCAACCCTTGAGAAATCTTGAATCATTTGAAGATGATTCTTGAAAAATCTTGAAGAATATGGGAGGGAAAATTTTTGGGTACAACAGTTGCCCCTGTTCAATCTTCTTAAACCTGAGGATGTAGATTGGCTTGCGTGCCTTTCGTGATCCGAAGGTGGAAGATGATTGAACACTAAAGTGCCCAGAAATTTACACTCGCATGGTGTAGTATCAGCAATGTGATGTCGGGAATGGGCTTATAGATGCCATTTGGAGAGATGATGGAATCTTGTCAGGGATGGGCTTATAGATGCCATCTGGGAATGTAATGGGTAGTTGTGGAGATGGGCTTAAAGATGCCATCTGGAGATTGTTTGTTGAATTATAACTTGGTAGGTTGAGAGAAGGAACCTGTGTAGGGTTGCTTCATGATTGTCAAGTAGATAGCTGTCTTGTCTGGTTTCAAGTATTAATCTACAATCAGTCGCTCACAGATATTTCCTAGCTAGGTACAGGTGTTGATCTAGAACTTAAAAAAGTTGGTCGAGATAGCTTTCCTGGCTGGATACAGGTGTAGATCTCCGACCTGAGAAAGAAAGATGGTTTCCTGGCTAGATACAGGTATTGATCTTCAATCTCTTCATGTAGATAACTTTCCTGGCTAGATACAGGTATAGATCTACAATCAATCGCTCACAGATACTCCCTGGCTAGATACAGGTATTGATCCGGAACTTAAAAAAAGGTTGATGGTAGGTAGTTTTGTCTTCGTTGACAGGTTGTCTCTATTGACTGGATTTGCCTCAGAAAAATCTTTAGGAATCGATTTAACTGACTTTGTCTCCATTGACTGGCTTTACGTCAGAAAAATCTTTAGGAATCGATTTAATTGACTTTGTCTCCATTGACTGGCTTCAGAAAAATCTTTAGGAATCGATCTAACTGGACCAGAGGAGGATTTTTTGATAATGATGTGATGAAGGAATCTGAGACAATTGCTACTCCAAATAGATGATGAAGGAATCTGGGACGATTACTACCTCAGCAGGATGATGAAGAAATCTTGGACGATTACTACCTCAGCAGGATGATGAAGGAATCTTGGAATGTCTTCAACTGGATCGGCATCAGAAAAATCTTTAGGAATCGACTTAACTGGACCAGAGAAGGCCTTTGACTGGATCGGCACCAGAAAAATCTTTAGGAATCGACTTAACTGGACCAGGCAAGGTCTTGGAATATCTTCAACTGGATCGGCATCAGGAAAATCTTTAGGAGTCGACTTAACTGGACCAGAGAAGGCCTTTGACTGGATCGGCATCAGAAAAATCTTTAGGAATCGATTTAACTGGACCAGGCAAGGTCTTGGAATCTTCAACTGGATCGGCATCAGGAAAATCTTTAGGAATCGATTTAACTGGACCAGAGAAGGCCTTTGACTGGATCGGCATCAGAAAAATCTTTAGGAATCGATTTAACTGGACCAGGAAAGGTCTTGGAATATCTTCAACTGGATCGGCATCAGGAAAATCTTTAGGAATCAATTTAACTAGACCAGAGAAGGCCTTTGACATAGTTGAGAACTTAACTGGATCTTTCCTGAAAGGTAAAGGTCAGTCATATGCAATGCATGAGATGGATCAAGCAATGATGTTCTCAACATAAATGAGATTGTATGATATGATGCGTATATGCATGTATCGTGATGTATGGAAATGTAATGCTTTAGCTGGGGAAAATAAATCCCAGAGCTGCTGGAGAATAATGTTGAATTCTTCGTTTCCGCTGAGGATGATGAACGAAGATGATTGGGTGAATAATCTGGTAGGAGAAGATGACTCTGTTGGGGAAATAAACCTGGCGAGGATTACTCTGCGGGGAATTACTCTGTGGGGAAGAGATGCTTTGTTAAGATTTTAACGATAACTCTGCTGGGGATTCCGTTGATAAGTTTTGTTGGGGATAGAAGATGAACCCCGCTGGAGGATAGGAAGAACTTCGCTGAGGACGATCTTTCCGTTGCAATTTGCTGAGGATAACCCAGTTAGACTCTGGTGGGGGATAACCTTCTGAATATGGCTGGGGAAATGAATTTGTACTCTGCAGGGGACAAGCTTCCAGAATCTACTGGGGAGGTGATTCAATTCTCCTGGGGAAACTTTTGAGGAAATGGCTCCACTGGGGTATCTGTATTCCGCCGGGGGACAATCTTATATTTCTGTCGAGGGATGTTAAGATTGTCGGGGATGCTTGCTGAGGAATATCTTTATACTCTGCTAGGTAATATTAAGATCTTCTGGGGATACCCAACTTTTTCAAGACTGATGATAGGCCAACTCTACTCGGGGGAGAGTGTTGCTGACTTGCTGGGGATACTGTGCCTTTTTTAAGGCTGATGGGAGACCAACTCTGCTTGGAGAGAGTATTGCTGACTTGCGTCTTACTCTGCGGGGAGTGAAAGTATCTTGCTCATATTCTTCAGCTGAACTTACCTTGGTGCCTTGGTGGACAAAGCAGTTTGTACAGTTCGGACAACTCTTACTGCCCCAGTTTCTGCGGGAGAAGGTACCTGTGGAGGTGCTTGATAACTGTCGGTTGACAAATCTTCTTATGGTAGGCAAGTGACGAGATGTCGGGACATAGTCGTACGCTTTGATCCCTAACTTTTGCCTGGACCGCCCTTTCGGGTTTTCAGTCCACCGGGATACCCATTTTCGCCCAAGCCGCCTTTTCAGGTTTTCGACTTGCCGGGTGTACAAATTTTTTCATTTTCATCCCTTATTTTGCCCGAACCCTTTTGGTTCACCGGGAAGCCCTTATTTTTGCCTAGGCCAGTCGACCTAGCGGGTCTTTGATTATGCGTAGTATTTTTTCGACTATGTCCATGCTCTCAGAGTGCCGGGAGTTGTCACTGTCAGTAGTGTTGTGTCGCCATACTACCAGAAGATGTTTGATCGTACCAGATTTGTCGCTGGAATTCATGCCCAATGCCCCAAGTGACTCAGACAGAGATTTTCCCCTGGCTACTTGGCACCTTGAGAGATTCCTTGAATCTTGACTGGACTGCCCCAGATAACGGACCATGATCATGTCTGCCCCTTGGTTGGAAGTGTTTTTCCACTTGAGATGATCCTTGAGAAGATTTTTGCTCACTAGATATTCGTCGTGCGAATTTCTCTGCTGTTTGAACAAATAGTCATATGCAAACAATGTTATTTTAAGAATGCAAAGCTTATGTCTGTCTTGAAGTTTTTGAAAATGCATTTTTCAGTAAAACAAGTGATTTTTGTAAAATGTGATGTCAACTCAGGATTTTACAGCGAGCCCTACAGGAGTCAGGATACCTTTTGTAACAGTATGCTTTCGAACTAACCCATGCTTCAGCTAGGACTTTTAAGGGTTATAACGTGGCCTGGTTCACGGTTTAAGAAACAAAGGATAAAGGCTCAAAATTTATTTGTACCCACCCGTTCTTCGTGATGTTCTTCAATCCTAAACTCAGCTAATCGTGCATTAGATCTTGTTTGAGTCTTTGCTCTGATATTTCGGTGATGGTTCGGATATTGACAGTTTATTTTGAATAGGCAGTCATTTCTTTTTCTTTTTTTTTTGTTGAGGGTTTGCGTGACCTCTTTCTTTTTTATTTCGTTATCTCTGTTTTTTTTCCTGAACTGTTTCTTTTATGATTACAGTCAGCGGGATGCCCCAGTTTTATAAGTCTCCTTCATAGGTTTTGACTTATTGGGCTTTTATTTCTGAGAGATAATGACTGCCTGTCGTTATGACTATTCGGAACCATCACGGTCTTTTGTTTCGGAAGGACTCCTTTGATGCTATTCGTTGTGCACCTAGATCAACTGAGAGAACTACCCTGCCCCAGGTTATGATTAAGGGTTTTAATTTTTGAAAAGAAAAACTCCGACTTCTTTGGCTCAAAGGGGTTGACGAGGGATTATCTTCCTAATAACTCCACTGTTTAGGATTTGAAACAATGCCTGTACTTCATCAGCGGGGTCTGTTCAAAAGCATACTGTAAAGATCGTGGTATTGTTTTCGTCATCCTCCCTCAAAAGGCTTAGAATTTTTAATCGAGAGTTAAACATCACAAAATGAAAGCAATTTTAAACATAGTGAACACAATTACTTCAAAACAGACACGTGTAATGCATTAATGAAATAAAAGAGTTTGACATGATAATTGTTTGAATAAGCAAAGAAAAATACAACTTCAGAATTCAAATGAACAAAAATATCTCAATCCTAGCCATGTTTTGGCAAGGGAGCAGTGATCACATTGGGATTCTCGGGCGCCTCGAACTCGATTTCCTTTGCTTCGATCAAGTCTTGGACCTTGTTTTTCATACTCCAACAATCATCTGTATCATGCCCCGGGCTCTCAGAGTGATAAGCGCAGCGGGAATTGGGGTTATACTTTGGTGACGTTGTATTTTGATTCTTTGGAGCTTCTTTTAGAGTCACCAGATTGGTCTTCAGCAACTGTGGCAACATCTGGGACAAGGTCATGCTGAGCCGAGTGAACTGCCTTCTCTCACCCCTTTGTTGGTTATGATGCTGAGGAGTAACGACAGGTTTTGAAATAACCACCGCGTTGACAGCTTGGCGGCGTTCCGGTCTATTCTGTCTCTTTGAACCATAAACAACACTGGATTCCTTCTGGAATGGTTTTTTCTCAGTGTTCGAGGAGTCACCCTTCTGTATCTTCCCAGACTTGATACCAGCTTCTATCCTCTCACCAGTTAAGATAAGGTCTATAAACCCGGCAGAAGAATTTCCAATCAAATGGTTGAAGAACGGACCAGACAGGGTCCCCAAGAACATATCCACAAGTTCACGGTCAGTTAGAGGTGGCTGCACCATTGGCTGATCGGGAGCTTGTTGACTTGTTTCTGGGGACCCTGTCTGGTCCATTTTTCAACCACTTGATTGGAAGCTCTTCATCTGGTTTTACAGATCTTATTTTGACTGGTGAGAGGATTGAAGCCGTTATTAAGGCTGGGAAGATACAGAAGGGTGCCTCATCGAGCACCGAGAAGAAGCCATTTAAGAAAGAGTCAAGTGTTGTCTACAGTTCGAGAAGACAGAGTAGACCTGAACACCGCCAAGATCTCAATGCGGTTGTTATTTCAAAACCTGCTGGTGCTCCTCAGTACAATAATCAACAAAAGGACGAGAGACCTAAGAGGAAATTCACTCGTCTCAGCATGACCTTATCTCAGATTCTGCCACAGTTGCTGAAGAGTAATCTGGTGACTCTAAGGGAACCCCCAAAGAATTAAAATACAACATCACCAAGGTATAACCCTAACGCCCGCTGTTCTTTTCACTTTGATAGCCCAGGGCACAATACAGATGATTGTTGGAGTCTGAAAAGTAAGATACAAGACTTAATTGATGCAAAGGAGATTGAGTTCGAGGCGCCCAAAAGGCCTAATGTTGTGACTGCTCCCATGCCCAAACATGGGGTGAATGCTGTAGAGGAAGACTTGTTTGTAGTTTATGTGGACGACATTGTTACCCCTCTGATGACTGTCAAGAAGAACCTGTTGCTAGCCGGTTTATTTCTGGGTTGTGACGAAGGTTGCCATATGTGTTCTGTTTTACCTACCGGTTGCCCATTCCTGAAGTCAGGTATCCAAAACCTGATGGATAGTAAGGAGATCCTGTTTGAGAAGATTGTTGTTCCTTCCATTCCTACTGAAGAAGTCGCCATCATTACCATTTTCGACAATTCTTCCAAGGCTCCCTCGAGGAAGCCTGTTAGAATTACATCTGTTCCGAAAATCACACCTGTGATCATCACTGTTTCGGGGCCCATCCCATATACCTCCGATAAAGCTGTCCCTTGGCACTATGGGGATGATGTTTATTTTCATGGAGTTAAGCAAGAGTTGGATGCTGATACCGGCGTCAGCAACATTACTGGACCTGCTAAAGTCACCCGCAGCAGAAGACTTTTCTCACCTGATATTACTCCACCAACAGCCCGAAGACCTGTTGTCATTACCCCTGCAAGTGTACCTACTGCCATTCTTGATCAAGTCCCTATTCTCACCCCTGTCGCCGAGTCATCTGACGCTCGGGGCAAAGGGATCACCACTGATGTGCCTGCCCAGACGGAGGCACTGAAGACAATTACTGTTGAAGCTTCCAAACAGAAGATGGAAGAGATTCTGAAGATTATCAAGAAGAGTGATTATAATGTAGTTGAGCAGCTGGGGCAAACCCCATCCAAGATTTCTATGTTGTCACTGTTGTTGTGTTCAGAGGCCCATGCTAAGGCTCTTATTACCTTCCTGAAGACTGCCCACGTGCCACAAGAGACGCCAGCTGATCAGTTTACAGATTGCGTGGCCAATTTAACTGCTGATAATGGATTGGGTTTCTCAGACGCTGACTTGACGGCTAAAGGGAAAAATCATAACGATGCCCTGCATGTCTCCATTGAATGCAGTGGCACTACTCTTGCACATGTATTGGTTGATACTGGTTCCTCATTGAACGTCTTGCCCAAAAAAGCTCTAGACCGGTTGGATTGCGAAAGGTTAGAGCTAAAACCAAGTAACATCGTTGTCAGGGCCTTTGATGGGTCTAAAAGTATGGTGCACGGTGAAGTTGATATTCCAATTAAAGTTGGTTCTCAGGTCTTCAATTCTACGTTTTATGTGATGGACATTCGGCCATCCTACTCTTGTTTGCTGGGTCGTCCATGGATCCATAAAGCCGGGGCCGTAACCTCAACGCTTCACCAGAAGCTGAAGTACCCGGTCAAAGGGAATATTGTGACAGTACAAGGGGAGGAAGAGTACATGGTCAGCCACCTCAACTCGTTCAGATACGTAGAGATGGATGGGGAGTTCATTGAGACCCCATTTCAGCACTTTTAAGAGGTTCCCCAGACGCTGGCATCAGCTGAGACTGTGGTTGAGGATTCTCCTATGAAGATGGCTTCCTTAAAAGATGCCCGGGCCGTTATTGAGAAGGGTGAGTGTGCAAATTGGGGCCGACTTCCTGATTTTACACAGAAGACTAACAAGTTTGGTTTAGGTTTCACTGCAGAAGCTCAAAGGGCTGTTTGAAGTGCAAGGATCGGAAGACCTCATGTGTTCATCAGCAACTCGGGAGTGAATGCCATTGAAGATGATGTGGAAGAGTCTGAATTCGACAGCTGGATCTATCCTACGACCAATGGTGGACCAAGCAACTGGACAGCAAAGGACTTCATCCCTATTACTTTTGTTACCCAGTAATGAAACTTTTGTTTTGAATTTGTAATAGACAATGTTTGGAAACTTTATGGCCCGGTGTCTTACCCGGGGCACTGTGGCTTCATTTGTGAGGGCTTTTGTGTGTCATTTTCATATATCATTAATAAAAGCATTGGACATTTTTGCATTTCAAATCTTGTGCTCCTTGTTTTTCTTTATTATATATTGCAAAATGGCTATTTTACACACACTCACATATACAGGTCCACATCTACCCTGGATCCTACTGGTAACGACTCTGCTACTGCCAGTTATGACTTCGAAAATCCAATCAACTTAGCCGGAGACGAAGGCAAAGATGATTGCGAAGTGCCTGGTGAACTTGCAAGACTGCTACTCTAGGAAGAAAGGGTTATTTAGCCACATGAAGAGCCGGTGGAATTAGTGAATCTGGGTACTGAGACAGACAAGAAGGAAGTCAGGGTTGGTGCCAATCTGGAGCCTAGTATGAAACAACGGTTGATTCAGATGTTGCGTGACTATGTTGAGATCTTTGCTTGGTATTACAAAGATATGCCTGGGTTGGATACTGATATTGTGGTTCATCGCCTGCCCACCAAGGAAGACTGTCCCCCAGTGAAACAGAAAGTTCGCCGCATGCGCCCAGAGATGTATGAGAAAATCAAGGCTGAGGTTATGAAACAGTTTGACGCCGGTTTTCTAGCAGTTACTTCTTACCCTCAGTGGGTGGCTAATGTGGTTCCAGTGCCGAAGAAAGACGGTAAGGTCCGAATGTGTGTTGACTACAGGGATTTGAACAGGGCGAGCCCTAAGGATGACTTCCCTCTACCTCATATTGATGTTCTGGTTGACAACACCGCTCAGCATAAGGTATTCTCCTTTATGGATGGCTTCTCTGGTTATAACCAGATTAAAATGGCTCCCAAAGACATGGAGAAGACCACCTTTGTTACTCAGTGGGGCACCTTTTGCTACAAGGTCATGCCTTTTGGACTGAAGAATGCTGGGGCAACATATCAGCGTGCCATGGTTGCTTTGTTTCATGACATGATCCATCATGAGATTGAAGTATACGTCAAAGATATGATTGCAAGGTCCCAGACTGAGGAAGAACACCTTGACCATTTGCAGAAGCTGTTTGACAGACTGAAGTTGTACAAACTGAGGTTAAACCCGAACAAGTGCACCTTCGAGGTGAGATCTGGTAAGCTACTAGGTTTCATCGTGAGCGACAAAGGTATTCAAGTTGACCCTACCAAAGTGAAATCCATACAAGAGATGCCAGCTCCCAGAACATAGAAAGAGGTCAGAGGCTTTCTGGGACGACTGAACTAAATTTCCCGTTTCATCTCGCACCTAACTGCTACTTGTGAGCCAATCTTCAAGCTACTGAAGAAAGATCAAGTAGTACGTTGGAATGATGAATGCCAGGCCGCCTTTGAAAGGGTCAAAGAGTATCTCTAAGAGCCAACTATTCTGATGCCACCAGTTGAAGGGAGACCTTTGATCTTATACTTGACAGTGCTCGATAACTCAATGGGGTGTGTGCTGGGTCAACATGACGAGTCTGGCCGAAAAGAGCATGATATTTATTACCTTAGCAAAAATTTTACCGACTGTGAGACCCGATACTCATTGCTCGAGAAAACTTGCTGCGCTTTGGCATGGGCTGCTCGCCGGCTGAGACAGTATATGTTGACTCACACCACTTTGTTGATATCAAAGATGGATCCAATCAAGTATATCTTCGAAAATCCTGCCTTGTCCGGAAGAATAGCAAGATGGCAGATGATCTTGACTGAGTATGACATCCAGTACACAACTCAAAAAGCAATCAAGGGAAGTGTATTGGCAGACCATTTGTCACATCAGGAAGTGGATGATTACCAGTCTATGAATTTTGAATTTCCGGACGAGAATATCATGTTGATAACTGATTGTGAGACACCTGGACCGGATGAAGGACCTGAGGAAGGATCCCGATGGTCTATGTACTTTGATGAAGCTTCGAACGTTTTGGGTAATGGCATTGGCGCCGTGATCATATATCCTAAAGGCTCTCACACTCCGTTCATCGCCCGACTATGTTTCAACTTCACCAACAACATGGCGGAGTATGAAGCATGCATTATGGGTCTTCGAGCAGCAATTGACCTGAGGATTAAGTTTCTGAGTGTCTTCGGAGATTCCACCCTCGTGATCAGTTAGATGAAAGGCGAGTGGGATACGAAACACCCAAATCTTATTCCTTACAAGGAGTATATGTTGACGTTGCTTCCCCATTTCGAGGAGATAACCTTTGAACACTTCCCTAGAGAGGAGAATCAGTTGGCGGACGCGCTGGCTACAATGTCTTCTATGTTCAAAGTCAATTGGGACAACGAGGCTCCCCGGATCATTATTGAAAGATTGGATGAACCTGCACATTGCTGTGACCTTGAGACTGAAGAGGTAACAGAAAAGCCCTGGTTTCACGAAGTAAAAAGGTACCTTGAAACTCAGGAATACCCCGAGGGTGCATCTGTTAATGATAAGAAGTTTCTGAGGAGGTTTGCGGCGAAGTTCTTTATCAGCAATGACATTCTTTACAAGCGTAACCATGATTCAACCTTGCTGCGTTGTGTAGATAAGATTAAAGCGGAAAGGATCATGGTAGAGTTTCATGAAGGTACCTTCGGAACTCATTCCAGTGGACATACCATGGCAAAGAAAATCCTTCGGACAAGATATTACTGGTCCACAATGGAAGCCGACTGTTATCAGCATTCTCGAACAAGTCACAAGTGCCAGGTCTATGCTGATAAGGTGCACATACCTCCAGTTCCTCTGAACTTCTTGACGGCACCTTGGCCTTTTGCATAGTGGGGCATTGATATGATCGGTGAGATCAGACCTACAGCATCCAACCGACATTGTTTCATCCTGGTAGCTATTGATTACTTTACAAAATGGGTTGAAGCAGCTTCCTTTACTACCGTAACCAAGAATGTCGTGGCACGGTTCATTTGGCACAATCTGATTTGTCGATACAGTGTACCAGAGAGGATCATTACGGACAATGGTATCAATCTCAACAACAAGATGATCACCGAGCTCTGCGAGAAATTCAAGATATAGCATCATAACTCTTCTCCCTACCAGCCGAAGATGAATGGGGCTGTTGAAGCGGCTAATAAGAACATTAAGAAGATCATGCAAAAGATGACAGTGACATACAAAGACTGGCACGAGATGTTACTGTTTGCTCTTCACGGGTACCGTACCTCAACACGGACGTCAACAGGGGCAACACCCTATTCCTTGGTTTATGGCATGGAGGAAGTCTTTCCTATTGAAGTTCAGATACCCTCTCTTTGAATCATGAAGGATGCAGGTTTGAGTGAAGATGACTGGATTCAGACCCGGCTTGATCAACTGAACCTAATCGACGAAAAAAGACTTACTGCTATTTGTCATGGTCAGACATACCAAAAACGGATGATCAAGGCATTTAACAAGAAAGTTAGACGACAAGAGTATCAAGTTGGGGATCTGGTAATCAAGCGCATTATCTTACCTCAAGGTGATCCCAGGGGCAAACGGACCCCTACTTACGAAGGGCCGTTTATGGTTAAGAACATTTTCTCAGGAGGAGCTATGATTCTGACCACCATGGATGGTGACGACCTTCCTCACCCCGTCAATGCAGACATAGTGAAAAGATACTATGCATAATCAAAGACCCACTAGGTTTACTGGCCTAGGCAAAAATAAGGGCTTCCCGGCGAACCAAAAGGGTTCAGGCAAAAATAAGGGATGAAAATAGAAAAAATTTGTACACCCGGCAAGTCAAAAACCTGAAAAGGCGGCTTGGGCAAAAATGGGTATCCCGGTGGACTGAAAACCCGAAAGGGCGGTCCAGGCAAAAGTTAGGGATTAAAGCATAACACTATGTCTCATTGGATCACCTCGCATCTGGACTTCGGTATCGACTATCAAGCTCGGACGGCACTAATCAATCTGATTCATCTTCAACTAAGCAGCAAAGTGATGAGATGCTTGAAGATATAAAGGCAATAGTAGAGTTGGTTGTTTCCTTTTTCACAAATTGTATAAATCCTATTTGTTCGGCGGCGTTCTCCTACTAGGACGTCAGCCTCTTGTACAAAAACACCTATTTTCAGGCCAAACTTCAAAATCAATACAAATTCATTTTCAGAAATTTCAAGTTGTTTTTCCTTTATCTGTTTTGTTTTGCAAAGAACGTCCAATGTTCATTTTTGATATATTTATTTGACATTAATTGCTGATCGTAAATATTTACATGCGAAATGAAAGATGAATTACTGGTAATAATAGAAACATGGGCAAATAAGAATTGTCCGAACTGTACAAGTTACTCTATCCACCAGGTACCAAGGTACATTCAGCTGAAGAATAGGGCTAAGATACCTCCACTCCCCGCAGGGTAAGACAGTGATAATAGCTCTCTTAGCTGAAACTGGCGGCCATGAACGAATCAGCAATACTCTCCTCAAGCAGAGTTAATCCACCATCAAGCGCTAAAAAGGTTTGGTATTCCTAGAAGGTCTTAATATTCCTCAACGGAGTATAAAGACATTCCCCAGCAAGCATAAGATCATCCCCAGCGAAGTTCTTTCCTTTCCCCAAGCAGGAGTTCAATCCTCAGCAGATCCAGTGTCACCAGCAACAGTAATCCATCCCCAGCGGAGCTTATCAACGGAATCCCCAACGGAGTTTATCGTTAAAATCTTCAGCAGAACATCCCTTCCCCACAGAGTAATTTCCCTTAGAGTAATCTCTTCATCAGTTCATTCCCCAACGGAGTTCTTTTCTCCTGCAGGTTTATCCTCACAATCATCTTCGTTCACCATCCCTGGCGGAAGCAAAGCATTCAACTTTATTCTCCAGCAGCTCCGGGATTTATTTTCCCCAACTAAAACATTACATGTCCATACATCATGATACATTCATATACACATCATACCATACAATCTCATTTATTTTGAGAACATCGTTGCCTGATACATATCATGCATTGCATAAGACTGACCTTTACCTTTCAGGAAAGATAAAATCAAAAGTCAAGTTATGAAGCCCGGGTACAACCGGATAGTATCTTGATTTCTACAGCATATTGTGAAGCCCGGATTACGAACGGATAACAATATCAGACTACCGCGAAGCCTGGATTACGACCAGATAGTGATATCTCTCAAAAGTAAGCTATGAAGCCCGGAGAACGATCGGATAATAGTTAATTCCCCAGTGAGCCATGAAGCCCGGATTACGACCGGATAGCAGCTCAGTAGGCACCATTAAGCCTGGATTCGACCAGATAGTGGTATATCATAAACACGAGTTGTGAAGCCCGGATCACGACCGGATAACAGCTCGGCAAGTTATTGTGAAGCCTGGATTACGACCAGAAAGCAATACAAGACCATGAAGCCTGGATTATGACCAGATAACGATAGAAGATGTTGTGAAGACTGGATTACGACCAGATAGCAACCAAGAGTACTACGAAGCCTGGATTTCGACCAGATAGTGGTATGATACATCGTGAAGCCAGGATTACGACCAGATAGCGTTAAGAGACACTGTGAAGCTTGGATTACAACCAAATAGCAGTTTACCCAGCCAATTACTATGAAGCCCGAATTCGACGGGATACTAGTAAACCCAACAGTCAAAGGGAAGCCCGGATACGACCAGATAACCACTCGATTTGTTCTGAAGCCTGGATTTCGACCAGATAAGAAGTGAGGTATTGTTAAGATTGGATTCGACCAGATAGCAGTACGTGACACCATGAAACCTGGATTCGACCAGATAACGGTATAACACATCGTGAAGCCTGGATTACGACCAAATAGCGGTACAAGGCACTATGAAGCTTGGATTCTGACCAAATAGCAGTTTACATGGACAGTTACTAAGAAGCCCAGAGTCGGCCGGATATTAGTGTGCCCTAAATTCAAGTTGAAGCCCGGATGCGACCGGATAACCACCTGATTTGTTCTGAAGTCTGGATTTCGACCAGATAAGAAGTGAGGTATTGCAAAGCCTGGATTACAACCGGATAGCAAGTTTAATCTCATCTCCCCGGTAAGTCACTGTAAAGCCTGGATTACGACCAGATAGCAATCGGTATCATCACTATGAAGCCTGGGTTGCGACCAGATAGTAGTTCACTCTCACCTCTTCAACAAAAAGTATTCCCCAGTAGAATAACGGACGACCGAAGCTCCTAAAGTTCTATTTCTCCTAAGACGAAGAACAGCATTCCCCAGCGGAATCCCCCCCAACAATAGGTATACAAGCTCTCACTAAGGAATCTCTTACGCGATCGACACTCCTTCGGATGGCATCGTTAAGCCCATCTCCCATCATCAATCTCCAGATGGCATCTGTAAGCCCATTCCCGACATCATAAGACAAATACTACTTCATGCGAGTGCAAATTTCTGGGCACTCTAGTGTTCAATCATCTTCCACCTTCGGATCACGAAAGGCCCGAACGCCAATCTATATCCTCAGGTTTAAGAAGATTGAACAGGGGCAACTATTGTACCCCAAAATTTGCCCTCCCATATTCCTCAAGACATGTCAATAATCATCTCCAAGTTGTTCAAGATGGCTCAAGAGTTGGACAGTCAAATCACCTCTTAAGGCAGTCAATTCAAAATTAGGGTTTTGTGTTGCATCAAGGTCCTCACATCCAAATGGTCTCAAGTTCTCCCCAATGGCCTAATATGCTCTTAAGTTCATCCATGTCAAATTTCAAGCCTTGTAGAGAAAGTTGGGTCAGTCAATTGCTCAAGAAGTCCAAAAATCGATTGTGTTATGGCAAAAGTCAACTGTGACTCAAATACAGTCAAACATCAAATATTTTTATCCACATTATCATTTTGAAGTATAATTCATCATTTGATCAAGGTTTGATCATGATTCATCAAGGATTGCTCAAGATTCATCAAGATTCAAAAGTTGCTAAATTAGGGTTTTGTAGGAAAAGTCAACTCAACTTTGACCAAGCATAACTTTATCATACTTTATTATAAATGACCCATCAAAAGTTCATTTTGAAGAGGATGCAATTTCCTAAAATCCATATTCACACCCCAAGATCAAGAAATGCTCTCACAAGAAGTTACAAATTTGGACATTATAGGTCATTTTTGAAAGTCAACAAAAACACCTTTTTTGCCAAAGCTTATAACTTGATAATGGAATATCAAAATGAGATTCTATCAAACGAGTTTATTAGAGGACATCTCAAGGATTCTAAAAAGTCCAAGAACACTTCCAAAAGTTCAAAATTGAAGAAGTTATGCATTGTTAAAGTTGGGCATTTTTCCAAAATTGCCAAAAGTCAACTATCCTCAAAAACTCCAATTTTTGACAAAAAGGCCCACTTTTTTCCACTTGATTTGGTCTTGTCACACCACACACATGTACCATCTTCAATTTCATGGCCATTCATTTATTTTTCTATTTTATTTAATTTTTGTTGAATTAATTCATTTTAAATCAATATTAATTCAAATAAAATCCAAAAATTGATAGAATGATATCTTTGTGATTGGTATAGACTTAAATTATCATCATGAACCAAATCAAATTCGTATCAAGCTTTTTTATGCACAAAAAATTAGATTTGGTACAATTATAGAAACCTTATCAATGGTGATCATATCAAATCCCAAACCTTGAATGCACATGGATTGAAAGCCCAACTCTTGACCTAATTCATTCCCTTATACCCACACAAGCCATACACATTAAGAACACGACCTGAAACTGCAAGAAACGGCCAAACCAAAACTGAAAAAAGTGTGAAAAAGTGGGAGATCGAATTCTTGTTTGGAGGTCAATTCAACCCAAAATCTCAACGTGGTGTTCTTGCTTGCAAACCCCTAAAGTTATAGCAATCAGAACCAAGTCCTCTCATTGCCTGAAACGCCCTGTAAGTCATCACGAACATGGCCCTGTACATGGAATCTTGAATCGTTTTTCTTGCATCTTTTTGCCAATTTTCTTGTACCATCATACTTAACGTTTAAATTCCAACATTTCTGCATTATTCAATTTGATTTTCGTAGCCTGTAAGGCCCTACCCGAAACTAGGGTTTGGGTTTCTTGTTTTTAGGTGTTTTGATTTCAGGGAAAATTGAAACAAGCCATGGCCATGGATGGATTCAGGAGAACGAGGCGAGCAAGATGATGGTTTTAGTTTGCATTTTTGTGACCTATAATTGCTTATAGGATGATCCCACGAATCTTCCTGCGGATAAAAATCCGCAGGTAAGAAAACCAGGTTTTTGGTGAAGAAGACGATTAGGTGTCTTCCTTTCATTGGCCCGTTCAAATCAATTTCGCGCATTTTTTTGTTTTCCAGTATACTGCTTGCTTTTTTATATAATATTATTAGTCCATTACATTAACAATAAGACATCATGGCTCAGTTGGTGGAAGCGTGAGTGGGATACCATTGGGACCTGAGTTCGAATCACAGGTCCCCCAAAACCTTTATTTAATTTTTCTTCAGATATTCTTGAAATTCTGGCAACAGATACTTAATGTCACAGTGAATGTTATGACACCGTGTCTGACACACTTCAAGATAGTAATTTAAAAACAGTAAAGAACACAATCAATTGTTAACCCAGTTCAGTGTGTAACAACACCTACTCTGGGGGCTACCAAGCCAGGGAGGAAATTCACTATAAGAGATATTAATTCAGGAATAAACCAACCAGTTTATCTCCTTCACTTAAGATCTACCCAATGCAACTTCAATCTAAGTTCAACTTAAACCTGAGTTCCTACTCACTCCCCCTCAATCACAGTAGTGATACTAAACTATTGATTAATGAGATTATAAAGACACTCTTCAGTACACACACTTGATTTTGCTTCACAGCTTTAATCAAGTGACAAACACTCGTGCTTCAAAGCTTTGAGTGATAAACAACCCTAACTTGATTTTGCTTCAAAGCTTTAATCAAGTAACACAAACACTCGTGCTTCAAAGCTTTGAGTGATACACAACCCTTACAATCAAATCCTACTCCAAGTCACTTATCACAATGATAATTGCTTGGCTCACAGTAGTTATAGCTATACAATCCTTTATTGATCTTCTGTCAAAAAGTGTTCTTCACCAGTAATCTTCATGAGGAATATATAGGAAGGCTATTCTTCAGTTAGGGCTTCCACGAAAATAGCTAGGGTTAATTCAAGATAACCTCAAGACTTGGTCTTAGATTTTTCATCATACCAGATTAGGGTTAAGCAAGGTTAACCTAATGTCCACGTGAGCATCTGATCTGGACTATATACATCAACATACCAGATTCCTGAAAATTCTCAGGAATAACAAATCTGCACAAATGTTAGATCAGTACAGGATGTCTTAACATTGGTTATGACAACAAGAATCATGCTCATTGATTTTGGTAGAATGCAATATATATGATCATTGCTTAATGATCATGCTAAACACTCATATTAAGCAGTTCCTGTATGACATTCTTATCTGCAGAATGTACCTTTATCCCAGAATGTTATGACATCAGTCATGACATTCACAAATCTGGTTTTACCAAAAAAATGCCAACAAACAAACACTTACAAACTCCCCCTTTGGCAAATTTTTGGCTAAAACCCCTAAACAATCAGAGATTAGAAAGCAACAGAATTTTTTACTAACAGCTACCAATATCTAATTCTACCAAAATTATCATAATTTCTTCTCCCCCTTTTTAGCCATAAAGAGGCCAAAGATACTTGTACTTTTAAGTTATACAGTCATCCAAAAGGAAATTTAAAAAAAAAACAGAAATAATAAGAAGTCATTTGTCAGCAACAGGTTCCAGCAGCAATCTTTTCAACAACACTGACCTTCAGGCACTGTCATCCTCCGAGGAAGCACTATCTTCTGCATTATGCTGGTCTTCATCAGCATACTCTTCCCGTATTTGTTCTTCATTCTCCTCCTATTCTAGTCTAGCAATCAGCTCTTCAAGAGTCCTTTTTCTTGTATCAAGCTCTCTGCAGGTTTCTTTTAGCATAGCTATAACATCAATTTTCTTGGAATGAGATTTAACAGTTGATGTTTCAGCAGATGTCATAACAATGTCAGGGACATGTGTTCCCTGAAACAGCTTATAGTGCAAACCAAGAGCAGGGGCTCTTTTGCATACAGAGTCTTTTTCAACCAGATATCAGGATACTGAGCAATGATTATACCATACAGGAGAGAGGGAAAAGCAATAGGGCCTTTAATAGCACAGCTTCCAACATGTTTCAATGTTTGATCAAAGATGTACTTGCCATAATCAAAGTTTGTCCTGGTTCCAACAGCATAGATAAATCTTCCCAAACCTGTGGAAATGGTGGATTTATGGTTGGTGGGAACCCAGTTAGCTGCACCAATTTTGTGCAGTATGGCAAACTTCATGCTCAGCTTGCTTGCATTTAGCTTCCCTTTCAAGGGCCAGTTCTTGACTTGTTTGGCACTGATGGTTTGACAAACTTGGTTGTCAGTAACTTCTAGCTCAGGACAAGCATCATCAGGCCTTCCTAGGAATTTGTTTATTACAGAAGAAGAGATATTTACCTTCCTTCCTCTCACATACACACTCTTAAAATCAGCTGACTTTCCATCAGCACAACCATCAGATAAATTTACTATGAATTCTTTGACAAGAATCTCATAGCAGTTGGAAAACTTGACCACAGTTTTCATTAGGCCAGCAGTCTTGATTAGATCCATGATTTCCTTACACTCAATAGCACTGCTGTTCAGCTCTCTCTCCAAGGAAATCCTTTTCAGAAACACATACTTCCACCTGTTTGCATTTTCTGGATGGTGAAAGGAGATGTTGTCAATGGAAACTTCAGGGACTTTAGGCATTTTGCTAGAAGAGGGTTTCTTCCTTATAGGAACATTGCTCTCAACATCAAACTCAAAGTCTGATTACTCATCAGATTCAGAGGGTTCAGGATCCTTCCTTTTCTTGGCTATTGGTTGTCTCAAAGGTTTTGAGAGACTACCAACAGGTACTCTAGCTTTTACCTTCCCCTTCCCTTTTGACATTCCAGCTTTTCGATCCTTCTCAGCTTCTACTCTAGTCTTGTTCTCAGACCTGGTTTTCTTATGAACAACTTTAGTAGCCTTCTCTTTGGAGGGGCTTTGGGAAGCATCCTGCTTTTCTTTTCTGCTCATCATCCTTCTAGCTATGATAGGGTTGATATTAGCAATTAAATCATTGTCAGAGTATTCTTCATCAACATCAATAATCGGGGGTTCAACAGCCTTGTCAGTAGGGTTTTGGTGATCATCATGTTTTTCTGGAGATTTCCTAATGTTGTCATCAGGTGTCTCAACATTCTGAGTGACATCTGGATTCATTTCTACATTAGGACTAGCAGTTTCTTGGTTCAAAGGTACAGAAATGCCAGGAACAGAGTGATTCTCATTAAGAATCCTAGTGACTAGTCTGGCAATAGCTTGATATGCATAAGCAGAACCTTCCCTATTTGCTATCTCTAGAGGAACAGAAGATGATGGTTGAGAAGATTTACCAGATGGAGAGGCTTGTGATCTTCTTGCATGTCTGGTTCGCAGCTTCTTGACCTTAGTGGGATCAGCTGCCAGTTCACGAAGAGGAGTTATCTCAAGAACATCAGTATCCATGCAGTTTGTGATTGCCCTAGGTTCGATGTCAGAGGATGTGGAAGAAGCAGTTGTCTTTGAAGAGGATGATGACATGGATTGTTGAGACATTTTGAGTGATTTAGAAAACAAGTAACAGCGAGAGTGAAATCTTCATTTGAGAGAATGGAGATTGTTGCAGAAACGCGAGAGGAGGGAGATATATGAATGTCTATTCAACTTCTTAAAATTTTGGAAAGAAATAGGGAAACAAATGATTAACCCAATCAGAATAGACTTAACTAAAATATCTCTTTCATCCCTTGTTTTAAGCAAAATTAATTGCTACATCTCTTCATATTGGCAAATACCCAGCTTGCCCCTCAAATTTTCAAATTGACTAGCATCAAGTGCCTTGGTAATAATGTCAGCCAGTTGTAGTTCAGTGGCAAGATGTTCCAGCTTAATCACCTTTTCCTCCACAAGATCTCTGATGAAGTGATGTCTAATGTCAATATGCTTAGTCCTACTATGCTGTATAGGATTCTTGGAAATGTTGATAGTACTCAGATTGTCACAGTACAATGTCATGACATCTTGTGTGACATTATACTCAGTTAGCATCTGTTTCATCCAGATCATTTGAGAACAGCTGCTACCAGCTGCTATGTATTCAGCTTCAGCAGTAGATAGAGACACACAGTTCTGTTTCTTGCTGAACCAAGAGACAAGATTATTTCCCAAAAAGAAGCATCCTCCAGAGGTTCTCTTTCTATCATCAGCACTACCAGCCCAATCAGCATCACAGTAACCAGACAGAATTGGTTCACATCCATGAGAGTACAGTAAGCCATAGTTATAAGTTCCACTCACATACTTCAGAATTCTTTTTACTTGGTTGATATGGCTTACTTTGGGTTCAGCCTAGTATCTTGCACATACTCCAACTGCAAAAGCAATGTCAGGTCTGCTGGCTGGTAAGTATAGCAGACTTCCTATCATGCTTTTGTACAAGCTTTGATCCACATTTTCCCTACTTGTGTCTTTGGACAGCTTTAAATGAGTAGGTGCAGGAGTCCTTTTGTGACTGGAATTCTCCATTCCAAACTTCTTGACAATATTCTTTGCATACTTGCTTTGAGACAGAAAAATTGAGTCTTCCATCTGTGTGACTTGCAGTCCAAGAAAGTAGGTCAATTCTCCCATGAGGCTCATTTCAAATTCAGCTTGCATCTGGTCAGCAAAATGTTTAACCATTTCATCTGACATTCCCCCAAACACTATGTCATCAACATAGATTTGAGCTACCATTATCTTTCCTCCTTCATTTTTGACAAAAAGAGTTTTATCCAAGCCTTATTTCCTGTATCCTTTGTCAGAGAGGAATTTTGTCAACCTGTCATACCAGGCTCTAGGAGCTTGTTTCAGGCCATATAAAGCTTTCCTCAATTTGTAGACATGATCAGGGCAGTTTGGATCCACAAATCCTTTAGGTTGTTCCACATATACTTCCTCACTTAAGTACCCATTTAGGAAGGCACTCTTTACATCCATCTGAAATAGCTTGAACTTAAGGAGACAAGTAATTCCCAATAGGAGTCTGATTGATTCCAGTCTGGCTACAGGAGTAAAAGTCTCATCAAAATCAACCCCTTCAACTTGAGTGTATCCTTGAGCAACAAGTCTTGCCTTATTCCTGGTGACAACTCCTTCAGCATCTGATTTGTTCTTGTAGATCCATTTTGTGCCAATGATGTTTGTTCCTTCTGGTCTAGGAACTAACTCCCATACTTCATGTTGCTTGAATTGGTTCAATTCATCTTGCATTGCTCTAATCCAGTATTCATCAGTCAAAGCCTCCTTAACATTTCTTGGTTCAATCTTAGATACAAAGCAAGAGTTTGTGATGATTTCTCTAGATCTTGTAATGACTCCACTGTTAGGATCTCCTATGATGAGTTCCTTAGGATGATCTTTCTGAATTCTGATGGAAGGATCTTTGTTAGCTTCCTTTGATTCAGACTTTGATGAAGTAGTTTTGAGTACATCATCCTTTTTAGACACTTGAGTTGAAGTCTCAAAGAATGTCTCAACATCATATGGGACATTTGTTTCCTCATGGTAATCATCAACTATGACATTTATAGATTCCATCATAACTTTGGTCCTGGAATTGAATTCCCTATATGCTTTGTTGTTGGTAGAGTGTCCTAGGAATATTTCTCCATCACTTTTAGGATCCATCTTTCTCCTTTGTTCACGATCTGTCAGAATATAGCATTTGCTTCCAAAGACATGGAAGTACTTCACTGTAGGCTTTCTTCCTTTCCATAGTTGATAAATGGTGGATGATGTTCCCTTTCTCAAGGTGACCCTGTTATGGACATAACAGGCTGTATTCATAGCTTCAGCCCAAAAATGAATAGGAAGTTTTTTGGCATGTATCATTGCTCTGGCAGATTCTTATATAGTCATGTTTTTCCTTTCCACAACTCCATTTTGTTGAGGAGTTATGGGTGAAGAGAATTCATGATTAATTCCTTCTGAGGAATAGAACTCATCAAACTTACTGTTTTCAAATTCCTTGCCATGATCACTTCTGATTCTGACAATGCATCCTTCTTTTTCTCTTTGAATTCTTTTGCACAGTTCCTTAAATACATCAAATACATCAGACTTTTCCCTAATGAAGTTAATCCAGGTGAATCTGGAAAAATCATCCACAACAACATATGCATATCTTTTTCCACCAAGACTTTCCACCTGCATTGGACCCATCAGATCCATATGTAGAAGTTCTAGCACCTTAGAGGTGGTCAGATGTCTTGTCTTTGGATGTGACATTCTAGTTTGCTTTCCAACCTGACATTCACCACAGACTCTCCCTTCATCAATTTGAAGCCTTGGAATCCCTCTGACTGCCTCCATGGATATGATCCTTTTCATCCCTCTTAGATGTAAATGACCAAGTTTTTGGTGCCACAGTTTCACTTCCTTTTCTTCTTTGGCTATAGAGCACACAGAAGAATAATTAGTGTTCTCAGACTCCCATAAGTAACAATTGTCTTTTGATCTGACTCCTCTCATTACAACTTCTTGTTCTTTATTAGTTACAAGACATTCAGACTTGGTGAAGTTGACCTTGAATCCTAGATCACATAATTGACTGATACTTATGAGATTAGCAGTCAAGCTTTTTACCAGCAACACTTCATTTAGGTTTGGAACTCCAGGGAAGTCCAAGTTTCCAACTCCTTTGATTTCTCCTCTAGCACCATCTCCAAAAGTTACATAACTAGTAGTATGAGGTTTAACATTATTCAGAAGATTATTGATTCCAGTCATGTGTTTAGAGCATCCATTGTCAAAGTACCAGTCTTCCTTTGTAGAGACTCTAAGGGAGGTGTGAGCTATCAGGGCTACAGACTTTTTCTTCAACTGTTGAGTATATGGTGCCTTGTTAGACTTAGGTTTGACAATTGGGGTCTGATTAGGATATCCATATAATCTGAAGCAGAATGGCTTTATGTGACCAAACCTTCCACAATGATGGCATCTCCATCTTTGATACTTTTTCTTCATCTTTCTCTGTTCTCGATGTTGAGTGATATATTGTGACATCTGCTTTGACATTTGTTTATCAGGCCTGATCTTCTTCTTGTCTACAGTAGATTTCTTTGCTGCCACAAATCCTAGACCAGACTTGTTTCCCACATTTTGTCCAGCCTGAAGGATTTCTTCTAATTTGTCAGTTCCATTTGTCAGCATCTTGACAGACTTGGTCATCTGATCAAGTTTTGAGTTTAGCATTTGAACTTTACCTTCGAGATGACTTATAGTATCAGTGTCTGCCTTCTTCTCAGCCTCCAACTTTACAATGAGTTTTTTTTCTCTCATTTTGCTGACAGACTTCAGCATTTCTGATACATAGCTTCTTGTAGGAGTCAGCCAGTTCTTCAAATGTCACTTCCTCATCACTAGAGTCACTATCAGAGTTACAAATACCAGCTAGTGTAGTAACTAGTTTGGCAGATTCTTCTTCAGAGTTACTTTCTGAGTCACAATCAGACCAAGTAACAGACATTCCTTTCTTTTGTTTCTTAAGAAAGGTAGGACATTCAGCTTGAATATGCCCATATCCTTCACATCCATGGCATTGGATTCCTTTGCTTTGATTTCCCTTTTCTTCAGACGTTGGTCTTCTGCTGGAGTCATAGGATCTGTTAATGTCAGAGGGAATGTTCTTGACATTTGACCTTGACTTTGGGTCCATTCTCTTGATGAGTTTGTTGAACTGCCTTCCAAGCATAGCTATAGCTTCTGAAATATTCTCTTCATCATCCTCCTTGTTTTCATCTTCAGTATTGGATACAAGTGCTATGCTCTTGTTTTTCTTATCAACATTTTCACTGATCCCCATCTCAAAAGTCTGAAGTGACCCAATGAGTTCATCAACCTTCAAGTTGCAGATATCCTGAGCTTCCTCTATAGCAGTCACCTTCATTGTAAACCTTTTAGGCAAGGATCTGAGAATCTTTCTCACCAGCTTTTCTTCTGACATCTTTTCTCCCAATGCTCCTGAGGTGTTGGCAATTTCCAAGATGTTCATGTGAAACTCATGAATGGTCTCATCTTCCATCATCCTTAGGTTCTCAAATTTTGTAGTAAGCATCTGAAGTCTTGACATTTTTACTTTGGATGTACCCTCATGGGTGGTTTTGAGAGTGTCCCAAACATCCTTGGCCAGTTCACATTGATGTACTAGTCTGAATATGTTTCTATCAATTCCATTGAACAAGGCATTTAATGCTTTGGAGTTACCCAGGGCTAACTCATCTTCTTCTTTGCTCCATTCTTCCTCAGGTTTCAGACTGGTCGTCCCATCTTTCCCAGTTATGGTGGGATGGTTCCATCCTTTGTCAGCAGCTCTCCAAGCCTTTTTGTCCAGTGACTTCAAGAAGGCAATCATACGAGGTTTCCAGTAGTCATAATTTGATCCATCCAGAATAGGTGGTATGTTCCCAAATCCTCCTTCCTTGTCCATAACGCCAGAAAATAATATCCCTAGATCTCACCCAGTAAGACAGGCAGGGTGCCTGCTCTGATACCAATTGAAATTCTGGCAACAGATACTTAATGTCACAGTGAATGTTATGACACCGTATCTGACACACTTCAAGACAGTAATTTAAAAACAGTAAAGAACACAATCAATTGTTAACCCAGTTCAGTGTGTAACAACACCTACTCTGGGGGCTACCAAGCCGGGGAGGAAATTCACTATAAGAGATATTAATTCAGGAATAAACCAACCAGTTTATCTCCTTCACTTAAGATCTACCCAATGCAACTTCAATCTAAGTTCAACTTAAACCTGAGTTACTACTCACTCCCCCTCAATCACAGCAGTGATACTAAACTATTGATTAATGAGATTATGAAGACACTCTTCAGTACACACACTTGATTTTGCTTCACAGCTTTAATCAAGTGACAAACACTCGTGCTTCAAAGCTTTGAGTGATAAACAACCCTAACTTGATTTTGCTTCAAAGCTTTAATCAAGTAACACAAACACTCGTGCTTCAAAGCTTTGAGTGATACACAACCCTTACAATCAAATCCTACTCCAAGTCACTTATCACAATGATAATTGCTTGGCTCACAGTAGTTACAGCTATACAATCCTTTATTGATCTTCTGTCAAAAAGTGTTCTTCACCAGTAATCTTCATGAGGAATATATAGGCAGGCTATTCTTCAGTTAGGGCTTCCACGAAAATAGCTAGGGTTAATTCAAGATAACCTCAAGACTTGGTCTTAGGTTTTCATCATACCAGATTAGGGTTAAGCAAGGTTAACATAATGTCCACGTGAGCATCTGATCTGGACTGTATACATCAACATACCAGATTCCTGAAAATTCTCAGGAATAACAAATCTGCACAAATGTTAGATCAGTACAGGATGTCTTAACATTTGTTATGACAACAAGAATCCTGCTCACTGATTTTGGTAGAATGCAATATATATGATCATTGCTTAATGATCATGCTAAACACTCATACTGAGTAGTTCCTGTATGACATTCTTATTTGCAGAATGTACCTTTATCCCAGAATGTTATGACATCAGTCATGACATTCACAAATCTGGTTTTACCAAAAAAAATGCCAACAAACAAACACTTACAATTCTCATGCAATGCCCAAAGTGTAGAACATCATATGCCTCATGGATTCAGGCGCCAGATGGCCTCCAGGCCAAATCCAAGGGTCCAGATTGCAAGCTCATCATACTCCAAGTTAACAAGCATGCATTGGATGAGAAAGGTCAAACAGGCTTGGACGTTTTGGGCCTGGAAAATTGCTGATTCTACCTCCAGTTTGGGCCCATACCCCCAATTTGGTTTATTTCTATTTCTTTTCATATTTCTTTTTTTCATTTAATTGTTTTATTAACTATTATTATTATTTACACTAACCAATTATTTTTCTTAATAAAATCAGAAAAAACATAAAAAATGTTATTTTTATTAATTTCATTATTTTTGTAAATAAATAATTTAATTGATTTAGTTTTTTAATTAGGTATAATTTTAACATTTTTGCAATAAATTAAAAGTAATTTAGAATATTAGGTTTTAATAATTTTAAATCAATTTTATTTTTGTTTCCTTAAATATTCTAAAACCCAAAAAAAAATATTTATTTATTTAATTAATTAATTAACTTAGATTTAATTTCCATTTAATTCAAAATAACAAAAAATATGCTTTCTTTAATAAAAAAGGGTCAAAACCCTAAAAATGCGCCATCTTAATTTTTTGCACGCGATCTATTTTTATCCAATTTTGTAATTGTTTCCCGGTATGTAATAATTAATTAGGACTTTATTTATTTATCGTTTTATTTTTACTTTCCGCAATTTAAATTAAAGGGTTTGTTTTTGGCGATGTAAATACCCGACGCCTTGTAATAGCTTAGATTTAATTTCCCGCAATTTAATTTCCGCACAATATTAACTATTAGATGTTTGATAAATAGGCAATGCATGACAAGATCAATCTTTAACCTAAAATCAATATAGCTCACCCATAACATGTACAGATAAAATTAACTGAAATAAAGCACTCGCACATGCGCACTCTTAGGGTACACCTCACTTGGTTGCCTCGAACGTGGTCATTGAGTATAGGAAGTTTTAGAGGTCGCCCTCTTGTCCAAAGATCATAGTTGCCTCGAAACGGTTGCCTCGGAAAAATGATCTAGGATATTAGGGTTACCACTAAGGTGTCCTAACATTGCTTTAGTGACCACACGTCCCTTAATCGAATTGACCCGAAAACTCCAACGATGATGCTACCTACTCCTCAATAGTGGGATAGCATTGTCTAAAGGACATTTGCACAGTTTAATTCCTTTTTTAAGTAGGTAGATGGTTCTTAAGTACTTGTTCCTTTTAAAAACAAAACAAAACTTTTCGCACCTACACTCTCTTCAAAACAAAACTCTTTTTAAACCCACAAACACAAAGAAAAGCAAACTTTTGAAAACACAATGAGCAAGTACCTAAGAGCCCGTGGATAACCACGGATAGAAAGGGTGCTAACACCTTCCCTTTCTATAATCTACCTCCTGAACCCGAGAAATATCTCAAAAAGGAATTTTTATGTGCTTTTGTCCTTTCCTTGTTGGATAAAATAAAAGATGGTGGCGACTCTTGCTTACCGCGACATTTTGCAAAAACAAACGCAAACGTGAACTAGCATTAAAAAACAGTCAGTTCTCATTCCCACCGATCACACAATCAAATCGATATTTTCACAGATCCATCAACATATCAATTCAAATCAAAAGAAACTGAAACTTGCCGAAATGTCGAAATGATCAGAATTGTTGAAGATGTGATTTGTTATCGAACTGAAACGAAGGGAGTTGTTCCGGATGACTTACGATTGTTTCTTGTGGAGAGGAATCTGTGAGGATAGCGACTGAGTTGAGTAGAGGTTGAAGGGAAGAGAAAACGGTTGAGCTTGTTGAACAGGGGAGACCGTTTGATGCTACGAACCACGACAAAAGAGAAGGTGTTAATCATTAAAGAGCTGGAGAGGCGGAGAAGGTTGTGTAGTCTGAAGCTGATCGAAGAGATGATGAAGTAACGTAAAGGTGATAATAGTTTCGGGTAAGAGATTCGAGAGTTGCAGAGAAATATGTTGAGAGAATATGGGGGGAAAATCTGAGTTTTAGGGTTTTCATATTTTTAATTTAGAAATTAAAAATTAATGACCTTAGGCAACGCTTTTTAAAGCGCTTTCTGATGTATTTTCTTTAGCCGTGCTTTTTCAAAAAAAAAAAAATTTCTGATGTATAGCCTATAGCAGCGCTTATATGAAGCGCTTTCTAAACACATCCTTTAGCAGCACTTTCTAAAGGGTGGGTATGTATGGTCTTAAGCAGCGCTTTTAAGAAGTGCTTTATAAAGTAAGCCTTTAGCAGTGCTTTTTCTCCAAAAAAATTTAAAGGTATAGCAGCGCTTTGGGGAAAAAAGCATTGTTTATAGTGTACAGCCTAAAACAAATTTTGTAGTAGAAAGCGTTGCCTAAAGTGTGGCTTTAGCAGCGTTTTAGGCCTATGGCAGTGCTTTTTACTGTTGGACGTATAGCAGTGCTTTGGGCCTATGGCAGCGCTTTTTACTATTGGACCTATAGCAGCGCTTTGAATTTAGGCTGCGCTTTCTAGAATTTATTTTTTTAATTTCAATTTTAATTGACCTTAGGCAGCGCTGCCTAAAGTGTGGCTTAGGCAACGCTTTTTCTTAACTTTAGGCAACGCTTATTTCTAAAGCGCTATCTTATGTATATAGTTTTAAAATTAAAATTTTATCGGGACATATAGCAGCACTTTGGTACAGAAGCGTTGTCTAAGGTGTGCTGCCTAAAAGCAGTTTTGGCGTAGTGATAATCCACAAAGCTGTCGGGATATAACAACGTCCTCTAAGCTTCACTGGGAAATAACACACGGGTTTTGCTAGGGAATATAATACCACATCTACTGGAAAGAAAATCACAAGGCTTCTCCTATACCGAGAATAGTGATTGCACAAACTCTGTGGGAGACGATCAAAGAAACTTCATGGGGATTACCACAGACAAGTTCATGGGGATAATAATCTAAGGGGGGAACATAACCCTTGATTTACACGAGAAATTAAGAAGTTACCATCACATCAACAAGTCAACATTGTGGGGATTTTAAATCAAACTCAACACATGACGAAAGAAAACCCAAAGGCTAACAACTGTCTCAACACTCCTTAGAAGAAATATTTCCCTCGTATGGCTACTTGGGGAGCACACAACATCAACAATGTCATAATTGGAAGGAGTAATATCCTGCAGGAGATTCTTTATCAAGTCTCAACACGAAGGGAGAAAGAATCCAACAATTGAGCAAAGGCTTCATAATATTATAATCTTTGTTTGATCACAACCTGGCTGGGAAAAGAATCACACTCAGTTAGAGAAATCTGAATCAAGACTTTACTAGGAAATAAGGGATCATAAACCCAACGCCATATAACAACCTAGAGGAAGCCCACTAACTTATTAACAACTATAGGGGAAACCATGCACACATCTGCAAGGCGGATCACTAGAGAAACTCTGCTTGAGGGAAATTCTTGGCTTGGGGAAAACATATTAATTATCTTGCCAAAATTTGGAAATTCCCTTGTAAACAACTTTGGTGCCCCAAGTTTTCTGTGATGATCAATATAACATTCACAACTTGCCCTAGACTGTATGCATCTAAGATAACTTGACTGATCAATGAGTTTCTAAAGATTCATCAAATCTCCACGTGACTGCCCTAGATTGGCTGAATACGGCATAAGCTTTTCTCAACAACTTCTTTTCGGTGACACGCCCTTTGCTGATACTCAAATGTAAACTTCCTTGATATCAAGCAATTATTTTACAAGCAAAAAAATGTTTATTATGAGAATGAAAATTCTAATGCAACAGTTATGTAAGTCTTGAAGATTTTATTAAGAAGATGTCGCAAAACCTTGTGAGCGAATAACTAGCCAAGATGCGACATTGATTTTTTTGTATGAAAGTTAACAAAAGCATATGATACCAACACAAATATTTAGAAAAACACATGGGAGTTAGGAATGCTATATCGTTGAAGTATGCTTTTGAAATAAACTTTGTTTCAGTTAGGACTTTTGAGGGTTGTAATGTGGCATGGTTCACGGTTTTTGGAAAAAAATATTTTAAGACTCAAAGTTTATTTATGCCCACCCATTCTTTGTGATGTTCTCCAGTCCTAAGTTCAGTTAACTCAACATGAGTGTTCATCTCTCGGAAAAGATCTTGCGATGGTTTAAGGAACCAATGAGGCTTTCGACGTGGCATTCACCCCTTTTTATCTTCGTATTTATAGTCACATGGATTTGTGATTTTTTCAAGACTTTTTCTTTGCAGTCCTTTCTTTGTAACATATTTTTTTCTTTTTGCTTTTTTTTTATGTTCCCTAAATTTTGCTTGGACTAATTCTTTTGAATTGATAGTCCAGCGGGATGCCCTAATTTTTGCCTAAGTTACTTGCCTTAACGAGATTTTTTTTCTTTTTAATTTGAACATACCGTGTGACATTGACTTGTCTTGATATGTTAAGAGTGTTGTGTCTGCCTCATTCCTTGATGGATGAGGGATAACCATTGTGGTTTCACCTCTTTTGGCCTCATGATGTGTGAAAGCTAACCATTGTCGTTGATCTTCAGAAGTGTATTCCCTTTGAAATTTGAACACTCAATCAAATTAAGTGAAGACTACTCTACCCTAGGTTAAAAATAAGGGTTTTTTTCGTATAGAAAAGAAACTCCTACTTCAAGGATTAAAGTAGTTAATAAGATATTATCTTCCTTATATCTCTGATGTTTGGGGATTTGAAACTATGCATGTACATCATCATGATTTTATTCAAAAGCATACAACCATATATTTTTGCATTTTTCACTTTCATCATTCTCCCTCCAATTTCTTCCTAGGCAAGAGAATTGGTAACAAGTTGGTATCATAATGCATAAAAGCAATTTAAAATTGAAAAAAAAATACGAGTGAAACAAATGGATTTCTTCAAGACGGACATATTCATTATATTAAGATAATCATTCAAATGCAAACAAGTTCTTACATGAAAATAGTGTAGTGATAAAAAAGAAAAATTACTAATGAAAAAGTAGTAAAATGCTAATAAATTGAGAAAAATCTCCATATGGACTTCCAAGGCATCCTTCAATCAAGCTCACCAAAGTTCATATGTGCTTGAGCAGCGGGTTAACATGTTTGAAGGATAAGATACCATTTTTATCAACTTTTGTACTTCTATCTTCAATGGAAAATAATTCTCAATGTCATGCCCAGGGGCGCCTTGGTGAAAATCACAGAAAGCGTCAGCCTTGTACCACCAGGGAATTACTTCTGGGATAACTGGAGGTGATCTTGTCTGAACCAAGTTCTTCTGCAACAAATCAAGCAATAATTTAGCATACGTCATAGGAATTAGTTCAAACTGATCCTTCTTCTGCGTACGACTTTGTTGGTTGTGTTGCTGATGAGCCTTTTGAGCAGGGATCACAAGAGTTGGATTAACCACCGGAATAACAGAAGCAACTTGTTATTGTTGATAATTCCTATTATGAGATCTCCTTTGCCTACCATGGGAGATAGCATATAAGTCTTGCTCTTTCTTCTTGGCATAACTATCACCATACTTCTTAGCACCATTTGATGAGTCCTCATCCTTGGATAAACATCCTTCACGGACAGCTTCCTCCAATCGGACTCCCATGCTAACCATTTCAGTAAAGTCACTTGGTGCACTTTCCACCATCTTCTCATTGTAGAGGGAACTGAGAGTTTTCAGGAAAATCTTAGTCATTTCTTTCTCTTCTATTGGAGGGATAACTTGGGTAGTAAGCTTGTGTCAGTGTTGCACGTACTCTTTAAATGATTCCTTATCCTTCTGATTCATAGCCCTGAGCTAATCACGGTCAGGTTCCATGTCTAGATTAAATGTGTATTGCCTAACAAAGGCTTCTCCAAGGTCATTGAATGTGTGGACATTGGTATTATCTAAACCCATGTACCATTTTAACGCAACACCAATCAGATTGTCTTGAGGAAACAGTGAATTAGCAGACATTGGTCGTCGGTATGAGTGGACATCTTCTTGATATACATTACAAGATGATCATGAGGACAAGAGTTGCCCTTATACTTCCCAAATTCTGGTACCTTAAACTTTGCAGGCACTTTCACATTAGGAACCAAGTAGAGGTCACTAACATTTTGTCCGAATAATTCCTTCCCTCTAAGGGCCTTCATCTCTTTTGCATTTCGTTAAATTGATCCTAAAAATCATCCATTCTGTCATATAAGCCCAAGCTTTCACTCGATGGAGGAGCAGCATGATAAATATATCATTAACAATGGGGACAGTATGCACCGCATGAGGGGTAGAAACCACAGCAGGTTGAACAAGATGAGAAACTTGAGCAATAGGGTTGTATCCTTCTATCTTGTAACCTCCAGGCATTCCCCATGGGTAACCACGAGGCATACAGTGTTGAGTTGTAGTAACAACTGGAGTAACATAGACGAGTACCGATAGAACTTTAGAAATAACAATTCTCTGTTGTGCCTGGGTAGCATGAGGAGAAAGAGGAGATGGTGGATGATTCTGAGCAGCCACCAGCGATTCCTCCAAAGCAGTCTGATTAGCCATACTAGTTCTCAAAAAATTCACTTCCTTACGAAGCTCGCTATTCTCTTGTTCAAGATTCTCCATCTTCTTCTTCGAATCAGACCGACTATTATACTAATGAGATAACTTGTTGAACAAAGAGCAAGGGAACTGGATAAAACTCCTGGGAAACTTTGTGAAATGCAAAATTAAGTGTGAAATGATGCATGATATTCAAATGCTAGTTTTATTTGACTTTCAAGGAACTCAAGATATTAAATTCTAAACATCCAAGCATGAAGTTAGAAAGTAAATCCCAAATTAAATCAAAGCATTGATCTAGTTATCTTCAAAATCAATCATCCCTTTTGGTGGATTAGAGTTTTCACCCCATCAACACCCAAGATACATTGAATTTGATGAAACTTATGATGATTATGTAAAAAGACCTCTAAGTCCCTTGAAAAACAAGTGGAAAAGAGTTTCATGGATGCATGAATGCATGTTTATGCAGCAGTCAAAAACAAGATCACAAACATAGGGGTCCATAGGTTCGATGTCACGAGCATGAAGCCAAAGGTATTACCCACAAAGTAAATACTACTGGTTTATCACCTGCCGAACAAGGTTCTAAGGAAATCCCAAAGTCTACGTTCCTCCTTCAAATATTACCAATGTCCTGATTTGCTCAGTAATTAGCAATATTCTAAAGAGAAACATGTATGAGTGCAGCATCACGTAACAACTACTTCTGGATTGCTCTGTCATAGTCTTCGAACTATATCTAAAAGGCCAAGATGGGTTAAGGATTCTATGGTTTCTCAGCTTCGCTGGCTCCCAGGTCTAAAGTAGCAATGTCTTCCCGATTGCTCGATAAACAAATACTACAATCAAAGGTGCCTCCACTAAATGGGGGATATCATGTCTCCTTTTTCAGGATTACTTCCTCAAAGTTAACATGACTATACCACCCATCCTATCTTAATTTTGCCGAAGTCCGGTATAGGACTTATAAGAGATCACCAAGCACCCTGAAAACTAGAAAAATCCCGACATACAAGCATATATACAACAAATAATATAAAACAAATAATAGCACATACACAAATAAAAAAATATTGGCTCAACCCACTTAGGGATTATAATTTCCCCACTGAAGTCGCCAATTTTCTACATCGGTAGAAATGTTGAGACTAAGCCATTGGATTGACTCATCTCAAAAAATCACTGGAAGTCGCCACCGCGCTTTTATTTTATCCAAAGGAATGGGAAAAGAGCGAATAAACCCAAAGTAAAATAGAGATCGAGGTAAGGGGGTTGATTATGCAAAGGGAAGGTATTAGCACCCTAGACATATGCGGTACTCCGCAGGGACCTCTTTGAAAATTTGTGTATGTAGGCTATAAAGAAATATTTTAAAAAATAGATGGTGGAGATGAGAAAAGAAGTTTTCTTTACAATTTTTGCACCCTATGCAGTTACGAACCTTTAGTGCCTATGTACCCCCTTTGTGCAATAGAGAATCAGGGCACTCGTAGTTCACCTTAAAAAATTTGAAAGGGTTGTGTGTTGGTTAATTTTAAGAATAAGAGATATCTCATCATATCTGAGTGGAAAACGTACTTACTACCAACAATTATAAGAAAGGAGAATTTGCATCATCTAAAAGTGGAGGACATAGTTTAGATTTAAAATCAACAAGACATCACTCAATACCCAAGTGGAAAATGGCTCACTTAACTACATATTGTAGAAGTATAGTAGCTTGCATCACTACCAGAATCAACAAGAGTCTAATCTTTTGAGAAAAAGTTTTAAAATAAAAAGCCAAAGTGGCAAAATAGTTTAAATGGGGTTAATGACTTTTAGTATTAAGAAATATGTCAAATTATTATTAAATTGATTAAGGTTTGATTAAAAAAAGTTTTGAAAATGCTTGGACCTAAGTCCAAGTTTATTATGAAAGCGGTTAAAGTTTGAAAACAAGAAGAGACTGAAAAATGAGGGAGAATATTTTGAAATTAAAGAAGATGGGTAGGATAAGAAGATAATATCCTAAAGCATAAAGTAAAAATCTAAGGTAAGGAATATCTAACCAACAAGAAGCCAACACTTGACATGAAGATGTCAATATAGAATTCCTACCCTTTCGATTGAGAACCAAACAAGAAATAATACTAAGATAAAACCAAGCCTCAAATGAAATAAGCCTCAAATAAACCAGGGCCTTAGATGAATTAAAAACCAATCAAAGTCTTTAAGAAATTTGGTCATAGTAACAACTGTATATAGAGGAATTCTCAATCACAGACAAAACATGAAAATCAGAATAACCTGCACACAGAAAAAATTCAAACCAATGCCTTGGAGTAAACCCCAAGGACTTCAGAATAACTTCACAAAAATATCACCCAAAGATCACGGAGTTCCAAGGCCACAGGGTTTCAAATCCTAAGTCTCAGGAATCCACAACTCCAAAGTGCTACGGATAGTAACCAAATAGTCTGAGTAACCTTAAAGCTTTTAATGTTCAAGTTGATTATTAAGTGTATTAAAAA
This sequence comes from Vicia faba, assembly GCA_948472305.1. NCBI lineage: Eukaryota > Viridiplantae > Streptophyta > Magnoliopsida > Fabales > Fabaceae > Vicia > Vicia faba. The sequence continues at coordinate 482,199,695 of OX451740.1, read as the reverse complement.
AAGAAAAGAAGGCTCAAGTGAGCAAAGATAAAATGACAAAAAGTAAATGCTCGAGCGAGAAAAAGGCAAATAACTTGAGATGTAAATGCTAAAGGTAAATGACATAAAGTAAAGACATAAAATAAATGTATAAAGTAAAAGCATAAAGTAAAGTCGGTTGTTAATAATTAACGGTTAGAAATTAGTAATTAATAGTTGATGGTTAGGAGTTTTTTATAAGAGTGATCCATAATTATTTGAGCCTTGAACCTAGGTCAAAATTGATGAAGACTCATTAGAGGATTGATAAAATCAAAGTCTCCTAACAATGAGCTTTCAAGGTTATTGGCCATAACTCAACACTTAATCATACTTGAGCTTTCAAATATAAAACTTGGGCCACTAACAACCAATCAATAGGAAAAGAAGAAAGGGGATAAGATGAAGGGGAGATGGAAAAGTCATAGTGAAAACACATGCCTCAGATGAATTGAAATTAGGGTTACAAATATCATCAACATCATTCATCCATTTTGGTGGATTTGATTTTTCAACCTATCAACACCAAAGATCCAATGAGGTTGGGGAACTTGACCCAAGGAATCAACCATCCTCCATAATTCAGGACCAATCACAAAAAAGAGATAAAATATATTTCTAATATAAAATAATAGAACAATTTTTAAATGATTAATAAAATAGAAATAATTGGTGAAATAAACAAAATATATTAAAACACCAAATAAAAATCCCAAAAAAATTCCAGAGGTCAAACATGAGTCAACAAATGTTAACAAATTATTTTACAATTTTAAATATAAAGAACTAAGTAAAATAAACTAAAAATCATAAAAAATTAGTAAAATCAAAAATAAAAATCAAATGAGGTCACTAATATTTGTCAGAATGTCATTGAATCCTTCCATAAAAAATTTAGATTTTTTAAAGGTCTAAAAATAATTTTAAACAATTAAAACATATTAAATAATGAGAAAAATCAAAAAAAATATCAAATCTTAAATAAAATTATGAAAAAATGAGAATCAGAAAGAGAATATTCAAAGATATTTTTTTGATTTTTTTCATAATTTTTGAATATGAAATGAATTTATTATGATTTTTTTAAGTTTAAAACAATTAAAATAAAAAATAGAAAGTAAGAATAAAACCAAAATAATATAGACCATCTGATCATTGTCAAAACGCGTTAGTAATCAGATCCAAAGGATCTGACGTGATGTGCATGTTATGGTCTTTATTGAATAAAGCACTGAATCCTAAAAATAAAATCAGAAAAATATAAAACAACAAAAAATAAGAGGCGTTGGATCTGGCTCAATTTTAAACACGCTGGAAATCTGGATGGACCAAAAGTGTGGATACACGTTGAACCAGAGTCAAAGCGTGTGTATGGAAGCAATAAAAGCCAAGCCAATCAAATTAAAACAATTGGTTGTATATCATTGGTTGAAGAACGACACGTAGGTCATCTTCAACCTTCAGCCACCTGCAACTAGGGCAAGTATGAGATTCTTCAAACGGAAATGTTAGAAGCTCTTAGTGGTATCATTGGATTTGTCTCATCTAGACGTTCCTAATTGTACCCTCATGGAAAATTTATTTAAAGCACAACTTAGTCGATTTAAAAATAACCAGAAGAAAAAGTGAAAATGAGTTTTGAAAATAAATGCTCAATTCTCCATGAAAATGAAAATCAAAAGAAGTATTAGACTCAGAGGAAGAAGGACTACAACTTAACAACTTGTTTTAGTTCGATTTGGTTGAGAAAACTACCTGAACAAAGTTCAAATTCTAAGCTCTAAAACTGAACTTCTATAGTCTGACTTAGTGCTCGATTTGCTTGGTTTTTGTGATGGAAAGTTTGTATGATGATTGAGAATGAAGATTTTGAAAAGAGTTTGGAGAAAGAAAGCTTGAAGTGATGAAATTGATTTTCAAATTTCAAGCTTTGAGTGAGACTTTGGTAGGGTGATTATGGCCATCTAAAGCTTGAGAAATGAATGGAGAATGATCCTTTATTTATAGGTGAGTGAATGGTGAGCTTGCACATGCAAAATGGATTGGAAATCATTGAAATCGTGTGAAGCCCGAAGGTGAGAAATGTGTGACTTAAACTTGCTTAAAACTCAGATAATTCTTGCGTTTCAAGGCTTTAATCATGATTTACAACTTGTTAATCATGTGTAAGTTAAAAACACACAGCAAATTGGTCATTAGAAGTCACATTATGCATTTACAATATGACTTGGTGAGAAATTTTCAGTTTCAAGGTGTCATCTTTGAATCCATGGTGCAAACAGCTCAGGAGGCTTTAGGGATTCATTCTTGATGCAATTTAAAAACAACATCACACTCTTCATATTGTGCCAAGAAAGTATTCATTTGGACAATTGATCTAGAAGTTGTGTCCTTTTGAAATCATGAAAAAGAAACTGATTTTCGTACTTAGAAAAATTTCTAAGTGTTGAGCTTCATAATGACCTATAATGTTTTGCAAACTTACAAGCCCTTCCCCTCAAAATTATATCTTGATTATTGAAGATAAAATGGATTAGACTCTTTGAATGGAATTATGGAATTGGAGTCACTCAAAAATCATAAAAAATGAGAGGGTTATGACTTTTGGAAGCTGGTGAAAGATTCTTGAGAAATCCAAAAATGACCTATAATGTTTTCACCAAGTACATAACTTTCCACACCCTTTTAGATCTTGACCTTTGAATCAAAGTTGTAGTAGACATTCTCAAGTTTATTGATAAAGTTATGATCCTTTGAAGTCAAGTCAGAGAATTCAAGAGCTTTTTCAAAGGACTTGTAATCTTCTTCCAACTTTAATGATCTTCCATTCAAAATTGACCTTAGATTCTTGAAGAGAAGTTGTTAAGGACTATTTAAAGAGAATCATGGATTTTGAATCAACTCAAAATCTCAAAAATTTAGGAAGGTATGGTCTTTATAAGTCAACAAACCCTTACTTAGAAAGTACAAAAGTGACTTGCAACCCCTTTCAACTTTTGATGATTTTCCTTGCACAATTGGATCTTGTCATATGAAGAGAAGTTGTTGTAGATGATGATAATAATCCATAGAAAAATGAACCACTTCAAAATATTTAAAATTGAGAGAGTTATGCACTTGTGATCATAGAATCAATGACTTGTTCAAATTAGGTCAGACTACTTGAATCAACTTTGAATCTTTTGAACTTTCCTTGAAAACTAAGGCATGATGAATTAAATTAGACCTTGCAATGATGTTATTTTGAAGCACTCTTAATGATGGAGCTTATATCCCAATGAAATATGTTGAAGAAGGCATGAAAATAAACACATGAATCTATGAATCTTCTTGATGAATCTAACCACTCTCTTTGAGACAAGTTTGATCTATGAAGTTGAGAGTACTCTTTAGACCAAAGAATTTTAATTCCATGACCATAGCCTTGAACTTTAAGCTTTTGAAATCCATTGAATAACCATTTGGCTGAGGATCAACCTTCAAAACCCTAGGTTAGGTGGTGAGATGGATGTAATTGTGTTACCTATCAATTTGACAATAGCCTATCAGCCACGTATGATTAGAGTTTTTTTGTGTGAATTTTTCGAACCCGCGTCTTAATCGTTATTGCGTTGGTTGATTGCTTAAGGACAAGCAACATTCTAAGTGTGGGGGAGTTTGACAACTTGAAAATGCATCGTACTTTCCAACTCGATTCACATACTATTAAGTCTCATTTCATGCTTTTATTGTATTTTTATATTTATTTGTATTTGCGTTTCAGGTACTTTGCTGCTCATTAAGTAATACGCATCGAAATCGGAAAAGATAAACAAAGACAATCAGAATGGCATTGAATGAGGCGAGAAACTCTCTGGAAAAGACAATCAGAAACATATAGAAGAACAATAGATGTGGGATGATACCAAATCTGAAGCTACATCAGAGTCGTCCAGGAAAGACGCTAGACGGAAAAGAAACACGACATCCAATACTGGCTTTGAATGAAGGGAAAACTCAACGTCTAATACTGGCTTTAGACAAGAGAAAAGATCACAAAATCCAATACTGGCTTTGAATGAGTGAAAGGGATCTTGACATTCAATACTGGCTTTGAATGAAGAAAAAAAAGATAACAACATCCAATACTGGCTTTGGATGAAAGAAGAGATCTTGACATTCAATACTGGCTTTGAATGAAAGAAAAGCTCAACGTCTAATACTGGCTTTAGACGAGAGAAAAGATCACAACATCCAATACTGGCTTTGAATGAGTGAAAGAGATCTTGACATTCAATACTGGCTTTGAATGAAGGCAAAACTCAACGTCTAATACTGGCTTTAGACGAGAGAAAAGATCACAACATCCAATACTGGCTTTGAATGAGTGAAAGGGATCTTAACATTCAATACTGGCTTTGAATGAAGAAAAAGGTAACAACATCCAATACTGGCTTTGGATGAAAAATAAGAAACAACTCAAACTGATGTTTGCTTTGGTAGGTGCCAAGTAAGTTGGACTTTGATCTCAAGGTGACATCTCAACTGCAATAAGACCTTGGAAAATAAAAATGAGGATGAAACACTCTTTTTATGCATTATGTATGAATTTTGTTATGCATGATATGTGAATGATCTATGCAGGTAATGTCGGCGTTAACGACAACGGAGTTTGACTCTTTTGTGAAGGTAAGATTGGAAGTTTAATTCCTCAACATGGAGAACTCTGTTAAATTTAATTGGAAAGAAAATATCCTGAACCCAAATTTGTCACACTTGTAAACTGTATTGAACTGATGATCTTCTGAGGAAGGATATGAAGAGCTACTTGGGGACTTGTCCCAGATTAGCTGACTGTTGAAGATAAACTGATCATGGCTTCAGTTGAAAGTTGCTGGAAATAAGCTGATCACGGCTTCAGCTCCGAAATGACTATTGGAGATAAAATGATCATGGCTTCAGCTTCTGAAATGTTTGTTGGGAATAAACTGATCATGGCTTCAGTTCTGAAATGTTTGTTGGAAAGGAATTCCCCAGTATGAGTCTTGCAAATGATTTCCTGGCTGGCCAATTCTGAGAAAACTTGCATTGAGCAGTAAATCTTGAACTGATTCACAATAGGATCTGGAAGATACTTGCCCCTTATAGGGTCACTGACCAAGTTTCTCAGCTGTTTGAAATTCCTTGATGAGGAAAGCTTGTTTGCAAGCAAAATTTTTTATTCAAACATGGTATTTTTAATGCAAAGTTCATGCAAAAGTTTTGAATCCAAAATCATTTTTGAAATGATGTTATTGGTGTATATAAAATGAATCACTGGTTAAAACACAATGGTTTATACTTTTAAAGCGAAAGAGAAAGCAAAGGTATGATACCAAAACAAATGATTTGCAAAAGATTATAGGAGTTAGTTTACGCAACCTTGATGTAGTATGCTTTCAAAAGAAACCTGGCTTCAATTAGGTCTTTTGAGGGTTGTAACGTGGTCGGGTTCACGGTTTAAGAAATAAAGGATAAAGGCTCAAAGTTTATTTGTACCCAACCCAATCTTCGTGATGTTCTTCAGTCCTACATTCAGTCAATTCATAATATGCATTCAGTTTCCAAGAGATTTTGGAAGTGCACTGATGGTAGCAATAACGATGGCTCAGAAGCTAAAGGATTTATTGAGAATAACAGTCATTTCTTCTTACATATTTTTGCTGTTTTGAGGACTTTTGTCAATTCTGGTGGAGAATTTAAAGGATTTGAAGACCTCTTCTGATTGAATTTATTATTCCCAACTTTTGCCTGAACTGTTTCATTTGAGATTACAGTCAGCAGGATGCCCCAGTTTTTGCCTGAACTGTTTCATTTGAGATTATAGTCAGCGGGATGCCCCAGTTTTTTACCTAAGTCTCCTTCATAGGTTTTGACTTAGCGGGATTTTTCTGTTCATTTCATTTTCTATTTTTGGAAAGATAATGACTGCCTTGCTCAATGATTACGGGGAACTATCTTTGTCATTTTTTGTTTGGAGAGCATCTTTGACACTTCTTGCTGTGTGCAAAGGAAAGCTTGATCGTGACCTTTATTGAAAGGTGTCTTGAATGATTTCTCTTGTAATTGAATGCGCAACCAAATTAACTGAGAACTACCCATCCCCGGGTTAAGATTGTGGGTTTTTTCGTATAGAAAGAAACTCCAACTTCTAGGCTCAGAGGGGTGAACGAGGGATTAACTTCCTTATTTTTCCAGTGTTTGGGAGTTGAAACAATGCCTGTATATCCTCAGCAAAGTTTTATTCGAAAGCATACCAGCAACAATTATGGGTATTCCGTTTTCATCATCCTCCCTCAAATCTTTGCATAAACAAAAGCTTGATAAAGGGAGTAAACAAGAGAAATATATTTGAAAGCAGTAAATGAAAATGATTTGAACCAAAATATTTAAATGCTCATTTCATTAAACTTAACATGAAAGTATAAACAGTATTTGAAAGCAACAATTTTAAAATAAACAAGGGAAAAATGCAAACAGAAAGAAACATGGCCTAGTGACTAATCAGTAACAAGGATGAGTTGTCTTGTCTGAAACACTGGCTTTAGGAAGTGACTTGAGGGTATCCCGACTCAGTCTTCAGCCACTTTGTTTTGGCCAAGGATTGTTGATAACATTAGGACCTGCCTCTTTGAAAGTATGAAAATTGGTTTCACCAATTCTTGCACTCTGTTTTTCAAAGCATAACAACTTTCTAAATCATGACCGGCAGCTCCTTGATGAAACTCACAGTGAAGGTCAGATTTGAACCCGGCTGGAGGAGGATTTCGAGGAATCAGAGGCCTAGTTGTAATCAATCCCTTCTGCACCAATGTAGGGTACAATTCAGTGTACGTCATAGGGATGGGATCAAATTGAGCCCTATTCTGATTCTGATTCTGCACAATATTCTGTCGTTGAGGGACATGAACTGGTTGAGCATTGACCATAGGAGTAACAACCGCTACTTGTGGTTGATCAGTGTATTGAGGCCTACGGCGAGGTCCTCTTCTCTCAGTCGAGACAGCATTGGCTTCTACCTCTTTCTTCTTTTGAAAGTTCCCAAGGTATTTCTTTTCACCATTAGAAGATTCAGCAGCTTTAGACACTTTACCGCTCTTGATTCCTTCTTCTAATCTCTGGTCAATAGTCACCAGGTCTGTGAAGCTGGAGGACACACTACCAATCATCTTCTCCCAAAAGAAAGGGGATAAAGTATCCATGAACAAACCAGTTAACTCTTTCTTTGCTAGAGGTGGTTCAACTTGAGATGCCAATTCTCTCCATCGTTAAGCATATTCCTTGAAAGATTCTTTCTCATTCTGAGACATATTTTGTAGTTGGCGACGATCAGGTGTCATGTCGAGGTTGTATTTGTATTGCTTTATGAAAGCATCAACAAGATCTTGGAAGCATTGGATACGACCTTTCTCAAGTCCCATATACCATTTCAATGAAGCTCCACTCAGACTGTCTTGGAAACAATGCATAAGCAGCTTGTCATTCTTTGTGTAAGCAGACATCTTTCGAAAGTACATCACCAAATGACTTCTTGGACAAGTATGCCCCCGGTATTTCTCAAACTCGGGAGTCTTGAACTTTGCAGGCATAACCAGATCAGAAACCAAGCACATATTGTTAGCATCAACACTGAAGAACTCATTTCCTTCCATAGCTCGGAGTCTCTTCTCTAAAGTCTGATACTGTTCTTTGAAATCTTCAAACTCACCAAAGTCTCCTTGACTCACACTTCGAGGACTGGCAGCATGGTACTCAAAGAGAGGATTCCCAAAAGCAACTTGTGCAGCAGGTTGACGAGAAGCAGTATGAAAGATTGGATGAGGTTCAGTGAAAACTGGAGCTTGAAAGGCTGGTCGAGAAGACTGGCCAACCATTGAAGTAATTAAAACAGGCGGAGAGTAATTCTGAGGTAAGCTAAACTCTGGCCATGTAGTAGATGTATGTTGGATAGGTTGAGTGTCAACAACAGTAGTTGGGATTTCAGATATCACGGTCTTTTAAGGTGGCTCTCCTCTGGAAATCAGGACTTGCATCATCTCAGTAAGTTTGGCCATGCCTGACTTCAACTCGTCGATTTCCATTATGACTTCCATGTTGTGTTGTTCTTGGTTTTCCATTCTCAATCTGACAGCAGCTCTAGTCCTGTAGTTGTGTTGAGGAATCAGCTTGACGGTAGACGACTAACTTGAAGAAAGAAGCAACTGGGAATAAGATCCTGAACAACCTGGATGTATGTAGAATGATGCAGAGGATTCAAATGATATGCAATGTTATGCAATGCACTGTACAGTAACAGGATCACACAGTTCAGAGTCACGAGCCTGGAGTCAAAGGTGCAACCCATAAGGTATGGACTAATGGTTATCACCTGCCGAACAAGGTTCTAAGAGGTTCCCAGAGTCTACATCCTTCCTTCAGATATTACCAACGTCCGGATTAACTCAGTAATTAGTAATATTCTCAAGAAAAACTCGTCCGAGTGTAGCATCGCGTGATAACTATTTCCGGATTACTCCGTCATAGCTTCCGCACTACACCTAAAAGGCCAAGATGGGTTAGGTAATCTACGGTCCTCAGCTTCAGTAGGCTCCCAGGTCGAAAGTAGTACGTCTTCCCGGTTACTCGGTAAATGACACTACAGTCAAAGGGGCCTCCACTGAGTGGGGGATCTCATGTCTCCTTTTTTGGGATTACTCCCTCAAAGTTAACATGACTATACCGCCTGTCCTATCTTAAAGTTTGCCCAAAGTCCGGGTAGAAGACTTATAAGAAATCCCCAAGCACCCTGTAAACCAAGAGAATCCAGACAAACATATATACAAAATATAATGCATAAACACAATAGCACGTATACATATATAAACAAAGATAGGCTCAACCCACTTAAGGATGGACCAGCAAGAGGTCAATCTTGTCCCTAGTGAAGTCGCCATTTTTTCTGTAGCGGTAGAAATGTTCAAGACTAGGCCATTGGATTGACTGGACTTTATACAAATCAAAATAAAAATCGCCACTGCGCTTTATTGTTTCCAAAGGAATGGGAAAAGAGCGAATAACCCAAAAAGAGGGGGAAAGATTCAAGGTAAGGGGGTTGGTTATGCAAAGGGAAGGTATTAGCACCCTAAACATCTACGATACTCCGCAGGAACCTCTTTGTAAAATCTGTATATTTTGGCTATAAAAATGTGTTGTATAAAAAATGGATGGTGGAGGTGAGAAAAGAAATATATTTTTTATGATTTTTGCACCCTCCGCGGTTGCGAACCTTTAGTGCCTGTGTACCACCATTCGTGCAATAGGGGATCAGGGTACACGTAGTTCCTCTAGAAAAGACTTGTCTGTTGGTTGATTTTAAACAAGGAGACAAGTCGTCATTGTTAGGAGAGAAATCTTGACTAACGCCCACAAGGTATGAGAAAGATGGACCCTGCGTCAACAAGAGTGAGGGTTTGAGAACGCCTCTAGTACTCAAGTGGAAAAGTCGACACCTTTATAACCATAGGGATAGGAGAATGTTTCTCGACTATCAATGAATCATGTCTCACCTTGAAAAAAGTTTTGAATGGAAAAGGTGCTTGGGCGCACAAAAGAGTTTGAATGAGTTGAAGTGTTTTGTTAATTTTGAAAGAAATGTCAAAGTATGATAAAATGAATTGAAATTTGTTTATGAAAATAAGTTTTAAAAGAAAAGGCACTCGACAAAGTCGAGGTTTATTATGAAAGCTGTTCGAGTTTAAAAACAAAGAAGATTTTGAAAGAAGATGAGAAGGTTTTGAAAATTAAAGAAGATGAGAGGAGATGAATGGACTATCCTAAAGTATAAGGTAAAAGCTAAGGAAGAGAACCGTCTAACCAACATGAAGCCGATACTTGACATTATGAGCCAATATAGAATTCCCATTCTTTGGATTGAAACCAAGCAAGCAAAGATATTAGACCTCTTGAGAAGACCAAACTTTAAGTGTATCAAGTCTTCGGAAAAATTGGGCAGAGTAACGGCTGTATACGGGTGAATTCCAGATTACAAGCAAAGCATGTAATCACAATAACCTGCACACAAAACAAACAAACAACCCAATGTCTTGAGGTAAACCTCAAGAACTCCATACAAAATATCAAATAAAGTCACAAAGTCTCCAAGATAAGCCAAGGTCTCTAATCCTAAGTCCAAGAAGTCCATCACTCCATAATGCAAAGGATAGTAACCAAATAGTCCAAGTATCATTAATGATTTTTATGGTTTATGTTGATTATTAGGTGTCTTTAAAAGGAAAATAAAGGCTCAAGTGAGCAAAATAAAAATGACATAAAAGTAAATGCTCAAGTGAGCAAAGATGAAAATAGCATGAAATGTAAAATGCTAAAAGTAAATGGTACATAAAGCATAAAAATAAAAGCATAAAGTAAAGTTAATTGTTAGTAATTAGTGGTTAGTTGGATGACCATCTTGAAACTTGAATTTGGAACTCATTAGAGGATTGGTAGAACCAAAGCCTCCACACAACAAGTTGCATTTGCTTTTGGTCAAGTATATCATCCATTTTGGAATTCTCACAAGGCAACATGTAATGATCAACGATGTTTAAGTGATCCGCGTTGACCAAAGGTGTTGTAGATGAAGAAGTGAAAAACACAAGAAGGGGGGTTGAATTGTAAAATTGAAAATCAATGCAATGAACACGATATTTTTATCCTAGTTCGTTTGATCTCAAACTACTCCAGTCCAGCCGTCAAGGTGATTTCGCCTCTCTCCAACGAGGTCTTAATCCACTATATTCAACTGAATATTACAATCTGCTTTAACAACTGCTAAAGCCTTCTTGATGCAAACCACAAACCGGTTTGTCAAGGAATCACTTTCTTACACAGAATAGAAATCTAGGTGTGTGAGTGTTTTCTACAAAAAAAACAGTTTATCACAACTGTGATACTACACAACTTAAGCTTATTGAAACTAGATTGCTAAAGATAATTGAGTAAGGAAATATGGAGCTTTTTAGCAAACTGAGAGTGAGAATATGATGAATAGCTTTTAGGCGTGGAAATAGTTGTAGAGCATTAGCCAATTCAATCTTCATTGTCTTGTTTATATAGCATTGAGATTTGTGAATGTTAGAGCAATAATCTTGATTCAATGCCAATAACAATCTTTCCTTATTAAGCAGATCTTGTCTGGAATGATGTCGTTGGTAATAACTCGTCTTGAATGCACAGTACCGTTGCTACTTAAAGCGTGTTCTGGCTTGGGCTCATTCTGACTCTGCTTAAGTGCTGGTGAACTGTTGTTGTCTTTATCAGAGTGTTAAGCGCAGTTCTGTTTATCAAGCTTCAGCATACGCGTGAGTTGTTCTTCTGATTCTGGTATTCTGATATAGCAACTTCTGATGCTGATGTTGATAATCAATATTTTAATGCTGATTAAGTGTACTCTTGCTGATACCTATCAGAGTTTCTGCAAAACAGAAGGTAATATTTTAGGTAGCAAATAGTTCTTACATGAATCACATAATTAATATATCTTTTCATTTTGTTATCATCAAAACTTAAACTTAGGGTAGTAGATTCAAACTTTGTTCTAACAATCTCCCCCTTTTTGATGATGACAAAAACTAGATATTTTTTAATTGAAAATAGCGTGAAAAGAATCAGAGATAACTAAATGATGAGTTGCATCAGAATTAAAAAAAGAGTTATCAAAGATAAGGGATAAAGAGATATCAGAGATAGGATCGAAGATACTCCCCCTGAATTTATTACTTCCCTTTTTAATTCCAAGAGTTCTTCAGGATCAGATCTTTATTGAATTCTTTGAACATCAGAATATCAGAGCTTTGACTATCAGAACTTCAGATCAGAATATCAGAGCTTTATCAGAACTTTGCTCTTTGGATCAGAGTATCAGGGCTTTAGTCTTCAGTGAATCAGAGAGCATTCTTGTACCTGTAGACTTAAGCAAACATAGAAAACATTCAAAAATATCAGAGTTAGAATGTTTGAGACTTTTTGTCTCAGTAATCCGTTATTGAAAAATATCATTCTTGTTCTCCCCCTTTTTGTCAGCAATCAATAAGTGTAAGTGATGTGCTAAAACGATAAGAGCAGAAAAACTTGTTATATTAAAATATTCAGAGCCAGACAAAACAGTACAGAAGATATGCAAAGAAAACATGAAAATAGCATGAATGAAAATCTAAGGTTGGGGAGGAAGGCGTATGAACAGGGTCTCCAGCATTGCTTTAATCTGATCAGCAGTCTCATTCTGCTTGTGCACCATGCTGACTACTGTATCTATCTTGTTGTCCTGCACATCCATCCTTTCTTTCATCTTCTGATCATTTTCATCCATCCTTTGCTGCAGACGAATATCATTCAGCTTCAGCTCTTCTAGAGTCTGCCTGTCCAAGGCAGCTTGAGAAACATCAGAAGCAGGGAGCTTCTGAGAGCTTTCTGCAACATCTTCAGCTTGACTGGCTTCAGCTTGAATTGTCTGATCTTCTTCTGGCTTCACTTTTGAAGCTGGATGCTTCTCAGACCATGGCTCACTATCCAGAAGGAGCACGTCTTCTTTCAGCAGCTGACTTCCAACTTCGTTCAGAAGCTTGCTGAAATTCTGCTGTGCTTGCTCATAATTGATGTCTTGCAATTTTAGAGCTTCAGCACGTACCCAAATTCTGAATCGTGTCCAGAGCTGGTCTGAGGCAGTAGGATCAATCATTCCAGGACAGACTTGCTTCAGAGAAGCAATCCGCTGCTGCAAACCTGTTTTAAAATTCACAATGCCAGAGCCAACATCTGGCTGTTTTGGTTTTGGAATGGCTATTTTATTTTTCAGATCAGCAAGACGGTCAAGGATTGTTAAATCTATGAAGGTCCTGCTGGGGTCTTCTGTGGTTTTTTTGGGAGATGTTTGTTTGGGAGATGGAGTGGGAGAATCAGAGATAATGATTAGACTGTGTGGGGTTTTGGGAGTGTTTGGAGGAGTGGTTTCTGGCGAGGATGGCAGTTGGGCCATGGTTACAGTTGTTCCACATGGCAGCTGTATTGCCAGAGGTTGTGGCTCAGAGGATTGAGGAGAATGAGGTTCGGGAGATGGAGGAGATGGAGTTTCAGAATGATGAAACTCAGGTTGAGGAGGTGATGGTTGAGGTGATGGTGGATGAATTTCTGGTTGAGGAGAGGGAGAAGGAATTGCTGGTTGTGGAGAAGGAGGAGGAATTTCTGATTGTTCAGGAATTTGTGGTTCTTCTGGTATGGGTGAGAGAGGATGTTCTGGTTGAGGAGATTGGGCAATATCTGGTTCAGTGTTTGGATTATTGGGGAGGTGATCAGAAACACGTTGATCAATGTCAGACAGAACTTTGTCAAGTTCTGATGTTGTTGAAGTTGTTGGTTTGGGATGTTTGGTGCGGGGTCTTCTGAGTGTTAGTACCTCAGAAGGGTCATCTTCTGGTTCGGTTTCATCTAGTTGGGATGGGGATTGGGATTTCATGAGAAGTTGGAGTTGGGATAGATGTTGGAATAGCAGAAGAATTTAAAACAGAAGCAGCAGATAAATTACCTCTTTTCTTGGGAGTCTGCTGGGATGTTCCTTCTGAAGGGGCCTTCCTTTTCTTTGTCTTCTTCAGAGAGACTTCTGGTTGAGCTTGGTGCAGATCTTTGATATTCAGCTTGGGATTTGTACCATCAGCCTTGCACGCGTCCAAGTATCTGAGAACCACCAGTGGTTTAGATTCTATCTCAGAAAATAATGGAAAGTCACTCAGTGGGACTCTTCTGCTGGTGATGTCAGCAATAGGAGTAATGCTGGGTTCCTTTCTGATATTCTCTATTAATTTCATTTTCTTCAGATTCTTCGCGTTCAGAGGCTTGCCAACAGTTAGTTCAATGGTGCTTAACTCTTGAGCTTCTATCAGGTGCTCTATCAGCCTATTCTCAGTCAGAATATTTGATATTAACCTTCCAAAGGGTATCCAATCCCTCTTTGTTCTTTCTTCCTCCCTGGTTTCCTTCACGCTTGTTCTGAGGTGATTAAACAGAAGATGGGCCAAGTTGATTTTTACCTTCTGATTAATAAATTAGATCAGAAATTGCTAATCTATATTTATATAATCAGGGGAACTTGTTGGCTTCCTATGATTAAAACACCCCAGAATGAACTTCACCTAAACTTTGTGGTGATCCTTTAGGTCTCTGATTTTGCTGCTGGGCACCCCATGGGTGAAAATCTGTTGTGCTATGACACCAACGTCAGAGCATCTTTCAGCCATATCAATACAGCGGACGCCACCGCCACTGTAACCAATCAGTTTTGCTATGTGATCTTCAGTGATCACAATCTTCTTTCCCATTATGTAGGAGGTGACTTGATGCGTTGAAGGGGACGCATGAATCCAGAACTCCTTGACCAAAACTGGGAACGTTGGTCCAACCAACCTGTCAAAATATCTCTCCCATTTCTGTGCCCTAACTTCTTCTGTCAAGTCAAAACCATTCTCTTTCAGACTGCCAAAGTCAATAATCAGTTCAGACAACACTTCTAGATTCTTCACTGGTGTAAGGAGTGTTCTGAGTGGAACTTGGTACTGTTCAGAGGAAGCTTTCTTCTGAGAACCTGCAGAAGCACTGCTGGAGGTTGCCATGTTCACACTTAGGGTTTTTCTGAGAAAAACTGAGAAAATGGGTTTAAGTTTGAAAGAGATGAACACAGAGAAAATGCAGAAAATATTTGAGAGATAATGAGAAACGGTAAAGGATTAATGTGAGAAGATAACGTGCTTAAATAGATTTGAGAAAATTTTGAAAGTGTAAACGGTTGCAAGAAAGAGAAAATAAAATCATGATTACGTTTTTAAAACATGATTACTTTCATTTAATGCTTGCTGATTTTGGGGGATTTGAGAAAGATACTTGAAACGGTTACCAGACATGTGTCTCAATGCACCCAATCAGCGTTTTGCCTTCTCAGAAGCGTGCACGCGTTCTGCTTCAAAGATTTGCTGATGATTGGATGACACTTGTTTGATTTAGTGATCAGCACGTCTATCCTTGAGCTGAAATGCTCAGATCTTTAAGACTAGCATCTGATACAATCTGCATGTTCTTTCTTTCTAAAGAGAGATTGATCAGAAGTTCACAGTAAAACAAATACATTCTGAAGGATAATATATGGAATTAAAACATTTTCACTCTGGGCAGATTTTCATGCTGAGATGTTTCAGAATGAAATTGAACCTATCTTCAGAAAGGGGTTTAGTGAAGATATCAGCTCATTGATGGTCTGTATCAATAAATTTTAAGTTCAAAATTCCTTTCTGAATATAGTCCCTAATGAAATGATGTTTTATTTCTATATGCTTAGCTCTAGAATGTAAAATGGGATTCTTACTTAAGCAAATAGCAGAAGTATTGTCACAGAGTATAGGGATGTTACTCTCAAAAATCTGGAAGTCTTCAAGCTGACTTTTCATCCAGAGCATTTGTGTGCTACATCCTGCTGCTGCTATGTACTCAGCTTCTGCTGTTGATAGCGCAATTGTGGATTGCCTTTTGCTGGACCAAGAGATCAAATTTTCTCCCAGAAACTGGAAGCTTCCAGAAGTACTTTTACGCTCTACTCTGTCTCCAGCAAAGTCAGCATCGCAGTAGCCTACTAAGCTGTAATCACTAGATTTTCTATAAAATAAACCCAGATTAGTAGTACCTTTCAGATACTTGAAAATTCGCTTAACAGCTGGTAAGTGAGATTCTCTAGGATCTGATTGGAATCTAGCACAGATACATACGCTGAATAATATATCAGGTCTTGAAGCTGTCAGATAAAGGAGAGAACCAATCATACCTCTGTAGACTTTCTGTTCTACCTTTTTGCTTACCTCTTCTCTTTCCAGAATGCACGTGGGATGCATTGGAATCTTTGATGGCTTACATTCTGAGAGGTCAAATTTCTTCAGAAGATCTTTGATGTATTTGCTCTGATGAATGTAAGTTCCCTCTGGGGTTTGATTGATCTGAATTCCTAGAAACAATTTCAGTTCCCCCATGAGGCTCATCTCAAATTCTGTCTGCATACACTTAGCAAATTTTATTCCAAGAGAAGGATTAGTAGATCCAAAGATAATATCATCAACATAAATTTGACAGACTAAGATGTCATTCTTAACTGACTTACAGAATAAGGTAGTGTCCACCTTCCCTCTGGTGAATTCATTTTCTAACAGAAAGTTACTTAGTCTTTCATACCAAGCTCTGGGAGCTTGTTTCAGACCATATAGTGACTTCTTTAGTTTGAAAACATGTTCTGGATGTTTTGTATTTTCAAAACCAGGGGGTTGGTGCACATAAACCTCTTCTTCTATATAACCATTTAAGAATGCACTCTTGACATCCATCTGATACAGAGTGATGCCTCTATTAACAGCAAATGAAATTAAAAGTCTGATAGATTCTAACCTGGCGACTGGAGCAAAGGTTTTTGTATAGTCTATCCCCTCTTGCTGACTATAACCTTGTGCAACCAGTCGTGCCTTGTTTCTGATGACTTCACCTTGTTCATTTAGCTTGTTTCTGAACACCCATCTTGTTCCAATGACGTTGAATCCTTTTGGTCTGGGAACAAGATCCCATACGTCATTTCTGGTGAATTGATTCAGCTCTTCTTGCATTGCCAAAATCCAGTCATTATCCAGAAGTGCTTCATCAATAGAAGAAGGTTCAATCAGAGACACAAGTCCCATGAGGGTTTCTTCAGAGTTTCTGAAGCTTGCTCTTGTTCTGATTGGATCTTCCTTTCTTCCTAAGATAGTTTCTTCTGGGTGATCCAAGCTGCTTCTGGGTAATCTCTTCTGAGGTTAATCAGCAGCTGTTGTAGGATTGCTAGCAGTTCTCCTTTCAGACGTTGAAGGAGTGTTTGTGTTGAGAGCTTCTGATGACTTGTCTTCAGAACCTGTAAATTCAATTTCCATACCTGCAAAAACTCCATTCTTCTTTGACTTTTCAGAGTCAAGCTTATCATCAAAACAAACACTGATTGATTCTTCCACAATCTGTGTTTCTGTATTGTATACTCTGTACCCTCTTGAGCGTTCAGAGTATCCTAACATAATACACTTCTGTGCTTTAGAGTCAAACTTGTTCAAATAATTCTTTGTATTTAACATAAAACAGGTACATCCAAATGGATGAAAATATGAAATGTTGGGCTTTCTGTTCTTCCACAGTTCATATGGAGTCTTTTCCAGAATATGTCTTATTGAGATTCTATTCTGAATGTAGCACGCTGTGTTTATTGCCTCTGCCCAGAAGATCTTAGCAACGTTTGTCTCATTGATCATGGTTCTGGCCATTTCTTGCAATGTTCTGTTCTTTCGTTCTACAACTCCATTTTGTTGGGGAGTTCTAGGACAAGAGAAATCATGCAGAATGCCTCTGTCATTAAAGAATGACTCAAAATCTTTGTTTTCAAACTCTCCACCATGATCACTTCTGACTTTAACGATTCTAAGATCCTTTTCATTCTGAACTTGGTTATAGAAGGTAACAAACACAGAGTGTGACTCGTCCTTGTGTCTTAAGAACTTTACCCATGTCCATCTGCTATAGTCATATACGATTACTAACCCATACTTCTTGCCACTGACTGAAGCAGTTTTAACTGGTCCAAATAAGTCAATGTGCAGAAGTTCTAATGGCTTAGAGGTAGAAACAACATTTTTAGATTTAAAAGAAGGTTTTGCAAACTTGCCTTTCTGACATGCTTCACACAGAGCATCTGAATTGAACTTCAAATTAGGAAGTCCTCTGACCAGATTGAGTTTGTTAATTTGAGATATTCTTCTCATACTAACATGCCCCAATCTTCTGTGCCAGATCCACTGCTCGTTGTTAACAGACAGAAGACACTTTACATTCTGACTTTTCAGTTCAGAAAGTTTGATTTTGTAAATGTTGTTTTTCCTCTTTCCATTAAACAGGATAGTCCCATCTTTCTGACTAACAGCTTTACATGATTTTTGATTAAAGATTATATCATAACCGTTATCACTTAATTGACTTATGGATAACAGATTATGCATTAATCCATCTACTAGCAGAACATTATTAATAGAGGGAAGATTTCCATTACCTACAGTTCCAGAGCCAATTATCTTTCCCCTCTGATTGCCTCCAAAGCCAATGTGGCCTCCAGGCTTAAGTTCCAGGCTTTGGAACATATGCCTTCTTCCCGTCATGTGTCGCGAGCAGCCAGAGTCCAGGTACCATGACTGGTGTTTCTGATTTGCTGCTAAAGATATCTGCAACATGTATTATTTTATCCTTAGGTACCCAGATTTTCTTGGGTCCTGATTTGTTAGATTTACCAAAACTCTGGTTGAATTTTGGTTTCACAGAGTACTTACTGCTAGTGTATTTGATATCATGTGTGTGACCATACACAAAATGTGAATTCAGAGGAGTGCGTTTAATGGTTAAATCCATGACATTCTTTGGTGTAGGAACCTTACCTTGGTATCCTATTCCCTTCCTGCCATTTCTGCTAACTCCATAGATCATTGAAGCCATTTTGCTTCTATCTATGCTTTTAGCAAGGAACTTCTGGAAACTGTGATCATACTCCTTGATGATCTCATCAGCGTTGCTGGGAGTTTCAGAAATTGGTTCCTTCTGAGAGTTTTGTAAAGTATTTTCTAATTTTGAAATTTTATTTCTCAGCTCAGAATTCTCCAATTTAAGACTCTCAGTCTTATTAGAGTCAGATTCAAGATTCCTTTTCAGGTTTCTGAATTTAACTCTAATCTGCTGATACCTTTCCAGAATTTCATTAAGGCTTTCAGCAAGTTCAGCCTTGGTAAAATTAACTGCAAAGTCAGGAAATACCTCTTCAGTATCTGATTCTGAGTCTGATTCAGAAGCTTCACTATCTTCTGAAATGTTGGCCATGAGAGCTATGTTTGCTCTCTCATCATCTGATTCTGAGTCAGCTTCAAACGAGTCAGAGTCATCCCATGTAGCCATGAGACTTTTCTTCTTTTCTCTTCCAAACTTCTTTTTGGGCTTTTCCCTCTGAAGCTTTGGGCAGTCACTCTTGTAGTGTCCTTGCTCATTGCACTCATAGCAGATGATGTCCTTGGTGTTTGGCTTTCTACTTCCTGATGAGCCTTCAGATCTTCTGTATCCAGAGGAAGAATTTGTCCTTCTGTATTTGGAAGAAGACTCGTTCTGATCAGATCTTCTGGGATTCCTGAACTTCCTTTGCCTCTGCTTCCATAGTTGATTCACTCTTCTGGAGAGGAGGGAGAGTTCGTCTTCTTCTGATGAGGATCCATCAGATGTTTCTTCAACTGCCTGCAAAACTTTAGACTCAGATTTTCTGTTAGATTTTAATGCTAAAGGCTTACCTTGCTTCTGGGGTACATCAGCTTCTAGCTCTATCTCATGACTTCTGAGGGAGCTGATAAGTTCCTCCAGAGAAATTTTGTTGAGATCTTTTGCTAGCTTCAGAGCTGTAACCATTGGCCTTCACTGCTTGGGTAAGCTTCTGATGACTTTTTTGACGTGATCAACAGTAGAGTAACCTTTGTCCAGAACCTTGATACCAGCTACCAGAATCTGGAATCTTGAGAACATTGTTTCAATGGATTCACTTTCTTCCATTTTGAATGCCTCATACTTCTGAATGAGCGCCAGAGCTTTAGTTTCTTTGACCTGAACGTTGCCCTCATGCGTCATTCTGAGTGAGTCAAACATGTTCTTTGTTGTGTCTCTGTTGGAGATCTTTTCATATTCAGCATATGAGATGGTGCTGAGAAGGATGGTTCTGGCCTTGTGGTGATTCTTGAAGTCACGCTTTTGTTGGTCAGACATTTTTTTCCTATCAATCTTCTGACCGCTTGCATTCACAGGGTGCGTGTATCCATCTGTCACCATGTCCCACAGATCAGCATCATGTGCCAGAAAGAAGCTTTCAATTCTGTCTTTCCAGTAATCAAAATTTTCTCCATCAAAGACTGGAGGTTTGCCGCTGAATCTGTCTCTGTCCTCATGGTTGTCATTGCTGGTGTGAGAATAAGTTCCTGCCATTGTGTTTTTCTAACGCTGGATCTTGTACTGACACGGTTAAGTGTTTTAGCTCAGAACCAGGCGCTCTGATGCCAATTGAAGAAGTGAAAAACACAAGAAGGGGGGTTGAATTGTAAAACTGAAAATCAATGTAATGAACACGATATTTTTATCCTGGTTCGTTCGATCTCAAACTACTCCAGTCCACCCGTCAAGGTGATTTCGCCTCTCTTCAACGAGGTCTTAATCCACTATATTCAACTGAATATTACAATCTGCTTTAACAACTGCTAAAGCCTTCTTGATGCAAACCACAAACCGGTTTGTCAAGGAATCACTTTCTTACACAGAATAGAAATCTAGGTGTGTGAGTGTTTTCTACAAAAAAAATAGTTTATCACAACTGTGATACTACACAACTTAAGCTTATTGAAACTAGATTGCTAAAGATAATTGAGTAAGGAAATATGGAGCTTTTTAGCAAACTGAGAATGAGAAGATGATGAATAGCTTTTAGGCGTGGAAATAGTTGTAGAGCATTAGCCAATTCAATCTTCATTGTCTTGTTTATATAGCATTGAGATTTGTGAACGTTAGAGAAATAATCTTGATTCAATGCCAATAACAATCTTTCCTTATTAAGTAGATCTTGTCTGGAATGATGTCGTTGGTAATAACTCGTCTTGAATGCACAGTACTGTTGCTACTTAAAGCGTGTTCTGGCTTGGGCTCATTCTGACTCTGCTTAAGTGCTGATGAACTGTTGTTGTCTTTATCAGAGTGTTGAGCGCAGTTCTGTTCATCAAGCTTCAGCATACGCGTGAGTTGTTCTTCTGATTCTGGTATTCTGATATAGCAACTTCTGATGCTGATGTTGATAACCAATATTCTGATGCTGATTAAGTGTACTCTTGCTGATACCTATCAGAGTTTCTGCAAAACAGAAGGTAATATTTTAGGTAGCAAATAGTTCTTACACGAATCACATAATTAATATATCTTTTCATTTTGTTATCATCAAAATTTAAACTTAGGGTAGTAGATTCAAACTTTGTTCTAACAGTAGATCCATTAGAGGATTGGTAGAACCAAAGCCTCCTCACAATGAATCTCAAAGTTATTGGATCAAAGAGATCAAATTAACATACTTGGGCTTGCAATCATAAGTTTGGGTCACGAATGATCATTTATTCGAATCGGGACAAAATTTAGCGCTATGTTAAGCAATCGTAAGTGGACTTATGTAGAAGTCACACCTATTTTGAGGCCGGTCAATAGCAATCTATGTACTTCATGTTTGGATAAATGATATAGAGATCACCATCCCTTAACATGTAGTACAATTAAAAAAGAAAGGGATAAGATGAAGAGGGAGGGGAATGATAAGCTAATTTGGATCATCATTTCAAAATTCTTTCATCTTTAAATTCAACCACTCCTCTAGATGGATTAAAGCACTAAACATATCATTAATCCAAAGCACAAAAAATGAATTAAATAATTCACTCTTAGGTAGATTTGAATTGATGAACATTTATCCAACTTCATCTACATCACAAAGTCCATTGAGTTTAAAGACAAATTGGACATTTCAAATTGCAATCCAAACCAACAATCAAAAGGAGTGAGTAGAAAAATCATTTTGGATCAAAGCTGCCCCAAAACAAGGCAAAAAAGTTCATTATGTCCATGTGCAGTCGATTGCAGTAACTGCACAATCGATTGCACACAGTGTTATTTTCAAAAAAAAATGTGTGAAACGCTTTTGTGCAATCGATTGCACAGTTACTGCAATTGATTGCACACTGTTACAGTAGCAAAAACAACATTTTAAAAGGCCAATTTCTTGTTCAAACTTTCCATCAAACACCTTATGATCATGGATCCAATTGAGCACGAAAATTCCATCAAATTATGAGAAAATAACACCATTGGAATCACAAAATAATGCTCAATGAATCAAACCCAAAGATCAACAAGAGATCACATTGTGAAAGATGAATTATCCAACTTACCAAAGGTAGATCTAGAGAATTATCAAAACAACTTTAAGAATTTGCTTCAATTCAACCACAAGAATCAATTGACCAAGCTTGGATGTAGAGAATTGATGAAGAAAAAGTGTTTGGATGAAGGTTTAGCTCAAAGATTAGTAAGCTTCAATGCAAAGCTTACTAACTTTTTGAAAATAGAGCTTTGAGTGAATTTGGTAGATGGAGAGAATTGAGAGATTTTTTAGCAAGGTGGATTTGGATATCAAAAGCTTGTAATTTGAATGAAATGAGGGCTCTATTTATAGAATTTAGGATTCGGATTAGTGGTAATTTGGTAATTGATTCTTGGAGCCAAAATTTGAATTAATGATAACTCTTTCAAAAATTAGAGTCAAAATTTAAATTAATGATAATTCTTTCAAATATTAGAGCCAAAATTTGAATTAATGATAATTCTTTTTAAAAATGAAAGATTGGCACTAAAATTTGAATTAATGATACATCTTTCAAAAGTGAAGGAAAATTGGAGCCAAAATTTGACAAGTTTAAAATGCTGATTTTTTTTTTAAAATTTTCACGATGTGCAATCGATTGCACTACAGTGCAAATCGATTGCATAGTTTTTTTTTTCAAAAATGGCGCAAAATTCACTTTGTACAATCGATTACACTCTAGGATCAATCGATTGTACAGTGAAAAAAAATTTTAATTCTTTTTCTTTGCAAATAGAGATTTTAGGGAAATAATACCGGAAAACCTTATTTGCCATATGCTTCGACTCGGTACCTACAAAACACAAATATGCAAAGACAAAGACAAATATTTTTTTGCATTTTGAGTAGAAGTAGTCAACAATACAAGAGAAAACTTAAAGATAGGATGCAAATGTGATGGATGAAGCTATTTATTAATGATTGTGACTGAATGATGAAATATGGTATGAAAGTGCGACTGAAAAAAGTTAGGGGCAAAATTTAGGGTACAACAAACACTAGGTGTTTGTGGATCTGAATCAGGCTCTTGATGCCAATTGTTGGAACACTCAATCACAAGATTGATAAACAATAGAGAATTTGAGTATGTAGAGAAAGAGATAATGAGGGAGAAGAGGGTTAAAGAGAGATAATTGGGGATGAGAATTATTGATTTCATTCAATATGATTCAATATACATTACAAACATACCACTAGGGTATTTATACAACAATTGGGATACAAAAACATCAATCCAAAAACTAGAAAATGAAATTTTGTCGAGCCTGTAATCGGTTAACAAAATCTTGTAATCGGTTACATCTGTTACAAAATAGAAAATAAATATCACCTATAACGGGTTACTCAGTTTACGTAATTGGTTACACCAACCTCAAAAATACTTTTCTACAACTTATTTGATCATTCTTATGCTTGTAACCGATTACACCCCGTATTAATTAGTTACACAAACTTGAATTACCAAAATCTTTTTAACAAATATTTCTTTTTACAATTATATGTATAATCTTGTATAAAATTGTATACTTGAGTTTTATGCTTTGGTTTTGATCATAGTATGCTTTCTTATCACAATAAGCTTTGGTTATTATACTTCTAGCAAGTAATGATAATTTTAAATGATAATCTTTTGGTTGGTTTTGTCATTACATTGCTAGTAATACTTATGTAATTGGAGATTGAAAGAAAAAAATATGTTACACATTTTGTGTTTTGGGGTTCTTGATTTTAAGAAAGAAGATGAAGAATATTTCAAAATCTATAAAACATCTTTTAGCAACTATTTTTCTGGTCACTAAACTAGTCACAAAAATTGTGTTACGTGTCATTTGCCACATCAACAAAAATTGACGATGTTATTGATATTTGAATGAAAAAGACTAACGGAGTTCAATTTTCAAAGTTAAAGGGGACTGGATTGAACCCCGAGTTAAAGGGAAAATGATTGTGTGTCTTTAGTGTTAGAACAATGTTTGAATCTACTACCCTATATTTAAGTTTTGATGATAACAAAGTGAAAAGATATAGTATTTATAAGTTTCATGAATGAACTATCTGCTGCCTAAAATTATTATGTTCTGACTTGCAGATACTCTGATTGAAATAAGCAAGATCACGTTTATTCAGCATCAGAATTTGATTTCATACACCAGCATCAGAAGTTGCTACATCAGAACGTCAAGATCAGATGATCAACTCACGTACATGCTGAAGCTTGATGAACAAGACTGCGCTCAAACACTCTGATACAGAAACACAATAGTTCATCAGCAGCGAAGCAGAATCAGAATGAGCCAAGCCAGAACTTGCATTAAGTAAGCAACGGTACTGTGCATTGAAAGCTAATTAATTCCAACGGCCCCATTCCAGACAAGATCTGCTCAATAAGGAA
The DNA here is from genome assembly GCA_948472305.1 of Vicia faba. Taxonomy (NCBI): domain Eukaryota; kingdom Viridiplantae; phylum Streptophyta; class Magnoliopsida; order Fabales; family Fabaceae; genus Vicia; species Vicia faba. The sequence goes on along the minus strand of OX451740.1, from coordinate 482,175,225 downwards.
AGGTTGTTATTAGCATTGAATCAAGAATATTGCATCCAACGTTCATCATCTCAAGTGCTATATAAACAAGGCTTTGAAGATTGAAATGGTTAATGCTCTCCAAATCTCTACACGCACAAAGCTGAACCATCATCTTCGTTCTACCAGTTTTGCTAAACCACAAACTCTGATATTCCATTATTGTTTAGCAATCTAGTTTCTAAGCTTCATTTTGTGTATACATCACAGTTGTGATAAAGTTTTGTAGAAAACATCCACACACATTGTTTTATCTCTTTGTAAGAAAGTGTTGCCTTGACAAACCGGGTTGTGGTTTGAATCAAGAAGGCTTTAGCAGTTGTTAAAGCAGTCTGTAATATTCAGTTGAATATAGTGAATTAAGACCTCGTTGGAGAGAGGCGAAATCACCTTGACGGGTGGACTGGAGTAGTTTGAGATCAAACGAACCAGGATAAAAATATCGTGTTCATTGCTTTAGATTTCAGTTTTACAATTCAACCCCCCTTTCTTGTGTTTTTCACCACTTCAATTGGCATCAGAGCGCCTGGTTCTGAGCTAAAACACTTAACCGTGTCAGTACAAGATCCAGCGTCAGAAAAACACAATGGCAGGAAACAATTCTCACATCAGCAATGACAACAATGAGGACAGAGACAGATTCAGTGGCAAACCTCCAGTCTTTGATGGAGAAAACTTCGATTACTGGAAAGACAGAATTGAAAGCTTCTTTCTAGCACATGATGCTGATCTGTGGGATATGGTGACAGATGGATACACGCACCCTGTGAATGCAAGTGGTCAGAAGATTGATAGAAAATCAATGACTGATCAACAAAAGCGTGATTTCAAGAATCACCACAAGGCCAGAACCATCCTCCTCAGTGCCATTTCCTATACTGAGTATGAAAAGATCTCCAACAGAGACACAGCAAAGAACATCTTTGATTCTCTCAGAATGACGCATGAGGGCAACGTTCAGGTCAAAGAAACAAAAGCTCTGGCGCTCATTCAGAAGTATGAGGCGTTCAAAATGGAAGAATCTGAATCCATTGAAACTATGTTCTCTAGATTCCAGATTCTGGTAGCTGGTCTCAAAGTTCTGGACAAAGGATACTCTACTGCTGACCATGTCAAGAAAATCATCAGAAGTTTACCCAAGCAGTGGAGGCCTATGGTTACTGCTCTGAAGCTAGCTAAAGATCTCAACAAAATCACTCTGGAGGAACTTATAAGCTCCCTCAGAAGTCATGAGATAGAGCTAGAAGCTGACGAGCCTCAGAAGCAAGGTAAGCCTTTAGCATTAAAATCTAACAGAAAATCTGAGTCTAAAGTTTTGCAGGCAGTTGAAGAAACATCTGATGGATCCTCATCAGAAGAAGACGAACTTTCCCTTCTCTCCAGAAGAGTAAATCAACTGTGGAAGCAAAGACAAAGGAAGTTCAGGAATCCCAGAAGATCTGATCAGAACGAGTCTTCTTCCAGATACAGAAGGACAGATTCTTCCTCTGGATACAGAAGATCTGAAGGCTCCTCCAGTAGCAAGAAGCCAAACACCAAAGACATCATCTGCTACGAGTGCAATGAGCAAGGACACTACAAGAGTGACTGCCCAAAGCTTCAGAGGGAAAAGCCCAAAAAGAAGTTTGGAAGAGAGAAGAAGAAAAGTCTCATGGCCACATGGGATGACTCTGACTCGTCTGAAGCTGACTCAGAATCAGATGATGAAAGGGCAAACATAGCTCTCATGGCTAACATTTCAGAAGATAGTGAAGCTTCTGAATCAGACTCAGAATCAGACACAGAAGAGGTATTTCCTAACTTCGCTGTTAACTTTACAAAGGCTGAACTTGCTGAAAGCCTTAATGAAATTCTGGAACGTTATCAGCAGATTAGAGCTAAATTCAGAGACCTAAAAAGGAATCTTGAATCTGACTCTAATAAGTCTGAGAGTCTCAAATTGGAAAATTCTGAGCTGAGAGATAAGATTTCAAAATTAGAAAACACTTTACAAAACTCTCAGAAGGACCCAATTTCTGAAACTCCCAGCAACGCTGATGAGATCATCAAGGAGTATGATCACAGTTTCCAGAAGTTCCTTGCTAAAAGCATAGATAGAAGCAGAATGGCTTCAATGATCTATGGAGTTAGCAGAAACGGCAGGAAAGGAATAGGATACCTAGGTAAGGTTCCTACACCAAAGAATGTCATGGACTTAACCATTAAACACACTCCTTTAAATTCACACTTTGTGTATGGTCACACACATGATATCAAATATACTAGCAGTAAGCACTCTGTGAAACCAAAATTCAACCAGAGTTTTGGTAAAACTAACAAGTCAGGACCCAAGAAAATCTGGGTACCTAAGGACAAAATAATACATGTTGCAGATATCTTTAGCAGCAAGTCAGAAACACCAGTCATGGTACCTGGACTCTGGCTGCTCACGACACATGACGGGAAGAAGGCATATGTTCCAAAGCCTGGAACTTAAGCCTGGAGGCCACGTTGGCTTTGGAGGCAATCAGAGGGGAAAGATAATTGGCTCTGGAACTGTAGGTAATGGAAATCTTCCCTCTATTAATAATGTTCTGCTAGTAGATGGATTGATGCATAATCTGTTATCCATAAGTCAATTAAGTGATAACGGTTATGATATAATCTTTAATCAAAAATCATGTAAAGCTGTTAGTCAGAAAGATGGGACTATCCTGTTTAATGGTAAGAGGAAAAACAACATTTACAAAATCAAACTTTCTGAACTAAAGAGTCAGAATGTAAAATGTCTTCTGTCTGTCAACAACGAGCAGTGGATCTGGCACAGAAGATTGGGACATGTTAGTATGAGAAGAATATCTCAGATTAACAAACTCAATCTGGTCAGAGGACTTCCTAATTTGAAGTTCAATTCAGATGCTCTGTGTGAAGCATGTCAGAAAGGCAAATTTGCAAAACCTTCTTTTAAATCCAAAAATGTTGTTTCTACCTCTAAGCCATTAGAACTTCTGCACATTGACTTATTTGGACCAGTTAAAACTGCTTCAGTCAGTGGTAAGAAGTATGGGTTAGTAATCGTAGATGACTATAGCAGATGGACATGGGTAAAGTTCTTAAGACACAAGGACGAGTCACACTCTGTGTTTGTTACCTTCTGTAACCAAGTTCAGAATGAAAAAGATCTTAGAATCGTTAAAGTCAGAAGTGATCATGGTGGAGAATTTGAAAATAAAGATTTTGAGTCATTCTTTAATGACAAAGGCATTCTGCATGATTTCTCTTGTCCTAGAACTCCCCAACAAAATGGAGTTGTAGAACGAAAAAACAGAACATTGCAAGAAATGGCCAGAACCATGATCAATTAGACAAACGTTGCTAAGACTTTCTGGGCAGAGGCAATAAACACAACGTGCTACATTCAGAATAGAATCTCAATAAGACCTATTCTAGAAAAGACTCCATATGAATTGTGGAAGAACAGAAAGCCCAACATTTCATATTTTCATCCATTTAGATGTACTTGCTTTATATTGAATACAAAGAATTATTTGAACAAGTTTGACTCTAAAGCACATAAGTGTATTATGTTAGGATACTCTGAACGCTCAAGAGGGTACAGAGTATACAATACAGAAACACAGATTGTGGAAGAATCAATCAGTGTTCGTTTTGATGATAAGCTTGACTCTGAAAAGTCAAAGCAGAATGAAATTTTTGCAGGTATAGAAATTGAATTTGCAGGTTCTGAAGACAAGTCATCAGAAGCTCTCAACACAGACATTCCTTCAACGTCTGAAAGGAGCACTGCTAGAAATCCTACAACAGCTGCTGATCAACCTCAAAAGAGATTGCCCAGAAGCAGCTTGGATCACCCAGAAGAGACTATCCTAGGAAGAAAGGAAGATCCAATCAGAACAAGAGCAAGCTTCAGAAACTCTGAAGAAACTCTTATGGGACTTGTGTCTCTGATTGAACCTTCTTCTATTGATGAAGCACTTCTGGATAATGACTGGATTCTGGCAATGCAAGAAGAGCTGAATCAATTCACCAGAAACGACGTATGGGATCTCGTTCCCAGACCAAAAGGATTCAACGTCATTGGAACAAGATGGGTGTTCAGAAACAAGCTAAATGAACAAGGTGAAGTCATCAGAAACAAGGCACGACTGGTTGCACAAGGTTATAGTCAGCAAGAGGGGATAGACTATACAGAAACCTTTGCCCCAGTCGCCAGGTTAGAATCTATCAAACTTTTAATTTCATTTGCTGTTAATAGAGGCATCACTCTGTATCAGATGGATGTCAAAAGTGCATTCTTAAATGGTTATATAGAAGAAGAAGTTTATGTTCACCAACCCCCAGGTTTTGAAAATACAAAACATCCAGAACATGTTTTCAAACTAAAGAAGTCACTGTATGGTCTGAAACAAGCTCCCAGAGCTTGGTATGAAAGGCTAAGTAACTTTCTGCTTGAAAATGAATTCACCAGAGGGAAAGTGGACACTACTCTATTCTGTAAAACAGTTAAGAGTGACATCTTAGTCTGTCAAATCTATGTTGATGATATCATTTTTGGTTCTACTAATCCTTCTCTTGGAAGAAAATTTGCTAAGTGTATGCAGGCAGAATTTGAGATGAGCCTCATGGGGGAACTGAAATTCTTTCTAGGAATTCAGATCAATCAAACTCCAGAAGGAACTTACATTCATCAGAGCAAATACATCAGAGATCTTCTGAAGAAATTTGACCTCTCAGAATGTAAGCCATCAAAGATTCCAATGCATCCCACGTGCATTCTGGAAAGAGAAGAGGTAAGCAAAAGTGTAGAACAGAAAGTCTACAGAGGTATGATTGGTTCTCTCCTCTATCTGACTGCTTCAAGACCTGACATATTATTCAGCGTTTGCATCTGTGCTAGATTCCAATCAGATCCTAGAGAATCTCACTTAACAGCTGTTAAGCGAATTTTCAAGTATCTGAAAGGTACTACTAATCTGGGTTTGTTTTATAGAAAATCCAGTGATTACAGCTTAGTAGGCTACTGTGATGCTGATTTTGCTGGAGACAGAGTGGAACGTAAAAGTACTTCTGGAAGCTGCCAGTTTCTGGGAGAAAATCTGATCTCTTGGTCCAGCAAAAGGCAATCAACAATTGCTCTGTCAACAGCAGAAGCTGAGTACATAGCAGTAGCAGGATGTAGCACACAAATGCTCTGGATGAAAAGTCAGCTTGAAGACTTCCAGATTTTTGAGAGTAACATTCCTATACTTTGTGATAATACTTCTGCTATTTGCTTAAGTAAGAATCCTATTTTACATTCTAGAGCTAAGCATATAGAAATAAAACATCACTTCATTAGGGACTATATTCAGAAAGGTATTTTGAACTTAAAATTTATAGATACAGACCATCAATGGGCTGATATCTTTACTAAACCCCTTTCAGAAGATAGGTTTAATTTCATTCTGAAACATCTCAGCATGAAAGTATGCCCAGAGTGAAAATGTTTTAATTCCATATATTTACTTTCAGAATGTAATTATTTTACTGTGAACTTCTGATCAATCTCCTTTCAGAAAGATAGAACATGCAGATTGTATCAGATGCAAGTCTAAAGATCTGAGAGTCTAATCTCAAAGACAGACGTGCTGATCACTACATCAAACAAGTGTCATCCAATCATCAGCATATCTCTGAAGCAGAACGCGTGCACGCTTCTGAGAAGGCAAAGCGCTGATTGGGTGCATTGAGACACATGTCTGGTAACCGTTTTTAAGTATCTTTCTCAAATCCCCCAAAATCAGCAAGCATTTAATGAAAAGTAATCATGCTTTTAAATGGCAATCATGATTTTTCTCTCTCTTAAAAACGTTTAACTTTTCAAAATAATTTTGAAAACTCTATTTAAGCACATTAATCTCTCATTCTTATTCTTTACGCTTTCTCACAATCACTCAAGCATTTTCAGCATATTTCTGAGTTCATCTCTTGCAAACTTTTTTTCTCAATTCATTCTCAAAGCTTTTTTAGTGTGAACAATGGCATCCTCCAGCATTTCTGCAGGCAATCAGAAGAAAGCAACTTCTGAGCAATATCAGGTGCCACTCAGAACTCTCCTCACTCCGGTGAAGAACCTTGAAGTGCTCTCTGAGTTAATCATTGACTTTGAAAGCTTGAAGGAAAATGGTTTTGACCTAACTGAAGAAATTAGGGCTCAAAAGTGGGAGAGGTATTTCGATAGGTTGGTTGGACCAACATTCCCAGCGCTGGTCAAGGAATTTTGGATTCACGCCAAGGTTTCAAAACATCTAGTCATCTCCTCTGTCATGGGGAAGAAGATTGTGATTTCTGAAGATCTCATTGCAAGGCTAATCGGTCAAAGTGGTGGTGGCGTCCGTTGTGTGGACATGGCTGAAAGATGCGCTGATGTAGGTGTGGTAGCCAACAGGATTTTCACTCTTGGGATGCCCAGCAGCAAGATTAAGGATCTGAAGGATCATTGCAGAGTATGGGCTAAGATTGTTCTGGGATGCTTCAACCACAGGAAACCAACAAGTTCTCCTGATTATATAAATGTGGATCAGCAGTTTCTGATCTACTTTATTGATCAGAAGATAAAGATAAATCTGGCTCACTTCCTGTTCAACCATCTCAAAACCAGTGTGAAAGAAACAAGAGAAGAAGAAAGAACCAAGAGGGACTGGATACCGTTTGGAAGGCTTATATCAGATATTCTGACAGAGAATAGGCTGATTGAACATCTGATAGAAGCTCAGGAGCTGAGCACTATTGAACCAACAATTGGGAAGCCTCTGAACGCAAAGAACCTGAAAAAGATGAAGCTGATAGAAAATATTCAGAAGGAACCCAGAGCTACTTCCACTGCTGATATCTCCAGCAGAAGAGTGCCTCTGAGTGATTTTCCGGTATTTTCTGAAATGGAATCCAAACCAGAGATGTTTCTCAGGTACCCAGATGCGTACAAGGCAGAAGATACAGGTTCAAAGCTGAATATCAAAGATCTGAGTCAACCCCAAGCAGAAGTGACTTTGAAGAAGACAAAGAAGAGGAAATCTCCATCAGAAGGATCATCTCATCAGACTCCAAAGAAAAGAGGTATTTCATCTGCTGCCCCTATTTCAAAATCTTTTACTATTCCAGCATCTGCTGCTCCTCAAACCTCCCATAGAATATCAATCCCAATCCCTACCATAGATGAAACCATACAAGAAGAAGACCCTTCTGAGGCATTAAAACTCAGAAGACCCAGAACCAAAATCCCCAAACAACCAACAATTTCAACAACACCAGCACTTGACCAAGTGCTAGCTGATATTGAGCGTGAACATGCTTCTGCTCAACCAAACTCTGAACCACAAAATATTCCTCCTCCACAACCAGAACAACAACAACAACCACTCTCAGAAGAACCTCTGATCCCTGAGCAATCAGAGATTCCACCTCCCTCTACCCAACCAGAAATAAATCCACCTTCACCACAAACAGAGTTTCACCACTCTGAAACTCCTTCTCCTCAACAATCTGACCCTCACTCACCTCAACCATCACCGTTGGCAATTCAGTTGCCATGTGGAACCACTGTTTTCATGCCCCAGTTACCATCCTCACCAGAATCGACACCTCCAAAAACTCCCAAAACACTACCCACTCCAATCGAAATATCTGACTCTGATACCCCTCCTCCAAAACAAACAGCATCTCAGCAAACCTCTGAAAACCCCAACAGGACTTTCATTGACTTAACCAGTCTTGACCGTCTTGCTGATCTAAAACACAAAATAGCCATCCCAAAACCAAAGCAACCAGATGTTGGCTCTGGTATTTTGAATTTTGAAACAGGTGTGCTGCAATGGATTGCTTCTTTGAAGCAAGTTTGTCCTGGGATGATTGACCCAGCTGCTTCTGATCAGCTCTGGTCACAGTTCAGATCTTGGGTACGTGCTGAAGCCCTCAAGTTGCAGGATATCAACTATGAGCAGGCACAACAGAACTTCAGCAAGCTGCTGAAGGAAGTTGAAAGTCAGCTGCCTCAGGAAGTTGTGCTCCCTCTGGACAGTGAACCTTGGTCTGAGAAACAGCAAGCTGCAAAGGTGCAACCATCAGAAGAAGACAAGACCATTCAGGCTGAAGAAAATCAAGCAGAAGATGTCGCTGAAAGTTCTGAGAAGCCTCCTGCTTCTGATGCTTCTCAAGCTGCCTTGGACAGGCAGACTCTGGAAGAACTAAGGCTGAATGACTTGCGTCTACAGCAGCGGATGGAAGAAAATTATCAGAAGATGAAAGCAAGAATGGATGTGCAGGACAGCAAGATTGACACTGTTGTCAGCATGGTTCATAAGCAAAATGAAACTTCTGAAAAGATTCAAGCGATGCTGGAGAGCCTGTTCACACGCTTGCCTCCTCAACCTTAAATCTTTTTTCATGCATGACCTTTTCCATATTTTCTTGATTTTTTGATGTACTGTTTTGATTATGTTTTGTAATATTTTCTTACTCTGATTCTGAACTATCTTAATATAATCAGTTTTTCTGATCTTAATTGTTTTAGCACATCACCAACACTTTTTGATTGCTGACAAAAAGGGGGAGAACAAGAATGATATTTAAATCAATAACGGCTAACTAGACAGAAATTCTCAAACATTCTAACTTTATTACTTGAAATGTTTTTTCTGTTTTGTTTAAAGTCTACAGGCACAAGGAAGCTCCTGGACACTCTGAAGACTAGAAACTCTGATCAATGTTGCTCTGATCAATATGAAGTTCTGATCGTCCTAATACTCTGATCCAAAGCAAAGCTCTGACAAGAAAAGCTCTGAAGCTCTGCTCTCTGATAAGTCAAAGACTCTGATAATCTGATGTTCAAAGAAAGAAAAAGATCTGATCCTGAAGAACACGTATAATCAAAGGGAAGTAATCAACTCAGGGGGAGTATCTCTTAACTCTGACTTCTCCGTACTTCTTACTCTGATACATTTTCCAGATACCTTTTCACGTTATTTTTCATTTAAAATATCTAGTTTTTGTCATCATCAAAAAGGGGGAGATTGTTAGAACAATGTTTGAATCTACTACCCTATATTTAAGTTTTGATGATAACAAAGTGAAAAGATATAGTATTTATAAGTTTCATGAATGAACTATCTGCTGCCTAAAATTATTATGTTCTGACTTGCAGATACTCTGATTGAAATAAGCAAGATCACGTTTATTCAGCATCAGAATTTGATTTCATACACCAGCATCAGAAGTTGCTACATCAGAACGTCAAGATCAGATGATCAACTCACGTACATGCTGAAGCTTGATGAACAAGACTGCGCTCAAACACTCTGATACAGAAACACAATAGTTCATCAACAGCGAAGCAGAATCAGAATGAGCTAAGCCAGAACTTGCGTTAAGTAAGCAACGGTACTGTGCATTGAAAGCTAATTAATTCCAACGGCCTCATTCCAGACAAGATCTGCTCAATAAGGAAAGCTTGTTATTAGCATTGAATCAAGAATATTGCATCCAACGTTCATCATCTCAAGTGCTATATAAACAAGGCTTTGAAGATTGAAATGGTTAATGCTCTCCAAATCTCTATACGCACAAAGCTGAACCATCATCTTCGTTCTACCAGTTTTGCTAAACCACAAACTCTGATATTCCATTATTGTTTAGCAATCTAGTTTCTAAGCTTCATTTTGTGTATACATCACAGTTGTGATAAAGTTTTGTAGAAAACATCCACACACATTGTTTTATCTCTTTGTAAGAAAGTGTTGCCTTGACAAACCGGGTTGTGGTTTGAATCAAGAAGGCTTTAGCAGTTGTTAAAGCAGTCTGTAATATTCAGTTGAATATAGTGAATTAAGACCTCGTTGGAGAGAGGCGAAATCACCTTGACGGGTGGACTGGAGTAGTTTGAGATCAAACGAACCAGGATAAAAATATCGTGTTCATTGCTTTAGATTTCAGTTTTACAATTCAACCCCCCCTTCTTGTGTTTTTCACCACTTCATTTAGCTATGGTTCCTTTAGCTGCCTTTAGACAAATTTTTAGTATTTTATGGAAGATATAAATAAAGAAAAAAGGAAGAATAAGATGAGAGAAAGAATTACATGTGAGAGAAAGAGATAAAGGTATCGTAACTTTTGCGGGCTAAAGGTAGCTAAATCCATCCCGATTTAAAGATAAGGGATGAAAAATGGTATTAAGTCCAAAATAATTGACATTAAGCAAAAAATAGTTCTCTATGCAATAAGACATCAATTTAAATTGATAGAAGAAGATAAAATACATATGATAATCACAACAACTTGTTTACTCAATTTTATGAAATGATATACTCTAAGGAGAGAGTAACTCTCCAATTTACTATACTTCTGAGAGTTGTTACAAAAGATTACAAATGAGTTACAAAAAATAGTCACCCAATTTTTCAAGAACTAATCATATTTTATACCAAAGTGTTTCTCAATCTCTATAATTATCTATATATGAATCACAAAGTCCAATGTATTTAGAAGTGTTTCCCAATTTCCTTAGATATCTCCAAAGACTTCCCTAATTTCAAGAACACTTTTTTTTGGAATTTACCATTGCCTATAGGATTCTCAAACTCTCCTCTTTGTCTTCAGCTCTAAAGTTTTGAAGGTTGTGATGACAATCATGCAAGAGATACATATTTATAATTGCTGAAACTCAATAAATCCATAACAAATTCAAAACATAACCTATAAACAAATTGATCCACGAACTAAAACTACAAATTCCAATACATGTGATTCAAGAAAACTATACCCGAGCTCTAACGAATCGAATCCCCACCAAATTTGAACCCACTGTCACCCCGCCTCCATCGGCTTCACAGCCATCCACTCATCACACTGGCTCCATGTCACTTTTTAACGAGGAACAAGTCATATATCTATAAAGAGGATGATTTATCATATGAGGAGTTTTACCTGAACAAATGATTAATCATTTTCATTAAAGAGTTGTGTTACGTTGGGGCGACATTTTGCAAGATGGAGCCTTGAGGAAACGCTCGAAGCGACTCATCAAAACTCACTTGTTGATGAACGCTAACAGAAAGGAGGAGATAAATGTAATTTCCGTTAAGCTTCAAATATTTCTATCTTTCCATGTTTATCGTCTTTGTCCACATTATTTCTTGAAAATTTGTCAATTCCCATATGTAGAATCAATGAAGTGTGAGAAAGTATTTCAGCAAATGAAGAGGGAAGCTCAGGTGACGAAGCAATTGGGCAACCTTTCTTGACGGGTTTACCATAACCTCAGGCCGTCTCAGTTCATGGACCTAATATTGAAATTTTTGGAGATACTCGAAGGGTGTCAAGTGCTCCAGACAATTTTACCCCGACCTCAAGTATTTAACTTCAGTCTTCTTGGCCTGACCAGAACCTTGTGTTCAAAAGGAGAACCAGACATCTATATCAGAGGATTATTGCTCTTACCTTTCCAATTTGACTAACGACATTCTTGAAAAATAAAAAAATAAAACTGTTGACATAAATTGTTACAAAGTGTGAAATCATGTTTTTGGTACAATAAATAGATTAGTAGTGAATTAACCTTTTACATTGGGCACATGTTATATTAGTTTTACTTTGCACATTAGTATTTTGCTTAAGAAAAAATAGTATTGTTTCCTATTAAAGAAAATGTTGAGGATGTCTTAAAATCTAGCTTAACTCACTCCATCAAGTGGCACTCAAAATGTGAGAAAATTCTAAATAATTCCATTTGAAAATTTGGCTTTCCCTTTTATAACTCCACCACTCTCGGAGAGTTTTCAGTTAGAATATTTGGGTCATAATTATAATATTATATATGTTAGGATTATTATGTAATTATCTAAAGTTATATTGGTCTAATTAATAATAAGTGTGTGGCTAAAAGTATAAATATCATGAAAGGTAATATTATTATGTAGATATCATAAATCAATATCTAATTTGATGAGGGGTCAAATTAGAATATTGAAAACTAAGAAATAACCCTAAGGTTATTTATAAGGTTTATGGTCTCTCCATTTGTAGACAACGCGAAAACGTCTCATCAGAAAAAATTCTCTCTTCATCTCTGTCAGAAGAGATTTAAGGAGTCATAAAAACTCTACAAATTAAAATATGATATATCCGCAAATTTTCAATGATTTTCAATGGTAAACTCAAGTACACTTCTGTTTTCATTTTCATAATTATATTCAAATATGGATTTAAGAGACTTTTTTAGAATTCTATTCTTAATTTCTAAATTGATAGAAATTGAAAAATTATATCTAACATTCTCAACCCACATAAAACAAAGTAGAGGCTCGAAGTGATTAAATATATATAATAGAAGACAAATTTTGTGATAAAATATAGAAAGAAAAATCAAACATACTCTATTTTCATCGAACAATATTCTTTATAAAAATCAATAATCATTGAAAAAAGCTATCATGGGATCATAAACGACTTGTTTAGCAGTGACACCCATAATAAAATCAATATGAGCATAATCTTCAGTGAACAATACCACAAGCTTGTCACTATCATGATCTTGGAGGTCATTGAGCAAAACCTTCACATCTTGTACATCAGCTAGCATATCTTTCCCTCCATAGCCAAGAAAAAGTGGTAATTCATTTGAGATTTTGGTCAAATCATAAGTTGGGGGAACTCGTTGACCATAGTGTTGTATATTTTGTGCTTGATCAACATAATCATACTTTGCTATTTTTTCTGTTCTGATCACTACGAAAATAAAAAATAACTATTAGTCTTAATCTGAAATGCATAAAAATTAAATTGTTGGTGTTTATAGACTTACTTTGAGAAAAATGGATCAAGTTCTTGGTTGATGTTGATTGTGGTTCATGATCAAGATAGACATCTATCCTAGAAGAATTTATGCAACAATTTGAACCTGTAAAATTTAAAGGTAATTAAGGAATACCAAAATAAAATCAATAGTTATGGTAAAATGATGAATAAAAATTAATTGAAATTTGCATATGAAAATGGAAGGAACATTTAAAGTACCGGTAAAAAGTGACATTAGGTTTGCGCAATTCAGGTGTAGAGTGTTGCATATGTCTTCCAAAAACTTCGCTCCAACATCCCTGCTCATTAGACAAACATCTAATAAATCATTTCCAAAATGTTTTACCTTTTTCATTTGCACTCAAATATATTTAACAAATTTAGAGAAAAAAGAAAGAATCTTTTATTCTCTTACACATTAGGATTGAATTCACGGATGCCTAACCAATATATTTCCTGTCATATTATAAAAAAAGAAAAAACATTTTAAGAAGAATAATTTTTATACACATTCAATGTAAATATATTTATACATTCAATGTATATATATATATATATTAAATTTATATTTTAATACAGAGTTTAGCTAAATATAGTAGTATAGTTTTTCTCTCTCTCTCTCTGACTTACATTAGCTATAAATAGGTCAGCAGCAAGTTTTGTTCCAATTGAAGGAATTTGATTCATATGGGCAATTGGACTAAGTAATGCAACTGATCTCAACATATTCAGAAGTTGTCCTTGTGATAAAGCAGCAAAAGCCATTAAAGTTCCCTGAAATATTTACATCATTAATTGTTACATACACACTAATTAATTATAAACATAAGGATTAATTAATTACTCACTTGAGAATGACCAGCATAGTGCATTTTTTGACCAGTATAGTTGTAAACATATTCAACTGAAGCTGGAAGATCATAACTTGCTAATTCATCCCATGACCAATCCCAATAAGCCTAATAATACATAATCATAATCAATTAGAAATAAACCTATTAATTAAGTTGTGAAAATATGAATATAAGTATAATTAAGAACCTTGTCATTAGGAGTTAATGATGTGTGCTATATTTTGTGCCGCGACCATTTACAAGCCACACATCATATACACTGTCTGCTAAAATAAATCCCAATGATTCCTCTGGAGAATTGAACAGCCATATTACAGCATCCTGAAATTAATCATAGGAGTCAAACATACATGTTAACTTTTCATATACAATATTGTAATAATTAGGTTATGTATTTGCAACAACAAAACTTACAGAAAATAGACCATGTTGTATTATCACAGGTGGCTTGTTTGCCTTTTCGCCAGACCGCGACGCCGGTAATCTCTGCAAGCTCAGGATGAAACCATCCTGTGTTGTAACCTGAGTCATCAAAAAATAAGTCCTTTTAATTTAACCTCTGATTTAGGTTTGTAGCATATATACATGCTATGATATATTTACCTTATGTTCTTCACATGTGTAACCTTGTGTTTCTACCATAGTTTTGCAGATACCATCATTGGTAGAAACTAAGGATGCTGAAAATTCATTGTTAGTGTGAAGTGTTTTTCTTCCTTGTGTTAAGGTAATGCAAAGCAAGAGTATTGAAATAAGACTAACTAGTACAATGCTGGCCATATTGACAATGTTGTTATGCATGTCTCTTCATAGAAACAGATAATTTTATAGGCTACTTAATTTGCAGGTAATAACAAAATTGAAGATAAATTTGTACTTTAATGGCTGTAATTACAATTTGTAGCACATTCTTTTGACAAATTAGTTTTCAATCAATAAGAAAGTGACATGTAATTACTAAGTTAATTTGATTTTGGTTATCACGTTAATATATAATATTTGTTTATTTTGGTAATTTGAGTTAACGTAACTCCGATCAATGTTATTTAATTTAATTGTTGGAATATTGGTATTGGAGGAGAGTTGATTTGTCGTGTATTAATGTTTGAACGTTTGTTGAATTTAATATTAAATGGCAGCAAGACAAGTCAGGAGTAACTGTACAATAAAAGAAAGTTAGAGAAAGAAGCACCACCTTCTCTCTAACTTCTTCAGAAATTGGTTTCTTTCTTAGCGGAGACAAAGTCCGGCGGTCATGGCCGGTGGATTGGAGTGGTCGGAAGTCAGAAGGAAGGGTATCGTCCGAATGTCCGTTGGAATTCTTTTCCTAGGGGAAGAGGAATACACGGAGAGGAGGTTCGTAGTCTTTTGTCCATCTTTTTTTCTGAAATTCCAGACAGAATCAAAGTTGAGGACATGTATGGGTTGTTTGGTTGCATTGGGGAGGTTGTTGAGGTCGTGATTCCGCCTAAAAGAAACAAGTTAGGCAAGAGGTGGTTTCGCGAGGTTTAAGGAGGTGGTGGACGTGAGATTAATGGCGGAAAAGTTAGATTAATGGGAGGAAAATCCATGCAAACCTTCCTATGTATGATAGAAGCAGGGGTTTTGGAGGTCAGGAGGTTAAAGGGGAAAGGGGATTTGGGTCGAAAACTGTCTTGAAGGAACATCGGCCCAGACGAGGGAAGGTAGGCTATGGGTTTGTTGGCAAAAAAAACGTTTGCGGAGGCAGTGGGTATAAAGGTTAAGGTTGTGGAAGAGGAATGTGTCTTGAAGTATTTTGCTAAAGAGGAGGATTGGGGTAGATTGAAGAAAGCATTTGTGGGGGAGGTCATAATTCTAGGTCTGTCATACAATATCCAAACCAACTTCGAGTTGGAGGTATTATTCGGTTAAGGTTACTCCTCTAGGAGGGAAAATTTGTCTATTGGAAGAAATAGAAGAAGGTGTTATATTAGATTTGATCAGAAAAGGCGAACAATGGTGGAAACGATGGTTTTCGGGTATTAGGGCTCGGAAGGAGGAGGATGTTGACAATGACAGAGTAATGTGGGTAAGAGTATATGGGATTCCTTGCCATGCTTGGAATGGGGATTTTCTCATCTCCCTTGCAAACTCTTTCGGTTCTTTCGTGTGCTCAGATGAGAATACAATGAAGGGAATCAAAATGGATGTGGGCAGAATTTTGGTGAGAGTACCAACTAGGTTCATATTGAAGGAGTCGATAAAGCTGGAGATTGATGATATTTCATACGCCGTTCTCGTGAAACTCCCGTTCGTAAGATAGCTTATTCTGATTCTTCTGATTTCGAAGAAGGTTGGTCTGTCAATGATGCGAACTTTAAGGGGGAAGATGATAATGATAATTTTGATATTCATTCTTCTCAGGCGGGGGAGGAATTTGCGGGCTCTGGGAAATAGTTTTGAAGTTGAACATTAAGGGCGGAGGGGAGAAGGAGAAGAGTAAGGAAGGAAATCATGTCAAATCCTTGCAGTCAGAAAAGTATGGTTTTGATGGTACTTTTGATGAGGATATCAAGGAGATGTCGTGTCAAGAAGATAGTCTAGGTAGGGCCAACAACTTTTGTTCTTTAGCTTCAGACTCTAAAGGGACTAAGGTAAATTGTAGTTTGGATACGCTTTTTAAACCATTGTGCAGTAGTAAAGTGGAGAGAAGGAATTTCCATAAAATAATTAAATACAAGAATTGTTTAGAAGTGGGTGGGCTTCTTTTTAAAAGGCCCAATCGAATGAAGAGAAAGCCTACGAAAATAGGGACTCTCTCTACTGAAACTTTTGTTGGCTGTGTGAGGAAAACTCCTTTGTTCTCAACTAGAAATTATGGTAATAATAAGGTGGACAACGGGAAGGCAACATGTTTTTATGGTGAGCATTTTGAGGAGTCGGACATCTTTAGAAACAATTTTAGGCAGTGGGAGAATCTGAACAGCAATGTAGGGGATATATTATGGAAGGCTGTTGAGGATCTTGGTGTTATGGCGGTTGATTCTAAGAAGAATTACAAGAGTAGAATTGAGGAGATGGACAAGGCTGATAAAAATAGAATGAAGGTTGGAAAGGCGAAAATCAACTTGTTTAAATGATTCTTGGATCATTGAATATTAGAAGAGGTGGCAGTATTCTAAAGAGAAGAAGGATTAGTTCCTTGATCAAAAAGGGAAAAGCAGATGTGTTTTTAATTCAAGAAACTAAGTTGAATTCTTTGCAAGATAGAGTTGCTAAAAGTTTTTTGGAGTAAAGAAGATATCGGGTATTCTTCTTCTTGTTCCATTGGGAAATCTGGAGGTCTTCTGATTCTTTGGAAAGTTGGCCAAATCGAAGTGTTATTCTCTTTCAAAGGGGAGGTTTTCTGGGTGTGAAGGTGAGATGGAGGAATTTTTATTATTATATTTTAATGTTTATTACTCTTGTGATATAGCCCAAAAGAAATCTATGTAGGGGGACTTTAATGTTGTGAAGTATAGTAGGGAGATGAAAGGTAGATTGTTGACTTACAAAAATTCTGAAATGAGGGATTTCGGGTCGTTCATTGATGATAGTAATTTGGTTGATATTCCTTTCAAAGGAAACGAGTTTAGTTGTTATAGTGGAGATGACAAGTCAATGAGTAGATTAGATCGTTTTCTTGTTTTAGATTTAATTGTGAGTAGATGGGGAGTGGTTGGTCAGTTCATTAGTTTGAGAGAAATTTCAGACCATTTTCCTATTTGGTTGGTGATGGATTGTGCGGATTGGGGTCCGAAACCGTTCATGTTTAATAACTAATGGTTTTCTAATAATTCTTTTATTACTTTTGTTGAAAAGGAGTGGAAAGAGATAGTGGTTGTGGGGAAGGGAGATTATGTTCTTAAGGAGAAATTCAGGTTACTTAAAGTTAGCCTTAAAAGGTGGAATAAGGAGGTGTTCGGGAAGATTGATATGGAGGTGGAGCAGGGGGTAAAGGATTTGAATGATAGGGATGAGTTGTTAGGGCTTGATCATGATAGTTTCATAGACGAGGAGGTAATAATGAAAAGGAATGAAGCAACTAGTCATTTTTAGATGAATCTTAGAATTAAGGAGAATATGCTCATCCAAAAAGCTAGATTGAGGTGGGTTAACGATGGAGACTCTAACATCATGTATTTTCATTGTATTATGAAGGAACGGAGAAGACATAATCATATTGGTTCTTTTAATTCGGTTAGTGGTGTCATGGATCCGGTTGACAAGGTTAAGGAGGATGTGTTGTCTCATTTTTCTAGTATGTACTCCGAAACTGATTTTGAAAGGCCAATTATTTAAGGAATTTCCTTTAAATGCCTCAATTTAGAGGAAAGTTTGTCTCTCGAAGCTCTTTTTTTGGATAGTGAGATTAAGGAGGCAGTTTGGGGTTGCGAAGGTACGAAAAGCCCAGGTCCTGATAGGTATTCGTTCTTGTTTATTCGTAAGTGTTCGTCTTTTCTGAAAGATGATTTTGTGTGTTTTTTCAATAGCTTTCATTCATTAGATGTTTTATCAAAAGCTATTATCTCTTCGTTTTTTTCTTTGGTTCCGAAGAACTCTAATCCGGTAGGCTTGGATGAATATAGGCCTATTTGTCTTGTAGGGTGTTTGTATAAATCTCTCTCTAAATTGTTGTCAGCTAGAATGAAATTGGTCTTTAGTTCAATTGTTTCCCCTTGTCAAAGTACTTTTGTGTCGGGAAGACACTTGTTAGATGGAGTTTTGATTGCGAATGAGCTTGTGGATTACGCCAACAATGAGGAGAAGAGTTGTTTTTTTTTCAAGGTTGATTTTTAAAAAGCTTATGATAAAGTTAGTTGGGGCTTCCTTAGGTAAATGATGAGGAAGATGAGTTTTGGTGACCTTTAGATGAGGTGGATGGAGGCGATGATTTTTAATAGTAATATGTCGGTTTTAGTCAACGGTAGCCCAAGAAAGAAATTCGTGATGGAAAAGGGGTTGAGGCAGAGAGATCTGCTTTCTCCGTTTATTTTCGTTCTAGCGGCGGAGGGTTTATCGGGTCTTGTTAGAAAAGAGGGGGAAATTGGAGAATTTTCGGGTTTCAATATTAATGGGAATGGCAAGATTGATATTCTTCAATTTGCAGACGATACTTTATTGGTAGGTGAAGGAAGGTGGAGACATGTTTGGTCTATCAAAGCGTTTTTAGGGGTTTTGGACTAACCTCGGGCCTTGGCATCAACTTCCATAAAAGTAAACTTATTGGTATTAATGTTAGCTCTGATTTCATGGAGGTGGCTGTTGTTTCTCTTGCTTGTAGGACGGAGGAAAATAAGTTTGTTTTCCTCGGTATCCCCATCGGGTATAATCCTAGAAGGATCTCTTATTGGCATTCGCTTATTGTTAAAATAAGGAATCGTTTATCGAATTGGAAAGGTCGTCTTCTAAGTTTAGGAGGTAGAATCACTCTTCTCAAATCTATTTTGCATTCGCTTTCCATCTTTATTTTGTCTTTCTACAAGATGCTCGTAAGGGTCGCTAAAGAGATAACTAAAATTCAAAGTAATTTCTTATGGGAAGGAATGGAGCATCGAAGGAGGATTCATTGGACGTGTTGGAAGAACGTTTGTTTGCCAATGGACAAAAGAGGCTTAGGTATAAAAAGAGTGGAAGAGTTCAATGTGGCTATTCTCTAAAAATGGAGATGGAGGATTTTAGACGACCCAAATTCGTTATGGTACCGATTGTTGAAGGCGAGGTACACTACACCAAATTTGTCTTTTAGCAGCACCCCTACTAAAGCGCTTTTTGTAAAAAGCGCTGGTATAGGTTGCGCTAAAAACAAAATAAAAAAACACGCTAAAAAAGCGCTCTTAAAGGGGGGGTTACAAAAAGCGCTTTCAGAAAGCGCTCTTAGAGGCTGGGGTACGAAGGCGCTTTTGAAAAGCGCTCTTATAGTGGGGGGGTATGAAAGCGCTTTCTGAAAGCGCTCTTATAGGGGGCTTATGAAAGCGCTTTCAAAAGCGCTGATATAGGGGGTGGGGTACAAGAGCGCTTTTATCCACAAAAGCGCTGGTATAGCCTTAGTTACGAAAGCGCTTTTCAAAAGCGCTGTCATACCCTCTTTAGAATTAAAATTTTTTAAAACAAGAAATCGTTCATTCTCACAAAATCTTGCATTCTCAGAAAACTCTTGCATTCTCAGAAAACTCACAAAATCGTTTCAAAATCTTGCATTCTCAGAAAACTCACAAAATCGTTTCCAAATCCCTAAGCTTGGAATCGTCTTCAATCGTTTCCAAATCCCTAAGCTTGGAATCGTCTTCTCCGTTCTCAATCGTCTTCTTCGAAAGAAAAAAAGCTTGGAATACTTAAGGATCAAGAGCTTGCTTCATCAAGTCGTCTCCAATATTTCATCATCATCTTCTTCCTAGAGGTGAGTTCATAGTTAAATTTTAGCTTTGAGAGAAAAATCCATGGTTGGGAAGTTAGGGTTTGTGTTGTTGTTGTTATGAACATGAAACTTGATGACGATACATGCTTACTTGTGTGATTTCATGTTGAATGTGTTGTGGTGTTGGTATTATAATTATTTTGGATTATGTTGGAATCATGAGATATGTTTGATTGTTGTTGATTCTTGAGAGTTTACGATTTTTTGCAGTTTCGATTTGGTTTAGTTTATATTTTTTTATTGGGTTAATTTAATTTTGAACACTCCTAATCATATTTATATTAGATTTAGGATTTGCATTAGTAAGACAACAAATTTTATGCAAAGAGTTTTTAATTATGCTTTTCACATTGGTAAATGGAAGGTTGTCCTAATTTTGAATACTTCTGGTGAAAGTAGGACTGTGATGAGGAATACTGTTGGAGTTTCTATAAGAGAAATTATGTTTTGCAAGAAAGAGACGATATATTGCATATGACACTAGCATTTAAGCATTTCTTAGATAAATAACTTTATTACGCGCTAATAGCATAAGCACTTATCAATATAGTTCAAAGTTACTTGATTAAACATGATTATTTATGAACTCCTGCAGATTGTATTGCATCAAGTGCAAATTGTATAGCATAAGCACTAAAACTTTTGTTTACTGACTAGGTATTGTAAATTTTTGTGCGATCTCTGGTTATAAGTAGATGAAATGAAATTCCTTCTTATTTGACCTTCTTTAATTGAAATGATTTTTTATATTCCAGATCAAGATATCGTTTATGTACTAAGAGGAATAAGCTTTGAAGGCAGTGGAATTGCAGTAAGATGATGGATGGTATGTGCTTCTATGTTAACATGTTCAAAGAAACTCTTATTTAGCTCATAATGTGTTTGAAAAGGATTTTACAAATTTGTTCTGAGATTCACTTGAAATAAGTGGATATCTATTTTCGGTATCTTATAAATTTGTTATGCAGAGAAACACGGAGAGACGGAATAATGTTGTGATAACTGATAGAATATGGGCCAAGGCTGTTATCTTTTCCAACTTCTTGCCCTTTGGTTATGAATTTTTTATACTTACATTTCTTGATTATAATGTCTTTCTTTGCTGTCAAAGGCATTGGTAGATTATATCTTATGAACACATTATTTGTTAGGTTCTCTAGGCCTGTGATTCAAGATTTACATTTATTGTATGTATTTCATGATATTGATGGATGCAATTCAATTTACAGGTCTGAGGAAACCATGGTTCCAGTGTAAATATTTGATTGTTCACAGTGCAACAAAGAACTTGGCTTCACTGAGAAAGAGAGGGATAATTGTTTGTGCATACTAGCTACTAGGTATGCAAACTCTTTCAAATATTAATTTCTCTCTTTTCCTTTGGCAAGTATAACTTAGGTAATGAAAATGATTTAGGTAGTGTGGCTTGGACGCAATGATACCTCGGTGTGTATCACAGACAAGTATTCGCTTGATTTTAAGAAATTGAAAACTGTAATAGAACTAGTAGGAAACAATAATAAGAAACTATTTCATTCACTGAATCAAATTAAAAGAAAAAAAACTTACCTAGAACATCGTTTAGTTTGAATGTGTTATTGGACGCCCAGTCAGAGTAAAACTTACCTAGATCAATTGCTTAGTGATTTTACTTACTTGTTGATGGTTGTAACCTCTGTTAAAGGAAATGCTATAATTCTTTTTGTCAAAGAAAAAGCATTTCTATTTTTGTTATAAAAATAAAGATAGGTTCTGGTGTGTTGATAAATGATTGAGTTTATTTTCACCTATCTAGATTACTTATAATGTGAAGATTACCTCTCAAGTTAAACCAAATTCTTATGTTTGAATTAAGGATGTTTGCTTGCTGTCACTTTTCCTTTTACTTTTTCTTTGTGGTAATTAATTTGTTACCATCATTTTGCACTACTTTTTAGTTTTTATCTTAACCTTTTTCAACCCTTGATACATCAAGTCATCACCAGAAAATGGGTTGTTAGTTGTTACTACTGTGACATATTAAATTAATTAATGGTTAAAATGGGATAAAAGTTGCCATTATTTTAAGTGCTCTCGTATCTACAGTTTGTTGATTAGTGAAAACAATAGTGATATAATATGTTTAGTATTTAAATAGGTAGATTATTGAGAATGTATGTGGTGAGGCTTGACTTTTGTTTAATTTAATTAGTATATAAATGTAAACATGGATTTGAGGAAATAATAAGAGAATGTGATATCATCTGATGCACGATTAAGTTTGAGTTGAAGAGACAAAGAATTTCCACGATATGTATTTCAATGAATTTTGATTTGTTCTAGAGTTTTGGTTATAGGAAACATACCTCTTTAGACTTGATTTCGATATGATATTTTGTAGTCTGAATTATTTAGAAAATATGAAACAAAGTTATTTTTATAGGGAAACATTGACGGTCTTGCCCTGGGTGGAGGGTTAGAGCTTGCGTGGTTTTGAGAATAAAGTTTTGGTATTGCTTCTCAATCGTCTTCCATCTTTGCTGCTGCTTTTTGCTGTTTTGCTATTTGAATTGAATCTACTCACATCTTCGTCTAAGGTGATTTTCATTATTTTATTATTATGCCTTACAGTGTAGCTTTTTTGGTGAATATCATTATATTATATATCTTTTTTTGAATTTCTTTTCAATATGCTTGAAATAGATAGATCAATCAATGTCTCTAATATTGCTCTTTAGATATTGTTTAACATCCAGCATATGGCTTAGTAGTAGTAAGCTTAGATGTTGAGTTTGTATAGTTAAGAGTGTGAATCTGCTGAAATTAAATGCTGAGTTTGTATAGTGAAGTGAAAATATGGATTAAGGGATAAAATGTGTATAATTGATATTGATATAACTGTAATCATAGTAATCACTAATTACATCCTAACCCCCCAAAAACCTTCTATCATTGTTATTTTTACTTTATATTTTTTTATGTTCAAAACATTTTTCAAACAAAGCTCTTGTTTGCTTAGAATAGTAATTATTACATATAAATTGTATTATCATCTTTCCTCGTGGACTCATAATTTTAGTCATTGTATTTTGATATTTGTTGACACATCTACTACACATACAATAAAAATTTTAAATAAGACTATCAAAAATTAAGTTCAAACTTAAAACATCTTTTTATTTAAAAGAGATTTCTTACAATTTTAATTTCATATATTTATCTATCGTTAAGTGAGGTACTTACTAACTTTGTGAATTGAATTCGCCATAGGGGTTACTTGTGAAGAGTGAAAGTTTGACCGTTTTTGTTTAGCTTAATTAAGACATGGATAAGACATGGATGAATTCAAACCGATTGTCGAAAGAGTACGAGAAAGGGGTATTGGAATTTGTTGAGTTTGCGGTTGCGCACTCCAAAGACCCGCTTCGAATGCCGTGTCCTTGCTTGGGTTGCTGTTATGCCGGGGGTAAGGTTGACGGGAATCAGTTGGGATCTCATTTACTACGGTTTGGAATTGATAGAAGTTATACATGTTGGACAATGCATGGTGAGAAAAGTATCGGGAATGCTGAGTCGAGTTGTAATAGGAAGTATGCTTCAAACGACGATTGCACAGACACATACGATTGTGATCGAGTCGAAGAGATTGCAGAAGCGCTTGAAGAAGATCTTGCGGATTGTCCCAAAATGTTTGAGAGGTTGGTAAGCGATGCAGAGAAACCGTTGTATGTTGGTTGTTCAAAATTCACAAGATTGTCTGCGGTGTTAAAGTTGTACAACTTAAAGGCGGACAATGGATGGTCGGATAAAAGTTTCACAGAGTTATTAGCCCTTATGAAAGATATGCTACCAGAGGATAATGTTCTTCCCAATCGAACGTATGAAGCCAAAAAGATGTTGTCTTCTATTGGAATGAGCTATGATAAGATACATGCATGTCCAAACGATTGCGTTTTGTTTCGAAACGAGTATGCAGCGTTGAATGAGTGTCCTAAATGTGGTGCCCCTCGATATAAGAAAAAGTTGTCTCCTGCTAAAGTCTTATGGTATTTTCCTATAATTCCGAGATTTAGACGCATGTATCGTAGTGAGACCGATTCAAGACACTTGACTTGGCATGCAGATGAAAGAATTATTGATGGAAAGTTGCGACATCCGGCAGACTCACCACAATGGAGTAAAGTTGATACTGAATATCCTGAATTTGGAAAAGAAGCAAGAAACCTTCGGTTGTCATTGTCTACTGATGGAATGAACCCGCATGGTATTCAAAGTATCTCGCATAGCACATGGCCTGTGATTCTTATGATTTATAACTTACCTCCGTGGCTATGTATGAAGCGTAAGTACATGATGTTATCTATGCTAATTTCTGGGCCTAAACAACCAGGGAATGACATAGACGTATACTTGGCACCCTTAATCGAAGATTTAAAGTTTTTGTGGGAGAGAGGTGTGGAGGTTTACGATGGGTATAGGAAAGAAAGTTTCAACTTGAGGGCGATGTTGTTTGGAACAATTAATGATTTTCCAGCATACGGAAATCTATCCGGGTACAGCAACAAGGGTCAAAAGGCGTGTCCTGTTTGTGAAGATGAAACCGATACGACACGATTGGCGCTTTGTCAGAAGAATGTCTTTCTCGGCCATCGTAGATTCTTAAATTCTAATCATCACTACCGTGGGTGGAGAAAAGCATTCAATGGAGAGGCCGAACATCGTACAGCCCCGCCTTTTTTGTCAGGTGATCAAATTTTTGAAAAGGTGAAAGATGTGAGCACTCAGTTTGGCAAGCCTTTTGCACATTCAATTGTCAAGGGTGGGTGGAAGAAGAAGTCAATTTTCTTTGAACTTCCATATTGGAAGTCGTTGTACGTAAGACATTTCCTGGATGTTATGCATATTGAAAAAAATGTATTTGACAGCGTTATAGGTACGCTACTCAATATACAAGGAAAGTCTAAGGATGGCGTTAACATAAGGAATGACATGGTAAACATGGGGATGAGAACTGAATTGGGGCCCGTGACGAAAGGAAGACGAACATATCTGCCACCTGCTGTTTACACTCTATCTAGAAAGGAGAAGAAAACATTGTGTAAGTTCCTCAGTGAAGTAAAAGTTCCAGAAGGCTACTCTTCAGATATTAGAAGACTTGTGTCCATGAAAGACCTCAAGTTAAAGAGTTTGAAGACGCATGATTGCCATGTTATAATGGAACATTTTTTACCAATAGGTATACGTTCTATTCTGCCAGAAAAAGTAAGAAGCGCAATAACTAAGCCGTGTTTCTTCTTCAGGTCTATTTGCAGTAAGGTGGTCGATCCCGCGATCTTACCAACATTGCAAAATGAGATAGTTGTTACTTTATGTGATCTTGAAATGTATTTTCCTCCCTCGTTTTTTGACATAATGGTTCATCTAGTCGTTCATCTTGTGAAAGAGACACAACTGTGCGGACCAGCTTATATGAGATGGATGTACCCTGCTGAACGTTATATGAAAATATTAAAAGGGTACGTGAAAAACAGAAGTCGACCAGAGGGTTGTATTGCCGAGCGATACGTTGCTGAAGAAGCGGTTGAGTTTTGTACTGAATATCTGTCAAATGTTCAATCAATTGGACTCCCCAAATCTCATATTGTCGAAAAAAAAGAAGGAAAAAGGCTAATTGGAAATAAAGTTGTGACAGTATCAATGGTCGAACGGGATCAAGTGTACTTGTATGTTCTGCACAATGAGATTGAGGTTGAGCCGTTTGTTGAAATGCACAAAGTTGTTCTCCGAGATTTAAATCCAAATAGAAATGAGAACTGGATAGTACGAGAGCACAATCGAAGTTTCATACCGTGGTTTAGAGATCATATTTATTCAAAGTATCGTTCAGATCCTGCTTCAGTAACAGAAAGGTTGAGATGTTTAGCCTATGGTCCATCTGTAATTGTGCTTTCTTATAGCGCATACGCAATTAATGGATACACATTTTATACCAAAGAACAGGATGATAAAAGTACTATGCAAAATAGTGGTGTTACCTTGGTAGCTGAAGCTATGCACATATCAAGTGCGAATGACTTAAATCCGAAATTTGCAAATTTGTCATATTTTGGGGTTATCGAGCGCATTTTGGTGTTTGATTACGCGAAGTTTCAGATTCCTGTATTTGGTTGCAAGTGGGTTGAAAATAATAGTGGCGTACGAATGGATAAGTCAGGATTTTTGCAAGTGGATCTCAATAGGGTAGGGTACAAAGATGAGCCTTTCATTCTAGCCTCTCAAGCTAAACAAGTGTTCTATGTCAATGATCCGACAAGTACGAAATGGTCTATAGTGCTTTTATCTAACAAAATAGTTGATGAAAAAATTGAAGATCAAGGTGATATTGGTGTTGGCATTGAATCTTGTACAAGAAACGATCAAAATGAGAATGAATCTTGTATTAGAAATGATCATAATGAGGGTATTTGGATCAATCCAACCGTCCGCATTGTTAAGAGACGCGTAGTACACAATCCTACCAAGAAAAGAAAGAGACGTTAGTGATAAAGTTAGTGTTAATAGTGTCAATGTTTTAGTTTGTTTGATACAGGTTCAAAATTTGAAGCATTTTTTCTGTGTCAATGTTTCTTGGAATTGGATTAGTATATATTTTGTATGCTATGATGACTTGTTGCAATGATGAAACTTGATTGTTGTTGTTATATGTCGCTATGAGGTCGATATTGATGATGGTACTGTAATGTTAGTTTAATGGTGTACATGTTCAAATATATACATGTTCTCTCTATTTCAATCTTAATATGAGTATCATCTAATATTATTTTTGTCATTTTTGTCTCCTTCATTTTCCTTAATATCTTCACTAATGGTTTTTATTGGTTACTGGTTCATATACCATCTACATATTATCTAGTTGTTCAAGAGTTAAGGGGTAATTCGAATTAAAGGTATTATCTTTTTATTTTGTTTTAAAGTTTTCATTTTTGTTTTTAGTATATCCTCCAACAGTGTTTTGTTTTTATTTTAATATTAAGATGTTTTTTCTAACATTTTTTTTATGTTTTAGGTATCTCTTCAAAGCAAGAAAAATATTACTGGACTGCTTATTTATTATCTATGGGTTTAGTTTCTTTTGTTGTTAAATACTTTATTATTTTTAGTAAAAGGGGTTGAGTTTTGAGGTTAGAATTGTGTAAGGTTTTGTGTCACTTTGTTAGAGTATGAATCCCCTCATCTTTGCCTAAAAGAAATATCATGAACATCTTTATTATTTCTATGTTGTAATTTTTTGAAATGTTTCTCATATAAAGTTAGTGTTAATAGTGTACTAATGTGCTTTAGTTTGTTTGATACAGGTTCAATGGCTCCAGATAGAGATGCTCCACCTGAAAACCCACCTGAAAACTCACAAGAAAACTCACAAGAAAGAGTTGCTTCGGATACAAATGCTCCACCTGATACTGAAGCAAAAGAGGTTGCACGAGGCATCACTATTATGAAGGGAATCATTCGACATAGAGACCAAGGATTAGTATACCGATTGGAATGGAATTCTGATAAACAACCAATTGGTCCTAATTCTGCAAAGTTGACAAGTTATATTGGTACACTTGTCCGTATGCATATTCCGGTCTCCGTAGCTACCTGGAAATCGAAAACGAAAAATTTAGAATTGGAGGAGAAAAAACAAGCGATTTGGGAAGAGCTTCAGGTATATATCATATATGGTTAATTGTTGTTATTATCTTGACGATAAATTGTTTAAATTACTTATACTAACACACTATGCGTACGTTTTTTTGCAGAGGACTTTTGAGATACCAGATGAACGTAAAAGCTACATACTTAGTTTGGCCGGCAAAAGATATAGAGGGTGGAAAAGTTTTTTGACAAACACCTATCTTAAGGATAAAGATGGAAAAATTTTTGAAGAGGCACCGGGACGGCCAACAAAGTATGCGACCTTCATTGATGAAGCAGATTGGGCTGAGTTTTTAAAGCAAAGAGATGAAGTTTTTCAGAAAAAGAGTGCCACGAATAGTAAGAGAGCATCCAAACCCGCGTATCCATACAAGAAAGGGCGTTTGGGATATGCACGCTTAGAGGATAAAATTGTAAGTAAATAGAAATGCGTTTTAATTAATTGTCTACATGTGCATGTTTTAATTGACGATTTTATCGTTTGTGTCAATGCATAGTTAGAGGAGACTAAAAGTGAGGAAGCTTCACTTCCTGTACATGTGTTGTGGAAGGAAGCTCGTGTGGGCAAGAATCAAGCTGTCGATCCCGATGTTCAGAGAGTTTATACTGAATGTGTAAGTATAATACTGTGTCTTTAATTAAATCAAATGTTTTTTAATATATAAATGATTTTTTATCTCCACTAATAATTATTTAAATGTAAATGAATTACAGGAGACCTTGTCGCAATCGGCATCCACCGGTGAGGAGAGCGTACTTAGTAGAGTACTAGATGCTCCCGAGTATCCCGGTCGGGTGAGGGGTAAGGGTCATGGTGTGACTCCAACCTCTTTTTATAAGAGTTCTAGGAGAAGATCAAATCTTACCAATGAAGAAGTGTTGCAAAAGTTACAGGAATTGCAAGCACAGGTCTCTGAATTGCAAAGAGATAAAGATATGTATATGAGAGAAAAATGCAACACTTCATCGGTGAGAGAAACTAGTGATAAGGCTAGTATCAACTATCAAAAGAAATTTCCCGAGGTAATTATAAGTTTTTTTCCTTACAAACTGTTCTATTTTATTAATGATAATGACTTTATATTTTCTATTTGTTTAGGGCATTTCATCTTGCCAACTATACTTATCGTCACCGAATTATCGACTAGTTGGCAAGGGAAAAGTGCACAACACTTCGGGAGATTTACTTCACCACAGACCCCTCCCGGATGGACACCTGAAAGTATCGGTGGATGTTGTATTAGATCGTGATGCGATTCTACCGGTACCTGACATGGTCTCAGAGACGACATTGCTGCGAGATGCAATAGGATCATTTGTTGCATGGCCCTCGGAGCTCATTACCATTAGTGATGAGGTATACTGAAAACGATTATGAATCATTTAGTTTTCGAATGTCAATTCTAAACCGTTTATTAATTATTTTTTACATTTTAATTTTAGACTGCTCCTATAAAACCCGCAATTAAGGGTAAAGGGATTTTACAGGAGGAGGAGTCTGTTGCATCACTAAAAGAGGTACATTTAAAGTGTTAATATATAGTCTGAATCTAAATCTGCATGATTTTATATTTTACCTAACTTATATGATTTTTAGGCATCCGCTCGGGAGTCACAACAAGTGACGCAGCAGGTTCGTAGCTTACCACCCACTGGTCCTCCGAAGCAAGCGGCAAAAAAAGGCGGTGCTTTTGTGCCTCGATACCGTTCGACACTCGCAACAATGGTTGATATGTCCGATTTGAAGGATGGTGGTTTACGTGAAATCAACATGGATGAAAGTGTCTTCGGTATTGAATTCCAGTCACATATTACATTTGATGACTTGGAAGAGATTTTTAGGCATGATCAACTAGGCGTCAGTAATATGCACTCATACATCCGGTAATATTCACTCATCCGATATATTATTTAATTAGTCCCACAATATAATTTATTTACACATTTCAATGAAAATAATCTAATGTTTATTATGTTTTTATTTAAGGTTGTTGTATGACAGAGTGTTGCGCGGGACTGCATTGTCTAACAGATTCCGTTTCGTGTCTTCCGCCCATTGCAGCGGAATGACAATTGCTTCGGAACCGGAATCAGTTAGACAGCGCTTAGTAGATAGATTCATGTCCACCGGCAATACAGAAAGTCTGCATCTTTGGGCGTATAATACTCGACCAGTAGGGTTAGTTTCTCATTCTTGGTTCATCTAATCTCTGTTTCTTTTGTGTATAGCAAAATTTTCATATAACTTATTGTTTTAATTTATAGAGCACACTGGTTGCTGCTTGCTATCAACCCGATAAGAGAAGTCGTGTATTATCTGAATTCGGTAAATGGTGAATGGACCAATTATCCGGCTATGAAGGAAATCGTTGATTTGTAAGTGGGATCGTTCTAAATATATATTCGTGTATATTTATATATTTTCTTATTTGTGGGATTGATTTAAACATATGCTTTTATATATTTAATAATTAGATCAATACAAGTGTTCCGTAGTCAACGGGACGCACAGGTATCCCGGACTAAATCAAACAACATCACTTGGATCCAAGTGCAGGTACATTACTTTTCACAATTTTGCTTATAATATTTATGCTACTTGGTAAAACAAGACAACTATAGAATCTTATTTGTTTTATTATGTAGTGTCCGCAACAGCGAAACAGTCATGATTGCGGATACTTTGTTTTGAGGTTCATGAAAGAAATCCTTCAGGCGAATCAATTAGAGATTCCGCTCACGGTATGAATTTATAACTTAAGATAATTTCATATAATTTATTACATTTAACTAAATATATCATTTATATTATGTTTTTGTTTTGTAGTACCTTGACGAATTCCGTGCTGCTGCGTACCCTAAGCTTAAGTTGGAAGAAATTAAAGAAGATTTGTGTCAATATTATATTAAGCAATTTTTCATGTAGGATTTGTGTCGATTTGAACTATAATATTATTGATGTAATGATGTATATATATAATTTTGGATATTATAATGGTATTATATTAGTATATATATTGTCTTACTGATGGCTGAAATAATAGCGTCGAAAATATATTACAGGTCAAAAATATATTACAGGTCGAAAATATTACAGGTCGAAAACATTACAGGTCGACTGGGAGGATTAAATTATAGGCTGCACATAAAAATACCTCATTTAGAAACGACAGCGCTTTTAAAAAGCGCTCTTAAAGGTCCACCTACTAAAGCGCTTCTTAGTAAAAGCGCTGCCAAAGACCAGTAAAAAAGCATAAAAAATTAAAAAAAAAAACGCAGCATACAAAAGCGCTTTTGGAAAAGCGCTCTTATAGGGGGGCCTATCAGAGCGCTTCTTAGTAAAAGCGCTGCCAAAGACCAGTAAAAAAGCATAAAAAATTAAAAAAAAACGCAGCATACAAAAGCGCTTTTGGAAAAGCGCTCTTATAGGGGGGCCTATCAGAGCGCTTTTTCCAGAAAAAGCGCTCTCATAGGGGGGCCTACCAGAGCGCTTTTACAAAAGCGCTTTTGTATGCTGCATTTTTTTTTAATTTTTTATGCTTTTTTACTGGTCTTTGGCAGCGCTTTTAAAAAGCGCTCTTAAAGGGGGGTCTACCAGAGCGCTTTTTCCAGGAAAGCGCTCTTATAGGGGGTCCTACCAGAGCGCTTTTTCCAGGAAGCGCTCTTAAAGGGGGGGTCTACCAGAGCGCTTTTAGAAGCGCTTTTGTTACCTACGCCAGCGCAAGCTATTAAAGCGCTTTTAAGCGCTTTTAAAGGCCAAAATAAGCGCTTTAGTAGCCCTTTTCCGTAGTAGTGGTATGGTGATATTTGTCTTCAAATTATTAATGGAAGAGTTAACCTTAATAGTAAAATCACCAAATCTTCGTGGTGGTTGGATATTATTCAATAGGAGAAAACAATAATGAAGATGTATTCCTCAATAATTGCAGGTTCAAGATTGGTCGTGGATTCACCACTTCCTTTTGGTTTTTGGTTTGGTTAGGCGATTCTTGTTTGAAGAATCGGTTCCCGTTACTTTTTATGACATCTCGATTGCAATATATTTCTGTTGTAGGCATGGGCAGTTGGGTTGGGGGAGAGTGGCAGTGGGGGGATCTTGGCTTGCAGGACTTGGTCAGTCCTGATGTCGCTGCAGGTTTACTGGAGATGCAGAATTTATTGGCTCAGAATTCTTCTTATGTGGCTAGGTAGGATCGTATTTTCTGGGATAAGGATGTTGCTGCAGGTTTTTCTGTCCGATCGTGCTTTGACTTGTACACGGGTTCTTTAGCAGTCAGTGTCCCTCAAAACCAATTTGAGATAGCGTGGGGGCTACTCTAGAAGAAGGTCGTCCCGATGAAAGTCAAGGCTTTCGGCTGGAGATGTTTCAATAATATGCTTCCAACAAGGGACCTCTTAAGGAAAAGAGGCATTATCAGTACAATATGTAACCTCAATTGTGTGCTCTGCTCGGTTTCCGTTGAATCTTTAGCTCATGTCATTTTTTCCTGCTGTGTTGCTAGGCTGATGTGGAGGGAAATAGCGGATTGGATCGGTCTCGTTGACTTTTTCGGAGGATGTTTCAAAGACAGTTTTTTAAGGTGGCATTCTTTATGTAAAAATCAGAAAGTAAAAATTGGTAAGGAAGGGTGCACTTGGCTGGCAATTTGTTTGAACCTTTGATCTTTACGGAATGAGATTATTTTCAAGAGCGATGCATGGAATGTTTATGACGTCATTTGGAACATCAAAGTCACGTTATGGAGATAGTCTTTTATAGGAGATATTACTAAACTCAGTTGTAATTTCTATGACTTTAGCAAAAATCCTTTGTTTTACTTATCATAGATGTAATTGGTTAGTAATCTCTTTTTTTTCTTCGGATTTTTTATCTCGAGCTTTTTTTGTAATGAGGGTTGAAAATCCTTAATTCTCTCATCAATATATCTTGCTTACAAATTGTAGAATAAAAGCAAATATTTTAGATCATGTTTTTAACCATTTATTTTTTACTGCAAATTATTAAAATAAATACATATGTATTAAAGTTTAAATTTATTGTGAAATTGATAGAATAATTAAAAATATTTTAATAGAATTATGTATAGTTCAATCACGTCAAAAAAATTGATGTGTTAGAATAAAAAATGATTACGATCAGACTGTCTTAAACAAATTAGAGGTTATGTTCTAATTTTAAAAATCAATCGCTAATAAAAAATGTAAAAAATTTAAAAATAATCATCTTTTATTTAAGTTTAGATTTTGGTGAGTAGTTATTTTGAATTCAATTATTTTACTAATTCTTTCAATTATGTCCGAATCATTCATGAACATTTTTTTATATTTTCTTTTTTTCTACTCATTATGTTTATTTCACTTGTAAAAATTCAAGACCAACAACATCTCTCTAATTAAGAATGTTCAAAACTAAACTAGTCTAATAAGAAATCGTAAAATTGAATCGAATCAAATCGAAATCGTCAAAAATTACATTTGGTTCAGATGTGTTTGAATCATTTTTTAACAGAATCGCGCGGTTAGGTTTGATTTGCGGTTTGTATTTTACAAACCGAATCAAACCAAACAAAATCGCATTATGTTATAAAATTTTACTAACCAATATATATCTCCTTAATTCTTTAGAGAAATCAAGATGTATTATGTGGATATTTTATCATACTTTGTATGATATTTATTTTAATTTACAAATCATAAAAAATAAAATATTATTAATTTATAAATACTATTTTCAGAAAATATAGTTTATCGTATTATCTGAATAATATTCATTTAAGAATGCAATCTTGTCTATATCATTCTTTAGATTTAGATAAAATTACAATACGCAATTTTATGTATCAAATTATAAACTTATTTTGACAATTATAATTTTTTTATGGTAATATATGAACAATTAAACACAAAATTATATATATATATATATATATATATATATATATATATATATATATATATATATATATATATATATATATATATATATATATATATATATATATATATATATATATTATATATATATATATATATATATATATATATATATATATATATATATATATATATATATATATATATATATATATATATATATATATATATATATATCATTCTTTAGATTTAGATAATATTATAATACGCAATTTTATATATCAAATTATAAATTTATTTTGACAATTATAATTTTTTTATGGTAATATATGAACAATTAAACACAAAATTATATTTTCATATATATATATATATATATATATATATATATATATATATATATATATATATATATATATATATATATATATATATATATATATATATATATATATATATATATATATATATATATATATATATATATATATATATATATATATATATATATATATATATATATATATATATATATATATATATATATATATGTATGTATGTATGGCTTAATAATTTTTTTTTGTAAAAAATCGAACCAACTGAACCAATCCAAACTGCATTAGTTTAGTTTAAATTTGTTTTTAAAAGTCAATCGACCCAAACCGAATCGCATGTTTTTTTTTCTTGCGATTCGGATAATTGTTTGTTTCAAAATGACCCAAACCGCACCGCAAACACCATATCCCCAACAATCTCCACGATATTTCAACCAAAAAACATGTATTTAATTATTTAATTTTATCTATTTTTAAAAATTATTGATTAATTATAATTTTATTCAATTGTTATGCATGTTTCTTCTTCTATTGTTGATGAATTTTTTTTTTTACTTTTGATTTTTAATTTTAATTTTGTTGGATGTTATTTAGAGAGCACAATTTAGTTTTCATTTCAAAATTTAAAAACTTATATTCTAGACAAAGTTGTTGAGACAATACGATGAGGACCTCCAAATTTTATTGCAATTAATATAATAGAATAAAGAAAGTTAAATCATTATAAAATTATAAAATTTTATAAATATTATGTTAGGCTAAACTAAAAATTATTTAAAATTATTTTTAATTTATTAATTTAATTTATTATCTATATAATTAATTAAACACAATACTAATATTTATTTTTAATATGTTATTATAAAATAAAATTTAAATATATTTTTCTATAAAAAATCAAACCATTTAATATTTCTTATCATAAAAGGTTTATAATAAACAATTTAGTAATATAATAAAAAATTTAATATTTAATTACAAAAATTAATATCATCTAAAATTTATATTAAAGAAATGAGATAAAAAGATTTATGATTATCAATTGATTATATATTTAATAAAAGTAAAAATTGATGAAGAATTCAGTTGGCTAAATTAGTTATATATTGATTTTAATGCTGCATCGCTCAGGTTAGAATTGATTAATATATATTTCTTGTTTTGATTGATAATTGAATATATATATATATATATATATATATATATATATATATATATATATATATATATATATATATATATATATATATATATATATATATATATATATATATATATATATATATATATATATATATATATATATATATATATATATATATATATATATATATATATATATATATATATATATATATATATATATATATATATATATATATATAGTAAAAGCATACAATTGATTAAGAGTTCAGTT
This sequence comes from Vicia faba, assembly GCA_948472305.1. Lineage (NCBI taxonomy): Eukaryota > Viridiplantae > Streptophyta > Magnoliopsida > Fabales > Fabaceae > Vicia > Vicia faba. The sequence goes on along the minus strand of OX451740.1, from coordinate 482,139,804 downwards.
GGCGAACTCGCGACCTTGGTCTAGAAGCAAAGAAGATTTAATTTACCATTCCAAAAATTAAATCTGGCATCTCCATATCTTCTTAATATTAGAAATATTCCTAGTCAAAATAAGAACGATATTTTAGAATTTAGAATGAATAATATTTCGGTACTTCATTTTAAATTTATGGTAAGTTATAGTTTTTTCGGAAATTTTAAAATCTATTGTTTGGTATTGAAAATTTAGTTGTATGGTGAAATTTTTGATATTGTATTGATTCAAAGTTTTAACGATTAAAATTTTATCGATAATTTTGTTGGGTTGTGATTTCACCGACAATTTTGTATGATCTAGAATGAATCCAAAGTTGTATAAATAGTGGCATATATTATAGAGAAAGACATTTCAAAAAATGTCTCTTCCTCAATTTTTGATTAAGGCAGAAGTGTATTTAACAGAGACAAACCTCCTGTTGAGTTCAAGCTTCCGGTTGGCGCCACATCTCTCGCCTACTTGACAGACAAGTTGAACAAATTATTGTCTGATACTGATAACAGAAAGGTGAGAAAGATCGAGTTTAAGGAGGATTGGATTGATAGTAATGGAAGGGTTAAATACAACCTGATTGAGTTGAAGACCGATGAAGATGTGACGGCCATGTGGAAATCAGTTCGTTGTAGGATAACTAAGGGGCCGATCGAGTTTGACGCGCATATTACAAGATTTGTCGATGATATAATCAAGATGCTGAAACATCCAGAATCATCCAGTTGTACATATGTTTTCATGTTTACCTATGTTTACTGTATTATTTTATATTATGTTCATATTCGAATCGAAACATGTAATCGCCAAAATATTATGCAATAAAAGTACAGTGATAAGTATTCTACGCCACAAAATATATATAATACAACAATCATATAATACATCCACATAGGCCCCCTACGGGCTATGTGTGCTAGCCGAGATACTCCTATAAAAACCTCATTATTTGGGTTTACCAAACCCATGAGGTTATTCGCAATAACATCAATCAACTAGAGGCGATTCTGGTCATGTGTGCCTGGTGGAGGTGGTGGTGGCGGCATGTCGTCAGCCTGTACCTCAACATCAGAAACCCTAGCAGTAAAAGGCCCCCAACATCGGAAGACCCTGCAGTAGGTGGTATGATGTGAGGGTATGATAAAGTGAGATACCACTCTAGGAAACCATCCTTAGACTACAAATGGTGCTGAACCCTCACTACGCTAGATCTAATGGCACAGGAAGAGCTGATGATGTTACTCTGAAACCATCTGTCAATTCCCCCTTCTAGAGCCACTGGAACTAGTCGACGGATGTCGTGGACATAACCATACTATCGCAGACTCCTCTCAGGCAAGTGTCTAGCCACCAAGGTCTCCCACCTCATATGCCTTGAATGTAAGGAAGAGTCTTCAAATGCACAATGGGCCCGGTGAGCTGTGTATGGTGTCCAGGAGACATCATCTACTGTCAGAGCATCAAGCCTCCTCATGTACTCCATAACACCACCATGAGGAGCTTGTCTGGCCTTCCATCTCCTTGCCCATGGAGCACTCGCCGAGGCATGTTGTACTCTTTTATCACATATGTGGGGGAAATGCTCGTATATCCAACATTGGAGAAAAAAATAGGTTATTGTTACATATAACAATTAAATAAATTAAGAAATACTTGTATACTTCTAATAGACTCAAATAACCTGCAAGCTTTCTGGTCTCAGCCATAGTCGGAACTCCAAGTGTCGTATAAAGCATGGTTAACACATCTACCCCTAAGTCCAACATGGAGCTTCTAGGCTACTGAACAACCATAGGTATCAAACATCAATATAAACACCTGACTTATCTATAAAGAGAGTACATGCCATTAGATACAACATGTACGCCCTAGCGGCAACCTCATACCCCTGTGACACCACAAGCTCCTAGTACTTGTCCCGCAACCAAAACATCATTGAACCTTAATAAGTATTTTGCAATTAAAAATATAAATTATATACCTCTCTCTGCCATACTCTGTATGCGACATTGTCACCATACCATGTGAGCACAAATTGGTCATTAGGTCCTCCCGGAAAGGCGCCATTGGTGTGAATAAATGGCTCTGTAAAAGCACGAGTTATGGCGTCTGTATCAGTAAGAGTATCATCATCGACAACATGAGGTATGGGAGACACCTCATCAGCATCAGGAACCTGCTCAGCCGACATATGAATCTCCTCAACAGCAACCTTCTCAATAACAACTTCCTTAAGAGGTACCTCATCAGCAACAGGTACCTCCACAATAGCAGGTACCTCTACAGGAGCAAGTACCTCCATAACATAAAGTACTTCCACAGTAGTAGGTACCTCCACAGTAGTAGAGACTCTAGTAGCTCAGCGTTGGGGTGCATGAAACTGACCTTGTGCCTGCTCAACCATCATTTTATTGTGAGAACTGGTCGGAGCATGTCATCTAGCCCGTAACTGAGAAGCCTCTGCCTCAACAGCTCTGGCCTGAGATTCCACTCAATCGATCAACCTGCCTTTAAGGGACTCGTCCTTCCCCCTGGTCCTCACAAAAAAATGAAAAAACGGAAAAAGAAATTAGTGAAAGAAGAAAGCAGAAGGTACCGGAAATTATGAAGTTTTTAAAAATTTTCAAAAAAAATTGAACTATCGGAAAATTTCTGAAATTTCCATGAAATTCTCCCGGAAATTCTAAAATTTCCTTGAAATTCTCCCAAAAATTCTAAAATTTTAGTGAATTTCTCTCAGAAGTTTTGAAATTTCTGTGATTTTCTCTCAGAAATTCCTACTTTTCTGGTATTCTACATACTTTTCTAAAGAATTTCGGTATCTAGGTGAAATTTCCAGTATTGTCCTAGAGTTTTGAAATTTTCGGTTGGTTACTGTGAATATGGCAAAATGGTGGAAACTTTGAGTAGGGTTATTATGATCTTTTCATTTGTTTAGGGGGGGTGCCAGGTACAACTCAGGGGATGGTGTTGTACCCCAATTTTTGCCTCTAAGATCCCTTTATCACACCATGTTGATTCAATCACAACAAGATCACATTAGGGCTTTTGGTTCTCCTCCCTATCTTTAGCTTTACTCTTTGAGGAATCACCAAGCACCTTAACTTCTTTTCTTTTGTGATCATGAGTATTTTGTTGTGATTTTCCTTTTATTAATAAAATACAATGTTGGTTTGTCTTACTTGTTAACAATGTAGGTAAGGGCAATGTGGTTTAGCAAGTTGATCCATGGGTTCATGAGTTTATTTCCATGTCCTAGTCAATAAAGCTTGAGGAGTTCAAACCTCACCATTGAAGTTGTTTGGAAGAAATGGCATGGCAAGGTTTATTTTGGTTCATCACATTTCAAAGTTATCAAATTGATTTAAGTGAACAAGGGGTTGATAGAAGAAGTTGTCATGGTTGGACAAGGTCTTGTTCCCATTGGTCACAAGTGCATATTTCTCTTAATTCACAAGATATGGAAGTGGTTTTTGTGGCTATAAGTTCTCATTATCATCCTCAACAACTTCTATTTACAAAGCAAGAGTGTTGGTACAAGAAGGTTGTTCAAAATTGTCAAAGTTCCTCAAAGCATTTTCTAGATCTAGGAGCTAGGGTTTTGGACTTCAAAGAAGTATATCTTGCTCATCTTTTGGTATTTTTGAGTGATTCCAAAGACATCCTTCTATTCAAAGGGTTATTAACAAATCACTTCAAAAGTTTCAAGGAGTTTTCATGTGGAAGAAACTTGATGATGAAGAAAGATTACAAGTCCTCCAGATGAACCCCCAATTTCTCAAGTGTGACTTCAAATGAACATAACTTGGTCAATTTTTATCACCTTGAGCCCATTATTTTTCCATAATTATCTTGAATATGTGAACTTTATGCCTTCTTTTATGTTCAAAGTGATAAAATGGATAGAAGATACCCTAAGGGTGCAAAAGATTATAGGTCATTTCATGATTTATGTCCAACTTCAACAATGCATAACTCTTTCGATTTTTGGAGATTTTGAATGGTTCAAGTCTCAAAATGTCATTCAAGAGGTGTATTTCATGCCATCTTTTTTGGTAAAGAGAAAATTCCAAGAGAAAGGCCATTTTTGGATGCAAAACATTATAGGTCACTTTTGAAGAAAAAACTTGAAATATTTCTAAGTATGGAAAGTCAACCCTTTTTCCCCAACTTTGACTCAATGCAACTTTCAGCTCAAGAATCCATTTGATTCCATTCTTTTTCCGTTGCAAAGCTTGTAACTTCATCTTTCTAAAGCATTAAGAATCATGCCCTAAGACCCCTTGAGCTGAGAATTCCATTGGTCAGAAGTTGGCAACTTGAAACTGGATTTTTCACCAAGTTAGAAGTTGGAAATTCTTGATTTAGCTTCTAAACACTTTGTTTCTGCGTGTTTTTGCTTCTAAACATGTTTAGTGAACTTCCATAAGTGATTAGCATAGCAAAATGCGCGTTTTGGATGAGTTTTGATCAATATAGAAGTCACACTTTTCTTGTTTGCAACTTCACACGATTTCCCTTCAAACTTCATCATTTCACACGCTTGAACATTCCATTTGATTCCCTATAAATAGAGGGTCATTTCCCATTCACTTCCTCAAGCTTTTGATAGCCAATTGACCCCTATTCATATCCCACACGAACTGTGAATTTGAAATTCTGATTTCTTACAATCTCACCTTCAAACACCAAAAGCTCCATTCAGTTTGCTTCATTGAACTTCTCTGAAGCTAACCATACGTTTACTTTCAAGAATTGTGACCTATATTGATCTGTAGAAGTCCAGTTTCAGAGCAAATTCTCACTAATTTGTTCAGGTAGATTTATTGGCCAAATTGATTCAAATAAAAGACTAATCCACTCCTTGTATTCTTCTGATCCTCGTGCTCTTTGTAGTTTGCAATTTCATTGAGAATTGAGTGAGATATCCCAGATTTTCGTGCTCGCTATTTTTTCTGGTTTTCTTCAAACACAGCCTTGCACAATTTATATAAATTTAGCGCGATGGTACCATTAGAATCGTCTTAAAGAGATGAATCTAATGGTACCAGTCTGGTTTGCTAATTTTACAGTTTGAAGGATTCAATTTGGGGATGGCTGGAGGTTGAAGACGATGACATATCTGTCTTCAACAAATGACATGAAGCCACATTATTTTTTTGAAATGGATACAATATGCCTGCCTTACCATACGCATGCCTCAGGAGCCCTTGGATCTGATTACTTTTGTGAGTCAGACTCCATCCAACGCGCCACATTTTAAGTTATTCTATTTTAAAAATGTTGGATCCAATGTGATACTTAGTAATGACCTTGATATGCACAGCGCGCCAGATCCCTTGGATTTGATTACTAACGCGTTTTGACTCTCATCCATTGGTCCACATCTTTTTGGTTTTTATTTTCTTTTCTGATTTTTATATTTAATTATTTTAAATTTCAAAAAATCATAGAAAAATTATTTTAAGTCCAAAAAATCTGAAAAAAATCATGAAAAATATTTTTGATTTTTCTCTTTCTGATTTTCATTTTTTCATAATTTTATTTTGTGTTTTGATATTTTTCATAAATTTTCACTTTATTTGAATTGTTTTAAATGTTTAAAAATATTTTTATGCATTTTTAAATTCTGAAAAAAAATATGGAATGATCCAATGATATTAAGACCCTTTAGAACCCGATTACTATTACTGGGACTAGTTTGAGCCAACTAAAACTTCAAGAGAGTACTTACCTACAAACTCCATGCAAACCTAAACCTAAGGACTTGTTTGCCTTGTGTGTATATGCTTACTTGTACATAACATCATAAACATCATAACATCATACACATTCTCACTAACCATTTCAAGGATTAGGAATTTATCTTTGTTTTTGTTTTGTAGGCCATGAACTCCGTCCGAAGAAATACCATTAGAATCAACTTTGTGAAAGCACACCCTCAACTCCAAGAGTTAGCGTCAAGGGTACCTGAAGACTCTTCTTTCACCAAGAAGTATGATCGACTCCTCAATTTGGCTACCTCTAATTTCCAAGAAGAGATGATGTGCGCACTCTTCCAATTCTTTGATCCCATGAATCACTGCTTCACCTTCCCTGACTATCAGTTAGTGCAAATACTAGAAGAATTCTCTTTGCTATTAGGAGTGCCCGTGCTTGATCAAGAACCGTTCATCAGTTTAGAAGGGATTCTAAAACCTGAAGTCATTGCCGAAGCCCTGCATCTGAAGAGGGATGACGTTATAAAAAATTGGGAGACAAGAAGCGGGGTTCAAGGGTTCTTAGCCAAGTTCTTATTGGAGAAGGCTCGTTCATTTTGGAAAGATTTGGATTTTCAAGCCTTTGAGGATGTCCTAGCCCTTCTCATCTATGGTTTGGTTCTATTTCCCAACTCGGACCAATTCATAGATGTGAACACCATCACAGTCTTTCTCTCTCGTAATCCTATACATACCTTGTTGGGAGACATCTTGCATTGTTTCCATACCCGTACCATGAAGAAAAGAGGTACTCTCTTATGTTGTATTCCCCTACTTTCCAAGTGGTTTATTTTGCACTTACCTCGATTGACATTGAAGAAAGAGCAAAGATTGACATGGTCTCAAAGGATGATGTCCCTCACCCACTCTGATATCCATTGGTGTTCGAGATCCTTGGCGGATACTTCTATCATTGACCGTTGTGGGGAATTCCCTAATGTCCCTCTGCTTGGCATTAGGGCAGGTATCACTTACAACCCTTGCTTACCCTTGCGACTGTTTGGTTATGCCTGAAGAGATGGTCCTCATGATATGCTCATCCAAGGAGTGGTATTTGACTACGAGAGCGACGACCAAGGCTACCGTCAGAGGTTTGCGAGAGCTTGGATGATGGTAAACAAAGAAGATAGTGGGACACTGGGACGCAAGAATTCTATTCCCTTTGAACCTTATCTTGGGTGGGCGCGAGCTCGTGCTCAGAAACTCATGATGCCTTATCCCTCCATCCTACCAGTTATCTCGGAGCCTGTTGCTGAAGAAGAAGTCCCGTATACTGTCCTTCATCCCAACATGCCTACTTCTCTTGAAGACTTGCAAAAAGGTTGTATTTAGCTAAAGTAAGAACGAGAAACTTTCAAAGCTCAGTGATATACGAGTGAGAAAAGGGTTTTGGAGCTTACAAAGCAACTACATGAAGAACGGAGCTTGAATGCCTATCTTGCACCAAAGAGGATGCGTTCGACCTTTTTATCTTAGAGATTTATTTTGTAAGCCCAAGAGGCATTTTGTAATCATTTTGAACTAATTAATGAAAATTTATGTTTGTTCATTCTTTGGCTCAGAAACTCATGATGCCTTATCCCTCCATCGTACCAGTTATCTCGGAGCCTGTTGCTGAAGAAGAAGTCTCGTATACTGTCCTTCATCCCAACATGCCTACTTCTCTTGAAGACTTGCAAAAAGGTTGGATTCAGCTAAAGTAAGAACGAGACACTTTCAAAGCTCAGTGATATACGAGTGAGAAAAGGGTTTTGGAGCTTACAAAGCAACTACATGAAGAACGGAGCTTGAATGCCTATCTCGCACCAAAGAGGATGCGTTCGACCTTTTTATCTTAGAGATTTATTTTGTAAGCCCAAGAGGCATTTTGTAATCATTTTGAACTAATTAATGAAAATTTATGTTTGTTCATTCTTTGTCTATACAAATTTAAATTTCATAAATCCTTGAAGTCATTTGCATACACATCTTCCATGAATAATAACATAATAGGTTTTCCACGACAGGTTTCCTTATCTCTCTGTTGTTTATCTCAGTAAGATGGATATCGAGAAAACAGTGAAGGATCTACAAGCACAAAACTCTCAGTTTCAAGAGACTCCGGTGACCCTGGCCAAGGGGCAACAAGACTTGATGGCGTTGCTAGCAGCCAAAAAGAAACCAAAGAGGAAAGCTTTAGTCAACATAGGTAGAAGATTCAGAGAACCGGTCCGTCAGATACCGGTAGTGGAAGACTCATATGAGGAAGACGAGAATCAGATTGGAGAAGCAAGGAGTACCCAAGCTGGATGTATCAATGATCAAGCGTCTGATGATGAAGATTATTTTGACGAGCAGTATCCTCCTGTCGATGTTAAGTACAAGCAGCTAGAAGATAGACTAAAGGCCGTTGAGATTCAAGCCGTCCATGGTTTGGATTTTGAAGATTTGGGTTTAATATATGGGGTTGTCATCCCCCGCAAATTCAAGATACCAGTATTCGCTAAATACAATGGGGTTTCCTGCCCAAAGCTTCACCTAAAGTCTTATGTGCGCAAAATTCAACCGCACACCGCCAGCAAGAAACTCTGGGTTCACTTTTTTCAAGAAAGCTTGGCTGGGACGCAACTAGAGTGGTTTTACCAATTGGATGGGTCCCGTATCCATACATGGGAATACTTAGCCACCGCTTTCTACCACCAATACCATTATAATGCTGACTTGGCGCCGAAAAGAGTTCAGTTGCAAGACATGACAATGGGGAAGAATGAAGGTTTCAAAGAGTACGCCCAAAAGTGGAGTGATCTTGCCAGTAGGGTTTAACCACCTTTGACTGATAGGGAGAACATTCATATGTTTATGGGAACTTTATCTGGTCCATTTTTCAACTTGTTGGTCAGTTGTTCTTCATCCGGTTTCACCGAGCTGATCTTAACCGATGAAAGAGTTGAAAGCGGCATCAAAAGTGGGAAGATTCCCATAGAATCTACCTCCACCTCCAATCCTGTAAAGAAACCTTTTATCGGAAATAAAGAAATCAATGTTGTGTATGGGGCAAGGGCCCGTACCAAGAAGAATGACCGCCAGTCTGTTAATGTTGTCCGGATTTCCAATCTAACTCCTGCTCAAACACCATCTGCCAATCATCAACGATTTCAGGCTCCACCTAGACAATTCACAAGGATAGGCATGTCGCTATCCCAAGCCTTACAACACTTACTAAAGGCTAATTTGGTGACACTGTGTGATCCTCCGGCCAATCCAGATACCTCTTCACCAAAGTACAATCTGAATGCTAAGTGCGCATATCACTCAAATAGTCCCGAGCATGAGACTGACCAATGTTGGGCACTGAAGAATAAAATTCAAGACTTAATAGACAACAAGACCATTGAATTTGATCCTCCTCCAACTCCAAATATAATCATCGCGCCTATGCCAAATCATGGCAAGGGTGCCAATGTTGTTGAAGACACCATTTTTGTTTCCTCCGTCGAAGACCTAACTAATCTGTTACACATTATCAAAAAGAATCTGCTGAAAACCGGGATTTTCCCTGGCTGTTTGAAGGATTGTGCTTGTTGTGCCAAATAACTCAATGGATGCAAAGGGCTGAAGGAAGGCATTCAACGCCTGATGAATAGCCATGAGATCCTATTTGAGAAAACTTCGTCCGCTAAAAGTTTGACCAATAAGTGTGAAGATCTTTCCATCATAACCATCTCAAACAAGCCTCTTGGGATCTCCTCCAAGGGTCCTATCAGGATTTCAAATGAACCAATTGTTTCTCCTCTGATAATTACTGCTCCCGGACCAATTTCGTACTCTTCCAACAAAGCAGTGCCATGGAACTATGGTGATGAGGTGTTTTACCATGGAATAAAGCAAGACGCTTGGATTGAAGAAAGAAAAGCTGATGACATTGGTAACATTACTGGCTATAGTAAGGTGACTAGAACTGGGAGAATATTTTCACCCAACATCTCACCACCAACTCTTACAAAGGCTCCTGTCCGCATCATTGCTGCTAAGCCTAGTACTGATACAAGGGGGAAAGAGAAAGTAGTTGAGCCTGCTGAGACAAAAATACCCGCAAAGACATTGCTGATGGAGAACCTTCCGTTCGAGAAATGGATGAGATCTTGAAAATTTTAAAAAGGAGTGATTTCAAGATTGTGGAGTAGTTGGGACAAACCCCTTCCAAGATTTCTATGTTATCTTTGCTACTCTGTTCCGATGCTCATGCTCGGGCGTTAATCAAATTCTTGAAGAAGGCTCATGTCCCTCATGAGACCACAACAGACCAGTTTGAAAATTATATGGCAAGCTTGACGACCGATAATGGTTTGAGGTTCTCGGATGCTGATCTGACACCACTTGGGAAGAACCATAACAAAGCTCTGCATGTTTCTGTTGAATGTAAGGGGACTACCCTAGCACATGTTCTGGTTGACAGTGGATCTTCTTTAAACGTACTACCCAAGGGGGCTTTGGACCGTTTAGAATGTGAAGGAATAGTTTTGAAACCAAGTGATATTATTGTGAGGGATTTCGATGGGTCCCAAAGGACAGTTCATAGAGAGGTGGACCTCCCGATCAAGGTGGGCTCACAGATTTTCAACTATACTTTCTACATCATGGATATTCGTCCTGCTTACTCCTGTCTGTTGGGTCGACCTTGAATTGATGGAGCAGGGGCGGTAATGTCAACCCTTCATCAAAAGCTCAAGCACCCTATCAAAGGAAGAATTGTCACTGTCTGTAGTGAGGAGGAGTTCATGGTAAGCCATCTCAACTCTTTCAAATATGTGGAGATGGATGGCAAATTTATAGAAACCCCGTGTTAGGCTTTTGAAGTTGTGCCACCAATGATTGCTACTACCAAATGTTCCTCTGATGTATCAAAAGTTGTTAAGGTCGTGCCAAAGATGGTTACATTTAAAGATGCTCGTGCTGCAGTCGAAGAAGGAAGCTGTGATACTTGGGGGAAACTCCTCGAGATCCCATTCAAGGCAGACAAATGTGGTTTGGGTTTCACTATCAAGGCTCAGAAAGAAGTGAGGCGCGCTCGTGCAGGGAAGCCCCCTCTCCGTATTGGAAGTCATTAAGTTAACGCTGTGGGTGATTCTGATGATAAGGTTGCATTTGAAGAATGGGTATATCCTACTACAATGAAGCTCAACAATTGGCACGCAAAGGACTTCATTCCCATCTCCTTCTTTGAGGAGTAATCACTTTTTTATTGCTTTCTTTTAATTCAAGAACATTTTGTCTGTAATATTAAACAATGACTTTTAAGTCATGTGTCTGGCCCGGGGCACTATGGTCCATTTGTCAAGGGTTTTATTTATGTTCATATTATCATATGATCATTCAATACAAACCATTGGACTTTTTTTCATTCAAATCTTTGTGCTCATTGCCTTTCTTTTTCTTCAAATACGTTTTTCAAAATAGCCATGTATCTTACATGCACATACACACACACTCTTGCAGATCCTCGTCCACTCTGGATCTCATTGCCAATGACTCTACTATTGCCGACTATGATTTTAAACACCCAATTAACCAAGCCGAAGAATGAAGGCGAGAAAGATTATGAAATACCGGGAGAACTAGCCATACTTCTATTACAAGAGGAAAAAGCTATTCAGCCGCACGAAGAGTCAGTTGAAGTCATCAATCTAGGTACCGAGACAGACAAGAAAGAAGTTAAGATCGACGCTAACCTAGAAAGCAGTGTCAAAAGTAGGTTGGTTTAGATGTTGCATGACTATGTGGAAGTGTTTGCTTGGTCGTATGAAGATATTCCAGGGTTGGGATACCGACATTGTAGTTTATTGCCTGCCGACAAAAGAAGATTGTCCTCCTGTCAAACAAAAAGTTCGTCGCATGAGGCCTGACATGTCTGAAAAGATAAAAGCTGAAGTGATGAAACAATTTGATGCAGGATTCCTAGCTGTGACGTCTTATCCCCAATGGTCTGCAAATGTGGTTCTAGTACTGAAGAAAGACGGAAAAGTTCGCATGTGCATAGATTATAGGGCAAGCCCCAACAATACTTCCCTCTACCTCATATTGATGTATTGGTCGATAACACTGCTCAACATAAATTCTTCTCTTTCATGGACGTTTTCTCCGGCTATAATCAAATTAGGATGGCTCCCAAAGACATGGAGAAGACCACTTTCATTACGCAATGGGGAACCTTTTCCTACAAGGTCATGCCGTTCGGATTGAAGAATGCAGGGGAAACATATCAAAGGGCTATGGTAGCTTTGTTTCATGACATGATTCATCATGAAATAAAGGTCTATGTGGATGATATGATTGCAAGATCACAAACTAAAGAGGAGCACCTCAATCACCTATACAAGCTATTCGAGAGGCTGAAAAAGTACAAGTTGAGGTTGAACCCCAATAAGTGCACATTCGGAGTACGATCTGGAAAACTTCTAGGTTTTGTTGTCAGTGGTAAAGGCATCATAATCGATCCTGCCAAGGTAAAGGCCATCCAAGAAATGCTGGTCCCCCATTCTGAAAAAGAAGTTAGAGGATTCTTGGGTCGTCTTAATTACATCACCCGCTTCATATCTCACTTGACTGCTACTTGTGAGACCATCTTCAAACTCTTGAAGAAAGATCGAGTATTCAGATGGAATGATGAATGCCAAGCTGCCTTTGACAAAATCAAAGAATATCTGCAAGAACCTCCTATTCTCATGCCTCCAGTTGAAGGAAGACCCTTGATCATGTATTTGACGGTACTAGAGAACATTATGGGGTGTGTTTTGGGCCAACATGACGAGCCTGGCCGAAAAGAGCATGCTATTTACTACCTGACCAAAAAGTTTACCGACTGTGAAACCAGATATTCATTGCTCGAGAAAACTTGCTGCGCTCTGGCATGGGCTGCTCTCTGGCTAAGACAGTATATGTTGACTCATACCACTCTACTGATTTCTAAGATGGACCCTATCAAGTACATCTTCGAGAAACCAGCTCTTTCTGGATGGATAGCTAGATGGAAAATGATCTTGACTGAGTACGACATTCAATACACAACACAAAAGGCCATCAAAGGAAGCGTACTAGAATATCATTTGGCCCATCAAGCTGTTGATGATTATCAGTCTATGAACTTTGACTTCCCAGATGAGAACATCATGCTAGTGACCGACTGCGCGAAAACTGGACCGTATGACGGACCTGAACTAGGATCCCGATGGACTATGGTCTTCGATGGGGCTTCCAATGCTTTGGGTAACAGAATTGATGTTGTGATCATATCCCATGAAGGTTGCCACACTCCTTTCACTACCAGACTATGCTTCGATTGCATGAACAACATGGTTGAGTACGAAGCATGCATTTTAGGTCTGAAGGCTACTATTAATTTGAGGATCAAGCATTTGAATGTGTTTAGGGATTCTGCTGTAGTGATTAGCCAAGTAAAAGGAGATTGGGACACTAAGCACCCTAATATCATCCCTTACAAGGAACTTGTGCTATCTCTGATTCCTTATTTCGAAGAGATTACCTTTGAACACTTCCCTAAGGAAGAAAGTCGGTTAGCCGATGCTTTGGCCATAATGTCTTCTATGTTCAAGGTCAGATGGGACAATGAAGCTCCTATGATTACCATTGAGAGATTCGATGAACCTGCACACTGTTGTGAGCTTGACACTGACACATAAAATCCTTGGTACCATGAGGTGAAAAGATACCTTGAAGCATAAGAGTATCCTGAAGGAGCATCCATCAATGACAGAAAATTCTTACAAAGATTTTCAGCCAAATTCTTCCTAAGTAATGGAATCTTGTACAAACGCAACCATGACTCTACTCTACTCCTATGTGTTGACAAGAAGGAGGCAGAGGAAATTATGGAAGACATGCATGATGGTCTCTTCGGGACTCACTCAAGCAGACATACTATGGCCAAGAAAATCCTGAGAGCTGGTTACTATTGGTCAACAGTGGAGACTGATTGCCATCAACATTCAAGAACTTGCCATAAATGCCAAATCTATACTGACAAGGTCCATGTGCCTCTTATCCCTCTGAACGTTATGACTGCTCTGTGCCCATTTGCAATGTGGGGCATTGACATGATTGGAGAGATCAAACCCACTGCTTCCAATGGACATCGCTTCATTCTTGTCGCTATTGATTATTTCACCAAATGGGTCGAAGCCGCCTCCTTTGCCTCAGTCACCAAGAATGTGGTATCCAGACTCATCAAACATAACCTCATCTGCCGCTATGTTATCCCCTAAAGGATCATCACCGACAATGGGACTAACCTCCATAATGCTATGATTACAGAACTTTGCACTCAGTTCAAAATCAAGCATCATAATTCTTCTCCTTATAGACCTAAAATGAATGGCGCAGTGGAAGCGGCCAACAAAAACATTAAGAAGATTGTGCAGAAGATAGTAGTAACATACAAGGATTGACATGAGATGTTACCGTTTTCTCTTCATGGATATTGCACTTCAGCTAGAACATCAACTGGGGCAACTCCCTTTTCTTTAATCTATGGCATGAAAGCTGTTTTTCCAGTGGAAGTTCATATTCCCTCACTAAGGATTATGAATGAGGCAGGCCTAGGCGAAGACGAGTGGATTTAGACAAGATTGGATCAGTTGAACTTGATCGATGGAAAACGACTGGCTGCTGTTTGTCATGGTCAGATGTATCAAAAATGCATGATCAAGGCTTTCAACAAAAAGGTCAGGCCTCGAGTATATCAAGCTGGTGACTTGGTGATAAAGCGCATCATTCTGCCACAAGGAGACCCCAGGGGCAAATGGACTCCCACTTACGAAGGGCCATTTGTTGTCAAGAGAGTGTTCTCTGGTGGTGCCATGATGCTGACTGCCATGGATAGTGAAGACTTCCCACATCCTGTGAACGCGGACATAGTAAAAAAATACTACGCATAAGAGACCCGCTAGGTTGACACACCTAGGAAAAAAATAAGGGCATCCCGGAAAACCAAAAGGTTTGGGCAAAAATTAGGGATATATGCAAAAGATTGTACACTCGACAAGTTGAAAACTCGAAAGGGCGACTTGGGCAAAAATGGGTATCCTGGTGGGCTGAAAACCCGAAAGGGAGGTCCAGGCAAAAATTAAGGATTGAAAGCATATGACTATGTCCAGTGGAATCACCACAGTCAACTTTATTATCAAGGTCTGAATTCAAACGGTCCATGATCAATCCAATCAACTTCTGTCAATGGTAAGGGGCAATCGAAGACATTGGGGCAATAGTAGAGTTGGAATGCAATAAGATCATTTCCACATGGCTATTTGTTTTTGTTTTCAAATTTTGTTTTCCTTTCGAAGAGTTCCTCTTACTAGGATCTCCGTCTCTTTGTACAAAAACACCTATTCATGGGAAAAATATCAATACAAATATACTTTGAAGTGTAAAATTTCCGTTTTTGTTTTGAACGCAAAAATGTCCAATGACTAAAATTGAACGAACATATGCATGTGAACATAATTAAAACTATTTGGCACATGTATCCTGCTAAGCAGCAACAAGCATCTCTTTAATGCATATGGAATATCCCCACAGAGTTATTTCATTAGCATTATCCCCACAAGACGGCTACAATAAACCTTTTCCCTCAACAGAGTTACCCACAAAGTCTCTTTGCATAGGTTGACACCCAGCCAGAGTCTCAATCTCTTGATAGTTTTCTCCTCGACTAAGTTGGTCCTAAAAGAAGAAGCCTTGTGGATCTCTTCCTAAAAGAACTCACCTCGTCAGCAGTTCATCAAGTATTCATCAACAGGGTTTATTTCCCCAACAAGCAACATACAACAAACAACGAACAGTAAAATTCCCCGACATAGTCTATCCTCTCCAGTTTGAGTTTGCCTTTCAGACTATTACAAATCAGAGGGCCACAACCCCTAAATCCTAAGTGAAGTCACCAACAAAGTCTTTGCTATCTCCAAAAGTCACTGTGAAGCCTGGAATCCGACCAGATAACAGTTTTAACTTCAGTAAGTTGTTGTGAAGCCTGGATCCGACCAGATAACAATCAACTTCACTCGTTCAAGACACTATGAAGCCTGGACCCGACCAGATAATAGTGCTACCTTTTAAATACTATGAAGCCTGGACCCGACCAGATAATAGTACAACTCTCAAGTAACTTTGAAGCCTGGACCCGACAAGATAATAGTTAACTTCCCAAGACACTGAAACCTGGACCCGATCAGATAATAGTGTAACTTCTCCAAGTACTTTGAAGCATGGACCCGACCAGATAATAGTTTAAATCTTTGAGATATTGAAGAACCTGGACTTAACCAGACAAGGGTTTAACTTCTTTCCCCCGGTAGAGTTTGCCTCTACCCCAACAAGTTACTGTGAAGCCTGGACCCGACCAAATATCAATTCAACTTTATCTTTTCACACAAGTTATTGTGAAGCCTGGAATCCGACCAAATAGCAACTCCCCTCAGAAGTTTGTTGTGAAGCCTGGAATCCGACCAGATAGCATTTAATTTCAAGCAAGTTACTGTAAAGCCTGGACCCGACCAGATGTCAGTTCAACTTCATCTCTTCAGACAAGTTTTTGTGAAGCCTGGACCCAACCAGATAACAATTAATTTCATCCACCTCTGAAATCTGCAAAGCCTGAAATCCGACCAGATAGTGATTTAATGTCATTAAGTTACTGTGAAGCCTGGATCCGACCAGATATCAGTTCAAATTCGTCTATTCAAGCAAGTTATTATGAAGCCTGGAGTCCGACCAGATAACAACTAGCTACAATCCCCAGCAAGTCACTATGAAGCCTGGACCCGACCAGATAATAGTATAACTTTTTAAAGAAAAACTATTAAACCTGGACCCGACCAGATAGTAGTTACCACTTCAAGTTACTGTGAAGCCTGGATCCGACCAAATAACAGTTCAATTTCAAGAAATTTTCCGTGAAGCCTGAAATCCGACCAGATAACAGTTAATTTGTTCTTCCCTAGTAGGTTATTGTGAAACCTAGAATCCGACTAGATAGCAGTTGACTTCCTCATCCTCAAAAAGTTGTTGTGAAGCCTAGACCCGACTAGATAACAACTAACATTCAAGAGACGATCCCCGGCAGAAGCATTCTTTTAACAAAATTTGAAGATATGTACATTCTTCATCCCCAACAGCAATCCAGGGTTCAAAACTCCTCAGTAGTAGTCAGGGATTTATTTTCCCGGACAAATATGCATCCCGCATTCATACATCATAGCATATACATACAAAATTCATTTAGTACTATCTCATTCATCTTGAGAACGTCATGCATACATCTGCATTTAACTAACCCTTTTTCCCACAGGTAAAATATCAAGTTTTAGTATAAATCGACCAAAGATTTATGCTGATACTTCTTCCAGTACTTACCATCATTCCTCCAAATGGAATCTATAAGCCCATTCCCAATACATCTTCGAGTGTGAATTTCTCGGCACTCTAGTGTTCAATCATCTTCCACTTTCAAGTCACGAATGGCGGATCCGCCAATCTAACTCTTCAGGTTTAAGAAGATTGAACAGGGCAGCTGTTGTACCCCAAAATTTTCCCTCTCATTTCTCAAGAAATCTCTTATAATATCTCCTTTGGTTTAAGACTACACAAGGTTTGATCAGCTCAAGACATCTCGTCAACCACTGACAATTCAAAATTAGGGTTTTAGTTTTCACAAGGACAATTGGACTTTGAAGGCCTCAAATGACTTTCATGGATCATTAGGAGTCCTCAATATTGCTCATGTCATGTTTCAAGTCTTGGATCACATTTTTGCTCAGTCAATTGATCAGTTGACCTAAAATTAGCTATATTGGGGAAAAAGTTAATTGTGGTCAATTTACAGTCAAACTTCATAATTTTTGATCCACATCAACATTATAAAATCATATATGTCAATTGATCAAGTTTGGATCATAATTCCTCAAGAAATTTGATCAGATCATCAAAAGGGCAAAATGGCCAAAATTAGGGTTTTGACTGAGGAGGTTCAATTTTTGACTTTTTGACCTAACAAATGACTTATTGGTTTAAGACATGATCTCAAGGATTCAAATACATCATTTTAACCTAATTGCATGGCTGGAAACATTTCTCAAGATCAATTGATTGATAATTGAATTTCAGTTAACTGGTGAAAAGTCAATTGTACACTGAAAAGTCAAACTTTGACTTTTTAATCAAAATCAAGTTTCAAAGATTACAGTTCATCAAGGCATGTCAAAATATGAAACTTGTTCATCAAGAAATAAAAAATTCAAAATTCATCTTTGAAAAGTCAAAATTCAAAGACTTAGATTTTTTTCTGTTAGAAAGTTCATATTTTTTCATAACTTTGTGCCAAATTTCCACCATGATGCAAGAAGATTCAAGGGAAACTTCTAACATGAAAGTTGTAGATATCAATGAGATATAAAAAATTGTAGGGCAGAACCTTCTCTAGAAATGATTGGATTTCAAGTTATGAATTTATGAAGACATGTCCATGAAACTAAAAAACTTAGTGAAATTTTGCCCTAGTTAGGCAGGATTTTGACCTAACTTCATGGCAACTTTTCACCTAGTTCCAAATTGAATCTTAAAAAATGTCCAACATGAAGGTTGTAGAGGATATTACAAGCTTTACAAAATTTCCAAGAACTCATTGAGATCATACTTGATCTAAGAGAATCGAAGGAAAGAAGTTAGGGTTTCAAACTTATTTTTCAAGTCATTTTTATGATGAACATTTGATCCAATCCATAGCCATGCTGTATAATACTTACTTTGCAGGCCTCAAACTTGTTTGTCACTCCAAAATTAAAGGTTTAAACAACTCTTTAGGCCCTTATCCACTTGGTTTAAACTTTATCCAAAATGATTTTCCATTTATGGCACAAAGTTGCCATTTCCATTTTGATAAAACATCACTTTGCAATTGTCAACTTCTTGAGCCTTGCACTTGTTGTTTCTGCACACACAACGCCTATAAACCAAAATCAACATGTCTAAGGCTTCTATCAACTCAGACCATGCTTGTACAACACTTTGATATTTGTCTTCTCACTTTTCTTCAAAAGCAAGATATAAAGCCAAAAGGCTAGAACTCAGAAATCTTGAGTGCATTTGATCTCCAACCTTTTCCATACATATGCATAAGTCTATTGCAACATAATACAAGAGTACTAGCACACCAAAACTCTCCCAAGCACTCTGCAACTCAGAACCTGCCATAACTTGACAGTTTTGAGCTTCACATAGCTATCTCCAAATCCACTCGTGCATATTGAGTTTTAACCATCCAAACACTGAATATACATCATATCAAAGTGATCCAGGCCCCTGTTTCCTGACTGTAACCCCTCTATCACCATCCACCATTTTCAAAACTGAAGCTTGCAACTTGACTTGAGTTGGGAGTTTCAGTCATCTTCAAAGCAAAGTAGGAGTTGGAATACACTCAAGGAGGTCCAGGCAAGCTAAAGAAATCATCAGGCCATCTCAAAGGTTGCTCAAACTCCATACACGAATCCAGCTGCAAGAGGTATGTTTTAAAACTTCTATCTCTTCATACAAGCATCATTTGATTTTGACTTGTGAAGATAAAATGTAGATATCATTGCCCTGAAGCTGTACATATTCATAGTTTTCATTTACATGGCTTGAGCTTAGAGAATTTTAGGTTTGAATCTCTGAAAAAAGTTAGGTCAGGATTTGGTACATTTAGAAATTTTTGCTCATCTTTGAGAATTAGTTTAAGTTATTTACATATTCAGAATCGTGGTGAAATTTCTAACAAGTTTGATGTTGGAAGTTTTGTGAATGGATGAGAAATGAGTGAGTTACAGGAACCATGGCTGGAGGTTAAAGATGAAGACATTTCTAGGACTGATTTTGTATCACATATTTATGGTTTTGCTTATGTTAATGGATGTACAACCACCCCAGTGGTAAAGGCAGCGCACGTTTATGGTCAAGGTCATGGGTTCAAGTCCTAGCGCTGCCTTTTTTCATATTTCTAAAACATTTTCTTTCTTTTTGCTACAAACCAAGCGCACTGGGCTTAGTATGCTGGGCCCTTTCCATTTTTACTTGGTTCTGACCCCCCTGTTTCCATTTACCACCACGCCCAACCTTTTTTATTTATTTTATTTTTCTGATTACAAAAAATACCATTTGGGCCAGGTTTCAAAAACTGTTTTTTTCTAACAAACTCCCAAATTCCATTTCAAATCCCCTGACTTTTATTTTCATATTTTTATTTTATTTTATTTTTCTTTATTATTTTTATTATTATTATTATTATTATTAATAAAAATCCAAAAAAATAGTTTATTTATATATATAATATATTTATATTCATGTATATTTTATTCATTTAAAAAACAAAAAGATAAAAATATTTTATTAAACAAATTTAATTCTTTTTCTTAATAAATTAATAATTAGATTTAAGTTTAGTTATTTTCTTTTTATTTAAAATTGACTTAGAATTTAGGTTTCTTTTAATTAATTAATTTTCATACTATTTTTATTAAACTTAAAACCTTTTCTAAAAAATCCTAAAAAATGCTTTCTAATTTATTTTCTTTTCTTAATTAGTTTAGGTTTAATTTAATTAATCTTTTTCTTTTAGATAATTAAGTTAAAACCCTTCCCTCAAAAACCAAACAAAATCCTTTTCCTTTCCATTTATATCCTTGTATATTATATTTTCATTTCTTGTACAATATTCATTATTCAAACCTAATGATGTAATAGCGTAGTAATTTTACTTTCTGCAATTTATCGCTTTCATATAAATGCTAGTAATTAGGGTTTGTATGGAAAGATAAAATCAACAAGTAGATAATCCTAATCAAAGATTAAATGTATGCAAATCAAACACACTATTCACACATGCATCCTTAGGATAATTTCACTTGTTGCCTTACAAAAATGGTCATGTTACACATGTGGGATATCTTAGCAAAAACAATAAAAAATACAAGATCATAGTTCCTCGATGATGCTACAAATGTTGTCTTTCAAATGATCTTAGTCCCTCAAAGAGAAATGCTAATATATCTTACAACATTGCTATCATGACTATACAATGACCCACGCCCGTCCCTTTATATCTAAAGATAAGGCTTCTTATCAATCAATGGTGAGATAGCAATATCAAAGGAAGGAAGAAATGAACAAAGACTTTTGAGTAGGTAGATTGCTCCTAGTTGCTTGCTTGCTCACCATCCCTTTTCAAAACACTTTCAAAATAAACTCCTTCAAAACAAACAAACACTTTTCCATGAAATATTTTCAAAAAGTCCAATACTTTGTATACGTTCTTACGAACGAGAACCATTACAAAGTTTGCCTAAATGAAGGCGCCTTTTCAAAATACTTTCAAAACCACCACAAATCACATTTTCAAACAAAGCAAGTGATCTAGCAAGCAACTAAGAGCCCATATATAACTATGGATGAAAAGGGTGCTAATACCTTCCCTTTTCATAATCTACCCTCCGAACTCAAGAAACAATCTCAAAGGTCTTTCCTGTTCTTTTCCACCTTTCCTTTTGGATAAAAGAAAAGTCGATGGCGACTCTTGCTAACCATAACATTTGCGATCAAACGCAAAACATCCCAAGTCAGTTCTCCCACCGTGTTACAAGAACATTAAGACCTTTTGAGTAGGTAGGATGCTTCTAGTTGCTCGCTTGCTCACAACAAAAATATTTTATACACCAACACTTTCATTTTGAAACATTTTTAAAAGACAAAACACTTTGTACACGTTCTTATAGAAACGAGAACTATTACAAAGACACTTTTCAAAAATACATTCCACAAACACCTCTTTGAACTATTTTCAAAACAAAATTTTGTACGCGTTCTTATAGAAACGAGAACCATTACAAAGATATTTTCAAAATACTTTCAAAATCCACATCACAAACATATTTTCAAACAAAAGCAAGTGATCTAGCAAGTAACTAAGAGCATGTAGATAACTACGGATGAAAAGGATGCTAATACCTTCCCTTTTCATAACCTACCCCCCGAACTCAAGAAATAATCTCGAAAGGTCTTTCCTGTTCTTTTCAACCTTTCCTTTTGGATAAAAGAAAAGTCGGTGGCGACTCTTGCTATCCGCAGCAATTGTGATCAAACGTAAAACACCCTAGTCGGTTCTCCATCGTGTTACAGTTAGGAATTTATCCATTGTAAGACTTCAATCCCTGTGTAAGGATGTTCATAGGCAAAACCAGTTAAAAGTTCATATCATAGTGGAACTCTCAAGAAGAAATTCTTGAGAGAGGATGCAGGCCAAACACATTAGGCCGATCCTCTATAAATATCAGGTACTTTTCTCTCTTCTCTTAATTCTTTACTTTTTCAGTTATTTATTTTTGTTACATTTTCATTTATCTGATTTTATATTTTGTGATACTTTTATCCTTTTTTTTACAAAAATTATTTTAAACTCTGATTTTGTTAAAGGTTTTGATTTAAAAATGATTTTTCAAACCCACATAATTCACTCTCTCTCTCGTGTTTGGAATTTGATGTTCAATAAGTGACATCATAACTTACCTCTGCTTAAAGACTATTCGTCTCAAGAGGAAAATGATGACTACAAATACTTCAGTTTTTAACATGAGTCTTTTCTTAGATACACTTCTACTCTTTAATGGTGATAGGTTTTACTTGTGGCTTTCCTTTTTTAATTTCAATTGCAAATTTTGCTTTCCCTTTTATAATCCCACAACTCTTGAAGAGTTCCCAATCCACAGAAGACAAAGCAGAGGCTTTGATGTGATTAAATATCAAGAATAGAAGACAAGTTTTGCAATTATATATAAAAAGAAAAATTAAACACATTCTATTGTTATTGAGCAATATTCGTTAAAAAAATCAATAACCATTGAAAAAAGCTATCATGGGATCATAAACGTCTTGTTTAGCGTTGACACCCATAGTAAAATCACTATGTGCATAATCTGGCATGAAAACTACCACAAGCTGGTTAGCATCATGATCTTGGAGGTCATTGAGCAAAACCTTCACATCTTGTACATCAGCTAACATATCTTTCCCTCCATAGCCAAGAAAAAGTGGTAATTCATTTGGGATTTTGGTCAAATCATAAGTTGGGGGAACTCGTTGACCATAGTGTTGTACATTTTGTGCTTGATCAACATAATCATACTTTGCTATTTTTCCTGTTCTTATCACTACTCAAATCCAATGATTCAAGATCCATGAAAATAAAAAATAATTATTAGTCCTAACTTGAAAAGCATCAAAATTAAAATGTTGATTCTTTGTAGACTTACTTTGAGAAAAATGGATCAAGTTCTTGGTTGCTGTTGGCTGTGGTTCATGATCAAGATAGACATCTATTCTAGATGAATTTATGCAACAATTTGGACCTGTAAAATTTAAAGGTAATTAAAGAAATCCAGAATAAAATCAATAATTATATTATGATATGATGGTCCATGCAGGTCTTTTACAATAGACGGTAAGATTGATTCTCTTAAATTAATAAATTATAAAATAAAAAATAGTACATTAATTAAAAATTAATTGAAATTTGCATATGAATGGAAGGAACATTTAAAGTACCTGTGAAAATTGACATTAGATTTGCACAATTGAGGTGAAGAGTGTTGCATATGTCTTCCAAAAACTTTGCTCCAACATTCCTGCTCAATAGAAACACACTTGATAAGTTGTTTCTAATTTTTTTTACCTTTTTCATTTGCACTCAAACATATTTAAGAAATTAAGAGGAAAAAGGAAACAATTTTTTAGTGTCTTACACGTTAGGATTGAATTCACGGAGGCCTAACCAATATATATCCTGTTATTTTATTAAAAATAAAAAAAATTAGAAGAATAATTTTGATACACATTCAATGTAAAAAAATTAATGCAATCAGTATTGTATTTTTTTACAATATAAAAATTACATATGATTTAAATTTAAATTTTAATACAGAGTTTAACCAAATATAGTTTCTCTCTCTCTCTGACTTACATTAGCTATAAATAGGTCAGCAGCAAGTTTTGTTCCAATTGAAGGAATTTGATTCATATGGGCAATTGGACTAAGTAATGCAACTGATCTCAACATATTCAGAAGTTGTCCTTGTGATAAAGCAGCAAAAGCCATTAAAGTTCCCTGAAATATTTACATCATTAATTGTTACATACACACTAATTAATTATAAACATAAGGATTAATTAATTACTCACTTGAGAATGACCAGCATAGTGCATTTTTTGACCAGTATAGTTGTAAACATATTCAACTGAAGCTGGAAGATCATAACTTGCTAATTCATCCCATGACCAATCCCAATAAGCCTAATAATACATAATCATAATCAATTAGAAATAAACCTATTAATTAAGTTGTGAAAATATGAATATAAGTATAATTAAGAACCTTGTCATTAGGAGTTAATGATGTGTGCATGGTGCTATATTTTGTGCCGCGACCATTTACAAGCCACACATCAAATCCACTATCTGCTAAAATAAATCCCAATGATTCTTCGGGAGAGTTGAACAACCATATTACAGCATCCTGAAATTAATCATAGGAGTCAAACATACATGTTAACTTTTCATATACAATATTGTAATAATTAGGTTATGTATTTGCAACAACAAAACTTACAGAAAATAGACCATGTTGTATTATCACAGGTGGCTTGTTTGCCTTTTCGCCAGACCGCGACGCCGGTAATCTCTGCAAGCTCAGGATGAAACCATCCTGTGTTGTAACCTGAGTCATCAAAAAATAAGTCCTTTTAATTTAACCTCTGATTTAGGTTTGTAGCATATATACATGCTATGATATATTTACCTTATGTTCTTCACATGTGTAACCTTGTGTTTCTACCATAGTTTTGCAGATACCATCATTGGTAGAAACTAAAGACGATGCTGAAAATTGATTGCTAGTGTAAAGTGTATTTCTTCCTTGTGTTATTGTAATGCAAAGCAAGAGAATTGAGATGAGACTCACTAGTACTGTGCTGGCCATATTGACAATGTTGTTGTTATACATGCTTCTCCGTAGAAACATATTTTATAGGCTTCTTAATTTGGAGGGTGAAAACAAAATTGAAGACAAATTTGTATTTTAATAGTTGTAATTACAATTTGTAGCACATTCTTCTGACAAATTAGTTTTCAACCAATAAGAAAATGACATGATAGGTTAATTAGTATCTTAATGTGATTACAAGTCATTATATAATATTTATTTATTTTGGCAATTTGGATTAAACGTAACTCCAATCAGTGTTATCTTAAATGTTGGAGTTTTGGTCGTAGAGGAGAGTTGATTTGTCGTGCATGAATGTGTGAACATTTGTTCAGTTTGATATTAAATTATATAGTAGGCAGTAAGACAAGTCAGGAGTAAACAGTAGAATAAAAGCAAACGATCATGTTTTTTTGGCATTTATTGTTTGCCACTAATTGTTAGAACAAAATCACATGAATTAAATTTTAAATAATTTTAATTTGTTGTGATTGATAGAATAATTAAAACAATTTCAGAATTATTCATGTTCAATCAATACTAAAAAATTTGATGCGTAAAAATAAAGAATATTGACTATTAAAATAAATGATATTTAGCATAAATAACTCTTTATGAAATAAAGACACCAATTTAAATTGACAAAGATGATAAAATATAGACAATAAACACACTAAATTATTTATCCATTTCGATCAAAGTAATCTACTCTATGGAAGATAACAACTTTGTGATCACTATACTTTCAAAAATTGTTACAAAAGTGTACAAAAGAATTACAAGAAAATAGTCCCCAAGTCCTAAGGGCAACCCCTATTTTCTATTTAAGTGTTTTCAAATCTCTCTAATTATCTATATATGAATCATACAAGTCTAATGTCACCGCTACAAAAGTCCCCCAACTCTTTCCTCTTCAGGAGTAGAAAACCTCACAGACTTGTTGTAGCAATTAATATGAACATAGTTATACTCTAACCAATTCATACCCAAGATCACCTCTAACCCGCTTAACGGCAAACAAATCAAATCAACAGCAAAGTCTTTGCCGAAGATCGACAATGAACAACTCAAACACACACGAGAAGTAGTCACCAATCCCTTAGTCGGGGTCTCGACGACCACTTCTCCATCCATAGAAGACAACACAAGACCCAATCTTTCAACACAATCAACAGCAATAAAATAATGAGTAGCACCAGTATCAATAATAGTAATTAAAGGAGTACTATTAATGAAACATGTACCTCTGATGAGTCTGTCCTCACTAGTTATTGAAGTCCCAGCCAAAGCAAACACCTTGCCACCAGTTTGTGCCTTCTTTGGTTTCAGATAATTACTACCAATGTGTCCTTCTCCACCACAGTTGAAACAGATTATCTCCCTATGCTTGCAGTCAGATATCGTATGCCCAATCTTACCACAAAGGAAACACATCTTCCCATCAGCAGTAGTGCACACATTACTCTTGTGACCAGGTTGCCCACACTTGAAACATACAACTCTAGCAGGAGCATCTCCCCCACTAGTCCTCTGACCATGAGCAACTCTTTGTTTACCCCTACCATCATCATAAGGCTTGCCACAGTTCTGCTGATTCTTGCCTCTCTTATCACTAACAATCTTGTGATGAGCATTGTTATCCTCTTCAAAGATCCTACAACTATCAACCAAATCAGAAAATATGTGAATCTTCTGATATCCAACAGCCTTCTTGATTTCCGAGCTCAACCCATTCTCAAACTTGATGCACTTAGAAAATTCAGCACCTTCACCATCAAAATGTGGATAGAACTTAGCTAGCTCAATGAACTTAGCAGCATACTCAGTGACAGATTTGTTCCCTTGCTTCAACTCGAGGAACTCAATCTCTTTCTTACCCGAAACATCTTCAGGATAATACTTCCTCAGAAACTCCCTACGAAACACAACCCAAGTGATTTCCTCACCTGCAGCTTTCAACCTTGCACGTATTTCTAGCCACTAGTCATCAGCTTCCACTGCTAGCATGTGAGTGCCATACCGAACCTTCTGTGCCGGGGTGCAATCCATCACACGAAAAATCCTCTCGGTTTCCTTCAACCAATCTAGTGCTCCATCAGGATCATGCCTACCCTTGAACACCGGCGAATTCTCCCTTTGGAAAGTCGTCAAGCTACGAGATCCGGCATTCTCGTTCGCAATCGGCTAATTATGCATAGCCTGAGCCATAGCTTGCAGTGGAACAGCAATCGCAGCATCGTTCCTCCCAGCCATCTTATCTTATCACTACAACACAAACAACGATTAAGAAACTAATAATACTCAATTGTTACACAACTACGACTCGATAACTTGACTGGACGGACCGATAAACTCTGATACCACTAATGTAACACCCCAATTCTACCCCAAACAATTTTACGGAAAAATCAGAGTACAAAAATTTCTGAAATAATCAGGATGTTACACATTCAACACATAAACTTGTCATGTTTTTAGAATAGATACATAACACTTAAAGAAAACAAAATGAACACAACTCATGAATAAAGTCTTCATAACATAAACCAACTTTGATTAATCACGCAACAGATTCATAATAATTCTCCATATGAGACATATTATCTTTTGAATCATAAAACATCATCAATACGATAACTCCTCAAATAA
Organism: Vicia faba; assembly: GCA_948472305.1. Classification (NCBI taxonomy): domain Eukaryota; kingdom Viridiplantae; phylum Streptophyta; class Magnoliopsida; order Fabales; family Fabaceae; genus Vicia; species Vicia faba. The sequence continues at coordinate 482,112,318 of OX451740.1, read as the reverse complement.
TAATATAAGGTTCGATAAATAAACAAAAAATAAGACAAGCGTCCATTCCCCCCCCCCCCCCCCCCCCCCCCCCCGAGTGCTATGTATTAGAGAAAATGACACCAAACTCAAACTAGCAACGCTAACGGCTACTCCTCTTGGTTACCTGCACGTTACCAACAAAGGGTAATATTCAAACAGAAGGGGTGAGATATCGAATACAATAATAGAACATATGGTAAATAATATATCGGAATCAGTTTATATAAAATCACCACTTCATACCAAATCAACATAAAGCAATATCATTCTCCAACACCTCAATTAAACTTATAACATTACCGTGCATAAACAACACTTCAAATAAGTAACAAATCAACGACTCTAAATGCGACTCAATTATGCATATACATGTGGTACCATTGGAGTAGAACTCCCAACTTAGAAAGTGCTTATTTACCGAGGCATAAGGTATAAGCCCTCAACATAAATCTTTCCAATAAAGGCCAAGGTGGTGAGAATTCGCTCCAACTTAGAACATGTCAATCCAGGACAACTTTAATGTTATGCTATGCTATGCTATGCGATGATATAAACAACCACAACTTGGCAACGCAACAACGACAACAACATAATAAAGGTCAACATAACAACAATTTACACCTTCAACATTGGCCAAAGTCCTATATCACCATTATCACCAATTAATAAATGGTAAATACACAACATTTATTCACCACGGATATATCGAAACAAAACGACATTTCGGTCAATTCGCAAAATACATCAATATACCAACATACCGAATTAATCAACTCGTCTCCAATTATTTACCAACTTAATCAATTAATCCCATTGATAAATTATTTTCATCACTAATAAAATACTAATTCAACCATTTAAAATATATATAGTCCACTGTTATTTGTTCTCCCTAAAATTGCTAACTTATTATGCAGCTAATGGGTGTGCCATTCTTCCATATAAAACTAGTTTCTGGCAACTAAATTAATTTACTGTTATTGAAAATAGTGGCATTCCTATATACTGCTATGAGCCATTACTGATATCTATTAAAAATTATGCAGTATAGTTCCATAGAGGAACAAAATAGATAAAACAAAGAAAACAGACAGAAGCAAGTGCCCCTGCCTCACAGTGCCAAAGTGACACTTCTCTCCCACCCTTGCCTAGTGCTGATCGACACTCCCTCTTTAATCTAAAGGCTTCCGAACAACAGCCCCCCACATGCAACCAGTGTCGAACGACACATCCACAAGTTGCCGAACGACAACCTCCCCATTCCATTTCTTCTTCTTAATTCTCTATGCGTGGTTTCTATATTGCTTCAGTAATCCTTTTGTCCCCTAATCCAACTCAACCCACACAATAACACAACATCTCATATATTTCATGGACAGTTCTATAACTGAGTCAATATTAATCTATATTATCACAACAACACAAGCCAAGCACAAGTCAATAAAACAGTAACGATTTTAGAAACAATTTCCTACACACAAGTATCATACAACCCATTATAATATAGGAAACCTACCCTTACCTGGTTTGATTTTGAAAATAATTAAGGAAGCTTCAATGGAATTTCTGAGATTGGCCCTAGCAGCAACCTTCCTCGTTCTTCTCCTCTTCTTACAAACCCTATTCTCTTCTCTCTTATTTGTTTTTCCTGATAACACCACTTTTTCTCTTTTTTCTATTTTCTAATAAAATACTATTATTTAATTCTTAGTAACTTAATTGGGCCTAACCAATACACCCTCCTCATTACTTTGCGACACCACACTTAAACCCAACATCAAATCTAAGCTCACTGGTAAAATGCTACTCCAACTTATTTATACCAATATAAACCTGGTTAAATTATTATTCCAACTTAATAAAATAATCCTGACTTCAACGATAAAAATTCGAATTAAAAAAAATAAAATAATCAAAACAATATTTAATTAAATAAATAATTAAATATCGAGGCGTTACAAATCTCCCCCACTTAGAAAATTTTCGTCCTCGAAAATAAAAATTTACCTGGTTCAAATAACTCGGGATAGGAGTCTCGCATCTTGCTCTCCAACTCCCAGGTCATACTCTCTCCAGCAGCTCCTAACCAGACAACTTTCACCAATGTAATCTCCTCCCCCGTTAGAATCTTCATCTCGTGATCCGCGACTCGCACATGCATCGTCTCCACCGTGAGATTATCCCGTACTTGCACATCGTCCATCTGAATCACATGTGACGGATCGAGAATATACTTCCAAAGTTGCGATACATGAAACACGTCATGCAAATTAGCAAGGTTCGGCGGTAACGCCACTCGGTAAGTAACCTTCCCAACTCGTTCCGATATCTGATACAGACCAATAAAACAAGGAGTGGGCTTCTTAGACTTCAGAGCTCGTCCAACACCAATCACAGGTATGACTCTCAAAAACACATGATCACCAACTTGAAATTCTAAATCTTTTCCTTCTCTTGTCATGGTAACTTTTTTGTCTACTTTGAGAAACCTTCATCTTCTCTCGGATAAGCTTCACTTTCTCAGTAGCCTCTCGAACAATCTCAGGTCCAAGTACCACACTTTCACCAGATTCATGCCAACACAATGGAGTCCTACACCTCCGACCATACAACGCCTTAAAAGGTGACATCCAAATACTAGAATGGTAACTGTTATTATAAGTGAACTCAATCAACGAAAGATAAGTATCCCACGAACCTTCCTGTTCAAGAACACATGCTCTCAACAGATCCTCCAATGACTGAATAGTCCTCTCGGTCTGACCATCCGTCTGAGGATGATACGCTGAACTCAACATCAACTTAGATCCCAACGCCTCTTGCAAACTTTTCCAGAAATCATAAGTAAACCTCGGATCTCTATCCGACACGATACATAAAGGAACACCATGAAACTTCACAATTGTTATGGTGTAAAACTCTGCCAACTTCGAAACTGGATATGTGATGTTAATAGGTATAAAGTGTGCCGACTTCGTAAGCCTTTCAACAATCACCCATATAGAATCATGTCCTCTCAAGGTACTAGGTAATCCTGTTACAAAGTCCATTGAAATGCTATCTCATTTCCATTCTGGAATCTCTAACGGTTGCATCAACCCTGCAGGCTTCTGATGCTCAACCTTCAACTTCTGACAAGTCAAACAAGCATACACAAACTGTGCCACATCTCGCTTCATACCAGGCCACCAAAACAAACCTTTCAAATCTTGATACATTTTAGTAGCTCCTTGATGAATACTCAAACTGCTTCTGTGACTTTCCTCAAGAATCACTTACTTAATCTCTTAATCATCAGGAATGCAAATACGATCTCGGAATCGCAACACACCTTGCGCATCTATCTTGAAATCATCATTCTCAGATCGATCAATTCCCATCATCTTATCCACCAACTTCACATCTAGCTTTTGAGCCTTGCTGATACTGTTGAGAAAGTGATTATTAATCTTTAACATTCCTAACATAACACTCTGCGATGTCACTTCACAAACTAGACTCAAATCTCCGAACTGCTCAATCAACTCCAACTCTCTAACCATCATTGCCGACATGTGCAATATCTTTCGGCTTAAAGCATCGGACATAACATTAGATTTCTGGTTTCAACACCCAACTTCCTTAAATCACCACTCCTTCAATTTTAAGCCAAAATGAGTGATTCTAAGTTTAATGAGAATCTTTCATAACCCTCTTTAAAATGCACGAGGAACATTTTTGAATTATGCCTTGAATCAACAATTATAGGCATGTCACCAACTGTTTGATGAATTGCCTAGGCCAAATGCCTCAAAAATTGCCCAACTTGCCTTGAACTTCAAAGGCTCGTAACTTTTGATTTTGAGTAAGAAATGTGTTTTTTGTCCTCTGTGGGCCCTTTTAGATATATATCCCCTCTTCAATTGGCAAAAAGAACCACTAAACTCCTCTGAAAAATGAGAAAGTTGTGCCCTTGCAAAGTCAGGCCAAAATCAAGAATACTTAGTGAAATTTTCAATCACCAAAATAACTTCAAATCCAAGTAACCTCTCAAACTTGCAATTCTCATCAAAATCAATCATCAATGATCATCCCACATGAAAATACATATCAAATTCATCATGTTGACCAAAAGTTCACTTGGTCAACTTTGACTTTGTTGACTTTGAGTAAAATGACTATTTTGCCCCTTTGATTCAATTGAACCACTTCTCTTCAAAATTGGTGAACAAAACTTCAAAAATATGATATTCCTGTGAAATCAAGCTTTCCAAATGTTTTGATGAAGACAAGCTAGCATGCAAAAATGAATGGATCAAGGTAGAAGATTTATCTCAAGCAAAGATTCATTGATCAAGATCAACTTTTAAAGACTTATGGCTTAAGGTATATGAGATATTTGATCTTATGCTCTTAGTGCTCAAAACTATTTTTAATCATGCATTTACTTTATTAAAATAATATTTTGAGTATATACTAAGTATGATTGAAGAAGGATATTTTAAATTGTTTAAAATCTTTGAAAATAATATTTTTTTCAATTTTTGTACACAAGCAATCGATTGTCATACAACGACAATTGATTGCATCCAAGAAACTTTTGCTTCTGTTTGACATACAATCGGTTGTCGTCTAGCAGCAATCGATTATCATGTGTTTTATTTTCAAATTTTTTGAACATTGGCTTTAGAGCAACCGATTGCTCCTAAATGACAAACGGTTGTCCTAGTTATATTTTACAAATTTTTTAAACGTTGTTGTGCTGCAATATATTGCTGCTTTGGTGCAATCGGTTGTTGTGCCTTAAATTTTGAAAAAAATTATTTTTCCAGCAACCTTTGGTAACACCTTTTCATGGCAATCCTTGTATCTTTTCATATACATTGTTTTAGTAAAAATGGTTTAAACATTGCTATGTTTCATTGAAGAGGTATTACTACACTATAAATTATTTTTATTTAGAATTTTGAAAACACACATAAAAAATTATACAACAACAATCACTAACAACTTTCTATTCTTTTGATTATACTCTTTATACTCAAGATTTTTGTTCATCATTTTCATATGCATTCTGAAAATTATTCTTGAGCACTTAGAAGAGTATTCCATCTTAAATTTCATATTGGATAGAAAAGATCAATCAAGTGATTGACATTGCTCTTTCATCATTCAAACTCTTATACAAAATCAAACAAACTATTGTATACTTGTTTTCAGGATTGTTGGAAACAAGAAAGACACTTAGAGAGGATTGTTCTCTTTGTGGTCTTAGTGAAAATCCAAGAGGATTGTTCTTTGTCCAAGAGGATTGTTCTTGGCTTGTTAGGTAGTCTTGTACAAATTACCAACAATAAGGAAATCTCTTTCATGTTGAAAGGGGACTGGAGTACTCTCGGACTGTGAGGGGAACCAGGATACATCATTGTGTTCTTTACTTTCCGCATTTACTTCTTTCATCACTTATCGGAAAAAGAAAGAAAAGAAACTCGTACAAAAATATTCATACAATTTAGAAAAAGTTTTAAAGAACCTAATTCACCCCCCCCCCCTCTTAGGCGCATCTGAACTTACAATTCCAAACACATAGAGGCTATGGAAAGAGTTTCCACCCAAAATTACAAAGAATCCATGATTAAAACTCAAACCCTAGTTTTGCACTCTGCATTAGGAGATAGTTAATCAAGCTTCAAAACACTAGTTCCACAGGATATCATGAGAGACTTCTTAAACAAAATTGATTCCAATGATGATGAGAGAATGATGCTTAAATACTTGACTCATCTATACCCCAATTAATCTAATTTTGGACAAAACCCCAATATTGACTGATGAATCCAAAGGATGTGATTCTCCTTATAACAGCTCAATACTCAATCTTCTGATGATCCAAATAGGTGAATAAGATATCTTGAGATATGTGATACCTTTGGGTTTGAAAGATCCAGAGGTTTAGATAGTAAGGCCCTTCTTGAGCAACTTGTCAATACAATCAATCTTCGAAAGCTTAAGGGAGACTTGATAGCCAAAATATTTTGATCCCATCACAATGTATGAATGTAATGCAATATGATATTTATAATGAAACATAAGCCTAAATTAAGAGGGTAAATTTTGGGATACAACATCAGGTGGGAAGCATGGAGCAGATGAGGAGTCCAGGGGGCTGATACGGCCACCCGTGTCACCTGACACAGGCCATGTCAGCAGATTAAATCAGAAAATTTAAAGTAAAGTTACAGGATGGCCAACACGGCCACCCATGTCAGCTGACACGAGCCGTGTTGGCTGAGGCACTGATTTTCAGTTTTTTTATTTTAGTTTTTCTGCCCCGTGTGACCCAGAATAGCGTTTTTGACATTTCAGATCGGAACCCAGGGTTTTGCACTATTTGAGGCAGTTTCTACAATAGAGTAAGGGACCTTTTTTTCAGACAAAGAATTCAGAGGATTGGAGATTAGAGCTCATGCAATTGTTGGAGGACGAAAGACTTTTCATTAGCGGAAGCTATTGAAAATCAAAGTTCACCATAAATTGTAATGTCTAATTTTATTGAATCTGAAATTCTTTTGAACAATATTATGAGTAGCTAAGCCCCCCAATGCTAGGGGATGCCCATGTTTTTCCTTTGTAATGAATTTGAGTTCTTGATTTCAATACAATAGTTTCTTTTCAATTTAATCGTTCAATGTGTTTAAGGATTTCCTGATCTGACCAATCGGGATTGATTTACGATTAACAATTAGGATTGGACCGTCATTATTAAATATTTTGTATGATTGAACTATATTAGATATCACCTATGACTAGGGATACCATATAGTTACCGGTTGAATCTTAATAAAATAAAAGCTTTGTCTCATCATAATTCTCTAAGGACCTAGGTATTAGGATGAATGACCAAAGGTTTTCTCACTAAGGACTTAGGGGAAAATACACTAAATATCTAGTAGTTGGAAGTTATGAACTTGTTGAAGAAATCAAGAGTCAAGGTTATTACAGGGTGAATCACGCACTTACCCCTAGCATGTTGCTCATACTAGTGAAAAAGCCATAATTTACATTCTGCTTATTTAAATTCCAAACAATTTCAAAAAGTTAAGTTTTTGTTTAATTGAACCACACATTAAACTCGGTACTTATATGCAGTCCTCGAGATCGATATCTAGGGAAATTCGCTATTATTACTGTAGAGGCAAAATAGTATACTTGTTATTTTACCGATCACCTTGTAATTTTGTATGGGTAGCATTGTATAATTTCTTCAAGAATGTTGTTTATGCATCTTAGATGATCACAAACCATTTAGGGATAAGAATATGTGGTTAGAAGGTAAACTCGTTAAAATCTTTGGTTGAGGATTGTATGATCAGTTCCTATGTTAATTTAGGTTGAAGATCGTTAATATTGATGAACTTTTCTTAAGAATCTTAGTAAGCCTTGTTTATTTGAAGGTTGACTATTATGATATTGACGAACTTACCATTAGGTTCATGGTTAGCACGTTCAGAATCATAGGTTAGAATATTGGCCTGTTAAAATCTCAAGAGGTTATTAGTAATCCTGTTAAACTAAATTGAGCTCGGTTATTTTTGCGGAGAGAAGATTAACCACTTCAATCTATAATTGAGAATGAAGTTTGGTCACTTCAGTCTCAACAATTAGTTTGGAGAAAACGCACATGATCATATCTTTCGTCTTGCATTATTATAGTTGTAGGACAACCACCATTTCCTTGTATCAGATGATTTGTGAGTTTCACCTAGTAAAATCTCTCAATTATATAATAGAAACCCTCAAGATCATTCTTATAAAAATTATTTCTTTGTAAATTTGAGATTGCGTAATTTCTATATTCAAGAAATATAACAACATACTTTGTTGAAATCTTAATGAAAAACTAGTAGATCATATATACATTATTTGAAGTCCAATATATTATTTGTAAAATCAATAAGAGTTGAAAAACTCTATCATAGGATCATAAATGTCTTGTTTAGCATTGACCCCCCATAATAAAATCAGCATGTGCATAATTTGGCATGAACACTACCACAAGCTTGTCAGCATTATGATCAAGGTCACCAATGAAAGCATTCACACTATCTTTATAAGATAGAAGATCTTGCCCTCCATATCCAATAAAAAGAGGAAAATCTTTAGAGATTTTGGACATGTCATAAGTTGGAGGAAGTAGTTGACCATAGTGTATTAAATTTTCTGATGCAACAACATAATCATAATTTGCTATACTCAAAACAAACCAAAAAAAAAAACTATTAGTCCAAATCCAAAATGCATAAAAATGCTATACATTTATAGTCACAACAATCAAATTATGGAAATGTTGATTTTTAGTAGAATCTTACTTTGCGAAAAATGGATCAGACTCTTTGTTGATGTTGGTTGTGGTTAATAATCAAGATATCAATCTAATCTTGAAGAATTTAGGCAACAATTCGTACATAAAAATATAAAGGTAATTAAAGAATTTCAAAAAGTTTATATAAAAATAAAAGACAATTTATAGTAAACAATTTGTTAATACATAAAAGTACATCCACGTACCGGTAAATGGTGACATTAGGTTTACGCAATTGAAGCTTATCCGCAAACAAATGCTATTCAAAAACCTTAATGGAATATCCCTGTTCATTAGGAAAAAAAACATAATATCATATTTATAATTTAACCATTTTCTTTCTAATTCAGGTTTGAATACACTGACGCTGTTAAATTATTTAGAGAGTTTTATCGTTTATGGAGGTCTTCCTCAATTTGAGAGGTTAATCTTTATAGTTATATGGAGAGAATATCTGATTTTTACTAAAAAAAAATATTTAAAAATATAGGTGCAAATTAGATATGAATTCACGGATGTCTGACCAATATGCAAGCTGCTATGTTTAAAAGAAAAAAAGAAAATTATTTTCATGATATTATTCAATTAAAACATATAAATATTTAGGCAGTCCATTCTTGATCAAATATATAGTGATGTCTCGAATGTGTGAATACTTGAAATCTCCACTAAAGAATGTATTCGTGATTGAGTATAAGTACCATGTCATTAGAAGTTAGTGATGTGTGCTTGTTGCTAGATCTTGTTCCACGCCCATTAAAAAGCCACACATCAAACCCACTGTCTACTAAAACGAATCCCAGTGATTGGTCTGGATTATTTACTAGCCAGATGTTTGCATCCTGAAAATACACACAAGTAATTAGTCTTGCAAAAACAAAACTTCAGAAACAGGATCACTTTTAGTTTTTTAATATGATTTTAATAATTTGCTTACCTGTATCCCGTAATATAAATTATATATATTATTTTTAAGTTGTTTAACACCAACACTTTTAACATAATTCATGTTTGATCCTTGATACTAACATGATACTGACACATATGATTATGTTTAATTAATTAATTTTTAAAATTTTTGTTGAATTCTAATATAAGTGGTTGTTGTGAATTCAATGCCAATAACAAAGTATAGTATTTGGGAAGAATAAAGAACAAGGAAGAAGAAGAACACAAGAATTGGTTATAACTGCTATTCTTTACTTTCTCTTTGAAAACAAGATTACAAGTTTACAAGGATAACAAATAACCCTCTCACCCTAATTAGGATTTGCTGTGATGGCAATGATGAGAGACTAGTATGCTATTTATAATAAAACCTAACATACTAACTAATGGGCTTTTTCCACAAGGCCCATTATACAAGCTAACTTAACAAACAAGCTAACTTAACAAATTAGGGTTTAAACACTAAAACCTAATTCGACAAGCATCCTTCGACAAATACATGCTAGAACCTTCTTCGACTACAGCAAGTACTTCGACCAACTAGAGTTCGATCCAAAATCCCACAAATCTCCACCTTGGACCTAACTCTACAGCATCAAGAGACACTAACTAGCTTTCTTCATGCAGCTTTATCAACTGCATACAGTGGAAAAACTTGCAACTTGGCAATGTTTTGGTGATCATATCAGCAGCATTGTGATCTGTCGAGACCTTCAGCACTTGGACTTCTCCACGCTCGATTACCCCTCTGACGAAATGCAGCCTCACATCTATGTGCTTGGTTCGCTCATGATAGGCTGAGTTCTTCGACAGGTGTATTGCACTTTGACTATCACATTTAACAGTGATACTTTGACCTTGAAGTTTCAGCTCCTTTGCAAAACCTTCAAGCCACAATGCTTCTTTCACAGCTTCAGTTAGGGCAATATATTCTGCTTCAGTAGTTGATAAGGCAACAACCTTCTGAAGAGTTGCTTTCCAACTAATTGCTGTACCAAACATAGTGAAAACATATCCAGAAATAGATTTCCTGGAATCCATACATCCTGCATAATCAGAGTCAACATAGCCTTCGACTGCTGCTTTACTATCTTCACCCAAGGCTCCACCATAAATTAAGACTCTGTTCAGAGACCCATTTATGTACCTTAGAATCCACTTTAACGCTTGCCAGTGAGCCTTTCCAGGATTCGCCATGTACCTGCTTACAAGACTTACTGCATATGCTATGTCGGGTCTAGTACAGACCATAGCATACATCAAAGAACCAACTATATTAGCACATGGGATGCTGTTCATATAGGTTCTTTCGACATCAGTACTGGGACATTGATCAATGCTCAGCTTGAATTGAGGGTTTGTTGGAGTCACAACAGGCTTTGAATTCGACATACCAAACTTGTCAAGAATCTTTCGTAGGTATGCCTCTTGAGATAAGCATAATTTCGACTGCTTTCTATCTCTTCGAATGTCAATTCCAAGAATCCTAGATGCAGCTCCCAGATCCTTCATGTCGAACTCCTTATTGAGTTCAGCCTTCACCCTCATTACATCTTCGACATTGTTGCTTGCTATCAGAATATCATCAACATAAAGCAACAAAATAACAAATGAATTTTCAGGTCGAAATCTGGAGTAAACACAATGGTCGAACTGACTTCTAATGAAACCTATGTGTTCCATGAACTTGTCGAATCTCTTATTCCACTGTCGAGGAGATTGTTTAAGTCCATATAAAGATTTCTTCAGTTTGCACACATAATCTTCTTTCCCCTTTTCGACATACCCTTCAGGTTGCCTCATCAGGATCGTTTCATCTAAGTCACCATACAAGAACGCAGTCTTCACATCCATTTGTTCCAGTTCAAGGTCGAACTGAGCCACCATGGCAAGCAACATTCGAATGGATCTGTGCTTCACAACAGGGGAAAATACATCATTGAAGTCGACACCTTCTTTCTGAGTGAAACCCCTTGCGACTAATCTTGTCTTGTACCTCTTCGACATTACTCCTTCAATTCCTTCCTTAACTTTGAAAATCCACTTACAGCTGACTAACCTTGCCCCAACAGGTTTCTTGATTAGTTCCCAAGTGTGATTATCATGAAGAGATTTCATCTCATCATGCATGGCCTTTAGCCATTCAGTCTTCATTCGACTCCTCATAACTTCCTTATAATCTCTAGGTTCTTCGTCTAGAACTTCACTTGCAGAGATTAAGGCATAAGCTACAAGATCTGCATATCCAAGTCTCTGAGGTGGTTTTATGACTCTTCTTTGCCTATCTCTCGACAATAGGTAGTCATCAACAGTTTCCTCAACATCATCAGAATCTTCTGTTTCTTCTTCGACTTCATCTGGGATACGCATTTCAGCATCAACATGCTCCACCTCAACAGGAATCTCTACCTGTTCCAGCTCTTCGTCAACATCATCAGTTTTCTTGAAAACCATTTCAGTTTCATTGAAAACTACATCTCGACTGGTGATACACCTCCTGTGACCTGGCTCTAGGCACCATAGCCTATAAGCTTTCACTCCTTCAGGATATCCCATAAACATGCATTTCAGAGCTCTAGGTTCGACCTTGTCTTGCCTAATGTGAGCATAGGCTACACAGCCAAATACTCTTAGTTTGTCGAGATCTGGTGGATGTCCCGACCAAACTTCTTCAGGTGTCTTCATATCTAACGCTGTCGAAGGACATCTGTTTATCAGATATGCTGCTGTCGAAACAGCCTCAGCCCAAAACACCTTCTTTAATCCCGCACTAGTCAACATGCATCTAACTCTCTCCAAAATAGTTCGATTAAACCTTTCAGCCAAACCATTTTGTTGTGGAGTACCTGCGGTAGTTCTGTGCCTTGCAATACCAGAGGCAACACAAAAACTGTCGAATGCCTCATTGCAAAACTCAAGGCCATTGTCGGTTCTCAACCTCTTTACTTTTCTGCCAGTTTGATTTTCGACAAGAGTCTTCCAACTTTTGAAATTCTCAAAAGTTTCATCCTTAGTCTTCTGGATGAATACCCATAACTTTCTGGAATAGTCATCTACTATGGATAGAAAATACTTTGCTCCTGAATGTGATGGACACCTTGCAGGCCCCCAAAGATCAGCATGGATGTAATCAAGGGATCCATGTGTTCTTTGTTTGCCTTTGTTGAACTTCATTCTACAGGACTTTCCAAGTACACAGGGTTCACAAAACTTCAGCTTTTCGATTTTATCTCCACCAAGCAGATTTTGTTTCCCTAATTCAACCAGACCCCTTTCACTGACATGGCCCAATCTCATGTGCCAAATTTCTGTCTTCGACAAAGGTTTCGTGGATGCAACATTTGTCGAACCACTTACAACTTCAGCCTCAAGGGTATACAAGCCTTGTTTCTTCACGCCTCTTAAGACTTCCTTCGACCCTTTCATGACTCTCAGGATACTTTTCTCTCCTTGAAACACATATCCTTTCTTGTCGAATTCACCAAGAGAAATCAAATTTCTCTTCAAATCAGGTACATACCTGACTTCAGTCAACAATCTTATTGACTCATCATGGAGCTTGAATCTCACAGATCCAACGCCTGCAATCTTGCAAGCTTTGTTGTTTCCCAGCAATACAGATCCACCATCTTGATCACATAATTCCTCGAACAAGTCTTTGTTTGGAGTCATGTGCCAAGTGCATCCAGAATCCATAATCCACTCCTTCGACGAGTTGTTGCTTGAAACCACAAGAACATCAGATGATTCGAAATCATCTTGGACAATAGCTGCATTGCCATTATCCTTACCTCCATGATCTTTCAGGCGTTCAGGGCACACCTTTCTTGTGTGACCTACTTTCTTACAGTGATAGCATCTAATACCAGATGTGTCACCACTATAAGACTTCGACTGATTTTTACCTTTCTTCTTGTCGAATTTTCCTTTAACAGCCAAACCTTCACCAACCGTCGAAGGTTTATGCTCCTTACGTTCGTTCAAGTCCTTAGAGTACAAAGCTGATTGAACTTCTTCAAAGGCCAGGGACTCTCTTCCATACAAGAGGGTTTCTTTGAAGTGAGCATGTGATCTGGGCAAAGCGCACAATAATAACAGCGCTTGATCTTCATCATCAATCTTTACATCAATATTTTCAAGATCAAGAATCAGCTTGTTGAACATATCCAACTGCTCAGCCAACACTTTGTCTTCAATCATCTTGAATGAATACAAAGCTTGCTTCAGGTAGAGTCGATTTACCAGAGATTTGGTCATATACAAACTTTCAAGTTTCACCCATAACCCTGATGCCGTCGTCTCCTTTGATACCTGTCGAAGAACCTTATCACCAAGGCTCAACAAAATTGCGCTGTGTGCTTTCTCGATCATGGCCGTCTTCTCTCTTTCTGTTAACGCAGCGTCCATCGACGTCGCTCCCTTCAACGCTTCCAAACAACCCTGCTGAACCAGTAGGGCTTTCATCTTCAAGCGCCATAGACCGAAATCATTCACTCCGGTGAACTTTTCAATCTCATATTTTGTTGAAGGCATCTTCTCCACGCTCACCGCACCAATTTGTTGTGAATTCAATGCCAATAACAAAGTATAGTATTTGGGAAGAATAAAGAACAAGGAAGAAGAAGAACACAAGAATTGGTTATAACTGCTATTCTTTACTTTCTCTTTGAAAACAAGATTACAAGTTTACAAGGATAACAAATAACCCTCTCACCCTAATTAGGATTTGCTGTGATGGCAATGATGAGAGACTAGTATGCTATTTATAATAAAACCTAACATACTAACTAATGGGCTTTTTCCACAAGGCCCATTATACAAGCTAACTTAACAAACAAGCTAACTTAACAAATTAGGGTTTAAACACTAAAACCTAATTCGACAAGCATCCTTCGACAAATACATGCTAGAACCTTCTTCGACTACAGCAAGTACTTCGACCAACTAGAGTTCGATCCAAAATCCCACAGTGGTTAAGTCTCACATCGTCTATGAAAATGTGGGGTGTTGAATTTATAAGAAATGTGACTCATGGCGTCTACTTTTCTTGTGGTCCACGTCTTATGATTTGGGAATTTCTCATTACATATTTATACCTTCTCTCAGGTCCCGTGTGAAATTTCTAAAATGTCTCATATATTTTGAGATATATCTTCGGACGCACCAATTCTTTATTTTATCTAAAGGTTTATTCGGAGATTATGTATTTGATTGTATTTTGTATATTTTTCATCAACTTGGAGAATAATTTTTGTACTATGATAGTATTTCTGACTAATTAACGCATTACTCGGTTATATGATATTCGTGTTTATTAATCTTTGAAACAAATAATGACAATGTTCATTGAATTAAAATTATTTTGGATTGAAAAAACTACAATCTCAGTACACTATTTATGTACAAGAAACATGCAGACAAGACTTTGAAGATGTATTTCTGAATTTATTCCACACATAGTTCACAAATATATCTCCGAACTATTTTCTTAAGAAATGGCGTGGCGGTTAGATTTACTAAGGAAAAAAGGTGGCTTCGGAGATGTATCTGCGAATTAACCTTAGGTTTTATTCGTAGATGCATCTTCAAACTAAATTTAGACAAAATGATATTTAGTGCGTTCAGAGATGTATCTCTGAATAAATCTAAGGATATTTTGGAATTTTTAGTTGTGCGCACCACTATGTAATGATGTAATGATAAATTCCCTATGATTTTGGATTGAGGTGTGGGGTCTACTTTTCTTCTAGTTCGTGTCTTATGATTTTGAGTTGAGATGTGACGTCTAATTTTCTTATGGTCATGAAGCATTTGGCTTATTGTTGCTCTTGTTTCCCTGACTCCCCAACAAATATATTAGACAACTTAGGAGGGATCTTGTGTCGGAAATCAAGATTGCCTAGATCGAGATCTTACATAGAATTGAGATGAGATAACAAGATTGTGAAACATAAGATTGAAAAATTCTATTGAATTATATTTTATTGAGTTTTTTTTACTTTATTACCATTTATTGCAAAATAACATTTGTTAGACATCATACACATATTTGGACTATTATTTGATTTATCATAAGTCTTATTTAAAACAAACCCTATTTATATTGTTTAAAGCCTAAATCTAAAACTCTATCATTTTAAAAGGCAGACAATCATCACAATCAAACTAGGGGAGTTTAAAACCAAATCGGTTCAATAGAAAATCGCAAAATCGAATCGAACCAAATTGAAACCGTAAAAAACTGCATTTGATTCGAATATGTTTGGGTCATTTTCTAATGGAACCGCGCAGTTTGGTTTAGTTTGCGGTTTATATTTTACAAACTAAACCAAACCGAACCAAACCATATTATGTTATTAAATCTTACTATCCAATATATATTTCTTTAATTCTTTAGAGAAATCAACATGTATTATGTGTATATTTTATCATATTCTTTGTATGATGTTTATTTTAATTTATAAATCATAAAAAATAAAATATTATTCATTTATAAATACTATTTTCATAAAATATATTCTATCATATTTTTTTATAATATTTATTTAAGAATACAATCTTATGTATATCATTCTTTAGATTTAGATAAAATTACAATACGCAATTTTATGTATCAAATTAATAAATTTATTTTGACAATTATAAATTTTTTATGGTAATGTATAAACGATTAAGCACAATTATATTTTTCTCTATATGTGTATGTATGGCTCAATAATTTTTTTATAAAAAACCGAACCAATCTAAACCGCATTAGTTTGATTTGGTTTAGTTTAATTTTATTTTTAAAATTCAACTGAACCGCACGTTTTTTTTCATGCGGTTCAGGTGATTTTTTGCTTTAAAACCGTCCAAACCGCACCGCAAACACCCCTAAATCAAACTATAATGGTTGTGCCTCTGCATCTTGGAATAGTCAGAAAGCGATAAATCCTTACCAAAATTGACCAAGATCACTCATAATTAATAGTTTTACGGGTTTTTTTTCATAATTTAACTACATCACATAATTCTACTTAAGATTTAGATCATATGAAATGAATGAAATCTTAAAATCTTAAGATTTTAAAATTTAGATTGAATATTTAACAACATGTTTGTGTGTAATGACGCGTTCGTGTACTTTTTATTTATTAGGTCAATTGTACTTGTATCTACACCAACATAACTTACACAAAAAATCGCATGTACAGAATCACGGGTGGCTTGCTTGACGGCCCTGCCAGCAACCTCTGCAGGCTCAGGATGTAGCCATCCTCTGTTATAACCTGAGTCAGCAAAAAAATTGGTGTTAGTCAAATCTACAATGCACTAATCATTATGTGTTAATAATCATATGGCATCATGCAATGATAATATAATTTATTTACCTTATGTTCTTCACATATGTAACCTTGTGTCTCTACCATTGCCTTGCAGATACCATCATCGTTGTCAACTAGAGACAATGCTGAAAATCCATTTCTTATGTTAAGTGGTTTTCTTCCTTGTGCTATTGTAATGCAAAGCAAGATTATTGAAATAACTACTCTGATGGTGGCCATATTGAAAATGTGGTTGATTATGTTTATGTTACGCCTTAGAAACAGATTTTATAGGCTTCTTTGTATGGAAACACTAAGTTGAAGACATCATTGCAACTTTTTAATGCCTGTAACAAACTTTTGTAGTATAGTAGTAAATAGTATGGCTGCGTTCTTCTGATAAATTTTGGATCGATAAAAAAAGTTCGAATCATTGACAATAAATATAATAATGTATATGGTAAAGTATCGCCCCAACGCACTATCTAAAGACCACTCTCAACTATCCCTGTAAGTAGTGTTTTACTTTGTTACCCTCTGTTGAGTGTTTCACTAAGCAAAGTCATCATTATCCTCTGTCAACTCTACGGAAAGTCGTCACTAAACAAAGTCGTCATTACCATTTATATTTGTTACATGATTTGTTGAATGATATTTATAAACACATTATCAATTATTTGTTCATGTGATTGTATTTCTTTAAAGGATTAAGTGTTAACTATTCTTTTGAGATAATGAAGAGATCCAATTGCAATCAGTTTATTGAGTTTGAGAAATCTAAGATATAACTCACTTGGACCAAAATATATCTTAGTAATATTATAGTATGTTGGACTATACTAAAAATATCTATTTGTAAGGGACTCAGTGTAGCTTAAGTTAGGGGTAAACCAACATAAATTTCATGTTTCTAGTCTCTCCTCCTTTATCTCTTTTGTTGTTCATGTGACTCTATACATAAGAGGGAGTGAGTTGTGGAGGTTTGAAAATTGTTGATTTAAAACAAAATCATTTTCAAAATCAGAGTTTTAAAACATCTTATAAAAAAAATGTTAGAATAAATATACAACAAAAATTCAAAGTAAAGAAATTAAGTGAAATATAAAGGAGACAATGAAAGAGAGAACGATACCAGAAATTTATAGAGATTAGGTTAATAAAACTGACCTACTCATATTCTCAAGAACTGGTCTTGAGAGTATCCACTATTGCTTGCGAGTTTTTAGAAGGTTAAGTCTGCAAACCCCTTATACAAAAAAATGAAGTTTCAAGTTAACTTCCAACCAGACAACTGAAATTTGAATTAGTTACTCTCCAAACCAAACAACAAACTAAGTTTCAAGTGGTTAGTCATTAAGCCAAATAGTGATTTCGCACAGCCTAATCTCAAACCAAGATGGAGTTTTGAGATGGCTATCCTCTGAACCAAACTGAGACTCTACTGAGATTTTAACTTAACTAGGCTAAACTCAGAAATCGAGTAAAAATTTACACCAAAATTATCTCAAACCAATAAAGCTTTTGATCTGGCTAAACTTGTGAACTATTGTAAAGATTTTCCACTATTTGATCTTCACAAACCCAAAAGAGTGATTTTCTTCAATGGCAGAGCTCACGAACCAAACGGGGACTTATACTAATCCCCCAAAAACAAACAAACAGAGATTTTACATTGGTTTAACTCTCAACCAATATAATCACTTCCTAAGGAAGAATAATTTACTCTAGACAAAAATCTACTCTTGATAAATTTAAAATTAAGCCCTCGCCTTGAAATATTCCCGTTAAACTCAAGAACATTCTCAAAGCATTACGCCTAAAATATATGAGAAAAAATGTGAATGATTTAGATTGTGAGAGAAATGAAAAAGTGAGGGTTTTCACGTTTTTTTGGATGATTTGAAAACATAGAGAAGCTCTCTATTTATAAGCCAAGAAATTGTGTAAATTTAGAAATAATCCACGAGTCAATTAAATGACCAAATTGATTAGCTAGTCGATTAGGCAATGTAAATAATCGATTATTTCTGCCCAAATGTGAAGGTTTATATATAAATAATTAAGAGATTATCAATCTATTATAGAATTGATTATGCATAATTATTGATTATTTAATAAATCTAATCGATTAGACAACTTAAACAACCTTTATTAATTAAGAAAACAATCTCTTAATCAAATGGCTAAGCTCCAAAAACAATTGTTTGTTGATTAATTAAAAAATGAGAGGTTTCTCAATGTTATATGCGTGTGTGTAACTTAGACATAATACTTCCAAAAATATCCTTGTGTCTTTACAATACATATATCACTCAGATAGCCACGATCAGGTGAGCTTTCATACTTCCTCTGTTTCATACTCTGAAGCTTCAAGTCTTGGAACTATCTTTGACTTTATCACACAAAAGACTTAAGTCTTCTTGATGAGTCTTGAGATATTTTTGTATTAGTTGCCATCGCCTGAGATGTTTTTTATTTCCAATGATCGTAAACCCTAAGTTTTCATTTGAGGGTTCTTGGACTAAAGTGATGACTTTAAACAAACGCCTTTAGCTTGATTCAGAAGGTTATCTTGATCTTGATCAACCACCTTATGCATATTAGACCACTTGGACTAACTTTAGAGTTTCTTGATTTTAATTATTGTTATCATCCAAAATATTTCATGTGTTGTCATAATCAAAACCATGTCATAATCAAAGCTAAGCAGTTGCTTCTTGAATCATAATTGATTGGCCATGTCATAATCAACCGTGATGATGGTGACCTAACTAGAGAAGTATTTCATGCCTCACCAAAAAAAGACTCAAGATTAAAGTTCTTATATGATCAATAGAAATCCCACAAAGAATCTTGAAGCCTCATATAAAGTATGAAAGCTCGCTAGGTTGTATCAGTATGTCCACTTGAGTAATTCGGGTTTTGTAAAAGTAAGGAAAAACTCTTAAATGCTAAGGAAACTCTCTCTCTCTCTCTCTCTCTCTCTATATATATATATATATATATATATATATATATATATATATATATATATATATATATATATATATATATATATATATATATATATATATATATATATATATATATATATATATATATATATATATATATATATATCTATCTATCTCACATACACACCTTAAAACATTTTTTTCAAAAGTATTTATCTTAAAAACATTTTTCTAAGCCAAGTCGAATGATTAAGAAGATGTCCAAAGACTTTTTAAACTAACCAATCGATTGGATCATTCTTTCAATCGATTGGAAAAACTTTTTAGAACTAGCCAATCGATTGAAGCATTAAGACAATCAATTAGAGAAGGGGTAATCGATTAACCAAGCAATTGGGACATCACCTTAATGACTTACAACAACTTTATATCCAATTTTTCCTATTTGGGCATGATAATCGATTAAAATGACATGGCCAGTTGATTAGAGCATTATGTCAATCAATTGGCTCATCAATTAAGCTCGTGGATTATTTCCCTTTTTGGTTTTTCCAACTCCTATACAAAATATGCTTGCCTCCTCTTTATTTCACGCCACTTTCCAATGATTTACATTTTCTTTGAAATTTATCTCTCTCTATTTTCTATATATAAATATTTCTCTTCACTTAAGGTTTCCTTGGTGCTTTTGAGTAAACTTTTGCTTGTGAGGAAGAGGTTGTAAGTGGTCTTGTTGGTAATTTAATTCTAAAGAGTGTGATACTCTTAAGAGATCGAGTTGGGTTCGTGAGATAAATCAGTCATAAAATCTATATGTTAGTTTCTTGAGCTTTGCTAGAAAAAACTTTGTTTTAATTTTTTAGATATGTCATAAATCTCTAAGTGGTTCACTTGTTTAGATTGGGGTAAAATATATCATTGGTTGGAGATAAGCCTATAAAAATTACAATATCATATTGTATTAAGGTTCATGGGTATAACCTGTAAACGCTCAAAATTTTATAGTCAAAATCTCAAGAAGACCTCTTAGGGAAATGACTAGGTCAACGTTCGGTCCAACCTGAATAACTCTCTGATGAAATATCTTTAACTCTTACTCTCTTTATTTATTCATTTTTCTATTTACAATTTTCTTTGTTTCACATTCCATTTACTCTTAAAGAAATTACTAACATGATCTTAATCAAGAAATGTATAAAAAGTAATTACGAATTTTAAATACCACAACCCTTCTCTTGTGCTTGAAGACACATGTCCAAAAAGTGGTATCATAGCCTAACTCATTTTAAGAATCAATAGTATCAAGAGTAAAAATGACAACAAGTGGTATCATAGTCTGAAAAGGTTTATACCAAAGATGATACATAAATGTGTAGTGTAGTTTGAAGTGAAAGTTGTCATCACTACTGCTCTAGATCTTGATAAGTTTTTATGGGTTTCTCACTGCAAAAGTGCAAAAGAAATTTAGTACATCCATCAAATTACCCATGAAGGATCTACTAAGATAAAGAGGGAAATGTTGGGCATATTAACTCATGAGTATAAACACTTCAGCATGAAACCTAAAGAGAGCATAAGTCAAATGCAAACATAATTCACTTATATCGTGAGTCATATGAGAACTTTTGGGGGGGGGGGGGGGGGGGGGATTTCAAATGAGGAATTAGTCATGGAATTCATGTTTCATAAATTCAAAGAATTCCTAAAGCATGAAAAAAAACCTCAAGGCTCCAGAAGCAATGTGAAAAAAGTTTCTCGTCCATTTCTACATGTCATCAATGCAGGGAGAAAAGATACATAAGACCAAACTGCCCTCAAAACCCAAGAAGAAACCAAAATCAAAGAAAGTTCAAGAATTCTGAAAAGATGGCATACATATCTTGGGATAACGATGGTATAGAATCCTCATATAAGGAAGAAGCAAACACCTATCTCATGGAAAATTATCAAGACGATAAAGTAACCTCTCACTTTTCTTATAAAGACTTATTTCACATTTGTAAGAAGCTACCAAAAGAAACAAGTAAATTTGGACAAATTATTCCTGCCTCCAAAGACATTATATCTTCCCTTGAATTGAAAAATAAAAACTTTTTAGAACAAATATAAATTCTTAGAGAGACAAGATGATCTAATTAAAAACTCTTCCTCTCACAAAGTCTTAGATGAATCTATCAAGTGTGATCAATGTGACATTTTGATAAATAAAACTGATGATCTTCAAAACATACTTGATAAATTCACTAAAGGAAGTAACAACTCGAATATTTTGTTAGGAAACCAAATAATGTCCTGCAATAAGGCCGATATTGCTTATGAACCTAAGAACAATAGTAAAACTTCGTAACATTTGCAATGATAAATCCACAACTCATTACAAGTCCTTAAAATGAAACTATAGTAATAAAGACGGTCATATTTCCATGTTCTGGTTTATCAAAAAGAGTCATGAGAGCAAAGAAGTACATCCTTCTTCATACTTTTATAAAGATCATTTGAACGTAAAATAGAAATATGTATGCTCATAATATGTATTCCACGAACATCAAAGGACCCAAAAGATATTGCTACCAAAGGTAGAAAAGTCAAGTTATGATGCAGAAGAACATATTAATAGTTGCTCTTCAAGTGACACAACTGAAGAAACAAATATGTTATATTGTTCCAATCCTATGAGGGAAGAAATATCTTTGCATAATAATAGTAAATCGTTGAATCTTTGAATTTTGGTAATATTCTTAATCTTACCCTTTAGCTGTTTTAACTAATTAAAGTTTTATTGCACAAGTTACTTAATATTAAATAAGATGTATAACAAAGATAATAGAGTATGTTTAATTCCTCTATGTGCAAGGTCTATAAAAAATCTTGATGAAAAATTCTTTTAAAACTTCCTTTCAAAAAGACCATGACTATGGAAGAATCCATACATATTACCTTTGGTGAACTAAGCCCTAATAGGTATAAGTAGAGGTTGTTAGTTTTGCAGGCACCTCTTTAAAAAGACATCCTTGGAAGATGAAAATCATGGGAAAGAAAAATACCAAAGACAAAATGAAGTCCAAAGTCCAAATGAAGAGATTCAAGAAGAGAATCAATGGAGGTCCATTAAGGACCATCTCATTCAAGATGTTAATGGAGATATTTTTAAGAGAGTTGTATATCAACACTCTCTTAGAAAGGTATATAAACATGTGGCTTTTGTTTCACAAATTGAGCCAAAGAAAATTGATGAAGATATCATCAAAGAACATTGGTCTCTTTCTTTGAAAGAAAGCGTAAATCAATTTGACAGAAACAGTTGTTGTGAACTCGTTCCTAAATCTAATTGAGTGATTGGAACCATAGTGGACTCTCATAACTATCTTGATGGAAATGTTTTGAGAAATAAAACAAGACTCGTTGTGAAAAGTTGCAATCAACAACAAAACATAGATCTCAATGAAACTTATGCTCTTGTAGCTCAACTAGAAGTCATAAGGATGGTTCTAGCCTTCTCATGCATGTTAATAAAATCTTCCAAGTGGATGAAAAGAGTGCACTCTTGAACTATTATATCCATAAGGAAGTTAATCATCATCCCAATCTGAAACAAGTTCATAGAGCTTAATTTGATAGTCTAGAAAATTCTCTGCTAAGAAGGAAAAATTATATAACTTTTTTTAAAAACCAAGCATTTCCTTCTTATGCATTTTTTTTCAATGATACTAATGGATATTTGTTAAAGTATTTTTGTGATATGATATAGACTAAAATATAAATATGAGACATTATCTTGGGTTTATAAAAAGAAGTGGCTACTCGATGGCGATTGTCAATCTTGATGGATTTGATCAAGACATTGATTGTGTTCTTTCACAAATGTGATCAAGGTGTTGATGTTGATCATGCAACCTCTTAGGATAGAGAGAAATCGACGGTGGTTTGTCATTCCCTCAAAAAGAGGGAGTTTTCTTAAGTTATCTTAAGATTTTGTGGTAGTACACTTGATAAGATTAAAAAATTGGAAAACCGTGATTAAATCTCTAGTAACTGCTTAGTCAATTTATTTTCTTACTAACCTTGGGGTGAGCTTTTAAGTGTTCATGGAGTAAAATGGTGCCAAACACCTAGAGCCCAATACTAGTCTAAGACCCAGAGGAAATTAATTATCTCTTGGAGAAATCTAATCAAGAAAGAAGTAGACTCCAAAATTTCTCATCGATTTAGAAACCTTAAATTAATTATGAACTCAATTTGAGAAAGAATCAAGGGGAAGAAGGTTCTCCAAAGCTTACCTCCTAGTTAATTTCTAAGATGAATGATACCTTCCGGAGGGAGAAATAACAGCGTAGATCCTATTTATTTATTCCTTACTTTGGACTGCTCTTGTCCATATTTATAAGGTAACTTCTTCCTTTTACATGTGACCTATGTGCTTATGTTTTCCTATCTTACCTCTTGCGTTACATATCTTTATCCACTTTTTTGATTTTGACAAAGGGGGAGAAGTATACTTCTACAGGGAGTAGAATATACTATATACTTAATTGAGAGGGAGTTTAATCACTCCAAACATATATATGACCTTGTATCGTGATTGGTAAGTCCTAAATCAAACTCTATGCCGCTAGTGTGCTACCATTTCCCATAAGAACTCGAAATTGACGAGTTTCTTTAATTGTCAATTCCAAACATTGAACTATGTGTGGTTGTAAAAAATTATAAGAACTACCACTGTCAAGGAGAACATAGACTTGTACTCCTTGAATTTGTCCTTGAAAGCAAAGTGTGCATGCATTATGTGCCCCTTTAAAAGCATTGAATGAGAGGTGGTGTGTAACACCCTAAAAACCCTAATGAATTTTTTTCATTTATAATTTTTAAAATTGTTTAGAATAATTAAATATTAGGGCATTACACCAAAAACTCCACATTTAATTCAAGGAAAAGATAATAATCAAAATATCAATAAACCAATCTATCAAATCAAGTTGCAAAAAATAACAATGAAGATCCTCGTCCAATGTTACAATATTAGAGCTACGAGTAACTCTAACTATTAGCAAACATTAAGGTTCAACAAAACACGAATAACATGAAAACAAACAAACTTCTTCAATTAGAAGCCAAATCACTCCTCCAGATCAGTCACTTCTATAATTTCACCATTTTAACACATAAAAATAACAAAGGAGTGAGAATACGTCTAGCAATTAACATTGCCATAATACAAGCAATGGTAATACATCTTACACATGTAGTCATAAACACAATACATGATATTCTCTCAATACCACAATAACAACAAACCATGCAACAACAACACTAAATCTTCAATGTCTCAATAACAATAAAACTTCAATATCTCAATGACATAAAACCTTCAATATCTCAATAACAATAAAAACAATAACAATAATAAACATATTACTTATCTCAACAAAATAATTAAGATAAAATCTTCAATAATAATCTTAATAACAACAAATAAATCTTTAGAATTTAGACACTAAACATTAATAATAACAACATTAGTTTCTTAAAATACAATTAATATCTTAGAATATCTTAAAAAAATATTTTTAAATTTTTAAGAAGTTTATGAGAAGAGTGAGAGTAAAACAAAATTCACATATTTGTTAAATCATATATTTTTAATGGAAACCATGAATTTAAACTTCAAAAAACACGTGTAATTTATCCTTTTTTATTTAATTTTTTTATATTATAGTTTAATTAAAACTCATGAACTCAAAAGAATTAAATTTATGTGTTTTTTTATATAAAAAAAAATTAATTTGACATTTTTTAAGATCAAAATTTTTATTCTCATGAAGCCCTTAAATTTTTTTAATATTTCACCATTTTTACTCTCAAAATTTTTAACATCAATGCACACACTAGAACACTGTCTAGTGTTTCTTCTCTCACAACCCTTTCCCTTCATTCCTTATAATCCAGTGCGCGCGGGTGCATCGAGAGCCACGTAGACCGTGATCGCCCTCGACACTTCGCCAGTGAAAATGATCGTCTGCGTCGCCGTCGTCGGTCACCAGGTACACCTCCTTCACTTCACCGTTCCGATTTTCAATTCCGTTTTCTCAACTTCGATCTGATCTCGAACTCTGATTTTCAATTCCGATTTTCGTTTGGTTTTTCCGATGACGCAGAACAATCCGTTGTACATACAAAGCTTCACGGAGGCCGATGACGCTCTCAAGCTTCACCATATTGTTCATTGCTCGCTCGATGTGGTTGATGAGCGAGGTGCGTTCACTATGCGATCATGATCATTTCAATTTGGGGATTTCTGGTTACTTTATTTTATTTACTTGATTTTTTCTTTGCTGAAAATGGTTGAGGTTTTGGTACCCTAAGTTTAGAGGAATTTTCAATTTTTTTGTTGTGGATGATTTTATTGTTGGATTTGGGATTTTTTTTTTTTTGCTTGTATGCAAGTTTTTTATTTTGATTTTTTGGACCTTCTAATTTAGAGAAACGTTCAATTTGTTAATTTTTTTTTTTGTTAATGAAATGTGCCTGCTTGACAGTGAACAATCCTAAAAAATCTGGACCGATGCTGAATGAGACGTTTCTGGGAATGCTTTATCCTATTGAAAATTACAAAGTGTGAGTGCATTTGTTTGTTTGGATTTTTTCTATTTAGTTTAGATGTAGTTCAACAACGAAAAGTGGATGATTTTCATTTGTTGATATGTATTGTCATTTGCAGCTATGGATATCTGACCAATACAAAGGTCAAATTTATTTTGGTGACCACGGATCTGGATGTTAAAGATGCAGATGTGAGAAATGTAAGTATCAGTAGAGTTTAATGGTTTTCTTTTATTTTTTATTTTTGTCATCTTGAATGGAAGTATTTGACTGATGCAGTAATACTTGCAATGATTTTGATTTTATGAAGAGTGTATTTGTATTCACGGTGGAATACCATGCATTGTGCATTGAGCTGAATCTATAGTTTTGAGCTTTGATAAAAAATCACGGTTATTTGTCATTGGGATGTGTGAAAACAATCCTACCGTCAAATCATACAGATGTGAAGTAAATGGTGATATGTTGTTGTGTTACGAGTGTATTTGACGACCTGCAATGGAAGAATGGGTCAGTCTTCTATTAGTTAAGTTATATAACTAGTTAGACAGAGATCTTTCTGCTAGAAAAAAATTATAAATGAATGTAATAATTAGAGGTCTATGGTTTTGGTGTTAAATTGGAAGAAAGGGCTGATCTTTGAATACCTAGGGTGCAGAGTAGTCACCCATTTTCATTGTACACTCTTGGCCTCTAATCACATTGGTTAGATGTCATCCTGTATTTGAAGTCTTCTGTTTTGGTTAGATGGTTGTCGGATACCTTGTAAAAATTTCTTTTTATTCATTTTAACTGCTGCCTGATACCAAATATTTTTTATGAAAGGGAGCACCTACCTATCACACGTAGGAAATGCTGATGTTTTTTAGCATGGGAGACAAGTGAACGGTAGAGTAACACAATGTTAAAATAGTGCTCCAGCTATTGCGTTTGTAGACTCTGTTTTTGTTAGGCATCTAAGTTACTGAATTGACTGTTAAGAGAAATTGAAAGGTGGCAGGAAGTTAATAGGCCCATATATGACAATGTGGGAAATGCAAGGAGGGAGGATATTAGGGATCAAAGTTAATAACCTATGCACATACGGTGGTTGGGTAGAGTATTAGGAAGGTAATTGTTACAGTAATTTACCCTTTGGGGGAAATAGTTTATGTGTCCGCTAAAAATTAGTTATGTCAGTGGCGGCACTTGCAACTTTCCTCCAAAAATATGAATTTTTTTTTATCACATAATATGTAGATAATTTTAATAAACTTTTTGCGAAGAATCAAGAAATCATACTGCATTTTGCATCTCAATATTCACAATACCAGTAATTGCAAGAATTCTAACATGACCATAACTTGGAACCTTGAATTTATGATTTAGTATGCTATTTTTTTAAGCGAGAGACTTCATTATTTGGTATAGGGTTATTTTCATAGCTTCCCTTTGATGCTTTCGACATGGTTAGGGACTTTCTATTTAGAAATACAAAGGGACAGTGTGCTCTTTTGTGAATGGTTTTTTCTTGTTTTGTTTCACTCTGGTTCTAGTTGGGAAAGATATTAACCCTTATTTTCAGAGACATTTGTGGTTTTGTTCTATCGATATTTGTTTTTATAAAAAAATAAAAACGTGCTGTTTTTTTTAAAAATTTAACACAGATGTTTCACTTAAGGATGTGTTACTTTCATGTTTCCCTAGTCTTTTTCTCCAGTGATAAAATTGTTGTTTTTCTTTATCACATCAGTGGTCTACAACTGAGAGCTCCAACATGATTTATTTCACAAAAGTTGCTTATAAATTTTCAGTTTTGTATCAATTCCTTTCTTGCCAATTGAATTCTGATGGAAGTTTTGAATACACTAATTGCTACTATTGGTCTTCCTTTGTCACATAACCTATGAAGCACTGACATTGCTAATGTCAAAAACATAGGACATTAATACTGATATATATTTATTTATTTGTAACAAAACATTATTTATAAAATATCTAAATACGAGAATCAAAATAAATATGTCCATCTAAATTGAATGATTTGTTTTATTGCAATAAATGTTCTAAAACAAGATATGATAGTCTTTCAGTTGCATTCATCTATCTACTTCCGAAAAGCTAAAAATAATGTAATTAAATTTAATATCTTTAACCCCCTCATCGATCATTGTTGTTTTGACACATCTTCAACTCCTGTGGATGTGTTTGATAAATGTCTACGAAATGTCTAAGGTGTGTTGAAGCAAATGAAAAATACTTTCTTTGAGACATTTGTTTGCATTGTTGCACACATGCCACACAGGTGTTGGACATTGATGCCCGTTGGGCACGGAAACTTGCCTAGTCTTAGAGGTGGCCGTGCTCCGAAGCACATTACTCTGGATATGAAATATTGTACTGTTTGATGTTATTTTCACCATTCTAACTATTGATATACAGTTTTTCAGGAGATTCCATTCTGCATATGTAGATGCAGTTTCAAATCCATTCCATGTGCCTGGTAAAAAGATAACATCAAGAACTTTTGCAGAAAGAGTGAGCACAATTGTCAAGTCATTTGGTTTTAGTTCGGCTGCATAAACATCAAATATTGGTGCTAGTATTATCCTTTTTTGATACGTGGCACACAACCTTTTTTATTTATTTCTCCTTTTCCTTGTAAATTTAGTATTCCTTAGCAATTGAACTTTACAGTGGTAAAACATTCCTAGGAACATTTTCAACAGATTTTTATGTTCATTAATCCACATATCATATTAAAAATGAATCTTCTCATTTGTTATTTATATTTTTTCTTTAAATTAACTTATACTTGAAGGAAAAATTATATACTATTGAACATGTTATCTTTAATAGTTATGCATTGCTGTCCTGGAATGTCCTGGAATGGTTGGGAGGAAGAATATTTATTAGAGGAGCATCGTGGGGTGGTTCTGGTTTTTTGTGTCCCTTTTTAAAGACTTACTTCTAAGCATGGCTCACTATCTTTGCAACACCCTACTTACAGGGGAACAGGTTAGATGAAAGTGATGATTATGGGTTGAGTAGGTCAAGGGAGATGTTAGTATCAAGCATGGATGGGCAGCCTTGGAAGTGAAAGAGCAATAGACATAAAAAAAATTGTGCTCTGTAGGAGACGAATCACATATTTCTAGGTGCATATCTTATAATTTAGAGAGTTTATTGGGATCACAGAGATTAGCAATTAAAAATACACTTTGACTAATGGTAGTTCCACTCCATCGAATGTTTGGTGAAAGGAGGAAACTGTTCTTATTCTAAAAATAGATAACCCTCAAAGGCTAGAGGAGTATCAACCTATACCCCTGAACCCGGTAGATTGTATGAACAAAAGTTGCTGGAGAATAGGCTGAGAAAATTGATCAACATAGTTTTATCAGGAACAAACTGCTTTTATCAAAGAGAGATAAATATTGGATGTGATTCTAGTTGCCAATGAATTAGTTGGTGAAGCAAAAAGAAGAAAAAAATATTCCTTTATAAAGTAGACTTTAAAAACGCATATGATTCAAATGCATATAATTTAGTGGAATGAAATTATTTGCATGTGGCAAGATTTGTGGGTTTTTTAACCATAGAGGCATCTTTATTCTTATTTGAGTTGGTGTCTTTGACTAAAAATTAACTTTTACAGGACAAGAAGATTGGGGATTGACATATCA
The DNA here is from genome assembly GCA_948472305.1 of Vicia faba. NCBI lineage: Eukaryota > Viridiplantae > Streptophyta > Magnoliopsida > Fabales > Fabaceae > Vicia > Vicia faba. Next base: position 482,082,488 of record OX451740.1, on the reverse strand, counting down.
AATGTATAGCTAAAAGAGAGAGTGAGGAATTGAGGAGAGTAAATTGAATAAAATGGGATAGGGTTGTTGAGAATGAAGAGTATGGGGGTTAAGGCTTGGAATTTTTGAGAGCATTCAATGAGGCTCTGGTAGGGAAACGGGATTGGAGGTTGAGATGTGAGAAAAATAGCCTTTGGTTTACATGCATTTCGGAAAATTAGAAGACAACAAACAGAGTTTCTAGGAAAAAGCTATATTGATAAAGGACATTGTTGAAGAGATAAAAGTTGTCTTGGAATTGGCTTTGAATAAAAGCTCTCAAGTTCAAAATTTCAATATCTCAATGGAGCTGGTTGTGTCTCAATAAGGGATGCTATATTGCATATTAACAGGTTCTGTTGCCAAAAAGAAAAGGGACAGACTTTGGTTTTGATTTTGTCTACATAGCCTGTGAGAATGCATATGAAGGAGAAATGATATTGTGAATGCTAGAGGTTTATAATCTGACTACTAGCTTATACATGTTATGCACAATTATATTGACTACAAGGATGTGGGATTGGCGTCTAACCCCACAGTTTGGGCGTGGAGCAGAGATTTTGGTTCTGTGTTCATGTGATGGATACACTGTGCCCTAGCTGTTTTATTTGGTGGTTATTTGCATGTAGGATTGATAATGAACCGAACCAACTCGAAAATAATTCAGAATTCAGTTTGATAATTAAATCATTGAACTAGGTTCATGAATTAAATGAATTGAATATAAATTAAAAACTAAATTCGTTAATTAAATGAGTTGAATTTGAGCTATATGTAGTTCGACTCGTTAGGTTCATGAGTTAACTTGATTATATATGAGATGTATTATATTATTTTTAAGAATAAGTTTAAAGATTTGTTCTAAATTTTAGTCCAATAATTTCTTTTAATCTAATGGTTTTAATTGATAATTTATATTCTCAAGTGAACAAAATATTTCTAAAAATAATTATACAAATAAAATCAATATCGTATAAATTTCAATCTTATAATTTATATTTTATTTCTATATTTTTATTCAAAAATATATAAATTTCAAATATATAAAAAAATATAGACTTTAAAAATAACTTTTAAATCCGTGAAGCAAGCGAATTGAACCGAGTTATTCGTGAATTTCTAACAAATCGAGTTTGAATTGAAAAAAAAATCGTGACAAATTTAACCGATATTTGAACTAAGTTATTTCTTAACTAGTCGAGTCAAGCTGAGACTAGTTCGGCTTGACTCAACTCATTTTCAAATATATATATATATATATATATATATATATATATATATATATATATATATATATATATATATATATATATATATATATATATATATATATATATATATATATATATATATATATATATGTCAAATTATTGACTGCAGGCAATCTATGATCTATTTAATCAAGCACATTTTTTCTGCATTAGTGCAGAATTCTGACGACTCTAGATTGTTTCACCCGAGTATGAGGACTGCGGTTTTGGAATTGGCATTGTGTATGTGGGTGGAGGCACCATATGATTTTTGGGTTAGTATTCTCCATTTCTATTGAAAAATGGAAATATTCATTTGAAGATATAGAGATACTTATGCTTGAAAAATTTGGTGTGGTTCACTTGATGGAGAAACCTACTAATGACTTTTTCTCTATATTTCTTATAGTTGAGTCTTCTATTTTGTTGGGAAGTAGAGAATATCGTAATTCATGATTTTTAGCATAGTTTGGTGTTATTGCGAGTGCTGCTTATGAGATTTTAAATAGCACCTGTCAGCATGAATCTTAAAAATGATAGCATTGTCTTTGGCAAACTTAGAAACAAACAACAAATTACTACTTATCTGAAGGACATGAATAATTTGTTTAAGTTTAAGTTTGGTATTAGGTGCAGGCTGTCAGGTAAAGCATGATCTGCCAATGGATTTAATAGTAATACTTTAACCATTTTCCTATTTGAATTTTATTATTATTATTGTAGTACTCAAAATTTATTCTCTTTATTTCGATTTTTTTGACTTATATTTCATTATTACATATACGTATATAATTGGTTCTATGATTATGGGGTCAAGTTATATTTAGCAAACTTTGTCAGGTTATAAGTGACGTTTATTTCGTCAATGGATGTTTTCAGTATTTTCTGTATTGAAGATCGGTTCGTCGTTTCGCAACAATTCGGAGTTCAAAGATTCACAAATCCAACCCGGCGCATCATATTCAGGTGCTCTTTCGCCAAGATATCCCTGGTGATATATTCTCAAATTTAGGTTCTGCTCGAGAGCCAATTATTTAAAGAAGGTCTCCGAATGTGCGATTTTTCTCGAAGAAATGTGGTGAAAAAGTGTGCTGAAAGTGCAATTTTTACTCACTAAAAAATTGATAACTTGAATATCGTGGATCGTTTTGAACCCGTTCCAGTGGCCAAAATTTCGTCTTGACGTCATCTATGTTTTCATCTCTCACGGCTGGAAGCCAATTTCGATCAGAAGTTCTTCAAAAATGCGGATTTATCAAGTATTTTCGTATAGAAAATTTGTGACAGAAGTTTATTTGCGCCATGTTCAGAAAATCATAACTTGGTCGATTTTTATCGTATTGAGCTGGTTTTGGCGCCAAAATTTCACAAATTGAGTTGGCTACATTTTCATAGGAGGTATCGAGTTTGAACGGTATTCAAAAGGCCTTTGTTTTTTTCCCAGAGTGCGCGTAACGCGTCGAAAATCCTGAATGCTGAATATTATTTCATCTGGGTCGAAATTTTGAAAACTCATAACTCAGTCATTTTTTATCGGATCGGGCCCATCTTTTTACACAATGTCACTGACTGATCTACAAATTTTCTTCCAAAGTCGAGACCGGGTTCTGCTCCGATCAATACCAGTTTTTTATTGAAGAACACTGAAGCTCAAAATAAGTTTGTATGAGGCGAAACTTCAAAAATTCATAACTAATTCACCGTTTATCCGATTGAGCTCATTTTCGGACAGTAGTTAGTTCTCGATATCGGCTATATTTTGTTTTCACATTTCAACTTCAAAAATTGCATTTAAGCCCCTGCGATTTAGCCTGGAATGTGACAGACTCAAGTGAATAAAAATTTGCACTATTGCTTGTGGTTATTGGAGGCCCAATTGCACATTCAAATTCCATATATTTGCTCTAATTTCCATTATATAATCTCATTTTTTTTACACAAACACGACGGAAAAAACATTTGCCACAACCCTGTTAAAATATCAAATTCCTTCAAGAATCCTAAAAACCTTAAAATTCTTGTTACAAACCTCCATCTCACTACAAACAAGTCATCCTTGTTACAAACCCCCATCTCACTACTTCTCCAGTAAGGATAAGTCTGATTTGATCTCCATGATCAAAAGGATGTAGAAGCATTCATACATGCCATATTGGTTTTAACATTACAAAATTTTATATATTTGCTTTATTTGTATTTCATGATATAATAATTTATTTAATGTGTTCATGAGATTCAACACTACAGATTTAGACAGGGTCCCATGCAATGTTATTACAAAACGTTGAGGCCGGATTATAACAACCACTAATACATGGCAAGACAGACATCCTGGTGAGGTTAAGGGCGTGGGTTCAACACCCACACCCCTATTGATTTTGATTTTCTTTCTTTCTATTTATCATTTTACCTATTTTCCTTCTTTCTGTTTAAAACCTTTTTCATAAAATTTAACAATTTTCACAAACCTTTGATTTTTCATAATAAACTCGAATAATTAATTTTAGGTTTTTTTAATTTAATTTAAGGTTTTAAATTAATTTTTGGTTCAACACTCACCCCTGACATTTGTATTATTTGTATTTTCTAATCTTATTTTTCATTGATGTTTCTTCTAATCTTATTTTTCATTGATATTTCTTCCCCTATCTATGTTTTGGCAAACGTAATTCTTTCTTGTTAATCATTACACATAAACTTTTTTTTAAAACTTTTTTTTTTAATTAAAATTAATTAGGTTTTAGATTTTTTTAATTAACCCTTTTTTTTCTTTCAAAATTAACCTTTTTTTAAATTAAAATTAATTAGGTTTTAGGTTTATTTAATTAAAATTAATTAGATTTTAGGTTTTTTTAATTAACCCCTTTTTTTTCAAAATTAACCTTTTTTAATTAAAATTAATTAGGTTTTTAGATTTTTTTTAATTAACTTTTTTCAAAACTAACCTTTTTTTTTTAATTTGAACTAATTAGGATTTAGGTATTTTAATTAACTTTTTTCAAAATTAATATTTTTTTAATTAATTAAAATTAATTAGTTTTTTTAGGTTTATTTAATTAATTATCATAAATCATTTTTTTCATAAAAAATCACCAAAACATTTTCTTTTTTATTTTCATCTTATTTTTATTTTCCTAGATAAAGTGTATAGGGCGCGTTCAACTGTAATAGCGTAGCTTTATTTTTCCCACTTTTTTTTTATCATTATTATGTAATTGTTTCCGGGATGTAATAGTTTTAGGATTTCTTTTCCGCACTCTTCATTATTATGTAATTGCCCCAAAGCTCTGTAATAGTCTAGGTTTATATTTCTGCCTTTACCTTCGGCTACTATATTTTATGCAATGCTTAGACTAATAGGATTGTATGGAAAGATAAAAATGAACGATAGAAAACCATAATTTCAAGATAAATAACCGATCTGAATCATTTACGTACTCGCACCTCTAAGATAACCTCACTTGTTGCCTTCAGAAAACAATGATCATGTCCCTCGAACGTAGGGATATCCTTAGTAAAGATCCTCGGTTAAAGTCATCATAAAGATCATAGTCCCTCAATGTCCCTCGAGTTGCCTACGAGAAATGATATTGTCCCTTGATGTTGCCTATGAATATATGATGTCAGTCCCTTCGAACTGCTAAGGTATCCCTATATGTTGCATTCTATGACTATAACGATGACCCGCGCCTGCCCCTCACACATCCAACGATAGGGCTACCTAATCACTAATAGTAGGATAACACTGTCTAAAGGATATGAAGAAAAGAACGACCTTTTCGAGTATAAGTAGATAAGTTCTTAGATGCTTGCTCAAAACAACTTTTTGCACCTACACAAAAATATTTCAAAACACTTTCAAAAACATTCGCCTTGTCAACACTCTTGAGGAATGATACAAGAGTTACCATAAAGTGAATCGCCGCACTAAGGTATTTTCAAAGCTTTTCAAACACACAAACACAAGCAATTTTTAAAATGAGCAAGTACCTAAGAGCCCGTAGAAAACTACAGATGGAAAGGGTGCTAACACCTTCCCATTCCATAATCTATTCCCCTTACTCAGAAAATCTCGAAAAGGTCTTTTTCTGTTCTTTTCACCCTTTCCTTTGTTGGATAAAAGAAAAGTCGGTGGCGACTCTTGCTTACCGCACATTTGCGAATAAAAAACGCAAACCAGTATTAACCGTTAGTTCTGCCATCGTATCATAATTATTAGTGCATAAGGTGATGAAGAAGAAAAAGAAATGACGACTATAAAAGATGTAAGAAAGATTCATTGTTATTATTATTATTATTATTATTACAAATGACAGTTATTATTAGTCTATTTATACACAAAGTAAATTGTCACGCAGGCCTTAAAAGTAAACTTAATAGCTAAGTTAACAAAACAAACTAAAATAGTAAATTACCCATCAATGCCATCCCTTAATTTAGAATTTCTTAATTAAAACTAACAACACAAATTTCATCCCCTAAATGGATAAAGTGTTTAATCTTGACATCCTTCGTTAGAACATCTGCAAGTTAATTTTGGTTGCTACAGTTACAACTTTTAATACTCCATCTAGAAATGCATATTTCTCCTTGAAAACCCATTTGATGTTGATGTCTTTCTTCTCTTTTGGAAGCTCAGTTAACTCTTAAGTCTTGTTTCTTTCTATAGCCTCAAGTTCTTCTTTCATGGTATTCAGCCATACTTTCTTCTTGAGAACTTCTTCAATACCCACTTATACATAAACTACTAATATGACACACTGAACGACTTCTCCTTCGAAATCTACTTCAGTGTCTTGCAACATGTCAAACTCTGTAAATCTTCTTGGTATTTGTCTGAGTTGTCGTGGCCTCTAGACTTGTTCAGAATCTTCTTCTAATTCTGGAATCGTATCTCTTTCTGGACTTTCTCTAGAAGTTAGACTACCACAAGAAGATCCACCTTTGTTAACTTCTGGACCATGTCCATAACCACTATCTTCAGAAGTACCATCTTCAGAAGTTGGATCACCTTCAGAAGCTCTTCTTTCAGAAGTTCCACCTTCAGAATCATGACCACCGTTAGAGGCTAGACTACCTTCAGAAGCTCCTCCTTTAGAAGGTTCACCTTTAGAGACATGATTTCCATCAGAAATACGATCATCTCCAAAAGCTTGTCCTCTAAAACCTACATCTTCAGAGATTTAAAATCATCATCAGAATCTAGATCAGAATCAGATTCACCATCTGACTCATCTTCAGAGTCTTCAGAAGATTCTTCATCTTCTGACTCTGACTCATCTTCAGAACTTTCAAGTTCTGACTCATATTCAAAAGTAGAATCTCCTTCATATTCTGACTCATCTTCTAATTCTTCTTCCAACTCAGAATCACCTTTCGATTCTGACTTGTCTTCAGCTTCGAAGTCATCTTTTGACTCTGACTCATCTTCAGAAACAAACTCGACTTCTGATTCAGAATCATTTTCTAATTCTGACTCATGTTCAAACACTCCTTCAAAATATTCAGAGTCATCTTCTTCCCCTTCAGAATCAGAAAATGACAATCGCATGGGTTTCTCATCAGATTCATAACCATTAATAATAGCACATGTTCATCATCAGAATCTCCTCTAGCTAAGTTTGCTTGTTCTTTGTTTGACCAATAATCTTTAGCAAAGTGGCCAAACCTATTACAACAATAACATTGAATCATTCTCTTGTCATACTTCTCCTTTCCTTTCTGATGTTTCTTCTCATCAGAAATGTAGGTTTCTGACTTCTGAGACCTACCATGTCTTTTCTGCTTCTGGTCCTTCTTGACAAAAGAAGCTTTCAGAGCCTGCTCAACCTCCCTCTCAGAAATTCTTTCACTCAGACACAACTCTTGCGCCTCTAAACTACTTTGCAACTCTTCTATTATCATGGTGTCCAGATCTTTAGAATGTTCAATTGCTACAACAATGAAATCAAATTAAGGAGTAAGAGACTTCAGTATCTTCTCAATGATTACTTGTTCAGAAAGGGTTTTTCCACAAGATTTTATTTCATTAGTGATCAGAATCACTCTAGAGATGTACTCAGATACCTTCTTGTTGTCCTTCATGTTGAGATTTTCGTACTACTTTCATATATACTGAAGCTTCACCTTCTTCATTGATGCGTCACCATCGTAACACCTAACCAGTGTGTCCCACGGAGCCTTCACCGTTGTTGAATCAACAATTTTCTCAAACATGTTCACATCTACACACTGATCGATGTAGAACAACAACTTTTTATCTTTCTTCCTTTTATCTCCCTGTGCATTTCTCTGTTCTTCTGTCGCATCCGCTGCAACCGGAATGTAACCTTTGGTTACAAGCTCAAGAACATCTTGAGCACCGAACAACACGCACATCTGAATCATCTAGCGATTACAATTCTTACCATCGAACACTGGAAGTTTGGTGCTCAGACTACCATTTCCATTCATCTCCAACCTTGTGCAAGTCACTCAAATCTCACCAAACAAAGTGTTTCCCAATCCCATACAATCAGAAAAAGTGATTATATTACGATTTTGTTCACGAAATCAATCACATAATGTCTCACCGTTTCACTCGTGTTTCCTTGTGGATATGAACCGGAGCTCTAGATACCAATTGTTAGTGCACAAGGTGATGAAAAATAAAAAGTAATGATGACTACAAAAGATGTAAGGAAGATTGATTATTATTATTATTATTACAAATGACAACTACTACTAGTCTATTTATACACAAAGTAAATTGCCACGTAGACCCTAAAAGTAAACTTAATAGCTAAGTTAACAAAACAAATTAAAATACTAAATTAACCTTCAATAATTGTTTCTTAATAAGATAAACTTACAATGTATAAGAAAATTAAAAGAGGTAAGATGCACCTAAATCTGAGCCAAGTTTGTGGTTATCTCATGTGGCAAGTAGTACTCTCTAGTGTAGGGACGTTGATATGTGGTGGACATAATTGTAGTTGGAGGATTGGTATTGGCAAGTACTTCAGGCGAGTCACTTTTGGCTTGATTTTTAGTGTCTTAAGCATTATCTTGAGCACCTTGTGTGTTTTCCACGTGAACAAAGAATTCACCATACCATACTTTCCACGAAATTGACAAGTATTGATCCTGAGGCGCCTCTTTTTGAGAGACCACAACCTCTGAATCGATAGCTTTTCTAAGTCTACAAAAGGTTAACCACCACGTGTATAGAAGAATTCATGTTGAGGTGAGCTTCTTAAACATATAGAAGAGCCTCAACGTCATACATTGTGAAAAGTTTAGGATGACCATACACTTGCATGACAAATAGATTACACTCCTCATAAAGATCATCAAGCAGGACATAAATTTGATCTTGTTTAGAGATTAAGTTGCCTACTGACAATAAGGAATCATCAATAACTTCAATTCCAAGAACAATGTAACGCCGAATATTTAATTAATTATTTAATTAAATATTTTCGAATTTATTTATGAAATTGATCGATATTGTAAAATATCGATTTAAGTTGTTATGTGGTTATTTGATAAATTAGTTGATTTAAGTTGTAGAAATAATATTATTAATAATATTATAATTATATAAGACTACTTATTTAGTGGGCTTAGTGGTTGTGTTGGTTATGGTAAAAAGTGGGGGTGTTGACTAGTAGGTCCCATAAGACTAAATAGAATAATAATAATAATATTATTATTAGAAAATAGGAAATATAGAAAATTAGGTTTTTAGTTTATCAGAAAGAAAAGAAAAGGGTCTTGGAGAAGAGAGAGATACATAGAAGCTGCAACATAGAGGCAAGGTTGAAATTTTGATCGTAGAGTTACAGAGCAACCACCAATTCAAGGTAAGGGTGAGGTTCTAACTCTATAAGGGATTGTATGATGGTGGGTTATGGTAGAGTTAGGTTATGTAATTCTATAATCTCTTTGTGTGAATTTGATGTGTATGGGGTTTGTATGTGTGATGATTGATGATGATGAATTGGTGTAGATTATTGATTCAATCTGTTGAAATTGACTATAATCGATGAATTGATGTTTTGAATTGTGTGGTAATTGATGTATATTAATAGCAATGATAATTGGATGTTTGATTATGTATCATTTCATTAAGTTTGTGTTTTTGGAATTGAGAAAAAAGAGTTTTCGTACTGCACTTTGCATAATTCGTAAGACAGTTTGACAACATTTTTGAAAACTTGAAAACTCCATAACTTTTGACTCGGGTGTCCGTTTGACGCGCCGTTTGAACCTACAGAAAGTTAAAAATATTTTCTACAATGTGGTAATAATTTTGATGGAATTAGACTAAAATTTTGTTGGAAGAATTATGATGTGTGCGTATGTTGTATGTGCTGTAATACAAAATGTTGCGATTGAATGTATTTGTGTTGAATAAACGATGTACGAAGGATTTTGCATGACGTATTAATAATAATTATGATGTAGTATTATAGTATAATAGTTTGTAGAAGTTTTGTAATTATAAATAAGCATTTAAATAATTAGTTAACCAGAAATAGTCGAAATAGTCTGGATAATTATGTGGCTTATTTGTAGTAAATTTTGGTTGACTCGTTGTATTATGTTCTTTATTGAAAAATATGAATTAGAAGATGATATTATTGTCTCTAGTTATGGAAAAAATATTAAGTTGTAGGCTTATGGCCAATGTTGGTTTGTTGTTGTGTTGCTATGAAAATTTTGTTGTTGCCATTTTGATATTCAAATTGTGTCGCATACATAGCATATCAAGTTGGAGCTGATGCTCGGTGAGTTGACCTGGATTGACAAATTAAGTTGAAGGCTTATGCCTTGTTGATGCCTCTATTAATTGGCAGATTTCTAAGTTGGGAGTTCTGCTTCTTTGGTACCACATGCATGTGCATTGTATAAGTCGCATTCCGCGTTGCATTCTTGTTGTTGTTTGGATGAATCGATTATGTTAAAGAGTTGTGAGGTGGTGATCTTTATATGCACTGATTCTAACATATTATTTATCATACGTTTTATTATATTGATTAGATATCTCATCCCTTCTGTTTGAATGTTAGCCCTATGTTAGTAACGTGTAGGTAATCAAGAAGGATAGTTGTTACCTTCGTTATTTCGAGTCAGTGTTTTTAAGTTGTTTTCATTAAAGACTTGTTGTCTTAAAGCGTTTTTGAGTTGGACATGATGTTATGTTGCTTCAGATTGAATTTTGTGAATCTGCTGCGTAGTAATGAAAGTTGTTTTATTTTTAAAGACTAAACAGGTTGTTATTGGTTCATCCAAATTTTATGTGTTATGTATCTGAACTATAAGTGATTGAATATCGTTGTTTTAAGTCGAAAGTGTAACATTCCATTGGTTTGTTGGAAATTTTGAAACTCTGATTTTATATATTTAGTTGGGTAGAATTGAGGTGTTACATCAGTGGTATCAGAGCGAGTCGGTCCGTCCAACCAAGTTGTCGAGTCGTAGTTTTGTCTAACAATCGAGTATTGTTAACTTGAGTTCTAACCGTTGTTTATGTTGTAGTGATAAGTTGAGATGTTCGAACAAGGTAAACTTTTTAGGACGAATATATTCTAAGTGGAGGAGAGTTGTAACGCCGAATATTTAATTAATTATTTAATTAAATGTTTTCGAATTTATTTATGAAATTGGTTGATATTGTGAAATATCTATTTAAGTTTTTATTGGGTTATTTGATAAATTGGTTGATTTAAATTGTAGAAATAATATTATTAATAATATTAGAATTATATAAGACTATTTATTTAGTGGGCTTAGTGGTTGTGTTGGTTATAGTAAAAAGTGGGGGTGTTGACTAGTAGGCCCAATAAGACTAAATAGAATAATAATAATATTATTATTATTAGAAAATAAGAAATATAGAAAATTAGGTTTTTAGTTTATCAGTAAGAAAAGAAAAGGGTCTTGGAGAAGAGAGAGATACGTAGAAACTGTAAAATAGAGGCAAAGTTAGAATTTTGATCGTAGAGTTACAGAGCAACCTTCAATCTAAGGTAAGGGTGGAGTTCTAACTCTATAAGGGATTTTATGATGGTGGATTATTGTAGAGTTAGGTTATGTAATTCTATAATCTCTTTGTGTGAATTTGATGTGTATGGGGTTTGTAGGTGTGATGATTGATGATGAATTTGTGTAGATTGTTGATTTAATCCGTTGAAATTGACTATAATCGATGAATTGATGTTTTGAATTGTGTGGTAATTGATGTATATTAATAGCAATGATAATCAGATGTTTTATTGCGTTTTATTTCATGAAGTTTGTGTTTTTGGAATTGAGAAAAAAGAGTTTTTGTACTGCACTTTACAAAATTCGTAAGACTGTTTGACAACATTTTTGAAAACTTGAAAACTCCATAACTTTTGACTCGGGTGTCCGTTTGACGCGCCGTTCAAACCTACGGAAAGCTAAAAATATTTTCTACAATATGTTAATAATTTTGATGGAAGTAGATTAATATTATATTGGAATAATTCTGATGTGTGTGTATGTTGTATGTGCTGTAATGTAAAATATTGCGATTGAATGTATCAGTGTTGTATAAACGATGTACGAAGGATTTTGCATGATGTATTAATAATAATTGTTTTGGACTGGGCCTTCCCCTTGGCCAAACTCCGTGTGAGGCCCAATCCTACTGTGTCGTTCAGGACGTGCTGGTCGATTCTGCCTTTGATACTGACGAGCAGCAACTACTCCCCGCGAGGAGACACAACTCACTACACGGGGAGGAACCCAATTACCCCCAGGAGGATCATCACTGGTCAGGAGGACCTCGAGGTCTCGCTCCAATCCTCTCCTCGACCATAAAGGTCCTATAACACGACCTCACGATCAGAAGAGCATCCATGACAAGCAGAAGCACCTCACGAGCATCCTCCTCGTAGGATTGACTATCCATATCTCCGAATATCAGAGTCTTCATGGACCCGGAAAGATCGCATCCATATCCTCTTGGACTTGTGGAGGACGTCATCTAGGTAAGGGACCATGTGCGGGTCCCACTACTCACATGGGACCTGGCAGTCTCTACGTTGGGCCTGTTTGACCAGTCCAATGTAGAGACCTTGGCCCAGCACTGGTGGCTATAAATACCCTCTCTTTCGAGAGGGCCAGGTATTTAACACTTTCTTACTCTCACGATTGATTTCTCATTTTGTAACTTACTTTGGCATCAGAGTGTCTTACAGGTACCCCCCACACCTCACTCAAACTCTGCTCGGTGAAGATGTGACGGTCCATTCTGATCAGGTACGATCAGTGGCGCCATCCGTGGGAGACTTGCTTCCCCGTCTTCTGTTTACTCAAGACTAAAGCTAAATCACTCTTCCGACTATCATGGGTGATCAAACAGCAGAAAACAACATGAACGTCTGCATCGCTGACGTCAATAGCAACGTCATTGACAATAATGCCAGCATCGACAATGCTGGTACTGCTGGCCACAACATGGCCCCCACCGTTAATATGCCCGGTCCTTTAGAATATAGAGACGGAGCAACTGCCTCGTCATCATCACTATCTCGACGACTTGAAGACGATCGGCCACCTCCTTAGAACTACCAACCCAACCAGTTCCAGGAGGTCCCTGTTCCCGCCAGAGCAGACGCCACGACCAGGGCACTGTTCGTGGAAATAAACCAAACAAATTATCTGATCTTCTCTCAAGGAGAGAGGTTGAGGGAGCCTGAAGATGCTCGGAGAGCCCCCAGAAGACATAGGAGGCCCCATTCTCCTCCTCCTCGCAAAGTAGAGGAACGTCCCCAATCTCCCCCACGGAGACGTAGGCGGGACGCCTCTCGAAGTCCATCTCCCCGACCAATCGGGCGACTCCCCGCTTTAGAGAAGGATCAACCCATCGACACAGGGAGATGCGATCACATCCCTTCGTGTCAAGAGAAAAAAACCCTGGAGACAGGAGCAGAGGAAATAATGAGTGACTGTACCGCCCGAGGAACGCTCTGCGCGACCAGGGCTACCACCATAACCACCACTACAACATATCTCTTTCTCGCTCGCCAGACAGGAGTGACGAATACGATCCTCGCGGTCCCTTGTCACAAGCTATCATGGAGGCACCCATCCTCCGAGCATGGAGAAGCCTCCCCATCTGAAGGAGTACGACGACATTGCCGACCCGGTCGACCATATAGACGGGTTCGAGGCAATGCTGCATAATCATAATGTCGGGGGACCAATCAAATGTCGATTGTTCCCTACGACTTTGAGGAAAGTTGTGATGGATTGGTACAAGAGTCTCGCTCTGGGGTCAATCACCTCTTGAAGAAATTTAAAGAACCAATTCATCAGTTTGTTTACTGCTTCATGTCGACACCCAAAGACTGAAGCATCCCTCGAGGCTATCATCCAGAGACACAAAGAGACCCTGAGGGAATTTATTGATCGGTTCAACCGGGAGGCCATCCAGGTCCCCTGCATCGAAGATACCTGTTCGAGAGGGGACTCCTCCCGGGCACAGAATTCAGAAAGTCCGTTGGCATTAAACCGCCTCGGACATTCAATGCCCTCCTCGAGAAAGCCAGAGCATACATGGACTACAAGGAGAGGGAAGTGGCCAATAGAGCCCGGGACCCCAGGAATCGTGGATCAACCAGTAATCTGCGATAACAAGACTCCGGCCCTCCTCGACAAACTAGCGAGAAGAGGAGGGAAGACAAACCCCGAGACCCTCGTGAGCAAAGAGGACCCTTGGGGAAGTTTACTGAGTACACTCTGCTAACGACTTCCCGCGAGTGCATTTTGGCGGAGTGTAGGAACACAGATTTCAAGGACGGCGGCGTCAAGTGTCCTCGCCTCGCTCCTGCTAAACCCGAGGCAGATCAGAGCAAATACTTCCAATATCATCAAGGCCATGGACACTTGACTGAAGATTGTGTCCATCTCAATGATGCTATTGAGACCCTCATAAAAGGGGGAAGACTCGGGAAATATCAGTGTGGCGACGCCCCCGGTCAAGATGCCCACGAAACAAGGGAGATAGAGGAGGATGCCCAACCATCTGACGAGTCGGTCCCCATCCAGACCACATTCTCCGTTGTGAGACCGGAGGACTTATACGTCCCCGAACATATGGAAGAGCCTCTGTCCATGCACAGTAGGTGGGAAAGCTTCCCCTCCGCCATGGTCATAAATGGTGGAGGGTTTAATGACATAACTATAAATTCAGCAAATAGGAAGTTGGACGAGCTGGTCGACGCGTCCCCCCCCAAAACGGTGACTTTCGAGAGGGTTAAGGGCAGATCAGAGCCAATTATCTTTTACCTCGAGGAGTTTCCCGGAGGGGCCCCCAATTCAGGCATCCCTCTTCTGATCAGGACGAGAATGGCTAACGTTAATGTTCATCGCGTCTTGGTCGATGAGGGAAGTTCCATTGACGTGATGTACAACCATCTCTTCAGAACCTTGTAGCTCGATGACTCTCACCTTTCATTATACGTGGGGTCCAACCTGCAGGGCTTTAACAGATCGACCTCCAAGCCATGGGGGTACGTGGAGCTCATGGTCACCTTCGACAAAGATACCACCACCGGGAAAGTCAAGGTGCGCTTCCTGGTCATCGATTGCCCGTCTCTCTACAACTGCATCCTAGGGAGACCGACACTGGCAGAGTTGACCACGATACCCTCCACCGTCCATTTGAAGATGAAGTTCTACACAAAAAGGGCATGCGTCGCCACCATCTAGGGCGACCTAACAGCTGCCCGAAGATGCTTCAATATGGCGGCCAAGGGACAAAGCAAGGTCAACACTGGGGCACGACCCGCCAAGAGAGCTGCAACAGCGTGACCATAACCACAACAGTCAGAGCCACAACCCATCAAGGCATAAGTACAGAGTGCTCCTCCAAAGGTCGACTCAATCTCGTTCGACACCCACTTCGACCAAGACGAAGCACCCAACGGCGAGCAGGGGCTCCTCCGACCAATTCCAGATGGGGACTTCGAGCCCGTCCCTCTCGGTGAAGACCCGAACAAAGGGGTGAAGATCGGTGTGATACGGTGGGAGAATTAACTTGGTTTTTTTGCGTTTGATCGTAAATGTTGCGGTTAGTAAGAGTGGCCACTGACTTTTCTTTTATCCAAAAGGAAAGGTGAAAAAGCACAGGAAAGACCTTTGAGATTGTTTCTTGAGTTCGGGGGGTAGATTATGAAAAAGGAAGGTATTAACACCCTTTTCATCTATGGTTTTCCATGGGCTCTTAGTTACTTTATATATCACTTACTTTTGTTTGAAAATGTGCTTTGTGTGGTTTTTGAAAGTATTTTGTAAAGATGCCTTTGTCTAGGCAAACTTTATAATAATTCTTGGTCATAAGAATGTATATAAAGTGTTTGATCTTTTGAAAATGTTTTCAAGTTTGAAAGGTGTTTTGAAAGTGTTGGTGTTTTGAAAATAGCAAGGATGTTTTTGTTTTGAAATGGAGCAAGTAACTAGGAACATTCTACTTACTCAAAAGTCTTTCGTGTTCATTTCCTTTTTCCTTTGACATTTTTATCTTACCATTGATTTGGTACGTAACCCTATCTTTGGATGTAAAAGGGACGAGCGTGGGTCATCGTATAACCATGATTAGCAATGTTGCAAGGTATCTTAGCATTTTCCTTTAGGGACTAAGATCATTTTGAAAGGCAACATAGATAGCGTCATCGAGGGACTATGATCTTGCATTTGCTTGTTTTTGCTAAGATACCTCACATGCATAATATGACCATTTTTGTAAGGCAACCAAGTGGATTTACCCTAAGGGTGTTTGTGTGCAAGTGGATTAATTTTCATGCTTGATTTGTCTTTGATTAGAGTTTGCTAAGCATTGATTTTATCTTTCCATACAAAACCCTAATTACTAGCATTTGTATATAAAGCGATAAATTACGGAATTTGAAATTACTACGCTATTACATCATTTAGGGGAGGGGGTGTACAAATTAAAAATGGGGAATATTGCATGAATTTAAATCTAAATAAATATTACAACCATATTGAATTTTGAATAAATGTACAAAATGAATAAATAAAATACTATAATGTAAATGTAAAAAGAAATGTGATTTTTTGTTTGGTTTTTCATGAAAAGGGGTTTTTGACCTAATTAATTAAAATAAAATAATTAACTAAAAAAGAAAATTAATATTAAGTTAGTAGAATAAATTAATTTAAAGAAAACAAGTTTTTTAGGTTTTTGATGAATTTAATTAAATTAGTAAATAAAAATAATTAAATAAATAAAAAGACCTAATTCTAAATTGATTTTAATTTACAAAATAATATTATCTAAGTATTAAAAAAAAGAAATTAATTAAATAAATATTTTTGTTCTTTTGTTTTTGTAAAGAAGAATAAACTAAATAAGTATTTTTTAAATATGCAAATAAATAAATAAAATAATTTTGGATTTTTTTGTTAATAAAAAATGATAATAATGATAATAATAGTAATAATAAAAATAATAAATAAAAATATGAAATAAAAATAAAATGAAAGGAAAATAAATAAAATGGAAAATAAAATAATGGGTGTGAATAACAAGGCAGGGGGGTCAGAAGTAGCAAAAAAAATAAAGTCCAAAGGGGGGAGGCCCAACGCTGCAAACCAGAAAAACTGTCAAAAAATGGATAAAATGCAAAATGTCACGCTGGGGCTTGAACCCAGGACCTAAGGGTGACATACGCGCGCTTTAACCACTGGGGTGGTGATACATCTGTTAACTTATGCAAAACAACAAATATATAATAGAAACTGCTTCACAAAAACAACTTCATCTTCAACCTCTGGCCGGACCACCTGCATCTTGTTCATTTCTCATTCATTTGCAAAAATGTAAACATGAAACTTGTGGCAAATTTCACCACGATTCCATAAATGTAAATAACTAAAGCTATAGATAAAAAATGAGCATGAATTTTGAATGGTACCAAATTCTGACCTAATTTTTCCAGGATGTTCAGATTCAAAATTCTAACTACTTAAGCAATATAAATGAAATATAAAGATATGGTTAGCTTCAGAATAATGATGTTTACATTTTTCATTCACAAATTAAACATTAATGATGCTTGTATGAAGAGTTCAAAAGTCATAAAACTCACATTGTAAGAGGGTGTCGTGTTTTAAGTTTGAGAAGCTTTTAATGAGTTCCAAAGATTGGATTAGCTTCCTCAAGTTCCCAAGAAGCTAATGTGATGCTTATCTTTAGTTGAAAGTGCCTGAGGAGTTCTGGAGAAGTCCAAGTGCAAAGCTCTGTTTTTGAAAATAGAAGATGGTGTTAATGGTGTTACAGTCTTGTAGCAGGGTGAGGGATGAGTTCTAAATGATGTTTAGAAGCTTTAGGAACAAAAAGGCTTGAAAACGCACGAGGGAGATGTGAGTTTAAAACTTTTGGTTAGGTTATGCAAGAATGGAGGTATGTGATGCTGTTCTGAGTTCTACGTGGTTTTGGGGTTTAAGCATGCGTTTGTTTTGTTGCCAAGGACTTGTAAATAAGTAATGAGAAGGTTTTTGTGCTTGAGAGGGTCAGAAGTACAAGTTCTAGACTGATTGCTATGTTACTTGATTTTGAAGAAAAGTGGGAGCATGGTTCCAAGATGAAGTACAAGCATGAGCTGAGTGATTTTAAGGCTTGAGACAAAATTCTCTTGAGTTATAGGACGTATATGATCAGAAGAAAACCATTGCAAGGCTCAAGAACAAGTTTTGTGCATAAAGCTACTTTTTCAAAATGGCATTGTGCACTTTCTTCCTAAAATAGATATAAAGCATGGCATTGCATTGAATGCTTGAGTTGAGGCCTCTAACAGTTGTGAAAGCATTTAATTATGGAGTGCCCAAAAAGTTTAAGGCCTGTAAAGTAGAGATTATACAGCATAGGTTTGAGATTTGAATCTTTGTTAATCACAAAATGACCTATAATTTTAGTTTGAAACCCTAACTTCCTCTCTTCGATTATCCTTGCTAAAGAATGATCTCAAGGAGTTCCAGGACATTTTAGAAAGCTTTTAATATGCTATACAACCCCTCTTTGAATCGCTTTTGAAAATTCCCCTTGGAACTATATGAAAAAGTGCCATGAAGTTAGGTCAAAATCCTGCCTAAACTAGGGCAAAATTTCACTAAGTGTTTAATTTCAAGACCATGACTTCATGAATTAATAACTTGAAATCCAAGGACTTCTAGGAGAAGTCGTGTAAAGAAATGTTGTATATATCATGTATATCTACAACTTTCATGTTGAAAGTTACTTTTGAATCATCTTGCATCCTGGTGAAAAATTGGCTCAAAGTTGTGAAAAAACATGAAGTTTTCAACACTTAGAAAAATTTCTAAGTTTGAAAACTTTGACTTTTCAAAATGAAATCTCGAGTTTTTGATTTCTTGATGAACAAGTTTCATATTTTGACATGTTTTGATGAATTGTGATTTTTGACACTTGATTTTGACTAAAAAGTCAAAGTTTGACTTTTCAGTGTACAATTGACTTTTGATCAGTTGACTGAAAATCAACTATCAATCCAATTGATCTTGAGAAATGTTTTGGGTCATGCCATTAGGTAAAAATGATTCAATTGAACTCTTGAGATCATGCCTCAAACCAATTAACCATTTTCTAGGTCAAAAATCAGAAATTTCCCTTTCTTAGTCAAAACCATAATTTTGACCATTTTGCCCTTTTAATGATTTGATTAAATTTCTTGAGGAGTTGTGGTCCAAACTTGATCAAATGATACATATGAGTTTATAATGTTGATGTGGATAAAAAATTATGAAGTTTGACTATAGATTGGCCACAATTGACTTTTTCCCCATTACAACTAATTTTTAGGTCAATTGCTCAATTGACTGAGCAAAAATATGATTCAAGGCTTGAAACTTGACATGAGTAATCTTGGGGGTCCATAATGATCCATGAAATTAATATGAGGCATTTAAAGATCAATTATCCTTGTGCAATCTCAAACCTTAATTTCAGTCATCAATGCTTAATGAGGTGTCTTGAGCTGATCAAACCTTATGCAGTCTTGAACCAAAGGAGATCTTGTGAGAAAATATTTGATAAATGAGAGGGAAAATTTTGGGGTACAACAGCTGCCCTTGTTCAATCTTCTTAAACCTGAAGAGTTAGATTGGCGGATTTTCCATTCGTGACTTGAAGGTGGAAGATGATTGGACACCAGAGTGCCAAAAAATTTGCACTCGAGGATGTGATGGTTGATGGTGTAGGGAATGGGCTTAAAGATTCCATTTAGAGAGATGATGGAAAGTTGTTGGAGATGGGCTTACAGATGCCATCGAAAAATGATTGTTGGTAGGTGTGATACGGTGGGAGAACTGACTTGGGATTTTGCGTTTGTTTTCGCACTTGTTCGGTTTAGCAAGAGTCACCATAGACTTTTTATTTTATCCTAAGGAAAGGTCAAAAAGCACACGAAAGACCTTTGAGATGTTTTCGTGGGTTCGGGGGGTAGATTATGAAAAGGGAAGGTGCTAGCACCCTTTTCATCCATGGTTATCCTTGGGCTCTTAGTTACTTGTTTTAGATCACTTGCCTTTGCTTTTCAATTGTTTGAAATGGTGCTTTGTGTGTGTGGTTTTAAAAAATGTTTTGAAAAAGATGCCTTGTCTAGGCAACCTTTGTAATGATTCTTGTTTGAATATATACAAAGGTGTGTGTCTTTTTGAAAAGATAATTCAATGTTTTGAAAGTTGTTTTGAAATTGTTTTGAAGTTGTGTTGTGAAATGTGTTTGAAAAATGGCAAGGATGTTTTGCAAGATTTTTGATCAAGTAACTAAGAGTTGTCTACCTTATTTTACTCAAAGATCTTTCTCATGTTTTTAACCCTTTTAACAGTGTTATTTCACCATTGTATTTGATGAACAACCTTGCGTTAGGATGTTAAACGGGACAGGCACGAGTCATCGTATACAATCATTGAAGGCAACTTGTGAGACTCTCTAGCAATTTTGTAAGGGACGAGATCGTTTTATCGAAGGCAACGTCGAGGGTCATCGAGGGACTACGATCTTTGTTTATCGAAGGGACATTTGCTAGAGTGTCTCATACTCGAGGGACATGATTGCATTTTCCGAGGCGACAAACGAGGTTACCCTAGAGGTGTAAGTGTGAGTGGTGTATTGATTTTCATGCATTTATCTTGTATTAGGTTATCTAGCGGTTGATTTTGAATCTTCGCATACAAACCCTAATTACTATACAGTATATGGAAAGCAATAAATTGCGGGAATTTAAAGTCTAAGTTATTACAAATAAGTATCCGGGGATGGGGGTACAAATGTTTATAAATGGGGATGATTCTTATCAGAATAGTAATGTCCAAGTATATATTTACAACCCAATCGAATCGTCGCATTCTCAACGTAAAATTGTAACAAGATATAAGATGATGAAAATTAAAGAGTTTATGAGATGTGTATGAATAAATAAAATATTAACCTAATTAAAGACTTAAGTATTATTATTTTTTGTGTTTTTGGTTAATGTTATTTATAAACTTATATAAAAAGATTAATTAAACAAAAAGTTTTAAAACAAAGACAAATTATTAAAAATCTATTATTTATATACCTTTAAATGCAATAAATATTAAAAAGAGTTATTAAGAATATTTTATACAAAGATTTAATATGTTATTTTTATTTAACAAAGAGAATTAGGTTATGAAAATGTGGTGATAAAATAAAAAAGTATTGGTTTTCAAAAATATAAAAAAATAAGTTAAATGGGCTTTGAGGAACGTATTTGGCCCAAATAAAAGAAACATAGTTAGACTAAAGGGGTGTGCAGGCGCTGAAAGTAATTGGGCCTTAGTTTGGTTCAAGGGGCAAAAGCCCAATGGCAATTTTTAACAAATTTTTTTTAGGGTTTGGTTTGCGTTTTCAGAATTAGGTTTGCAGTTCATGAACGACGTTGCTCCTTCTCTCATCTTCGTCCTCTTCATCGTTCTCAAACACCCAGAGCAACTGATGTCCTCTCCCCTCGCCTTAGGTTACCAGAGTACTACCTCCACCCTTTCCTCCCCGTGATTGCACAAGGCGGCGATTTAAAAAGGTATTATTCATTCTAAACGCGTTTTAGGGTTTAGGTTCGTGCCTGTTTAATTTTTGCATGTTTTGATCTTTGATGCTTGTGTTTGTGTGAGGTACAAAAAGAAAGAGGGAAATTGATACCTTGTTGGCTTCGTCTTTGGGGAATGGACGGAGGGTGGAATGGCGGTGCACTCAGGTGGCCGGAGGAGGGAGGAGCGTGATGACAAGAGCGTTGTTTGGTACTTTGTATTTTTAGCTTTTCTTGAATTGTTTTGTGATGCGATATTTCTGAAAACACTTGAATGCTGAGTTCTCTCTTCTTCTTATCTGAACGTTGGCTTTTGATGATGAAGGTTATTTTACTGATTGTTAATGATGAACATTATTTCTGATACTTTCTTGTTGTTGACTTCCTTTCTGACTTTTTCCTCTTCTTCTTCCCTGAGTATTTGGCTTTCGATGATGGATTCGTTCTGAGGATGCTTGTTGTTATTGATTTGGCTTATGCTTTTTTGTGATGATGAACTTGAACTGAAAAGGGCTATTTGTTGTTCTTGATTTGGATGTTTAATGATGGTGAATTTATTTGTTCTTTGTTGAGCTTTTGTGAAGGCAGGCTGATGAGCATTTAGTGTTTGCTTGTCTTTATTGAGTTTGGATTGAACTGCAGTTTTTACAGGTTTGTTATGTACTTGGACATGTTTGAAGGCTTATTTGGTAAGGCAGGCTTGTGCAGTTTTAGGCAGGCTTGGATCTTTTGTTGAGCTTTCTTGCTTTTGTTTTTGAGGCAGGTTTTGATAACTTGCAGTTTAATTTGAGGCAGGCTTCAGACTTCTTGTTGGTAAGGCAGGCAGGCTACTGAGTTCTTGTTTTTTTGCAGGTTTTGCAAGTTTGATAACTTGCAGTTGTACAGGCCACAGGTTTGGAGGCTTTTAGTTATGCAGGCTGGATGTTTGTTCTTTCAGCTTGCAGTTTTGGACTTGCATTTTTTGGTTCTGAAGGCAGACTGGTGTTTTTGATATCAGCTTGCAGTTTTCGATTTTAGTACAGGTTGGAGGTTTTATTTGTTTGGTACAGGCAGGTTTGCTGAGTTTTGCTTGTGGTTTGCTTGCAGTTTGCTTCTGGTTTTGAAAGCAAGCTCCAATTTTTGTGGCCTTTTTCTGAACTGTTAGAACTGTTCTATTTATTCTTATCCTTTTAAGCCCGCCAAAACTGCAAACCTCCTACTTCACTCTCTTTCTCTCTCCATAAAGCATTTTTAAATTGCTTAATATACCTTTATTCTGAAAAGTTTTGTTGGCCAGAACATGATGAGATGTTTTGACAAGCTTGCTTGCTTGTATCTTGGTTTATCTCTGCATTGTACTTCCATATTTTCTGCATTGACAGTTTTTTGACAGCTTGTGTACTTGGTTGACAGTTTTGTGTACTTAGTTTGCTTTTGTGCAACTTGGTTTGCTTTTGTGCAACTTGGTTGACTAATGCAATATGTTGTTCAGTTTGACATTGTCCAGCCTTGTGCCTTCTTTGTATGCAGCCTTGTGCCTTGTATCTTTTCATTTAATTGATTGTATGCTTGCAAAAATATTTTACTTTCCTCTTTGTGAACCAAGAAGAGAAATATTCTTGTGATTTGCAAAGAGGACGAGTAAAACATGATGAAACCAAAACAATCTGATTCCGACCAACAATCTTTAATGATGACTTTATATTTATCTGCCTGGAAATGATTTTTTAATTTAACTGTACTGATTTCTTTTTTCTGTCTTTGCAGGTAAATACCAGTTAGATAATGGAAGAAGCAGTAGAAGATAGAAGACTTCAAGAGACTTAGATTTTAGATTTATTTTCTTTTCAATTATTGTAATAAATATTATTGTAAACATTGTAAATAAATTTACAGTATTCAAATAAGATTTGTAACAACAATTAAAATAAATAAAAAGTCTTTGTCATATAATTCCTTATTTCTTCTGCACTGTCTATTTAATTATTTAAATCTCTTGAATTAAAATAATTGGAAATGCATCCCAATAATTTTAACTCAGATAAAATAAATAATCAACAAACTTTGCAATCTCGCAACCTTGCATTAACCACAATACGCTCGGCATTCCAATTAATCATATGCTTTGTACAGTTAAACAAACAAACGTCCATACACCTTTCACTTCACTGATCTAACCAATGCTTCAAACTTCCAATCAAAAGCCTCAGCTCCTAGCCCAGATGTTTAGGTTTTGAGAACAAACAACAATCTTGAACAAGCGTAAAACAATGTAACAATCTATTGAAATATTGCGGTTTCAAATTCTTCTGAGAAATACGAGTGAAAAACCCTAATTCCAGATTTGCCGTCAAAGAAAAGTCGGCTTGATCAATTCCTGAGCCAAACTCAACCAAAATCAATAGAAACCCTAATCCTGGATAGACTGATAAGAAAAAAATCTGTTTGACTGATTTAAAATCAATGGAAACCCTAATTTTGGATTGACTGATAAAGAAAAGTCTGTTTGACTGATTCAAAATCAATGGAAACCCTAATTTTGGACTGACTGATAAAGAAAAGTCTATTTGACCGATTCTTGAGCCAATCTGAAAAATCAAGGCAAACCCCGAAGTTATGATTTCTTGTGAAAAAAGGGAGGGCAAATTTTGGGGTACAACAGTTGCCCATGTTCAATCTTCTTGAACCTGAAGAGTTAGATTGGCAAGTTTGCCTTTCGTGACTCGAAGGTAAAAGATGATTGAACACTAGAGTGCCCAAAAAATTTGCACTTGTCAAAGCGTAGTTGAGGGAATGGGCTTAAAGATGCCATCTGGAGATGTGACAAAATCTTGTCAGAGATGGGCTTAAAGATGCGATCTGGAGATGTGACAGAACCTTGTCGGAGATGGGCTTAAAGATGCCATCTGGAGATGTGACAATCTTGTCAGAGATGGGCTTAAAGATTCCATCCAAGAATGTTTGTTGTAGGTGAGTGGGTGAGTATCAGAAAGGTATCCATGTTTGGAACATCTCTGAACTGGGGTTCTGAATAAGCAATAGATTGACATCCATGTTTGGAGAATCCGTAAACTGTTTTTAGAAGGTGAGTCTGAACAAGCGATAGATTAACATCCGTGTTGGGAAGCATCCGTAAACTATTTTCAGAAGTTGAGGTATGTATGAGTAGCAGAATGACTTCCGTGTCTGGAGTATATCTGAGACTATAACTGTATTGGAATTTTGAATGAATATCAGAATGACTGTCGTGTCTTGAGTGTATCTGTATTGTATCTGAATTTGAGATCTGTATGAGTAGCAGAATGACTTCCGTGCTTGGAGTGTATCTGAGACTATAACTGGGATCTGAATAAGTGACAAAATGACTTCCATGGCGATTGCACTGGAGAATCAAGTTATTGGTGTAAGGGACTGAATGGCATCCGTGTCTGGAGCGTATCTGAACTTGTGGTTGATAGTTGAATTTGAATGAGAGATAGAATGGTCGCCGTGCCGGGAGCGTATCTAGTCTGTATCGGGTTGCTGAAGTCTGAATGAGTATTGGAATGACCGCCGTGTTTGGGATGTATCTGTACTGTATCTGGATAATTGTTAACGATAGCCTTTTAATCTTATCCTGAAAAAGGGTAAAATGTTAGCTAAAACATAAAGTCACGTTGCATGATATGTATGATGCAGTGAATTGTACTTCATCAATGTTTATGATATGAATGTAATGGATGCGCATGTAAGCTGAGTAGCTGTCTTGCTGAGGAAGATGAATCCTGGATAGTGAAATCTTTGACTGCTGCCGGGGGAAGTAAATCCTTGACTGTTGTAGGGTATTGAAAATCCTTTAATCGTTAAAAATGAGAAGTCCTGGGACCACTGTTGGGGAATCAGGAGTTTGGGTTGTATGCCAATCTACTGGGGATTCCTGTCTTGAGGAGATCTTCAATGGGGAATATCTAAATATTTTGTGAGGTACTGAGAATGAGAGTCTTCGTTCTACTTGGGGAATAAGAATTCTGTGGGGAATAGCCATACTGTTGAAAAGTAGCTATCCTGTTGGAGAGTAAAACTCAGGATTCTGGAAAAAGCTTATTCCTGTCTGGAAGAAGTTCAGATTTAGGTCGTAGGCCACTTTAAGAATGAGAATCTTCACTCTGTTGGGGATACCAGGAATTCAGATGTTATACCACTTTGAGAAATGAGAATCTTCATTCTGTCGGGAATAATCAGGAGGTTGGGTGTATGTCTATCTACTGGGGAAGCCAAAATGAGAATCTTCATTTAGGTCTTGAGTCATAAGATTGGGTGTATGCCAATCTCTTGAGGTTTTAAGGATGAGAATCTTCATTCTGTTAAGGGTCAGGAGGTTGGGAGTATACCAATCTCTTGAGGTTTTAAGGATGAGAATCTTCATTCTGTTAAGGGTCAGGAGGTTGGGTGTATGTCTATCTACTGGGGTTTCAAGGATGAGAATCTTCATTCTGTTAAGGGTCAGGAAGTTGGGAGTATGTCTATCTTCTGAGGTTTCAAGGATGAGAATGTTCATTCTGTTAAGGGTTAGGAAGTTGGGAGTATACCAATCTTCTGAGGTTTCAAGGATGAGAATCTTCATTCTGTTAAGGGTCAGGAGGTTGGGAGTATACCAATCTTCTGAGGTTTCAAGGATGAGATTCTTCATTCTGTTAAGGGTCAGGAGATTGGGAGTATACCAATCTTCTGAGGTTTCAAGGATGAGAATCTTCATTCTGTTAAGGATCAGGAGGTTGGGAGTATACCAATCTTTTGAGGTTTCAAGGATGAGAGTCTTAATTCTGTTAGAAACAGATTTTTAGGAGCTTCAGTTGTCCGTTATTCTGTTGGTGGCTGTAATTTCCAACAGGTGATGAAGGAAATTTTTGATGATGATCGTAACTTCCAGCAGGTGATGAAGGAAATTTTCGATGATGATCGTAACTTCCAGCAGGTGATGAAGGAATTTTTTAACGACCGTGAATTCCAACAGGTGATGAAGGAAATTTTGACGACCGATCAATTTGAAATGTAATTTTGTTGTGGAGAATAGATCCTTGATAAATGTTGGGGAAATAAACCCATGACTGCTGGTCTGCTTAGAGAGATTATAAACTTCTCGAGGATGCTTGAATTTCTTTTCAGAAAGATTTCAGAGAGGTTCATCACTGCCCCTAGTATCAGATGCTTGTGGCATTTCCAGGAAGCTTGGACTGCACGTAACCCTTTGTTGATATTGACGCTTAAATTCCCCAAGTGATGGTGAGGGAGACTTGCCCCAGGTTATCCTGCAATTGAGAGATTTCTTGAAATCTTGACTGGACTGCCCCAGGTTCACTGAATTTTTGAAAGATTTGTTGAAATCTTGACTGGACTGCCCCTTGTTAACTTTGAAAGATTTGTTGAAATCTTGACTGGATTGCCCCAGGTTAACTGGACAATACCGAATCAAATCCCCTTTTGTTGATAGGAGATTTTTGTAACGGGAGTGTCATCCCACTTGAAGTGATTTTATTCATCGAGAGAGTTTTCGTTTCTCCGAACATTCACTGTTGTGAATTTCTTCGCTGTCAAACAAATAAACATGTGCAAACAATGATATTCAAATAATGCAAAGTTTATACTTGTCTCGAAGTTTTGAAAAATGCGTTTTTTAGCAGAAAACTCTTTATAATACAAATTCAACACAAGATTTAGGGCAAAGCCTTACAGGAGTCAGGATACCTTTTGTAACAGTATGCTTTCGAACTAACCCATGCTTCAATTAGGACTTTCGAAGGGTTATAACGTGGCTTGGTTCACGGTTTAAGAAACAAAGGATAAAGGCTCAAAGTATATTTGTACCCACCCTCTCTTCGTGATGTTCTTCAATCCTAGACTCAGTTAATTGTGCGCCGAACTTTAATCGAGTTTGAAATGACATTTTGGTGATGGTCCATACCAGTTGAATTTATTGGAAGGCGGTCATCAATTTTGCAACATTTTCCATATTGTTGAGGATTTATAATGACCTTTTTCTTTTGATTCGTTATCCCTAATTTTTTCCTGACTGCTCCTATTTTCGAGATTACCTTCAGCGGGATACCCCAGCTTTCTTAAGCCTCCTTTATAGGTTTTGGCTCAGTGGGCTTTTCTCTTTTGAGATATTGACTGCCTATGAGATAAAGAACCATCATTGTCTTTTGGTTCCAAAGGAAACGTTTTTGATGTCTGTTGTACCCCAAAATTTGCCCTCCCATATTCTTCAAGGTTTGTCAAGAATCATCATCAAATGGCTCAAAACTTCTCAAGGGGTTGCACACTCAAACATCCTCCTAAGCCAGTCAAAATTAGGGTTTTGGTTCCTTCAAGGAATTTGGAGTTTTCAATGGCTCAATCAAGCCTCATATGCCTATACACATTGCCAAGCATCTACATGTCAAGTCTCAAGGCTCCCAGCATCAAGTTGCACAGTCAAAAGCCCTAATTGCTTCACAATCAACTGTAGGGGTAAAATGGTCATTTGGCAGTCAAAAGTCAAAAATTTTGGTCAACATCTTATTTTGAAGCCACAATCATCATTTGATCAAGTTTTGATCATGATTCCACAAGAATGGCTCAAAAATCATCAAGATGCAAAAGTTTCCATTTTTGGACAGCTGAAAAGTCAACTGTAACTTGACCAAGGCATAACTTTCTCATGGTTCATCATAAAAATCCCATCCAATTCTCATTTTGAAGGGGATGACATTTCCTACAACTCATCTTCACATTCCAAGTCCAAGAAATGCTCTCACAAAAAGTTATCAATTTCAACATTATAGGTCATTTTCAAAAGTCAACAAAAAGGCATTTTAAGTCAAAGACCATAACTTGGGATTGGTAAATCAAAATGCTATGGGACCAAAGGAATTGGTTAGAGGACTTCAAGACCTTTCCAAAATGTCCAAGAACATGTTCATATGATCAAAATTGAGCAAGATATGCATTGGAGAAGTTGGGAAATTTTTGTGAAATGGCAAAAGTCAACTATCCTTGAAACTTCAATTTTTGACAAAAGGGCCCACTTTCTTCCAATTGATTCAGCCTTGTCATGCCACACACGTGTCCCATGATTAATTTCAAGATCAAACATTTATTTTTCTATTTTATTTAATTTTTATTGATTTAATTCATTTTAAATCCATAATAATTCAAATAAAATCTAAAAAATCAATGGAATAGTGTCATTTGAATTTGAATAGCTTCCATACATCATGTACCAGCTCACAAACTCATGCTAGGGTTATGTTGTACACCAAGTCTTGGTTTTGCTTAAAAAAGGGAAAGTTTGTTAATGATAAAAAAAAACCTAAGACTAATTCTCTCATGTGCATGGATTAAGGCCCAAAAGTTAACCTAATTCCCATTCCCTCATAAGTACTGAGTCTAACCCTAATGCTAAACATGTGGAAAAGCTGCTACAGAGCCATAAACAAAATTCAAAAATTGAAGCAAAAAACTCAAAACTGAAATCAATCTTCCAGCACAATTAAAAGCCCTTTATTAATTCCAATAGATTGCTGGGACTTGGAGGAACATTTTGCAATCAGAAACAAGCTCTAAAGCTCAAGAACACGGACAAACAGAAACACGGTTTGCTCATTCTTTTCCATAATCGAAATTCAAGTTTTATGCATCCTTAACATGATATAATCATTGCTTTGCATTGCTAACATCATTCCGAAGCTAATGGGATAGATTAATTTGATTATGGTGCCCTGAAACGCAAAACACCATTAATGAAATCTAGGGTTTCAGAGTTCTCAATTTAGGGCTTTACAGCATAAGAAAAATCAGAGCTTCTCATGGCTATGGTTAAATTCGTCAGGATGAGACGAATTCATTGGACACCTCGCGCCCTATTTATATAATGCACATGCCTAATCGCTATTTTTGGCATTTGTATTTTGAGGGGGTTTAAAACCCCCGCTATTTGACATGTTTTCCTGCAGGTTTCATGAAGAAGACGGTGAGCTGGCAATACCTCACTGGACCATTCAAATACGCGCGCCTCTTTTTGTTTCAGCATGTGACTTGTTTCTTTTCTTACATTATATTTATTGCATATTATATTAACAAATACAACAAAGTGGCTTGGTGGTTGATGACGTGCGTGGTAACTACTGGGACCTGGGTTCGATTCCCAGGTCAACCCAAATCTCAATATTGTTTTTTCTAACAAATTCCTATGCAGCTTCACAACAATACTCCACCATGTGCCTTCAATGATCAGCGTGCCAGGTGTTCCCAATCATCAATCCAAAGGCCAGAAAGTGATGAGCACCATGTTCCTCAGTCAACCATACGCATCTGATCAAGAAAGTCAACAGGCTTAAATTGATATTGGGCCTAAATTTCCAGAATAAAACCTCCATTGGGCCATCACACCCCCCCTGGTTTTTACTACTTTTGTTTTTTCTTTTCCTTTTATTTTATTTAATAATTATTAATATTATTTAATTAACTAACAAATTAATATTTTTAATAAATTCAGAGAATAAAAAAAATGTGAATATTTTTATTAATTATTACTATTTTTATTGATTAACTTATTTTTGTAGATAAATTCTAATTAATCAACTTAGTTTAATTTAGGTTTAATTTTAACCTTTTTCTCACTAAGTAAAATAAACTTAGAATTAGGTTTTACTAACTTTTAATTTTAATTCCTTTTGTTTTATTTTACATAAAAAACACAAAAATCTTTTTCTTGTAAATAAATAATTAATTAGTTTTTTTTAGGTTTAATATTTCATTAAATTGTAAAAAAGGACCAAAACTCGTATTTTTTTCTCAAAAAAGGGTCAAAACCCTAAGGACGTCCCGATTGAATTTCTTTCGCGCATTATTCTTATTTTGATTATTTATGTAACTGTTTCCGGAATGTAATAGCTAATTAGGTTTTATCGCTTTATTTCTTTATTTTCTCGCACTTTTCCAAAATGGGTTTTTGTTTTTGGCGATGTATAGACCCGCGCCTTGTAATAGCGTAGATTCAAATTTCCGCAATTTATTTTACGCACTCTTAACTGTTAATATGCATGCAAGAATGAATGCCAAATAAAATCAATCCTTAGCTCACAAATAACATGTACAAGACAAACATTAACATGAAACAACACACATGCACATGCCACTCCTAGGGTACGCCTCACTCGTTGCCTCGAACGTGGTCGTCAAGTATAGGGTGTCTTAGAGGTCACTCTCCTGTCTAAAGATCCTGTTGCCTCGAAACGGTTGCCTCGGATAAAAAAGGATCTAGGACATTAGGGTTACTTCTAAGGTGTCCTACTATTGCTTCGGTGACCACACATGTCCCTAATCATCGAATTGACCCGAATACCTCCAACGACGGTGCTAACTACCTCTCAATGGTGGGATAGCACTATCTAAAGGACTCTTACACAGCCTAATTCCTTAAGAGTAGGTAGATCTCATGGGTATTTGCTCTCTCAAAACAAACAAAACAACTTTTCGCACTCACACTTTCAAAAAGTTTTCAAACAAACACTTCATACACTCTTGAGGACTGATACAAGAGTTACTTAGAAGTTTTTTCAAACGAACTTTTTCAAAACACACCCACACTTGAAAAGCAAACAAATTTTGAAAACATAAGAGCAAGTGCCTAAGAGCCCATGGATAACCATGGATAGAAAGGGTGCTAACACCTTGAAGAAGTGAAAAACACAAGAAGGGGGGTTGAATTGTAAAACTGAAAATCAATGCAATGAACACGATATTTTTATCCTGGTTCGTTTGATCTCAAACTACTCCAGTCCACCCGTCAAGGTGATTTCGCCTCTCTCCAACGAGGTCTTAATCCACTATATTCAACTGAATATTACAATCTTCTTTAACAACTGCTAAAGCCTTCTTGATGCAAACCACAAACCGGTTTGTCAAGGAATCACTTTCTTACACTGAATAGAAATCTAGGTGTGTGAATGTTTTCTACAAAACTGTTTATCACAACTGTGATACTACACAACTTAAGCTTATTGAAACTAGATTGCTAAAGATAATTGAGTAAGGAAATATGGAGCTTTTAGCAAACTGAGAGGAGGAAGATGATGATTAGCTTTTAGGCGTGTGAAGTGATGTAGAGCATTAGCCAATTCAATCTTCATTGTCTTGTTTATATCGCATTGAAATTGATGAACGTTGGAGCAATAATCTTGATTCAATGCCAATAACAAACTTTCCTTATTAAGCAGATCTTGTCTGGAATGATGTCGTTGGTAATAATTCGCCTTGAATGCACAGTACCGTTGCTACTTAAAGCGTGTTCTGGCTTTGGCTCATTCTGACTGTGCTTAAGTGCTGATGAACTGTTGTTGTCTTTATCAGAGTGTTGAGCGTAGTTCTGTTCATCAAGCTTCAGCATTCGCGTGAGTTGTTCTTCTGATTCTGGTATTCTGATATAGCATCTTCTGATGCTGATGTTGATATCCAATATTCTGATGCTGATTACGATGCACTCTTGCTGATACCTATCAGAGTTTCTGTAAAACAGAAAGGTAATTTTTAGGTAGCAAATAGTTCTTACATGAATCACATAATTAATATATCATTTCATTTTGTTATCATCAAAACTTAAACTTAGGGTAGTAGATTCAAACTTTGTTCTAACAATCTCCCCCTTTTTGATGATGACAAAAACTAGATATTTTTAATTGAAAGTAACGTGAAAAAGTGTCAGAGATAACTAAATGATAAGATGTATCAGAGTAAGAAGTTATCAAAGATAAGGGATAAAGAGATATCAGAGTTGGGATCGGAGATACTCCCCCTGAATTTATAACTTCCCTTTTTAATTCCAAGAGTTCTTCAGGATCAGATCTTTATTGACTTTCTTTGAACATCCGAATATCAGAGCTTTGACTATCAGAACTTCAGATCAGAATGTCAGAGCTTTATCAGAGCTTTGCTTTGGGTCAGAGTATCAGGGCTTTGGTCTTCAGTGAATCAGAGAGCATTCTTGTACTTGTAGACTTAAGCAAAAAGGAAAACATTCAAAAATATCAGAGTTAGAATGTTTGAGACTTTTTGTCTCAGTAATCCGTTATTGAAAAATATCATTCTTGTTCTCCCCCTTTTTGTCAGCAATCAAAAAGTGTAAGTGATGTGCTAAAACGATAAGAGCAGAAAAACATGTTATATTAAAATATTCAGAGCCAGACAAAATAGTACAGAAGATATGCAAAGAAAACATGAAAATGGCATGAATGAAAATCTAAGGTTGGGGAGGAAAGCGTGTGAACAGGGTCTCCAGCATTGCCTTAATCTGATCAGCAGTTTCAGTCTGCTTGTGCACCATGCTGACTACTGTATCTATCTTGCTATCCTGCACATCCATCCTTTCCTTCATCTTCTGATCATTTTCATCCATCCTTTGCTGCAGACGAATATCATTCAGCTTCAGCTCTTCCAGAGTCTTCCTGTCCAAGGCAGCTTGAGAAACATCAGAAGCAGGGAGCTTCTGAGAGCTTTCTGCAACATCTTCAGCTTGACTGGCTTCAGCTTGAATTGTCTGATCTTCTTCTGGCTGCACTTTTGAAGCTGGACGCTTCTCAGACCATGGCTCACTATCCAGAAGGAGCACGTCTTATTTCAGCAGCTGACTTCCAACTTCGTTCAGAAGCTTGCTGAAATTCTGCTGTGCTTGCTCATAATTGATGTCTTGCAATTTTAGAGCTTCAACACGTACCCAAATTCTGAATCTTGTCCAGAGCTGGTCTGAGGCAGCAGGATCAATTATTCCAGGACAGACTTGCTTCAGAGAAGCAATCCATTGCTGCAAACCTATTTCAAAATTCACAATGCCAGAGCCAACATCTGGCTGTTTTGGTTTTGGAATGGCTATTTTATTTTTGAGATCAGCAAGACGGTCAAGGATTGTTAAATCAATGAAGGTCCTGCTGGGGTCATCTGTAGTTTGTTTGGGAGATGTTTGTTTGGGAGATGGAGTGGGAGAGTCAGAAATAATGATTGGACTGTGTGGGGTTTTTGGAGTGTTTGGAGGAGTGGTTTCTGGCGAGGATGGCAGCTGGGCCATTGTTACAGTTGTTCCACATGGCAGCTGGATTGCCAGAGGTTGTGGTTCAGAGGATTGAGGAGAACGTGGTTCAGGAGATGGAGGAGATGGAGTTTCAGAATGATGAAACTCAGGTTGAGGAGGTGATGGTTGAGGTGATGGTGGATGAATTTCTGGTTGAGGAGAGGGAGAAGGAATTGCTGGTTGTGGAGAAGGAGGAGGAATTTCTGGTTGTTCAGGAATTTGAGGTTCTTCTGGTATGGGTGAGAGAGGTTGTTCTGGTTGAGGAGAGTGGGCAATTTGTGGTTCAGAGTTTGGATTATTTGAGAGGTGATCAGAAACACGTTGATCAATGTCAGACAGAACTTTGTCAAGTTCTGATGTTGTTGAAGTTGTTGGTTTGGGATGTTTGGTGCGGGGTCTTCTGAGTGTTAGTGCCTCATAAGGGTCATCTTCTGGTTCGGTTTCATCTATAGTTGGGATGGGGATAGGGATTTCATGAGAAGCTGGAGTTGGGATTGATGTTGGAATAGCAGAAGAATTTAAAACAGAAGCAGCAGATAAATTACCTCTTTTCTTGGGAGTCTGCTGGGATGTTCCTTCTAAAGGGGCCTTCCTTTTCTTCGTCTTCTTCAGAGAGACTTCTGGTTGAGCTTGGTGTAGATCTTTGATATTCAGCTTGGGATCTGTACCATCAGCCTTGCACGTGTCCAAGTATCTGAGAACCACCACTGGTTTAGATTCTATCTCAGAAAATAAAGGAAAGTCACTCAGTGGGACTCTTCTGCTGGTGATGTCAGCAATAGGAGTAATGTTGGGTTCCTTTCTGATATTCTCTATTAATTTCATTTTCTTCAGATTTTTCGCGTTCAGAGGCTTGCCAACAGTTGGTTCAATGGTGCTTAACTCTTGAGCTTCTATCAGGTGCTCTATCAGCCTATTCTCAGTCAGAATATCTGATATTAACCTTCCAAAGGGTATCCAATCCCTCTTTGTTCTTTCTTCTTTCCTGGTTTCCTTCACGCTTGTTCTGAGGTGATTAAACAGAAGATGAGCCAAGTTGATTTTTACCTTCTGATTAATAAAGTAGATCAGAAACTGCTGATCTATATTTATATAATCAGGGGAGCTAGTTGGCTTCCTATGATTAAAACACCCCAGAATGATCTTCGCCCAAACTCTGTGGTGATCCTTTAGGTCTCTGATCTTGCTGCTGGGAACCCCATGGGTGAAAATCTGATGTGCTATGACACCAACGTCAGCGCATCTTTCAACCATATCAATACAGCGGACGCCACCGCCATTGTAACCAATCAGTTTTGCTATGTGATCCTCAGTGATCACAATCTTCTTTCCCATTATGTAGGAGGTGATTTGATGCGTTGAAGCGGACGCATGAATCCAGAACTCCTTGACTAACATTGGGAATGTTGGTCCAACCAACCTGTCAAAATATCTCTCCCATTTCTGTGCCCTAACTTCTTCTGTCAAGTCAAAACCATTCTCTTTCAGACTGCCAAAGTCAATAATCAGTTCAGACAACACTTCTAGATTCTTCACTGGTGTAAGGAGTGTTCTGAATGGAACATGGTACTGTTCATAGGAAGCTTTCTTCTGAGAACCTGCAGAAGCACTGCTGGAGGTTGCCATGTTCACACTTAGGGTTTTTTTTGAGAAAACTGAGAAAATGGGTTTAAGTTTGAAAAAGATGAACACAGAAAATGCAGAAAATATTTGAGAGATAATGAGAAACTGTAAAAGATTAATGTGAGAAGTTAACGTGCTTAAATAGATTTCAGAATATTTTGAAAGTGTAAACGGTTTCAAGAAAGAGAAATAAAATCATGATTACGTTTTAAAAACATGACTACTTTCATTTAATGCTTGCTGATTTTGGGGGATTTGAGAAAGATACTTGAAACGATTACCAGACATGTGTCTCAATGCACCCAATCAACGTTTTGCCTTCTCAGAAGCGTGCACGCGTGTTCTGCTTCAGAGATTTGCTGATGATTGGATGACACTTGTTTGATTTAGTGATCGGCACGTCTATCCTTGAGCTGAAACGCTCAGATCTTTAAGACTAGCATCTGATACAATCTGCATGTTCTATCTTTCTGAAAAGAGATTGATCAGAAGTTCACAGTAAAACAAATACATTCTGAAGGATAATATATGTAATTAAAACATTTCTTTTTGGGCTTTTCCCTCTGAAGCTTTGGGCAGTCACTCTTGTAGTGTCCTTGCTCATTGCACTCATAGCAGATGATGTCCTTGGTGTTTGGCTTTCTGCTTCCTGAGGAGCCTTCAGATCTTCTGTATCCAGAGGAAGAATCTGCCCTTCTGTATCTGGAAGAAGACTCATTCTGATCAGATCTTCTGGGATTCCTGAACTTCCTTTGCCTCTGCTTCCACAGTTGATTCACTCTTCTAGAGAGGAGGGAGAGTTTGTCTTCTTCTGATGAGGATCCATCAGATGTTTCTTCAACTTCCTGCAAAACTTTAGACTCAGATTTTTTGTTAGATTTTAATGCTAAAGGCTTACCTTGCTTCTGGGGTTCATCAGCTTCTAGCTCTATCTCATGACTTCCGAGGGAGCTAATAAGTTCCTCCAGAGAAATTTTATTGAGATCTTTTGCTAGCTTCAGAGCTGTAACCATTGGCCTCCACTGCTTTGGTAAGCTTCTGATGATTTTCTTGACGTGATCAGTAGTAGAGTAACCTTTGTCCAGAACCTTGAGACCAGCTACCAGAATCTGGAATCTTGAGAACATTGTTTCAATGGATTCACTTTCTTCCATTTTGAATGCCTCATACTTCTGAATGAGCGCCAGAGCTTTAGTTTCTTTGACCTGTACGTTGCCCTCATGCGTCATTCTGAGTGAGTCAAATATGTTCTTTGCTGTGTCTCTGTTGGAGATCTTTTCATATTCAGCATACGAGATGGCGCTGAGAAGGATGGTTCTGGCCTTGTGGTGATTCTTGAAGTCACGCTTTTATTGGTCAGACATTGTTTTCCTATCAATCTTCTGACTGCTTGCATTCACAGGGTGCGTGTATCCATCTGTCACCATGTCCCACAGATCAACATCATGTGCGAGAAAGAAGCTTTCAATTCTGTCTTTCCAGTAATCAAAATTTTCTCCATCAAAGACTGGAGGTTTGCCGCTGAATCTGTCTCTGTCCTCATGGTTGTCATTGCTGGTGTGAGAATAAGTTCCTACCATTGTGTTTTTCTGACGCTGGATCTTGTACTGACACGGTTAAGTGTTTTAGCTCAGAACCAGGCGCTCTGATGCCAATTGAAGAAGTGAAAAACACAAGAAGGGGGGTTGAATTGTAAAACTGAAAATCAATGCAATGAACACGATATTTTTATCCTGGTTCGTTTGATCTCAAACTACTCCAGTCCACCCGTCAAGGTGATTTCGCCTCTCTCCAACGAGGTCTTAATCCACTATATTCAATTGAATATTACAATCTGCTTTAACAACTGCTAAAGCCTTCTTGATGCAAACCATAAACCGGTTTGTCAAGGAATCACTTTCTTACACTGAATAGAAATCTAGGTGTGTGAATGTTTTCTACAAAACTGTTTATCACAACTGTGATACTACACAACTTAAGCTTATTGAAACTAGATTGCTAAAGATAATTGAGTAAGGAAATATGGAGCTTTTAGCAAACTGAGAGGAGGAAGATGATGATTAGCTTTTAGGCGTGTGAAGTGATGTAGAGCATTAGCCAATTCAATCTTCATTGTCTTGTTTATATAGCATTGAAATTGATGAACGTTGGAGCAATAATCTTGATTCAATGCCAATAACAAACTTTCCTTATTAAGCAGATCTTGTCTGGAATGATGTCGTTGGTAATAATTCGCCTTGAATGCACAGTACCGTTGCTACTTAAAGCGTGTTCTGGCTTTGGCTCATTCTGACTGTGCTTAAGTGATGATGAACTGTTGTTGTCTTTATCAGAGTGTTGAGCGCAGTTCTGTTCATCAAGCTTCAGCATTCGCGTGAGTTGTTCTTCTGATTCTGGTATTCTGATATAGCATCTTCTGATGCTGATGTTGATATCCAATATTCTGATGCTGATTACGATGCACTCTTGCTGATACCTATCAGAGTTTCTGTAAAACATAAAGGTAATTTTTAGGTAGCAAATAGTTCTTACATGAATCACATAATTAATATATCATTTCATTTTGTTATCATCAAAACTTAAACTTAGGGTAGTAGATTCAAACTTTGTTCTAACACACCTTCCCTTTCTATAATCTACCTCCCGAACCCGAGAAACATCTCGAAAAGGAATTTTGCTGTGCTTTTGTCCTTTCCTTGTTGGAGAACATAAAAGACGGTGGTGACTCTTGCTTACCGCGACATTTCGCGAACCAGCATTCCAAAACAGTCAGTTCTATTTCCACCGATCACAGAACTGGCGACTCTGCTGGGGAATACTAATAAGTGAGGTGTACCTTAGGAATTAGATCACTCTTATGTTTTCAACTGCTTGCTTTTTTTGCTTTAAATATTGTGGGCCTGTTTTGGGAGTTTCATAGATCCTAAACCCGGATCTGGGGGATACCTTTTAGGTAGCAACAAAACTGTGAGGGAACTGTGCGGGGTATACCGACACAGTTGAAGCAGTTTGCTACGTTGATGTGGCACTTTGGTGAGTACCGGTAACCCTTGAGTCAAGTCAAGGAGAGCACGGGGCCGCCGCGTGGTGTCGTGAAGCATCAACTAACCTTAGGAACCTTACTTGACCATCCTGGCCTCTTTAGGGGTAGTGAGATGACCGACTTTGGTGCAGTCCGAAGTTGGTAGATACTCGATACTACACTCATTGAGGGTTGTTTTCTTGGAATATTTTGATCGCCAGTTCAGTGGCTAAATCAAAACAATGAACATAGAAAATAACCAATGATATTGAGCTCCTTAGAACCCGGTTACTTTTAATAGGACAGGTTTTGAGCCCACCAACTTCAAGAGGGTAGTACCCAAACTTCATGCTGGCCTGAACTCTAAGGGCTGTCTGGTGTGACTTGTGTGCCTTCAAACTTGACTACTTGCATGCTTGTTATCTGACACTTGAGTTTCTTGCAGGTTTTGGTTTACAGTCCTTAATCTGGACTCATAACAGGGTTCACTTACATCACTCCACGCTTTATCATAACATCAAACCATCATACCATTGCATACATCCTGCATAAGGACTAACCCGTTTCAAGGATCTCAAGGGTCTGTGATGCAGGTCATGATGAACCAACAGGTCTAGCAAGGGGCAAAGGGGATTTATTTTCCCCTAGCCAAGGTTGATGACCTGAGTCAGGGGCTATGACCCACTCGATATGGTGAGCCTTGACTCTTGAAGAAGGACTCTCAACAATATGCAGTTCCTTCAATCAAGCCACCGGATTCAAATTCTAACGAACTTCTCTGTTTACCCCGCGAGACCCTTGAAAACATCGCATGCATACATACATATCATTGCATTATAGGTACTCTTTCCTACAGGTTGCTTAATCTTCTTCGCTGTTTATTTCAGCCATCATCATGGATCCTGAATCATCCAATGAACAAGCTATCAAGGCCCTCTAGGCCCAGAACGCCCAGTTTCAAGAGCTGGTCATGAGCTTAGCCCAAGGACAACAGGAATTGAAGACTCTGCCGTTGAAGAAGAAGAAGAAGAGGACTGTTTTGTTCAACCCTAGACGCAGATCTGGGAATGGATCACAAAATGAGGCTGAGCTGACCACCCCATCTGCTGGGAAAAACATCCCACAAGGGAGAGAGGTTCCTAGTCCCGTGGTCTCCGACAATGAGACAGATTACAATGACGAACATTACCCTCCCGCTGAAGACAGGTACAAGCAACTAGAGGACCGTCTAAATGCCATGAAGATTCAACAGGTGCCCAGGTTGGACTTTGGAGACCTAGGCTTATCTTCTGGGGTGGTGATCCCACACAAGTTCAAGGCACCTGCCTTTGCAAAGTACGACGAGGCTTCCTGTCCTAAGTTGCACCTCCGTTCATACGCAAGGAAGATCCAGCCCTACACGGCAGACAAGAATCTATGGATCCATTTCTTCCAGGAAAGTCTTTCAGGGACTCAGCTCGAATGGTTCTATCAGCTGGATGGAACCAGTATTCGTAACTGGGAGGACTTGGCAACTGCTTTTTATAAGCAGTATCAGTATAATGCCGACCTCGCTCCTACACGTACCCAACTCCAGGGTATGTCACTGGGGACGGGTGAAGGTTTTAAGGAGTACGCGCAAAAGTGGAGAGACCTGGCTGGCAGGGTGCAGCCACCGTTGACTGACCGTGAGCTTGTTGACATGTTCTTGGGAACCTTGTCCGGTCTATTCTTCAACCATCTGATTGGGAATTCTTCTGCTGGGTTCATAGATCTAATCCTAACTGGAGAGAGGATAGAAGCTGGTATCAAGTCTAGGAAGATACCGAAGGGTGACTCCTCGAACGCTGAGAAGAAACCATTCAAGAAAGAGTCCAATGTTGCGTACAGTCAGAAGGATCGTCGTGACCAACACATCGGGGCAGTCATGATCTCTGGTTCTGCGTCACGCCGACAACCGCCAAAGGGAAATCAGCGAAGGCCAGACGAGCCTAAAAGACAATTCACCAACATCAACATGCCGTTGTCATAAGCATTGCAGCACATGTTGAAAATGAATCCGATTGCGGTGATCAACCCTCCTGCAAATCCTAAGACTTCTTCTCCAAGCTACAACCCAGATGTGAGGTGTGCTTATCATTCCGATAGCCCGGGGCACGATACTGAGGATTGTTGGGCGCTGAAATACAAGATCCAGAACATGATTGACGCCAAAGAGTTCGAATTCGAGTCTGCCGAGACTCCCAACGTGATCACTGCTCCCTTGCCAAAACATGGCTAGGATTGAGAGACTCTTGTTCATTTAAATTCTGATATTGTATTTTTCTATGCTTATTCAAACAATTATCATGTCAAACTCTATTATTTCATTAATGCATTACACGTGTCTGTTTTGAAGTAATTGTGTTCACTATATTCAAATTTGCCTTCATGTTTTGTGATGTTCCAACGCTCGATTAATAATTCTAAGCCTCTTGAGGGAGAATGACAAAAATGATACCATAATTTACAGTATGCTTTTGAACAGACCCCGCTAATGAGGTACATGCATTGTTTCAATTCCTAAACACTGGAGTCATAAGGAAGATAATCCCTCGTTAACCCCTTTGAGCCAAAGAAGTAGGAGTTTTTCTTTTCAAAATCAAAACCCTTAATCATAACCTGGGGCAGGGTAGTTCTCTCAGTTTGATCCAGGTGCACAACGAGTTTCACCAAAGAGTTCCTTACAAAACAAAAGACAGTGATGGTCCTAAATAATCATAAAGACAGGCAGTCATTACAAAAAAAAAACTAAAGCCCATTAAGTCAAAACCTATGAAGGAGACTTACAAAACTGGGGCATCCCGCTGACTGTAATCACAAAAGAAACAGTTCAGGCAAAAGACAGGGATAATAAAATCGAAAAGAAAGAGGTCCCACAAACCCTCAACAAAAGAGAAATGACTGCCTATTCAAAATAAATTGTCAATATCCGTACCATCACTGGTATATCAGAGCAAAGACTCAAACGAGGTCTAATGCACGATTAGATGAGTTTAGGTTTGAAGAACATCACGAAGAGCGAATGGGTACAATTACATTTTGAGCCTTATCCTTTGTTTCTTAAACCGTGAACCAGGCCACGTTACAACCCTTAAAAGTCCTAGCTGAAGCATGGGTTAGTTCGAAAGCATACTGTTACGAAAGGTATCCTGACTCCTTAAGGCTTGCGGTAAAATAACGAGTTGACATCACCGTTTACAAAAAATTCACTTGTTTTTATGAAAAGATGCATTTTCAAAAACTTCAAAAAAAAAAAACAGACATAAGCTTTGCATTTTTAGAAAAACATTGTTTGCATATGACTATTTGTTCGAACATGCAGAGAAATTCGCACGACGAATGTCTAGTGAATAAGAATCTTCTCAACCAAAAGGTCACCTCAAGCGAAAGAAATACTTCCAGTCAAGGGGCACGGCAGGATCATGGTCTATCATCTGGGGAAATCCAGTCAAGATTCAAGGAATCTCTCAAATGCCAAATAACCAGGGGCAGATCTCCATCTGAATCAACTGGGGCAGTGGACATGAATTCCAGCGACAAATCTGGTACGATCAAACATCTTCTGGTGGTATGGTAACACTGCACTACCAACAGGGGCACATCCCTACATCCTGAGAGTGTGGACATAGTCGAAAAGATACTACGCACAATCAAAGACCCGCTAGGTTGACACACCTAGGCAAAAATAAGGGCTTCCCGGTGAACCAAAAGGGTTCGGGCAAAAACAAGGGATGAAAATAAAAAATCTGTACACCCGGCAAGTCGAAAACCTGAAAAGGCGGCTTGGGCAAAAATGGGTATCCTGGTGGACTGAAAACCCGAAAGGTCGGTCCAGGCAAAAGTTAGGGATCAAAAGCGTACGACTATGTCCCGTCATCTCGTCGCTTGCCTACCAGAAGAAGATTTGTCGATCGGCAGTTATCAAGCACCTCCACAAGGTATCTTCTTCTCCCACATCAGAAACAAGGGCAATAATAAGTTGTCCAAGCGATCTAGTTGCTCTGTCAACCAAGGTACCAAGGTAGGTTCGGCTGAAGAACATAACCCAGATACCTTCACTCCCCGCAGAGTAAGACAAGACTCAGCAATACTCTCTCCCGAGCAGAGTTGGTCTCTCATCAACCCTGAAAAGGCACAGTATCTCTAGCAAGACAGCAACGCTCCCCCCAAGCAGAGTTAGCCTACTGTCAGCCTTAAAGAAGATGGGTATCCCCAGAAAGTCTCAATATTCCCCAGCGGAGTATACAGATGTTCCTAAGCAAGCATCCCCGACCGTCTTAATATAAGATTATTCCCCGGCGGA
This sequence comes from Vicia faba, assembly GCA_948472305.1. Classification (NCBI taxonomy): domain Eukaryota; kingdom Viridiplantae; phylum Streptophyta; class Magnoliopsida; order Fabales; family Fabaceae; genus Vicia; species Vicia faba. The sequence continues at coordinate 482,040,082 of OX451740.1, read as the reverse complement.
ATACCAGACACCCAAGTGGAGCTATTCCCCAGTACAGTTCAAAAGTCTCCCCAGGAAAGTTGAATCAATCTCCCCAGTAGATCCTGGGAGCTCATCCCCAGTAGATTCTGGAAGCTTATCCCTGCAGAGTACGAATGCATCTCCCCGGCTCTATTCAAAGGTTATTCCCCACCAGAGCTTATAACTGGGTTATCCTCAGCTAATTACCACAGAAAGATCGTCCTCGGCGAAGTTCTTCCTACCCCCAGCGGAGTTCATCAAATTCCCCAACATAACTTATCAATGGTATCCCCAGCGGAGTTATCATCAAAACCTCAGCGAAGTATCTCTTCCCACAGAGTAATCTCTTCGCCAAGTTTATTCCTCAACAGAGTCATCTTCTCCTACCGGTTTATTCTTGCAACCATCATCCCCCAGCGGAAACGAAGAACTCTACTCTTCAAACATCAGCCCAGGATTCAACAAACTCCCGACATTCGTCAAGGATTTATTTTCCCAGACGAGAATACATTCATAAACATCACATCTTCATACATTATAGCATGCATACGCATCATACAACACAAATCTCATTTATTTTGAGAACATCTTAAAATCATGCAGTTCATGCATCATGACATTGCATACGACTAATACTTTGCCTTTTCAGAAAAAGTCAATCAAAAGATGATTACCATCTACCTTTACAGTCCCAGATCAACACCGGTAACAAGCCAGGAAAATTCTATGAACGACTAATCGTGGGTTAATATCCGAAACCAAACAGGACCATTATCTACTTGATCATCCTCAGGCAACCCTACACCGGTTCCTTTTCTTTCAGAAGAAGTCTTACACGGGCTCATCAACAGGCAACCCTACACCGGTTCCTTCTCAACCTCAGATGTAGTTTTACACGAACTCATCATCAGGCAACCCTACACCAGTTCCTTCTCAATTTTCAGACGAAGTCTTACACAGACTTATCATCAAAGTAACCCTACACCGGTTCCTTTTCTTTCAGAAGAAGTCTTACACGGACTTATCTCAAGATGACTTTACCCCGGTTCATCCAGAAGTTTTACACGGACTTATCCCAAAGTAACCTTACTCCGGTTCCTCCAGAAGTCTTACACGGACTTATCTCAAGATGACCTTACCCCGGTTCATCTAGAAGTTTTACACGGACTTATCCCGAAGTAACCTTACCCCGGTTCCTCCAGAAGTTTTACACGAACTTATCCCGAAGAAACCCTACACAGGTTCTCTCTCTCCAGACGTAGTTTTACACGGGCTCGTCGTCAAAGAAACCCTACACAGGTTCTCTCTTCCCAAAGATGCAGTTTTACACGGACTCGTCATCGGAAACCCTACCCAGGTTTTACTTCTTCCAGGATGCAGTTTTACACGGGCTCATCATCAAAGTAACCCTACACAGGTTCCCTTCCCAAACTCCAGACGTAGTTTTACACGGACTCGTTATCAGTAAACCCTACACAGGTTTCCTTCTCAGCTCTAGATGCGGTTTTACACGGACTCGTCATCAAAGTAACCTTACACAGGTTCCTTCTCCAAGGATGCAGTTTTTACACGGACTCGTCATCAGTAAACCCTACACAGGTTTCCTTTCCTTCTTTCCAAGATGCAGTTTTACACAAGCTCATCATCAGGAAACCCTACAGGTTCCCTCTTTCAACTCACAACAATTACAATTCAACAGACAACCTCCAGATGGCATCTATAAGCCCATCCTTCTACCAACAATCTCCAGATGGCATCTATAAGCCCATACTCCCATCCATCATATCTCCAAATGGCATCTGTAAGCCCATTCCCGCCATCACAATGCTGATACTCCGCTATGTGAGTGCAAATTTCTGGGCACTCTAGTGTTCAATCATCTTCCACCTTCGGATCACGAAAGGCACGCAAGCCAATCTACATCCTCAGGTCTAAGAAGATTGAACAGGGGCAACTGTTGTACCCCAAAATTTGCCCTCCCATATTCTTCAAGGTTTGTCAAGAATCATCATCAAATGGCTCAAAACTTCTCAAGGGGTTGCATAGTCAAACATCCTCCTAAGCCAGTCAAAATTAGGGTTTTGGTTCCTTCAAGGAATTTGGAGTTTTCAATGGCTCAATCAAGCCTCATATGCCTATACACATTGCCAAGCATCTACATGTCAAGTCTCAAGGCTGACAGCATCAAGTTGCACAGTCAAAAGCCCTAATTGCTTCACAATCAACTGTAGGGGTAAAATGGTCATTTGGCAGTCAAAAGTCAAAATTTTTTGTCAACATCTTATTTTGAAGCCACAATCATCATTTGATCAAGTTTTGATCATGATTCCACAAGAATGGCTCAAAAATCATCAAGATGCAAAAGTTTCCATTTTTGGACAGCTGAAAAGTCAACTGTAACTTGACCAAGGCATAACTTTCTCATGGTTCATCAGAAAAATCCCATCCAATTCTCATTTTGAAGGGGATGACATTTCCTACAACTAATATTCACATTCCAAGTCCAAGAAATGCTCTCACAAAAAGTTATCAATTTCAACATTATAGGTCATTTTCAAAAGTCAACAAAAAGGCATTTTAAGTCAAAGACCATAACTTGAGATTGGTAAATCAAAATGATATGGGACCAAAGGCATTGGTTAGAGGACTTCAAGACCTTTCCAAAATTTCCAAGAACATGTTCATATGATCAAAATTGAGCAAGATATGCATTGGAGAAGTTGGGAAATTTTTGTGAAATGGCAAAAGTCAACTATCCTTGAAACTTCAATTTTTGACAAAAGGGCCCACTTTCTTCCACTTGATTCAGCCTTGTCATGCCACACACGTGTCCCATGATTAATTTCAAGATCAAACATTTATTTTTCTATTTTATTTAATTTTTATTGATTTAATTCATTTTAAATCCATAATAATTCAAATAAAATCTAAAAAATCAATGGAATAGTGTCATTTGAATTTGAATAGCTTCCATACATCATGTACCAGCTCACAAACTCATGCTAGGGTTATGTTGTACACCAAGTCTTGGTTTTTCTTAAAAAAGGGAAAGTTTGTTAATGATAAAAAAAAACCTAAGACTAATTCTCTCATGTGCATGGATTAAGGCCCAGAAGTTAACCTAATTCCCTTCCCTCATAAGTACTGAGTCTAACCCTAATGCTAAACAGGTGGAAAAGCTGCTACAGAGCCATAAACAAAATTCAAAAATTGAAGCAAAAAACTCAAAACTGAAATCAATCTTCCAGCACAATTAAAAGCCCTTTATTAATTCCAATAGATTGCTGGGACTTGGAGGAACATTTTGCAATCAGAAACAAGCTCTAAAGCTCAAGAACACGGCCAAACAGAAACACGGTTTGCTCATTCTTTTCCATAATCGAAATTCAAGTTTTATGCATCCTTAACATGATATAATCATTGCTTTGCATTGCTAACATCATTCCGAAGCTAATGGGATAGATTAATTTGATTATGGTGCCCTGAAACGCAAAACACCATTAATGAAATATAGGGTTTCAGAGTTCTCAATTTAGAGCTTTACAGCATAAGCAAAATCAGAGCTTCTCATGGCTATGGTTAAATTCGTCAGGATGAGACGAATTCATTGGACACCTCACGCCCTATTTATATAATGCACAAGCCTAATCACTATTTTTGGCATTTGTATTTTAAGGGGGTTTAAAACCCCCGCTATTTGATATGTTTTCCTGCAGGTTTCATGAAGAAGACGGTGAGCTGGCAATACCTCACTGGACCATTCAAATACGCGCGCCTCTTTTTGTTTCAGCATGTGACTTGTTTCTTTTCTTACATTATATTTATTGCATATTATATTAACAAAGACAACAAAGTGGCTTGGTGGTTGATGACGTGCGTGGTAACTACTGGGACCTGGGTTCGATTCCCAGGTCCACCCAAATCTCAATATTGTTTTTTCTAACAAATTCCTATGCAGCTTCACAATAATACTCCACCATGTGCCTTCAATGATCAGCGCGCCAGGTGTTCCCAATCATCAATCCAAAGGCCAGAAAGTGATGAGCACCATGTTCCTCAGTCAACCATACGCATCTGATCAAGAAAGTCAACAGGCTTAAATTGATATTGGGCCTAAATTTCCAGAATAAAATCTCCATTGGGCCATCACACCCCCCCTGGTTTTTACTACTTTTGTTTTTTCTTTTCCTTTTATTTTCTTTAATAATTATTAATATTATTTAATTAACTAACAAATTAATATTTTTAATAAATTCAGAGAATAAAAAAAATGTGAATATTTTTATTAATTATTACTATTTTTATTGATTAACTTATTTTTGTAGATAAATTCTAATTAATCAACTTAGTTTAATTTAGGTTTAATTTTAACCTTTTTCTCACTAAGTAAAATAAACTTAGAATTAGGTTTTACTAACTTTTAATTTTAATTCCTTTTGTTTTATTTTACATAAAAAACACAAAAATATTTTTCTTGTAAATAAATAATTAATTAGTTTTTTTTAGGTTTAATATTTCATTAAATTGTAAAAAAGGACCAAAACTCGTATTTTTTCTCAAAAAAGGGTCAAAACCCTAAGGACGTCCCGATTGAATTTCTTTCGCGCATTATTCTTATTTTGATTATTTTTGTAACTGTTTCCGGAATGTAATAGTTAATTAGGTTTTATCGCTTTATTTCTTTATTTTCTCGCACTTTTCCAAAACGGGTTTTTGTTTTTGGCGATGTATAGACCCGCGCCTTGTAATAGCGTAGATTCAAATTTCCGCAATTTATTTTCCGCACTCTTAACTGTTAATATGCATGAAAGAATGAATGCCAAATAAAATCAATCCTTAGCTCACAAATAACATGTACAAGACAAACATTAACATGAAACAACACACATGCACATGCCACTCCTAGGGTACGCCTCACTCGTTGCCTCGAACGTGGTCGTCAAGTATAGGGTGTCTTAGAGGTAGCCCTCCTGTCTAAAGATCCTGTTGCCTCGAAACGGTTGCCTCGGATAAAAAAGGATCTAGGACATTAGGGTTACTTCTAAGGTGTCCTACTATTGCTTTGGTGACCACACATGTCCCTAATCATCGAATTGACCCGAATACCTCCAACGACGGTGCTAACTACCTCTCAATGGTGGGATAGCACTATCTAAAGGACTCTTACACAGCCTAATTCCTTGAGAGTAGGTAGATCTCATGGGTACTTGCTCTCTCAAAACAAACAAAACAACTTTTCGCACTCACACTTTCAAAAAGTTTTCAAACAAACACTTCATACACTCTTGAGGACTGATACAAGAGTTACTTAGAAGTTTTTTCAAAAGAACTTTTTCAAAACACACCCACACTTGAAAAGCAAACAAATTTTGAAAACATAAGAGTAAGTACCTAAGAGCCCATGGATAACCATGGATAGAAAGGGTGCTAACACCTTCCCTTTCTATAATCTACCTCTCGAACCTGAGAAACATCTCGAAAAGGAATTTTGCTGTGCTTTTGTCCTTTCCTTGTTGGAGAACATAAAAGACGGTGGTGACTCTTGCTTACCGCGATATTTCGCGAACCAGCATTCCAAAACAGTCAGTTCTATTTCCACCGATCACAATGTCATTCGTTGTATTATGAACTGCGAGTTTGCGACTTTAATGCGCATCTTTTAAATTATCTAAGAGACTACCCTGCCCCAGGTTTAAATCAAAGGTTTCAATTTGTGTTTAAAACAAAAAGCTCCTACTTCTTTGTCTCGAAGGGGTTGACTAGGGATTATCTTCCTTATAACTCCAGTGTTTTCGATTTGAAAGAAATGCTTGTACATCGTCAGCAAGGTCTGTTCAAAAGCATATTGTATGAGATTATGGTATTGTTTCGTCATCCTCCCTCTAAAGGCTTGTAGCTTTTTATCAAGAGTTAAATATCATAAAGAAAGTAGAAAGTATAGTTTAAGAATAGTGAAAACAAATGGATGAATTCAAGACAAACATATGCAATGCATTAATGAAACAAAGTTTGACATCAACAGATAATTGTTTGAATAACAAAAGAAATTACAACTTGAAAATTCAAATGGAACAAAAGTCTCTTGGTTCGAATTTTGTCATTTCAGGTGGAGAACCCTTAGCGGAAGATTTTCATCTCTCCATCCGGCATGCATTCCAGCACTCCTTCGTCAATCAAGTCTTGGATCTTATTTTTCAAAGCCCAACAGTCATCGGTGTCATGTTCAGGACTATGGGAGTGGTATACACAAAACGCGTCGGGGTGATAGCTAGGAGTAGAGGTATTGGGCTTCCGAATAGGATCCCTTAAAGCAATCAGATTGACCTCCAACAAGCGTTTCAGTATTAGAGATGATGGTATGTCAGTCTCAGAGAAATGTCTTCCAGACGTATTTTGCTTACGCCGATTACCCTGTTGACGCTGACGAGGTTGTTACTGGGCTTGTGACCCTGAAGCAAGTTGGAGAGCCTTTCCCTTGTTTTCTTTTCTCAAAGGAGGTTGAATGATGACTTGATCTTCAACCCTAGATGTTTTCCCCACTTGGCTATCTCGAAGCAGTTTGTTGACGAGAACCCTGAGCTCTTCTTGTCTTTGAGCCAGGTCTTGAATGAGAGCCATCTGGCCCACCAGCTGTCCCATCATCTGGATCTTCATTGTTGCCAGCTCAATCTGAAGTTCTTCCAACTGATCATTCCTGACACTACTTGAATTCCCTAGGACCATGCCCCTTGTGAGGAGAGCTTTCACTTCTTCTTGCCCTTGGGACAGGTTTAAGAACATTTCTTGAAGATGAGTGTTTTGATCCTAGATATCTTTGACAGTCCTCTCTAGAGCCATCTCTACTGAAATAAACAGTAGGAGAATAAGTAAACCTAAAAAGGAAAACCTATTATGATACAATGCATGATATGTGGATGCATGTTTTCAAGAATCTCTCGGGGTAAACACAAGAAAAATGTTAGAGTTTGAACTTTGATCAACATCTTTGATCGGAGAACTTCGTATTGGTGGATGTTTTCCCACGAGAATCAAGCTCACCATGTCAAGTGGGTCATAGCCCCCGATTCAAGTTGTTGCACTTGATCTTTGACAGCGTTTGTTTATAGGAAAATGAAACCTCTTGCCCTTTGGTAGACGTCTGGTTCAACGTGACCCTGTATCAAAAGACCCTCGAGATCCTTGAAATGGTTATTGAAAATGCTATGGTATGATGTTATGATGTTATGTACATGTATGCAAAAGTAAGCAAGTGTATATACAGGTAATCATATTCACACAAAGCAGACAAGTCCTTAGTTTTAGGCTTGCATGGGGTTTGTAGGTAAGTACCCTCTTGAAGTTAGTTGGCTCAAACCTGTCCTAAAATAGAAATCGGGTTCTAAGGAGCTCAATATCACTGGATTATTTTATGTGTTCATTGTTTTGGTTTAGCCACTTAACTGGCGACCAAAATATTCCAAGAAAACAATCCTCAATGAGTGTAGTATTGAGTATCTACCAACTTCGGACTGCACCAAAGCTGGTCATCTCACTACTCCTAATAAAAGGCCAAGATGGTCAAGTAAGGTTCTAAGAGTTCGTTAGTGCTTCATGACATCCCTCAGAGGCCCAGGATTCTCTTTGATTAACTCAAAGGCTACCGGTACCCACAAATATGTCACACTAACGTAGCTACTACTTCAACCATGTCGGTATACCCCGCACAGTTCCCTCACAGTTTATTGCTACTTACCTAAAAGGTGCCCCCAAATCCGGGTGTAGGATTAAAACAAACCCAAACAAGGAACCCAAAAAGTAAAGCAGTCAAAGCAAAACAAGGTAAGCATGTAAAGGTGATCTAAAACCATAAGGTAACCCCACTTTCAAGATAATTCCCCAGCAGAGTCGCTAGTTCTGTGATACGGTGGGAGAACTGACTTAGGATTTTGCGTTTGTTTTCGCACTTGTTCGGCTTAGCAAGAGTCGGCACCGACTTTTTATTTTCTCCTAAGGAAAGGTCAAAAAGCACAGGAAAGACCTTTGAGATGTTTTCGTGGGTTCGGGGGGTAGATTATGAAAAGGGAAGGTGCTAGCACCCTTTTCATCCATGGTTATCCATGGGCTCTTAGTTACTTATTTTAGATTACTTGGCTTTGCTTTTCAATTGTTTGAAATGGTGCTTTGTGTGTGTGGTTTTAAAAAATGTTTTGAAAAAGATGCCTTGTCTAGGCAACCTTTGTAATGATTCTTGTTTGAATATATACAAAGGTGTGTGTCTTTTTGAAAAGATAATTCAATATTTTGAAAGTTGTTTTGAAATTGTTTTAAAGTTGTGTTGTGAAGTGTGTTTGAAAAATGGCAAGGATGTTTTGCAAGATTTTTGATCAAGTAACTAAGAGTTGTCTACCCTATTTTACTCAAAGATCTTTCTCATGTTTTTAACCCTTTTAAAAGTGTTATTTCACCATTGTGTTTGATGAACAACCTTGCGTTAGGATGTTAAATGGGACAGACCCGGGTCATCGTATACAATCATTGAAGGCAACTTGTGAGACGCTCTAGCAATTTTGTAAGGGACGAGATCGTTTTATCGAACGCAACGTCGAGGGTCATCGAGGGACTACGATCTTTGTTTATCGAAGGGACATTTGCTAGAGTGTCTCATACTCGAGGGACATGATTGCATTTTCCGAGGCGACAAACGAGGTTACCCTAGAGGTGTAAGTGTGAGTGGTGTATTGATTTTCATGCATTTATCTTGTATTAGGTTATCTAGCGGTTGATTTTGAATCTTCGCATACAAACCCTAATTACTATACAGTATATGGAAAGAAATAAATTGCGGGAATTTAAAGTCTAAGTTATTACAAATAAGTATCTGGGGATGAGGGTACAAATGTTTACAAATGGGGATGAGTCTTATCAGAATAGTAATGTCCAAGTATATATTTACAACCAAATCGAATCGTTGCATTCTCAACGTAAAATTGTAACAAGATATAAGATAATGAAAATTAAAGAGTTTATGAGATGTGTATGAATAAATAAAATATTAACCTAATTAAAGACTTAAGTATTATTATTTTTTGTGTTTTTGGTTAATGTTATTTAGAAACTTATATAAAAAGATTAATTAAACAAAAAGTTTTAAAACAAAGACAAATTATTAAAAATCTATTATTTATATACCTTTAAATGCAATAAATATTAAAAAGAGTTATTAAGAATATTTTATACAAAGATTTAATATGTTATTTTTATTTAACAAAGAGAATTAGGTTATGAAAATGTGGTGATAAAATAAAAAAGTATTGGTTTTCAAAAATATAAAAAAAGAAGTTAAATGGGCTTTGAGGAACGTATTTGGCCCAAATAAAAGAAACATAGTTAGACTAAAGGGGGGTGCAGGTGCTGAAAGTAATTGGGCCTTAGTTTGGTTCAAGGGGCAAAAGCCCAATGGCAATGTTTAACAAATTTTTTTCGGGTTTGGTTTGCGTTTTCAGAATTAGGTTTACAGTTCATGAACGACGCTGCTCCTTCTCTCATCTTCGTCCTCTTCATCGTTCTCAAACACCCAGAGCAACTGATGTCCTCTCCCCTCGCCTTAGGTTACCAGAGTACTACCTCCACCCTTTCCTCCCCGTGATTGCACATGGCGGCGATTTAAAAAGGTATTATTCATTCTAAACGCGTTTTAGGATTTAGGTTCGTGCCTGTTTAATTTTTGCATGTTTTGATCTTTGATGCTTGTGTTTGTGTGAGGTACAAAAAGAAAGAGGGAAATTGATACCTTGATGGCTTCGTCTTTGGGGAATGGACAGAGGGTGGAATGGCGGTGAACTCTGGTGGCCGGAGGAGGGAGGAGCGTGATGACAAGAGCGTTGTTTGGTACTTTGTATTTTTAGCTTTTCCTGAATTTTTTTGTGATGAGATATTTCTGAAAACACTTGAATGCTGAGTTCTCTCTTCTTCTTATCTGAACGTTGGCTTTTGATGATGAAGGTTATTTTACTGATTGTTAATGATGAACATTATTTCTGATACTTGCTTGTTGTTGACTTCCTTTTTGGCTTTTTCCTCTTCTTCTTCCCTGAGTATTTGGCTTTCGATGATGGATTCGTTCTGAGGATGCTTGTTGTTATTGATTTGGCTTATGCTTTTTTGTGATGATGAACTTGAACTGAAAAGGGCTATTTTTTGTTCTTGATTTGGATGTGTTGTACCCCAAAATTTTCCCTCCCATATTCTTCAAAGTTTGTCAAGGATCATCTCCAAATGGTTCAAGACTTCTCAAAGATTGCACAGTCCAACTGCCTCCTAAGCCAATCAAAACTAGGGTTTTGGTTCTTTCAAAGAATTTGAGGTTTTCAATGGCTCAGTCAAGTCCCATAGGCCTATATACATTGTCAAGCATCTACATACCAAGTTGCAAGACTCACAGCATCAAATTGCACAGTCAAAAGTCCCATTTGCTTCACAATCAACTGTAGGGGTAAAATGGTCATTTTGCAGTCAAAAGTCAGAATTTTTGGTCAACATCTTATTTTGAGCACACAATCATCATTTGATCAAGTCTTGATCATGATTCCTCAAGAATGGCTCAAAAATCATCAAGATGTCAAAAGTTATTATTTTTGGACAGCAGAAAAGTCAACTGTAAATTGACCAGGGCATAACTTTTTTATGGTTCATCAGAAAAATCCCATCAAATGCTCATTTTGAAGGAGATGACATTTCCTACAACTCATCTTCACATTCCAAGTCCAAGAAATGCTCTCACAAAAAGTTATCAATTTCTACATTATAGGTCCTTTTCAAAAGTCAACAAAAATGCACTTTAAGTCAAAGACCATAACTTGAGATTGGTAAATCCAAATGACATGGGACCAAAGGAATTGGTTAGAGGACTTCAAGACCTTTCCAAAATGTCCAAGAACATGGTCATATGATCAAAATTGAGCAAGATATGCATTGAAGAAGTTGGGAAAATTTTATGAATTTGCAAAAGTCAACTTTGTCCAAAACACATCATTTTTGCTAATGGACCTCAAATTCCTTCTTGAAACTCTGTCCAAGGCCTATTCACGACCCATTGAGATTAAATTGATTTATTTTATTATTTTTTATTAATTAATTGAATTTTTAATCAATATTAATTCATTTAATTTATTTAATTGTAGGAAAATATCAAGATATGATTTCTCAATCTTTTGTGAAGCAAAAGTGGTCAACATATGCTGGAGATTTTGTGTATCAATCAAGGAGATCAAAATCTCCAAAATTAGCAAGTTTTGTCAATCAAAAAGATGCAAAAATATTTGATTGAAAATCAAATATACAAATCATAATTCCATGGATCTTTGACCAAGATTTAAACCTAAATCAGTTCTATTATATATACTGAAGCTAACCCTAATGCATTACACGTGAAAACTCTGCAAGAAAGCCATATGCAACATTGAAAAATATCAAAGAAACTTGAAAACTGAATTCTACTTTCCACGCCAATTCAAAGCCTTTTATTGTTTCCAATACATTGCTGGAGGTGTAAGGAACGTATTGCAATCAAAACTAAGCCTTGAAGATATCAGAATCACCAAGAACAGTTTAAGGGTTTGCATTTTTTTTCTGGAATCGAGTTGCTTATTTCATGCATCATTAACACAATTTATTGTTTGTTTTGCATTGTTTGAGTCCATAGGAAGCTAATGATGCAGGTTAATTAGATTATGACGCACGAAATCAAGAATCACCATTGAAGAAATCTAGGGTTCCTAAGCTTGAAATTTGGGGATTCAGTAACCAGGAAAAATTAATCTTTGTAAGACCTATGGTTGAACTCAGGAGATGCAGACGAACACAAAGCTACCATCGCGCCCTATTTATATAGCCTGTAGGCCTATTCGTTATTTTTCGCCGTCCTGTTTAGTGGGGGTTAAAAACCCCCGCTATCTGTTTATTATTTTTACAGGTGAACGAAGAAGATGATTGCATGTTGATACGTGGTTGGCTGGTTTGAATATAACGCGCGCTTTTTTACGTTCCCAGCACATGTGATTATTTTTATATATTATCCTCACTTATTACCATACTAACAAATGCGCTCAGATGGTGTAGTGGCTGGTGAGGTGGCTGTGAATCATTGGGACCTGGGTTCGATTCCCAGGTCCCCCAAACCTTTGTTTCTATTTTTTCATAACATATTCTCATGCATCGCTTTCCAGTGACGTCCACCATGCACGTTCCAATCCTAGGTGCCATGTGTCCTGAAGCATAGATCTGATGGCTATGAGATGCTGGACGCCATGCTCGAAGTCAAAGCACGCTCCAGACAATTCCAGAAGTCAAACGTGGCTTTGTGCTTAATGGGCTTCAGATTGCTTTTCTCACCTCCATTTGGGTCCAACACCCCCCTGGTTTCTATTTCTTTTTTATTTTCTTTCTTTTTATTTTCTTTTAATAATTATTATTACTATTATCTAATTAATTCATAAATTATTTTTTTCATAATAAAATCAGAAACCTAAATATTATTTATATTATTATTTATTATTTTCTTTTAATAATTATTATTTTGTAAATAAATTCTAATTAATTAGTTTAGTTGTTTAATTAAGGCAATTTTAATCTTTTTCTTAATAAATAAGATTAGTCTAGAATTAGGGTTTTGAAAATTTTAATTCCTTTTATTTTATTTTCATTAAAACATAAAAACACAAAAACATTTTTTCTTTTAATTAATTAATTAATTAGTTGTTAGGTTTAATTTTAATTAAATGCAAAAAAGGACAAATTCAATTCTTTTCTCAAAAAGGGTCAAAACCCTAAGGACGTCCCGATTCAATTCCTATTCGCGCGCATATTTATTTATTTGATCATATTTATGTATCTGCTCCGAGAATGTAATACTTAATTAGGCTTTTATCGCTTTCTTTACTTTCTCGCATTTATTTTCCAAAGGGTTATGTTTTTGGCGATGTAAAACCCGACGCCTTGTAATAGCGTAGATTTATCTTTCCGCAATTTATTTTCTGCACAATTATTAAACTGTTAATGATGCATGAAAGACTTGTATGAAAAATAAAATCAACCCGTAGCTCACAAATAACATGTACAAGATAATCTTAACTGAATTTAACACACATGCACATGCCACTCCTAGGGTACGCCACACTTGGTTGCCTCGAGGTGGTCGTCAAGTATAGGGTGTTTTAGAGGTCGCCCTCCTGTCTAAAGATCCAGTTGCCTCGAAACGGTTGCCTCGGATAAAAAGGACCTAGGACATTAGGGTTACCGCTAAGGCGTCCCACTATTGCTTTGGTGACCACACATGTCCCTATAATCGAATTGACCCGAATAACTCCAACGACGTTGCTACCTACTTCTCAATAGTGGGATAGTATTGTCTAAAGGAATCTTACACAGCCTAATTCCTTAGAGTAGGTAGATTTCTCCTGGGTACTTGCTCTTTTAAAACAAATAAAAACAACTTTTCACACCTACACTTTCAAAAAGTTTTCAAACAAATATTTCATACACTCTTGAGGACAGATACAAGAGTTACCTAGAAATTTTTCAAACGAAACTTTTTCAAAACCCACAAACACAAGAAAAGCAAACAATTTTTGAAAACATAGTGAACAAGTACCTAAGAGCCCGTGGATAACCACGAATAGAAAGGGTGCTAACACCTTCCCTTTCTATAATCTACCTCCCGAACCGAGAAACATCTCGAAAAGGAATTTTGCTGTGCTTTTGTCCTTTCCATGTTGGAGAACATAAAAGACGGTGGCGACTCTTGCTTACCGCGACATTTCGCGAACCAGCTTCAAAAACAGTCAGTTCTATTTCCACCGATCACAGAACTGGCGACTCTGCTGGGGATGATTAATAAGTGAGGTGTACCTTAGGATTAAACCACTCTTATGTTTTCAATTGTATGTCTTGATTGCTTTTATATTTGTGGGCTTGCATCGGAGTTTCATAGATCCTAACCCGGATCTGGGGAATACCCTTTAGGTATCATAAGCTGTGAGGGACCTGTCCGGCATAGACCGACACGGGTGAAGCAGTGGCTACGTTGGTGTGACACCTTGGTCTGTACCGATATCCCTTGTGTTGCAACGAGGAGAATATGTGTCTTCTGAGGAGTCATTAAGCACCATCCGACCTTAGAACCCTAAATTGACCCAACTTGGCCATAGAACAGTAGCAGTATGCTACACTCATTGAGGCTAAACTCTCGCGATGGATCTGGCCGCAAGAAAAGATTGCGATGCTGGAGTTATGACCGATTGAGGGTAGTCAATGATATTGAGATCCTCTAGAACCCGGTTACTATTTTCTAGGACAGGTCTTAACCAACAAAACCGAAAGAGGGTAGTACCTAAACTTCATGCTGGCCTAAACTCTAAGGGCTGTCTTGTGTGACTTGTGTGCCTTCAAACTTGAAATACTTGCCCATACTTGTTATCTGACAACATTGAGTAACTTGCAGGTTTTGTTTATAGTCCTTAAACTGGACTTATTACAGGGCTTACTTACACCTCACACCTTTGCATCCACGTACATAACATCATACGCATCTTAACATCATACCATAGCATTTCCTAATCCATTTCAAGGATCTCAAGGGCTTGTGATGCAGGTCATGATGAACCAAACGTCTAGCAAGGAGCAAAGGGGATTTATTTTCCTCTAGCCAAGGTTGTGTGGAGATCAAACACGATAACTTGAGTCAGGAGCTATGACCCACTCGATATGGTGAGCCTTGACTCTTGAAGAAGGACTCTCAGCAACATGAAGTTCCTTCAATCAAGATACAAATTTCAAATTCTAACAATTTTCCTGTTTACCCCCGCGAGATCCTTGAAAGCATCGCATGCATACATACGCATCATTGCATAACAGGTACCCTCTTTACAGGTCACTTATCTCCTTCGCTGTTTATTTCAGAAATGGCTTTCCAACCAGATAACCAAGATCTTCATACTCAAGAGACTCAGTTCAAGGAGATCTTCCTAAGCCTATCCAAGGGGCAGGAAGAATTGAGAACACTCCTCATGGGGAATTTGATCAAGAAGAGTCCAGAAGACAGTAAGGATGAACGGCTGAAACATCTACAAGCTGAGGTAGAGACTATGAGAACCCATATGCTGGGGAAAATGGCCATTGTCCAAGGCTTAGCTCATGATCAAGAGGAGTTGAGAACTGTGATCAACCAGCTTCAGCAAGACAGTATGAAGCAAGTAGTCAGGGTTGGGGACCAAACCGGTAATCAGCCTCCAAGAAGTCAAAGGTTTGGTTCAACGAATAGACCTCTCCAAGCTGCTGCTACCTCACAGGTCCAACAACGACCTCGCCAAGAACAACGGGTTGATCAGAACAAGCCAGACAAGCCTAGGAGGCAATTCACCAAGCTTAACGTATCACCGTCTCAAGCTTTACAACGCCTGTTGAGATTGAATCTGGTAATGCTAAGGGACCCTCCTAAGAATCCCAGCACTTCCTCTTCCAGGTATAACCCGAGTGTGAGATGTGCCTACCATTCTGACAGTCCCGGACACGACACCGACGACTGTTGGACTCTGAAGAACAAGATCCAGGACCTGATTGATGAAAGAGCAGTGGAGTTCACCCAAGGTGGTCCGGCTGAGTTTTTCTACCATCCCTCCAAGGTTCACCATTTGAAGTGACAAGTCCTGAGACTAGAAGATTCTTTGTTCATTGGAATTTTCAAGTTGTATTTTTCTTTGCTTATAAAAACAATTATTGTCATAGCAAACTTTATTACTTTCATTAATGCACCGCATATGTCTGTTTTGGATTAATCCATTCGTATTCACTATATTCAAATTGTTTTCATTTTTTTTTGTGATGATCAACTCTCAATTAAAAAACTCTAAGCCTCTTGAGGAAGGATGACGAAAACGATACCACGATCTTTACAGTATGCTTTTGAATAGACCCCGCTGATGAGGTACAGGCATTGTTTCAATTCCTAAACACTGGAGTTATAAGGAAGATAATCCATCGTCAACCCCTCTGAGCCAAAGAAGTTGGAGTTTTTCTTTTCGAAAATTAAAACCCTTAATCATAACCTGGGGTAGGGTAGTTCTCTCAGTTTAATCCAGGTGCACAATGAACAACATCAAATGAGTCCTTCCAAAATAAAAGACGATGATGGTTCTGAATAATCATAAAGACATGCAATCATTATCTCTCAAAATAAAAGCCCAATAAGTCAAAATCTATGAAGGAGACTTGCAAAAACTGGGGCATCCCGCTGACTGTCATCACAAAAGAAACAGTTCAGGCAAAAAACAGGATAACGAAATCAAAAGAAAGAGGTCCTACAAACCCTCGACAAAAAGAAATGACTGCCTAGTAAAAATAAATTGTCAACATCCGAACCATCACTGGTATATCAAAGCAAGGACTCAAACAAGATCTAATGCACGATTAACTGAGTTTAGGATCGAAGAACATCACGAAGAGCGGGTGGGTATAAATAAAATTTGAGCCTTTATCCTTTGTTTCTTAAAACCGTGAACCAGGCCACGTTATAACCCTTAAAAGTCCTAGCTGAAGCATGGGTTAGTTCGAAAGCATACTGTTACCAAAGGTATCCTGACTTCTTAAGGCTTGCTGTAAAATGCTGAGTTGACATCACATTTTACAAAAATTCACTTGTTTTACTAAAAAAACTGCATTTTCAAAAATTTCAAGACAGACATAAGTTTTGCATTCTTAAAATAATGTTGTTTGCATATGACTATTTGTTCGAACAACAGAGAAATTCGCACGAAGAATATCTAATGAACAAAAGCACTTCCAACCAAGGGGCAGACATGATCATGGTCCATCATCTGGGGCAGTCCAGTCAAGATTCAAGGAATCTCTCAAAATGCCAAATAGCCGGGGGCAAATCTCTGCTTGAGACACTTGGGGCATTGGACATGAATTCTGACAACGAATCTTGCATGATCAAACATCTTCTGGTAGTATGGCAACACAACACTACTGACAGTGACAACTCCCTGCATCCTGAGAGCATGGACATAGTCGGGAAAAAATACTGCGCATAATCAAAGACCCGCTAGGTTGACTGGCCTAGGCAAAAATAAGGGCTTCCCAGCGAACCAAAAGGGTTCGGGCAAAAATAAGGGATAAAAAATGAAAAAATCTGTACACCCGGCAAGTCGAAAACCTGAAAAGGCGGCTTGGGCAAAAAAGGGTATCCCGATGGACTGAAAACCCGAAAGGGAGGTCCAGGCAAAAGTTAGGGATCAAAAGCGTACGACTATGTCCCGTCATCTCATCACTTGTCTACCAGAAGAAGATTGGTCAATCAGCAGTTATCAAGGCCTCCACAGGTACCTTCGCCCATAGAAACTGGGGCAATAAGAATTGTCCAAACTGTACAAGATGCTCTGTCCACCAAGGTACCAAGGGAAGTTCGGCTGAAGAATGTAACCAGGATACCTTCACTCACCACAGAGTAAGACAAGATTCAGCTCTCTCCTCAAGCAGAGTTGGTCTCCCATCAGCCCTAAAAAGGCACAGTATTCCCCGGCAAGTCAGCGATACTCCCCCCAAGCAGAGTTAGTCTACTGTCAGCCTTAAGGAAGTTGGATATCCCCAGAAGATCTCAATATTCCCCAACGGAGTATACAGATGTTCCTAAGCAAGCATCCCCGACAGTCTTAATATTCCTCGACAGGAATATAAGATTGTTCCCCGACGGAATACAAGGCACCCCAGTGGAGCCATTTCCCCAGTACAGTCCAAAAGTTTCCCCAGGGGAGTTGAATCAACCTCCCCAGTAGATTCTGGAAGCTTATCCCCAGTAGATTCTGGAAGCTTATCCCCTGCAAAGTATGAACACATCTCCCCGGCTTTATTCAAAGGTTATTCCCCACCAGGGTCTAACTGGGTTATCCTCAGCTAATTACCACGGAAAGATCGTCCTCGGCGAATTTCTTCCTCCCCCCAGCGGAGTTCATCAAGTTCCCCAACAAAGCCTATCAATGGAATCCCCAGCGGAGTTATCATCAAACTCTCAGCGAAGCATCTCTTCCCCACAGAGTAATTCCCCGCAGAGTAATCTCTCCAACAAGTTTATTCCCCAACAGAGTCATCTTCTCCTACCGGTTTATTCTTGCAACCATCATCCCCAGCGGAAATGAAGAACTATACTCTTCAAACATCAGCCCAGGATTCAACGAACTTCCCGGCATTCGTCAAGGATTTATTTTCCTAGACGAAAATACATTCGTAGACATTTCACATTTCATACATCCTTCTTACATACATGATAAAGTGCATATGACACGATTTCATTTATTTTTGAGAACATCATAACATCATGCATTTCATACATCATGACATTGCATACAACTAATGTTTCGCCTTTTCAGGAAAAGGTCAATCCAAAGATGATTACTATCAACTGTCGCAGTTCCAGATTCGATACCTGTATCTAGCCAAGGCATATATGTGAGCGATTAATTGTAGATTCGACACCTGTATCTAGCCAGGGCATATCTGCATGAAGAGTTTAGAGATTCGATACCTGTATCCAGCTAGGGCATATATGTAGATGACCAGTTCCAGATTCGATACCTGTATCTAGCCAGGGCATATCTGTGAACGATTGATTGTGGATTCGACACCTGTATCTAGCCAGGGCATATCTGCATGAAGAGTTTAGAGATTCGATACCTGTATCCAGCCAGGGCATATCTGTAGACGACCGGTTCCAGATTCGATACCTGTATCTAGCCAGGGCATATCTGTGAGCGATTGATTATGGATTCAATACCTGTATCTAGACAGGGCATATCTGCATGAAGAATTTGAAGTTCCAGATTCGATACCTGTATCTAGCCAGGGCATATCTGTGAGCGATTGATTGTGGATTCGATACCTGTATCTAGCCAGGGTATATCTGCATGAAGAGTTTGAAGATCAACACCTGTAACAGGCCAGGAAATTATCTTTCTTTCTCAGGTACGCAAGTTCTCCCTAAGGAATCTCTTACGCGATCGACACACAATTTCAAATGGCATCTATAAGCCCATTCCCGACAAGGTTCTGTCACATCTCTAGATGGCATCTATAAGCCCATCCTCCTATCCATCATATCTCCAAATGGCATCTGTAAGCCCATTCCCGACATCACATTGCTGATACTCCACTATGCGAGTGCAAATTTCTGGGCACTTTAGTGTTCAATCATCTTCCACCTTCGGATCACGAAAGGCACGCAAGCCAATCTACATCCTCAGGTCTAAGAAGATTGAACAGGGGCAACTGTTGTACCCCAAAATTTGCCCTCCCATATTCTTCAAAGTTTGTCAAGGATCATCTCCAAATGGTTCAAGACTTCTCAAAGATTGCACAGTCCAACTACCTCCTAAGCCAGTCAAAACTAGGGTTTTGGTTCTTTCAAAGAATTTGAGGTTTTCAATGGCTCAGTCAAGTCCCATAGGCCTATATATATTGTCAAGCATCTACATACCAAGTTGCAAGACTCACAGCATCAAATTGCACAGTCAAAAGTCCCATTTGCTTCACAATCAACTACAGGGGTAAAATGGTCATTTTGCAGTCAAAAGTCAGAATTTATGGTCAACATCTTATTTTGAGCACACAATCATCATTTGATCAAGTCTTGATCATGATTCCTCAAGAATGGCTCAAAAATCATCAAGATGTCAAAAGTTACTATTTTTGGACAACAGAAAAGTCAACTGTAAATTGACCAGGGCATAACTGTTTCATGGTTCATCAGAAATATCCCATCCAATGCTCATTTTGAAGGGGATGACATTTCCTACAACTCATCTTCACATTCCAAGTCCAAGAAATGCTCTCACAAAAAGTTATCAATTTCTACATTATAGGTCCTTTTCAAAAGTCAACAAAAATGCACTTTAAGTCAAAGACCATAACTTGAGATTGGTAAATCCAAATGACATAGGACCAAATGAATTGGTTAGAGGACTTCAAGACCTTTCCAAAATGTCCAAGAACATGGTCATATGATCAAAATTGAGCAAGATATGCATTGAAGAAGTTGGGAAAATTTTATGAATTTGCAAAAGTCAACTTTGTCCAAAACACATCATTTTTGCTAATGGGCCTCAAATTCCTTCTTGAAACTCTGTCCAAGGCCTATGCACGACCCATTGAGATTAAATTGATTTATTTTATTATTTTTTATTAATTAATTGAATTTTTAATCAATATTAATTCATTTAATTTATTTAATTGTAGGAAAATATCAAGATATGATTTCTCAATCTTTTTGTGAAGCAAAAGTGGTCAACATATGCTGGAGATTTCGTGTATCAATCAAGGGGATCAAAATCTCCAAAATTAGCAAGTTTTGTCAATCAAAAAGATGCAAAAATATTTGATTGAAAATCAAATATACAAATCATAATTCCATGGATCTTTGACCAAGATTTTAACCTAAATCAGTTCTATTATATATACTGAAGCTAACCCTAATGCATTACACGTGAAAACTCTGCAAGAAAGCCATATGCAACATTGAAAAATATCAAAGAAACTTGAAAACTGAATTCTACTTTCCACGCCAATTCAAAGCCTTTTATTGTTTCCAATACATTGCTGGAGGTGTAAGGAACGTATTGCAATCAAAACTAAGCCTTGAAGATATCAGAATCACCAAGAATAGTTTAAGGGTTTGCATTTTTTTTCTGGAATCGAGTTGCTTATTTCATGCATCATTAACACGATTTATTGTTTGTTTTGTATTGTTTGAGTCCATAGGAAGCTAATGATGCAGGTTAATTAGATTATGATGCACGGAATCAAGAATCACCATTGAAGAAATCTAGGGTTCCTAAGCTTGAAATTTGGGGATTCAGTAACCAGGAAAAATTAATCTTTGTAAGACCTATGGTTGAACTCAGGAGATGCAGACGAACACAAAGCTACCATCGCACCCTATTTATATAGCCTGTAGGCCTATTCGTTATTTTTCGCCGTCCTGTTTAGTGGGGGTTAAAAACCCCCGCTATCTGTTTATTATTTTTACAGGTGAACGAAGAAGATGATTGCGTGTTGATACGTGGTTGGCTGGTTTGAATATAACGCGCGCTTTTTTACGTTCCCAGCACATGTGATTATTTTTATATATTATCCTCACTTATTACCATACTAACAAATGCGCTCAGATGGTGTAGTGGCTGGTGAGGTGGCTGTGAATCATTGGGACCTGGGTTCAATTCCCAGGTCCCCCAAACCTTTGTTTCTATTTTTTCATAACATATTCTCATGCATCGCTTTCCAGTGACGTCCACCATGCACGTTCCAATCCTAGGTGCCATGTGTCCTGAAGCATAGATCTGATGGCTATGAGATGCTGGACGCCATGCTCGAAGTCAAAGCACGCTCCAGACAATTCCAGAAGTCAAACGTGGCTTTGTGCTTAATGGGCTTCAGATTGCTTTTCTCACCTCCATTTGGGTCCAACACCCCCCTGGTTTCTATTTCTTTTTTATTTTCTTTCTTTTTATTTTCTTTTAATAATTATTATTACTATTATCTAATTAATTCATAAATTATTTTTTTCATAATAAAATCAGAAACCTAAATATTATTTATATTATTAATTATTATTTTGTAAATAAATTCCAATTAATTAGTTTAGTTGTTTAATTAAGGCAATTTTAATCTTTTTCTTAATAAATAAGATTAGTCTAGAATTAGGGTTTTGAAAATTTTAATTCCTTTTATTTTATTTTCATTAAAACATAAAAAACACAAAAACATTTTTTCTTTTAATTAATTAATTAATTAGTTGTTAGGTTTAATTTTAATTAAATGCAAAAAAGGACAAATTCAATTCTTTTCTCAAAAGGGGTCAAAACCCTAAGGACGTCCCGATTCAATTCCTATTCGCGCGCATATTTATTTATTTGATCATATTTATGTATCTGCTCCGAGAATGTAATAGTTAATTAGGCTTTTATCGCTTTCTTTACTTTCTCGCATTTATTTTCCAAAGGGTTATGTTTTTGGCGATGTAAAACCCGACGCCTTGTAATAGCGTAGATTTATCTTTCCGCAATTTATTTTCTGCATAATTATTAAACTGTTAATGATGCATGAAAGACTTGTATGAAAAATAAAATCAACCAGTTGCTCACAAATAACATGTACAAGATAATCTTAACTGAATTTAACACACATGCACATGCCACTCCTAGGGTACGCCTCACTTGGTTGCCTCGAGGTGGTCGTCAAGTATAGGGTGTTTTAGAGGTCGCCCTCCTGTCTAAAGATCCAGTTGCCTCGAAACGGTTGCCTTGGATAAAAAGGATCTAGGACATTAGGGTTACCGCTAAGGCGTCCCACTATTGCTTTGGTGACCACACATGTCCCTATAATCGAATTGACCCGAATAACTCCAACGACGGTGGTACCTACTTCTCAATAGTGGGATAGTACTGTCTAAAGGACTCTTACACAGCCTAATTCCTTAGAGTAGGTAGATTTCTCCTGGGTACTTGCTCTTTCAAAACAAACAAAAACAACTTTTCGCACCTACACTTTCAAAACATTTCCAAACAAATATTTCATACACTCTTGAGGACAGATACAAGAGTTACCTAGAAATTTTTCAAACAAAACTTTTTCAAAACCCACAAACACAAGAAAAGCAAACAATTTTTGAAAACATAGTGAGCAAGTACCTAAGAGCCCGTGGATAACCACAGATAGAAAGGGTGCTAACACCTTCCCTTTCTATAATCTAGCTCCCGAACCGAGAAACATCTCGAAAAGGAATTTTACTGTGCATTTGTCCTTTCCATGTTGGAGAACATAAAAGACGGTGGCGACTCTTGCTTACCGCGACATTTCGCGAACCAGCTTTAAAAACAGTCAGTTCTATTTCCACCGATCACAGGATGTTTGATGATGGTGAATTTATTTGTTCTTTGTTGAGCTTTTGTGAAGGCAGGCTGATGAGCATTTGGTGTTTGCTTGTCTTTATTGAGTTTGGATTGAACTGCAGTTTTTACAGGTTTGTTATGTACTTGGACATGTTTGAAGGCTTATTTGGTAAGGCAGGCTTGTGCAGTTTTAGGCAGTCTTGGATCTTTTGTTGAGCTTGATTGCTTTTGTTTTTGAGGCAGGTTTTGATAACTTGCAGTTTAATTTTGAGGCAGGCTTCAGGCTTCTTGTTGGTAAGGCAGGCAGGCTACTGAGTTCTTGTTTTTTGTAGGTTTTGCAAGTTTGATAACTTGCAGTTGTACATGCCACAGGTTTGGAGGCTTTTAGTTATGCAGGCTGGATGTTTGTTCTTTCAGCTTGCAGTTTTGGACTTGCATTTTTTGGTTCTGAAGGCAGACTGGTGTTTTTGATATCAGCTTGCAGTTTTCGAGTTTAGTACAGGTTGGAGGTTTTATTTGTTTGGTACAGGCAGGTTTGCTGAGTTTTGCTTGTGGTTTGCTTGCAGTTTGCTTCTGGTTTTGAAAGCAAGCTCCAATTTTTGTGGCCTTTTTCTGAACTGTTAGAACTGTTCTATTTATTCTTATCCTTTTAAGCCCGCCAAAACTGCAAACCTCCTACTTCACTCTCTTTCTCTCTCCATAAAGCATTTTTAAATTGCTTAATATACCTTTATTCTGAAAAGTTTTGTTGGCCAGAACATGATGAGATGTTTTGACAAGCTTGCTTGCTTGTATCTTGGTTTATCTCTGCATTGTATTTCTATATTTTCTGCATTGACAGTTTTTTAACAGCTTGTGTACTTGGTTGACAGTTTTGTGTACTTAGTTTGCTTTTGTGCAACTTGGTTTGCTTTTGTGCAACTTGGTTGACTAATGCAATATGCTGTTCAGTTTGACATTGTCCAGCCTCGTGCCTTCTTTGTGTGCAGCCTTGTGCCTTGTATCTTTGCAGTTAATTGATTGTATGCTTGCAAAAATATTTTACTTTCCTCTTTGTGAACCAAGAAGAGAAATCTTCTTGTGATTTGCAAAGAGGACGAGTAAAACATGATGAAACCAAAACAATCTAATTCTGGCCAACAATCTTTAATGATGACCTTATATTTATCTGCCTGAAAATGCTTTTTTAATTTAACTGTACTGATTTCTTTTTTCTGTCTTTGCAGGTAAATACCAGTTAGATAATGGAAGAAGTAGTAGAAGATAGAAGACTTCAAGAGACTTAGATTTTAGATTTATTTTCTTTTCAATTATTGTAATAAATATTATTGTAAACATTGTAAATAAATTTACAGTATTCAAATAACATTTGTAACAACAATTAAAATAAATAAAAAGTCTTTGTCAGATAATTCCTTATTTCTTCTGCACTGTCTATTTAATTATTTAAATCTCTTGAATTAAAATAATTGGAAATGCATCCTAATAATTTTAACTCAGATAAAATAAATAATCAACAAACTTTGCAATCTCGCAACCTTGCATTAACCACAATACGCTCGACATTCCAATTAATCATATGCTTTGTACAGTTAAACAAACAAACGTCCATACACCTTTCACTTCACTTATCTAACCAATGCTTCAAACTTTCAATCAAAAGCCTCAGCTCCTAGCCCAGATGTTTAGGTTTTGAGAACAAACAGCAATCTTGAACAAGCGTAAAACAATGTAACAGTCAATTGAAATATTGTGGTTTCAAATTCTTCTGAGAAATACGAGTGAAAAACCCTAATTCCAGATTTGTCGTCAAAGAAAAGTCTGCTTGATCAATTCCTGAGCCAAACTCAACCAAAATCAATAGAAACCCTAATCCTGGATAGACTGATAAGAAAAAAAATCTGTTTGACTGATTCAAAATCAATGGAAACCCTAATTTTGGATTGACTGATAAAGAAAAGTCTGTTTGACTGATTCAAAATCAATGGAAACCCTAATTTTGGACTGACTGATAAAGAAAAGTCTGTTTGACCGATTCTTGAGCCAATCTGAAAAATCAGGGCAAACCCCGAAGTTATGATTTCTTGTGAAAAAAGGGAGGGCAAATTTTTGGGTACAAGAGTTGCCCATGTTCAATCTTCTTGAACCTGAAAAGTTAGATTGACAAGTTTTCCTTTCGTGACTCGAAGGTAAAAGATGATTGGACACTAGAGTGCCCAAAAAATTTGCACTCGTCAAAGCGTAGTTGAGGGAATGGGCTTAAAGATGCCATCTGGAGATGTGATAGAATCTTGTCAAAGATGGGCTTAAAGATGCGATCTGGAGATGTGACAGAATCTTGTCGGAGATTGGCTTAAAGATGCCATCTGGAGATGTGACAATCTTGTCGGAGATGGGCTTAAAGATGCCATCCAAGAATGTTTGTTGTAGGTGAGTGGGTGAGTATCAGAAAGGGTGTCCATGTTTGGAACATCTCTGAACTGGGGGTCTGAATAAGCAATAGATTGACATCCATGTTTGGAGAATCCGTAAACTGTTTTCATAAGGTGAGTCTGAACAAGCGGTAGATTAACATCCGTGTTGGGAAGCATCCGTAAACTGTTTTCAGAAGTTAAGATCTGTATGAGTAGCAGAATGACTTCCGTGTCTGGAGTATATCTGAGACTATAATTGTATTGGAATTTTGAATGAATATCAGAATGACTGTCGTGTCTTGAGTGTATCTGTATTGTATCTGAATTTGAGATCTGTATGAGTAGCAGAATGACTTCCGTGCTTGGAGTGTATCTGAGACTGTAACTGGGATCTGAATAAGTGACATAATGACTTCTGTGGCGATTGCACTGGAGAATCAAGTTGTTGGTGTAAGGGACAGAATGGCATCCGTGTCTGGAGCGTATCTGAACTTATGGTTGATAGTTGAATCTGAATGAGAGATAGAATGGCCGCCGTGCCGGGAGCGTATCTAGTCTGTATCAGGTTGCTGAAGTCTGAATGAGTATTGGAATGACCGCCGTGTCTGGGATGTATCTGTACTGTATCTGGATAATTGTTAACGATAGCCTTTTAATCTTATCCTGAAAAAGGGTAAAATGTTAGCTAAAACATAAAGTCATGTTGCATGATATGTATGATGCAGTGAATTGTACTTCATCAATGTTTATAATATGAATGTAATGGATGCGCATGTAAGCTGAGTAGTTGTCTTGCTGAGGAAGATGAATCCTGGATAGTGAAATCTTTGACTGCTGCCGGGGGAAGTAAATCCTTGACTGCTCTAGGGTATTGAAAATCCTTTGATCGTTAAAAATGAGAAGTCCTGGGACCACTGTTGGGGAATCAGGAGTTTGGGTTGTATGCCAATCTACTGGGGATTCCTGTCTTGAGGAGATCTTCACTGGGGAATATCTAAATATTTTGTGAGGTACTGAGAATGAGAGTCTTCTTTCTACTTGGGGAATAAGAATTCTGTGGGGAATAGCCATACTATTGAAAAGTAGCTATCCTGTTGGAGAGTAAAACTCAGGATTCTGGAAAAAGCTTATTCCTGTCTGGAAGAAGTTCAGATTTAGGTCGTAGGCCACTTTAAGAATGAGAATCTTCACTCTGTTGGGGATACCAGGAATTCAGATGTTATACCACTTTGAGAAATGAGAATCTTCATTCTGTCGGGAATAATCAGGAGGTTGGGTGTATGTCTATCTACTGGGGAAGCCAAAATGAGAATCTTCATTTAGGTCTTGGGTCATAAGATTGGGTGTATGCCAATCTCTTGAGGTTTTAAGGATGAGAATCTTCATTCTGTTAAGGGTCAGGAGGTTGGGAGTATACCAATCTCTTGAGGTTTTAAGGATGAGAATCTTCATTCTGTTAAGGGTCAGGAGGTTGGGTGTATGTCTATCTACTGGGGTTTCAAGGATGAGAATCTTCATTCTGTTAAGGGTCAGGAAGTTGGGAGTATGTCTATCTTCTGAGGTTTCAAGGATGAGAATGTTCATTCTGTTAAGGGCCATGAAGTTGGGAGTATACCAATCTTCTGAGGTTTCAAGGATGAGAATCTTCATTCTGTTAAGGGTCAGGAGGTTGGGAGTATACCAATCTTCTGAGGTTTCAAGGATGAGATTCTTCATTCTGTTAAGGGTCAGGAGGTTGGGAGTATACCAATCTTCTGAGGTTTCAAGGATGAGAATCTTCATTCTGTTAAGGGTCAGGAGGTTGGGAGTATACCAATCTTCTGAGATTTCAAGGATGAGAGTCTTCATTCTGTTAGAAACAGATTTTTAGGAGCTTCAGTTGTCCGTTATTCTGTTGGTGGCTGTAATTTCCAACAGGTGATGAAGGAAATTTTTGATGATGATCGTAACTTCCAGCAGGTGATGAAGTAAATTTTTGATGATGATCTTAACTTCCAGCAGGTGATGAAGGAATTTTTTAACGACCGTGAATTCCAACAGGTGATGAAGGAAATTTTGACGACCGATCAATTTGAAATGTAATTTTGTTGTGGAGAATAGATCCTTGATAAATGTTGGGGAAATAAACCCATGACTGCTGGTCTGCTTAGAGAGATGATAAACTTCTCGAGGATGCTTGAATTTCTTTTCAGAAAGATTTCGGAGAGGTTCATCACTGCCCCTAGTATCAGATGCTAGTGGCATTTCCAGGAAGTTTGGACTGCGCGTAACCCTTTGTTGATATTGACGCTTAAATTCCCCAAGTGATGGTGAGGGAGACTTGCCCCAAGTTATCCTGCAATTGAGAGATTTCTTGAAATCTTGATTGGACTGCCCCAGGTTCACTGAATTTTTGAAAGATTTGTTGAAATCTTGACTGGACTGCCCCAGGTTAACTTTGAAAGATTTGTTGAAATATTGACTGGACTGCCCCAGGTTAACTGGACAATACCAAATCAAATCCCCTTTTGTTGATAGGAGATTTTTGTAACGGGAGTGTCATCCCACTTGAAGTGATTTTATTCACCGAGAGAGTTTTCGTTTCTCCGAACATTCACTGTTGTGAATTTCTTTGCTGTCAAACAAATAAACATGTGCAAACAATGATATTCAAATAATGCAAAGTTTATACTTGTCTCGAAGTTTTGAAAAATGCGTTTTTTAGCAGAAAACTCTTTATAAGACAAATTCAACACAAGATTTAGGGCAAAGCCTTACAGGAGTCAGGATACCTTTTGTAATAGTATGCTTTCGAACTAACCCATGCTTCAATTAGGACTTTCGAAGGGTTGTAACGTGGCTTGGTTCACGGTTTAAGAAACAAAGGATAAAGGCTCAAAGTATATTTGTACCCACCCGCTCTTCGTGATGTTCTTCAATCCTAGACTCAGTTAATTGTGCGTCGAACTTTAATCGAGTTTGAAATGACATTTTGGTGATGGTCCACACCAATTGAATTTATTGTAAGGCGGTCATCAACTTTGCAACATTTTCCATATTGTTGAGGATTTATAATGACCTTTTTCTTTTGATTCGTTATCCCTAATTTTTGCCTGACTGCTCCTGTTTTCGAGATTACCGTTAGTGGGATGCCCCAGCTTTCTTAAGCCTCCTTTATAGGTTTTGGCTCAGTGGGCTTTTCTCTTTTGAGAGATTGATTGCCTATGAGATAAAGAACCATCACTGTCTTTTGGTTCCAAAGGAAATGTTTTTGATGTCATTCGTTGTATTATGAACTGCGAGTTTGCGACTTCAATGCGCATCTTTTGAATTATCTGAGAGACTACCCTGCCCCAGGTTTAAATCAAAGGTTTCAATTTGTGTTTAAAACAAAAAACTCCTACTTCTTTGGCTCGAAGGGGTTGACTAGGTATTATCTTCCTTATAACTCCAGTTTTTTCGATTTGAAAGAAACGCCTGTACATCGTCAGCAAGGTCTGTTCAAAAGCATACTGTATGAGATTATGGTATTGTTTCGTCATCCTCCCTCTAAAGGCTTGTAGCTTTTTATCAAGAGTTAAATATCATAAAGAAAGTAGAAAGCATAGTTTAAGAATAGTGAAAACGAATGGATGAATTCAAGACAAACATATGCAATGCATTAATGAAACAGAGTTTGACATCAACAGATAATTGTTTGAATAACAAAAGAAATTACAACTTGAAAATTCAAATGGAACAAAAGTCTCTTGGTTCGAATTTTGTCATTTCAGGTGGAGAACCCTTAGCGGAAGATTTTAATCTCTCCATCCGGAATGAATTCCAGCACTCCTTCGTCAATCAAGTCTTGGATCTTATTTTTCAAAGCCCAACAGTCATCGGTGTCATGTTCAGGACTATGGGAGTGGTATACACAAAACGCGTCGGGGTGATAGCTAGGAGTAGAGGTATTGGGCTTCCTAATAGGATCCCTTAAAGCAATCAGATTGACCTCCAACAAGCGTTTCAGTATTAGAGATGATGGTATGTCAGTCTCAGAGAAATGTCTTCCAGACGTATTTTGCTTACGCCGATTACCCTGTTGACGCTGACGAGGTTGTTGCTGGGCTTGTGACCGTGAAGCAAGTTGGGGAGCCTTTCCCTTGTTTTCTTGTCTCAAAGGAGGTTGAATGATAACTTGATCTTCAACCCTAGATGTTTGCCCCACTTGGCTATCTCGAAGCAGTTTGTTGACGAGAACCCTGGGCTCTTCTTGTCTTTGAGCCAGGTCTTGAATGAGAGCCATCTGGCCCACCAACTGTCCCATCATCTAGATCTTCATTGTTTCCAGCTCAATCTGAAGTTCTTCCAACTGATCATTCCTGACACTGCTTGAATTCCCTAGGACCATGCCCCTTGTGAGGAGAGCTTTCACTTCTTCTTGCCCCTGGGACAGGTTTAAGAACATTTCTTGAAGCTGAGTGTTTTGATCCTGGATATCTTTGACAGCCCTCTTTAGAGCCATCTCTACTGAAATAAACAGTAGGATAATAAGGAAACCTGAAAAGGAAAACCTGTTATGATACAATGCATGATATGTGGATGCATGTTTTCAAGAATCTCTCGAGGTAAACACAAGAAAAATGTTAGAGTTTGAACTTTGATCAACATCTTTGATCGGAGAACTTCGTATTGGTGGATGTCTTTCCACGAGAATCAAGCTCACCATGTCAAGTGGGTCATAGCCCCCAATTCAAGTTGTTTCACTTGATCTTTGACGACATTTTTTTATAGGAAAATGAAACCTCTTACCCTTTGGTAGACGTCTGGTTCAACGTGACCCTGTATCAAAAGACCCTCGAGATCCTTGAAATGGTTATTGAAAATGCTATGGTATGATGTTATGATGTTATGTACATGTATGAAAAAGTAAGCAAGTGTATATACAGGTAATCATATTCACACAAAGCAGACAAGTCCTTAGTTTTAGGCTTGCATGGGGTTTGTAGGTAAGTACCCTCTTGAAGTTAGTTGGCTCAAACCTGTCCTAAAATAGAAATCGGGTTCTAAGGAGCTCAATATCACTGGATTATTTTCTGTGTTCATTGTTTTGGTTTAGCCACTTAACTGGCGACCAAAATATTCCAAGAAAACAATCCTCAATGAGTGTAGTATTGAGTATCTACCAACTTCGGACTGCACCAAAGCCGGTCATCTCACTACTCCTAATAAAAGGCCAAGATGGTCAAGTAAGGTTCTAAGAGTTCGTTAGTGCTTCATGACATCCCTCAGCGACCCCGTATTCTCTTTGATTAACTCAAAGGCTACCGGTACCCACAAATATGTCACACTAACGTAGCTACTACTTCAACCATGTCGGTATACCCTGCACAGTTCCCTTACTGTTTATTGCTACTTACCTAAAAGGTGCCCCAAAATCCGGGTGTAGGATTAAAACAAACCCAAACAAGGAACCCAAAAAGTAAAGCAGTCAAAGCAAAACAAGGTAAGCATGTAAAGGTGATCTAAAACCCTAAGGTAACCCCACTTTCAAGATAATTCCCCAGCAGAGTCGCCAGTTCTGTGATACGGTGGGAGAACTGACTTGGGATTTTGCGTTTGTTTTCGCACTTGTTCGGCTTAGCAAGAGTCGCCACCAACTTTTTATTTTCTCCTAAGGAAAGGTCAAAAAGCACAGGAAATACCTTTGAGATGTTTTCGTGGGTTCGGGGGGTAGATTATGAAAAGGGAAGGTGCTAGCACCCTTTTCATCCATGGTTATCCATGGGCTCTTAGTTACTTGTTTTAGATCACTTGCCTTTGCTTTTCAATTGTTTGAAATGGTGCTTTGTGTGTGTGGTTTTAAAAAATGTTTTGAAAAATATGCCTTGTCTAGGCAACCTTTGTAATGATTCTTGTTTGAATATATACAAAGGTGTGTGTCTTTTTGAAAAGATAATTCAATGTTTTGAAAGTTGTTTTGAAATTGTTTTGAAGTTGTGTTGTGAAGTGTGTTTGAAAAATGGCAAGGATGTTTTGCAAGATTTTTGATCAAGTAACTAAGATTTGTCTACCCTATTTTACTCAAAGATCTTTCTCATGTTTTTAACCCTTTTAACAGTGTTATTTCACCATTGTGTTTGATGAACAACCATGCGTTAGGATGTTAAACGGGACAGGCGCGGGTCATCGTATACAATCATTGAAGGCAACTTGTGAGACGCTCTAGCAATTTTGTAAGGGACGGGATCGTTTTATGGAAGGCAACGTCGAGGGTCATCGAGGGACTACGATCTTTGTTTATCAAAGGGACATTTGCTAGAGTGTCTCATACTCGAGGGACATGATTGCATTTTCCGAGGCGACAAACGAGGTTACCCTAGAGGTGTAAGTGTGAGTGGTGTATTGATTTTCATGCATTTATCTTGTATTAGGTTATCTAGCGGTTGATTTTGAATCTTCGAATACAAACCCTAATTACTATACAGTATATGGAAAGTAATAAATTGTAGGAATTTAAAGTCTAAGTTATTACAAATAAGTATCCGGGGATGGGGGTACAAATGTTTACAAATGGGGATGAGTCTTATCAGAATAGTAATGTCCAAGTATATATTTATAACCAAATCGAATCGTCGCATTCTCAACGTAAAATTGTAACAAGATATAAGATGATGAAAATTAAAGAGTTTATGAGATGTGTATGAATAAATAAAATATTAACCTAATTAAAGACTTAAGTATTATTATTTTTTGTGTTTTTGGTTAATGTTATTTAGAAACTTATATAAAAAGATTAATTAAACAAAAAGTTTTAAAACAAAGACAAATTATTAAAAATCTATTATTTATATACCTTTAAATGCAATAAATATTAAAAAGAGTTATTAAGAATATTTTATACAAAGATTTAATATGTTATTTTTATTTAACAAAGAGAATTAGGTTATGAAAATGTGGTGATAAAATAAAAAAGTATTGGTTTTCAAAAATACAAAAAAAGAAGTTAAATGGGCTTTGAGGAACGTATTTGGCCCAAATAAAAGAAACATAGTTAGACTAAAGGGGGGTGCAGGCGCTGAAAGTAATTGGGCCTTAGTTTGGTTCAAGGGGCAAAAGCCCAATGGCAATGTTTAACAAATTTTTTTAGGGTTTGGTTTGCGTTTTCAGAATTAGGTTTGCAGTTCATGAACGGCGCCGCTCCTTCTCTCATCTTCGTCCTCTTCATCATTCTCAAACACCCAGAGCAACTGATGTCCTCTCCCCTTGCCTTAGGTTACCAGAGTACTACCTCCACCCTTTCCTCCCCGTGATTGCATAAGGCGGCGATTTAAAAAGGTATTATTCATTCTAAACGCGTTTTAGGGTTTAGGTTCGTGCCTGTTTAATTTTTGCATGTTTTGATCTTTGATGCTTGTGTTTGTGTGAGGTACAAAAAGAAAGAGGGAGATTGATACCTTGATGGCTTCGTATCTGGGGAATGGACGGAGGGTGGAATGGCGGTGCACTCAGGTGGCCGGAGGAGGGAGGAGCGTGATGACCAGAGCGTTGTTTGGTACTTTGTATTTTTAGCTTTTCTTGAATTGTTTTGTGATGAGATATTTCTGAAAACACTTGAATGCTGAGTTCCCTCTTCTTCTTATCTAAACGTTGGCTTTTGATGATGAAGGTTATTTTACTGATTGTTAATGATGAACATTATTTCTGATACTTGCTTGTTGTTGACTTCCTTTCTGGCTTTTTCCTCTTCTTCTTCCCTGAGTATTTGGCTTTCGATGATGGATTCGTTCTGAGGATGCTTGTTGTTATTGATTTGGCTTATGCTTTTTTGTGATGATGAACTTGAACTGAAAATGGCTATTTGTTGTTCTTGATTTGGATGTTTGATGATGGTGAATTTATTTGTTCTTTGTTGAGCTTTTGTGAAGGCAGGTTGATGAGCATTTTGTTATGTACCTGGACATGTTTGAAGGCTTATTTGGTAAGGCAGGCTTGGATCTTTTGTTGAGCTTGCTTGCTTTTGTTTTTGAGGCAGGTTTTGATAACTTGCAGTTTAATTTGAGGCAGGCTTCAAGCTTCTTGTTGGTAAGGCAGGCATGCTATTGAGTTCTTGTTTTTTTGCAGGTTTTGCAAGTTTGATAACTTGCAGTTGTACAGGCCACATGTTTGGAGGCTTTTAGTTATGCAGGCTGGATGTTTGTTCTTTCAGCTTGCAGTTTTGGACTTGCATTTTTTGGTTCTGAAGGCAGACTGGTGTTTTTGATATCAGATTGCAGTTTTCGAGTTTAGTACAGGTTGGAGGTTTTATTTGTTTGGTACAGGCAGGTTTGCTGAGTTTTGCTTGTGGTTTGCTTGCAGTTTGCTTCTGGTTTTGAAAGCAAGCTCCAATTTTTGTGGCCTTTTTCTGAACTGTTAGAACTGTTCTATTTATTCTTATCCTTTTAAGCCCGCCAAAACTGCAAACCTCCTACTTCACTCTCTTTCTCTCTCCATAAAGCATTTTTAAATTGCTTAATATACCTTTATTCTGAAAATTTTTGTTGGCCAGAACATGATGAGATGTTTAGACAAGCTTGCTTGCTTGTATTTTGGTTTATCTCTGCATTGTACTTCCATATTTTCTGCATTGACAGTTTTTTGACAGCTTGTGTACTTGGTTGACAATTTTGTGTACTTAGTTTGCTTTTGTGCAACTTGGTTTGCTTTTGTGCAACTTGGTTGACTAATGCAATATGCTGTTCAGTTTGACATTGTCCAACCTTGTGCCTTCTTTGTGTGCAGCCTTGTGCCTTGTATATTTGAATTTAATTGATTGAATGCTTGCAAAAATATTTTACTTTCCTCTTTGTGAACCAAGAAGAGAAATCTTCTTGTGATTTGCAAAGAGGACGAGTAAAACATGATGAAACCAAAACAATCTGATTCCGGCCAACAATCTTTAATGATGACTTTATATTTATCTTCCTGAAAATGCTTTTTTAATTTAACTGTACTGATTTCTTTTTTCTGTCTTTGCAGGTAAATACCAGTTAGATAATGGAAGAAGCAGTAGAAGATAGAAGACTTCAAGAGACTTAGATTTTAGATTTATTTTCTTTTCAATTATTGTAATAAATATTATTGTAAACATTGTAAATAAATTTACAGGATTCAAATAACATTTGTAACTAGAATTAAAATAAATAAAAAGTCTTTGTCAGATAATTCCTTATTTCTTCTGCACTATCTATTTAATTATTTAAATCTCTTGAATTAAAATAATTGGAAATGCATCCCAATAATTTTAACTCAGATAACATAAATAATCAACAAACTTTGCAATCTCGCAACCTTTCATTAACCACAATACGCCCGGCATTCCAATTAATCATATGCTTTGTACAGTTAAACAAACAAATGTCCATACACCTTTCACTTCACTGATCAAACCAATGCTTCAAACTTTCAATCAAAAGCCTCAGCTCCTAGCCCAGATGTTTAGGTTTTGAGAACAAACAACAATCTTGAACAAGTGTAAAACAATGTAACAGTCAATTGAAATACTGTGGTTTCAAATTCTTCTGAGAAATACGAGTGAAAAACCCTAATTCCAGATTTACCGTCAAAGAAAAGTCTGCTTAATCAATTCCTGAGCCAAACTCAACAAAAATCAATAGAAACCCTAATCCTGGATAGATTGATAAGAAAAAAATCTGTTTGACTGATTCAAAATCAATGGAAACCCTAATTTTGGATTGACTGATAAAGAAAAGTCTGTTTGACTGATTCAAAATCAATGGAAACCCTAATTTTGGAATGACTGATAAAGAAAAGTCTGTTTTACCGATTCTTGAGCCAATCTGAAAAATCAGGGCAAACCCCAAAGTTATGATTTCTTGTGAAAAAAGGGAGGGCAAATTTTAGGGTACAACAGTAGGAATAAAAGAAGTGTCAGAATAAATCTCTGGTTGATTTATACTGAAATAATGGATGTGTTGGGTTGAGTACTAGAATAATATCCATAAATGGATTGTTTTTTACTCGTATCTGAAAGTTGAATTTGAATGAGTATCAGAATGGCTTCCGTATCTGAAGCGTATCTGAACTATATCTGAAAGCTGAATCTGAATGAGTATCAGAATGGCGTCTGTATCTGGAGCGTATCTGAACTGTATCTGAAAGTTGAATCTGAATGAGTATCAGAATAGAGTCCGTATCTGGAGCGTATCCGAACTGTATCTGAATTGTATCTAAAAGCTACATCTGATTGGGTATCAGAATGGAGTCCACATCTGGAGCATATTCGAACTGTATCTGAAAGTTGTATTTGAATGAGTATCAGAATGGAATTCGTATCTGGAGCGTATCTGAACTGGATCTAAAAGCTGCATCTGAATAAGTATCAGAATGGCGTCCATATCTGAAGTGTATCTGAACTGTATCTGAAAGCTACATCTGAATGAGTATTAGAATGGCGTCCGTATCTGGAGCGTATCTGAACTATATCTGAAAGCTGCATCTGAATGAGTATTAGAATGGCGTCCGTATCTGGAGCATATCTGAACTATATCTGAAAGCTGCATCTGAATGAGTATTAGAATGGCGTCCATATCTGGAGCATGTCTGAACTGTATTTGAAAGTTGTATCTGAATGAGTATTAGAATGGCGTCCGTATCTGGAGCATATCTGAACTGTATCTGAAAGCTGCATCTAAATGAGTATCAAAATGGCGTCCGTATCTGAAGCATATCTGAACTGTATCTGAAAGATGCATCTGAATGAGTATCAGAATGGCGTCTGTATCTGGAGCGTATCTGAACTGTATCTAAAAGCTGCATCTGAATGAGTATCAAAATGGCGTCCATATCTAGAGCGTATCTGAACTGTATCTGAAAGCTGCATCTGAATGAGTATCAGAATGGCGTCTGTATCTAGAGCGTATCTAAACTGTATCTAAAAGCTGCATCTGAAGGAGTATCAGAATGGTGTCCGTATCTGGAGCGTATCTGAACTGTATCTGAAATCTGCATCTGAATGAGTATCAGAATGGCGTCCATATCTGGAGCGTATCTGAACTGTATCTAAAAGCTGTATTTGAATGAGTATCAGAATGGCGTCCGTATCTGGAGCGTATCTGAACTGTATCTGAAAGCTGAATGAGAAGAAACCCATGCAGGATTGCTTTGGTTGGTCGTGTAGATGACTGTCCTGGCTTGTTTCAAGTATTAATCTCTGACTTTTTGCAAATTGTTGATGATAACCATCTGCTGACTGATCTTTCCTGAAGAGATGAAAGATTAGTTGTATGCAATGTCATGATGTATGAAATGCATTGTACAATGATATTCTCAAAAAATGAATGAGATTATGTTGTATGTATCCGTGTTGTCAATGTTATGACGTATGGATGCGATGTATGGGAATGTAAGCTATGCTGTTGTAGTACTGTTGGATTAGGGAAAATAAATTCCTGACTGCTGTTGGGGACGTGGAGTGTAAGTCTTCATGTTTTGAAGTGCTTATGCGTTGATGAGTTTCTATTTGTTGGAGAAATAAACTCTGTTGTAAGGGAAACACCGTGTATTGCTTGTGAAATCCTGTTGGGGAATCCTGAGAAGTCGGGCGACTTCTACCGGGGAGTGATAACTGGAAGTTTTGTTCCGTCGGGGATGTGAGAGAGCTTGATATCATTAAGCTGCACACTGTAGGGGATTTTATGGAATAGTCTAAAGATATTATCCTATTTCTTAAAGCCATTAGTGATTGCCTTTCTATTTTCTGTTCCTTTTTGTTCATTTGTAAACAGTAGTTACGTTCAAATGCATATGTTCAAAAATAAATCATTGGACATTTTTGTAAACAAAACACAAATAAAGAAAAAAACAGATAGCTTTGCACTTTCAAAGGGGTATCTTTGTATTAACTTTAATAAGTATTTTTTGTACAATGAGACGAACATTCTAGTAAGAGAATGTCGTCGTAAAAATGAAAATTCGATACAAAGAAAAGATAGCTATGTGCAATAATCCCATGGGATTCCCATTCTGCTATAGCCTTCGTGTCTCT
Source organism: Vicia faba (assembly GCA_948472305.1). Lineage (NCBI taxonomy): Eukaryota > Viridiplantae > Streptophyta > Magnoliopsida > Fabales > Fabaceae > Vicia > Vicia faba. Next base: position 482,002,754 of record OX451740.1, on the reverse strand, counting down.
GAGCATCTTGTCCACTTGCTGCCTTGTCGAAAGTTGATTGGATTGATGAGAACCGCTGAATTTGTCAGTCGAAGCTAAAGGTTGTCTGTAAGGTGATCCAACGGGACATAGTCATAGGATTTAATTCCCTAACTTTTTCCTGGACCGCCCTTTCGGGTTTTCAGTCCACCGGGATACCCTTTTTTGCTCAAGTCGCCCTTTCGGGTTTTCAACTTGCCGGGTGTACATATTTTTTTTGTTTTATCCTTAATTTTTTCTTGAACCTTTTTGGTTCGTCGGGATGCTCTTGTTTTGCCTAGGTGTGTCAACCTAGGGGGTCTCTTATGCGTAGTATCTTTTGACTATGTCTGCATTCACAGGGTGTGGAAGGTCGTCGCCATCCATAGTGGTCAAGATCATCGCTCTACTAGAGAATATGTTTTTGATCACAAATGGTCCTTCATACGTAGGAGTCCATCTGCCCATGGGATCACCTTGTGGCAGTATGATGCGCTTGATCACCATATCCTGACTTGATACACTTGGCGTCTGACCTTTTTGTTGAAAGCCTTAATCATCCATTTTTTATACGTTTGACCATGACAGACAACAGTAAGCCTTTTCTCATCAATCAAGTTCAGTTGATCAAGTCGAGTTTGGATCCAATCTTCTTCATTCAACCCTGCGTCCTTCATGATTCTCGGAGAAGGGGTCTAGACCTTAATAGGCAAGACAACCTCCATGCCATATACCAGAGAGTAAGGTGTTTCCCTGGTTGATGTGCGCGCCGTGGTACGGTAACCGTGGAGAGCGAATGGTAGCATCTCATTCCAGTCCTTGTAGGTTATTGTCATTTTCTGTATGATCTTTTTTATGTTCTTATTTGCGGCTTCGACAACACCATTCATCTTTGGCCGGTAAGGAGAAGAATTATGGTGATGGATCTTGAATTGCACGCACAGTGCAGTGATCATAGTATTGTTGAGATTCATACCATTATCTGTGATGATCCTCTCCGGGATATCGTACCGACATATGAGATTCTGTTTGATGAACTGGGTGATAACATTCTTGGTAACCGAAGCGAAAGAAGCCGCCTCAACCCACTTTATGAAATAGTCAATGGCCACCAAGATGAAACATTGTCCATTATAAGTTGTGGGCTTTATTTCTCCAATCATATCAATGCCCCACATAGAAAAGGGACAAGGAGCAGTCAGGACATTCAGAGGAACTGAAGGTACATGCACTTTGTCATCATAGATCTGACACTTATGACAGGTTCGTGAATGTTGATAGCAATTTGCTTCCATGGTAGACCAGTAATACCCTTCCCGTAGGATTTTCTTAGCCATCATATGCCCACTGGAATAGGTGCAAAAAGTGCCTTCATGTAGATCATCCATGATCTTTTCTGCCTCAACCTTGTCTACGCAACGAAGCAAAACAAAGTCGTGGTTGTGTTTGTAGAGGATGACATTACTGATGAAGAACTTAGTAGAGAATCTCCTTAAGAACTTCTTATCATTGACTGAAGCTCCTTCCGGATACTCTTGAGCCTCTAGATACCCCCTGACTTCATGGAACCAAGGATGGTCCACTACTCCTTCAGTATCGATCTCGTGACAATAAGTTGGTTCATCCATCTGTTCAATGGTGATCTGGGGAGCCTCGTTATCCCATTTGAGTTTAAACATGGATGACATTGTGGCTATCACATCCGCTAGTTGATTTTCTTCTCGCGGGAAATGCTCGATTAATATTCCCAAAATGTGGGATTAATGTCAACACATGTTCTTTGTAGGGGATAAGGTTAGGGTGCTTCGTGTCCCATTCTCCTTTGATATGGCTGATGATTAAGGCTGAATCTCCGAATACACTTAAGGACTTGATCCCCAAATCTATGGCATCTTTGAAACCAAAAATGCACGCTTCGTATTCTTTCATGTTATTTGTACAGTTGAAGCAGAGTCTTGCAGTGAAGGGAGTGTGACATCCTTCAGGGGATATAAGTACAACACCAATGCCATTGCCGAGTGCGTTGGATGCCCCATCAAAAATCAGGGTCCATCGGGATCCTTGTTCAGGTCCGTCATATGGTCTGAGTTCCTCACAGTTATTTACCATCATGATGTCTTCATCTAGGAATTCGAACTTCTTGGTCTGGTAGTCATCCACAACTTGATGAGCAAGGTGATTGGCTAGCACACTTCCCTTTATTGCTTTTTGGGTAGTGTACTGAATGTCATATTCCGTCAAGATCATCTGCCATCTCGCTATTCTCCCAGAGAGGGTAGGCTTCTCGAATATGTATTTTATTGGATCCATCTTGGATATCAATAAGATAGTATGGGTCAGCATATACTGTCTTAGCTGGCGAGCAGCCCATTCCAGAGCACAACAAGTTTTCTTGAGCAGTGAATATCTTGTTTCACAGTCGGTAAACTTTTTACTCAGGTAATAAATAGCATGCTCTTTTCGGCCAGACTCGTCATGCTGCCCCAGCACGCACCCTATTGAATTTTCTAAAACATTTAGATACATGATCAAGGGTCTTCCCTCAACTGGCGACATCAAAACAAGTGGCTCTTGCAGGTACTCTTTGATCTTGTCGAAGGCAGTTTGGCACTCATCATTCCATTTGACTACTTGATCTTTATTCAGTAATTTGAAGATTGGTTCACAAGTAGTTGTCAGGTGAGAAATGAATCTGGCAATGTAGTTTAACCGTCCCAAGAATCCTCTGACTTCCTTCTCAGTGCGAGGAGCAGGCATTTCTTGTATCGCTTTCACCTTGGCAGGGTCCACTTCTATACCTTTACCGCTGACGACGAAGCCTAGGAGTTTACCGGACCTCACCCCAAATATGCATTTATTCGGGTTCAACCTCAGCTTGTATTTCTTTAGTCTCTCAAACAGTTTCTGTAAATGGTCAAGATGTTCCTCTTCAGTTTGAGATCTGGCTATCATGTCGTCCACATAGACCTCTATTTTGTGATGTATCATATCGTGAAATAAATCTACCATGGCACGTTGATAGGTTGCCCCAACATTCTTCAACCCGAATGGCATAACCTTGTAACAGAATGTGCCCTATTGTGTGACAAAGGTCCTTTTCTCCATATCCTCAAACACCATTTTGATCTGGTTGTAGCCTGAGAAACCATCCATAAATGAGAACACTTTATGTTGCGCGGTATTGTCGACCAAAATATCGATGTGGGGAAGTGGGAAATCATCCTTAGGGCTTGCCCTATTCAAATCTCTGTAGTCCACACACATGCGTACTTTACCGTCCTTTTTAGGCACGAGAACAACATTGGCGACCCATTGTGGATAGGAGGTAACAGCTAAGAATCTGGCATTGAATTGCTTCATGACTTCCGCTTTGATCTTCTTTGACATGTCTGGTCGCATGCGACGGACTTTCTGCTTTACCTAAGGGAAGTGTTGTACCCCAAAATTTGCCCTCTCATATTTCTCAAAACATTGCAAGAAAAATCTCCAAGTGGCTCAAGGTTGCTCAAGAGTTGGTCAGACAAGTCATCTCCTAAGGCAGTCAACCCCAAATTATGGTTTTGTGTTGCATCAAGATCCTTGAATCCAAATGACCTCAAGTGCTCCCCAATGTCCTAATATGTTATCAATATCATCCATGTCAAATTTCAAGCCTTGCAGAGGAAGTTTGCTCAGTCAATTACTCAAAGGGTCCAAAAATCGATTGTGCTAGGGCAAAAGTCAACTGTGACCCAAATACAGTCAAACTTCAAGATTTTTTGTCAACATTCTCATTTTGAAGGATATTTCATAATCTTATCAAGGGTTGATCATGATTCATCAAGGATTTCTCAAATTTCATCAAGACTCAAAAGTTGTTAAATTAGGGTTGTGTAGGAAAAGTCAACTCAACTTTGACCAAGCATAACTTTCTCATACTTTATGAGAAATGACCCATCCAAAACTCATTTTGAATAGGATGAAATTTCCTACAATCCATATTCATACCCCAAGATCAAAAAATGCACTCACAAGAAGTTATAAATTTGGACATTATAGGTCATTTTTGAAAGTCAACAAAAACACCTTTTTTGCCAAAGCTTATAAAATGACCATGGAATATCAAAATGAGATGATACCAAAAGGGTTGGTTAGAGGACATCTCAAGATTTCTAAAACATCCAAGAACACTTCCAAAAGTTCAAAATTGAAGAAGTTATGCATTGTTGAAGTTGGACATTTTGCAAAATTGCCAAAAGTCAACTATCCCCAAAACTTCAAATTTTGTCAAATATACCCATTCTTTTCCACTTGATTTGAGCTTGAATCATTGTACACGTGTCCTAGCTTCAGCCATGAGCCAATATCTTATTTTTATTATTTAATTTGATTTTTAATTGAATTTATTCACTTTAAATCAAATAAAATCATATAAAATAAAAAGTATTTATAAATTATGATTTTTTGGTTGATTTAGGCTTTGAATACAGCTATTATGTGAGTCAAATTCGCATCAAGTGCATTGGTTACAAGAAGATATGATTTAGGCTAAATTTGGAAGGTTGTAATGGTGGAATCAAATCCAATTCATGAGCATTGATAGGGAGAGATTTGTACCAAGTTTCTTACCCTAATGCAATATACATTACATAAGGAACGCAAAGGCACGAAAATATAGGTTGGAGGCTGCAAAAACAGGCAATACAAAAGTTGCAAAATTCACTAAAAAGTGTGAAATCAAAAATCATACTTAGAGGCGTTTTCAGAAGCAGAGACCAATCCCAATCGATTCCTGGGTGATCATATAACCTTCCTGGATCAAAAGCAGGCGTCCCCGGGTCTTCAAAAGCACTGTAAGCATCACGTTACTTAGCCCTGTATTCGAAATCATAACTCTCTATTCTTGCATCATTTGGACAAATCATTGATATATTTGTGATCTTCATAGTATTTCCAAGCTTTTGAAATTAGTTAATTTTGTTTATCTGACCTGTAAAGCCAAATACCATAGCTAGGTTTTCGTGGTTTTTTTGGGTGTTTCTCTTTCAGGAAAAATTGGCCACCAAGAAGGGTATGGTTGTGACCGGGATGATGAGACGAGCACAACCATGCCCTTAGAATTCATTTTCATGGCTTACAGCAGATTTTGGAATGTGCATGACTTATAGTGACGGTCTTTGTCCGTTGGTATAAGTCTGGAATGTTTTAACCACGGACGTGAGGTAGGAGACGAAGACGTGTCACACCATCAATGGCCAATTCAAAACCACGCGCTCATATTTGTTGTTGTTTTGACCAATTAATTTTGTTTTCATATAATATACATTATTTCTAATATATTAACAAATGAAGCAAAACGGCGTAGTGGCAAGGCAAGTTGGCAATCACCATCAGGACCTGGGTTCGAATCCCAGGTCCTCCACTTCTTTGATAATTTTGCTTTTCAGGTGATCTTGAACATGTTCAAGTCAGCAGCTCACCATGCACCATCGTTCAATCAATTGCCAGATGGCCATGGGCCAAATCTGGTGGCCAAAAGCTGACGGTCCACCATAGACCAAGTCAACATGCGCGCATAGAATCAAAAAAGTCAAACAAGGCCACCTACATTTGGGCTTCAGATTGCTATCTCCACCACCAAAATCAGGCCCAAACCCTTTTCTCTTATATTTATTTATTTAGTTTTAATTAATTGTTTTATTGTTTTATTTAATTAACTAGCCAATCAAAAATTCTTTTCATTATAAAATTAAAACCACAAAAATATTTTCTTCATAAAATCAAATTTTTATTTTTATTAATAAATACTAATAAATTAACTTAGGTTTTAATTAGAATAACTTTAATTCCTTTTTTAACAATTAAAATTAAATTAGATTTAATTAGGTTTTTACTAATTCAATTAATTTTTTATTTCTTTCTTAAAATACCAAAAAACCCAAAAATAACCTTTTTTATTATTAATTAATTTAATCAATTTAATTAATTTAATTTAGTAATTAACTTAGGTAATTTTTCTTTCTTAATTCAAAAATAACAAAAAAATCTTTTCTTTAACAAAAAGGGTCAAAACCCTAGAATCTTGCACTCGATTTAATTTCCCGCACGCAATTTATTTATTTTATCCAATAATGTACTTGCTCCCGGATTGTAATAGCTTAATAGGACCTTAATTTATCTTTTATCGCTTTATTTATTTTTAAAGGGTTTGTCTTTGGCGGTGTAAATACCCGACGCCTTGTAATTTAAATTCTGCAATTTATTTTCCGCAAATATAAACTATTAGATGTTTGATAATATGGATGCATGACAAGACTGAATGTTTTAACCTAAAAGCAACTTAGATCACCATTAACATTTACAAAGATAAAATTAACTGAAAACGACACACTCGCACATGCGCACTCTTAGGGTACACCCCACTTGGTTGCCTTCGTACGCGGTCATTGAGTATAGGTAGTTTTAGAGGTCGCCCTCTTGTCTAAAAGATCATAGTCGCCTCGAAACGGTTGCTTCGGATATTGTTGCCTCAAAACAAATGATCTAAGACATTAGGGTTACCGCTAAGCCATCCTAGCTTGATAGTCGATACCGAAGTCTGGATGCGAGATGATCCAATGAGACATAGTGTTACGCTGATCCCTAATTTTTGCCTGGACCGCCCCTTCGGGTTTTCAGTCCACCGGGATACCCTTTTTTGCCCAAGTCGCCTTTTCAGGTTTTCGACTTGTCGGGTGTACAAATTTTTCATTTTCATCCCTTATTTTTTCCCGAACCCTTTTGGCTCATTGGGAAGCCCTTATTTTTGCCTAGGCTAGTCAACCTAGCGGGTCTTTTATTATGCGTAGTATCTTTTCACTATGTCTGCATTGACGGGGTGAGGAAGGTCGTCACCATCCATGGTAGTTAGAATCATAGCTCCTCTTGAGAAAATGTTCTTAACCACAAATGGCCCTTCGTAAGTAGGGGTCCATTTTCCCCTGGGATCACCTTGTGGCAGTATGATGCACTTGATAACCAGGTCCCTAACTTGATACTCTTGTCGTCTAACTTTCTTGTTAAATGCCTTGATCATCCGTTTTTGATACGGCTGACCATGACAAATAGCAGTAAGTCTCTTTTTGTCGATTAAGTTTAGCTGATCAAGCCGGGTCTGAATCCAGTCATCTTAGCTCAAACTTGCATCCTTCATGATCCGAAGAGAGGGTATCTGAACTTCAATGGGCAAGACTGCTTCCATGCCATATACCAAGGAATAGAGTGTTGCCCCTGTTGACGTCCGTGCTGAGGTACAGTACCCATGAAGAGCAAATGGTAACATCGTGTGCCAGTCTTTGTACGTCACCGTCATTTTTTGTACAATCTTCTTATGTTCTTATTAGCCGCTTCAATAGCCCCATTCATCTTCGGCTGAAAGGGAGAAGAGTTGTAATGCTTTATCTTGAATTACTTGCAGAGCTCGGTGATCATTTTATTGTTGAGATTTGTACCATTGTTCGTAATGATCCTCTCTGGTCGACCATATCGACAAATCAGATTGTGCCGAATGAATCGTGCAACAACGTTCTTGGTTACAGTAGCAAAGGAAGCTGCTTCAACCCACTTCGTAAAGTAATCGATTGCTACCAGGATGAAACGATGCTCGTTGGATGCCGTAGGCCTGATCTCGCCGATCATATCAATGCCCCACATTGCAAAAGGCCAAGGTGTCATCAAGACGTTTAGAGGAACTAGGGGTATGTGCACCTTATCAGCATAGACTTGGCACTTGTGACATGTCTGAGAATGCTGATAACAGTCGGCTTCCATTGTGGACCAATAATATCCTGCCCGAAGGATTTTCTTTGCCATGGTGTGTCCACTGGAATGAGTTCCGAAAGCACCTTCATGTAATTCTGTCATGATCCTTTCTGCTTCTTTCTTATCCACACATCGCAGTAGGGTCGAATCATGGTTACGCTTGTAAAGGATGCCATTGTTGATGAAGAACTTTGCTGCGAACCTCCTCAGAAACTTCTTGTCATTAACAGATGCACCCTTGGGGTATTCCTGAGCCTCAAGATACCTTTTTACTTCGTGAAACTAGGGCTTTTCTGTTACCTCTTCAGTCTCAATGTCACAGCAATGTGTAGGTTCGTCCAATCTTTCAATGATAATTCGGGGAGCCTCGTTGTCCCAATTGACTTTGAACATAGAAGACATCGTAGCCAGCACGTCCGCCAACTGATTCTCCTCTCTAGGGAAGTGTTCAAAGGTTATCTCCTCAAAATGTGGAACCAACATCAATACATTCTCCTTGTAAGGAATAAGATTTGGGTGTTTCGTACCCCACTCGCCTTTGATATGACTGATCACGAGAGCAGAATCTCCGAAGACACTCAGAAACTTAATCCTTAGGTCAATTGCTGCTCGAAGACCCATAATGCACGCTTCATACTCCGCCACATTGTTGGTGCAATTGAAACATAGTCGGGCGGTAAACGGAGTATGAGAGCCTTTAGGAGATATGATCACGGCGCCAATGCCATTACCCAAAGCGTTTGAAGCTCCATCAAAGTACATACACCATCGGGATCCTTCCTCAGGTCCTTCATCCGGTCCAGGCGTCTCACAATCTGTTACCAACATGATATTCTCGTCCGGGAATTCAAAGTTCATAGACTGGTAATCATCCACTGCCTGATGTGCCAAATGGTCTTCTAACACACTTCCCTTGATTGCTTTTTGAGTCGTGTATTGGATGTCATACTCAGTCAATATCATATGCCATCTCTCTATTCTTCCGGACAAAGCAGGCTTTTCGAAGATATACTTGATTGGATCCATCTTCGATATCAATAGAGTAGTGTGAGTCAGCATATACTGTCTCAGCCGGCGAGCAGCCCATGCCAAAGTGCAGCAAGTTTTCTCGAGCAGTGAGTATTGGGTCTCACAGTCGGTAAACTTTTTGCTAAGGAAATAAATAGCATGCTCTTTTTGGCCAGACTCGTCATGCTGACCCAACACACACCCTATTGAATTGTCGAGTACTGTCAAGTATAAGATCAAAGGTCTCCCTTCAACTGGAGGCATCATAATAGGTGGCTCTTGGAGATACTCTTTGATCCTTTCGAAAGCGGCCTGGAATACATCGTTCCAACGTACTACTTGATCTTTCTTCAGTAACTTGAAGATTGGTTCACAAGTAGCGGACAGGTGTGAGATGAATCGAGAAATGTAGTTTAGTCGTCCCAGAAAGCCTCTGACTTCTTTCTCTATTTGGGGAGCTGGCATCTCTTGTATGGCCTTCACCTTTGCTGGATCCACTTGAATACCTTTATCGCTTACGACGAAACCCAACAACTTACCAGATCTCACCCCGAAAGTGCATTTGTTCGGGTTTAACCTCAGCTTGTACAACTCCAACCTGTCAAACAGCTTCTGAAGGTGGTCAAGATATTCTTCCTCCATCTGGGATCTTGCAATCATGTCGTCGATGTATACCTCAATCTCGTGATGGATCATGTCATGAAACAAAGCAACCATGGCACGCTGATACGTTGCCCCAGCATTCTTCAATCCAAAGGGCATGACCTTGTAGCAAAAGGTACCCCACTGAGTAACAAAAGTTGTCTTCTCCATGTCTTCGGGAGCCATCTTAATCTGTTTATAACCAGAGAAACCATCCATAAAGGAGAATACCTTGTGCTGAGCGGTGTTATCAACCAGAACGTCGATATGAGGTAGAGGAAAATCATCCTTGGGACTCGCCCTGTTCAGATCCCTATAGTCAACACACATTCGAACCTTACCATCCTTCTTCGGTACAGGAACCACGTTGGGCACCCACTGTGGGTAAGAAGTAACTGCTAGAAAACCGGCGTCAAACTATTTCATAACTTCAGCCTTGATTTTCTCAGACATCTTTGGGCGCATTCGGCGGACCTTCTGTTTCACTAGAGGACAGTCTTCCTTGGTAGGCAGGCGGTGAACCACAACATCGGTATCCAACCGAGGCATATCTTCATAAGACCAGGCGAAGATCTCAACATAGTCACGCAGCATCTGAATCAATCGTTGCTTCACATTAAGCTCCAGATTTGCACCAATCCGGACCTCTTTCTTGTCTATTTTTGTACCCAGATTCACTGATTCCACCGGCTCTTCGTGCCGCTGAACAACCCTCTCTTCCTGAAGTAACAGTCTTGCAATTTCACCAGGCACTTTGCAATCATCTTCACCTTCGTCTTTGGCTAAGTTGATCGGACTTTCGAACTCATAACTGGAAGTAGCAGAGTCGTTACTAGTGCGATCCAGAGTGGATGTAGACCTGTATATGTAAGTGTGTGTAAAATATCTATTTTGCAATATGTAATAAAAGAAAAACAAGGAGCGCAAAATTTGAAATGAAAAAAAACGTCCAATACTTTTATTAATGATATATGTAAATGACACACATAAAGCCCTAAAAAATGAGGCCACGGTGCCCCGGTTAAGACACCGGGCCGTAAAGTTTAAAACATTGTCTGTTACAAATTCAAAACAAAAGTCTCATTACTGGGTGATAACAGAAACAGGCATAGAATCCTTCGCTGTCCAGTTGCTTAATCCACCATCGGCAGTTGGGTATATCCAGCTGTCAATATCGACCTCTTCATCATCGTCATCTCCGATAGCATTTACCCCTGCGTCATGTTTAGGCTTTTCTGGTGCTCCGAACTCGATCTCCTTAGAATCAATCAAGTCCTGTATTTTGTTCTTCAAAACCCAACAATCATCTGTATCATGCCCCGGGCTATCGGAGTGAAAAGCCCAGCGGGCATTAGGGTTGTACTTTGGTGATGCAGTGTTGGGATTCTGCGGAGCCTCCCTTGGAGTTACTAGATTGGTTTTCAATAACTGCGGCAGAATCTGAGACAAAGTCATGTTGAGATGGGTGAATTGCCTTCGAGGTCTCTCGGCCTTTTGTTGATTGTTGCACTGAGGAGCCCCAACAGGTCTTGAAATGACCACCGCATTAATAGCTTGGCGGTGTTCATGTCTATTATGGCCTTTCGAACTGTAAACAACACTGGACTCCTTCTTAAAAGGCTTTTTCTCGGTGCTCGATGAAGCACCCTTTTGTATCTTACCAGACTTAATACCAGCCTCAATCCTTTCCCCGGTCATAATCATCTCTGTAAACCCAGACGAAGAGCTTCCAATCAGATGGTTGAAAAACGGACAAGACAAGGTCCCCAGAAACATATCCACTAGCTCCCTATCAGCCAAGGGTGGTTGCACTCTTCCAGCGAGATCCCTCGACTTCTGAGCATAATCTTTGAAACCTTTGCCCGTTCCCATAGACATACCCTGGAGTTGGGTACACGTAGGAGCGAGGTCAGCATTGTATTGGTACTGCCTGTAGAAAGCAGCAGCCAAATCTTCCCAACTGCGGATACTGGCTCCTTCTAACTGGTAAAACCATTCAAGCTGAGTCCCTGAGAGACTGTCTTGAAAGAAGTGGATCCATAGGTTCTTATCAGCGGTGTACGTCTGAATCTTCCTTACATACGACCGGAGGTGCAGTTTCGGACAAGAAACTCTGTCGTACTTAGCAAAGGCTGATGCTTTGAACTTGTGGAGAATCACCACCCCAGATGACAGACCCAGATCGCCAAAGTCCAGACCAGGCACCTTCTGTACTTCCATCACACTCAAACGATCTTCCAGTTGCTTGTATCTATCCTCAGTCGGAGGATACTGGTCTTCGTTGAAGTCTATCTCATTGTCTGAAACCACAGGGCTAGGAGCCCTCCTTTCTTCCTGACTATCTTTCCCTCCAGATGAGGTGGTCAAATCAACTTCATCTCATAGCCTGTTTCCAAACCTGTGACCTGTGTTAAACAGGATTGTCCTCTTCTTCTTCTTCTTCTTCTTCTTCTTCTTCTCTTTCAGAATAAGGGTCTTCAGATCTTGCTGGCCCTTAGCTAGATTCATGAACAATTCTTGGAACTGGGCGTTTTGAGCCTGTAGAGCCTTGATTGCTTGTTCAGTCGATGGTTCAGAAGACATGATGCTGAAATAAACAGCGAAGAAGATGAGAAAACCTGTAAGGGTACCTGTTATGAGGTGCATGGAATGAAATGCGTATGATATGATTTCAAAGACGTCGAGAGATTCAAATTCATAAACAAGAAATGAAACACACTTTTATTAGATAAACTTTGAAATTCAAATTGTTCAACAAATTCCTTTAAGGCGTTACAAGAAAGGAAATACTGAAAAGTAAATAAAAACTGGAAGTAATCAAAGGACATCAGTGCTCCCATGGTCGTTTGCCTTTAGTGCTGACATAGTCATTGATGATTTGCTCCCTCTCCAACTACCTTGTCAACTTCTGGATCTTCCGCTCTTGCTCGTGATACTTTTCTCTATAGGTATCCTGCTCTTCCCTTAGCTGCATCCAGGACCTCTTCAATGCCCCAATGTCAGTAGGCATGTAGGGGTGGAGGATGGTAGGAAGAACCCCTTCCTCATCAGCAACTTCAATAATAATAGGCAAGACGGCTTCATACGGCATTCCCAGCTTTTGGGCACGTATGCGAACCCATTAGAGATATGGTTCCATTAGTAGAAAAGTCTTTGGACCCAGCTCGTGTGGATCAGGTATGTGAACTCTATCCCAAGCCCTTATGAATCTGCGACGTTGCTCGTCGCTATCCCCTTGAAAATCAAAGATTATGCTAGGCATTAGCAGCTCATGAGGTCCTTCCCTTATGGCTCACCCAAACTGACGTAGGGCCAAGCATGGATTGTAAGTAATTCCTCCATTGGTTCCTATCAGTGGAACATTGGGGTATTCCCCACAACGATCAATAATAGCCACCTCGTCCATACCCTTGATAGTCCATATGATGTCATTATGAGAGAGAGACATAACTCTATAAGCCCATCCCATGCCTTCTTTGTTCTTCAGCACTAATTTGGGGAGGTGCAAAATAAACCACCTCGCCAATAATGGAGCACAACACATCAAGGTTCCCCGCTTCCGAGCAGTACGGGCATAAAGCTGATGAAGAATGTCCAGGAGAGTGGGTACAGGATTACCAGAGATGAAGATTTTTACCGCATTCACATCAACAAAGGAGTCAGAGTTAGGAAACAGTACCAAACCATATATCAGAAGAGCCAAAATATCTTCGAATGCCTGGAAGTCTAGACTATCCCAGAAGTGATTAGCCTTACCAACCAAGAACTTAGTCATAAAGCCCTTTGCTCCACTACGAGTTTCCCAATTAGCCATTACCTCATCCTTTGTCATATGAAGGGCTGAAGCAATCTCTTTTGGCCTAAGGATCTTCTCCCAACCTATGAACGGGGTCTGCTCCAGGATAGGGATACTGTTGTACCCCAAACTTTGCCCTCCCTTTTTCACAAGAAAATCACAATCCTAAGGTTTCTCTCTGATTTTTAAGATTGGCTCAAGAATCGGTCAAACAAACTTTTCTTTATCAGTCAATCCAGAATTAGGGTTTTCTCTGATTTTTTTTGAAGATTGGCTCAAGAATCAGTCAAACAGACTTTTCTTTATCAGTCAATCCAAAATTAGGGTTTTCTCTAATTTTTTTTGAAGTTTGGCTCAGGAATTGATCAAGCAGACCTTTCTTTGGCAACAAATCCAGAATTAGGGTTTTCGCTCGCATTTCTCAGAAGAAATTGAATCCTCAGAAATTCAGTTAACTGTTACATTGTTTCCACGCTTGTTCGAATTTACTGGTTGTTTCTCAAGGCCTGATTATCTGGGATAAAAGCTGAGACTTTTGTTTGGAACATTAAGGCATCTGCTTGATTAAGTGGAGTGAAAGGTTTACCGTTTAAATGGAAAGGTTTACCATTTAAATGGAATGCTTTGTTTGTTTAACTGTATAATGCGTGTGTTAATTGGAATACCATGAGTATAGTGAGTAATGCAAGGTTACGAGACTGCAAAGTTTGTTGATTATTTATTTTATCTGGATTAAAATTATTCGGATATAGTTCCAATTATTTTGATTTGAGAGTCTTAAATAATTAAATAAACATGCAAGGAAAGATTAGAAGATATTTGACAGTAGAATTTTCTTTTGGATAAAAAACTTTTATTTATTTCAAATGTTGTTACAAATTTTATTCGAATATTGTAAGATTACAACTTATAGTATTTAAGATGATATTTGTTTACAATAAATGAAAAGATAAATCTAAGCCTAATCTCCTAAGATCTTTGACTTCTACTGCTTCCTCTATCATCCAACTGGTACTCACCTGCAAAATACAGAGAAAACGAAATTAGTATAAGAATTTTCAAACAGAAAAGGAGAAAAGAAATCATCACTAAAGCTTGCCGGCCGGAATCAGAATGTTATTGGATTCATCATGTTTTTATTTTTCCTCTTTGCAAATCACAAGAAGATTTCTCTTCTTGGTTCACAAAGAGAAAAGTAAAAAATAAATTGCAAGCATGCACATGGTTCAAATACAAGGGTATAAGTCAGCAAGGCAAACATGAGCAAGCATGGCAAGCTAACTACAATGCATTAACCAAACTGAATTTCAAACTGCAGTAACCAAGCATGTCAAACTGAGTTACAAAACTGTCAAGACAAAGTACACAATGCAGAAAACATGCAATCAAAAGTACAACAATGCAGAGAGATAAACCAAGTTACAAGCCAAAGAGACTTGTCCTAGCTATCATCACTTTCTAGCCAGCAAACTTTTCAGAATTAAATATAATAAGCAAATAAAAATGCTTATGAGGGAGAGAGAGAAAGAGAAGACCTAGTGAAGAGGTTTGCAGTTTTGGCAAAGGCAGGTTGTCAAATGATAGTAAGGAAAATAAAGATATAAAGAGAAAACATTGAGCAAAATCGGCATGACGGCAACTGAGTGCAAAGTCAAAAAACTTGCAATCTCAAGCAACGGGCATAACAACAAACAAACCTGCTTGCTCAAACAAAAGCAACAAACCTGCTTGCTCAAACAAAATCAACAAACCTGCTTTCCAAAACTTGCAAGCCCACAAGCCTGCAAAGCCAAAACCTGCTCACACAAACCAGTAAAAAATAACAACAAAAAACCAGAAGTTTTCAAAACTGCAAAACAACAAGCTCAAATAAGCTCAACAAGGCCAAACACTCAGGCCAAGCCCAAACATGCCTGCACAAACTCAGCCTGCATTTCAAACCTGAAAAAACCACAAAACTTACCCAAAACTGCACCAGTAACAAACCTGCCTGGACAAAGGCCAAACCAAGACTACTGCAACTTACCAGCTGCAAAACAAAGCTTGCAAAAACTGCAAACTACAGTTGCAAACCTGCTTGCAAAACTGCAACTTACTCAAGCCTACCCAAACATCATTCAAACACAGCAGTTTCAGATCTCATCATTAACATACAAAAAAGAGGAAGAGATTCAGAAGCAAAAACAAAGTTTCAAAAGCAATCATCATCCACATCATATTCAAAAACCACAGGTTTTCAGAAACTTCAACAAAGTATCATCATCACCAATATTTAAAACATAGAAGCAAGCAAGTTTCAGAATATTCATCATCAACGAAAATAGAAGCAAGCAAGTTTCAGTATATTCATCATCAACAAAAATCCAATCAGCAACAAGTTCTCAGAACAATTTCATCATCATTATTCAAAGCATTCAAAGAGAAAGAGAGGAGTTTTCAGAAGCAAAACACCAGTTTTCAGATTCATCATTAACAAACACTCAGAGGAAGGAAGAGAATCAACAAAATCAAATCAGCAACAAGTTTCAGATTTTATACATCATCACTAACAAATACAAACAAATCTCAGAGTATCATCATCATCGACATCAAATAACCAAGAAGAAAGAGGAAGAGATTCAGAAGCAAGCAAGTTTTTTCCAGGAAATACTCATCATCAAACAAGTCAAGGAAACAGAGATACCAGAAAAGCCATCATCATCACATTCATCCTCCTCCCCCTAGCCTCCAAGGAGTGCCTTTGTCTCACGTCCCTCTCTCCCCATCGTTTTCCAGAAGCAAAACGCCAAGGTACATTTTCCTTTTCCTCAAACTTTTCTGCATATCACGCATAAAGCATCAAAGAATTAAAACACGCAAACAATAAACATGCAAGAATCACACAAATGAACAACTGTGAAACCCTAAAAGATAAAAAAATAAATCATACCGTTCCTCTGAAACTCTGGACTGTTGTTAAGAGAGCAAGAAGTGGGAGGGGACGCTCCGGTGACTAAGGGCTCATGGAGGTGAGAATCAACGCGTATGGCCTGAGAAGAGAAAGATGAAACAGAGAAGAAGAAGAAGAGGTGAGAGAAGGAGGTGCCGCTGTGGCCAAAACATGAAAACCCTAAATTCTGAGAATACACACATCAACCCTAACAAAACTTTGTGCAACAGCATTCCGGGCCTGACCCGCCCCATACTGTGCCAAGCCCAAGCGCTTATGCCTACCCCCCTCATTTTCTTTCTATCTTAATTTATTATCCTTTGGGCCATCCAAAAACATTTCCATAAGGCCCATTATCTTCTTTCTTTTTAAATTTTTAAAAATACTTCTCTCTATTTTCATTTTTAATAATTTGTTTCTTTATTTTCTTTTGTTAAATAATAAAACTAAAAATATATTAAAATTTCGTTTAAATTTTCTTAATATAGTTTTCTTTAAACATTTGTTACATTTAATAAAATACATAAATAATAGAAAATTTAATTTAAATGATTTTTCTTTCTTTTAAAATTTTTCCTTTACACAATTAATAAAAACACAAAAAATAATAATAATCATACTTAAATCTTTATTAGGTTAAAATTTTGTTTACTTGTAAATAAATACATGCATCTCATAGTTACTGATTTTTCATAATTCGTTATAATTTTTACATTGAATTGCAACAGTTCGATTTGGTTGTAACGCATAATACTTGGACATTATTATTCTTATGAGACTCATCCCCATTTGTAAATAATTGTACCCCAATCCCCGGATACTCATTTGTAATAACTTAGCCTTTAAATTCCCGCAATTTATTGCTTTCAATATACTGTATAGTAATTAGGGTTTGTATGCGAAGATTCAAAATCAATCGCTAGATGACCTAATCCAAGAATAAATGCATGAAAATCAATACACAATTCACACTTGCACCTCTAGGGTAACCTCGCTTGTTGCCTCGGAAAATACAATCATGTCCCTCGAGTATGAGACACTCTAGCAAATGCCCTTCAATAAACAAAGATCGTAGTCCCTCGATGACCCTTGATGTTGCCTTCGATAAAACGATCTCGTCCCTTACAAAATTGCTAGAGTGTCTCACAAGTTGCTTTCAATGATTGCATGCGATGACCCGCGCCTGTCCCGTTTAACATCCTAACACAAGGTTGTTCGCCAAATACAATGGTGAAATAACACTGTCAAAAGGATTGAAAACATAAGAAAGATCTTTGAGTAAAATAGGGTAGACAACTCTTAGTTACTTGATCAAAAGCTTGCAAAACATCCTTGCCATTTTTAAACACACCTCACAACACAATTTCAAAACAACTTTCAAAAACATTGAAATATCTTTTCAAAAATACACACACCTTTGTATATATTCGAACAAGAGTCATTACAAAGGTTGCCTATACAAGGCCTCTTTTTCAAAGCATTTTCAAAACCACACACAAAGCACCATTTCAAATAATTGAAAAGCAAAGGCAAGTGATCTAAAACAAGTAACTAAGAGCCCATGGAAAACCATGGATGAAAAGGGTGTTAGCACCTTTCCTTTTCATAATCTACCCCCCGAACCCAAGAAAACATCTCAAAGGTCTTTCTTGTGCTTTTTGACCTTTCCTTTGGATAAAATAAAAAGTCGGTGGCGACTCTTGCTAAACCGAACAAATGCGAACACAAACGCAAAACCTCAAGTCAGTTCTCCCACCGTATCACAGAAATGGAGACTCTGCTGGGGAATATTCTTTAAAAGTGGGGTTACCTTAGGGTTTTAGATCACCTTTACATGCTTATCTTGTTTTCCTTGATTGCATTACTTTTTTGGGTCCTTGCTTGGGTTTGTTTTAAATCCTACACCCGGATTTGGGGGCACCTTTTAGGTAAGTAGCAATAAACTGTGAGGGAACTGTGCGGGGTATACCGACATGGTTGAAACAGTAGCTACGTGGATGTGGCACATTGGTTGGTACCGGTAACCCTTAAGTTGAATCAAGGAGAGTACGGGGCCGCCGCATGGTGTCATGAAGCATCAATTGACTTTAGAACCTTACTTGACCATCTTGGCCTTTTTAGGGGTAGTGAGGTGACCGGCTTTGGTGCAGTCCGAAGTTGGTAGACACTCGATACTACACTCATTGAGGATTGTTTTCTTGGAATATTTTGTTGGCCAGTTAAGTGGCTAAACCAAAACAATGAACACAGAAAATAATCCAGTGATATTGAGCTCCTTAGAACCCGATTACTATTTATAGGACAGGTTGAGCCAATTAACTTCAAGAGGGTACTTACCTACAAACCCCATGCAAGCCTAAACCTAATGAATTGTCTGCTTTGTGTGAATGTGATTATCTGTATATACACTTGCTTACTTTTGCATACCTGTACATAACATCGTAACATCATACCATAGCATTTTCAATAACCATTTCAAGGGTCTCGAGGGTCTTTGATGCAGGGTCACGTTGAACCAAATGTCTACCAAAGGGCAAGAGGTTTCATTTTCCTCTAAACAAACACCGTCAAAGATCAAGTGCAACAACTTGAATCAAGGGCTATGACCCACTTGACATGGTGAGCTTGGTTCTCGTGGAAGGACATCCACCGATACAAAGTTCTCCAATCAAAGATGTTGATCGAAGTTCAATCCCTAACATTTTCTTGTGTTTATCCTGCGAGATTCTTGAAAACATGCATCCACATATCATGCATTGTATCATGATAGGTTTTCCCTTTCAGGTTTCCTTATTCTCCTACTGTTTATTTCAGTGGAGATGGCTCTAGAGAGGACTGTCGAAGATATCCAGGCTCAAAACGCTCAACTTCAAGAAATGTTCTTGAACCTATCCCAGGGGCAAGAAGAAGTGAAAGCTCTCCTCACAAGGGGCGTGGTCCTAGGGAATCCAGGCGGCGTCAGGAATGATCAATTGGAAGAGCTACAGATTGAGCTGGCAACAATGAAGATCCAGATGATGGGACAACTGGTGGGCCAGATGGCTCTCATTCAAGACCTGGCTCAAAGACAAGAAGAGCTCAGGGTTCTCGTCAACAAACTGCTTCAAGATAACCAAGTGGGTCAAACAACTAGGGTTGAAGATCAAGTCATCATTCAACCTCCTTTGAGACAAGAAGACAAGGGAAAGGCTCCCCAGCTTGCCTCAGGGTCACAAGCCCAACAACAACCTCGCCAACGTCAATGGGGTAATCGATGTAAGCAAAATGCACTCGGAAGACATTTCACTGAGACTGATATACCATCATCTCTAATACTTGAACGCTTGTTGGAGGTCAATCTGACTGCTTTAAAGGATCCTCTTCAGAATCCCAACACCTCTACTCCTAGCTATCACCCTGATGCCTTTTGTGTATACCACTCCTATAGTCCTGGACATGACACCGACGACTGTTGGGCTTTGAAAAACAAGATCCAAGATTTGATTGACAATGGAGTGCTGAAATTCATTCCGGATGGCGAGATGAAAATCTTCCGCTGAGGGTTTTCCACCTGAAATGACTAGTTCGAACTAAGAGACTTTTGTTTCATTTGAATTTTCAAGTTGTAATTTCTTTTGTTATTCAAACAATTATCTGTTGATGTCAAACTCTGTTTCATTAATGCATTGCATATGTTTGTCTTGAATTCATCCATTCGTTTTCACTATTCTTGAATTATGCATTCTACTTTCTTTATGATATTTAACTCTTGATAAAAGTTACAAGTCTTTAGAGGGAGGATGACGAAAAAAATGCCATAATCTCATACAGTATGCTTTTGAATAGACCTTGCTGACGATGTACATGCGTTTCTTTCAAATCCTAAACACTGGAGTTATAAAGAAGATGATCCCTAGTCAACCCCTTCGAGCCAAAGAAGTAGAAGTTTTCTGTTTTAAACACAAATTGAAACCTTTAATCAAACCTGGGACAGGGTAGTCTCTCAGTTAATTCAAAAGAAAATGCACGTTGAAGTCGCAAACTCTCAGTTCATGATATAATGAATGGCATCAAAAACATTCCTTTGGAACCAAAAGACAGTAATGGTTCCTTATCTCATAGGCGATCATTATCTCTCAAAAGAGAAAAGCCCACTGAGCCAAAACCTACAAAGGAGGCTTAAGAAAGCTGGGGCATCCCGCTGACTGTAATCTCGAAAACAAGAATGGTCAGGAAAAAGTTAGGGATGACAAATTCAAAAGAAAGGGGTCATCACAAATCCTCAACAATATGAAAGATGTTGCAAAAAAAAATGACTGCCTTCCCATAAAATTCAACTTGTGTGGACCATCACCAAAATGTCGTTCCAAACTCGAATAGAGTTCGACGCACAATTAACTAAGTTTAGGATTGAAGAACATCATGAAGAGCGGGTGGGTACAAATATACTTTGAGCCTTTATCCTTTGTTTCTTAAACCGTGAACCAAGCCACGTTACAAACTTTCAAAAGTCCTAATTGAAGCATGGGTTAGTTCGAAAGCATACTGTTACAAAAGGTATCCTGACTCCTGTAAGGCTTTGCTCTAAATCTTGGGCTGAATTTCTCTTATAAAAAGTTTTCTGCTAAAAAACTCATTTTTCAAAATTTCAAGACAAGCATGAACTTTGCATTATTTGAATAACGTTGCTTGCACATGTTTATTTGTTTGATAGCAAATAAATTCATATGGTGAATGTTCGGAGGAACGAAAGCTCTCTCAGTGAATAAAATCACTTCAAGTGGGATGACACTCCCGTTGCAAAAATCTCCCATCAACAAAAGGGGACTTGATGTGGTATTGTCCATTAAACCTGGGGCAGTCCAGTCAAGATTTCAACAAATCTTTCAAAGTCCATTAAACCTGGGGCCGTCCAGTCAAGATTTCAAGAAATCTCTCAATTGCATATTAACCTGGGGCAAGTCTCCCTCACCATCACTTGGGGCATTTAAACGTCAATATCATCAAGGGGTTACACACAGTCCAAGTTTCCTGGCAGTGCCACAACATCTGATACTAGGGGAAATGACGAATCTCTCTAAAGTCCTTCTGAAAAGGAATTCAAGCATCCTCGAGAAGTTCATCACTTCTCTAGCAGACCAACAGTCATGGGTTTATTTCCCCAACACTTGTCAAGGATTTATTCTCCAAAACAAGATTACATTTCAACAACATTCATAACATACACAGATTGACCGGTCGTCAAAAATTCCTTCATCACTTATTGGAAGTCACAGTCGTCAAAGATTCCTCCATCACCTGTTGGAAGTTACGGTCGTCAAAGATTCCTTCATCACCTATTGGAAGTTACAGTCGTCAAAGATTCCTCCATCATCCGGTTGAATCAAAGTTAATCCAAGACCCTCTTTGTTTTGGTCAGATCGACACTAAGATCTCCCTGATTCTTATGCCAGTGGAAGATCTTCCGGGTTTTTGATATTTCAGATAAATCTCTCAGCGATTTATTTTCTTCACTATCAGGGATGAAGAATCCAACTCCTTTCTCCTTCACCAGTTTGGGATTTATTTTCCCCAGCAAAAGGTCGTCTTGAAAAATATTACACCTCCGTACATCAGGCCTTCATATGACGCAATCTCATTTATTTTGAGAACATCATTGTTTGATTCATGCCACTAACCTTTACCTTTCAGGAAAGGTACAATCAAATTCAAGCGACAAAGCTTTTCTTCAGTCAAATTACGGACAAGTTCCTAAATTTCGACAAAGCTTTTACTTCAGTTGAATTCCGGACAAGTTCCTAAATCTCAACGGAAACAACCCACCAACAGAATAATGGACAAATGAAGCTCCTAAAATTCGGTTTCTCTCAAGATTGAAGATTCTCATCCTTGAAACCTCAGAAGATTGGTATACTCCCAAGCTCCTGATACCCTTAACAGAATGAAGACTCTCATCCTTGAAACCTCAGAAGATTGGTATACTCCTAAGCTCCTGATACGCTTAACAGAATGAAGACTCTCATCCTTGAAACCTCAGAAGATTGGTATACTCCCAACCTCCTGATACCCTTAACAGAATGAAGACTCTCATCCTTGAAACCTCAGAAGATTGGTATACTCCCAACCTCCTGACCTAAACGCCTGAATGAAGATTCTCATTTTTGCTTCCCCAGTAGATTGGCATACACCCAACCTTCTGACCCAAACGCCTGAATGAAGATTCTCATTTTTGCTTCCCCGGTAGATTGGTATACTCCCAACCTCTTGATATTCCCGACAGAATGAAGATTCTCATTCTCAAAGTGGTATAACACCTGAATTTCTGTTATTCCCGACAGAATGAAGATTCACATTCTCAAAGTGGTATAACACCTAAATTTCTGATATTCCCGACAGAATGAAGATTCTCATTCTCAAAGTGGTATAACACCTGAATTTCTGATATTCCCGACAGAATGAAGATTCTCATTCTCAAAGTGGTATAACACCTGGATTTCTGATATTCCTGACAGAATGAAGATTCTCATTCTCAAAGTGGCGTACAACCTAAACCTGAACTTCTTCCAAACAGGAATAAGCTTTTTCCAGAACCCTGAGTTTCACTCTCCAATAGGATAGCCACTCCGCAACAGTATGGCTATTCCCCACAGAGTTCTTACTCCCTAACAAAGTCAAGACTCCCATCCTTGATTCTTCGGAGCTCTCTTTACTCTCAGCATGAATTTTTTAGAATTTCAAATCCCCTGCAGATCGAAGATTCTCATTCTTGGCTCCTCAACACCAATTCCCCAAGCAGAATGAAGACTCTCATTCTCAATTCCTCATAGAGTTTTCAGATATTCCCCAGTGAAGATCTCCTCAAAACAGGAATCCCCAGTAGATTGGCATACAACCCAAACTCCTGACTTTCCCCAACAATATAACTTCTCCCTACAGAGGTTGTCAAAAAGTTTGAAGACACGCATACTCTTCAACAGCGGTCCCAGGACTTCTCATTCTCAACGATCAAAGGATTTTCAATCCCCAGCAACAGTCAAGGATTTATTTTCCCCGACAGCGACCAAAGATTTTATTATCTCCAGCTATCCAAGATTTATCTTCCTCCGCAAGACGCCCTAATCAGCTTACATGCGCATTCATTACATTCATATATCATAAACATTGATATAACACATACATTACATCATACAGCATAATTTTGTGTTTAAGCTAATATTTTACCCGTCGCAGGATAAGTTTAGCAAGTTTAAAACTTCAAGGATTTCTGAAAACAGTTTGCGGATGCCTTCCAAACATGGATGCTAATCTATTGCTCATTCAGGCCCCCAGCTCAGAGACATTCCAAACACGGATACCATTATGATGCTCATTCTTCTGATTTACAACAAACATTCTTGGATGGCATCTTTAAGCCCATCTCCGACAAGATTCTGTCACATCTCCAAATGGCATCTTTAAGCCCATTCCCTCAACTATGCTTTGACGAGTGAAAATTAATGGGCACTCTAGTGTCCAATCATCTTTTACCTTCGAGTCACGAGCGGCAAAATTGCAAATCTAACTCTTCAGGTTCAAGAAGATTGAACAGGGGCAACTGTTGTACCCCAAAATTTGCCCCACCTTTTTCACAAGAAAATCACAATCCTAAGGTTTCTCTCTGATTTTTAAGATTGGCTCAAGAATCGGTCAAACAGACTTTTCTTTATCACTCAATCCAGAATTAGGGTTTTCTCTGATTTTTTTTGAAGATTGGCTCAAGAATCGGTCAAACAGACTTTTCTTTATCAGTCAATCCAGAATTAGGGTTTTCTCTGATTTTTTTTGAAGTTTGGCTCAGGAATTGATCAAGCAGACCTTTCTTTGGCAACAAATATGGAATTAGGGTTTTCACTCGCATTTATCAAAAGAAACTGAATCCTCAGAAATTCAGTTAACTGTTACATTGTTTCCACGCTTGTTTGAATTTACTGGTTGTTTCTCAAGGCCTGATTATCTGGGATAAAAGCTGAGACTTTTGTTTGGAACATTAAGGCATTTGCTTGATTAAGTGGAGTGAAAGGTTTACCGTTTCAATGGAATGCTTTATTTGTTTAACTGTACAATGCGTGTGTTAATTGGAATACCATGAGTATCGTGAGTAATGCAAGGTTACGAGACTGTAAAGTTTGTTGATTATTTATTTTATCTGGATTAAAATTATTGGGATACAGCTCCAATTATTTTGATTTGAGAGTCTTAAATAATTAAATAAACATGCAAGGAAAGATTAGAAGATATTTGACAGTAGAATTTTCTTTTGGATAAAAAACTTTTATTTATTTCAAATGTTGTTACAAATTTTATTCGAATATTGTAAGATTACAACTTATAGTATTTAAGATAATATTTGTTTACAATAAATGAAAAGATAAATCTAAGCCTAATCTCCTAAGATCTTTGACTTCTACTGCTTCCTCTATCATCCAACTGGTACTCACCTACAAAATACAGAGAAAAAGAAATTAGTATAAGAATTTTCAAGCAGAAAAGGAGAAAAGAAATCATCACTAAAGCTTGCCGGCCAGAATCAGAATGCTATTGGATTCATCATGTTTTTATTTTTCCTCTTTGAAAATCACAAGAAGATTTCTCTTCTTGGTTCACAAAGAGAAAAGTAAAAAGTAAATTGCAAGCATGCACATGGTTCAAATACAAGGGTATAAGTCAGCAAGGCAAACATGAGCAAGAATGGCAAGCTAACTACAATGCATTAACCAAACTGAATTTCAAACTGCAGTAACCAAGCATGTCAAACTGAGTTACAAAACTGTCAAGACAAAGTACACAATGCAGAAAACATACAATCAAAAGTACAACAATGCAGAGAGATAAACCAAGTTACAAGCCAAAGAGACTTGTCCTAGCTATCATCACTTTCTAGCCAGTAAAATTTTCAGAACTAAATATAATAAGCAAATAAAAATGCTTATGAGGGAGAGAGAGAAAAAGAAGACCTAGTGAAGAGGTTTGCAGTTTTGGCTAAGGCAGGCTGTCAAAAGACAGTAAGGAAAATAAAGATATAAAGAGAAAACGTTGAGTAAAATCGGCATGACGCCAACTGAGTGCAAAGTCAAAAAACTTGCAATCTCAAGCAACAGGCATAACAACAAACAAACCTGCTTGCTTAAACAAAATCAACAAACCTGCTTGCCAAAACTTGCAAGCCCACAAGCCTGCAAAGCCAAAACCTGCTCACACAAACCAGTCAAAAATAACAACAAAAAACCTGCAATTTTACAAAACTGCAAAACAACAAGCTCAAACAAGCTCAACAAGGCCAAACACTCAGGCCAAGCCCAAACATGCCTGCACAAACTCAGCCTGCATTTCAAACCTGAAAAAACCACAAAACTTACCCAAAACTGCACCAGTAACAAACCTGCCTGCACAAAGGCCAAACCAAGACTACTGCAACTTACCAGCTGCAAAACAAAGCTTGCAAAAACTGCAAACTACAGTTGCAAAACTGCTTGCAAAACTGCAACTTACTCAAGCCTACCCAAACATCATTCAAACACAGCAGTTTCAGATCTCATCATTAACATACAAAAAATAGGAAGAGTATCAGAAGCAAAAACAATGTTTCAAAAGCAATCATCATCCAGATCATATTCAAAAACCACAGGTTTTCAGAAACTTCAACAAAGTATTATCATTACCAATATTTAAAACATAGAAGCAAGCAAGTTTCAGAATATTCATCATCAACGAAAATAGAAGCAAGCAAGTTTCAGTATATTCATCATCAACAAAAATCCAATCAGCAACAAGTTCTCAGAACAATTTCATCATCATTATTCAAAGCATTCAAAGAGAAAGAGAGGATTTTTCAGAAGCAAAACACCAGTTTTCAGATTCATCATTAACAAACACTCAGAGGAAGGAAGAGAATCAACAAAATCAAATCAACAACAAGTTTCAGATTTTATACATCATCACTAACAAATACAAACAAATCTCAGAGTATCATCATCATCGACATCAAATAACCAAGAAGAAAGAGGAAGAGATTCAGAAGCAAGCAAGTTTTTTCCAGGAAATACTCATCATCAAACAAGTCGAGGAAACAGAGATACCAGAAAAGCTATCATCATCACGTTCATCCTCCGCCCCCTAGCCTCCAAGGAGTGCCTCTGTCTCACGTCCCTCTCTCTCCATCGTTTTCCAGAAGCAAAACGCCAAGGTACAATTTCCTTTTCCTCAAACTTTTATGCATCTCACGCATAAAGCATCAAAAAATTAAAACATGAAAACAATAAACATGCAATAATCACACAAATGAACAAATGTGAAACCCTAAAAGATAAAAAATAAATCGTACTGTTCCTCTGAAACTCTGGACCGTTGTTAAGATAGCAAGAAGTGGGAGGCGACGCTCTGGTGGCTAGGGGCTCATGGAGGTGCGAATCAACGCTTATGGCCTGAGAAGAGAAAGATGAAACAGAGAAGAAGAAGAGATGAGAGAAGGAGGCGCCGCTGTGGCCAAAACATGCAAACCCTAAATTCTGAGAATACACACATCAACCCTAACAAAACTTTGTGCAACAGCATTCTGGGCCTGACCCGCCCCATACTGTGCCAAGCCCAAGCGCTTATGCCTACCCCCCCTCATTTTCTTTCTATCTTAATTTATTATCCTTTTGGCCATCCAAAAACATTTCCATAAGGCCCATTATCTTTTTTCTTTTTAAATTTTTAAATACTTCTCTCTATTTTCATTTTTAATAATTTGTTTCTTTTTTTTCTTTTGTTAAATAATAAAACTAAAAATATATTAAAATTTCGTTTAAATTTTCTTAATATAGTTTTCTTTAAACATTTGTTACATTTAATAAAATACATAAATAATAGAAAATTTAATTTAAATAATTTTTCTTTCTTTTAAAAATTTCCCTTTACATAATTAATAAAAACACAAAAAATAATAATAATCATACTTAAATCTTTATTAGGTTAAAATTTTGTTTACTTGTAAATAAATACATGCATCTCATAGTTACTGATTTTTCATAATTCGTTATAATTTTTACATTGAATTGCAACAGTTCGATTTGGTTATAATGCATAATACTTGGACATTATTATTCTTATGAGACTCATCCCCATTTGTAAATAATTGTACCCACATCCCCGGATACTCATTTGTAATAACTTAGCCTTTAAATTCCCGTAATTTATTGCTTTCAATATACTGTATAGTAATTAGGGTTTGTATGCGAAGATTCAAAATCAATCGCTAGATGACCTAATCCAAGAATAAATGCATGAAAATCAATACACAATTTACACTTGCACCTCTAGGGTAACCTCGCTTGTTGCCTCGGAAAATACAATCATGTCCCTCGAGTATGAGACACTCTAGCAAATTCCCTTCAAAACAAAGACCGTAGTCCCTCGATGACCCTCGATGTTCCCTTTGATAAAATGATCTCGTCCCTTACAAAATCGCTAGAGCGTCTCACAAGTTGCTTTCAATGATTGCATGCGATGACCCGCGCCTGTCCCGTTTAACATCCTAACACAAGGTTGTTCGCCAAATACAATGGTGAAATAACACTGTCAAAAGGATTGAAAACATAAGAAAGATCTTTGAGTAAAATAGGGTAGACAACTCTTAGTTACTTGATCAAAATCTTGCAAAACATCCTTGCCATTTTCAAACATACCTCACAACACAATTTCAAAACAACTTTCAAAAACATTGAAATATCTTTTCAAAAAGACACACACCTTTGTATATATTCGAACAAGAGTCATTACAAAGGTTGCCTATACAAGGCCTCTTTTTCAAAGCATTTTCAAAACCACACACAAAGCACCATTTCAAACAATTGAAAAGCAAAGGCAAGTGATCTAAAACAAGTAACTAAGAGCCCATGGAAAACCATGGATGAAAAGGATGCTAGCACCTTCCCTTTTCATAATCTACCCCCCGAACCCAAGAAAACATCTCAAAGGTCTTTCCTGTGTTTTTTTATCTTTCCTTTGGATAAAGTAAAAAGTCGGTCGCGACTCTTGCTAAACCAAACAAATGCGAACACGAACGCAAAACCTCAAGTCAGTTCTTTCACCGTATCACAGATACCAAGCAGATCAGAGAATTCTTCTAAGGTGGGGACCAACTGGTAGTCCTGAAAAGTAAAGCAATGGTACAGTGGATCATAGAATTGGACCAAGACACTCATCATCTACTCGTCCAATTTGGAAGTGACCAAACCCGATAGGTGACCATGTCTCCTGATAAAGGAGGTAGTATCTGACATCTTTGCAACCAATTCTTTAAGCATAGTGGGAACCTGGACAAAGTTGATCCGGATGGTGTTCCTACGCATGGGTTCCATGACCTACAAAACAGCACAAAGATGAATCCCTCTTGTCTTTGAAATAGGTTAGTCAAATGCAAGATGTATGCAATGTCATGATGTCATGATGTCATGATGTCATGATAGAAAGCACACCACAAGTATCCACAAATAACAAACATGGTAAAGGCACACAAGTCATAGAGAGAGCCCTTAGATTTCAGGCTGGTAAGGAGCTTAGGTACTACCCTCTTTTAGTTCAGTTGGTTCAAACCTGTCCTAAAAATAGTAACCGGGTTCTAGAGGATCTCAATATCACTGACTACCCTCGATCGGTCATAATTTCAGTTTAGCAACCTTTTCTTGCGGCCGAAATCATCACGAGAGTTTAGTCTCAATGAGTGTAGCATATTGTTACTGTTTTATGGCCAAGTTGGTCAATTTAAAGGTTCTAAGGTCAGTTGGTGCTTAATGACCCCTTAGCAGACCCATATTCTCCTCGGTCCAACACAAGGGATATCGGTACATACTAAAGTGCCACACCAACATAGCTACTGCTTCAACCGTATCGGTCTATGCCGTACAGTTCCCTCACAGTTTATTGCTACTTACCTAAAGGGTATCCCCCATATCCGGGTCAGGATCTATAGTAAATCCGATACAAGCCCACAAATATAAAGCATACAAAGCAAAAAATTGAAAACACAATGACCTAATCCTAAGGTATACCCCACTTATTAAGCGTCCCCAGCAGAGTCGCCAGTTCTGTGATACAGTGGGAAAGAACTGACTGTTTTTTTGGAATGCTGGTTTGCGTTTTGCGTTTGTTTTCGCAAAATGTCGCGGTAAGCAAGAGTCGCCACCGACTTTTATTTTATCCAACAAGGAAAGGAAAAAAGCACAAAAAAATTCCTTTTTCGAGATGTTTCTCGGGTTCGGGGGGTAGATTATAGAAAGGGAAGGTGTTAGCACCCTTTCTATTCGTGGTTATCCACGGGTTCTTAGGTACTTGCTCATATTGTTTTCAAAAATGCTTTTCTCTGTGTTTGTGGGTTTGAGAAAGTTTTTGTTTTGAAATTTCATTAGGAAAGTGTAAGTGTAAAAAAAGATTTTGTTTTTTGAAAGAGCAAGTATCTAAGAACCATCTACCTACTCGAAAAAGGAATCTTTCTATACTATCTTCCTTTAGACAATGCTATCCCACTATTGATGAGTAGGTAGCACCGTCGTTGGAGTATGAGGGTCAATTCGATTTTAGGGACTTACGATCATCAAAGCAATGTTAGGACGCTTTAGCGGTAACCCTAATGTCTTAGATCATTTGTTTGAGGCAACTATATCCGAGGCAACCATTTCTAGGCGACTATGATCTTTTAGACAAAACGACGACCTCTAAAGTGACCAATACTCAATGACCGCATACGAAGGCAACCAAGTGGGGTGTACCCTAAGAGTGCGCATGTGCGAGTGTGTTGTTTTCAGTTTATTTTTATCTTTGTACATGTTAAGGGTGATCTAATTTGATTTTAGGTTAAAACATTCAGTCTTGTCATGCAATCCTATTATCAAACATCTAACAGTTATAAGTTGCGGAAACTAAATTGCGGAATTTAAATTACAAGGCGAAGGGTATTTACATCGCCAAAAGCAACCCTTTGAAATCTAAATGCGGAAATAAATAAAGCGATAAAAATATTTAAAGTCCTATTAAGCTATTACATTCCGGAAACAAGTACAATATTGGATAAATAGATCACGTGCAGAAAATTAAATCGGGCGCAAGTTCTAGGGTTTTGAGTCTTTTATTTAAAGAAAAGAATTTTTTTTTGTTTGTTTTTACATTTTAAGAAATAAACTATCCTAAATTAATTATTGAATTAAATTAATTAAATTAATTAATAAAAATAAATATTTTTGGGCTTTTTTGTGTTATTTAAAGAAAGAAAATAAAATTGATCAATGTTAATAAAAATCTAATTATGTCTAGGTTAATTTTAATTATCTACAAAAATATATTAAAGTTAATTCTAATTAATGACCTAAATTAATTAATTGATATTTGTTAATAAAAAAATAAAATACTAAAATTTAATTTAATAAAGAAAATATATTTTTTTGGTTTTAATTTTATTAAAGAAAAAAATTTGATTGGTTAATGATTAAATAAAAATAATAACAAAACAAATAAATAAACTAAATGAAAATAGAGAGAGATAGAGGTATATGGGCCTGTTGGAGGTTTGATCAACAATTCTGAGGCCCAATTACATTGGCCTAGCTTGACTTTTTGAGATCTCCTATGCGCACGTTGACTGGATCCCATGGTGGATCATCATCCTGGATCACCAGATCTGGCCTTGGGCCTTTTGGCAATTGATTGAGTGAGGGAGTATGGTGGGATCTACATGTGATAACCAGAAGAAAAATAACAAATGTAAATTGGGGGGACCTGGGATTCGAACCCAGGTCCTATACATGACTGCCAGTTTGCTTTACCACTAGGGCGTTGTGCTTCATTTGTACATGAGATATCAAATAATGATAATAAAATAAAATGGATTAATATGCCAGAAAAAGCCAAATTACGCGCGCCATGTTTGAATGGACGAATTGGAGCATGATACGCCATCGTCCCTGTCGTTGGACCGTGGCTAAAACACTCCCACCCTATACCAACGGAAAACCGTCCGTAGCTATAAGCCAGGCCATCTCCAAAATTTGCTACGAGCCACAAAAATGCAATCCAAAGGCATGGTCATGCTCGTCTCATCATCCCGGTTACAACCATGCCCCATTTGATAGCCAATTTTTCCTGTAACAAAAACCCCTAAAAAAACCTAGAAAACCCTACAATGGTGTTTTACGATACAAAGCATAAGAACGAAATTGGTTATTGCAGAAAGCTAACAAATGATGTGATGAATCAGAATATGCAATTGTTTTTGACAATGGATGCAAGAATAAAGATTTGCGACTTCAAGAACATGGCAGATCCGTGAGATACTTACAGTGCTCTAGGAGGCTGGAGAATGAGTGATTCTGATTGGTTTTGCTTCTGAGAATTGCTAGGAAGCGATTGTGATGCTTGCCAAGTCCTGAAAGTGCCTCCAAGCTTGATTTTGATCTCCAACTTTTTGTCACTTTTTCCAAGTTTGGTTCTGAGTGTTCTTGCAGCCTCTAGCCTTGTTTTTGTGCCCTCTAGCTTCCTTATGTATGATAGAATGCATTAGATTAACAATTATGTATTGAATCCTTCCACATCAATGCCATGAGATTTGATTTGATTTGATTCACTTTTGAAAGCTTCCCTAATTTGTCAAAAATCCATCTTTTTGTACATGATATGGTGAGATACGAATTTGATGCTGATTATGATGATGATTAAGTCCTAAAAGAGCCAAAAATATATCAAGCAATCAATATTTGGATTTTATTTGATTTAATTTGATTAAAAATGAAATAATTCAATAAAAAATCAAATAAAATAATAAAATTGATAAATGGACACAAGGATGAAGTTAGGACACGTGTGCAATGTGGAAAGTTCAAATCAAGTGGAAAATAATGGGCCCATTTGACAAAATTTGAAGTTTTGGGGATAGTTGACTTTTGACAATTTTGCAAAAATGCCCAACTTCAACAATGCATAACTTCTTCAATTTTGAACTTTTGGAAGTGTTCTTGGACTTTTTAGAAAGCTTGAGATGTCCTATAACTAACCCTTTTGGTCTAATCTAATTTTTGTATTCCATGCTCAGGTTATAAGCTTTGGAAAAAAGGTGTTTTTGTTGACTTTCAAAAATGACCTATAATGTCCAAATTTATAACTTCTTGTGAGTGAATTTTCTGATATTGGGGTATGAAGATGGATTGTAGGAAATTTCATCCTCTTCAAAATGAGCTTTGGATGGGTCATTTCTCATAAATTATGAGAAAGTTATGCTTGGTCAAAGTTGAGTTGACTTTTCCTGCAAAACCCTAATTTAGCAACTTTTGAATCTTGTTGAATTTTGAGCAATCTTTGATGAATCATGATCAACCCTTGATAAAATGATGAAATATCCTTAAAAATGAGAATGTTTACAAAAAATCTTGAAGTTTGACTGTTTATAGGTCACAGTTGACTTTTGCCCTAGCACAGTCAAGTTTTGGACCCTTTGAGCAATTGACTGAGCAAACTTCCTCTGCAAGGCTTGAAATTTAACATGGATGAACTTGAGAACATATTAGGACATTGGGTAGCACTTGAGGTCATTTGGACTCAAAGCTATTGATGCAACACAAAACCCTAATTTGGGGTTGACTGCCTTAGGAAATAACTTGACTGTCCAACTCTTGAGCAATCTTGAGCCACTTGGAGATTTTTATTGCAATATTTTGAGAAATATGAGAGGGAAAATTTTGGGGTACAATAGCTTCCCCTGTTAAATCTTCTTAAACCTGAGGATGTAGATTGGATTTCGTGCCTTTCGTGATCCGAAGGTGGAAGATGATTGAACACTAGAGTGCCCAGAAATTTGCACTCGCATGAAGTGGTATCAGCCTTGTGATGTCGAGAATGGGCTTACAGATGCCATTTGGAGACTGTTGATAGGAGGTCTGAACTTCGACTGGAATAAGAATCAGGTAGATCTTAGCGTCGATCTGAATGAACCAGAGAAGGTCTTGGATTAACTTTGACTGGATAAGAATAAAAAAATTCTTAGAATTGATTTAACTGAACCAGACGAAAGTCTTGGAATATCTTCAACTAGAATAAGAATCAGGGAGATTTTAGCGTCGATCTGACTGAACCAGAGAAGGTCTTGGATTAACT
Organism: Vicia faba; assembly: GCA_948472305.1. NCBI lineage: Eukaryota > Viridiplantae > Streptophyta > Magnoliopsida > Fabales > Fabaceae > Vicia > Vicia faba. Next base: position 481,969,467 of record OX451740.1, on the reverse strand, counting down.
TTGACTGGATAAGAATCAGAAAATTCTTAGAATTGATTTAACTGAACCAGACGAAAGTCTTGGAATATCTTCAACTGGAATAAGAATCAGGGAGATCTTAGCGTCGATCTGACTGAACCAGAGAAGGTCTTGGATTAACTTTGACTGGATAAGAATCAGAAAAATCTTAGAATCGATTTAACTGAACCAGACGAAAGTCTTGGAATATCTTCAATTGGAATAAGAATCAGGGAGATCTTAGCGTCGATCTGACTGAACCAGAGAAGGTATTGGATTAAGTTTGACTGGATAAGAATCAGAAAAATCTTAGAATCGATTTAACTGAACCAGACGAAAGTCTTGGAATATCTTCAACTGGAATAAGAATCAGGGAGATCTTAGTGTCGATCTGACTGAACCAGAGAAGGTCTTGGATTAACTTTGACTGGATAAGAATCATAAAAATCTTAGAATCGATTTAACTGAACCAGACGAAAGTCTTGGAATATCTTCAACTGGAATAAGAATCAGGGAGATCTTAGCGTCGATCTGACTGAACCAGAGAAGGTCTTGGATTAACTTTGACTGGATAAGAATCAGAAAAATCTTAGAATCGATTTAACTGAACCAGACGAAAGTCTTGGAATATCTTCAACTGGAATAAGAATCAGGGAGATCTTAGTGTCGATCTGACTGAACCAGAGAAGGTATTGGATTAACTTTGACTGGATAAGAATCAGAAAAATCTTAGAATCGATTTAACTGAACCAGACGAAAGTCTTGTGGTATCTTTCTGAGGAATCCGCTAAAACAGACCTCAATAGATGTAGTTTTTGAGGGGACTACCAGGTCATATAAATAGTCAACGGTGTTTATTGATTCGTCTTTCCCTGAAAAGGTAAAGAGCCGGTCATATGCAATGTCATGATGTATGAAATGCATGATATATATCAAGCAATGATGCTCTCAAAATAAATGAGATTGTATGGTATGATGCGTATATGCCTGTATCATGATGTATGGAAATGTAATGTTTCTAGCTGGGGAAAATAAATCCCGGATAGCTGCTGAAAAATAGAGCTAGATTCTTCGTTTCTGCTGGGGATGGAGAACGAAGAGAATAAACCTGCAGGAGAGGATGACTCCGTTGGGGGAATAAACCGATGAGGAGATTACTCTGTGGGGAAGAGATGTTCTGCTGAAGATTCCACTGATAAATTCCGTCGGGATGAATTATCATCGCTGGTGATATTGAATCCTATTGGGGATTGAATTCCTGTTTGTGAAAGGAAAGAACTCCGCTGAGGATGATCTTCAGTTGCGACTTCTCTGGGAATAACCTTTTAGACTCTTATGGGGATAATCCTTTGAGTTCTGCTGGGAATGATCCTTTGAACTCGGCTGGGGAGATTTATTTTTGTACTCCGTTGGGGATAAACTTCCAGAGTCTACTGGGGATGATTCTCCCAACTCCGTTGGAGAAACTTTTTCAGACTGCGCTGGGAAAATTTTGACTCCACTAGGGATATCTTGTACCGTGCCGGGGAGCATTCTTATACTCCGTTGGGGAATATTAAGACTGCCGGGGATATCAAGCCTTTTTAGTGCTGATGGTAGATAAACTCTGCTTGGGGAGAATATTACCGATTCATTCACAGTTGCAAGTCTCAGCTGGGGAGAGCTATCATTACTGTCTTACTCTGCGGGGAGTGAAGATATCTTAGCCATATTCTTCAGCTAAATCTACCTTTGTACCTGGTGGACAGAGCAACTGTATAGTTTGGACAATTTTTATTGCCCCTGTTTCCGATATTACCCGTAATCGTCTTTTGTTTCGCATGTAAATATTCATGAGCAGCAATTAATGTCAAATACATATATCAAAAATGAACATTGGACATTCTTTGCAAATCAAAACAGATAAATAAAAAAACAGTTTGAAATTTCTTTGAAAATGAATTGTATTGACTTTGAAGTTTGGCCTATAAATAGGCGTTTTTGTACAAGAGGCTGACGTCCTAGTAAGAGAACGCCGCCGAGCAGATAGAATTTACACAAATTGTGAAAAACAAAATAGTTATGTGAACAATCCCACAGGGTTCCAACTCTGCTATTGCCTTTATGTCCTCGAGCATCTCATCACTTTGCTACTTGGTTGAAGGTAGATCAGATTGATTAGCGTCGTCCGAGCTTGATAGTCGATACCTAAGTCTGGATGTGAGATGATCCAATGAGACATAGTGTTACGCTGATCCCTAATTTTTGCCTGGACCGCCCCTTTGGGTTTTCAGTCCCCCGGGATACCCTTTTTTGCCCAAGTCGCCTTTTCAAGTTTTCAACTTGCCGGGTGTACATATTTTTCATTTTCATCCCTTATTTTTGCCCGGACCCTTTTGGCTCGCCGGGAAGCCCTTATTTTTGCCTAGGCCAGTCAACCTAGCGGGTCTTTGATTATGCGTAGTATATTTTCACTATGTCTGCATTGACGGGGTGAGGAAGGTCGTCACCATCCATGGTGGTTAGAATCATAGCTCCTCTTGAGAAAATGTTCTTAACCACAAATGGCCCTTCGTAAGTAGGGGTCCATTTGCCCCTGGGATCACCTTGTGGCAGTATGATGCGCTTGATAACCAGGTCCCCAACTTGATACTCTGGTCGTCTAACTTTCTTGTTAAATGCCTTGATCATCCGTTTTTGATATGCCTGACCATGTGTTGCACCCCAAAATTTGCCCTCTCATGTTTTCCAAAGTCTTCCCCTACATGGTTGACCAGAAACCCTTGCCTAAGGAAAAGGAAAATTTTTGAGTGGTGCTTTAAGTACATTTCGATTGGCATTCTGAAAGACCCTTCGATTGGTATTCTGAAGGAGCCTTTCGATTGACATTTTGGACAAGCACTTCGATTGGCATTCTGAAAAACTCTTCGATTGGTATTCTGAAGGAGCCTTTCGATTGGCATCATGGACAAGCACTTCGATTGGCATTCTGAAAGACCCTTCGATTGGTGTTCTGAAGGAGCCTTTCGATTGGCATTATGGACAAGCACTTCGATTGGTATTCTGAAAGACCCTTCGATTGGTGTTCTGAAGGAGCCTTTCGATTGGCATTATGGACAAGTACTTCGATTGGCATTATAACAGTGTCCTTCGATTGGAATTCCAAAAGGTCCATTGGAAGAGGCATTCAAAGGGTCCATTCGAAGAAGCTTTTGAAAAGAATTAGAAGGATGTCATCAGCCCATTCGAAAGGGAGCATTCAAAGGCCAGTTACATATCATTCAAAATTCAAAAAGGGACAAGATCCCATGTGTTTAGCCAACGTTAAAAATTCTCATTCATGGTTGTCAAACACATAATCAAGGTCATTTAAACCTTTGTCTTCCTGTCCCCTCTACCCCCTCTATATAAAGAGATCACAAGTGTTGCGAAAAAGGAGGGAACGAAAATATACAGAAAAAATAGAGAAAAGAAACAGGGAGAACTTGGAGATACGCTGCCAAAAATCATCAGCACTTCCAAGAAACCATACCCAATCCTTGCACCAGCCATTCCACACTCATAATCATAGATCAAAGCACTTCTGTTTGGTAAAAAGAAATATAATCTCAAACTCATTTCGATCTCTGATTGCATATTCACGTTATTACTGTTGTTTGTGAATGATTTAATGTGCTACATATATGCTACATCACAAAGATGAGATTGTGCCATTGCTTGGGCACAATCTAAGTTTCTCCTTCGAATCCCAGGATAAAATAAACCCAGACCCAAATTCAGCAGGTGCAAATAGGGAGGAGATTCGAATCAGGGGGGTAAAGTCCCCCTGGACCTTTAACATATGTTTCGTTTTTGCAGGAAATATATTCTCAGGATCCTGTTCAGAGTTTTGAAGCTCAGCAGCTTAGCTTCGAACTGGACCCAAGACTTCCAGATTGAAGGATAACATATCCAGATCGAAGACCCTCAGAGTGTAGCCCCTCATGCACCTTCGATCCAGCCTCTTCACTGGGTCGAAAGACAGCCCACACTTCTTTCGACCCAGGCCTCCAGAATTATTTTGTTTTTCTTGATTTACTGCCTGATTTCATTTTCGTTTGGACCATTTTATTTGTTTTTTTTAATCAACATAAAAATCATAAAAATAAGTAACTTAGAATTAGGATTTAATTTAGTTAATTATTTTAACTTATTTTCTTCAATTTTAAAATCAGTAGACTTAGGATTTATTTGAATTCAATGCTTTTCATAAACAAAAAATGCAAAAAATATTAGGTATGTTTTAGAGTTAATTTTAATCAGTATTTTTAATTAATTAAATTTGACTTAGCATTTCCAAAAATAAAATAAAACAACAAAAAGATTTTATTCTTAGGATTTTTAGAGGTTATGTTCAGATTCACACGCGTTTATTTTATTGTAACTGTTTATTGGTTTGTAATAGCTTAACTAAGACCTTTACTTTACTGCTTTACTCCCCAATTTTGGACATGTAAATAATCCCCCTCCCCGAAGCCTTGTAATAGCGTAGGATTTACAATTCCCGCACTTTAAATTCATGTACATTTATTAACTGTTTAGATGTATGCTAATTAGGCTATGCATGACAAGATTAACTCTTAACTTGAAATCAACAGTAGCTCACCATGACATGCAAAGATAATATGACTGAAAATTGACACACTTGCACATGCCACTCTTAGGGTACACCTCACTTGGTTGCCTCAAACGTGGTCATTGAGTATAGGATGTTTTAGAGGTCGCCCTCCTGTCCAAAGATCAAAGTTGCCTCGAAACGGTTGCCTCGATAAAAATGATCTAAGACATTAGGGTTACCGCTAAAGCATCCTAACATTGCTTTAGTGACCACACGTCCCTTAAATCTAATTGACCCGAAAACTCCAACGACGGTGCTACCTACTCCTCAATAGTGGGATAGCACTGTCTAAAGGACATTTTCACAATTTAATTCCTTTTTGAGTAGGTAGAGGTTCTTAAGTACTTGCTCCTTTTAAACAAAACAAAAACTTTTCGCACAAACACTTTCTTCAAAAACAAAACTCTTTTTCAAAACCCACAATCACAAAGAAAGCAAACCTTTTGAAAACATAGTGAGCAAGTACCTAAGAGCCCGTGGATAACCACAGATAGAAAGGGTGCTAACACCTTCCCTTTCTATAATCTACCTCTCGAACCCGAGAAACATCTCGAAAAGGAATTTTTCTGTGCTTTTGTCCTTTCCTTGTTGGATAAAATAAAAGACGGTGGCGACTCTTGCTTACCGCAACACTTTGCGAAAACAAACGCAAAAATGCGAACCAGCATTCCAAAACAGTCAGTTCTCATTCCCACCGATCACACCATGACAAATAGCAGTAAGTCTCTTTTCGTCGATTAAGTTTAGCTGATCAAGCTGGGTCTGAATCCAGTCATCTTCGCTCAAACTTGCATCCTTTATGATCCGAAGAGAGGGTATCTGAGCTTCAACGGGCAAGACTGCTTCCATGCCATATACAAAGGAATAGGGTGTCTCCCCTGTTGACGTCCGTGCTGAGGTACGGTACCCATGAAGAGCAAATGGTAACATCTCGTGCCAGTCTTTGTACGTCACCGTCATCTTCTGTACAATCTTCTTAATGTTCTTATTAGCCGCTTCAACAACCCCATTCATCTTCGGCCGATAGGGAGAAGAGTTGTGATGTTGTATCTTGAATTGGTTGCAGAGCTCGGTGATCATTTTATTGCTGAGATTTGTACCATTGTCCGTAATGATCCTCTCTGGTACACCATATCGACAAATCAAAGTGTGCCGAATGAACCGTGCCACGACATTCTTGGTAACGGTATCAAAGGAAGCTGCTTCAACCCACTTCGTAAAGTAATCGATTGCTACCAGGATGAAACGATGTCCGTTGGATACCGTAGGCCTGATCTCGCCGATCATATCAATGCCCCACATTGCAAAAGGCTAAGGTGCCGTCAAGATGTTTAGAGGAACTGGGGGTATGTGCACCTTATCAGCATGGACTTGGCACTTGTGACATGTCCGAGAATGCTGATAACAGTTGGCTTCCATTGTGGACCAATAATATCCTTCCCGAAGGATTTTCTTTTCCATGGTGTGTCCACTGGAATGAGTTCCGAAAGTACCTTCATGTAATTTTGTCATGATCCTTTATGCTTCGTTCTTATCCACACATCGCAGTAGGGTCGAATCATGGTTACGCTTGTAAAGGATGCCATTGCTGATGAAGAACTTTGTTGCGAACCTCCTCAGAAACTTCTTATCTTAACAGATGCACCCTCGGGGTATTCCTGAGCCTCAAGATACCTTTTTACTTCGTGAAACCAGGGCTTTTCTTTTACCTCTTCAGTCTCAATGTCACAGCAATGTGCAGGTTCGTCCAATATTTCAATGATAATTCGGGGAGCCTCGTTGTCCCAATTGACTTTGAACATAGAAGACATTGTAGCCAGCGCGTCCGCCAACTGATTCTCCTCTCTAGGGAAGTGTTAAAATGTTATCTCCTCAAAATGTGGAAGCAACGTCAATACATACTCCTTGTAAGGAATAAGATTTGGGTGTTTCGTATCCCACTCGCCTTTGATCTGACTGATCACGAGAGCGGAATCTCCGAAGACACTCAGAAACGTAATCCTTAGGTCAATTGTTACTCGAAGACCCATGATGCACGCTTCATACTCCGCCATATTATTGGTGCAGTTGTAACATAGTCGGGCGGTAAATGGAGTATGAGATCCTTTAGGAGATATGATCACGGCGCCAATGCCATTACCCAAAGCGTTTGAAGCTCCATCAAAGTACATAGACCATCAGGATCCTTCCTTAGGTCCTTCATCCGGTCCAGGTGTCTCACAATCAGTTACCAACATGATATTCTCGTCCGGGAATTCAAAGTTCATAGACTGGTAATCATCCACTGCTTGATGTGCCAAATGGTCTGCTAACACACTTCCCTTGATTGCTTTTTGAGTCGTGTATTGGATGTCATACTCAGTCAATATCATCTGCCATCTCGCTATTCTTCCGGACAAAGCAGACTTTTCGAAGATATACTTGATTGGATCCATCTTCGATATCAATAGAGTAGTGTGAGTCAGCATATACTGTCTCAGCCGGCGAGCAGCCCATGCCAAAGCGCAGCAAGTTTTCTTGAGCAGTGAGTATCGGGTCTCACAGTCGGTAAACTTTTTGCTAAGGTAATAAATAGCATGCTCTTTTCGGCCAAACTCGTCATGCTGACCCAACACACACCCCATTGAATTGTCGAGTACTGTCAAGTATAAGATCAAAGGTCTCCCTTCAACTGGAGGCATCATAATAGGTGGCTCTTGGAGATACTCTTTGATCCTTTCTAAAGCGGCCTGACATTCATCGTTCCAACGTACTACTTGATCTTTCTTCAGTAACTTGAAGATTGGTTCACAAGTAGCGGTCATGTGTGAGATGAATCGGGCAATGTAGTTTATTCGTCCCAGAAAGCCTCTGACTTCTTTCTCTGTTTGGGGAGCTGGCATCTCTTGTATGGCCTTCACCTTTGCCGGATCCACTTGAATACCTTTATCGCTTACGACGAAACCCATCAACTTACCAGATCTCACCCCGAAAGTGCACTTGTTCGGGTTTAACCTCAGCTTGTACAACTTCAACCTGTCAAACAGCTTCTGAAGGTGGTCAAGATGTTCTTCCTCCGTCTGGGATCATGCAATCATGTCGTCGACGTATACCTCAATCTCGTGATGGATCATGTCATGAAACAAAGCAACCATGGTACGCTGATACGTTGCCCCAACATTCTTCAATCCAAAGGGCATGACCTTGTAGCAAAAGGTACCCCACTGAGTAACAAAAGTTATCTTCTCTATGTCTTTGGGAGCCATCTTAATCTGATTATAACCGAAGAAACCATCCATAAAGGAGAATACCTTGTGCTGAGCGGTGTTGTCAACCAGAACGTCGATATGAGGTAGAGGAAAATCATCCTTGGGACTCGCCCTGTTCAGATCCCAATAGTCAACACACATTCGAACCTTACCATCCTTCTTCAGTACAGGAACCACGTTAGCCACCCACTGTGGGTAAGAAGTAACTGCTAGAAAACCGGCGTCAAACTATTTCATAACTTCAGCCTTGATTTTCTCAGACATCTTTGGGTGCATTCGGCGGACCTTCTGTTTCACTAGAGGACAATCTTCCTTGGTAGGCAGGCGGTGAACCACAATATCGGTATCCAACCCAGGCATATCTTCATAAGACCAGGCGAAGATCTCAACATAGTCACACAGCATCTGAATCAATCGTTGCTTCACATTAAGCTCCAGATTTGCACCGATCCTGACCTCTTCCTTATCTATTTTTGTAACCAGAATCACTGATTCCATCAGCTCTTCGTGCGGCTGAAAAACCCTCTCTTCCTGAAGTAACAGTATTGCAAGTTCACCAGGCACTTTGCAATCATCTTCACCTTCATCTTCGGCTAAGTTGATCGGACTTTCGAAGTCATAACTGGCAGTAGCAGAGTCGTTACCAGTGCGATCCAGAGTGGATGTAGACCTGTATATGTGAGTGTGTGTAAAATAGCTGTTTTGCAATATGTAATAAAAGAAAAACAAGGAGCGCAAAATTTGAAATGCAAAAAAACGTCCAATGCTTTTATTAATGATATATGTAAATGACACACATAAAGCCCTCACAAATGAGGCCACGGTGCCCCGGGTAAGACACCGGGCCGTAAAGTTTAAAACATTGTCTGTTACAAATTCAAAACAAAAGTCTCATTACTGGGTGATAACAGAAACGGGCATCGAATCCTTCGTTGTCCAGTTGCTTAATCCACCATCGGCAGTTGGGTATATCCAGCTGTCAATATCAAACTCTTCATCATCGTCATCTCCGATAGCATTTACCCTTGCGTCATGTTTAGGCTTTTCTGGTGCTCCGAGCTCGATCTCCTTAGCATCAATCAAGTCCTGTATTTTGTTCTTCAAAACCCAACAATCATCTGTATCATGCCCCGGGCTATCCGAGTGAAAAGAACAACGAGCATTTGGGTTGTACTTTGGTGATGCAGTGTTGGGATTCTGCAGAGCCTCCCTTGGAGTTACTAGATTGGTTTTCAATAACTGCGGCAGAATCTGAGACAAAGTCATGTTGAGATGGGTGAATTGCCTTCGAGGTCTCTCGGCCTTTTGTTGATTGTTGCGCTGAGGATCCCCAACAAGTCTTGAAATGACCACCGCATTAACAGCTTGGCGGTGTTCAGGTCTATTCTGGCCTTTCGAACTGTAAACAGCACTGGACTCCTTCTTAAAAGGCTTTTTCTCGGTGCTCGATGAAGCACCCTTTTGTATCTTACCAGACTTAATACCAGCCTCAATCCTTTCCCTGGTCATAATCAGCTCTGTAAACCCAGACGAAGAGCTTCCAATCAGATGGTTCAAAAATGGACCAGACAAGGTCCCCAGAAACATATCCACTAGTTCCCTATCAGCCAAGGGTGGTTGCACTCTTCCAGCGAGATCCCTCCACTTCTGAGCATAATCTTTGAAACCTTCGCCCGTTCCCATAGACATACCCTGGAGTTGGGTACGCGTGGGAGCGAGGTCGGCATTGTATTGGTACTGCCTGTAAAAAGCAGCATCCAGATCTTCCCAACTACGAATACTGGCTCCTTCTAACTGGTAAAACCATTCAAGCTGAGTCCCTGAGAGACTGTCTTGAAAGAAGTGGATCCATAGGTTCTTATCAGCGATGTACGGCTGAATCTTCCTTACATACGACCAGAGGTGCAGTTTCGGACAAGAAACTCCATCGTACTTAGAAAAGGCTGATGCTTTGAACTTATGGGGAATCACCACCCCAGATGACAGACCCAGATCGCCAAAGTCCAGAACAGGCATCTTCTGTACTTCCATCGCACTCAAACGATCTTCCAGTTGCTTGTATCTATCCTCAGCCGGAGGATACTGGTCTTCGTCGAAGTCCGTCTCATTGTCTGAAACCACAGGGCTAGGAGCCCTCCTTTCTTCCTGACTATCTTTCTCTCCAGATGAGGTGGTCAAATCAACTTCATCTCGTAGCCTGTTTCCAAACCTGTGACCTGTGTTAAATAGGATTGTCCTCTTCTTCTTCTTCTTCTTCTCTTTCAGAATAAGGGTCTTCAGATCTTGCTGACCCTTAGCTAGATTTATGAACAATTCTTGGAACTGGGCGTTTTGAGCTTGTAGAGCCTTGATTGCTTGTTCAGTCGATGGTTCAGAAGACATGATGCTGAAATAAACAATGAAGAAGATGAGAAAACCTGTAAGGGTACCTGTTATGAGGTGCATGGAATGAAATGCGTATGATATGATTTCAAAGACGTCGAGAGATTCAAATTCGTAAACAAGAAATGAAACACACTTTTATTAGATAAACTTTGAAATTCAAATTGTTCAACAGATGCCTTTAAGGCGTTACAAGAAAGGAAATACAAAAAAGTAAATAAAAACTAGAAGTAATCAAAGGACATCAGTGCTCCCATAGTTGTTTGCCTTTAGTGCTGACATAGTCATTGATGATCTGCTCCCTCTCCAACTGCCTTATCAACTTCTGGATCTTCCGCTCTTGCTTGTGATGCTTTTCTCTATAGGTATCCCGCTCTTCCCTTAGCTGCATCCAGGACCTCTTCAATGCCCTAATGTCAGTAGGCATGTAAGGGTGGAGGATGGTAGGAAGAACTCCTTCCTCATCAGCAACTTCAACAATAATAGGCAAGACGGCTTCATACGGCATTCCCAGCTTTTGGGCATGTATGCGAACCCATCAGAGATATGGTTCCATTGGTAGAGAAGTCTTTGGACCCAGCTCGTGTGAATCAGATCTGTGAACTCTATCCCAAGCCCTTATGAATCTGCGACGTTGCTCGTCGCTATCCCCTTGAAAATCAAAGATTATGCTAGGCATTAGCAGCTCATGAGGTCCTTCCCTTCTGGCTCGTCCAAACTGACGTAGGGCCAAGCATGGATTGTAAGTAATTCCTCCATTGGTTCCTATCAGTGGAACATTGGGGTATTTCCCATAACGATCAATAATAGCCACCTCGTCCATACCCTTGATAGTCCATATGATGTCATTATGAGAGAGAGAGAGAGACATAACTCTATAAGCCCAGCCCATGCCTTCTTTGTTCTTCAACACTGATTTGGGGAGGTGCAAAATAAACCACCTCGCCAATAATGGAGCACAACACTTCAAGGTTCCCCTCTTCCGAGCAGTACAGGCATAAAGCTGATGAAGAATGTCACCCAGGAGAGTGGGTACATGATTACCAGAGATGAATATTTTTACCGCATTCACATCAACAAAGGAGTCAGAGTTAGGAAACAGTACCAAACCATATATCAGAAGAGACAAAATATCTTCGAATGCCTGGAAGTCTAGACTATCCCAGAAGTGATTAGCCTTACCAACCAAGAACTTAGTCAGAAATCCCTTTGCTCCACTACGAGTTTCACAATTAGCCATTACCTTATCCTTTGTCATATGAAGGGCTGAAGCAATCTCTTCTGGCCTAAGGATCTTCTCCCAACCTGTGAACAGGGTCTGCTCCAGAATAGGGATACCAAGCAGATCATAGAATTCTTTTAATGTGGGGACCAACTGGTAGTCCTAAAAAGTAAAGCAATGGTACAGTGGATCATAGAATTGGACCAAGACACTAATCATCTGCTCGTCCAATTTGGAAGTGACCAAACCCGAGAGGTGACCATGTCTCCTGATAAAGGAGGTAGTATCTGACATCTTTGCAACCAATTCTTTAAGCATAGTGGGAACTTGGACAAAGTTGATTTGGATGGTGTTCCTACGCATGGGTGCCATGACCTACAAAACAGCACAAAGATGAATCCCTCCTGTCTTTGAAATAGGTTAGTCCAATGCAATATGTATGCAATGTCATAATGTCATGATGTCATGATAGAAAGCACACCACAAGTATCCACAAATAACAAACATGGTAAAGGCACACAAGTCACACAGAGAGCCCTTAGATTTCAGGCTGGCAAGGAGCTTAGGTACTACCCTCTTTTAGTTCAGTTGGTTCAAACCTGTCCTAAAAATAGTAATCGGGTTCTATAGGATCTCAATATCACTGACTACCCTCGATCGGTCATAATTCCAGTTTAGCAACCTTTTCTTGCGGCCGGAATCATCGCGAGAGTTTAGTCTCAATGAGTGTAGCATACTGCTACTGTTCTATGGCCAAGTTGGTCAATTTAAAGGTTCTAAGGTCAGTTGGTGCTTAATGACCCCTTAGCAGACCCATATTCTCCTTGTTCCAACACAAGGGATATTGGTACATACTAAAGTGCCACACCAATGTAGCTACTGCTTCAACCGTATCGGTCTACGCCATACAGTTCCCTCACAGTTTATTGCTACTTACCTAAAGGGTATCCCCCAGATCTGGGTCATGATCTATAGTAACTCCGATACAAGCCCACAAATATAAAGCATACAAAGCAAACAATTGAAAACACAATGACCTAATCCTAAGGTATACCCCACTTATTAAGCGTCCCCAACAGAGTCACCAGTTCTGTGATACGGTGGGAAAGAACTGACTGTATTTTTTGGAATGCTGGTTTACATTTTGCGTTTGTTTTCGCAAAATGCCGCGGTAAGCAAGAGTCGCCACCGACTTTTATTTTATCCAACAAGGAAAGGAAAAAATCACGGAAAAATTCCTTTTTCGAGATGTTTCTCGGGTTCGGGGGGTAGATTATAGAAAGGGAAGGTGTTAGCACCCTTTCTATCTGTGGTTATCCACTGGCTCTTAGGTACTTGCTCATATTGTTTTCAAAATTGCTTTTCTTTGTGTTTGTGGGTTTGAGAAAGTTTTTATTTTGAAATTTCGTTAGAAAAGTGTAAGTGTAAAAAAAGATTTTGTTTTTTGAAAGAGCAAGTATCTAAGAACCATCTACCTACTCGAAAAAGGAATCGTTCTACACTATCTTCCTTTAGACAATGCTATCCCACTATTGATGAGTAGATAGCACCGTCGTTGGAGTTTGAGGGTCAATTCGATTTTAGGGACTTACGGTCACCAAAGCAATGTTAGGACGCTTTAGCGATAACCCTAATGTCTTAGATCATTTGTTTGAGGCAACTATATCCGAGGCAACCATTTCGAGGCGACTATGATCTTTTAGACAAAAGGACGACCCCTAAAGTGACCTATACTCAATGACCGCGTACGAAGGCAACCAAGTGGGGTGTACCCTAAGAGTGCGCATGTGCGAGTGTGTTGTTTTCAGTTTATTTTTATCTTTGTACATGTTAAGGGTGATCTAATTTGATTTTAGGTTAAAACATTCAGTCTTGTCATGAAATCCTATTATCAAACATCTAACAGTTATAAGTTACGGAAAATAAATTGCGGAATTTAAATTACAAGGCGTTGGGTATTTACATCGTCAAAAGCAACCCTTTGAAATTTAAATGCGGAAAATAAATAAAGCGATAAAAATATTTAAAGTCCTATTAAGCTATTACATTCCGGAAACAAGTACAATATTGGATAAATAGATCGCGTGCGGAAAATTAAATCGGGCGCAAGTTCTAGGGTTTTGACCCTTTTATTTAAAGAAAAGAATTTTTTTTGTTTGTTTTTGAATTTTAAGAAATAAACTATCCTAAATTAATTATTGAATTAAATTAATTAATAAAAATAAATATTTTAGGGTTTTTTGTGTTATTTAAAGAAAGAAAATAAAATTGATCAATGTTAATAAAAACCTAATTATGTCTAGGTTAATTTTAATTATCTACAAAAATATATTAAAGTTAATTCTAATTAATGACCTAAATTAATTAATTGATATTTGTTAATAAAAAATAAAATACTAAAATTTAATTTAATAAAGAAAAAATATTTTTTTGGTTTTAATTTTATTAAAGAAAAAAATTGATTGGTTAATGATTAAATAAAAATAATAACAAAACAAATAAATAAACTAAATGAAAATAGAGAGAGATAGAGGTATATGGGCCTGTTGGAGGTTTGATCAGCAATTCTGAGGCCCAATTATATTGGCCTAGCTTGACTTTTTGAGATCTCCTATGCGCACGTTGACTGGACCCCATGGTGGATCATCATCCTGGATCATCAGATCTGGCCTTGGGCCATCTGGCAATTGATTGAGTGAGGGAGTATAATGGGCTATGCGCTTGGATCTACATGTGATAACCTGAAGAAAAATAACAAATGCAAATTGGGGGGACCTGGGATTCGAACCCAGGTCCTATACATGACTTCCAGCTTGCTTTACCACCAGGGCGTTGTGCTTCATTTGTACATGAGATATAAAATAATGATAATAAAAGAAAATGGATTAATATGCCAGAAAAAGCCAAATTACGTGCGCCATGTTTGAATGGACGAATTGGAGCATGACACGCCATCGTCCCTGTCGTTGGACCGTGGCTAAAACACTCCCACCCTATACCAACGGAAAACCGTCCGTAGCTATAAGCCAGGCCATCTCCAAAATTTGCTACGAGCCACAAAAATGCAATCCAAAGGCATGGTCATGCTCGTCTCATCATCCCGGTTACAACCATGCCCCATTTGATAGCCAATTTTTCCCGTAACAAAAACCCCTAAAAAAACCTAGAAAACCCTACAATGGTGTTTTACGATACAAAGCATAAGAACGAAATTGGTTATTGCAGAAAGTTAACAAATGATGTGATGAATCAGAATATGCAATTGTTTTTGACAATGGATGCAAGAGTAAAGATTTGCGACTTCAAGAACATGGCAGATCCGTGAGATACTTACAGTGCTTTAGGAGGCTGGAGAATGAGTGATTCTGATTGGTTTTGCTTCTGAGAATTGCTAGGAAGCGATTGTGATGCTTGCCAAGTCCTGAAAGTGCCTCCAAGCTTGATTTTGATCTCCAACTTTTTGTCACTTTTTCCAAGTTTGGTTCTGAGTGTTATTATAGCATCTAGCCTTGTTTTCGTGCCCTCTAGCTTCCTTATGTATGATAGAATGCATTAGGTTAACAATTATGTATTGAATCCTTCCACACCAATGCCATGAGATTTGATTTGATTCACTTTTGAAAGCTTCCCTAATTTTCAAAAATCCATCTTTTTGTGCATGATATGGTGAGATACGAATTTGATGCTGATCATGATGATGATTAAGTCCTAAAAGAGCCAAAAAGATATCAAGCAATCAATATTTGGATTTAATTTGATTTAATTTGATTAAAAATTAAATAATTCAATAAAAAATCAAATAAAATAATAAAGTTGATAAATGGACACAAGGATGAAGCTAGGACACGTGTGTAATGTAGAAAGTTCAAATCAAGTGGAAAAGAATGGGCCCATTTGACAAAATTTGATGTTTTAGTGATAGTTGACTTTTGACAATTTTGCAAAAATGCCCAACTTCAACAATGCATGACTTCTTCAATTTTGAACTTTTGGAAGTGTTCTTGGACTTTTTAGAAATATTTAGATGTTCTCTAACCAACACTTTTGGTCTCATCGCATTTTGATATTCCATGCTCAATTTATAAGCTTTGGCAAAAAAGGTGTTTTTGTTGACTTTCAAAAATGACCTATAATGTCCAAATTTATAACTTCTTGTGAGTGCATTTTCTGATCTTGGGGTATGAATATGGATTGTAGGAAATTGTAGCCTATTCAAAATGAGATTTGGACAGGTCATTTATCATAAAGTATGAGAAAGTTATGCTTGGTCAAAGTTGAGTTGACTTTTCCTACAAAACCCTAATTTAGCAACTTTTGAATCTTTATGAATTTTGAGCAATCTTTGATGAATCATGATCAACCCTTGATAAAATGATGAAATATACTTAAAAATGAGAATGTTGACAAAAAATCTTGAAGTTTGACTGTTTATAGGTCACAGTTGACTTTTGCCCTAGCACAGTTGATTTTTGGACCATTTGAGCAATTGACTGAGCAAACTTCCTCTGCAAGGCTTGAAATTTGACATGGATGAACTTGAGAATATATTAGGAAATTGGGGAGAACTTGAGGTCATTTGGACTCAAAGCTCTTGATGCAACACAAAACCCTAATTTGGGGTTGACTGCCTTAGGAGATAGCTTGACTGTCCAACTCTTGAGCAATCTTGAGCCACTTGGAGATTTTTCTTGCAATATTTTGAGAAATATGAGAGGGAAAATTTTGGGGTAAAAAACTACCTACTCATCAATAGTGGGATAGCATTGTCTAAAGGAAGATAGCATAGAACGATTCCTTTTTCGAGTAGGTAGATGGTTCTTAAGTACTTGCTCTTTCAAAAAATAAAAACTTTTCACACTTACACTTTTCGAACAAAGTTTTCAAAAACACTTCATTACACTCTTGAGGACAGAAGCAAGAGTTAAATCTAAGTTTCAAAACAAAAACTTTTTCAAACCCACAAGCACAAAGAAAGCAATATTTTGAAAACATTTGAGCAAGTATCTAAGAGCCCGTGGATAACCATGGATAGAAAGGGTGCTAACACCTTCCCTTTCTATAATCTATCCCCCGAACCCGAGAAAAATCTCAAAAAAGGAATTTTTATGTGCTTTTTTCCTTTCCTTGTTGGATAAAATAAAAGTAGATGGCGACTCTTGCTTACCGCGACATTTTGCGAAAACAAACGCAAAACGCAAACCAGCATTCTAAAAAACAGTCAATTCTTTCCCACCGTATCACAGAACTGGCGACTCTGCTGGGGACGCTTATAAGTGGGGTGTACCTTAGGAATAGTTCATAATGTTTTCAATTGCTTGATTTGTATGCTTTATCTTTGTGGGTTGAATCGGAGTTACTATAGATCCTAACCCGGATCTGGGGGACACCCTTTAGGTAAGAAGCAATAAACTATGAGGGAACTATACGGCGTACACCGATACGGTTGAAGCAGTAGCTACGTTGGTGTGGAACTTTAATATGTACCGATATCCCTTGTGGCGCAACGAGGAGGATATGGGTCTTCTAAGGGGTCATTAAGCACCAACTGGCCTTAGAACCTTTAAATTGACCAACTTGGCCATAGAACAGTAGCAGTATGCTACACTCATTGAGACCAAACTCTCGCGATGATTCCGGCCGTAAGAAAAGGTTGCTAAACTAGAATTATGACCGATCGAGGGTGGTCAGTGATATTGAGATCCTCTAGAACCCGGTTACTATTTCTAGGACAGGTTTGAACCAACTAAACTGAAAGAGGGAAATACCTAAACTCCATGCCAGCCTGAAATTTAAGGGCTATTGTGTGACTTGTGTGCTTTCAAATTTGAACTACTTGCACATTCTTGTTATCTGACAATATGAGTTCCTTGCAGGTTTTGTTTACAGTCCTTATCTAATAATCTGGATTTATTGCAGGGTTTACTGACATCACCTCACACTTTTGCTTAAACGCATAACATATACATCATAACATCATGCCTTAACATTTCCTTAACCATTTCGAGGATCTCAAGGGTTTGTGATGCAGGTCATGGTAAATCAAATGTCTAGCAAGGGGCAAAGGGGATTTATTTTCCTCTAGCCAATGTCGTCTAGAGATCAAAACACGAGGACTTGAGTCGGTGGTTATGACCCACTCGATATGGTGAGCTTGACTCTTGAAGAAAGACTCTTAACAACACGAAGTTTCTTCAATCAAAGCTGCGAAATTCAAATTCTAACAAGTTTCTTGTTTACCCCGCGATATCCTTGAAAACATTGCATACATATATCATACATATCATTGCATAACAGGTCTCCCAGTACAGGTCTCTCATGTTCTCGCTGTTTATTTCAGCAATGGCTTTCCAACCAGACAACCAAGATCTTCAAACTCGAGAAGCTCAGTTCAAGGACATATTCCTAAACCTATCCAAGGGGCAGGAAGAGTTGAAAACACTCCTCGTTGGGAACTTGGTCAAGAAAAGTCCTGAAGACAATAAGGACGAACAACTGGAACAACTGCAAGCTGAGTTCAGTGCCATGAAAACCCAGATGCTAGGGCAGATGGCTCTTATCCAAGGCTTAGCTCGGGAACAAGAAGAGCTGAGAACCATTATCAACCAGCTTCATCAAGACAGATACAACAACATGAAGGAAACAGTCAAGGTCGGGGACCAAGTCATTAATCAACTTCTGAGAAGTCAAAGGTTTGGTTTGATGAAGAATAGACCTCTCCAAGTTGCTACTACCTCACAGGTCCAACAACAACCTTGCCATAAACAACAGGTTGATCAGAGTAAGCCAAATATGCCCAAGAGGCAATTTACCAAGCTCAACATGTCGTTGTCTCAGGATTTACAACACTTGTAGAGATTGAATCTGGTGACGTTAAGGGACCCTCCTAAGAATCCCAACATAGCCTCCCCAAGGTATAATCCTGATGCAAGGTGTGCATATCACTCCAACAGCCCGGGGCATGATACTAACATATGTTGGGCGTTGAGAAACAAAATTCAAGACCTGATTGATAAAGGAGCATTGGAACTCACACAAGACGGTCAGATTAAATTCTTTTGCCATCCCCCCAAGGTTCACCATTTGAAGTGACAAGTACTGAGACGAGAAGACTTTTTGTTCATTAGAATTTTCAAGTTGTAATTTTCTTTTGATTGTTCAAACATTTATTCATGTCAAACTTTATTAATTTATCAATGCATTGCATATGTCTATTTTGAATCAATTCATTCGTATTTCACTATATTCAAATTGCTTACATTTTTTTTGATGATCAACTCTCGATTAAAAAATTCTAAGCCTTTAGAGGGAGGATGACGAAAATGATATCAAAATCTCTACAGTATGCTTTTGAACAGACCCCGCTGACGAGGTACAGGCATTGTTTCAAATCCTAAGCAGTGGAGTTATAAGGAAGATAATCCCTAGTCAACCCCTTTGAGCCAAAGAAGTTGGAGTTTTTCTTTTCACAAATTAAAACCCTTAATTATAACCTGGGGCCGGGTAGTTTTCTCAATTGATCCAGGTGCACAATGAATGGCATCAAAGAAGTCTTTCCGAAACAAAAGACGGTGTTGGTTCCGTATAATCGTAAGGGAAGGCAGTCATTATCTCTCAAAATAAAAGCCCAATAAGTCAAAACCTGTGAAGGAGACTTAAGAAAAATTGGGGCATCCCGCTGACTGTAATCACAAAAAGAAACAGTTCATGTAAAAAACAGGGATAATAAAAACCAAAAGGGAAGAGATCCTGCAAACTCTCAACAAAATGACTGCCTGTTCAAAATAAATTGTCAGTATCCGAACCATCACTGGTATATCAGAGCAAAGACTCAAACAAGATCTAATGCACGATTAGCTGAGTTTAGGATCGAAGAACATCACGAAGAACGGGTGGGTACAAATAAAATTTGAGCCTTTATCCTTTGTTTCTTAAACCGTGAACCAGACCACGTTATAACCCTTAAAAAGTCCTAGCTGAAGCATGGGTTAGTCCGAAAGCATACTATTACAAAAGGTATCCTGACTCCTGCAGGGCTTGCTGTAAATCCTGAGTTGACGTCACATTTTAGAAAATTTTCCTATCTTACTGAAAAATGCATTTTCAAAAACTTCAAGATAGACATAAGATTTGCATTCTTAAAATAACATTGTTTGCATATGACTATTTGTTCAAACAGTAGAGAAATTCGCACGACGAATATCTAGTGAACAAAAACCTTTTCAATAAAAAGGGTCACCTCAAGTGGAAAAAACACCTCCAACCAAGGGGCACGGCATGAGCATTGTCCATCATCTGGGGTAGTTAAGTCAAGATTCAAGGAATCTCTCAAAATGCCAAATAGCCAGGGGCAAATCTCCATCTGAATCAATTGGGGCATTGGACATGAATTCCAGCAACGAATCTTGCATGATCAAATGAAGATCTTCTGGTAGTATGGTAACACAACACTACCGACAGTGACACCTCCCTACATCCTGAGAGCATGGACATAGTCAGAAAATACCGTGCATGAATAAAGACCCGCTAGGTCGACTGGGCTAGGCAAAAATAAGGGCTTCCCGGTGAACCAAAAGGGTTCGGGAAAAATTAGGGATGCGAATGAAAAATTGTACACCCGGCAAGTCGAAAACCTGAAAAGGAGGCTTGGGCAAAAAAGGATATCTCGGTGGACTGAAAACCCGAAAGGGCGGTCCAGGCAAAAATTAGGGATGTACGACTATGTCTCGTCATCTCGTCACTGGCTTACCAGAAGAAGACTTGTCATTTTGACCGAAAGATATCAAGCACCTCATAGGTGGGGTCAATACTCGATCCATAGGGCCTCCGCAGGCACCTTCTCTCGCAGAAACAGGGGCAAAAAAGTCTTGATGCAAGCCATCGTCGTATCCTTAGCACGCGTCCCAGTAACATTCACTCCCCGCAGAGTAAGACAGTAAAGATAGCTCTCCCCAGGTGAGACTTGCAACTGTGAATGAATCGGTAATATTCTCCCCCAAGCAGAGTTTATCTACCATCAACACTGAAAAGGCTTAATATCCCCGGCAGTCTTAATACTCCCCAACGGAGTATAAGAATATTCCCCGGAAGAATACAAGATATCCCCAATGGAGTTAAAATTTTCCCAGCGCAGTCTGAAAAAGCTTCCCCAATGGAGTTGAAGAATCATCCCCAGTAGACTCCAGGAGTTCGTCCGCGGCGGAGTATAAAATTGAATATCCCCAGCCGAGTTCAAAGGAAGATTGTCCCCAGCAAAGCTCAAAGGATTATCCCCATTAGAGCCTAAAAGGTTATCCCCAGTGAAGTCGCAACTGAAAGATCATCCCCAGCGGAGTTCTTTCCTTTCACAAACAGGAATTCAATCCCCAACAGGATTCAGTATCACCAGCAACGGTAATTTGTCCCCAACGGAATTTATCAGTGGAATCCTCAGCAGAGCATCTCTTCCCTATAGAGTAATCTCCTCATCAGTATATTCCCCAATGGAGTTATCCTCTTCTGCAGGTTTATTCTCACAATCATCTTCGTTCGTCATCCCCAGCGGAAGCGAAGAATTCAACTCTTTTCCCCAGCAGCTATCCGGGATTTATTTTCCCCAGCTAAAACATTACATTTCCATACATCATGACACATGCATATACGCATCATACAACACAATCTCATTGATTTTGAGAACATCATTGCTTGATCCATATCATGCATTGCATATGACTGACCTTTACCTTTCAGGAAGGATGCAGTTAAGTTCTCAGCTATGTCGAAGACCTGACCAGTTCTTAAATCTCAACTGAATTATCCTCGGTTGAATTTTAGATAAGGTTCTCAATCTTGACAATTTTCCTCCGTCGAAGTGTGGACGAGTTCTACAATCTCAATAGAATTATACTCTGTTGAAGACCAGACAGTTCCTAGATCTTAATGAAGATGTTTCCCTCAGTCGAAGACCTGACCGGTTCTAAATCTCAACTGAATTATCCTCGGTTGAATTTCAGATAAGGTTCTCAATCTCGACAATTTCCTCCGTCGAAGTGTGGACGAGTTCTACAATCTCAACAGAATTATACTCCATTGAAGACCAGACAGTTCCTAGATCTTGATGAAGATGTTTCCCTCAGTCGAAGACCTGACCGGTTCTTAAATCTCAAATGAATTATCCTTGGTTGAATTTCAGATAAGGTTCTCAATCTCGACAATTTTCCTCCGTCGAAGTGTGGACGAGTTCTACAATCTCAACAGAATTATACTCCGTTGAAGACCAGACAGTTCCTAGATCTTGATGAAGATGTTTCCCTCAGTCGAAGACCTGACCGGTTCTTAAATCTCAACTGAATCATCCTCGGTTGAATTTCAGATAAGGTTCTCAATCTCGACAATTTTCCTCGGTCGAAGTGTGGACGAGTTCTACAATCTCAACAGAATTATACTCTGTTGAAGACCAGACAGTTCCTAGATCTTGATGAAGATGTTTCCCTCAGTCAAAGACCTGACCGGTTCTTAAATCTCAACTGAATTATCCTCGGTTGAATTTCAGATAAGATTCTCAATCTCGATAATTTTCCTCCGTCAAAGTGTTGATGAGTTCTACAATCTCAACAGAATTATACTCCGTTGAAGACCAGACAGTTCCTAGATCTTGATGAAGATGTTTCCCTCAGTAAAAGACCTGACCGGTTCTTAAATCTCAACTGAATTATCCTCGGTTGAATTTTATATAAGGTTCTCAATCTCTACAATTTCCTTCGTCGAAGTGTGGACGAGTTCTACAATCTCAACAGAATTATACTCCGTTGAAGACCAGACAGTTCCTAGATCTTGATGAAGATGTTTCCCTCAGTCGAAGACCTGACCGGTTCTTAAATCTCAACTAAATTATCCTCGGTTGAATTTCAGATAAGGTTCTCAGTCTCGACAATTTTCCTCCGTCGAAGTGTGGACGAGTTCTACAATCTCAACAGAATTATACTCCGTTGAAGACCAGACAGTTCCTAGATCTTGATGAAGATGTTTCCCTCAGTCGAAGACCTGACCGGATCTTAAATCTCAACTGAATTATCCTCGGTTGAATTTCATATAAGGTTCTCAATCTCGACAATTTCCTCCGTCGAAGTGTGGACGAGTTCTACAATATCAACAGAATTATACTTCGTTGAAGACCAGACATCTCCTAGATCTTGATGAAGATGTTTCCCTCAGTCGAAGACCTGACTAGTTCTTAAATCTCAATTGAATTATCCTCGGTTGAATTTCATATAAGGTTCTCAATCTCGACAATTTTCCTTCGTCGAAGTGTGGACGAGTTCTATAATCTCAACAGGATTATACTCTGTTGAAGATCAGACAATTCCTAGATCTTGATGAAGATGTTTCCCCCAGTTGAATTACGGACAAGATCTTAAAACTCAGAAGAGGCATTCTCTCAGTTGAAGCACACGCAAGTTCCTAAATCTCAACAAAAACCAGGCTTCCCCAGCAGAATCTTCCACAACAACAGGTATGCAAGTTCTCGCTAAGGAATCTCTTATGCGATCAACACTCATGCAGATGGCATCTTTAAGCCCATCCTCCCGCCATAAATCTCCAAATGGCACCTGTAAGCCCATTCCTGACATCACAAAGCTGATACCACTTCATGCGAGTTCAAATTTCTGGGCACTCTAATGTTCAATCATCTTCCACCTTCGGATCACGAAAGGCACGAAAGCCAATCTACATCCTCAGGTTTAAGAATATTTAATAGGGGCAGCTGTTGTACTCCAAAATTTACCCTCTCATATTTCTCAAAACATTGCAAGAAAAATCTCCAAGTGGCTCAAGGTTGCTCAAGAGTTGGTCAGACAAGTCATCTCCTAAGGCAGTAAACCCCAAATTAGGGTTTTGTGTTGCATCAATATCCTTGAATCCAAATGACCTCAAGTGATCCCCAATGTACTAATATGTTCTCAAGATCATCCATGTCAAATTTCAATCCTTGCAGAGGAAGTTTGCTCAGTCAATTACTCAAAGGGTCCAAAAATCGATTGTGCTAGGGCAAAAGTCAACTGTGACCCAAATACAGTCAAACTTCAATATTTTTTGTCAACATTATCATTTTGAAGGATATTTCATCATTTGATCAAGGGTTGATCATGATTCATCAAGGATTGCTCAAAATTCACCAAAACTCAAAAGTTGCTAAATTAGGGTTGTGTAGGAAAAGTCAACTCAACTTTGACCAAGCATAACTTTCTAATACTTTATGAGAAATGACCCATCCAAATCTCATTTTGAAGAGGCTGAAATTTCCTACAATCCATATTCATATCCCAAGATCAAAAAATGCACTCACAAGAAGTTACAAATTTGGACATTATAGGTCATTTATGAAAGTCAACAAAAACACATTTTTTGCCAAAGCTTATAACTTTAGCATGGAATATCAAAATGATATTATACAAAAAGGGTTGGTTAGAGGACATCTCAAGATTTCTAAAAAGTCCAAGAACACTTCCAAAAGTTCAAAATTGAAGAAGTTATGCATTGTTGAAGTTGGACATTTTTGCAAAATTGTCAAAAGTCAACTATCCCCAAAACTTCAAATTTTGTCAAATGGGCCCATTCTTTTCCACTTGATTTGATCTTGCATCATTGTCCACGTGTCCTATCTTCCGCCATGAGCCCATATCTTATTTTTATTATTTAATTTGATTTTTAATTGAATTTATTCACTTTAAATCAAATAAAATCATATAAAATCAAAAGTATTTATAACTCATGATTTTTTTGTTGATTTAGGCTTTGAATACAACTATTATGTGATTCAACTTCTCATCAAGTGCATTGTTTACAAGAAGATATGATTTAGGCCAAATTTGGAAGGTTGTAATGGTGGAATCAAATCCAATTCATGAGCATTGATATGGAGAGATTTGTACCAAGTTTCTTACCCTAATGCAATATACATTACATAAGGAAGGCAAAGGCACGGAAATATAGGTTGGAGGCTGCAAGAACAGGCAATACAAAAGTTGCAAAATTCACTAAAAAGTGTGAAATCAAAATCATACTTATAGGCGTTTTCAGAAGCAGAGACCAATCCCAATCGATTCCTGGGTGATCATACAACCTTCCTGGATCAAAAGCATGCGTCCTCAGGCCTTCAAAAGCACTGTAAGCATCACGTTACTTAGCCCTGTATTCGAAATCATAACTCTCTATTCTTGTATCATTTGGACAAATCATTGATATATTTGTGATCTTCATAGTATATCCAAGCTTTTGGCATTAGTTAATTTTGTTTATCTGACCTGTAAAGCTAAATACCATAGCTAGGTTTTCGTGGTTTTTTTGGTGTTTCTCTTTCAGGAAAAATCTTCCACCAATAAGGATATGGTTGTGACCGGGATGATGAGACGAGCACAACCATGCCCTTAGAATTCATTTTCATGGCTTACATCAGATTTTGGAATGTGCATGACTTATAGTGATGGTCTTTGTCCGTTGGTATAAGTTTGGAATGTTTTAACCACGGACGTGAGGTAGGAGACAGAGAGGTGTCACACCATCAATGGCCAATTCAAAACCACACGCACATTTTTTTGTTGTTCTGACCAATTAATTCTGTTTTCATATAATATACATTTTTTTTTGTTCTGACCAATTAATTCTGTTTTCATATAATATACATTTTTTAGGTAATTTTTCTTTCTTAATTCAAAAATAACAAAAAAATCTTTTCTTTAACAAAAAGGGTCAAAACCCTAGAATCTTGCACTCGATTTAATTTCCCGCACGCGATTTATTTATTTTATCCAATAATGTACTTGCTCTCGGATTGTAATAGCTTAATAGGACCTTTATTTATCTTTTATCGCTTTATTTATTTTTGAAGGGTTTGTCTTTGGCGATGTAAATACCCGACGCCTTGTAATTTAAATTCTGCAATTTATTTTCCGCAAATATAAACGGTTAGATGTTTGATAATAGGGATGCATGACAAGACTGAATGTTTTAACCTAAAAGCAACTTAGATCACCATTAACATGTACAAAGATAAAATTAACTGAAAACGACACACTTGCACATGCGCACTCTTAGGGTACACCCCACTTGGTTGCCTTTGTACGTGGTCATTGAGTATAGGTAGTTTTAGAGGTCGCCCTCTTGTCTAAAAGATCATAGTCGCCTCGAAACGGTTGCTTCAGATATTGTTGCCTCAAAACAAATGATCTAAGACATTAGGGTTACCGCTAAGGCGTCCTAACATTGCTTTAGTGACCGTATGTCCCGCATTCGAATTGACCCTCAAACTCCAACGACGATGCTACCTACTCATTAATAGTGGGATAGCATTGTCTAAAGGAAGATAGCATAGAATGATTCGTTTTTCGAGTAGGTAGATGGTTCTTAAGTACTTTCTCTTTCAAAAAATTAAAAAATTTCACACTTACACTTTTCGAACAAAGTTTTCAAAAACACTTCATTACACTCTTGAGGACAGAAGCAAGAGTTAAATCGAAGTTTCAAAACAAAAACTTTTTCAAACCCACAAGCACAAAAAAAGCAATATTTTGAAAACATTTGAGCAAGTACCTAAGAGCCCGTGGATAACCACGGATAGAAAGGGTGCTAACACCTTCCCTTTCTATAATCTACCTCCCGAACCCGAGAAAAATCTCGAAAAAGGAATTTTTTTTGTGCTTTTTTCCTTTCCTTGTTGGATAAAATAAAAGTTGGTTGCAACTCTTGCTTACCGCGACATTTTGCAAAAACAGATGCAAAATGCAAACCAGCATTCCAAAAAACAGTCAGTTCTTTCCCACAGTATCACAGGCAGTCTTCTTTTTGTTGGTGAACGATGGACCACGATATCAACATCCAATCCTGGCATGTCTTTGTACGACCAGGAAAAGACCTCAACATAATCATGTAGCAACTGAGTCAGACGCTTCTTGACACTGGGTTCTAGATTGGCACCCACTTTGACTTCTTTCTTGTCCTCTTCGGTACCTAGGTTAATTGTGTCCACTAGTTCTTCATGGGGATGTATGGTCATCTCTTCTTGTTGTAGTAACCTGGCTAGTTCCCCTGTCACTTCACAATCTTCCTAACCTTCGTCTTTGGCTTGGTAGATTAGATTTTCAGAGTCACAGAAGGCCATAACATAATCGTTACCCATGGGATCCCGAATGGATGTAGATCTGCATTTTGAATGTGAGTGTGTGTAAGAGTATAGCTATCTTTGAAAGAAATAAAAATGTAAAAAAGAAAGACAAAGAGTACAAAGTTTGTATGCAAAAACGTCCATGAATCATTGATGACATATGAAAATGAGGTAACAACCCTTACAAATGGATTGTTGTGCCTCGGGTAAGACACGAGGTTTTAAAAGTCTGAATTTTTTAATTATTACAGGTCCGAAAAAATATTTAAAGACAATTATTGTTGGATAAAAGTAATTAGGACAAAGTCTTTAGCTTACCAGTTGCTGAGTCCTCCGTTGACAGTTGGGAAAATCCATTCCTCCAGGTCGTAGTTGTCCTCATCATCCCTCATTGCATTGACTCCTTGGTTGCTGGTCTTTAAGGGTGGTCCCCCGACACGAGCACGTCGTACAGCTTTCTGGGCTCCTGAAGTGAAACCCAAACCAAATTTGTTAGATTTGTATGGGATATCCGGGAGCTGGCCCCAAATAGTACACCCACCTTCTTTGATCACTGCCTTGGCATCTTTCAAAGACGACATCTTTAGCGGAGGTCTTGTAATCTTTGGGGCTTGGGAAATAGTCTTGGTTACTGCCACAACTTGTGGGACTTCCTCGAAGTGCTGAAACGGAGTTTCAATGAATTCACCATCCAATTCCATGTATCTGAAGGAGTTTAAGTGACTGACCATATATTCCTCTTCTCCATGGACAATAATGATTTTCCCCTTGGTTGGGTATTTCAGCATCTGATGTAATGTAGAGGTAACGGCACCAGCATTGTGAATCCATGGTTGGCCCAATAAACAGGAATAGGAAAGGCGAATGTCCATCATGTAAAAAGTTGAATCAAAGGTTTGGGTTCCAACTTTTATGGGGATGTCCACCTCCCCATGCACCATTCTCTTTGGACCGTCGAAGGCCCTTACCACTATGTTGCTGGGTTTTAAGGTCAAACCTTCACAGTCAAGTCTATCAAGAGCCTTATTAGGCAGCATATTCAAAGATGAATCGGTATCAACCAAGACATGGGCCAAAGTTGTGCCTCTGCATTCGACAGAGACATGCAATGCCTCGTTGTGCTTCCTCCCTCTAGGTGTCAAGTAACCATCAGAAAAGCTTAAACCATTATCCGCGATTAAACTGGCCAAACAGTCTTGGAACTGATCAATAGAGGTTTCTTGTGGTACATGGGCAGTTTTAAGAAATTTCACCAAGGCCTTCGCATGAGCCTCTGAGCACAACAATAAAGCTAGCATGGAAATCTTTGAAGGAGTCTGCCTTAGCTGTTCAACTACATTGTAGTCACTTCTCTTTATAATTTTAAGAAATTCTTCCATCTCCTTTTGGAAGGCCTTAGGGATAGATACTAATTGCGCCTTCATCCGAACAGGCTCAACCAGAATGTCTTTGCCCCGAGTTTTGATCGACTCAGTGGTAGGAGTGTCATTAGGGGTAACCATAGGGATTATAATAGTAGCATCAACAGGAATAGAAACAGGGATGATCACAGGATTGGTAACATTTTTCGGAGGAGCAATCTCAGGAGAGAATACTCTACCACTTCAGGTTATCTTGTTCGTTCCCGCAATGTTGCTGATGTCAGGGTCAGCCTTCTCAAAAATTGAGTCTTCATCAGCCAGCCAATCTTGCTTGACACCGTGATAGTAGACGTTGCCTCAATAATTCCATGGGACAGTTTTATCTGATGAGTACGGGATTGGTCCAGGCATAGTAATTATCAGTGGAGCCACTTTAGGAACTGATGTAATCCTAACAGGTCTTTTGGTGGAGACCCTGGAAGGATTGGCGGAAATGGTTACTATTGAAACATCATTGTAAGAAATGGTTTGAAATGGAGTCTTTTCAAACAAAATCTCTTTGTCATCTATTAGGCGTTGAACACCTGCTTTCAGTAAATGACAACCAGTTGGTAGGGATAAACAGAGGTGGCAGCCTTCATTATATCCCGGAAATAAACCGGACTTCAATAGGTTCTTCTTGACAGTCAGGAGAGGAGTAGCAAGTTCATCAACAACAGTAACAAACATATCATATTCAACAGCGTTAACATCACGACCATGCTTGGGCATAGGAGCGGTGATAACATTTGGGATCTCAGGAGCATCAAATTCAATTTCTTTTGCTTCAAGAAGGTCTTGCACCTTGTTTTTCAAAGCCCAACAATTGTTGGTGTCATGGCCTGGACTTTCTGAATGGTAAGCGCAGCGAGCATTAGGATGGTAATGAGGAGAGGTTGTGTTAGGATTCTTCGGAGCTTCTTTCAAAGTTACCAGATTAGATCTTAACAAATGTGGCAGACTTGAGACACTGTCATATTAATTCGGGTAAATTGTCTTACCGGTGTTTCTGTTCTAGGTTGGTTGCTTCTTTATTGAGCGGGTGCAGGCTTGGGGATCATGACATCCCCTACCATTGGACGTTGTTCAGTTCTTTCTTGATTTCTTTGAGGATACACAACACCGACTTATTTCTTCCCAATAAATGGTTTTCTTACAGCAGCAGAGGATGTGTCTTTTTGGATCTTTCCACTTTTAATCCCAGCTTCCACTCTTTCCCAAGTCAAAATCAATTCGGTGAAGCCTGCTGAAGAGCTTGTAATTAGATGATTGAAGAAAGGACCAAACAGGGTACCCAAAAACATGTCTACTAGCTCTCTTTCAGACAGGGGAGGTTGGACTCTTCCTGCTAAGTCCCTCCATTTCTGAGCGTATTCTTTGAAACCTTCACTTGAAACCATAGCCATACTCTGGAGTTGAGTACGGGTGGGAGCAAGATCTGCATTGTACTGATATTGTTTATAGAAAGCAGCGACAAGGTCTTCCCAATTATGAATATGGGATCTTTCGAGTTGATAGAACCAATCAAGTTGAGTCCCGTATAGACTATCTTGAAAGAAGTGTACCCACAAATCTCTGTCAGCAGTGTGAGGTTGTATCTTCCTCACATAAGATCGGAGATGCATCTTGGAACACGAAACTTCGTCGTACTTAGAGAACACTGGTGCCTTGAATTTTGGTGGAATAACAATTCCATACACCAAACCCAGTTCTTCAAAGTCCATCTCGGGCACCTTCTGAATTTTCATTGCACTTAGACGTTCTTCCAGATGTTTGTATTTATCGTCGGCCGGGGGATACTACTCTTCAGAGTAATCCTCCTCTTCTTCCTCTTCAGATTATGGCTGGGCAGTCACTTCTTTGTCTTTCCCTTCTTGATTGTCTTTTTCACCAGATGATGTTGTGAAGTATAAGATCTTTTTGGCTGCCCCTGGGAACCTTCTTTCTAGATTCAAAACACCGGTTTCTTTCGTTGCTTTATTCTTCTTTTCTTCAATCAGCAAAGTTTTCAAATCCTCTTGTCCTTTGGCTAGAGTCAAGAACATCTGTTGAAACTGAGCATTCTGTGCCTGGAGGTCTTTTACTGTCTGCTCGAGATCCATCTTACTGAAATAAACAGTAGAAAGATGAGGAGACTTGTTGTAAGAAACCTGCTTATGTTATGATGAATGGTAGATGCATATGAAATGATTTCAAGGAAATTGGAGATTTAAATTTGCTTTAGACCAAAACGGAACACACATTATATTAATAAATCAAAGTTTGAGTACATCATGCCTCTTTTGGGCTTACAAAGAAATACAAAAACTCTAAGATAAAAAAGTTGTACGCATCCTCTTTGGTGCGATGTAGGCATTTAGGCTTCGCTCCTCATGAAGTTGCTTAGTGAGTTCCAAAACCTTCTTCTTGTTGGCGTATAATTGGGCCTCGAAAGTGTCTCACTCCCTCTTAAGCTGTATCCAATCCCTTTGTAATTCTTCAAGAGAGGTGGGCATGTCAGGATGCAGGATAGTGTAGGGAACATCTCCTTCCACAATAGGCTCTATGATAATCGGGAGAATGGAGGGGTAAGGCATTATAAGTCTTTGAGCACGAGCTCGTACCCATTTGAGGTAAGGCTCAAGAGGGGTGGAATTCTTATGCCCAAATGTCTTGCTATCTACCTTGTTCAACATCCTCCAAGCTTGGATAAATCTCTGACGGTGACCTTGATCGTCGTTCTCGTAGTCAAATACCAAACCTTGAATGAGAATCTCATGTGGGTCATCCCTTTGGGAGTAACCAAACTGTATTAAGGCTAAGCATGGGTTTTAGGTGATACCTCCTCTAATGCCAAGTAAGGGGACATTAGGGATTCTCCATAACGGTCGACAATAGTAACATTCTCTATAGATCGAGAACACCAATGAATGTCTGAATGTTTGAGCGTCATCAACCTATGTGACCACCTTAAACCTTTCTCGTTCTTCAATACAGATTGGGGAAGATATGAAATAAACCATATTTCCAAGAGAGGAGTACAACACATAAGGATACCTCTTTTCCTCATAGTGCGAGTGTGAAAAGAATGTAGAATGTCTCCTAGCACAGTAGGCACCAGGTTACGAGGCATGAAGATTTTGACGGCGTTTCGTCTATGAGTTTGTTAGGATTTGGAAACAAAACCATCCCATAGATGAGGAGAGCCACAATTTCCTCAAAAGCTTGCAAATCCAAAGAGTTCCAACAGTTTTGGACTTTCTGAAACAAGAACTTTGCTAAGAAACCTTTGACACCACTCCTTGTTTCCCAATTAGTTGTGATATCAGATGGTTGCAAGTGTAGAGCTTGAGCAATCTCTTCTGGATTTGGATGTCTTTTTGTACCGTTGAAAGGTATTTGGTTGAGAATGGGAATCCTCAAGAGTTGGGATAATTCTTCCAAAGTTGGCACAAGTTGATAATCGGGAAATGTGAAGCAGCGGTGTAGAGGATCAAAGAACTTGAAGAGCACCTTCATCATCTCCTCATCAGTGTTGGAGGTAACCAAGTTTAGCAGGAGACCGTGTCTTTCGGTAAATGGAGAATTTTCAGGAATTCTTTATGCTAGCTCTTTAAGTTGAGGAGGGGTCCTTACAAGATTAAATTGAATGGTTTTCCTGCGAATAGAATCCATGTCCTACAAAACAGAGCAAAGATAAATCTCAAGATCCTTGAAATGGTTAGTGAATATGAGTATGATGTTATGATGTTTATGATGTTATGTACAAGTATATATATACAAATAAAACAAACAAATCCTTAGGTTTAGGCTTGCATGGAGTCTCATATGTAAGTACCCTCTTGAAGTTTAGTTGGCTCAAACATGTCCTAGTAATAGTAATCGGGTTCTAAGGAGCTCAATATCACTGGTTTGTTTCTTTGGGTATTGTTTCAGTGCAAGCCTCTTTAATAGCGACCGAAATATCCCAAAAAAACAAACCTCAATGAGTGTAGTATTGAGTATCTACCAACTTCGGACTGCACCAAATCCGGTCATCTCACTACATCCTAATGGCCAATTTGGTCGAATAAAGGTTCTAGAAGTTCATTAGTGCTTCATGACATCACTCAGTGGCCCCGTATTCTCCTTGACTACTCAAGGGCTACCGGTACCCACAAATATGTCACACTAACGTAGCTATTGCTTAGACCATGTTGGTATACCCCGCGCAGTTTCCACAATGTATTGCTACTTACCTGTAAGGTATCCCAAGTCCGGGTAGAGGATTCAAACCCAAATAAAGAACCATAATGTAAAGCATATAAGTCAAACAATGAAAGCAAGTAAATATGATCTAACTCTAAGGTAACCCCACTTTTAAAATTTTCCCCAGCTGAGTCTCCAGTTCTGTGATACGGTGGGAGAACTGACTTGGTTGTTTTGTGTTTGATCGCAAATGTTGCGGTTAGCAAGAGTCGCCACCGACTTTTCTTTTATCCAAAAGGTAAGGTGAAAAAGCACAGGAAAGACCTTTGAGATTGTTTCTTGAGTTCGGGGGGTAGATTATGAAAAGGGAAGGTATTAGCACCCTTTTCATCCATGGTTTTCCATGGGCTCTTAGTTACTTGCTAGATCACTTGCTTTTGTTTGAAAATGTTATTTGTGTGGTTTTTGAAAGTATTTTGTAAAGAGGCCTTTGTCTAGGCAAACTTTGTAATAATTCTCGTTCGTAAGAATGTATACAAAGTAAAGGATCTTTTGAAAATGTTTTCAAGTTTGAAAGGTGTTTTAAAAGTGTTGGTGTTTTGAAAATAGCAAGGATGTTTTTGTTTTGAAATGGAACAAGTAACTAGGAACATTCTACTTACTCAAAAGTCTTTCGTGTTCATTTCCTTTTTCCTTTGACATTGTTATCTTACCATTGATTTGGTAAGTAACCCTATCTTTGGGTGTAAAAGGGATGGGCGTGGGTCATTGTATAACCATGATTAGCAATGTTGTAAGGCATGTTAGCATTTTTATTTAGGAACTAAGATCATTTTAAAAGGCAACATAGATAGCGTCATTGAGGGACTATGATCTTGCATTTGCTTGTTTTTGTTAAGATACCTCACATGCATAATATGGCCATTTTTGTAAGGCAACCAAGTGGATTTTCCCTAAGGGTGTTTGTGTGCAAGTGGATTGATTTTCATGCTTGATTTGTCTTTGATGAGAGTTTGCTAAGCATTGATTTTATCTTTCCATACAAAACCCTAATTACTAGCATTTGTATATAAAGCGATAAATTACGGAATTTGAAATTACTACGCTATTACATTATTTAGGGGAGGGGGTGTACAAATTACAAATGGGGAATATTGCAAGAATTTAAATCTAAATAAATATTACAACCATATTGAATTTTGAATAAATGTACAAAATAAATAAATAAAATACAAGAATGTAAATGTAAAAAGAAATGTGATTTTTTTGTTTGGTTTTTCATGAAAAGGGGTTTTTGACCTAATTAATTAAAATAAAATAATTAACTAAAAAAGAAAATTAATATTAAGTTAGTAGAACAAATTAATTTAAAGAAAACAAGTTTTTTAGGATTTTGGTGAATTTAATTAAATTAGTAAATAAAAATAATTAAATAAATAAAAAGACCTAAATTCTAAAATGATTTTAATTTACAAAATAATATTATCTAAGTATTAAAAAAAATTAATTAAAGAAATATTTTTGTTCTTTTGTTTTTGTAAAGAAGAATAAACTAAATAAGTTTTTTTTTAAAATATGCAAATAAATAAATAAACTATTTTTGGATTTTTTTTATTAATAAAAAATGATAATAATGATAATAATAGTAATAATAAAAATAATAAAGAAAAATATGAAATAAAAATAAAATGAAAGGAAAAAAAATAAAATGGAAAATAAATAATGGGCCAGAAGTGTGAATAACAAGGCAGGGGGGTCAGAAGTAGCAAAAAAAATAAAGCCCAAAGGGGGGAGGCCCAGCGCTGCAAAACAGAAAAAATGTCAAAAAAATGGAAAAAATGCAAAAAGTCACGCTGAGCTTGAACCCAGGACCTAAGGGTGACAGACGCGCGTTTTAGCCACTGGGGTGGTGATACATCTGTAACTTATGCAAAACAACAAATATATAATAGAAATTGCTTCATGAAAACAACTTCAACTTCAACCTCTGGTCTAACCACCTGCATCTTGTTCATTTCTCATCCATTTGCAAAAATGTAAACATGAAACTTGTGGCAAATTTCACCACGGTTCAAGAAATGTAAATAACTAAAGCTATAGATAAAAAATGAGCATGAATTTTGAATGTTACCAAATTTAGACCTAATTTTTCCAGGATGTTCAGATTCAAAATTCTAACTACTTAAGCAATATAAATGAAATCTAAAGACATGGTTAGCTTCAGAACAATGATGTCTACATTTTTCATTCAAAAATTAAACATTAATGATGCTTGTATGAAGAGTTCAAAAGTCAGAAAACTCACCTTGCAAGAGGGTATCGTATTTTGAGTTTGAGCAACTTTTAATAAGTTCCAATGATTGGATTAGCTTCCTCAAGTTCCCAGGAAGCTAATATGATGCTTAGCTTGATCTGAAAGTGCCTGAGGAGTTCTGGAGAAGTCTAAGTGCAAAGCTATGTTTTTGAAAATGGAGGATGGTGTTAATGGTGTTAATGGTGTTACAGTCTTGTAACAGGTGGAGGGATGAGTTCTAAATGATGTTTAGAAGCTTTAGGAACAAAAAGGCTTGAAAACGCACGAGGGAGATGTGAGTTTCAAACTTTTGGTCAGGTTATGCAAGAATGGAGGTATGTGATGCAGTTCTGAGTTCTAGGTTGTTTTGGGGTTTAAGCATGTGTATGTTTTGTTGCCAAGGACTTGTACATAAGTAATGAGAAGGTTTTTGTGCTTGAGAGGGTCAGAAGTACAAGTTCTAGACTGATTGCTATGTTACTTAATTTTGAAGAAAAGTGGGAGCATGGTTCCAAGATGAAGTACAAGCATGAGCTGAGTGATTTTAAGGCTTGAGACAAACTTCTCTTGAGTTATAGGATGTGTATGATCAGAAGAAAACCATTGCAAGGCTCAAGAACAAGTTTTGTGCATAAAGCTACTTTTTCAAAATGGCATTGTGCACTTTCTTCCTAAAATAGATATAAAGCATGGCATTGCGTTGAATGCTTGAGTTGAGGCCTCTAACAGCTGTGAAAGCATTTAATTATGGAGTGCCCAACAAGTTTGAGGCCTGTAAAGTAGAGATTATACAACATAGGTTTGAGATTTGAATCTTTTTTAATCACAAAATGACCTATAATTTTAGTTTGAAACCCTAACTTCCTCTCTTCGATTCTCCTTGCTCAAGAATGATCTCAAGGAGTTATTGGACATTTTAGAAAGCTTGTAATGTGCTATAAAACCCTTATTTGAATCAATTTTGAAAATTACCATTGGAACTATATGAAAAAGTGCCATGAAGTTAGGTCAAAATCCTGCCTAAACTAGGGCAAAATTTCACGAAGTGTTTAATTTCAAGACCATGACTTCATGAATTAATAACTTTAAATCCAAGAACTTATAGGAGAAGTTGTGTAAAGAAAGGTTGTAGATATCATGGAGATCTACAAATTTTATGTTGAAAGTTTCTTTTGAATCATCTTGCATCCTGGTGAAAATTAGCTCAAAGTTGTGAAAAAACATGAAGTTTTCAACACTTAAAAAAATTTCTAAGTTTGAAAACTTTGACTTTTCAAAATGAAATCTTGAATTTTTTATTTCTTGATGAAAAATATTCATATTTTGACATGTTTTGATGAATTGTGATTTTTGACACTTGATTTTGACTAAAAAGTCAAAGTTTGACTTTTCAGTGTACAATTGACTTTTGATTAGTTGACTGAAAATCAACTATCAATCCAATTGATCTTGAGCAATGTTTTGGGTCATGCCATTAGGTCAAAATGATGTAATTTAACTCTTGAGATCATGCCTCAAACTAATTAACCATTTGCTAGGTCAAAAATTAGAAATTGCCTTTTCTCAGTTAAAATCCTAATTTTGACCATTTTGCCCTTTTGATGATTTGGTCAAATTTCTTGAGGAATTGTGGTCCACACTTGATCAAATGATACATATGAGTTTATAATGTTGTTTTGGATCAAAAATTATGAAGTTTGACTGTAGATTGGCCACAATTGACTTTTTCCCTAATACAACTGATTTTTAGGTCAATTGCTCAATTGACTGAGCAAAAATGTGATTCAAGGCTTGAAACTTGACATGAGCAATCTTGGGGGTCCATAATGGTCCATGAAATTCATATGAGGCATTGAAATTTCAATTATCCTTGTGAAATCTCAAGCCCTAATTTCTGTCATTAATGGATAAAGAGGTGTCTTGAGTTGATCAAACCTTATGCAGTCTTGAACCAAAGGAGATCTTGTGAGAAAATATTTGATAAATGAGAGAGAAAATTTTGGGGTACAACAATTGGCAACAGACTCCCCGACCTGGCGAGGAAGCAGATCAAGGCTTGCTTGAGGGAGAATGCAGATCTGTTCGCATGGAGCGCTGCGGAAATGCTCGGTCTCGACCCCGAGGTCACATTTCATCATATCGCCATTGATCCAGCCGATAAGTCAGTAGTACAACGTAGGTGCAGGAAGTCCCCCAAGAAAACAGAGGCTGCTGAAAAAGCTGTAAAAGACCTCCTAGAGGCAAATTTTATTTATGAAGCCCGGTATTCAACCTGGCTGTCAAATGTTGTACTTGTTAAAAAGAATAATGGAAAATGGCGTATGTATGTTAACTATACCGATCTTAACTGGGCATGCCCCAAAGATGCATTCCCCTTGCCTAATATTGACATGTTAGTCGATAACTCAATCGACTATAAATTTTTATCTTTCATGGACGCCTATTCGGGCTATAACCAAATCCTAATGGCAATGAGCGACAAACACTGCACTGCCTTCATGACCAGGTCAGGCAATTATTACTACAACGTAATGCCCTTCGGTCTGAAAAATGCAGGAGCAACGTACCAATGGATAATGAACAAAGTCTTCTGCAACGAGATCGGAGATATGCTCGAGGTATACATGGACGACATGATCGTCAAATCTCGAGTAGACATCGACCATGCTTCCCACCTCAGGAAAGTCTTCACCAAAGCAAGGCAATGTAGAATGAGGTTCAACCCCGAGAAGTGAACCTTCGGAGTTAAGGCAGACAAGTTCCTCGGTTTTTACCTAATAGAGCGAGGAATCGAAGCTAACCCCGACAAGCGTCGGGCATTCTCCGACCTCCCTACACCTAATTCAAAAAAATCTATACAAGTCCTGAACGACATGGTCGCCTTGCTCTCCTGCTTCATGGTGAAATCCACTCAACACGCCCTTCCATTTTTCAAACTCCTGTGCAAGGAGCCAGCTTTCGAGTGGACCGAGGAATGTGAGTGAGCCCTCGTCTATCTCAAGCAGAGCCTTTCATAGCCTCCTGTACTATCATGACCACTAGATGGGGAGATGATATTCCTGTATCTGGCCGTCTCTGTCAAAGTCGTAAGTTCGGCCCTCATTCGCGAGACTCCTGACGGTCAAAAACCCGTGTATTTCACGAGCAAAGCGCTTCAGGGACCCGAGGTCAGATACCAACAAATCGAGAAGGTGGATTTGGCCCCCGTCAATGCAGCGACAAGGCTCAGACACTATTTCCCCGCATACATGATAGTCGTACGAACATAACAGCCCGTGAGACAACTCTTAGGTTGACCAGACATAGCAGGTCGAATGCTAAAGTGGTCCTTGGAGCTTTCGGAATTCGACATCCATTACGAAAGCAGGAAGGCCCTAAAGGTCCAAGCTCTGGCCGATTTAGTCGCGAAGATGACTGCTCACAACCCCCCCCCCCCCCCCCCCCCCCCCCCCGCAGGGAAGGAGCACAAGTGGACCATCTTTGTAGACAGAGCGTCCAACTCGATTGGGAGTGGAGCAGGAATCCTCCTTGAAAACAAGGAAGGCGTCATGATCAAACACTCTCTCACTCTCTCCTTTATGACCTTAAACAATCAGGCAGAATACGAGGCTTCGCTCGCAGGTCTAAGACTAGCCGAGGATTTGGGTTCTTGTGAGATACAAATTTTCACTGATTCCCAACTTGTCGTGTCTCAAGTTCAATGGGGATACCAGGCTAAGAACAACAACCTCATTGAATATTTGAACTTGGTCAAAGAACATATGAAAAAGTTCGACCGAGCAGAAATTACACATGTACCACGCGAACAGAACACACAAGCCGATATACTTTTAAAGTTCGCGAGCATGAAAAAGAAGGGCAGAAACAAGTAAGTCATACAAGAATCCATGTATCGCCCGAGCATTGAAAGGTCCACGGCTCTAATCGAAGTAAATGCCATCAGGGATAGCTCATGCTGGATGACCCCGGTGTTCAACTTTCTAACAAAAAGGGAACTTCCCCTAGACCAAAGGGAGGCAGCCATTACCAAACGACAATCATGCTCGTACGTGGTTCTCGAACACAAACTTTACTGTCGGGGATTCTTCATCCCACTCCTTAAATGTGCCAAAGAGTCTGCAATCCCTGAGATACTGCAGGAAATCCATGAGGGAATCAACACCCAACACATGGGCAGAAGATCCCTAGCACGAAAGGCATTGTGAGCAGGGTACTATTGGCCGACCATGAAACAGGACGCCAAGGAGCATGTCAAGAAATGCGACAAGTGCCAGAGGCACACGGACATGCACCTCACACCCCCACACGAGCTCACAACACTATCCTCCCTGTGGCCATTCGCGTGGTGGGGAATGGATATCCCTGGACCTTTCGTGCAAGGAACCTATCAAAACAAGTTCCTTATTATAGTTGTCAACTACTTCACGAAATGGGTAGAAGCCTAAGCTCGGGCTAAAATCACGTCGCACAACATCCTCCATTTCTACAAGCGAAACATACTTTCCCGATTTAGAATACTGCAAGCACTCGTCACCGACAATGGGACACAGTTCACCGATCAGAGTTTTCAAAACTTCGTCTCCAGGCTCGACACCAAACATCATTTCACCTCAGTCGAACACCCCCAAACTAACGGGCAAGCCGAGGCCGCAAATAGAGTCATCCTACGAGGACTCAAATGCAAGTTGGGCGAAGCTAA
Organism: Vicia faba; assembly: GCA_948472305.1. Lineage (NCBI taxonomy): Eukaryota > Viridiplantae > Streptophyta > Magnoliopsida > Fabales > Fabaceae > Vicia > Vicia faba. The sequence continues at coordinate 481,930,287 of OX451740.1, read as the reverse complement.
GAGGGGATAGGTTGAAGAGCTACACACCGTCCTATGGGCTTATCGAACAACGCCCCATTTGACGACCGGTGAGACGCCATTCCGACTGACATACGACACCGAGGCCGTCATCCCGGTAGAAATCATGGAGCCATCTAGGCAAACTGAAATGCCCCTCGACGAGGAGATGAATGACGAGGCCCTCAGAGATGAGCTCGACCTGGTCGAAGAAATCTGATCAGGAGCATCTCTTCACGAGGCCACGCTAAAATAGCAGGTATCCCACGCCATGACAACAAATTCATAAAGCGCGAATTTCAGGTCGGCAACCTAGTCTTGCGAAGAAACCAGAAGGATTCCTGTGAAGGGAAGCTGGTCGTAAACGGGGGGAGGGGGGGGCTTACTGCGTCCAAGAAGCTACGGGAACCAAAGCATATTACCTCGAGCAATTGAATTAAGAGTCGTTACCTAGACCCTGGAATGATACAAAGCTAAAACAATATTATAGCTAAGTCCCTAACCCGCTGAGGACTTTTGTCGTTGAATATTCCTCTTCAGCCGACAAAGGGAAAAACTCGACCATGTAGGCACGTCGAGGTAAGGACGCGACCTCCAAACTAATAAAAGGCAGGATGTTATTCATTTTGACGAGCAGCATCCTAGCCCGACAGGGACACCTCTATCGAGCTCTACTGTCGAAGTACCCCAACATGGCAGGACACCCAGCTCGCAATGGACAGTTCACGCCACGAGCGTAGGATCCCAATCGCAATCATACGCTCATCCCACGGATCTCTACTCCGCGCCCTCGACACATTTCAACATGTGTCGAACAAGTATTTGGGTCGAGCACACATCTCTACGTGGAAAACGCGAACTTCATGGAAAATTTATAACGGCCATAACAATGGTCGAGCATATACTTCCACACAGGATATGCAACTATTCATGAAATAACCAAGTCAAAAACAACGACAAACATAAATAATAATAAGTTGGTAATAGAAAAGATAAACATCAAAACAAAGAAAATAATTTTCAATGGCGACCACTTAGGTCGAATATTTTTGAATATTACAAATATTATGGGCACGCAGGCCCAAATACAAATAAGATGAAAAAACAAGTGTCAATCGCTCCCTAGAGTGCTAACTTCGACGTCAGGAGAGTCAAGAGGAGGAACCACCCGACCATCAATAACCTGAGACAGAACCCCAGCTCCTTCAGTGTTTAACCCCAGGTTCAGCACGGACAATTGATTCACAACAGATTCAAAGTCGTCGGTCAAGGCGTCAACGCAGTCCGACTCTAGGAGTTGAATCCGAGCAATAAAGTCGGCACGCATGCGCAAATCGGCTACCCCTTCAGGTTCATCCTCCACGGGCATCATAGAAGCCTTCATATCTACAACCTCCTTCTCCAACCGTTGGTTATCACTCTCCAGCCGTTCCTTATCGGGATGGAGGCAGTCTTTGTCCTCGATGGCTTTCTCAGCTCTCTCCTTCTCCCTCGCCAGCATGTCGGCCTGCTCGTGAAACATTTCCTCGCTTCTCTCAAGAGCGGTCTTCAGCTTACGGGTTTTCATCACAAGAGTCACCTTCTCCCTCCAGTTCCTTGACCCGATCGGAGGAGTCTGACCCTTCGCCTGTCAGAATAACGACCATCTTTGCCATCTTCACCACCCCGACCATGCTGGCAACGAGGTGCTTCCTTCGACCTTCCTTGTCGAGCCTCCTGATGATGTCAGACTCGTTATCAGACACGGTCAATGGGAAACCCTCAAAGAAGTCTTTTTCCACGAAGCAGGGTGGTAGGCTCAAGGCCTGGGCACCCTCCCCTCTGTCAGTTACATCAACATGTCCACCTTCTGGACGACTCCGCTTCCTACTCAACAACTCGGATTGGCGCTCGACGTCATGAGAACCTGAGGACCCACTAGATCCCTCCCTGGCTGGCTCAGTGGATGCACCCATGCGCGTATATTTCTGCGGTTTCACCAATCTCTTGTTGCTCTTCTTCTCTTTGGTCAGCTTCAACAATCTCTCATGGCGCTCCGCCATGTGACCTGCAAAAACAAAGAAAATGTGTCCGAGTCAGTTTCATCGAAGAAACAAAAGAAGGCAACCAATATAGTAAAAGCAAGCAAGAAAAACCTAAGAGATCCACAGTCTTCCCATAAGATTGACACTTGACGAGCGCCTTTGTATTGATCAAATGCGCCTCGAACATCGGTTTTCTGTCTTCGTCTAGGATGTCATGCCATTCTCACGTGACCCATCTGGCGGGGAAGAAACCATTGATGAAACGATTGAGGACACCATATGCCTCTTCATCTTCGACACTCATACCACCGACGAAAGTGTGGTAATGCCTGAGATCATGATCGTAGTGGCCCGAACACCAATGGATGGGAAACTTTAAGATTCTCCCAATCTCAGGATTACCCTCGGCGTCCAAGCACAGCTCCCCATCCTCGTCCACAACGGTAGCCGGGTCGAATAGAGAATCCAAGGCTGTTTGGGTAGATGGTTGCAAGATGTACCACTTGTCCTTAAAGTCCAGGACATAATCCATATACATCCTAAATAACCTCTTCGACTATTTAAGGGATACCCAACTATGTTTCCCTCCTCGGGACTGCCGTTGCAAGTGAAAAACCCTAAAGAATAGGGTAATGGTTGCCCCGATCCTCAGGAATCGACATGTAAGTTTGAATGCCCGGATAAAGGAGATCACATTGGGATGAAGCTGGGAGGGTGCCAAGTTCAAATGACTAAACACACCCATCTGGAAGTCATTAACGAGAAGCCAAAGTCCAAGGTATTTGAACACGACCTCGTACATAAGGAAGGCGTCCTCAGTGTACTCAGAGCATATGCGAGCATCTTGCGCTGGTCTCAGGATTTTGAAGTTTCTTTGAAAACTGTTGTACCCCAAAATTTTCCCTTCCATATTCTTCAAAGTTTTGACAAGCATCATCTCAATTTGCTCAAGTCTACTCAAGGGTTGCACAGTTCAAACACCCTCCTAAGCCTGTCAAAATTAGGGTTTTGGTTCTTGCAAGGAAGTTGAGGTTTTCAAGGGATCAATCAAGTCCCACATGCCTATAAACATTGTCAAGCATCTACATGCCAAGTTTCAAGGCTCACAAGGTCAAGTTGCACAATCAAAAGCCCTAATTGCTTCACAATCAACTGTAGGGGTAAAATGGTCATTTGGCAGTCAAAAGTCAAAAATTTTGGTCAACATCTTATTTTGAAGCCACAATCATCATTTGGTCAAGTCTTGATCATGATTCCACAAGAATGGCTCAAAAATCATCAAGATGCAAAAGTTTCTATTTTTGGACAGTTGAAAAGTCAACTGTAACTTGACCAAGGCATAACGTTTTCATGGATCATCAGAAAAATCCCATCCAATGCTCATTTTTAAGGGGAGGACATTTCCTGCAACTCATCTTCACATTCCAAGTCCAATAAATTCTCTCACAAAAAGTTATCGATTTCAACATTATAGGTCATTTTCAAAAGTCAACAAAAAGGCATTTTAAGTCAAAGACCATAACTTGAGATTGGTAAATCAAAATTACATGGGACCAAAGGCATTGGTTATAGGACTTCAAGACCTTTCCAAAATGTCCAAGAACATGTTCATATGATCAAAATTGAGCAAGATATGCATTGGAGAAGTTGGGAAATTATTGTGAAAGGGCAAAAGTCAACTATCCTTGAAACATCAATTTTTGACAAAAGGGCCCACTTTCTTCCACTTGATTCAGCCTTGTCATGTCACCCACGTGTCCCATGATCAATTTCAAGACCAAATAATTATTTTTCTATTTTATTTAATTTTTATTGATTTAATTCATTTTAAATCCATAAATATTCAAATAAAATCTAAAAATTAATTAAATGGCATCTTTGTGGTTTGAATGACTTTTATGTATCATATGCTAGCTGCCAAAATCGTGCCAAGCTCAATTATGCATAAAATTCAAAATTTGAACAAACTTGGAATGTTCTTTAATGGTGGTTATGAAGAATCTCAAAACATCAATACAAGGGATCATTGGCTCATAATGTGACCTAATATCATTCACATGTACATATGCAAGCAAACCAAGCCTCATTCACGACCTGAACATCTCTCAAACGGCCAAACCAAATTCCAAAAAATCAAGAAAAAGTTGAAAACTGAAATCAACCTTCCAGCATAATTCAAAGCTTTAGAGTGATCCAAACACCTTGCTGACATTCCCAGGGACGATTTGCAATCAAGAACAAGCCCTAGCACTCAGAGAATCACCCACTTCAGTCACACGGTTTGCCTACTTTTTCTAGAATCGAAACTCATAATTCTTGCGTATTTAACATGATATAATTGTTGCTTTGCATTGCTATGACCTTTCTGAAGCTGATGGTATAGGTGAATTGAGTTATAGAGCCATGAATCAAAAGACACCATTGTTGAATGCTAGGGTTTCAGAGCTCTCAGATTAGGGCTTTTCACATACAGCAAAATTGGACCTCATAACGCATATGGTTGGATTCGTCAAGGCCAGACGAATTCAACCCAACCATCGCGCCCTTTTTATATAACACGTACTGCTAATCGCTATTTTTTACATTTGCAGTTTGTGGGGGTTAAAAACCCCCGCTATCTGCTTTATTTTTTTACAGGCCAGGTGAAGAAGACAAGACGTGGAAGCCAGCTATTGGTTCGTTCAAATATATATGCGCGTGTTTTGTAAAATTCCAGCATAAGCGTTAGTTTCTTATATTATATTTATTGCATATTATATTAACAAGATGCAGCGTTTGGTGTAGTGGAGGAGGACGTGTCTGGCAATCAATGGGACCTGGGTTCGATCCCAGGTCCCCCCAAAATTCCATATCATTTTTTCTAATGCGTTCTTGTGTAGGTTTCCAAATAAGTGAACACCATAAACCTCACTCATCCAGCGTGCCAAGTGTCTTCAACAGCCATCCAAAGGCCATGGAAGAAGGAGCACCATGTTCTTCAGTCAACCATACTCAGCAAATCCCAGAAGTCAACAGGGCTTATTCTTAATGGGCTCAGATTGTCAACAAAAACCTCCATATCTGGCCCAAACCCCCCATGGGTTTGCATTTTATTTTTTTCTTTCATTTGCTTTATTTTATTTTTTATTCCTTTTTTTAATTATTAGCTAAATAATTATTTTTCTATAAAATTCAGAAAAAACCAAAAAAAACATTTTTATTATTTATTAACTTATTTTGTAAATAAATTCTAACATTAATTAATTAGTTGTGTAATTAGGACAATTTTAACATTTTTTTTAATAAGTAAAATTAATTTAGACTTAGGTTTTTCTTTTGACATTTTTAATTCCTTTTTATTTTATTTTCATTAAAACATAAAAATACAAAAAAAAACATTTTTTTCTTTTAATAAATAATTAATTAAATAGTTATTAGTTTTAATTTTAATTAATTTAATCACAAAAAAAAGGACAAAATTCAATTCTTATTCAAAAGAGGGTCAAAACCCTTAGGACGTTCCCGATTCAACCTTTCGCGCGTATTTATCTTTTTAGTTCATTATTTTGTATCTGCTCAGGAAGTGTAATATTAATTAGAACTTTATCGCCTTATTTAAATTCTCGCACTTTACTTTTCAAAACGGGTTTTTGTTTTTTGGCGATGTATAGACCCGCGCCTTGTAATAGCTAGATTTACATTTTCGCAATTTATTTTCCGCACTCCTAACTGTTAACAATGCATGAAAGAATGTATGAAATAAAATCAATCCGTAGCTCACAAATAACATACAAAGACAATTTAACTGAAATTGAACACACATGCACATGCCACTTCTAGGGTACGCCTCACTGGTTGCCTTGAACGTGGTCGTCAAGTATATGGTGTTTTAGAGGTCGCCCTCCTGTCTAAAGATCCAGTTGCCTCGAAACGGTTGCCTCGGATAAAAGGATCTAGGACATTAGGGTTACTTCTAAGGTGTCCTACCATTGCTTTGGTGACCACATTGTCCCTAATAATCGAATTGACCCGAACACCTCCAACGATGGTGCTACCTACCTCTCAATGGTGGAATAGCACTATCTAAAGGACTCTTACACAGCTTAATTCCTTAGGGTAGGTAGACTTCTCCTAAGTGCTTGCTCTTTCAAACAAACAAAAACATCTTTTCGCACCCCACACTTTCAAAAAGTTTTCAAACAAAACACTTCATACACTCTTGAGGACTGATACAAGAGTTACTTAGAAGTTTTCCAAACGAACTTTTTCAAAACCCACACACACTTGAAAAGTAAACAAATTTTGAAAACATAAGAGCAAGTATCTAAGAGCCCATGGATAACCACAGATACAAAGGGTGCTAACACCTTCTGTTGTACCCCAAAATTTTCCCTCGCATTTTTTCCACAAGAAATCTCAGCTTCAGGCATTTCCTGACTTTTCAAACTGGCTCAAGAATCGGACAAACGGACTTTTCTCGTCAGTCAAACAAAAATTAGGGTTTCATTGATTTTTCAGGGCTCTGGATTTTCTCAAACAGTTGGCTTAGGGTTTTGGTTGATTTTGGCTCAATTTTGATCAGGCGAATGTTCGTTGGCATTTAATCAGGAATTAAGGTTTTATGGACATATTCTCAGAAAGGTTAAAATTCCACGGCATTTTGCAAGTTATTCCGAGATTCGGGTTAAATTCGCATTGTTTTGATTTAATCAGTAAAAGAGGCAGTTGGTTTAAATTCATGTTGTTTTGTTTGAGCCAGTCAAAAGAAATACGCAGTTTGGATTTACAGTGTTTGTTGAAAATCAGTGAAAAGGGAATGCGCCTGATCAGTGTTTTGAGTAACTGTTGATTTGCTTTGGAGATACCGGGTTTAATTGATCAATTACTAAGACATTGTTTTATTTAAATTATTTATTATTCTAAATTGAGTGATTGAAATTTATTTTTCAATTGTTTTAATTCAAAGAGTTTTAAATAAATAAATAAACAATAAAGAGAAAATAGAATTAAATTGGATAATGGAAACTTTTATTTATCTTTAAATTAACTGTACAATTGATGTTTGGAATTTAAATTACAAACATTGGTTTTACATTGATTTAAATTTAAATAAAAAGAAAACTATCCTATTTATTTCTAATTCTTCATGCTTCACTTTATTCCTCTCCATCCGAATATTCATCTGCAAAAGAAAAGGAGAAAAGTCAAAAAGCAGATAAAATAATAAATGACAGAAGAAATTCATCATTAAGGGTCACTGATTGGGATCAGTTAACCCTCTCTGCAAATCACGGGATTTCTCCCGGTTCACAAAGAGGGACGAGTTTATTGAATGCACAATTCAAAATTGTCAAAATTGCATAAAGTTCAAATCTCAAACAGCAAGTCCAAACCAAAGGTCCAAACTCAACTTTCTGCCAAATATAAAGCAACTATCCAAAAGGCTACTCAAAGCTATCAAAGAGGAAGATTTTGAAAGATATCAAAAAGCACAAAAGCTGTCAAGAAGAGATCAAATATGCAGAGGAAAGTATGATATGCAAGCAACTCATTTTCATCATTTCCCAATTGAAGTGACCCTTTCAGAAAAAGTACAGAAAAAAAGCATAGTTTAATATTTAAACTGTACTGAGAGAGAGAAAAAGAAGAGATAAGATGCAGGTTTTCAGGCTTAGGCAGGCATAGATAGGAAGAAAAAAATATACAAAAGAACAAACACAGTAAGAGATAGGAGAGGCAGAATTTTCACAAAAGAAGGGGGGAAACAATACAAATTGAGATACAAACTGATAAGCATTTTAAAACCTGCATTGGCTCAAACCTGCTGAGGCCATCAACAAGAAACACCAAGCCTGTACCTTTAAGCCTTCAAACCTGATAAGCATCAAAACCAGCCTGAAGCAAGAAGCCAATAAGCCAGTTAACCTGCAAATGGCCTGAAAGCCCAAAGCCAGAACTGATACAAAATCCCACAGCATAACCTGCCAAGGCCTCAACATATCAACCTGCTGAAGCAAACCAAAACCAGGCCAAGCTCACCTGCTGAAACCATACAAACCAACATAGCCTACTGCATATACAAAACCTGCTGAAGCAAATAACCTGCTAGGCCTAAAAATCTGAAGCACAATAGACCTGCTAAAATCCAAACCTCATAACCTGTCAAGCCATAAACCAGTTAACCTGAACATGGCCTAAACATCAAAAAACCAGATAATACTATCATACCTGCCTTAAACCTTTCAAACCCAACCCTAAACCAATATGCAAACCAGCTAAAGAGTCAAAACCCAACTTTTACCTAAACAAAAAAACCCTCAAACAAAAGTAAACACCCTTCACCATCCAACCTGATATCCAAAAGCATCAAGCCTAAACACCTAAATCGTTCAATCCAAGCATATACCAGTCACAAACTCAGGCCCTCAGAACCCTAAGTTCTTCATTGGGCAAGCAATGAATATTCCAACAGGCAACTAAACCCTAGGCCCTCAGAACTTTGAGTTCATCATAGGGCAACACAGGCAAAAGGCTCAACAGTCTCAAAGCAACAAGTCAGAAGAAGAGGAAAAGTTCAAGGCAACAAAGGCAACATAAAGCCCTCAGTAAAACATCATTGGGCAAGCAAAATACGTTCAAAGGCAATCAAGAGGTAACCAACGTAAGCAACGAGTATACAGAAAGAGAGGAAGAAAAGAAGACATGTGTGTCAAGCCTTCAGTTTGACATCATAAAGCTTAAGGAAAACACAGAAATACCAAGTGTCGAAGTGTCGTTCAAAGCAAGTCCTCCATCGCTGAGCCTCCTAAGCACCCTCCTCCTCTTCCTTCCCTCCATCCAGGTAGTTTTCCCTCCTCTCTTGATTCTACCATATGCCTCAAAACACAACAGCAATTTGGAGTAAGAATCCATAATCGAAAAAAATCACGAACACGCAAAAAAATCGTAAAAAACCCTAACGAAATTAGGAGACGATTCGTACCTTAGATCGATCGCCATGATAAGGTCGTTGGGAGGAGAAAGAGGTGGAGGTCGCTGGTGGCTCTAGGCGGAGGCTTACGTTTCAGCATTCAGAACGAACGAAAATGAACGAAACCCCCATGAACGCGCCGCTGTACAAACCCATGAACATCTCCCCAATTGAAACGAAAACAAAACCCTAAGAATGTCTTGTGTGAATATGGGCCTAACCCATCCGAATGCCAAGCCCAAACGCGTTTATCATTTTTCTTTGCTTTGTTTCCTGATCAATCTGCAAATGGGCCTTACAACCATCTTCAGCCCTTTTAACTCTTAAACCCTTTCTTAATCTTTTTTTTACAATTTTAGACTAACTTAATTATTTTTTTTACTAACTAAAAGTTACTTTAATTCCTTTTATATAAAATTTTCTTTACACAAACCTTAAAGTCAATTAGATTATTAGATTCTTATTTTAATTTTCTTCGTACATAAATACATTTTTTCTAATTTATTCTTTACAAAATCATATTAATAATAATACATAAAAACACATTTTAGTTAAAATGTCCAATTTAAAATTTCTTTGCTATATACTTAATTCAATTAATTTAAAAACATTTTTTAATATATATTGAAATATTAAACACATAAATAATTAAGATACATTTTTTTTATCATATATTTAAAATTGAAAATACTTTTTTTTTATTATTTATTCTTTTAATTAAAATATATCTTTGTACATAACAATTAAAAATACATTTCTTTTTAATATACATAATTCAATTCATAACAAATGAAAAATACTTTTTTGTATACATAATTAAAACTTAGAAATATTTTCTTTTCTTAAAACATCATTTTTATACATAATTTAATTAAAACTTGAACATACAATTAAAACATTTTCTTTTGTACATATTAAAAGAAATACAAGATCATTAAAAGGACGCTTAATTATTCCTTAGGTTAAATAAATACCCTGAATACGCATTAAATTCACATTCCGCGCCTGTAAATAATCACATACTCATATACTTGTACACTTACACAATACAAACACACAATATATTGTCCTTATGCACATTTGTTTATCTCATATTTGTATATTCGTCATTTACATTTTGATCGCAAATTCGATTTGGTTGTAACTTATTGGATACTATAAGTCTCATCCCCATTCATACACATGTACCCCCACTCCCGGATACTTATTTTGTAATAGCGTAGATTTACATTTCCGCAATTTACAGTTTTCCAATTATACCATGGTTAGACCTAGGGTTTGCATGTACATAAAATCAAACGCTAGATAACCTAATACAAGACAAATACATGAAATCAATACACAATCACACTTGCACCCTCTAGGGTAATCCCACATGTTGCCTTCCAAAATGGGCCATGCTTGCACGTCGAGTATCTTTGGCAAAACAAAATCAAAATGATCATAAGTCCCTTAAAGTGTTGCCTAAAAGGAATGATCAAGTCCCTTCAAAATAAATTGCCAAAGACACTTGGCACCATTGCATTCATGGTCCATACGACGACCCGCGCCCGTCCCGAATAAACTTCCTAAACGCAAGATTGTCCATCAACTTCAATGGTGGAACAAAAATTGTTAAAAGGGGTTAAAACATAGCAAAAACCTTTGAGTACAATAGGGTAGACAAAACTCTTAGTTACTTGAGATCAACTTGCAAAAAAACACTTGCCTTCCTTTCAAAAAACCCAATCCACAACACTTTCAAACAAAATCTCAAAAACATTTGAAACATCTTTTCGAAAAGATCCACACTTTTGTAAAACACTCAAACACGAGTCAAATACATTGGTCGCCTAAGACAAGGCATCTCTTCAAAAACATTTTCAAAACACACACACACACACACCATTTTCAAGCAATCAAAAATCAAGGCAAGTGATCTAAAAAACCAAGTAACTAAGAGCCCATGGATAACCATGGATGAAAAGGGTGCTAATACCTTCCCTTTTTATAATCTACCCCCCGAACCCACGAAATATCTCAAAAGGTTTTTGTTGTGCTTTTTTTAACCTTTCCTTTAGGATAAAATAAAAAGTCGGTGGCGACTCTTGCTCAACCGCACAAGTGCGAATACGAACGCAAAACACTAGTCAGTTCTCCCACCGTATCACACCTTCCCTTTCTATAATCTACCTCCCGAACCGAGAAACATTCTCAAAGAAGGAATTTTGCTGTGCTTTTGTCCTTTCCATGTTGGAGAACATAAAATACGGTGGCGACTCTTGCTTACCGCGACATTTCGCGAACCAGCATTAAAAAACAGTCAATTCTATTTCCACCGATCACAAAAACCTTCCTGGTCGGTTCTGTACTCGACGACTTTTTAGGCTTGCCTCTGGGTGTGAATGTAGATTGATGTTATACCTCAAGGCTCGACACCGACCCAATCCAATTTAGGGTCATCTATTACGTCGACCAAATTAATGTTCTCCTCAGCGGCGCTGGTCCCTTCAGTCTCCATATTCTTTGACGATTCAGGAGTGTCAGCCATTTACCTACAAAGCAAAGGAAACCGGTGAATTTGACTGCAAATCCAAATCCCCCTTTCCAACGACGCAAATGAAAAGGCTAAGAAACTCCCACACCAAGTCGCGATCATCCGCACAAAAAGGGGAAATACGTGGACCTCGAACGGCCCATGAAAATCATGCCAATCCTTTAAGATCACACGACGATCCTAACAACAAACACCTGTTTTTCATAAATATACCGGGCACATGAAGAATATTGTGAGCAGATTATGAATCTCACGACCAAGTTCATAAATTTGTTAGCCAAAAACATGGAGATCACAGGGAAGACTAACCTAAGTACCAACGAAAGGATGAATATCACGGGCATAATCACAAATCATATGCCTAAACGCATGAATTCCCTGGGAAGAACCCCCAGATGCGAAATCCTACTACTAAACATCATCAAAATCTATCTACACACAGGATATCAAGGAAAAAGAACGCTTACTTAAAGAATAGATGAAGAATAACAGTGGTTGAGGAAGAGTACACGGCGGACTGTGCAGTGGTTTCAAGGGTTCTAGAAAACGACACGATGTTGATAGTGGAGAAAGTGGAGAGCGCGAAAATATGAAAGTAAATTATGAGCCATATTTATAGAGCTGACGTGGAATGTGAAACGTTACGTCGGGGAGCTCATAAGTCGCCTTTATCCTCGACACCTACACGCTTAGTCAATGATGATCCCTATTTCCCAGCCCATCATTATTATCCTAAAGGTCACGCCACGTTTCTGATAAATGCACTACCTCCTCCCTGCGAGTCGAGTAACAATTAAATCGAATCCACCTTGAATCTTGGCCGAACTATGCTCGGGTAAACAATGTACCGATGACACTCTCTTTCATTTAATGAAAGCCCTATGTCGAGCAACGCAGCTCGCGAAAGAACAAGATGGACATTAACTCATAACTCCATCAGGAGAAACGACTTGGGAAGCTCCTGTTCTGGACTGGGCCTTCCCATTGGCCCAACTCCGTGTGAGGCCCAATCCTACTGTGTTGTCTAGGACGTGCTGGTCAATTCTGCCCTTGATACCGATGAGCAGCAACTACTCCCCACAAGGAGACACAACTCACTACATGGGTAGGAACCCAGTTATCCCCAGGAAGATCATCGTTGGTCATGAGGACCTCGAGGTCTCTCTCCAATCCTCTTCTCGACCATAAAGGTCTTACCACACGACCTCACAATCAGAAGAGCATCTATGACGAGCAGAAGCACCTCGTGAGCATCCTCCTCGTAGGGTTGACTATCCACTTCTTCGAATATCACAGAGTCTTAGTGGCCCCGGAAAGATCGCATTCATATCCTCCAGACCTTACGGAGGATGTCATCCAGGTAGGGGACCACGTGCGGGTCCCCACTACTCACGTAGGACCTGTCAGTCTCTATGTTAGGCCTGCTTGACCAACCCAATGTAGAGACCTTGCCCCAGCTATGGGGGACATAAATACCCTCTCTTTCGAGAGGGCCATGTATTCAACACTTTCTTACTCTCACACTTGCTTTCTCATTTTTCAACTTACTTTGGCATCAGAGTGTCTTACAGGTACCCCCCCCCCCCACCCCACCTCACTCAAACTCTGCTCAGTGAAGCTGTGACGGTCCATTATGATCAGGTAAGATCAATAATGATGATGTAGTATTATAGTATAATAAATTATAGAATTTTTGTAATTAGAAATAAGCATTTAAATAATTAATTAATCGGAAATAGTCGAAATAGTCTGGATAATTACGCGGCTTATTTGTAGTAAATTTTGGTTGACTCGTTGTATTGTGTTCTTTGTTGAAAAATTTGAATTAGAAGGTGATATTATTGCCTCTAGTTATGGGCAAAATATTAAGTTGTAGGCTTATGGCCAATGTTGGTTTGTTGTTGTGTTGATATGGAATTTTATTGTTGGCATTCTAACATTTATATTGTGTCGCATACATAGCATATCAAGTTGGAGCTGATGCTCAGTGAGTTGGCCTGGATTGGCAAATTAAGTTGAAGGCTTATGCCTTGTTGATGCCTCTATTAATTGAAATATTTCTAAGTTGGGAGTTCTGCTTCATTGGTACCACATGCATGTGCATTGTATAAGTCGCATTCCACGTTGCATTCTTGTTGTTATGTGGATGAATCGATTATATTAAAGAGTTGTGAAGTGGTGATCTTTATATGCACTGATTCTAACATATTATTTATCATACGTTTTATTATATTTATTAGATATCTCATCCCTTCTATTTGAATGATACCCATATGTTGGTAACATGCAGGTAATCAAGAAGGATAGTTGTTACCTTCGTTAGTTCGAGTCGGTGTTTTTAAGTTATTTTCATTAAAGACTTGTTGTTTTAAAGCTGTTTTGAGTTGGACATGATGTTATGTTGCTTCAGGTTGAATTTTGTGAATCCGCTGTGTAGTAATGAAAGTTGTTTTATTTTTAAAGACTAAATGGGTTGTTATTAGTTCATCCGAATTTTATGTGTTATGCATCTTAACTATAAGTGATTGAATGTCGTTATTTTAAGTCGAAAGTGTAACATTCCATTGGTTTGTTGGAAATTTTGAAACTTTGATTTTATATAATTAGTTGGGTAGAATTGGGGTGTTACAAACAACCTTAGAGGTAGAGCAATTTAGTTTATTTGTTGTTTTGAGTTTTGTTCATGTTGTACCCCAAAATTTGCCCTCCCATATTCTTCAAGGTTTATCAAGAATCACCTTCAAATGGTTCAAGATTTCTCAAGGGATTGCACAGTCCAAATGCCTCCTAAGCCAGTCAAAATTAGGGTTTTGGTTCCTTCAATGAATTTGAGGTTTTCAGTGGTCCAATCAAGTCCCATAGGCCTATATACAATGTCAAGCATCTACATGTCAAGTTTCAAGACTCACAGAGACAAGTGGCACAGTCAAAACCCCTATTTGGTTCACAATCAACTGCAGGGGCAAAATGGTCATTTTACAGTCAAAAGTCAAAAATTTTGGTCAACATATTATTTTGAAGCCACAATCATCATTTGACCAAGTCTTGATCATGATTCCACAAGCATGGCTCAAAAATCATCAAGGATGCAAAAGTTTCTATTTTTGGACAGTAGAAAAGTCAACTGTAACTTGACCAAGGCATAACTTTTTCATGGTTCATCAGAAAAATCACATCCAATGCTCATTTTTAAGGGGATGATATTTCCTACAACTCATCTTCACATTCCAAGTCCTATAAATGCTCTCACAAGAAGTTATCAATTTCTACATTATAGGTCAATTTCAAAAGTCAACAAAAAGGCATTTTAAGTCAAAGACCATAACTTGAGATTGGTAAATCCAAATGACATGGGACCAAAGTAATTGGTTAGAGGACTTCAAGACCTTTCCAAAATGTCAAAGAACATGTTCATATGATCAAAATTGAGCAAGATATGCATTGGAGAAGTTGGGAAATTTTTGTGAATTTGCAAAAGTCAACTTTGCTCAAAACACCATGTTTTTGCTAATGGGCCTCAAATTCCTTCTTGAAACTTTGTCCAAGGCTTATGCACGACCCATTGAGATTAAATTGAATTATTTTCTTATTTTTATTAATTAATTGGATTTTTAATTGATTATTAATTCATTTAATTCATTTAATTGTAGGAAAATACCAAGATATGATTTCTAAATCTTTTTGTGAAGCAAAAGTGGTCAACATGTGCTGAAGATTTCGTGTATCAATCAAGGGGACAAAATCTCCCAATTTGGCAAGGTTTTTCAATCAAAAAGATGCAAAAATATTTGATTGAAAATCAAATATACAAATCATAATGCCATGGATTTTTGGACCAAGATTTACCCTAATTCAGTTCTACTATAAGTGCATAAGCTAAACCTAATTCCACACACGTGAGAACTGCTGCACAAAAGCCATAAGAACATTGAAAAATATCAAAGAAACTTGAAAACTGAATTCTACTTTCCACGCCAATTCAAAGCCTCTTCTTGATTCCAATACATTGCTAGGCCTCCCAGGAACGATTTGCAATCAAAACCAAGCTTCATAGCTCAAGAAATCGTGGCAAACAGTTTTACGGTTTGAAGCTTTTTTCCATAATTGTATATATCGATTCATGCATATTTAACATATTCTTGTGTTTGTTTTATGCTAATAGGACTCATACTAAGTTGTTGGTGTGATTTAATTGCATTAAAATGCCCTGAAACAGAAACTGCCATTGAAGGATTCTAGGGTTTCCAAGCTCTCGAATTAGGGCTTTATAGCATAGGGAAAATTAGGCCTCAAGAGACCTATGGTTGAAACCGTTTGGACATGACGAACACAATGGACATATCGCGCCATATTTATATAACCCAGGGACCTATTCGCTATTTTACCTCGTCCTATTTTGTGGGGGTTAAAACCCCCCGCTATCCATTCGTTTTTTTACAGTCGCGAGGAAGAAGACAGTGACATGGAGATGCCTGGTTGGTTCATTCAAAAAAACGCGTGCGTGTATAGCATATGTGTTTGTTTTTTATATTATTTTCATTATCCATTATATTATCAAATACAGGCATATGGCGTAGTGGAAAGTGATGTGGCTATTAACCATTGGGACCTGGGTTCGATTCCCAGGTCGCCCAAAATAATTGTTTGATCCTTTTCATCATATATTCACATGCAGGCTACTGAGTGTTGTCCACCATATGCCCCACTTATCCAAGCGCCAGGTGGCTGGCAAGGCAGATCCAAAAGCCAAAAGATGATGAATATCATGATCCTCAGTCAACCATACGCATAGCTGATTCCAGAAGTCAAACAAAGGCTTGAGCTTAATGGGCCAAATTGCTTCTTCACACCTCCATATTGGGCCATCAACCCCCCCTGGTTTACTATTCTTTTTCTTATTTTCTTTTCCTTTTTTAATTCCTTTTAATAATTATTATTACTATTATTTAATTAATTCCTAAATTATTTTTCACAATAAAATTCAGAAAACCTAAAAAATATTTTTTATTAATTTCAATTACTTTTTGTAAATAAATGTAAATTAATTAATTTAGTTAAATTAGGTTAACTTTAATCTTTTTTCATAATAAATAAAACAAATTTAGAATTAGGTTTTTTCATTTGACTTTTAATTTCCTTTTATTTTTATTTTCATTAAGACTTAAAAAAAACATAAAAACATTTTTTCTTTTAATTAATTAATTAATTAGGTTTAGGTTTAATATTTAATTAATTGCAAAAAGGACAAAATTCAATTCTTTTCTCAAAAAGGGTCAAAACCCTAAGGACGTTCCCGATTTAATTCTTTCGCGCGCATATTTATTTTAATTCATTATTTATTTGATTATATTTATGTAACTGTTTCCGAGGATGTAATAGTTAATTAGGCTTTTATCGCTTTATTTACTTTTCTCGCATTTATTTTCCAAACGGGTTTTGTTTTTGGCGATGTATAGACCCGCGCCTTGTAATAGCGTAGATTTACCTTTCCGCAATTTATTTTCCGCACTATTAACTGTTAATATGCATGAAAGACTTGTATGACAAATAAAATCAATCCGTAGCTCACAAATGCATGTTCAAAGATAAACATTAACTGAAAAACAACACACATGCACATGCCACTCCTAGGGTACACCTCACTGGTTGCCTCGAGGTGGTCGTCAAGTATAGGGTGTTTTAGATGTCGACCTCCTGTCTAAAGATCCAGTTGCCTCGAAACGGTTGCCTCGGATAAAAAGGATCTAGGACATTAGGGTTACCGCTAAGGCGTCCTACTATTGCTTTGGTGACCACACATGTCCCTAATAATCGAATTGACCCGAATAACTCCAATGACGGTGCTACCTACTTCTCAATAGTGGGATAGTACTGTCTAAATGACTCTTACACAGCCCAATTCCTTAGAGTAGGTAGATTTCTCCTAGGTACTTGCTCTCTCAAAAAACAAACAAAAACAACTTTTCGCACCTACACTTTCAAAAGGTTTTCAAACAAATATTTCATACACTCTTGAGGACAGATACAAGAGTTACCTAGAAATTTTTCAAACGAAACTTTTTTCAAAACCCACAAACACTTGAAAAGCAAACAATTTTTGAAAACATAAGAGCAAGTACCTAAGAGCCCGTGGATAACCGCGGATAAAAAGGGTGCTAACACCTTCCCTTTCTATAAATCTACCTCCCGAACCGAGAAACATTCTCGAAAAGGAATTTTGCTATGCTTTTGTCCTTTCCATGTTGGAGAACATAAAAGACGGTGGCGACTCTTGCTTACCGCGACATTTCGCGAACCAGCTTAAAAAACAGTCAGTTCTATTTCCACCGATCACAGAACTTGCGACTCTGCTGGGGATATTTAATAAGTGAGGTGTACCTTAGGATTAGACCACTCTTATGTTTTCAATTGTATGTCTTGATTGCTTTTATATTTGCGGGCTTGCATCGGAGTTTCATAGATCCTAACCCGGATCTGGGGAATACCCTTTAGGTAGCATAAGCTGTAAGGGACCTGTTCGGCGTAGACCGACACGGGTGAAGCAGTGGCTACGTTGGTGTGACACCTTGGTCTGTACCGATATCCCTTGTGTTGCAACGAGGAGAATATGGGTCTTCTGAGGAGTCATTAAGAACCAACCGACCTTAGAACCCTAAATTGACCCAACTTGGCCATAGAACAGTAGCAGTATGCTACACTCATTGAGGCTAAACTCTCGCGATGGTTCTGGCTGCAAGAAAAGATTGCGACGCTGGAGTTATGACCGATTGAGGGTACTCAGTGATATTGAGATCCTCTAGAACCCGGTTACTATTTTCTAGGACAGGTCTTAACCAACGAAACTGAAAAGGGTAGTACCTAGACCTCATGCTGGCCTGAACTCTAAGGGCTGTCTTGTGTGACTTGTGTGCCTTCAAACTTGACTACTTGCATATTCTTATTATCTGACGCATGAGCTCCTTGCAGGTTGTGTTTACAGTCCTTAATCTGGGCTTATAACAGGGTTTACTTACATCACTCTATGCATAGCATAACATCATACCATCATACCATTGCATACATCCTGCATAAGGACTAACCATTTCAAGGATCTCAAAGGTCTGTGATACAGGTCATGATGAATCAAAATGTCTAACAAGGGGTAAAGGGGATTTATTTTCCTCTAGCCAAGGTTGATAACTTGAGTCAGGGGCTATGACCCACTCGATATGGTGAGCCTTGACTCTTGAAGAAGGATTCTCAACAACACGAAGTTCCTTCAATCAAACTACGAAATTCAAATTCTAACAAATTTTCTTGTTTACCCCACGAGATCCTTGAAAACATTGCATACATATATCATACATATCATTGCATAACAGGTACCCTTGTTACAGGTCACTTACCTTCTTCGCTGTTTATTTCAGCAATGGCTTCCCAACAAGACAATCGGGATCTTCATACTCAAGAGACTCAGTTCGGGGAAATCCTCCTAAATCTATCCAAGGGGCAGGAAGAGCTGAGAACACTCCTCATGGGGACTTTGGTCAGGAAGAGTCCTGAAGACGACAAGGACGAACGGCCGAAACATCTGCAAGCTGAGGTGGATGCAATGAGAACCCAGATGCTGGGGCAAATGGCTCTTATCCAAGGCTTGGATCGGGAGCAAGAAGAGTTGAGAACCATGGTCAACCAGCTTCACCAAGAGAGATACAACATGAAGCAAACAGTCCAAGTCAGGGACCAGGTCATTGATCAACTTCCAAGAGGACATGAGTCTGGTATGGTGAAGAATAGACCTCTCCAAATTGCTACCACTTCACAGGTCTAACCACAACCTCGCCCAGAGCAACGGGTTGATCAGAGTAAGCCCCGAAGGCAATTTACCAAGCTCAACACGTCGTTGTCTCAAGCTTTACAACACCTGTTGAGGTTGAATTTGGTAACTCTAAGGGCTCCTCCCCGGAATCCCAACATCTCTGTTCCTACTTATCATCCCAATAGAAGATGTGCATACCACTCTGATGGTCCGGGACATGACACAAACGACTGCTGGTCTCTGAAGAACAAGATCCAGGATCTGATTGATGAAGGAGCAGTGGAATTCACCTAAGATGGCCAGGCTGAGTTCTTCTACTATCCCTGCAAGATTCACCATTTGAAGTGACAAGTCCTAAGATTGAAAAAAACTTTTGTTTATTCGAATGTTCAAGTTGTATTTTTCTTTGATTGTTCAAACAATTATTGTCATAGCAAACTTTATTACTTTATCAATGCATCGCATATGTCTGTTTTAAATTAATATATTCGCATTCGCTATATGCAAATTGTTTTCATATTTTTGTGATGATCAACTCTTGATTGAAAAGTCCTAAGCCTCTTGAGGGAGGATGACAAAAACAATACCAGGATCTTTACAGTATGCTTTTGAATAGACCCCGCTGATGAGGTACAGGCATTGTTTCAATTCCTAAACACTGGAGTTATAAGGAAGATAATCCCTCGTCAACCCCTTTGAGCCAAAGAAGTCGGAGTTTTTCTTTTCAAAAATTAAAACCCTTAATCATAACCTGGGGCAGGGTAGTCTTCTTAGTTGATCCAGGTGCACAATGAATGGCATCAAAGGAGTCCTACCAAAACAAAAGACAGTGATGGTTCCCTATAATCATAAGGACAGGCAGTCGTTATATCTCAAAAATAAAAGCCCAATAAGTCAAAACCTATGAAGGAGACTTACAAAAACTGGGGCATCCCGCTGACTGTAATCGCAAAAGAAATAGTCAGGCAAAAAACAGGGATAACGAAATAAAAAAGAAAGAGGTCCTACAAACCCTCGACAAAAAAAATGACTGCCTATTCAAAATAAACTGTCAATATCCGAACCATCATTGGAACATCAGGACAAAGACTCAAACAAGGTCTAACGCACGATTAGCTGAGTTTAGGATTGAAGAAAATCACGAAGAGCGGGTGGGTACAAATAAAATTTGAGCCTTTATCCTTTGTTTCTTAAACCGTGAACCAGGCCACGTTATAACCCTTAAAAAGTCCTAGCTGAAGCATGGGTTAGTTCGAAAGCATACTGTTACGAAAGGTATCCTGACTCCTTAAGGCTTGCGGTAAAATAACGAGTTGACATCACATTTTACAAAATTTGCTTAAAAACTGCATTTTCAAAAACTGCAAGACAGACATAAGCTTTGCATTTTTAACATAACTTTGTTTGCATATGACTATTTGTTCGAACAATAGAGAAATTCGCACGACGAATATCTAGTGAACAAAAGTCTTCGCAACAAAAGGTCACCTCAAGTGGAAAACACTTCCAACCAAGGGGCACGGCATGAGCATTGTCTATCATCTGGGGCAGTCAAGTCAAGATTCAAGGAATCTCTCAAAATGCCAAATAGCCAGGGGCAAATCTCCGCCTGAGTCACTTGGGGCATTGGACATGAATTCCAGCAACGAATCTTGCAAGATCAAACATCTTCTGGTAGTATGGCAACACAACACTACTGATAGTGACAACTCCCTACACTCTGAGAGCATGGACATGGTCAAAAAAAAGTACTATGCATAATCAAAGACCCGCTAGGTTGACACGCCTAGGCAAAAATAAGGGCTTCCCGTCGAACCAAAAGGGTTCGGGCAAAAATGAGGGATGAAAATAAAAAAATCTGTACACCCGGCAAGTCGAAAACCTGAAAAGGCGGCTTGGGCAAAAAGGGGTATCCCGGTGGACTGAAAACCCGAAAGGGCGGTCCAGGAAAAAATTAGGGATCAAAGCGTACGACTATGTCCCGTCATCTCGTCACTTGCCTACCAGAAGAAGATTTGTCACTTCAATCGGCAATGACCAAGCACCTCATAGGTTGGAATAATACTCGATCCACAGGGCCTCCGCAGGTACCTTCTCCCGTAGAAACTGGGGCAATAAGAGTTGTCTAAGCGATCTAGTCACTCTGTCTGCCGAGGTACCAAGGTAAGTTCAGTTGAAGAGCATGACCAAGATACCTTCACTCCCCGCAGAGTAAGACAATATTCCACAATTCTCCCCAAGCAGAGTTGATCTCCCAGCAGCCCTAAAAAGGCACAATATCCCTAGCAAGTCAGCAATACTCTCTCCCCAAGCAGAGTTAGGCTACTGTCAGCCTTAAGGAAGTTGGATATCCCTAGAAGATCTTAATATTCTCCAGCAGAGTATACAGATTTTCCTAAGCAAGCATCCCCGACAGTCTTAACATTCCTCAACGAAATATAAGATTGTTCCCTGGCGGAATACCAGACATCCAGTGGAGCCATTTCCCAGTACAGTCCAAAAGTTTCCCCAGGAGATTTGAATCATCCTTCCTAGTAGATTCTGGAAGCTTATCCCCAGTAGATTCTGGAAGCTTATCCCCTGCGGAGTACGAACGCATCTCCCCGGCTTTATTCAAAGGTTATTCCCCACCAGGGTCTAACTGGGTTATCCTCAGCTAATTACCACGGAAAGATCGTCCTCGGCGAAGTTCTTCCTATCCCCCAGCGGAGTTCATCAAATTCCCCAACAAAGCTCATCAATGGAATCCCCAGCGGAGTTATCATCAAATCTCAGCGAAGTATCTCTTCCCACAGAGTAATTCCCTGCAGAGTAATCTCTTCAACCAGGTTTATTCCCCAACGGAGTCATCTTCTCCTACCGGTTTATTCCTGCAATCATCGTCCCCAGCGGAAGCGAAGAACTCTATTCTTCAGCATCAGCCCAGGATTTAACTTCCCGACATTCGTCAAGGATTTATTTTCCCAGAAGAAAACACATTCATAAACATGTCACATTTCATACATCCTATTTACATACATGATAAAGTGCACACGACACAATCACATTTACCCCTGAGAACATCATGACATCATGCATTTCATACATCATGACATTGCATACAACTAATGTTTTTCCTTTTCAGGAAAAGGTCAATCAAAAGACAATTACCATCAACTCTCGCAATTCCAGATTCGATACCTGTATCTAGCCAGGGCATATCTGTGAGTGATTGATTGTAGATTCGATACCTGTATCTAGCCAAGGCATATCTACATGAAGAGTTTAGAGATTCGATACTTGTATCTAGCCAGGGCATATCTGTAGACGACCAATTCCAGATTCGATACCTGTATCTAGCCAGGGCATATCTGTGAGCAATTGATTATGGATTCGACACCTGTATCTAGCCAGGGCATATCTGCATGAAGAGTTTAGAGATTCGATACCTGTATCCAGCCAGGGCATATCTGTAGACGACTAATTCCAGATTCGATACCTGTATCTAGCCAGGGCATATCTGTGAGTGATTGATTGTGGATTCGATACCTGTATCTAGCCAGGGCATATCTGCATGAAGAGTTTAGAGATTCAATACCTGTATCCAGCCAGGGCATATCTGTAGACGACCAATTCTAGATTCGATACCTGTATCTAGCCAGGGCATATATGTGAGCAATTAATTGTGGATTCGATAACTGTATCTAGCCAGGGCATATCTGCATGAAGAGTTTAGAGATTTGATACATGTATCCAGCCAGGGCATATCTGTAGACGACCAATTCCAGATTCGATACCTATATCTAGCCAGGGCATATCTGTGAGTGATTGATTGTGGATTCGATACCTGTATCTAGCCAGGGCATATCTGCATGAAGAGTTTAGAGATTCGATACCTGTATCCAGCCAGGGCATATCTGTAGACGACCAATTCCAGATTCGATACCTGTATCTAGCCAGGGCATATCTGTGAGTGTGATCGGTGGATCTGGAACTGACTGTTTAAAGCTGGTTCGCGAAATGTCGCGGTAAGCAAGAGTCGCCACCGTCTTTTATTTTCTCCAACATGGAAAGGACAAAAGCACAGAAAAATTCCTTTATGAGATAGTTTCTCGGTTCGGGAGGTAGATTTATAGAAAGGGAAGGTGTTAGCACCCTTTCTATCCATGGTTATCCATGGGCTCTTAGATACTTTCTCATTTGTGTTTTCAAAATGTTTGTTTGCTTTTCAAAGTGTGAGTGGGTTTGAAAAATTTTCGTTTAAAGTTTCAGATCGACTCTTGTATCAGTCCTCAAGAGTGTTTGAAAAATTGTTTTGAAAGCTTTTGAAAGTGTCGGTGTGAAAAGAGTTTTGTTTGTTTTTTTTGAAATAGAGCAAGTATCTACGAGTCATCTACCTACCCTAAGGAATTAGGCTGTGTAAATGTCCTTAAGGTAGTGCTATCCCATCATTGAGAGATAGGTAGCACCACCGTTGGAGGTGTTCGGGTCAATTCGAGGGTTAGGGACAGTGTGGACACCGAGCAATAGTAAGATACCTTAGAAGCTACCCTTATGCCATTGATCTTTTTATTCCGAGGCAACCGTTTCGAGGCAACTGTTCCGAGGCAACTTGTTTCGAGGCAACTAGATCAATGGAACATAAGGACTCACTAAGACGTCATATACTTAACGACCACGTTTCGAGGGGCAAGGCAACAATGTGATCACCAGAGCAACAGTAGGACACCTTAGAAGCTACCCTTATGCCATGTTCATGGACATAAGGACTCACTAAGACGTCCTGTACTCGACGACCACGTTCCGAGGGGCAAGGCAACAGTGAGGTGTACCCTAGGAGTGGTGTGTGAATTGTGTGTCATTTTCAGTTATTATTTGTTTGTCATGCATTTGGTGAGCTACGCTTTGATTTTATTTGGGCATACATTCTTTCATGTGATAGTTAGCAATTAAAAGATGCGGAAATTAAAATGCGGAAAATAAAGGTCCTAC
Source organism: Vicia faba (assembly GCA_948472305.1). NCBI lineage: Eukaryota > Viridiplantae > Streptophyta > Magnoliopsida > Fabales > Fabaceae > Vicia > Vicia faba. The sequence goes on along the minus strand of OX451740.1, from coordinate 481,906,012 downwards.
GCTATTACAAGGCGCGGGTCCATACATCGCCAAATTAACAAAACCCGATTTTGAATAAAAGTGCGGAAAGTAAATGTCCTAATTACTATTACAAAGCTTTGGGGCAAATACATTATATCCACAAAAGAAATAAAAATAAATGCGAAAAGAAATAAGAATCGAGAGTGCGAGGGCGTTGGACCCTTTAAAGATTAGATTGAAATTAAAAACTAATTAATGATTAAATAAAGAAAAGAACTTTTTTTTTGTTGATGTTTTTGCATTTAAGGGAAATAAAGAAAATTAATTGAAATTAGAAATTCAATAAAAACCCTAATTCTAAGTTTGTTTTTAATTATATAAAAAATGTTTAAGTCTAAGCCTAATTTACTAATTGTTTAATTACAAGAGTATTTACAAAATTAATTAATAATAATAATAAGGAGAAAAAGGAAAAAGAATAAAAATACTAAAACCCTAATTTCTATATTTTTTAGTTATTAAAAAAATATTAAAATTGAAAACCTAAATTTAAACTAATTTGATTATTAAAATTTATTTACAAAATTAATAGAAATTAATATTAATAAAACATATTTTTTTGTTTTATGATTTTTTTGGATTTTTATATTAAATTTGGTGAATTAATTAAAATAAATAAAACAAATAAAAAAATGAAAAGAAAGAAAACAATATGCAAACCATGGGGGGTTCCTGCCCAGTTTGGAGGTTTTTGTGAGAGTTTTGGCCCATCAGAAACCTGGCCCCATTGACTTTCCACGTTTGCATGCATATGGTTGACTGAATGTGTATGGTAGGCTGCATGTTCTAGCCTTTTGATTGATCAGGGATCCACTTGTCAAGCTACTGCGTTGGGATGCATGGTGAACTTTGGAGCGTGCACTGCATGGGAAAGGGTTAGAAAAAATAGCAACAATTGTATGGGGGACCTGGGAATCGAACCCAGGTCCCAATACCTGCAAGCAAACGCACTAACCATCTGAGCCACTGACTCTCTTTGATATTATAATAGACAATGATTATTATGAGAGAGAAACAAGCGCTAGTGGTATTTCAACAAAACACGCGCCAGGATTTGAAACCAACCATTAACGTGTGGACACCTAAGCTTCGTCCTCCTTTTTCTTCTGTAAATAAAATAGATAGCGGGGGTTTTAAACCCCCACTAAATCAAACCTGCGAAAAATAGCGAACAGCATATGGTGAAAAAGAAAAAGGGCGCGAGGGTTAATTTCTATTCGTTGGAAGGTCCTGAATCTAGTGGTACAGGTCTCGTGGCCTAATTTTTCCAGATGAGGAAAGCCCCAAATTCAAACCTCTGAAAACCTAGAAAACGTCAATGGCATATTTCGCTACAGGCATGGTTAGGACAATTAAATGGTATCATGAGCTTCAAAAGGTTCATATTAATATAAATCAACCTTTAAAATGTATGAAACATGCATATATATTGAGATACGATTATGAAAAAGTTTGAGAAAAGTGTGACTTCAATATACCAATTCCTTGCGCGTGGAGGGTTGATTTTGATTGGAGTGGTTTCCTGGATGTGTCAGGAGTGTGATGGAATAGTTCTTTTGCTTTGAAACGTGCTCTATGTGGGAAAACAGTTTTTAGAATTTTGTGAAAAAATGCAAGTTTTTCTTCTGAGTTTGGGCGCAGCTTAGGTCCTGTTTTTGCTTGTGTTAGCTTGTATACATATTATGCAATGTGTTTTGATAAGAATTATGGCCCATAATGCCTTGCATTCATGCTTAAGATTTTCCATAAACCTCCATTAACACACCTTCCATTTTTGAGCCAATTTTGAATTCTTGCTTGATTAGGCCTTGGTACGAATTTGGGATGTTGTATAATGGTGATTCAAAGCTAATCAAAGCCAAATATGTCCCTTAATTAACCTTTTTGATTTTTATTTGATTTTAAAGGATTTAAAATGAATTAAATTCAATAAAATCAAATAAAAATGAAAAAATTAATTTTAAATTTTGAAATAAAATGTGGGACACGTGGGAAGCATGGTCAAGCTGATTCAAGTGGAAAAAGTGGGCCCCTTTTGTCAAAAAATGAAATTTCAAGGATAAATGATTTTGGCCATTTCACAAAAATTTCCCAACTTCTCCAATGCATATCTTGCTCAATTTTGAAGTTATGAACATGTTCTTGGACATTTTGGAAAGGTCTTGAAGTCCTCTAACCAATGTCTTTGGTCCCATGTCATTTTGATTTACCAATCTCAAGTTATGGTCTTTGACTTAAAGTCCCTTTTTGTTGACTTTTGAAAATGACCTATAATGTTGAAATTGATAACTTTTTGTGAGAGAATTTATTGGACTTGGAATGTGAAGATGAGTTGTAGGAAATGTCCTCCCCTTCAAGATGAGCATTGGATGGAATTTTTCTGATGAACCATGAAAAAGTTATGCCTTGGTCAAGTTACAGTTGACTTTTCAGTTGTCCAAAAATAGAAACTTTTGACACCTTGATGATTTTTGAGCCATTCTAGTGAAATCATGGTCAAGACTTGACCAAATGATGATTGTGGCTTCAAAATAAGATGTTGACCAAAAATTTTGACTTTTGACTTCCAAATGACCATTTTTCCCCTGCAGTTGACTGTGGAGCAATTAGGGTTTTTGACTGTGCAACTTGACCTTGTGAGCCTTGAAACTTGACATGTAGGTGCTTGACAATGTGTATGAGCATATGTGACTTGATTGAGCCCTTGAAAACCTCAACTTCCTTGCAAGAACCAAAACCCTAGTTTGACTGGCTTAGGAGGAGGGTTGACTGTGTAGCCCTTGAGTAGACTTTGAACCATTTGCTTGTCATAACTTTGAAGATTATGGGAGGGCAAATTTTGGGGTACAACAGTTGCCCCTGTTCAATCTTCTTAGACCTGAGGATGTAGATTGGCTTGTGTGCCTTTCATGATCCGAGGGTGGAAGATGATTGAACACTAGAGTGTCCAGAAATTTGCACTCACATAGTAGAGTATCAGCAGTGTGATGTCGGGAATGGGCTTATAGATGCCATTTGGGACTGTGATGGATAATCGTGGAGATGGGCTTATAGATGCCATCGGGAGGTGTCGATCGCGTAAGAGATTCCTTAGCGAGAACTTGCGTACCTGAGAAAGAAAGAAAATTACCTGGTCCGTTACAGGAGTTGACTTTCAAACTCTTTATGTAGACGTGCCCTGGCTGGATACAGGAATCGAATCTTTAAACTCTTCAGACGCGCCCTGGTAGGATACAGGAATCGAGTCTGATAATGTAGTCGTCAACAGATACACCCTGGCAAGATACAGGAATCAGATCTTCGAACTCTTCAGACGTGCCCTGGCAGGATACAGGAATCGAGTCTGGTACTGTAGTTGTCAATAGATACACCCTAGCAAGATACAGGAATCGGATCTTCGAACTCTTCAGACGTGCCCTGGAAAGATACAGGAATCGAGTCTGGTACTGTAGTCGTCAACAGATACACCCTGGCAAGATACAGGTATCGGATCTTCGAACTCTTCAGACGTGCCCTGGTAGGATACAGGAATCGAGTCTGGTACTGTAGTCGTCAACAGATACACCCTGGCAAGATACAGGAATCAGATCTTTGAACTCTTCAAACGTGCCCTGGCAAGATACAGGAATCGAGTCTGGTACTGTAATCATCAACAGATACACCCTGGCAAGATACAGGAATCGGATCTTCGAACTCTTCAGACGTGCCCTGGCAAGATACAGGAATCGAGTCTGGTACTGTAGTCATCAACAGATACACCCTGGCAAGATACAGGAATCGGATCTTCGAACTCTTCAGACGTGCCCTGGCAAGATACAAGAATCGAGTCTGGTACTATAGTCGTCAACAGATACACCCTGGCAAGATACAGGAATCGGATCTGGAATCACGACAGTTGATAGCCATTATCTTTGTATTAACTTTTGTCCTGAAAAGACAAAACGTTAGTTGTACGTGATGTCATGATGTATGACATGCGTGATGAGATTATATGTTCATGATGCGTATATGCATGCTATAATGTATGAAGATGCGAGGTTTATGAATGCATGTTTTCGTCTTAGGAAAATAAATCCTTGACGGATGTCGGGAAGTCAAATCCTGGGCTGATGTGAATAGCATTCTTTGTTTCCACTGGGGAGTGATGGTTGCAAGGATACCGGTAGGAGAAGATGACTTCGTTGGGAAATAAACTTGGAGATTACTCTGTGGGGGAAAATTATTCTAGCGATCTTGCTGGTGAGCAATACTCTGTGGAAGAGAGGTATTCTGTTGAGATGCTGATGATAACTTCGTTGGGGATACCGTTGTTATGTTGGAAGTTTTAATAGACTCCGCTGGGGATAAGAGGACTTCGCCGGGGACGATCTTTCTGTGGCTTTTGGCTGAGGATAACCCAGTTATAAGCTCTGGCGGAGCATAACCTTTGAATAAAAAGTCCGGGGAGACGCGTTCGTGCTCTGTAGGGGACAAGCTTCCAGAATCTACTGGGGATAAGCTTACTGCTGGGGAGATGGATTGAACTTTCCTGGGGAAACTTCTGGACTGGACTCTCCTGGGCAAGTTCTTGAGATATACCGGGGAAGTGGCTCCACTGAATGTCTAGTATACCGCCGGGGAACAATCTTAGACCAAGACTGTCGGGGATGCTTGTTAAGAATATCTGTATTCTTCGATGAGGAATGTTGAGATCTGCTGGAGGATACCCAACTTCCTTAAGGTTTGATAGAGTAGGCTAACTCTGCTTGGGGAGAGTGTATTGACTTGCTGGCTCACTCTCTGGGGATTTTAAGGTATCTTGGTTCTGTTCTTCAGCTGAACTTACCTTGGTACCTTGGTGGATATAGCAATTAGATCGCTTTAGACAACTCATTATTGCCCCTGTTTCTAATGTTACCTGTAATTAATTCTTTGTTTCGTATGCAAATATTTATGAGTTAGCAATTAATGTCAAATGCATATATCACAAATTGAACCTTGGATGTTCTTCGCAAAACAAAACAGAAAAAGGAAAAACAATTGGCAATTTTAGCTAAAGAGTGAATTTATATTGATTTTTGAATCTGCCTGTAAATAGGCGTTTTATGTACAAGAGGCTGACGTCCTAGTAAGAGAACGCCGCCGAACAAAAGAGTTTATACAAATTTGTACAAAGGGAAAACAAAACAGCTATGTGAAAAGAATGATCCCACTGGGTTCCAACTCTGCTATCGCCTTTATATCTTCGAGCGTCTCATCACTTGATGACCTAGCTGAAGATGAAGCTGATTGATTGATGCCATCTGAACTTGATGTTGATATCGGATTCTGGATGCAAAGTGATCCAATGAGACATAATTTTACGCTTTATCCCTAACTTTTTCCTGGACCGCCCTTTCGGGTTTTCAGTCCACCAGGATACCCATTTTTGCCCAAGCCGCCTTTTCAGGTTTTCGACTTGCCGGGTGTACAGATTTTTTTATTTCATCCCTTCATTTTGCCCGAACCCTTTTGGTTCACCGGGAAGCCCTAGTTTTTGCCTAGGTATGTCAACCTAGCGGGTCTTTTATCATGCGTAGTATCTTTTTACTATGTCTGCATTGGCGGGGTGAGGAAGGTCGTCACCATCCATGGTGGTTAGGATCATGGCTCCTCCTGAGAACACATGTTTAACCACAAATGGCCCTTCGTACGTATGGGTCCATTTGCCCCTGGGATCACTCTGAGGAAGGATGATGCGCTTGATTACCAGATCCCCAACTTGATACTCTTGTGGTCTGACCTTCTTGTTAAATGCCCTGATCATCCGTTTTTGGTACGTCTGACCATGACAAATAGTGGTGAGTCTCTTTTCGTCAATTAGATTTAACTGATCAAGTCGTGTCTGGATCCAATCATCTTCACTCAGATCTGTATCCTTCATCATCTGGAGAGAGGGTATCTGCACTTCGATCGGTAAGACTGCCTCCATACCGTAGACCAAGGAGAAAGGAGTTGCCCCGGTTGACGTCCTGGCTGAGGTACGGTACCCATGTAGAGCAAACGGTAACATCTCGTGCCAATCTTTATAAGTCATTGTCATCTTCTGCACAATCTTCTTGATATTCTTATTCGCTGCTTCTACAGCCCCATTCATCTTCGGCCGGTAAGGAGAAGAGTTATGGTGTTGTATCTTGAACTGCTCGCAGAGCTCAGTGATCATCTTGTTATTAAGATTGGTACCGTTGTTTGTAATGATTCTTTCTGGGACGCCGTATCGGCAGATCAAGTTATGCCAAATGAACCGTGCCACCACATTCTTGGTTACAGTGGCGTAGGAAGCTGCTTCAACCCACTTTGTAAAGTAATCGATCGCCACCAGGATGAAGCGATGCCCGTTGGATGCTGTAGGTCTGATCTCACCGATCATATCAATGCCCCACATTGCAAAAGGCCAAGGTGCAGTCAAGACATTCAGAGGGACTGGAGGAACGTGCACCTTGTCTGCGTAAATCTGGCACTTATGACATGTCCGAGAATGTTGGTAACAGTCGGCTTCCATTGTGGACCAGAAATATCCCGCCCGAAGGATTTTCTTTGCCATGGTGTTTCCACTAGAGTGTGTTCCAAAGGTACCTTCATGTAACTCCGCCATGATCCTTTCTGCTTCAGTTTTATCCACACAACGCAGTAAGGTCGAATCATGGTTTCGCTTGTACAGAATGTCGTTGCTAAGGAAGAACTTTGCTGCGAACCTTCTTAGAAACTTTTTGTCGTTGACAGATGCACCTTCAGGATACTCTTGAGTTTCCAAGTATCTCTTCACCTCATGGTACCAGGGTTTCTCATTTACTGTTTCAGCCTCAAGATCACAACAGTATGCCGGTTCGTCCAGTTTCCAGATAATGACCCGGGGAGCCTCATTGTCCCATTTGACTTTGAACATAGAAGACATCGTAGCTAACGCATCCGCCAACTGATTCTCCTCTCTTGGAAAGTGTTTAAAGGTGATCTCTGTGAAATGGGGGATCAATGTCAACACACATTCTCTATAAGGAATAAGATTCGGATGTTTCGTATCCCACTCGCCATTGATCTGGTTGATCACGAGAGCGGAATCTCCGAAGACACTCAGAAACTTGATCCTTAAGTCAATTGCAGCTAGGAGTCCCATGATGCACGCCTCATACTCCGCCATGTTGTTGGTGCAGTTGAAACATAGCCGGGCAGTGAGTGGAGTATGAGTGCCTTGAGGGGATATGATCACAGCGCCGATGCCGTTACCCAAAGCGTTGGATGCTCCGTCAAAGTGCATAGACCATCGGGATCCTTCCTCAGGTCCTTCATCCGGTCCAGGTACTTCACAATCAGTCACTATCATGATACTCTCGTCAGGAAATTCAAAGTTCATTGACTGATAGTCGTCTACTGCCTGATGCGCCAAGTGGTCTGCCAATACACTTCCTTTGATGGCTTTCTGAGTCGTGTACTGGATGTCATATTCTGTCAAGATCATCTGCCATCTTGCTATTCTCCCAGACAGAGCAGGCTTTTCAAATATGTACTTTATTGGATCCATCTTTGAGATCAACAAGGTAGTGTGAGTCAGCATATACTGTCTCAGCCGGCGAGCAGCCCATACCAAAGCGCAACAAGTTTTCTCGAGCAGTGAGTATCGGGTCTCACAGTCGGTAAACTTTTTGCTAAGGTAATAAATGGCATGCTCTTTTCGGCCAGACTCGTCATGCTGCCCCAGCACACACCCCATTGAGTTGTCAAGTACTTTCAGGTATAGTATCAGAGGTCTCCCTTCAACTGGTGGCATAAGGATGGGTGGTTCTTGGAGATACTCTTTAATTCTGTCAAAAGCGGCCTGACATTCATCATTCCAACGTACTACCTGATCTTTCTTCAGCAGCTTAAAGATTGGCTCACAGGTAGCAGTTAGATGCGAGATGAATCGGGCAATGTAATTCAGACGCCCTAGAAAGCCTCTGACCTCTTTCTCTGTCTTGGGAACTGGCATCTCTTGAATGGCTTTAACCTTGGCAGGGTCCACTTGAATACCCTTATCACTTACAACGAAGCCTAGCAATTTTCCAGATCTTACCCCGAAGGTGCACTTGTTCGGGTTCAACCTTAGCTTGTACAATTTCAGACGGTCAAATAGTTTCTGCAGATGGTCAAGGTGTTCTTCCTCAGTTTGGGACCTTGCAATCATGTCGTCGACATACACTTCAATCTCATGATGAATCATGTCATGAAATAAAGCAACCATGGCACGTTGGTAGGTTGCCCCAGCATTTTTCAACCCGAATGGCATGACCTTGTAGCAGAAGGTGCCCCACTGAGTAACAAAGGTAGTCTTTTCCATGTCTTCAGGAGCCATCTTGATCTGATTATACCCTGAAAAACCATCCATGAAGGAGAACACCTTGTGCTGAGCGGTATTGTCAACCAGGACGTCAATGTGAGGTAGGGGGAAGTCATCCTTGGGGCTGGCCCTGTTCAGATCCCTGTAGTCGACACACATTCTGACCTTACCATCTTTCTTCGGCACCGACACCATGTTGGCAACCCACTGAGGGTAAGAAGTCACTGCAAGAAACCCGGCATCAAATTGTTTCATAACCTCAGCCTTGATCTTTTCAGACATTTCTGGACGCATACGGCGGACCTTTTGCTTAACCGGAGGGCAGTCTTATTTGGTAGCCAAATGATGAACTACGATGTCGGTATCCAACCTCGGCATGTCTTTGTAAGACCAGGCAAAGATTTCCACGTAGTCATGCAACATCTGAATCAGCCGTTGTTTCACGCTAAGCTCCAGATTGGCACCAATCTTAACCTCCTTTCTATCTGTCTCAGTACCCAGATTTACCGTTTCCACCGGCTCTTCATGTGGTTGAATTGCCCTCTCTTCCTGGAGTAACAATCTTGCAAGTTTGCCAGGCACTTCGCGATCATCTTCACCTTCGTCTCCGGCTAAGTTGATCGGATTTTCAAAGTCATAACTGGCAGTAGCAGGGTCGTTACCAGTGAGATCCAGAGTGGATTGAAACCTGTACGAGTGAGTGTGTGTAAATACAGCTGCTTTGAAATATATGTAAAGAAAGAAAGAAAGGGAGCGCAAGATTTGAAATGTGAAAAATGTCCAATGCTTTTTATTCATGATATATGCAAGTGACACACAAAAGCCCTCACAATTAAAACCACGGTGCCCCGGGTAAGACACCGGGCCATAAAGTTTCAAATTACTGTTTATTACAAATCCAAAACAAAGAAGTTCATTACTGGGTGACAAAAGTAACAGGCATGCAGTCTTTGGAAGTCCAGTTGCTAGGTCCATCTTCGGTTGTTGGGTATATCCAGCTGTTGAATTCAGATTCTTCTACTTCATCCTCATCCCCGATAGCATTTACTCCATGGTTAGGCATGGGAGCAGTCACCATATTAGGCTTCTCGGGCGCCTCAAACTGAACCTCCTTAGCATCAATAAGGTCTTGAACCTTATTCCTTAGTGCCCAACAATCATTTGTGTTATGCCCCGGGCTATCAGAGTGATAAGCGCAACGGGCGTTGGGGTTGTACTTCGGAGATGTTGTGTTTACCATCTTCGGAGCCTCTTTGACAGTTACCAGGCTGGTTGACAGCAGTTGCAGCAGGATCTGAGAGAGAGTCATGCTGAGCCGGGTATATTGCCTTTTGGGCCTCTCAGCTCTGGGCTGGTTGTACTGTTGTGGAGCAGCAGCAGGCTTAGAAATAACCACCGCGTTGACAGCTTGGCAGCGTTCAGGTTTGTTTTGCCTTCTTGGACCATACACATCACTTGCCTCTTTCTTGAAGGGCTTCTTTTCAGTGCTTGAGGAGGCAACCTTCTGTATCTTCCCTGATTTTATACCAGCCTCGATCCTCTCACCAGTCAGGATCAGATCAGTAAACCCAGCAGAGGAATTACCAATGAGATGATTGAAAAATGGACCAGATAGGGTCCCCAGGAACATATCCACCAGCTCCCGGTCCGTCAATGGTGGTTGCACCCTGCCAGCCAGATCTCTCCATTTCTGTGCGTACTCCTTAAAACCTTCACCTGATCCTAGCGACATACCCTGGAGTTGGGTACGCGTAGGAGCGAGGTCGGAATTATATTGATACTGCTTGTAAAAAGCAGTGGCCAGATCCTCCCAGTTACGAATGTTGGTCCCATCCAGCTGATAGAACCATTCGAGGTGAGTCCCTGAAAGACTCTCCTGGAAGAAGTGGATCCATAAGTTCTTGTCTGCTGTGTAAGGTTGGATCTTCCTTACATAAGAACGGAGGTGCATCTTAGGACAGGAAGCCCCGTCATACTTCACAAAGGCAGGCGCCTTGAACTTGTGTGGAATTACCACCCCAGAAGATAACCCCAAGTCTCCGAAATCTAGTCCAGGCACACGCTGGATCTCCATGGCATTCAACCTATCCTCCAGCTGCTTGTACCGGTCCTCAGCAGGAGGGTACTGTTCGTCGTTGAAATTTGTCTCAGTGTCAGAGACCACAGGACTAGGGACCTCTCTCCCTTGGTGACTACCTTCCCCCACAGATGGAGTAGTCCTCTCAGCTTCATTTTGCAAAGTGTTCCCGAGTCTGCGCCCAATGTTGAATAGCACAGTCCTCTTCTTCTTCTTATTCTTCTTCAGGAGCATAGCCTTCAGCTCTTGTTGACCTTGAGCCAAACCCATGATCAGCTCTTGAAATTGTGCATTTTGCGCCTGAAGGGCCTTGATAGACATCTCGGTAGATGATTCAGGGTTCATGATGCTGAAATAAACAGCGAAGAACAGTAAGCAACCTGAAAAGAAGAGTACCTGTTATGCACATGATGAATGATATGTGTTTATGCAATGCATTCAAGGGTTCGAAAATTCAAATTTGTTGTAGACAAAAAGGAACACCCATTATCATTAAGAAAATAACTGTTTGGTACATCAAAGCCTCATGGGAAAAATGTTACAAAAGCAAATCAATCCCAAAAGACACTACGCATCCTCTTTGGAGCAATGTAGGTGTTGAGATTCTTCTCCTCGTGCAGTAGGAGGGTGAGCTCCAAGACCTTCTTTTCACTAGCATGTAGACTGGTCTCAAGAGAATTCTGTTCTTCCTTAAGCTGGATCCAGCTCTTCTGCATTTCTTCCCAGGACGTGGGCATGTCAGGATGTTGAATGGTGTAGGACACCTCTCCTTCTAATAATGGCTCTTTGATCACAGGGAGAACATGAGGATATGGCATCACTAACTTCTGGGAGCGGGCTCGTACCCACTTGAGATAAGGTTCCAATGGGATGGAATTCCTGTGCCCCAGTGTCTTGCTGTCTATCTTACTGGGCATCCTCCAAGCTCTGATAAATCTCTGGCGAAGTCCTTGTGCATCGTTGTCGAAGTCAAAAACTATGTCAGGAATTAACATGTCATGAGGGCCATCCCTCCGAGCATAACCAAACTGTCTCTAAGCCAAGCATGGGTTGTAAGTAATACCTCCTCTGATTCCAAGTAAAGGAACATTAGGGTACTCCCCGCAACGATCAATGACAGTGACATCCTCTCTGGACCGAGAGCACCAATGTATATCAGCATGTGTAAGAGTCATCAATCGTCGTGACCATCTCAAACCCCGCTCATTCTTCAAAACTGATTGTGGAAGGTGCGAAATAAACCACCTTCCCAGGAGAGGAGTACAGCACATAAGGACACCTCTTTTTCTCATGGTCCGAGTGTAACATGAGTGAAGGATGTCCCCAAGCAACGTAGGTATAGGATTCCTGGATATGAAGATCTGGACAGCACTGATATCTATAAGCTGATCTGGATTAGGGAACAACACCAAACCATAGACAAGGAGGGCCACAACTTCTTCAAAAGCTTGTAGGTCAAGGGAGTTCCAACATTCCTGGGCCTTTTCAAACAGAAACCTGGCTAAGAACCCTTTGATACCACTTCTAGCTTCCCAATGTCCCTTGAGGTCATATGGTTGTAGGTGTAAGGCCTTAGCAATCTCTTCAAGTTTGGGTTCTTTTTCCGTACCGTTGTAGGGTAGTTGATCAAGGATAGGGATCTTCATAAGCCGGGAGAACTCTTCCAATGTAGGCACCAGTTGATAATCCAGGAAAGTGAAACAGTGATGCAGAGGGTCAAAGAACTGGAACAGGACCTTTATCATATCTTCCTCAATGTTGGTGTTGACCAAGCTGATGAGTCTTCCATGTCTTTCACTGAATGAAGAGCTCTCGGAAATCCTGGATATAAGCTCCTTAAGCTGAGGAGGGATCCTTACAAGGCTAATCTGAATTGTCTTTCTGTGAACAGTTTCCATGTCCTACAAAACAAGAACAAAGATGAAGATTCGAACCCCTGAAATGGTTAGTCAATGCATATGATGCTGTATGATGTCATGATGCTATGATTAAACACACCACAAATATTTACAAAGGCAAACATGATAAGGCACACAAGTCACACAAGACAAGCCCTTAGAGTTTAGGCCTGCATGGGGTCTGGGTATTACCCTCTTGAAGTTGGTGGGCTCAACCTGTCCTATTAGAAGTAACCGGGTTCTAAGGGTCCCAATATCACTGGATTGCTTTCATTGTTCATCGTTTCGATTTAGCCACTGAACTGGCGACCGAAATATTCCAGGAAAGCAACCCTCAATTGAGTGTAGTATCGAGTATCAACCAACCTCGGAATGCACCAAAGTCAGTTATCTCACTACCCTAAAGAGGCCAAGATAGTTCAATTAAGGTTCCTAAGGTCAGTTGATGCTTCATGACACCACATGGAGGCCCCGTACTCTCCTTGACTGAACTCAAGGGTTACCGGTACACACCAAAGTGCCACATCAACGTAGCAAACTGTTTCAACCATGTAGGTATACCCCGCACAGTTCCCTCACAACCTTGTTGCTACTTTCTAAGAAGGTATCCCCAGATCCGGGTTAGGATCTATAGAACTCCCGAGACAGTCCCATAATTTAAAGCAAACAGGTCAAAGCAATTGAAAACACAGTTATGAACTATCCTAAGGTACACCTCACTTTATAAGTTTATCCCCAGCAGAGTCGCCAGTTCTGTGATCGGTGGATCTGGAACTGACTGTTTAAAGCTGGTTTGCGAAATGTTGCGGTAAGCAAGAGTCGCCACCGTCTTTTATTTTCTCCAACATGGAAAGGACAAAAGCACAGAAAAATTCCTTTATGAGATAGTTTCTCGGTTCGGGAGGTAGATTTATAGAAAGGGAAGGTGTTAGCACCCTTTATATCCATGGTTATCCATGGGCTCTTAGATACTTGCTCATTTGTGTTTTCAAAATGTTTGTTTTCTTTTCAAAGTGTGAGTGGGTTTGAAAAAATTTCGTTTAAAGTTTCAGATCGACTCTTGTATCAGTCCTTAAGAGTGTTTGAAAAATTGTTTTGAAAGCTTTTGAAAGTGTCGGTGTGAAAAGAGTTTTGTTTGTTTTTTTGAAATAGAGCAAGTATCTACGAGTCATCTACCTACCCTAAGGAATTAGGCTGTGTAAATATCCTTAAGGTAGTGCTATCCCACCATTGAGAGATAGGTAGCACCACCATTGGAGGTGTTCGGGTCAATTCGAGGGTTAGGGACAGTGTGGACACCGAGCAATAGTAAGATACCTTAGAAGCTACCCTTATGCCATTGATCTTTTTATTCCGAGGCAACCGTTTCGAGGCAACTGTTCCGAGGCAACTTGTTTCGAGGCAACTAGATCAATGGAACATAAGGACTCACTAAGACGTCCTATACTTGACGACCACGTTTCGAGGGGCAAGGCAACAGTGTGATCACCAGAGCAACAGTAGGACACCTTAGAAGCTACCCTTATGCCATGTTCATGGACGTAAGGACTCACTAAGACGTCCTGTACTCGACGACCACGTTCCGAGGGGCAAGGCAACAGTGAGGCGTACCCTATGAGTGGTGTGTGAATTGTGTGTCATTTTCAGTTATTATTTGTTTGTCATGCATTTGGTGAGCTACGCTTTGATTTTATTTGGGCATACATTCTTTCATGTGATAGTTAGCAATTAAAAGATGCGGAAATTAAAATGCGGAAAATAAAGGTCCTACGCTATTACAAGGCGCGGGTCCATACATCGCCAAATTAACAAAACCCAATTTTGAATAAAAGTGCGGAAAGTAAATGTCCTAATTACTATTACAAAGCTTTGGGGCAAATACATTATATCCATAAAAGAAATAAAAATAAATGCGAAAAGAAATAAGAATCGAGAGTGCGAGGGCGTTGGACCCTTTAAAGATTAGATTGAAATTAAAAACTAATTAATGATTAAATAAAGAAAAGAACTTTTTTTTTTTTATGTTTTTGCATTTAAGGGAAATAAAGAAAATTAATTGAAATTAGAAATTCAATAAAAACCCTAATTCTAAGTTTGTTTTTAATTATATAAAAAAAATGTTTAAGTTTAAGCCTAATTTACTAATTGTTTAATTACAAGAGTATTTACAAAATTAATTAATAATAATAATAAGGAGAAAAAGGAAAAAGAATAAAAATACTAAAACCCTAATTTCTATATTTTTTAGTTATTAAAAAAATATTAAAATTGAAAACCTAAATTTAAACTAATTTGATTATTAAAATTTATTTACAAAATTAATAGAAATTAATATTAATAAAACATATTTTTTTATTTTATGTTTTTTTTTATTTTTTTGGATTTTTATATTAAATTTGGTGAATTAATTAAAATAAATAAAACAAATAAAAAAAATGAAAAGAAAGAAAACAATATGCAAACCATGGGGGGTTCCTGCCCAGTTTGGAGGTTTTTGTGAGAGTTTTGGCCCATCAGAAACCTGGCCCCATTGACTTTCCACGTTTGCATGCATATGGTTGACTGAATGTGTATGGTAGGCTGCACGTTCTAGCCTTTTGATTGATCAGGTATCCACTTGTCAAGCTATTGCGTTGTGATGCATGGTGAACTTTGGAGCGTGCACTGCATGGGAAAGGGTTAGAAAAAATAGCAACAATTGTATGGGGGACCTGGGAATCGAACCCAGGTCCCAATACCTGCAAGCAAACGCACTAACCATCTGAGCCACTGACTCTCTTTGATATTATAATAGACAATGATTATTATGAGAGAGAAACAAGCGCTAGTGGTATTTCAATAAAACGCGCGCCAGGATTTGAAACCAACCATTAACGTGTGGACACCTAAGCTTCGTCCTCCTTTTTCTTCTGTAAATAAAATAGATAGCGGGGGTTTTAAACCCCCACTAAATCAAACCTGCGAAAAATAGCGAACATCATATGGTGAAAAAGAAAAAGGGCGCGAGGGTTAATTTCTATTCGTTGGAAGGTCCTGAATCCAGTGGTACAGGTCTCGTGGCCTAATTTTTCCAGATGAGGAAAGCCCCAAATTCAAACCTCTGAAAACCTAGAAAACGTCAATGGCATATTTCACTACAGGCATGGTTAGGACAATTAAATGGTATCATGAGCTTCAAAAGGTTCATATTAATATAAATCAACCTTTAAAATGTATGAAACATGCATATATATTGAGATACGATTATGAAAAAGTTTGAGAAAAGTGTGACTTCAATATACCAATTCCTTGCGCGTGGAGGGTTGATTTTGATTGGAGTGGTTTCCTGGATGTGTCAGGAGTGTGATGGAATAGTTCTTTTGCTTTGAAACGTGCTCTATGTGGGAAAACAGTTTTCAGAATTTTGTGAAAAAATGCAAGTTTTTCTTCTGAGTTTGGGCGCAGCTTAGGTCCTGTTTTTGCTTGTGTTAGCTTGTATACATATTATGCAATGTGTTTTGATAAGAATTATGGCCCATAATGCCTTGCATTCATGCTTAAGATTTTCCATAAACCTCCATTAACACACCTTCCATTTTTGAGCCAATTTTGAATTCTTGCTTGATTAGGCCTTGGTACAAATTTGGGATGTTGTATAATGGTGATTCAAAGCTAATCAAAGCCAAATATGTCCCTTAATTAACCTTTTTGATTTTTATTTGATTTTAAAGGATTTAAAATGAATTAAATCCAATAAAATCAAATAAAAATGAAAAAATTAATTTTAAATTTTGAAATAAAATGTGGGACACGTGGGAAGCATGGCCAAGCTGATTCAAGTGGAAAAAGTGGGCCCCTTTTGTCAAAAAATGAAATTTCAAGGATAAATGATTTTGGCCATTTCACAAAAATTTCCCAACTTCTCCAATGCATATCTTGCTCAATTTTGAAGTTATGAACATGTTCTTGGACATTTTGGAAAGGTCTTGAAGTACTCTAACCAATGTCTTTGGTCCCATGTCATTTTGATTTACCAATCTCAAGTTATGGTCTTTGACTTAAAGTCCCCTTTTGTTGACTTTTGAAAATGACCTATAATGTTGAAATTGATAACTTTTTGTGAGAGCATTTCTTGGACTTGGAATGTGAAGATGAGTTGTAGGAAATGCCCTCCCCTTCAATATGAGCTATGGATGGAATTTTTATGATGAACCATGAAAAAGTTATGCCTTGGTCAAGTTACAGTTGACTTTTCAGTTGTCCAAAAATAGAAACTTTTGACACCTTGATGATTTTTGAGCCATTCTTGTGAAATCATGGTCAAGACTTGACCAAATGATGATTGTGGCTTCAAAATAAGATGTTGACCAAAAAATTTGACTTTTGACTGCCAAATGACCATTTTGCCCCTGCAGTTGACTGTGGAGCAATTAGGGTTTTTGACTGTGCAACTTGACCTTGTGAGCCTTGAAACTTAACATGTAGGTGCTTGACAATGTGTATGAGCATATGTGACTTGATTGAGCCCTTGAAAACCTCAACTTCCTTGCAAGAACCAAAACCCTAGTTTGACTGGCTTAGGAGGAGGGTTGACTGTGTAGCCCTTGAGTAGACTTTGAACCATTTGCTTGTCATAACTTTGAAGATTATGGGAGGGCAAATTTTGGGGTACAACAGTGAGCAATTGATTGTGGATTCGACACCTGTATCTAGACAGGGCATATCTGCATGAAGAGTTTAGAGATTCGATACCTGTATCCAGCCAGGGCATATCTGTAGACGACTAATTCCAGATTCGATACCTGTATCTAGCCAGGGCATATCTGTGAGTGATTGATTATAGATTTGATACTTGTATCCAGCCAGGGCATGTCTGCATGAAGAGTTTAGAGATTCGATACCTGTATCCAGCCAGGCATATCTGTAGACGACTAATTCCAGATTCGACACTTGTATCTAGCCAGGGCATATCTGTGAGTGATTGATTGTAGATTCGACACCTGTATCTAGCCAGGGCATATCTGCATGAAGAGTTTAGAGATTCGATACATGTATCCAGCCAGGGCATATCTGTAGACGACTAATTCCAGATTCGACACCTGTATCTAGCCAGGGCATATCTGTGAGTGATTGATTGTAGATTCGATACATGTATCCAGCCAGGGCATATCTACATGAAGAGTTTAGATATTCGATACCTGTATCCAGCCAGGGCATATCTGTAGACGACTAATTCCAGATTCGATACCTGTATCTAGCCAGGGCATATCTGTGAGTAATTGATTGTAGATTCGATACCTGTATCTAGCCAGGGCATATCTGCATGAAGAGTTCCAGATTCGATACTTGTATCTAGCCAGGGCATATCTGTAGACGACCAGTTCCAGATTCGATACCTGTATCTAGCCAGGGCATATATGCATGAAGAGTTTGAAGATTAACCCCTGTAACAGGCCAGGAAATTATCTTTCTTTCTCAGGTACGCAAGTTCTCTCTAAGGAATCTCTTACGCGATCGACACCCCGGATGGCATCTTTAAGCCCATCTCCACAACTATCCATTATATTTCCAAATGGCATCTATAAGCCCATTCCCGACAAGATTCTGTCACATCTCCAGATGGCATCTATAAGCCCATCCTCCTATCCATCCTCTCTCCAAATGGCATCTGTAAGCCCATTCCCGCCATCACATTGCTGATACCACACTATGTGAGTGCAAATTTCTGGGCATTCTAGTGTTTAATCATCTTCCACCTTCGGATCACGAAAGGCACGCAAGCCAATCTACATCCTCAGGTCTAAGAAGATTTAACAGGGGCAACTGTTGTACCCCAAAATTTTCCCTCCCATATTCTTCAAGGTTTATCAAGAATCACCTTCAAATGGTTCAAGATTTCTCAAGGGATTGCACAGTCCAAATGCCTCCTAAGCCAGTCAAAATTAGGGTTTTGGTTCCTTCAATGAATTTGAGGTTTTCAGTGGTCCAATAAATTCCCATAGTCCTATATACATTGCCAAGCATCTACATGTCAAGTTTCAAGACTCATAGAGACAAGTGGCACAGTCAAAAGCCCTATTTGGTTCACAATCAACTGCAGGGGCAAAATGGTCATTTTACAGTCAAAAGTCAAAAAAATTGGTCAACATCTTATTTTGAAGCCACAATAATCATTTGATCAAGTCTTGATCATGATTCCACAAGCATGGCTCAAAAATCATCAAGGATGCAAAAGTTTCTATTTTTGGACAATAGGAAAGTCAACTGTAACTTGACCAAGGCATAACTTTTTCATGGTTCATCATAAAAATCCCATCCAATGCTCATTTTGAAGGGGATGACATTTCCTACAACTCATCTTCACATTCCAAGTCCTATAAATTCTCTCACAAGAAGTTATCAATTTCTACATTATAGGTCAATTTCAAAAGTCAACAAAAAGGCATTTTAAGTCAAAGACCATAACTTGAGATTGGTAAATCCAAATGACATGGGACCAAAGGCATTGGTTAGAGTACTTCAAGACCTTTCCAAAATGTCCAAGAACATGTTCATATAATCACAATTGAGCAAGATATGCATTGGAGAAGTTGGGAAATTTTTGTGAATTTGCAAAAGTCAACTTTGCTCAAAACACCGTGTTTTTGCTAATGGGCCTCAAATTCCTTCTTGAAACTTTGTACAAGGCTTATGCACGACCCATTGAGATTAAATTGAATTATTTTCTTATTTTTATTAATTAATTGGATTTTTAATTGATTATTAATTCATTTAATTCATTTAATTGTAGGAAAATACCAAGATATGATTTCTAAATCTTTTTGTGAAGCAAAAGTGGTCAACATGTGCTGAAGATTTCGTGTATCAATCAAGGGGACAAAATCTCCCAATTTGGCAAGGTTTTTCAATCAAAAAGATGCAAAAATATTTGATTGAAAATCAAATATACAAATCATAATGCCATGGATTTTTGGACCAAGATTTACCCTAATTCAGTTCTACTATAAGTGCATAAGCTAAACCTAATTCCACACACGTGAGAACTGCTGCTCAAAAGCCATAAGAACATTAAAAAATATCAAAGAAACTTGAAAACTGAATTCTACTTTCCACGCCAATTCAAAGCCTCTTCTTGATTCCAATACATTGCTAGGCCTCCCAGGAACGATTTGCAATCAAAACCAAGCTTCATAGCTCAAGAAATTGTGGCAAACAGTTTTACGGTTTGAAGCTTTTTTCCATAATTGTATATATCGATTCATGCATATTTAACATATTCTTGTGTTTGTTTTGTGCTAATAGGACTCATACGAAGCTGTTGGTGTGATTTAATTGCATTAAAATGCCCTGAAACAGAAACTGCCATTGAAGGATTCTAGGGTTTCCAAGCTCTCGAATTAGGGCTTTATAGCATAGGGAAAATTAGGCCTCAAGAGACCTATGGTTGAAACCATTTGGACATGACGAACACAATGGACATATCACGCCATATTTATATAACCCAGGGACCTATTCACTATTTTCCCTCGTCCTATTTTGTGGGGGTTAAAAACCCCCGCTATCCATTCGTTTTTTTACAGGCGCAAGGAAGAAGACAGTGACGTGGGGATGCCTGGTTGGTTCATTCAAAAAAATGCGCGCGTGTATAACATATGTGTTTGTTTTTTATATTATTTTCATTATCCATTATATTATCAAATACAGGCATATGGCGTAGTGGAAAGTGATGTGGCTATTAACCATTGGGACCTGGGTTCGATTCCCAGGTCCCCCAAAATAATTGTTTGATCCTTTTCATCATATATCCACATGCAGGCTACTGAGTGTTGTCCACCATATGCCCCACTTATCCATGCGCCGGGTGGCTGGCAAGGCAGATCCAAAAGCCAAAAGATGATGAATATCATGATCCTCAGTCAACCATACGCATAGCTGATTCCAGAAGTCAAACAAAGGCTTAAGCTTAATGGGCCAAATTGCTTCTTCACACCTCCATATTGGGCCATCAACCCCCCCTGGTTTACTATTCCTTTTCTTATTTTCTTTTCCTTTTTTAATTCCTTTTAATAATTATTATTACTATTATTTAATTAATTCCTAAATTATTTTTCACAATAAAATTCAGAAAACCTAAAAAATATTTTTTATTAATTTCAATTACTTTTTGTAAATAAATGTAAATTAATTAATTTAGTTAAATTAGGTTAACTTTAATCTTTTTTCATAATAAATAAAACAAATTTAGAATTAGGTTTTTTCATTTGACTTTTAATTTCCTTTTATTTTTATTTTCATTAAGACTTAAAAAAAACATAAAAACATTTTTTCTTTTAATTAATTAATTAATTAGGTTTAGGTTTAATATTTAATTAATTGCAAAAAGGACAAAATTCAATTCTTTTCTCAAAAAGGGTCAAAACCCTAAGGATGTTCCCGATTTAATTCTTTCGCGCGCATATTTATTTTAATTCATTATTTATTTGATTATATTTATGTAACTGTTTCCGAGGATGTAATAGTTAATTAGGCTTTTATCGCTTTATTTACTTTTCTCGCATTTATTTTCCAAACGGGTTTTGTTTTTGGCGATGTATAGACCCGCGCCTTGTAATAGCGTAGATTTACCTTTCCGCAATTTATTTTCCGCACTATTAACTGTTAATATGCATGAAATACTTGTATGACAAATAAAATCAATCCGTAGCTCACAAATGCATGTTCAAAGATAAACATTAACTGAAAAACAACACACATGCACATGCCACTCCTAGGGTACGCCTCACTGGTTGCCTCGAGGTGGTCGTCAAGTATAGGGTGTTTTAGAGGTCTCCCTCCTGTCTAAAGATCCAGTTGCCTCGAAACGGTTGCCTCGGATAAAAAGGATCTAGGATATTAGGGTTACCGCTAAGGCGTCCTACTATTGCTTTGGTGACCACACATGTCCCTAATAATCGAATTGACCCGAATAACTCCAACGATGGTGCTACCTACTTCTCAATAGTGGGATAGTACTGTCTAAAGGACTCTTACACAACCCAATTCCTTAGAGTAGGTAGATTTCTCCTGGGTACTTGCTCTTTCAAAAAACAAACAAAAACAACTTTTCGCACCTACACTTTCAAAAGGTTTTCAAACAAATATTTCATACACTCTTGAGGACAGATACAAGAGTTACCTAGAAATTTTTCAAACGAAACTTTTTTCAAAACCCACAAACACTTGAAAAGAAAACAATTTTTGAAAACATAAGAGCAAGTACCTAAGAGCCCGTGGATAACCGCGGATAGAAAGGGTGCTAACACCTTCCCTTTCTATAAATCTACCTCCCGAACCGAGAAACATTCTCGAAAAGGAATTTTGCTGTGCTTTTGTCCTTTCCATGTTGGAGAACATAAAAGACGGTGGCGACTCTTGCTTACCGCGACATTTCGCGAACCAGCTTAAAAAACAGTCAGTTCTATTTCCACCGATCACAGTGCATAATTGGCACACACAAGCTATCATGATTGTAGTGAAGTGTTTTTGGATTTTGTCCCATATTTCATATGACTCTTTTCATGTGAAAAAGACACCATATCACTGTTTTTGAATCTATTGAGAGAAAACATTTAAACAGAGCCCAATCTTGGATAATCTGGGTCTTATGCTCCTCTTATAAACTCTATAGTATTTTATAAAGAAAATAATGTGGGACTTTTAACTTGTATGCAACAACTTATAAGAGTTTATCGTTAAACTATGACGTGCTTTCGATTGTTTGAATAAACTAAAAAAGAAACATGGTTTGCATATTTTTGATTCTCACGCGTTATAGTTAACATTAAGATCTTAATATCATCAAGGACCAAGGAAAAACTAAACATAACAAAGAAAATTGTTGTAGAGAGGAGCAAGAAGCAATCTATATTCATGGTGGTAGACTAGTCGCATCA
Source organism: Vicia faba (assembly GCA_948472305.1). Taxonomy (NCBI): domain Eukaryota; kingdom Viridiplantae; phylum Streptophyta; class Magnoliopsida; order Fabales; family Fabaceae; genus Vicia; species Vicia faba. The sequence goes on along the minus strand of OX451740.1, from coordinate 481,883,773 downwards.
TGACAAAACAATCAAAATGGATGGAGAAAAACCTTCAAGGTCCATTACTTTAATTATAATTTCTTCATTTTCTTTTTCTTCTATTTTAAAATTGCATGTTCATTTAAAATGGATGAAGCAAAACCTTCGAGATTCATTACCTTAGATATGATGTGGCAACATATAGATATACTCAATAGGTTTAATTGTTTTGTATACAAAATGCAAATATGGAGGAAAAGGTACATAATACTATAAAACTCGTAGAGGAAGATGGAGGCTCGTTTGCAAAGAGAGCTAAAATGTAATACAAAAAGAGACCGAAGGTGATAAGCTTTGTCGAAGAAAAAATACTGATAAAAAACACAAGTGTGAATTTTCCCCCTGCAAGGCAGGGAGATTCAGATTCCTTAGCAGGTTTATAATACGATATGATGGCCAGGACTTTCCCACAACAACGAGAATCCATGTACGGTGGTGTTTTGATATAGTTTAGGAGTCTTACTCACGTGAGGTGAGAGGCTCTATAGATGAACGGTGACACTTGAAGCAAGTGTATAGTTATGTTTAATTGTGGTGTTGTGACCTTAGTAAGCATTATGCTCTTTTAGTGTGTAAAGAATGATCTTCCTTCCTTTGGGGAAAAAAATATTTATAGAGACTCTTTGTACTGAAGGTTTGAGTCATCCTCAGTGACGTCAACTACTCCCCTATTATTAGGAGATATTATTGACCACATGTGTTTTAGGAGTTAGTGGATACTCTCTATTGTGACTTACACGTCATGGATTCCTCAGGGAGGATCTCCAAGTTATAGCATGGGCGAAACGATTCTTGGACGATGGTGCTCTAGTTTAGGACTTCCATAAATATAACACTTCATAGTCCCTCAAACACGAGGGTTTTTCTAAGGGATAAGTGTTTTTAAACTCCTTTTTACTTGAAGTGTTACCCTCACCATATCAGTGATTTCCCTAGTCGAGGGCGAGCACACTCACGAGACGAGTCCCTCAACTGAAAGCATCTCTCCATGTAAAGGATGAGTCCTTCAACTAAGGGTGAGTCCCTCAATTGAAGGTGAGTACCTTAGCTAAGGTGAGTCCTTCAACTGAAGGCATTTATTAAAAGTTTCTATTTCTATTGAGCATGGGAAAAAACTAAACTCATTCATGTTCAAGATATCACGTCCTTGTATTCCACTGAGGAAATGATTGATAAATTTCATCATGACATTAGATTTTCCAGCACGGATCGAGAGAGGGATGTGATCATGGAAGTGTGTTTGAAGCATGGGAGGGAGAATATGGATACTTTCGATGATCCACATGCTAATTATTTTTACATCCATCTTCATATCATCTATGAGCCGAGAGTTTTGATTCCCTTTACCACTTTTGAGACAAATTTTTTGACTACTGCTAATGTCACCCCTTCTCAGGTTACCCTGAATTTATGGGGCATACTTAGAGCTTTCCAGATATTCTGGTGTAGTTTGGGTGTATCTTCCTTCGTCGAAGTGTTTCTCTATTTCTTCAAGACGAAACTTCTTCCCACTAATGGTTGGGTAACATTGCGCCATTTCCTGGTGGATGACTACTAAAACCCTTCGCCAACCCTTATGAGGAGTGGTAAGACAAGTTTGTGCGGATAAGAGGGAAGGACAGTGGTTCTCCCGTTATCACAGGGGAAAGGGAAAACCTCTTTTTTCCTTTATCTTGGTCTTCTGATCCAAGACTTAATGAAAGGATGGACCCACATGCCTTTTCCCCCCTCGAGCGCGAAGTGATTCGGGTTTTGAGGTGTTTCTGCTCTATGGAGTTTGGCATCCATATTAACCAGGATCATGAAGATGATGATGGAATAAAGGCATATTTAAGTATGAAATAACACTTTATGACCTAGCTTTGTTTGTTGATGTGTTTTAATGATGATTGTTATCTGCAAGGAAGATGGTGAGGGTCCCCCTATTGATGAGAAAAGGGAGCGTCTGGTAAAGATGCAGGCGGTCTAGCAGTGAGTGATGCTTTCCCTTTCCCAAGACATGGCTTTCTCTAGGGATAAGATGTAATGAGAAACTTCACGGGCGGCCGAGGTTTGTCCTCCCAAGGTTCCTAGAAGGGGGGAGGATCCTTCTGAACCTTACTTATGGAATAAACAAGCTTTTGATGTAGTGGAATTTGCTAATCGCTTTTTCCTCTTCTCTGAGAACTTCCTTGGTGACTATCAGTTGCTTTCTAATATGTCCCCCGCCCAATTGTAAGCTCTCCTGGAGACCTAACTTGTGATGTACTTTTTAGTGGAGAAAGTAATAAGGTAGAAATATTCTCACACCCTTAGAGGGCACTAGTCTGTGGTGATTAATGTAAACAAGGTCACTCACGAAGGCAGGGTGGAAATGAAGCAAATGAGTGAGATGCATGATGTGTTGAAGGCACTTGCCTAAGGGGTCACGACTCAGGTCCTCGCTCACCTTGAAGAAGTTAAGGGTTTGAAGAAATCACTTAAGGATGAAGTTGTGATGGTCTATGTCCATCATTTTGAGAAGGAGAGAAAGCAGGTTGTCCTTCTTTATCCTAATTTGGACTTGAGCTCCATGGATCCTTTTTAGGTGATTCGAAATGGAAAACTGGTGGATGAAGAATAGTGATTGTTTCTACCCCTTTTTTGGTTGTATTTCTTTTTCCCATTCATGGAATTTTGTAATTGTTTTGGAAATCAGTGTCCACTGGGGAAGCCTTTTATATTGAATGCTTTTACCATCATCTGCTTGTTTTTAACCTCTTCTTGAGCGACAAGATTCATGAGCGAGGGCTCCCTAGTTTAGAACTTTTGCAAATATAACAATACAGAAACATACAAGGCTTACCGAGATTTAGGCGAACGATATGATCACATATCAATAGAGTTGCAGAATGCCACATCAGTCACAAAGAAAGATAATCCAAGAAAGACTATAATACCGTCGGTTTTTTCTAAAGTTCCTAAATCAGGATTAAGTGTAAAAGACACACTTAAATCATGTCAAGAAACATCAAAATAATTAGAAGTGAAACATGAAATATCAGTTGATATACATCTCATGTAAAGTGGTGGAAAAGGAAGATGTTTCGGACACATGTTGAATCAAGTTGAGTCTCACATGATTTTATTACAAATAAATATAATGTTTATAAAGATGAAACATGCATGTGCTAATGAATTGAAAATATGCTATTAGAAAATGGGCCTAAAAGCTCATAAGTTTTTTATCTTACCGGTCGACCAGAATTTGAAGCGGGCCAATAGATGACGTCTTCAAGGATGGAATTAGTGAGGAGGAAGGGTGTACCTACAAGGCACTCTGACGCTCAAGTAAGAAAGAGTGTAAAGAGATACAAGAAAGATATTAGGGTTTTTTAGAGTGAATATTAGATACACGATCCTCACAAGTGTGAGAGTTTATATAATTCCCCCGGCTCTTGCCCATTGGTTCCTATTTTTGGGCTAGATATCAGATTCCTCAAAAATAGGTAATTGCCAGGAATTGGTCATGACAGGTGTCATACCCCAAATTTTCCCTACCTCAACGATCTTTTTTTAAAATTATTTAATTAAAGATGGTACAACAATATCTGATGGACTATCTTTATTCAAGATCAAGGGGATGTTTTTTAAATCAAGAAGATTTAGTTGTTATTTAAAAAGGAGGGGTGAAAATTAAATCCGAGAGTATGCAAAAGAAAGGGGAAGAATTAACGTTAGGCCCAATTGAATTAAAGGAGAAGTTCTGACTGCAAACGAAGAAGTGCTAGGCTGTATGGATCAAGCACTGACCCATCAAAACTTATGAAGCAAATCCCAGAAGTTCTTCTTTACAGAAACAAGAAAAAATGATGCAGATTAGAGCCAGAATCATGCACAAGCTAGTACTGGTACATAATTGGAATATCAGATCTTCTAGCAGAGTCAAATTGTAAGCAAGGGAAGAATCAGATTGTAAACAAATAGGGATCTTCTGTAAGCCAATCCAGATTTTTTATAAGAAGATTGGGTCTTTTGGAAATAACACATAGTCAGAGATTTCCAAAACTTCTGAGCATATACAGAGCTAATAATCCAAATCAAACTTTCATCCAAGTTCATGCAGAAATCCTACTTTGCAAGTCCAGAGTTTCTGAAACGTATGCAGAGTTACAATAGAATAAAATCAAATCTTTTTGCAACGTTCCAGAATTTTCCACAGCCCAAGCTCAGAGTTTCATAGGCTAAGCAAACCAAGCCCAAATCTGTTGGACGTGCACTGTATCAATTTCAATCAAATCTTCCACGGAGAATCAATTCCAATCAAATCTTTTTAATTCTATCCTTAATCTTTGCTCTAGAAATAGTCCAAGCCCAAAAATTGAACATTATAAATAGAGGAACAAATTAGCAAACGATGAGGAGAAGAAAAAAAAAGAGGAAAGAATACGGGGAGAGAGACGAATTTGCCGAAAAGCTTGCAAAACAAGAAAAATGCAGTAGGAGCAAGAACAGGAAGAACATAAGAGTTTCTGGAAAACCCAGAAAAAGAACACGCAGAAGAGTAATTGAGTTTCCAATATCTAGAACCCTAGTTTCAATCACCGTCGCTCCACCTTCCGTCGTTGCTGTCACCAGAATCTGCAGAAGAAGAAGGAAAGGACAACAAAATACGCACCAGAATCAGAAGCAAAAGCGCCAAAGGGGTAACAAATTTTATTGTTTCTTTACTGTTTTCATGCGAGGTTTAAGATGAATAGGGTCGGAAGAACATAGGCAAGGCTGAAACTATAGGAAACAGATTTGTAGATAGTTTTATGTTCTGATTGCACAGGTACACACTAATTTCTTACGTTCAGATGTAGTTCCCCTTTTAGAAGTTCTAACTGGGCTTAACCCAGGTTTCTGATTTTTTTCCTTGTCCAGAAGTAGCATTAGACTTATATACTTTCTGTCTTCCCTTTTCCAGAAATTCTGTGTAGTGGGCTTAGCCCAGAATTTGACACCCATATGTTTTGATTTTCACTTAGTAACCAGCAATGCACCCCCTGTTCATAAATTATTTTTCCTTTATTTTTCTATTTATCTGTTTTGTAATTATTATATTATTATTATTATATCGTTTAAATTATTTTCGTATTAAAAATTACATATTATTTTCCTATATTATTTGCATTAAATATTTGTTATATATCATACATTAATAAGAATTTTTGCAATTAATATCTATAAAAAACACTCAACAAATCTCAAACTATTTTTTTCACAATCAAATAATCTAAACAACTTTTTTGCAAAGGGTTTCAAGCAGATTTTGACTTACTGCGCATTTAGTCAATATCTCTGCAATCACTACTCTCGGCCAAAATGCGAGGTGATTCAAAGTACGTTTGCAACCCATATGAACTACGAATTGAGACTCTGATTCCTCATAAGAGGATACATAGGCATACGATCAAAAATCATAGCGAGTTCCCCTATTAAAAATTAAAACCCTTTCCCCTATTAAAAATTTAAACCCTTTCTCCTATTAAAAATTAAAACTCTTTTCCCTTAATAATATTTAAAATCCTGTTTCCCCAACTCAAACCTAAAACCTAGTATCCTTGTGAACAAGGTAGATGAAAGGTGCCTAACATCTTTCTTTCGTCTAATAGAGTCTGAAACCTAGAATCTCTGTCTACGAATTAGGGTTTTATGTTAGATTCTCTTCCCTAGGATAAAAACTAATAGTGACGACTCTTGATTTAAAAACCAGTCGCAACAACGGGCAGAGATGCTCGGAACTAGCCGTTATGACTAGCAGAGAGGTGCTCACGGGCAAAGATGATTCTGGCCATTCCTGGGTGGTTGTCATCATGCGGCTGACAGAATGAGGACTAGCCTGTTTAAGTGGGAAGATGTGGTCTTGTTGATCCTAGGGGTCAACCGACCACGGCTCCTTAGGTGGGGGCAGAGGCGTTGTCACAGGCAAGCGTGTTATGTTAGTTCTTGGATGTCTGTTCCGCACGTGGTGAGCATAATGAGAAGTAGCTGCTGATGCAGGCAGAGGTGCAGTTGAGGCAGCGATGGTCTTGTTGGTCCTGGGGGACAACCGACCACGTGTCCCTGACTGAGGGGCAGAAGGGAAAATGTGTCTTTTACCTGTCCCAATTGATTGGGCAAAAGATATTGGACCATCTTAGATGTAGAAATGGATTAGGCCATGCCTAGGCATCGAGCCAGGCCAGAACATGAGTCCCCTAAGTCGTTGCTTCTAGGCTTAGAAGTGATGACTTAGAGTCAACTCATGCACCGAGGAGGAAAGCACGTTGTTGGCGCTTGTTGCTCGCGACAGAGACGTTTCGTGATTTTACGAGGACATGCTCGTACGTGATATATTATTATTTATTAGATTTATGCATGTTTATATGCTCGTCCTCTTGGGACTTTTATTTTACCACTTTTGCTAAGTGTTTAAACATTGCTCGTTATGAATGCTGCTCTTTAAATAATTTTTTATAAGTGTTTGGGGTTTGCTCGATAATATCGGAGTTCGACGGTGAGGGGAACTAGTCGAACGATCAGGGTTGCTTCCGAGGCAAGGGGAGAAACTCAGGCCCCGTTTGTGACTTGAGTTCAATTAATTGATTTCTTAAAAATTAAATTAAAATTATTAATTATTAATTAATTTAATCTGTAAAAAATATTAAACTTATATATATTGTTTAAAAATATTTTGATTAACTACTTTCTAAATTAATTTTTGTATAAATTTAAATTTAATTTTGACTTTTCTTAAATAAAATATTTAGAATATTATTAAAAATATTAGTTAATAAATTTTTATCCTAATCATTATTTCCACTTTATTAAACATAAATAATTTATTCTTATCATCAATGGCAGTATGTAAAAGTTGACGAGACACAAAAAATTTCAAAAATAAAATAAAATTGAGAGAAAAAACTAAATTATACAATAGGAGATAAAAAAAATCTAAAATAAAAAAATTAAACTACAAAATTAATATATTGTGAATTTGTTGAACCAATCTTAACAATAAAATACACGTATTTAAAATTAAATCATGATAAGCACAATTATTTTTTCAATTATGTTAAAAATATATAATTGTTTACTAAAAAAAATATTCACTTTAGTTATTACTATTATAAATAAAAATATTATTTTTTAATTTATTAAATAATTAATATATTAGATTTATATACATTTCACATATATGAGCTATTTAATAAGTTTTAAAATAACTTTTTTCTCGTAATAGTAACAATAAAAATATTCTAGTATTTACACATTCAATTTAATTTTTATTTAAAAAAATAATTAATATTAATAACAAAACAATCACTCGATTACACACATATTTGTCTATTTTAACCGCAAAATAAAATTAGTTTTTTCTTTTTACTGAAATCGAGTGTAAACTTGTGTGGAGAAATTTATATAAATTATTTATCTGTTAAAAGAATATGCATGTAAACTATCAATAATCAATAATTTATTTATTTATCTATTAAAAGAATATACATGTAAATTATTAATAATATTTTTCAGTTTAATTTTTTTTATATTTATAAAAGATTAAAATAGTAAAAATCTAATCTCCCAATTAATTCACTTACTTCATCTAAATGGTATCAAGTCTCAAATTTTTATTTAATACCTTTTTAATTTTTATTTTTTTCTTTCACTTCTCGCTCTTTTATTCATCATCTCATTCTTCTTTCTCTTTTTTATTTTATTGTTTTTATCTTTTTTATCTAATTATTTTATCTTCTTCTAATTATTTGTAATGTATTTAAAATATATTATATTTTAGTATATGATTATCATATTAAATATTTATTGGTATTTAAAAGTATACAATATTGACATTTAATTTTGTTTCTACAATACATTTAATTAATTTTATTTATTTATTATTATTAAAAATGTTAATTTATTTATTTTTAAATTTTAATAAAATTAAAAATTTGTTTTATAAAATTAGATAATACTTAATAGCTATTACACAATTAACTTTTCACTTTATAGATCACTATTTAAAAATATCTATTATATTTTAATTAATAACTTTCATAATTAAATATATTAAATTTTTATTTTTAATTGTCAAAATTTCTCTTTTTTCATAAATTACTATCAACAAAATATTTATTTTATTTTAATTAATAATTATTTATATTTGAAACAAATTTTTTATTATTAAATAGTAAAATTTATTTTTTTATACGAATCACTACCAATAAAATATTTTTTAAATTTTAATTAATAATTATTTTTATTTTATTTAAAACAAAATTTTTATTTTCATAAGTAATAAAAAATTCTCACAGACGAGATACATTTTTTATTTTAATTAATTATTATCTTCATTTAAGATAAAAAATTTAATTTTAAATATTAAAATTATTTTTTTCTCCAGAGTCATTATTAATAAAATATTTAGTTTGTTTTAATTAATAAGTGCTCTTATTTAAAACATAAAATTTTATATTCAAATATTAAAATATCTTTTTTTTCTATTTCACGAATATTTTTTTTATAATTATTTAATATATATATATATATATATATATATATATATATATATATATATATATATATATATATATATATATATATATATATATATATATATATATATATATATTCACCTCGTAATGCACATTCATTTCGTTTCACATCACAAGAACGTGACACGTGTACCAGACAAGACAGCTTAGAGCCGTCACATGCCCTAAAAACCACAAGAAATTCCACGTGTCATGATTTCAACTCAGTTTTCTCTTATCGATAACCTAACAAAATTAGTAACATCTCTCTCTCTCTATAACATTGAGTTTCACTTACAGTGGTGTGGACCAAACCTCATTGCTTTGCTGTCTTTTAACGTGGTTTTGTCTATTTAAACTTTAAACTAATAAAAAAATTGTCTTTTTCAGTTGGCCTAATCCTGAACTAAAAAAAAATCAAATCTTTCTTCATTTTTCAATCCCCACTTTTCATCATCCACTATAGAGCAAGCAACCAAACCCTTTAATCCAACTCTCTTTTTCATGTTGATTTTATGGTTTAACAGATCTACTGGTATCACATGATCTTAACTTTCCTCTTGTTTCCAGATCATTCTTTTATTCAACTGCATCATCATTCAATTCAAGCCTAAATTTTCTGTAAGATTTTTCTCTTAATTTTCTCCCCTTTTTTTTTTATTCACATTTTTGTCCTTTATGGAAATTAGCATGAGTAAAGGTTTCATTTTCCAATGTCATAGGAGGCATTTTTTAGTTTGCCTTATCCTTTGACAATCTAGAATCAATAAGTTTTACCTTATTTAGGGGATGCACTTGGTCATAGAAGCTATTTTTATTCATCACTTGCAAAACCATGACTGGTAGTTTGTTTTCTATGAACTTTGTAGCTTGTTGCTCGTTTGCCTGCTATATCTGGATATCCTTTGTTATATATAATTTTACTTATATATGATAGATATATTTATGCTATTGTGTTTTGCAGTGGATTCATCATTGGGGTGGGTGTTGTGGTTGATGAACTATTTGACAGCGTGTTTTCGGCCAGGTTTGGATCGATATACACGCCGTGGTTCAGATGCTGGTGGTAAAAAGGAGGGACTCTTGTGGTACAAAGATTCAGGGAAGCATTTGAATGGTGAGTTTTCAATGGCTGTGGTTCAAGCCAACAACTTATTGGAGGATCAGAGCTATATTGAATCCGGTAGTTTGAGTTCGAGTGGTTCTGGACCGTACGGTACGTTTGTTGGTGTTTATGACGGCCATGGAGGGCCGGAGACATCGAGGTTTATCAATGATCACCTAGTTTGTCATCTCAAAAGTAAGTGATATCAAGATGATGAACTTGAAAAGCTTTTTTCTTTCTTCATCGAATAGATTGTACTTGTTTCCGTATACCGTCCAATCACAGTAATTGTGGTTTTCGATTAGGGGTAGCAAAACGGGCCCGACCTGAAGGATATGTCAGTTTTACCCACACTTTTTTGTGGGGCGGGCTAATATCTTAGACCCGCGCCCCTTAATATACCTGCTCCACCCGCCTATTTTTTTTGGGCTTTTGCAGGCGCGGGCATTAGCATAAAATTTTCTATTTTTAGGCTTAAAAGATGCAATGTTCGCAAGCCCGCCCTGTCCTCACTTTTTGCGGGGCGGGTAAGGCTTTAGGCTCGCACGCTCACTTTTTGCGGGGCGGGTATGGTTTTAGACTCGCACCCTTAATTATACCCGTTCCGTCATACCTCATTTTTTTACGGGCTTTTGTCGGGCGTGAATGCCCATTTGCCACCCCTATTTTCGATACAAGATAGTTTGTATGTCTCTCACTTAAAGATTTTGGTATTATTTGAATTGACTTATTTGAGCTCATCTAATTGACATTTAAACTTGTGAGGTTGTTTGGAAGAGCTAACATGCTCATAAATTTTGTAGCACCAACACCTCTGAACAAAGATGTGTCTGGTGTCTGACGTGTGTTAGTGTCCAACAATGACAAATGATTGTGTTCAATTTATATATTTTTTAAATATTATCGGTGTTGACGTGTCAATGTCGGTATCAAGCATTTGTGTATGTGTCGGTGCTTTATAGTTCATAAGTTGTTGCAACTTATTATCATAAGCTCTACAGTGTTGGCTAATACAGTTTGACTTTCTTTTCGTCTTTTGTTATAGGAATATCTTCTGCATAATCACCTATATGTTAAGTTTCCGTGCTTTAAGTGCTTAATTAAGCGGTTTATTCAAAAAGAGCCTTGGCGGTGTTTCATATTGCAGTTCTTTGCACGATTATCAATAAAAAGTAATTATGCTTATTAAATTTCAGGGTTTACTGCAGAGCAACAATCAATGTCGGTGGATGTAATTCGCAAGGCAATCCAAGCAACGGAAGATGGATTTATGTCTCTTGTTACCAAACAGTGGTCCATGAAACCGCAAATTGCATCGGTTGGATCCTGCTGTCTTGTCGGTGTAATTTGTAATGGAACTCTTTATATAGCAAATCTCGGTGATTCCCGCGCTGTTTTGGGAAGAGCAGTCAAAGCAACCGGGGAGGTTTTAGCCGTGCAATTGTCAACCGAACACAATGCAGCTATAGAATCAATAAGACATGAACTGCGATCTGTGCACCCTGGCGATTCAAATATCGTTGTTTTGAGGCATAATGTATGGCGCGTCAAGGGCCTAATACAAGTAAGGACGTTTGGATTGAACCTTCTTCATTTTTACGGCTTATGTTATCTTACATGTTTTTTAAATTTACAGATATCTAGATCTATTGGCGATGTATATCTGAAAAAGGCCGAGTTCAATAGAGAACCTCTATATCCAAAGTTTCGGCTTCGTGAGCCGTTCAAGATGCCAATATTGAGCTCAGAACCATCGATATCAGTTCACCAGTTGCAGCCACACGATCAATTTATTATATTTGCATCTGACGGGCTCTGGGAGCATCTTAGCAATCAAGAAGCAGTTGACATAGTTCAAAATAATCCTCGCTCGGTGAGATACAAAACACTATCATTTTACCATGTATTATTAAGAGTTAACTGAAAACATAGAAATACAAATTGACGCGGCCTATCGTGTAATTTTTCAGGGAATTGCAAGGAGGCTAGTGAAAGCTGCACTTCAAGAAGCGGCGAAAAAGAGAGAAATGAGATATTCAGACTTAAAAGATATTGATCGTGGGGTCCGTAGGCATTTCCACGATGATATCACCGTGATTGTCGTGTTCATCGACTCAAATCTCATGAGTAGTGCAAGCAATGTTAAGTTCCCTACTATTTCCGTTCGAGGGGGCGGTATGAACTTGCATCCTAACTAACACATAAGCACCTTGTAAAACGCCAACAGAAGCTGGTGCTAGCTGATATATATAAGTTTTTATCATTAATTTTTACTTTGTTGTATCATTTTCTTGTGTGAATAGTGAATACCAGGTATCTTCAAATAGCGAAGCACTTCGGCTCAAACTGCAAGTTTTTAGAATACTAATACTCATGTTTAGGTTCTTTCTTTCAAACACAAATTGTAACAAAAGCAGAGGTATTCTGATAACCATTATGAGATTTTCCTTTTCTTTTGGTGACTTGGTATTAGAAGCTGCATATAAATTATAGAGTATCTTCATGTATATTGTTGTCTCTATTTTTACGTTTAAATAATAGTATGATACAAATGTTATTAAAAAGGTAAGATTTAGGACTATGAAGTGGTTGACTTGCCATGGAAGCAAATTCTGTATGGAAAATCAGGAAGATAACGAATATAAACAATTGCATTTTTATAGAATATATATATATATATATATATATATATATATATATATATATATATATATATATATATATATATATTCTGATTTCTTTGTAGAACGCTCTTTCCTTTCCTCTAGGATTTAGGCCGCGATTTTGTTCTCTCATTTATGCATATGAGTTTTTCCCAATAACAATATTTATCAACAATACAACGTCTAATAACATGTAACAACATTCAACAATATAAAATATTTCAAGAACGCATATTTTATTGAAACTAATCGTAGAATTGAAATCAATTTTGAAGTTCATCTAATTTATGATTTTATGAAAAAGAAATACAAGGTGGATGAAATTTACAGTGTTACTTCATACTTCTTGTATTTTTTTATAGCAACACAAACAATATGTATCATAGACAAAGTATGCGCTTTGTTAGGGTGATTTTCTTCAATCATTTTCCCTATAAGTCAAAAATAAACACAATGACATTAACATCATTACATGGAACATTTACTAAATGAAAAAATGAGAACTTGTTTTTAACAAGAAACGTAAACGAAATCGGAGCATAAGTTTAATGAATGAACCTCAACATAGCGATTAGTGAAGACGAATATGAAGGTTGTAGTATATCTGAAGAGTGACATGGATGTTAGGGTTATTTTTCGAGAGAGAAGAGTGAAGTATGTTAGGTTTTTTTTTAGAGAAGCGATTGTTATGCACTGAACGACAAATACTTTTGTTTATATATTAAAAAAATATCACTTTTCGTCACGATTGACAAGAAGAATTGTGGTACAATGCATGGACTTTACACCACAGTTGAATAAAATAATTGTGGTGGTATAAAAGGACATTCTCATTTTGTGACGATAAAGTTGAAAATTGAAGAAGCTGAGACTCGAACCCTGTAACTCATGTTATATTTCAGTACGGAGTTTAACAATGACCGTAGTGGAATATCGTTTAGTAAAAAAAACACTCAAAAACGTGATTCCACCACGGTTAACGAAAGACTGTTGTAATATTGTTTGACGAAAGATGTTTTCTGTAATAGTGTTTATTCTATGATATTCATGTTTATTAATTTTTGAATCAAATAATGGCAATGCTAATCGAATTAAAATGACGTTGCATTAAAAAAACTACAGACTTAGGACAAAGTTTATGCAAAAGAAACATGTAGGCAATACTTTGGAGATGCATCTTCAAATTTACTCCAGAAATATTCACAGATGCATATTCGAACTATTTTTTAGAAATGGGGTGGCTGCTTGATTTATGAAGGAAGAAAGGTGATTTTCAGTGATGTATCTGCAAATTTATCTCAGAAAAGTTCGCAGTTTCATTTTCGAACTAAATATTGGTAAAAAAATAGTATTTAGTACGTTTGGAGATGTATCTCCAAATATATCCAAGTGGACTTTGGGGTTTTCAAAAGTGTGTTTCACTACATAAGGGTGAAAAAAGAAATTGCATTTTTTTTAAAATTTCTCATTCCATCCTATAGGTTAGAAAAATACCCTATGAAAATCTAAAAATATCCTTTTGTTGGAAATCCACCAATACTCAATGACGAATTTCGACCACCACTTGATGATTAGTTATGAGACAAAACAAAGAAAAGACAATAGAGATATTTCTGCAGAATTTCTCTTCTGCCCACAAACTGTGGAATCTTTATTATTCACTTTGCAACTGCAAAATACTGTGAATGACTTGATTACAAAATAGGAGTTACTCCCTCTATTTATAGATTTAGGTTAGCTTGCTCCCTAAGCTAAAACTCAAGCCCAAAATATCTTTTTACTAAATCAAATCAAATCAAATCTATTCTAGACTTAAATTCAAATCTATTTAAATCTAAAACAAAATCAAATCTAATTTTGACACATATGAATTACAATTTAACACACCACCTAATTCATTGTGTCTAAACTGTCTATGTTCATCATGACCCTTAGCTTTCTGAATACTTCGACTTGTACTCCCTTCGTCATGATGTCTGCAATCTGATTCTCAGTTCATCAGTGTTCCAAATTCATCTTCCCATCTGCTACCTGCTCTCGAAGATAATGGAATCTCATTTCGATGTGCTTACTTAGACCATGTGCTATTGAGTTCTTTGCCAGATTAATAGCTGACATGCTGTCTATCTTCATGGTAATTGCTCCATGATTTTTCCATGTTATCTCTTCGACCAAGCTCATCATTCAAGTTGCTTGACATGCACAAAGAGAAGCAGCTATGTATTCTGCTTCACATGATGATAATGTCACTACTGGTTCCTTTCTTGAATTCCAAGCAATTGGTGCACCACCTAGCATAAACACATATCTTGCTGTTGACTTTCGATCTTCAGCATCACTACACCAACTCGAATCAGTGTATCCCACTAACTTGCATTCTTTTCTTTTATCAACTGCAGGAAACAAAATGCCATAATCGAAAGTTCCTTTGAGATACCTTAGTATCCTCTTCACTGCTGCTAGATGTGATACCTTTGGATTCTGCATAAATCTACTTACCATACCTACACTGTATGCTAAGTCAGGCCTTGTATGACAAAGGTATCTCAATGATCCAATAAGTCTTCTATATTGGGTTGGATCAACATCATCTTCATCTGCATCTTTCGACAGCTGCAGTCTTGGTTCTGCAGGTGTCGAAGTTGAGTTGCATTCTTCCATCTCAAACCTCTTGAGAATATCTCCTGCATATCTTCTTTGATGCATCATCAAACCTCTACTACTCTTGTATAATTCGATACCAAGGAAATATGAAATCTCACCCAAATCAGACATTTCAAATTCCTTGCTGAGATCACCTTTGAAGTCTTCGATCTCACTCTTGCAGCTACCTGTTATCAACAAATCATCTACATAGAGACATAGTATAAGCAATTTACTCTTGCTTCTTCTTACATATACTCCATGTTCAGTTATGCACTTCACAAATTCCTTCTCCCTTAGAAAACTATCAATTTTCTTATTCTAAGCCCTTGGAGCTTGTTTCAATCCATACAGGGCTTTATGTAGCCTGTACACCTTTCTTTCTTCGTCATGTTTCACAAACCCAACAGGTTGTTTAACATATACTTCTTCATCTAAGGATCCATTTAGGAATGCACACATCACGTCCATCTGACATATGTGCCAACTGTTGATTTCTGCTAGACCAACAACCAGCCTGATTGTTTCGATCCTAGCAACAGGTGCAAAGACTTCGTCGAAGTCTATTCCTTCTTTCTGTAGAAATCCTTTCGCCACAAGTCTTGCTTTGTGTCTAGTTACTTCACCTTTCGAATTCGTCTTCACTTTGTATACCCACTTGACATCAATTGCCTTCTTGCCTTGAGGCAATTCGACAAGTGACCAAGTGTTGTTGTCTTCGATAGACTTTACTTCTTCGTTCATTGCTTTCACCCACTTCAAATCCTTTAATGCTTCAGCTGCATTAACAGGTTCGACATCTTCATAGAAAGCATAATGTACCAGCTCACCTTCATCATCTATTACATCGTCTGATGTAATCACACAATCTTGCAATCTTGCAGGCATGCGTCTTGTTCTTTGAGGTCTGCTTGTACTTGGTATATCTGCTGGTTCCTCTTGTCGAACTTCTCTTTCGACTTGAGTTTTTGGCTCTTCGAATAGGATTCCCACTGAATCTTTCTTGACATTTGCAGTCCAATCCCATTCTTTAAACTCATCTATGATCACATCCCTGTTGATCAGAATCTTCTTGTTCTCTGGATCGAACAACTTGTAGCCTCCTGTCGAATGATATCCAACTAGGATCATTTGACTTGACTTGTCATCAAGTTTTCTTCTCAACTGATCTGACACATGTCTATGTGCAATAGATCCAAATACCTTCAGATGACTCAAGCTAGGCTTCACACCAGACCAACATTCTTCTGGAGTAATTCCTTCTAGCTTCTTTGTAGGACATCTGTTCAAAATATAAGTTGCAGTCGAAACAGCTTCACCCCAGAACTCTTTAGGTAAATTCTTGTCTTTCAACATACTTCTCACCATATTCATGATGGTTCGATTTTTCCTCTCTGCAATTCCATTTTGCTGTGGAGTATAGGGTGGCACCACCTCATGCACAATCCCTTCCTTTTCACATAATCTGTCGAAGTCTTTCGACACATATTCTCCACCACCATCAGTTCTCAAAACTTTGAGCTTTCGACCACTTTGTCTTTCGACCATGGACTTAAACTTGGTAAATACTTCGATCACTTCACTTTTCTTGTTGATCAGGTAAGTCCATAGCTTTCGACTGAAATCATCTATGAATGTAACAAAGTATTTGTTACCTCCCATCGAATCCACCTGGATTGGTCCACATACATCAGAGTATATGACTTCGAGACTAGCCTTCGATCTGCTTCCTGCATCCTTGCTGAAGCTATTCTTGTGTTGCTTCGCCTGCACACATTCTTCACATACTTCGTTTGGAATGTTAATTTCAGGCAATCCTGAAACCATATTTCTTCTCTTCAAATCTCTGATGTCTCTGAAGTTGAGATGACCTAGTCTATAATGCCATATCCATTCATCTCTGCTAGCTGCAGTTGAAAGGCACTTGTGCTCCATCACATTTAGTTCAATCTTGAAGGTTCGATTCTGAGACATAGGAGCCTTCAAGATTAATCTCCCATTTGCATCAACGACTCTCATAAACTTATCTTCGATTGACACTTTATAATTCTTTTTGACCAACTGCCCTATACTGAGCAAATTGCTCTTCATGCCTGGTATGTACAATACATTCGAAATTACTGACTTCTTGCCATCTTTCCTCATGATCATAACATCACCAATACCTTCAGCTGCTAGGGTGTTGTCATTTGAAAATTTTACCATATTTTTCGTTGAGGGTTTTATATTGACGAACCAGTCTTTCCTCCCAGACATATGTGATGAACATCCTGAATCCAAGTACCATTGGTCCTTGAATCTGTCTTCATCTCTTGTTGTGACCATCAGCATCATCTCTTCTTCTTCTTCATGTTTTGCAAGCTTTGCATCACTTTCTTGATTCTTTCGTTTTTCTGGACAATCACTCGAATAGTGTCCATATTTCTGACAATTGTAACATTGAATGTGACTTTTATCAGGTTTTCGACCACCACCTCTTCCTCTGTTTGCAGCACCACCTCTTTGGTTTCCTTGGTGTGGTCTTCTTTGATTCGACACGTCTCCTTCGATTTGGTTTCCTCTACCATTCGATTTGTTGTAGCCACCTCTACTTTTGTCGAAATACTTTCCTTTGCCTTTGGTCTCTTTTGCTGAATGTGCCTGTAAGGCCACATCACTCTTCGATTTTCCTGCAGCTCTTTCGTTCATTCTTTGTTCATGAGATTCGAGCGTCCCTTGAAGCTCTTCCTTTGTCAATTTCGACAAGTCTTTCCCCTCTTCGATCGCCACCACTATGTGGTCGAACTTAGGAGCTAAGGATCTCAGGATCTTCGAAACAACAGCTCTTGTTGTTAATGTTTCTCCACATGTCTTGATTTGATTCACTAGTTTTGTAACTCTAGTGAAGAAATCAGATATATTTTCACTGTCTTCCATCTGAAGCAGTTCATAGGTCCTTTTGTGAGTTTGTAACCTCACTTCTTTCACCTTCTCAGCGCCTCTAAAAGATTTCTCCAGGATCTCCCAAGCTTCTTTTGCAGATTCTGAATCACTAATCTTTTCGAAGTTGTCTGAGCTGACACATTGATGAATTATAAACAATGCTTTATAACTTTGTTTCTCAGATTTTGTGTATTTCTTCTTTTCTTTTTCTGAAGCGTTTTCGCCAAGCGCTTCGACTCCATCTTTTACAAGGTCCCAAAGGCCTTGACACCTTAATAGGACTTTCATCTGCTTGCACCAATTCTCATAGTTGTCAACTTTCAGAATTGGCAGCGTTGCTGGATAGTTTGCATTCCCATAACTTGTCATCGTGAATTCTTCAATCGTTCTTGATTGATACTTCCCTTGAATCGTAACACAAGCTCTTGATACTAGATGTTGGAAATCCACCAATACTCAATGATGAATTTCGACCACCACTTGATGATTAATTATGAGACAAAACAAAGAAAAGACAATAGAGATATTTCTGCAAAATTTCTCTTCTGCCCACAAACTGTGGAATCTTTATTATTCACTTTGCAACTGCAAAATACTGTGAATGACTTGATTACAAAATAAGAGTTACTCCCTCTATTTATAGATTTAGGTTAGCTTGCTCCCTAAGCTAAAACTCAAGCCCAAAATATCTTTTTACTAAATCAAATCAAATCAAATCTATTCTAGACTTAAATTCAAATCTATTTAAATCTAAAACAAAATCAAATATAATTTTGACACATATGAATTACAATTTAACACCTTTAAAATTCAAAAATACATTTTCGAACATAACTTTAGTCTCACTAAAACACGTTATAAGTGAATCTCATCTTAATTAAAATACAATATCATTGTAAAACTACTTTACCATTATAATTAATTATTTTGACACATAAAGATGAAACTAAAAATAAAAAATTATAATTAAATTATTTTAATAACTATTACTTTTTTATTTGTCTCATGTGTCAAAATGATTTTATACTGACAATATATTCTAATTAATCTCTAAATATATTATCCTAGTCAATATTACAATGTCATTAAAAAAATATTTTTTGTTCTAATCATCATTATCATGATTGTAAAATTGGAGGAGGACCAACTACATTCTAAGTGATGTAAAATTTAGAGAATGAAAAATTGATTTTTAAAATAAAAAGACAAAATTAAAAATCATTAAAATAAAAGACCAAAAATATATGTAATTTGAGCGAGTTTTTACTTATCCTGGTGATATATTTTTTTAATTTCACTTTTATAAAGTAAAAGATTTTGTATATTTAACTGTTGCGTATAAAATCTCTATTTTTTTTCTGGCGGTGACTGATTTAAGTGACATTTTATTAAAAATTTATTTTTGTTTATATGAATAATTACTAAAAGATTTATTTTGATAGGAGAGATGGATTAGAATTTGAAAGAAAAAAGAAATTACATCATAATATTCTTAGAGAGAGAAAGTTCTCTCTAACATCCAAATTTACTATATACCTAATAATAAAACTATCCAAATTTACTATATATCTAATAATAAAGTTCGAACAACTATTCCTAAAACGAATTTAAAAATAGTGCACTGACAAGATAAATCAATATTACACATATATAATTAATTTAAATTTTTTTATAATTATAATATAATTTTTTAATTTAAAATTTATTATAAATATATAAAATATAAAGTATCTGCCATTGAAGCAAGCAAACACTAATGTACTACACCATGCTTTACTCTAATTCTCTTCTTCACCATACTCATCGATTCCTTTTCTATTTCCATCCCAAACCTTCACTCTTAGAAACACACTCTCACTCTCACTCTCAATTACAATCACAAAAACAACCTCTCGCTTTTTCAAAATCACTATTTCTTCCATTCACTATCAGTCGTCGCAGCTGCAATGCTTTTTGTCAGTTTGTTTTCTTTTTGTTTTCCATGATTAGATTTCTATTGTATCTTCTGCTATTTAATAGATGGTATTGGCTTATATTTTTAAGAAAATGCTATATAATTAGTTGTTTTGTTAATCTTCCCCAAAATATTTGTTGAATTGTATGAACAAAAAAAATACTATCCAGTACTTATATATGAAGCTGCATTTATGTCTCACATTACTAAGATTTCTAAGCTGAATTTGCTTTTTGAATTGAAATTTCTAACTATGCATTGGCCAAATGAACTTAATGTCATATGTTTTGTCCATGAGAAGAGTTGTGAATTCATTAATATTGATTTTCTTGGTCTTCCTTAAAATAGTGAAAAAGATGACAATTTCCAACTCCATAGATAATTTAAAACATCTTCTAATATATATGGTGCTACCTTGTGAAGCATGATGTTACAGTCAAATACCAATCTCAGAGGGAAGTTAAGGGTAAATTTTTCTTTGCTAGATCTTATGCTTTTGTCTATGAGAAGAGTTGTGAATTCACTAATATCACTACAAAATAAGTTATGTTTTGCCACGTGATTCCCACGTCGCTAACACCAAAATCATGTCACAATTTTATTTTTGCCACCTAAAAAAACACGTCGCTGGAGAGGCGTGACAATGTTGTTGCGACGTAGGAAACATGTCACAACGTTGCCACGTGAAATTCATGCCGCAACAAACTTTATGGGATCAAAGACAATCAGAGCAGAGCAGAGGTCAGAGCAGGTTTTATATTCACTTTTACGTTGTTTGTTGCGGCGTGTTTTTCATGTCACTAATTTGTGACGTGGAAAACACGTCGCAACTTATTTATTTATTTTTTAAAATTATTTTCTATTTTAAATATAATAATTCTGATATAATAATTAATATTATTTTCGATTTCATTAAATTTTTAAATTAAATATTATAATTTATTTATTAAATTAAATATTATAAATCAAATTATCAAAAATAAAACTAAATATATCAAAATATATAAATTAATATACTTAATATAATAAAATTAATAAACTAAAATTTAAATTTAATATTTTTAAATATAAAATATGATTATAAATTTATATTAGTACACAAATAAAAAACTAAATAGAAAATAAAAATAAAACTAAGCAGAAGGATCATTCGAGTCGTCGGAAAAATCGCGAAGAAAGTCATCATTATTTTGGTGGTTATTATTTTGGCCACCATTGTTGGGATTTCCACCAAATACTTGCATAATTTGTCGCATTTGCTCCTCCATATCAGCCTGTCTCTTCGCCATTGCTTCCATCTCTCTATTATGTTCACCCCTCATTGCCTCCATTTGGACCTTCAATGCCGCCTTCATTTGGACCTTCAACGCGGCCTCACGTTCTTCGGACTCGCGTCTAACCAATTGTCTTACCGTTTCTAACTGATCTGGTGTCAAATTTGTTTGACGTGACCCTCCTTCACCGTCCGCAGCTCTCTGATACAGAGTTCTATCCCCACTCCTTAAGATGCCGGCCAAATTTCACCACCAAAAAAACACCCGCCAAATTCGATTCTTGACATATAATATAGTTTTTATGAAACAATTTTTAATTATAAAATCGTTTTTATTAACATACATATAATATATAATAATTAAATACATAAACCAGTTTTTTATATATAATGTTTTATAATATACTATATATAATGTTTTATTGATATATAATATTTTTTAGTATACAATATTAATGTTTTATTGACATATAATATAGTTTTTATATAATATTTTTTAATTATAAAACCGTTTTTTATTAACATATAATAATTTTATATATATTTTTTAATTATGAAAGTTTTTATTAATATTCTATATATATGATATATAAATATTTTTTATTAACATATAATACAGTTTATATATTTTTTTTAATTATAAATCCATTTTTATTAACATTCTACATAAAATATAATATTATATATTTTTTTAATTATAAAACATATTTTATAATAATAACATTAATCATTTTTTACTAAATATATACATATTAAAACAGTTTTTTAAATATGTTTTTATTCAATACAAAAAAATTATTATTTTTTATATATGTTTTTAATCAATATATAAAATATTATATTATATTTGTTTTAAATAAAATATATATTAACATTAAAACTGTTTTTATAAAATTTATATATTATTCTGTTTTTTTTTGTTTTGTATAATAAATAAATTAAATATACCTCTTCAGAAAATATTATAATTTAACCAAATTCAACCTAAAATCTAATTAAATTCAGAAAATATACCAAATGTAAAAAAAAAAATTCAAGAAATACATCTTCTCTTCTAACTCCTTCAATCTTCTTGTCCAACCTTTTTGTAATCTACTTCTACTATATCAATCTTCTTCTATTCAAAGAAAAATTAAAATAAATCACAATCCCATAATACAATAAATAAAAACTTGTAAACAAAATAGAGACAAAATTAAATTAAATTTACCTGAAAAAACAAGGATTAATGGAGATTGAAGTTGGATTTTATAATGGAGAAGAAGAGGTTTTATGAAGAAGTTGAGGGTTAATGGAGGGATGGAATGAGAAGAGGGTTAATGAAGAAGAAGAGTGTTTGATTGTTTGATAATAATATACTGTCTGCTTGGTGTAACGTGATGCAATTAAAAATATAAAACATTTAGCGACGTGAAAATCACGCTGCAACTTTGCCACGTGACTTTCACGTCGCAACAATGCCAACAATCATATTCTCTTTCTTCACATGCCGGTCTGTATTGATTTGATTTTTCCCTCTTAAATGTTGCGACGTGAATAACACGTCAAAACTTACTTTTTCAAAATTTCAAAAACCCATCCATCTGAACGTTAGACCAATTAAAATATTTTATATTATATTTTTACTAGCGACGTGATTCCCACGTCGCAACATTTTTTTTAAAAAGTCAGACAACCATCAAACTTCTTTATTTTATTAATAAAATATGTTGCCACGTGATTATCACGTTGCAACTGGCTTCACTACAAAATAACTTGTGTTTTGCCACGTGAAAGCCACGTCGCTAACACCCAAATCACGCCATTATTCAAATTTTGCCATCTTAAGAAACACGTCGCTATATAGCGCGTGACAATCTTGTTGCGGCGTGAAAAGCATATCACGAAGTTGCCACGTGAAATTCACGCCGCAACAGACTGTATAGGATGAAAGTGTGCAGAGCAGAGCAGACAGTTCACATTTATATTTACGTTTGCTGTTGCGGCGTGTTTTTCACGTCACTAATTAGTGACATGAAAAACACACCGCAACTTGTTTTTTTTAAAAAAAAATATTTTGTGTTTTAAATATATTAATTCTGTTTTAATAATTAATATTATTTTTTGTTTTATTAAATTTATAAATTAAATATTATAATTTATTTATTAAATACAATATTAAAAATCAAATTATCAAAAATAAAACTAAATATATCTAAACGTATAAATAAATATACTTAATATTATAAATTTAATAAACTCAAATTTAAATTTATAATAATTTTAAATATACAATATGATTATAAATTTATATTACACAAATAAAAAACTAAATACAAAATAAAAATAAAACTAAGCAGAATCATTAGAGTCGTCGGAAAAGTCGGGAAGAAAGTCATCATTATTTTGGTGGTTATTATTTTGGCCACCACTGTTGGGATTTCTACCAAATGCTTGCATAAATTGTCGCATTTGCTCCTCCATATCAGCCTGTCTCTTCGCCATTGCCTCAATTTGTCTATTATGTTCACCCCTCATTGCCTCCATTTGGGCATCCATTTGGGCCTTCAATGCCGCCTCACGATCTTCGGACTCGCATCTAGCCAATTGTCTTACCAGTTCTAACTGATCTGGTGTCAAATTTGTTTGACGTGATCCTCCTTCACCGTCTGCAGCTCTCTAATACAGATTTCTATCCCCACTCCTCAAGGTGCCCGCCAAATTTCCACCACCAAAAGAACACCCGTTAGGCCCCTTTCCCCCAACAACTTGACTCAAAATATAGAAATCCACATCTGGATGAACCGGTTTTTCTAGAGGAGGCGTATACTGAGGATTATGGGTCAGAAATTCTACAAGAAACGCCTGATAATCCTCCTACACATACAATAAAAAAATCAAGTTAAATTTATAAGTAACATTAATGAAATTAAAAATAATAAAAAACAAATAGCCACGTGATTGTAACGCCACAACTTATCAGTTGCCACTCAATTTTCACGCCACAACATGTCACTTGCTACATGAAAATCACGTCACAAAATTGCTTAAAAAATATATATATAAACATAAATTTATTTACCAGGGCTTTTTTTGTGCGCTCGTCAATAAATCCTCCCGATTTCTTTGTCCGAGTTTCCTTAACCAACTCAGTCATCAATGGTTGTCTCCCCAAACGCTTAGCCTAAATAAAAAAATTAACTTAAATTAATAATATGTTATAAATCCAAATATGACCTTAAAAAGTGGTAATAATTACCATGCGTCGAGCATGCTCAGCAGTACTAATACTTCCAACAGCATTAAGGCAACCCCCTTTTTCCGATGCCCTCATCTTCTTTGCAGTTTCAGATTTAGCCTTAAATTCATCTGATTCCCAATACTTAAGAAGTTGTTCAAAAACTTCTTTGCCTATCCATTTGGGACGAATGCCCAAATGGTGCCAATTCTCTCTAACACGTCGTAGCATGTCAGATAGTCGTCTTGAACTCCTGCCAAAATATTATTTTTTTTACTTTGTTATGGTTCAGGGGATCCCAAACACATTTCGCCTGCAATGTTGTATGACATTAAAATAAATAGTTAGATAAATTATAACAATAATGAAAAGGTCATTTAAATAAAAATAACTTAAGAAATAAATTAATTATACCTGAAATTGCTTGAACCATTCTTCTTTATCGGAAACTTCTCTAAAACTCTTCAAAAATGTTGTATAATTCTGCTGAATTATATAATTGATAACCTTAGCAGCAGTCCGACTCGGCCCAAAACTAAAACAACAATAATTGAATTAGCATAATTAATTATATAAAGTTATATTAAAAATGGAAATGTGTACTTATAAATAAAAATCAATAAATAAGAAACTTACGAGTTCCCTTCAGGCCATATCCAAAATCTCCCATCAATGGTATGAATCTCACTCGGATCATCATCCTCTCGAAGATCTCTCCCATCTATCTGATCATCATCCACACCAAGATCATCATCATCCGACTCTATGTGGGATGTGGGGGTGCGACCAGTCTGTGTGGGTCGTGAAGAGGTGGATCCTCCAGGCTGCTGGACGGATGGGGGCATCTGTGTAGGAAGTGGGGTGCTGGATCCTCCAGGCTGCTGCACGAATGAGGGCATCTGTGTGGGAAATGGAAAATTGTGCTGGAAGGATGAGGGCACCTGTGTCTGCTGGAAGGATGAGGGCACCTGTGTCTGCTGGAATGGTAAACCAGGTGGGGCCCCAGATGGACTAATAAAACATGTACTCCGAGATGGGAACTGAAGAGGACTCTGAGATGATAGTAATGGAGTAAATGGCATAATACTGTCCATGGACATATGATGAACCTGACTCTACGGGGGAGGACACGTGGCTGAGTGAGGTGACTGGCATACTACTACCCTTGGACGCCTGGGCTTCCTACCACTATCACTAGGACCTTTACCCTTATTATCTTTGGGTGGCATTTTTACCTAATTAAAGAAAATACAAGTTAACATATACATATTCTCATGAATACATATTCATTAAATCATTCAATAAATGGTTCGTTGAGTAAAATTACAAGACACAATTCTCATGAATACATATTCATTAAATCATTCAATAAATGGTTCGTTAAGTAAAATTACAAGACACAATTCTCATGAATATAGGTTCACTATTCTAAATTGTCATGCTCGTCATCCATTTCATCATCGTCATCTGATGTGATACTATCCTCAAATCCAGAATCTTCATGATCTTCATCCTCATCAACTTGATTCCCCTCAACCATTGTATCAGACAAACTTGTAGTGTGTTCATCTGGAATCACATCATTAATTACTTTAACTTCATCAACTTGGTAAGCAACATCCTCCACTAGATCGTCAGTTTCAATATGACCCAATGGTTTTGTTTTTATTACAACACAACACCTTCGTTTACGTGGCACAAATGAAGGATAAGGAACATAATAAACTTGCCTAACAATATTTGACATTATGAAAGGGTCGTACTCTTTGTACCTCCGGTCCATTTGAATCTCAACAGTACCATATGTCTTATCTATTTTTGTGCCTCTAGTTGGATCATACCATTCACAATAAAACAAGACAACTTTATTTTCCGAGTCCAAGTAATTGTATACTAACTCGTAGATATGTTTAACAAAACCATAGAAGTCATCTTCACCACCATCTGTAACTCCTTTCACAAATACGCCACTGTTTATGGTTTTTTTCCCTTCAGTCCATTCATGAGTGTGAAATTTATATCCGTTCACGAAGTATGTGTGCCATTTGTTTGCACTTTGACGAGGGCCATTAGACAAGTTTCTCAAATGGAGTATTTCTGGAGTCGGTGCAACAACCCTATACAATTTCTCCTTGAACCATGTTGGAAATTGGGCATGAATGATACCAGATGTTGATTGTACATCAGTTCTATCAAAATAGGCGTTGTTAAATTCCCTAAAAAGAAACACACTATAAGTTTCAAGGTAATCAATTTTATATTCACACTGTAAAGAAAATTAAGAAGTTGGATTATACTTACTCAAGATATGGTTTAACTTCAATGCAGTTGATCAAGACATGAACATGTGCAGATTGCATTTCTCGTTGGGTCAACCAATGCTCACCCTTCTTTCCAGAGGGACGACCTGGAAGCCCGAAGACTGATAAGGTGTACTGACTTCTTTCGATAACATTTACAGGATTCCTTATGATTCTTGGAGTTAACATCAAGTGCTTGAAATAGTGACTGCAAAAATGTGAAGTTTCTCGATGCAAGTAATGTGCACATATTGATCCTTCAACTCTAGCTTTATTTTTCACTGATCACTTTGAATCACCCATGAACCTTTCAAACGGATACATCCACCTATATTGAATAGGTCCTCCTAGATAAGCCTCATATGAAAGATGCACAGGTAGATGTTCCATGGAGTCAAAAAAACCAGGCGGAAATACTTGTTCCAACTTACAGAGAATGACTGGAATATTTTGGTCCAACTTAATGATGTCATCCACTCTTAAAGCTGACGCACAAATATCTCTAAAAAATTGACTAATTTCAATGAGTGGATTAAGCACATGTTTGGGTAGAGAACCGAACGCAATTGATAGCAATTGTTCCATAAAAACATGGCAATCATGACTTTTCATACCATACAACTTCCCAGTGTTAGCATCAGCACACCTTGCTAAATTTGAAGAATACCCGTCGGGCATTCTCAAACCTTTTAGCCATCCACAAACCGCTTTAGCTTCTTGGGGGGTCAGACTGAAACAAGCTTTGGGTTTAAATAATTTTCCATTTGGTTGAGGCTTCAATTCCAACTCTTTACGATTACACCAAATTTCCATGTCTTGTCTAGCCTTCACATTATCTTTTGTTCTGTCTTTAACATCCATCACTGTGTTAAATACGTTATCAAAAAAATTCTTCTCAATATGCATAACATCAAGATTATGGCGCAACAAATTATCTTTCCAATACGGGAGGTCCCAAAATATACTTCTTTTTGTCCAATTATGTGTGACCCCATATCCTTCAATTCTACATGCTTTGCCAGTATCTGTAAACTTTGGAAGTTCACAAACTTGGTTCCATATAGCAACTGGTGCCAATCGAGGCGGAGGTAAATCTGTTACCCGTTCGTCCTTTTTGAAATTTGTCTTGTTTTTTCTAAAGGGATAATTTGATGGTAGGAATCTGCGGTGACAGTCAAACCACGAGCTTTTCCCCCCTTTTTTCCAATGTAAACGCCTTAGTGCATTCCATGCAATGCGGACAACCCATTCTGCCATGCGTACCCCAACCAGACAACATGTCATATGCTGGAAAGTCGTTAATGGTCCACATCAAGGCAGCTCACATAGAAAAGTTTTGTTTACGGGATATATCATAAGTCCATTCTCCATTATTCCACAACCTCTTCAAATCATCAATTAAAGGTTGTAAGTACACATCAATTCCGGTTTTTGGACTCGACGGTCCTGGAATGACGCACGTCAAAAACATGTATGGTTTTGTCATGCACATCTCAGGAGGGAGATTGTAAGGGGTTACAATAACTGGCCAACAAGAATACGCACTTCCGGACGCTTGGACATACGGAGCAAAACCATCAGAGCATAATCCAAGCCTGACATTTCTAGGTTCGGCGGTAAAATCAGGATGTACCTCATCAAAGTGCTTCCATGCATGACCGTCAGATGGGTGTCGCATATTGCCTAGGCTTGTTTTGTTTGTATGATGCCATGTCATTTGACTTGCACTGTGCATTGAAGAAAACATTCTTTTTAACCTTGGTATTATCGGAAGATAAAACATGGACTTTACTGCTACACGTTTTTGGTTACTGTTAATGGCTCTATTGTGAACTTTATATCTTGGACTATGACAAAACTTACATTCCTCTGACGATCCATCTTGAGTACCAAACTCGTTGTCATAAAACAACATACAACCATTAATGCAACAATCAATCTTTCTTACTCTAAACCCAACTTCGACACCAACTTCTTTGCATCATAGAAACTCGCAGGCAAGTTGTCTTTCGTTGCAGTTGAGTCCAACATCATTTTTGCGAAGTGCTCCAAACACTGATCAGGAACATTCCAATTTGACTTGGCGGCCAATAATCTAACACACATTGATAGCTTTGAGTCTGACGACCCCTCAAACAACGGCGTATTCATCTCATTCAACAACTGATAAAATATCTGCGCTTCCTCATTCGACAACTCTTCCCCGTCAAAGTCTTCAGGTTGATCATAGGTCACGTTAACACCAAAAGCATCACCAACCATGTCACCTATCAGATTAAAGTTTTCTTCAAATTCCATAGGTGGTTGCATAACCGGTTGACTACTTGAAGCATCTGTGTTGCTAGTCTCTGGTACATTACTCGGCAGTGTTTCACCATGATACGTCTAAACCCAATAATTTTCAATGAAACCTTTCTTATGCAAATGACGTGTTATTTCCTCTGGGTCACTAATTATATATCTACGTCCACATTTAAGACAAGGACACCTAACTCCTCCTTCACTTCGACAACGTTCTTGGGCAAACGTCCACGCCATAAAACCATTAACTCCGTCTATAAAATTGGGTTTAAGTGCGCGTCTTCCTGGATATAGTCTATCGTACATCCAACTACGATAATACATATAATATTCCATTTACTGCAAATTTATATAATCAAAACCTATTTAATTAGAAATATTAATTAATCAACTTAATAATAATCCTAAACATATACAATTAAAGATAAATATATGCTTTCAAAAATATTTATAAACTCCTAAAAATATTTATTTATTTTTAAACAATTAAAATTTAATTTAAACACCTAAATTTTATAAACTCCTAAAAATTTAAAAACTTATTAAACTCCTAAAAATTTAATTTAAACACTTAAAATTTATAAACTCCTAAAAATATTTAGTTATTTTTAAACACTTAAAATTTAATTTAAATACCTAAATTTTATAAACTCCTAAAAATTTAAAAACTTAAACTCCTAAAAATTTAATTTAAACACTTAAAATTTATAAACTCCTAAAAATATTTATTTATTTTTAAACACTTAAAATTTAATTTAAACACCTAAATTTTATAAATTCCTAAAAATTTAAAAACTTATTAAACTCCTAAAAATTTAATTTAAACACTAAAAATTTATAAACTCCTAAAAATATAAAAACTTAAACTCCTAAAATAATTAAACTCATTCATCACAAATTAATAATTAATAATTATTATAAACTAAATAATTAAACCTAAAATTTAACTCAAATACAGAAAATATATATAACCCAAATTCAACAATTTTAACCCAATGCAAATTCATGAAATTCAGAAAATATATATAACCTAAAAATTAATCAAATTCAGAAAATATACTAATTTCAAAAAAAAAAATTCAAGACATACCTTTTATCTTGTAACTCCTTCAATCTTCTTGTCCCTTTTTGCAATCTATACTTCTATCAATATTCTTCTTATCTATTCAAAGAAAAATTGAAAAAAAAATTATATTCAAATAACACATCAAAAGCTGTTAACAAAGTATAAATAACATTGAATTGAAATTACCTTACAACTAATGTATGAAGATTGTAGGAATTTAAGTGTGGAGAAGAAAAAATTTTAGAGAAGAAAATGGGTATGGAGGAATATGGAAGGTTGAAGAAGAAGGTTAATAAAATCTGAAACGCTACTGTGTGTTATGGAGCGTTTTGATAAAGCAGATAAAGCAAGTAGCGACGTGAAAATCACGCCGCAACGTTGCCACGTGATTTTCACGTCGCAACAATCATACAACTGTTTTCCCTTTCTTCAAAACCTGAACACGTCAGTGTTGGAAGTTGTGATTAATTTATTTTTTATGATATTTTAATTAGCGACGTGAATCCCACGTCGCAACTTTTTTTAACACAAAAAAAAAACTGATACACTTAATGCTTCTTTATTATATTAGTAAATCACGTTGCCACGTGATTTTCACGCCGCAACTGGCTTTATTTAGCCACATGAAAATCACGTGGCTGGATAAGCATTTTCTTGTAGTGCTTTTTTTAGCCACATGATAATCACGTGACAAAAATACGTGACTGGAGATGATATTTCTTGTAGT
Source organism: Vicia faba (assembly GCA_948472305.1). Classification (NCBI taxonomy): domain Eukaryota; kingdom Viridiplantae; phylum Streptophyta; class Magnoliopsida; order Fabales; family Fabaceae; genus Vicia; species Vicia faba. The sequence continues at coordinate 481,853,065 of OX451740.1, read as the reverse complement.
GTATTGATTTTCTTAGTCTTCCTTACAATGGTGAAAAAGATGACAATTTCCAACTCCATAGATGATTTAAAACATCTTCTAATATATATGGTGCTACCTTGCGAAACATAATGTTACAATCAAATACCAATCTCATAGGGAAGTTAAGGTAATTTTTTCCTTGCTAGATCTTATGCTTTTGTCCATGAGAAGAGTTGTGAATTCACTAATATTGATTTTCTCGGTCTTCCTTACAATGGTGAAAAAGATGACAATTTCCAACTCCATAGATGATTTAAAACATCTTTTAATATATATGGTGCTACCTTGCGAAGCATGATGTTACAGTCAAATACCAATCTCAGAGGGAAGTTAAGATAAATTTTCCCTTGCTAGATCTTATGCTTTTGTTTTTTGTCGTGTTATTTTTGTTAGTTAGAGATTATATTATGTATCTTTTCCCTTTTCACTTTTATGTATTATTTTTAATTATGATTAGGTTATTTTCTATGGTTTGTGAGCCTTATTTAACTATATTTAATGTAGTTTCTACTCTCCCTTTTATTACAAGTTGTTAAATGTTTGCAGAGTTTATCTTTAAGTTTGTGTTGTTTTTGTTTTTGGCAGGAGGAACTCAAGAGTACTACTTTAAAGATGGCTAAAAGAGTAAGGTTCTCAATAAGCTCTTTAAGTTTCTGAATGACAACCTAAGAGGACTCAAAAATCACTTTGAGAGTGAATTTATGGGTTTTTGATTAGTTTGAAGGTAGGACTCATATACTTAAAATAGAAAATTCAGCAACATTTTAATCTTCAAGGAACCTGAAAATTATTGTTATGAAATTGTTAGGTTGACATATAAAACTTATTTAATTATTATTTATGGTTTTCTTTGTACTTTGGTGGAGCCAGAGATTATAAATCAAGAAAAGATAGATATATGATTCAAAAGATATAGACTTGAAGAATACTTTTTTGATTTTTATTTCTTTAGGATGCCAGAAATTTAGAGTGGAAGCCACTAAAATTAGAACTTCAAACGTTTATTTATGTTGGTTATAATATTTGTTATAATTTTTATGTGATGGTGAATTATCATGGGTTTGAACATAGTAATTTGTCTGTGTACCTCAATACCACGTGCTTTGACAGAAGCATGCTTATTTTATGATACTGGTTTTAAATATAGATTGCATCCGAGTTTGATTGAGAAAGTTTTGTTTGTCCAATTTAGAATATCCAATGTATGAAGAGAAAGGTTCAAAATATACATCTCATATCTTATCCTTTCTTTTTTTAGAATTAATGAATTAGCATAAAGTATCCAATAGAGTAAAGCTATTTATTACTATAGATATTTTAGAAGAAATGAAAGAATGACACTTATCAATTTGTCAATATTTTAAAGAGTTATTTCACTTATAATTTTTTTTACAGAAATCTTGGTTGTAAATAATTAGAAAATTTTGATTGTATTTGTACGTTAAATGAAAATTAAGTTATATTTGTGAATACAAATAAGAAAATAAGTTGAGCTTCGCCTCATTGTTACCAAAAAAAGTAAAAAAAAAATTAATCTAAACGCATATTTATGAAAAAGTTAAATGATTATTGTTGTACCACAAAATTTTCTCTCTCTTTTCTCAAGACATTTCTCACAAGATCTCCAAAAACTCAAGTTTACACAAGTGTTGACTAGGTCAAACCACCTCCTAAACACTGATGCCTCAAATTAGGGTTTTGATTTTCACAAGGATAATTAGACTTCCAATGCCTCAAATGAATTTCATGGATCATTATAGACCTCCAGTAATACTCATGTCAAGTTTCAAGTCTTGAATCACAATTTTGCTCAGGTAATTGACCAGATGATTGAAAATCAACTATATCGAGTAAAAAGTTAATTGTGGTCAATCTACAGTCAAACTTCATGGTTTTTGGCCAACATCAATATTTTAAAGTCCTATTCATCATTTGATCAAGCATTGATCACAATCCCTCAAGAAAAGCACTCAATTTACCAAAAGGGCAAAATGATCAAAATTAGGGTTTTTACTGTAATTGACTAATCAATGACTTTTGACCTAATACATGATCTAATGGCTTGAAGCATAATCTCAAGGATTAAAATACAACATGTTGATCTAATTTCACGGTTCAAAACATTCCTCGAGATGAATGGATTGATAGTTGAAATTTGATCAACTGATGCACAAAAAGTCAAACTTTGACTTTTTGATCAAGATTTGATTTCAAAGATTAGAATTCAACAAGACATTCAAAAATATGAAGCTTGATAATCAAGAAATCAAGAAAGTCAAAAGTCAATGTGAAACGTCAAACTTTTCAAGACTTAGAAATTTTTCTAAGTGTTTTATACATGATAATTTCATTACTTCATGCCAATTTTTCACCAAGATGCAAGATAATTCAAAGAAAACTTTCAACATGAAAGTTGTAGATCTTGATGAGATATACAAATTTTATTTACTGATCAAGTCCTAGAAGTGCTTGGATTTTGAGTTATAAATTCATGAATTCATGCACTTTTTCTAAAAAAACACTTGGTGAAAATTTGACCTAGTTTAGGCAGATTTTTGGCCTAACTTCTTGGCCAATTTTCACCAAGCTCCAAGATGATTTTGTCAAAATTGTCAACATGAAGGTTGTAGAGAATGTTTCAAGCTTTCCAAAATATTCAAGAACTTGAAGAGATCATGCTTGAGCTAGAAGTTTCGAAGAGATGAAGATGGCCTCATAAACTTGAATTATAGGTCATTTTCTTGATGAACATTTGATCCAATCTCATAGCCATGCTACATAATCTTGCTTTACAGGCCTCAAATCTTGTAAATATCTCCATAATCAGAAGATTACACTTGATTTAGGGTATTATCCACTTGGTTCAAGCTTTGTCCAAGTTGACTTGCCATTTTAAGGAGAAAGGTCACACTTTCATTTTAGAAAGTGACTTTAATCACAAAGTTCACCCTCCTTGAGACTCTAACTTGTTCCCTCTGTCCACACTCAAGCTAAATGATCAGAAGCAACATGTTTAAAGTGATTCAAATACTCTACATTGCTGGTACAAAATATTGAAACTTGATTTTCTCACTTTTCTTCAAAATCAAGCAACCTAGCCATAACCCTATAACTCAGAAATCTGTTGTGCAAAACATCTCCAACCTTTTTCATAGAACTTGAAAAAACTCCATTTCTTGAGCTTCAAACACTAAACTCCAAATCTACTCGTGTGTATTCACTTTCAATCATCCTAACCTCTCATATACATCATACACAAGTGATTCTAACACTTGTTACACCTCTGCAACATCATCTTCATCATCCACCATTTTCAAAAATCACCATTGCAGTTTGACTTGAGTAGGGAGTTCCAACTTGTTTCAAAGCAAAGTAAGGATTGGAATACACTCAAGGAAGTCCAGGAAAGCTATACAAATCATCATTACACCTCCAAGGTTGCTCAAACTCCATACGCGTTTCTCACTTCAAGAGGTAAGCATCTAAACTGTGATATCTTGATACAAGCATCTTTTGTACATACATTCTGAAGCAAAAATATAGATATCATTGCCCTAAAACCAACCTTGTTCTTAGTTTTCATTTTAATTGCTTGTGTGTGAAGAATTTCATCTCTGACCAGTTAGGGCACATTTTTGGTACCAACCGAAATTAATCCTAACCTTTGATCTATAGCTTTTAAGAGTTATATAATTGGATTCGTGGTGAAATTTCCAACAACTTTCATGTTTACATTTTTGAAAATGATTGAGAAATGAAGGAGATAGCAAATTCAAACAAGGCTTTGTTTGGTCTGACGCGAGGAAGAAGATGAAGTCATCTTCAGGAACGTGTTTCAAATATATATGTTTGGTTTTGTTTATAACACCGGATGTATAGCCATCCCAGTGGTAAAGCGCGCGCTTGTTCATTATAGGGACCTGGGTTTGAGCCCCAATGGTACCCTTTTGTTTTTTTTTCATGTTTTATTTTTACAGATCCTGTGGAAGCCATGTTCTAGCGCCCATGATGCACCTCATCTCTCAACCATTTGATCTTCATCAAAACAGATCCAATGCTCCTGGAACCTCTCCATGATGAACCTTCAGAAAGCCATCCTCACTGGATCAGAGGCAGACGCTGGACTCACTGTAATGGGCCTGGATTTTTGCTAAATTCTTACCCCCCCTTTTTGACTGATCACACTGGCCCAATATTTTTTCTTTTTGTTGTTTTAAATTTAATTATTAACTTTATTTTCTTTTTAATCATTTTTTATCAAAATAAAATAATAAAAATCATAAAATCATCAAAAAAATTTAGACTTAGGTTTTACATTAAATGATTTATTTTTATAAATAAAAATTAATTTTAATTTAATTACACTTGGTTTTAACTTTAATTAGTTTATAAAATTAATTAGAACTAGGGTTTTTATTATTATTTTTACACTATAAAATATTTTCCTAAACAAAACTCCAAATATTGTTTTTCTTAAACATTTAGAGCACTATAGTATTTAATTTATTTTCATAAATTAATTAATCACACTTTATTTTCAGTTTAATTAAATTTGTAAATACCAACACTTTCATGAAATATTTTCAAAAACCAACACTTTATATACATTCTTGCCGAAACGAGAATCATTACAAAATTTTCCAAAACAAAGACGTTTTCAAAATGTTTTCAAACTTACACAAAAACATTTACAAATCATTTCAAAGTGAGCTAGCAATTAAGAGTCCGTAGATAACTACAGATGAAAAGGGTGTTAACACATTCCCTTTTCATAACCTACCCCTCGAACTCAAGAAAATATCTCAAAGGGTCTTTCCTGTTCTTTTCACCCTTTCCTTTATTGGATAAGAGAAAAGTCGGTGGCGACTCTTGCTATCAACAACAATTGCGATAAAACGGAAAACACCCAAGTCAGTTCTTCCACCGTATTACAATTATGATACTAATTAATATAAAATTATAAAACATGAAAACATTTAAGGTAATAGTGTTAAAAAAATAGATATAAACGGAAAAAAATTGTATTGTTACAAATATTTTTATAAATGGGACATGAGTATTGTTGATATATATGTTTTTATAAATGAGAAGAGTAACAAATATTTTTATAAACGAGAAAAATCTACTATTGATACAATTATACTTATAAACGTAAATAAGTTACAAATATATTTATGAACGAGAATAAGTTACATGTATTTTTATAAATAAGAAAAGTCTATTGTTGATATAATTATTTTTATAAACGGGAGTAAGTTACAAATATTTTTATAAATGAGAAAAGTCTATTGTTTATACAATTATATTTATAAACGAGAATAAGTTATAAATATCATTATAAAACCAAAAGTATATTGTTGATACAATTATTTTTATAAACGAGAATAAGTTATAAATATTTTTATAAATAAAAAAAGTCACTGATACAATTACTTTTATAAACGGAAATAAGTTAAAAAATATCTTTATAAACGAAAAAGTCTATTGTTGATACAATTATTTTATAAACGAGAATAAGTTATAAATATTTTTATAAATGAGAAAGAGTCTATTGTTGATACAATTATATTTATAAACAAGAATAAAGTACAAATTTTTTTATAAACGCGAAAAAGTATACGGTTGATACAATTATTTTTATAAACAAGAATAAGTTAGAAATATTTTTATAAACAAGAAAAGTCTAATGTTGATACAATTATTTTTATAAATTGTAATAAGTTAAAAAATATTTTTATAAATGGAAAAAGTCTATTATTGATATAATTATTTTTATAAACGAGAATAAGTTATAAATTTTTTTATAAATGAATACACGATTTCTAAGCGCTTATATTGTATCAAATAAGAGTATTGTTTTTACAAATATTTGAAAATACTACTTTGATCAATGCATAAAGATTGATACATATTATTAGCCAATATTTATAATTATGTGAATATTTATGGACTTCACAATAATTCATATAATATAAATCAAATTTTAAGGTGATTTAGAAGGAGACATAGTCTAATTATTTCCCTTTGTATGTTTATCTCCAACTTTATTGTAGTTAGTCAATAAATTATCTTGACACAGGGATCAATTAAAAAACTTTGATGGTATGAATAAACACATTCAGTTTGATTAGTAATGGTTCTGAACAAATCATCTTGTTTGATCATATATATATATATATATATATATATATATATATATATATATATATATATATATATATATATATATATATATATATATATATATATATATATAACACTAAATAATTATATTTAATGAGAACAAATCAGTTTCTGATTTGTTTCCCTTATTCTAGGAACAAACTAATTCTTATTCCATCATCCTCTAATTCATCTACTTTTTTTTTTAAATCAAGAACTTTATTACATATAGCATTGATGAATAAGCAAAATCTGATTATAGTTACTCTTACATTTTTTTGGTAGGATGCCATAGATAGTCATTGGTAGAAGTTGTTGCATCAATACATGACAATCATGATATTTTAAGTCAATTAACTTGAGATCTTTATTGATACAAATTTCTTAAAGTTTGATGAGTAACCATGCGGAATTTTGATATCGTGCAAACACTCGCATAAATTTTTCTTTTCCTTTTTAGATAGAGTATAACATTATGCCAAAGGAAAATAAATTCTTTTTCCTCTTTCTTCTGGAGCCAACTGTTTTGGTATATCCATCTCCATTATATCTAGACAAAAGTTCTTACTATCTTTAGTCTTGCCTGAAATTTTTATAAGTGTTTCAATCAAACTATCACACACATTTTTCTCCACGTGCATCACATTAAGACAATATCTTACATCGAGGATAAACTAATATGGAAGATCAAAGAACATTGATCTCTTTTTTCAAATATTTCTCGCAATGAGCCATTTTTTATTCTTTCCAAAAACAACAGTAAGGTGTTCTTGTTGTTGATGAACTTCATCCTCGATTAAAAGTTTAAGAGTGTTGAGAACCAAGTGTGAGAAAGAAGTCCCACATTGTTTAGAAAAGAGAAGATTGAATACTATATAAGTGATAAAACCCACACACCTATCACCTTAAGGTTTTAGGTGGATATGTGGCGTGTCTCTCATAAAAGGCGTGTCCCAAGTAAAGAATGCTCCCTCAGATTTTTCCCTAACAGTGGTATCATGAACCTTTGGTTTCGAGATAGGGACTGACTTACTTGTATCAAAACACTTCCTGCTGGTGGTGGGTAGAAGGTGTTCCATTGAAGAGTTTCAACGGTGGTACAAGTGTATGTGGAAGAGAGAGCTTCCACATGAGGGGGAGCATTGTGACTCACATTTGAGGGGGAGTGTTGAGAATCAAGTGTGAGGAAGAAGTCCCACATTGGTTAGAAAAGGGAAGATTGAACACTATATAAGTAAGGGAACTCACACACCTATCATCTTAAGGTTTTAGGTGGATATGTGGCGTGTCTCTCACAAAAGGTGTGTCCCAAGTAAAGAATGCTCTCTCCAATTTTCCCCTAACAAAGAGCAATTTCAAACTTATGCTCTTTGTTAAAAGCCTTCTGAAATCTATGAGAAAGATGATTGAGTTTTATAAATTTCTGATGCACAAGGTAAACAACTTTTTTTCTAAACTGAAGTTGGTGAAAATATGTATTAGAGTCACATATAGGACATGCTTAATGTCCCTTGACACTATATCCAGCCAAACTATCATATGTAAAAAAGTCGTTGATTTTTCAAAATAACATGACACACATCTTAAACTTTTCATCTGAATAAGCATCATTAGTGCCAAGGCCTTCCTCCCACAAAAATCTTAAATCTTAAATTAATTGACTTAAATAAACATCTATGTTGTTTCCAGGTTGTTTTGGTCCACAAATCATCATAGATAACAATATATACATGTATTTCATGCACAACCAAAGAGAAACATTGTAAATTGTGAAAAGAACATGTCACAAAGTATGGTTAGTATTCAGATTACCAAAGAAGTTAATTCCATCCATGGAGAACCCAATCCTAAGGTTACTTGGGTCAAGGCCAAATTTCGAAAATAACGAATCAATTTTCTTCCATTACAAAGAATCAAGTACATGGCAAATGTTTCTATCACATTTTCTTTCATCTGCATGCTATCTAATATTCTCTGTGTCATTCACATTAGAAAAAATTCTCTGGAACCTTGGAATTATTAGTGTGATACGGTGGGAGAACTGACTTGGGATTTTGCGTTTGTGTTTACAAATGTTTCGGTTTAGCAAGAGTCGCCACTGAATTTTTATTTTATCCTAAGAAAAGATCAAAAAGCACAGGAAAGACCTTTGGGATGTTTTCTTGAGTTCGGGGAGTAGATTATAGAAAGGGATGGTATTAGCACCCTTTCTATCCATGGTTATCCATGGGCTCTTAGTTACTTGCTTAGATCGCTTGCCTTTGCTTTTCAATTGTTTGAAATGGTGCTTTGTGTGTGGTTTTGAAAGATGTTTTAAAAAGAGGCCATCGTTGTGGCAACCTTTGTAATGATTCTTGTTTAAATGTATACAAAGGTGTTTTTGTCTTTTTGAAAAGTTTTCAATGTTTGGAAGTAGGGTTTTGAAATTGTGTTGTGAAGTGTGTTTTGAAGATAACAAGGATGTTTTTGCAAGCTTTGATCAAGTAACTAAGAGTTATCTACCATATTTTACTCAAATATCTTTCTTATGTTTTTAACCCTTTTAACAGTGTTGTTTCACCATTGTATTTGGTGAACAACCTTGTGTTAGGATGTTAACGGGACAGGCGCGGATTATCGTATAGACCATGATAGCAATGGTGTCAAGTATTTTTTGGTAATTTTCTTAAGGGACTTGATCATTTTGTTTAGGCAACCTAGATAGCGTCATCGAGGGACTATGATCTTTTGTTTTGTTTTTGTTTTGCCAAAGTACTTGACATGCATATCATTGCCCATTTTTGAAGGCAACAAGTGGATTGAAACCCTAGGGGTGTAAGTGTGCATTGTGTTTGTTTTCATGCATTGTTATCTTGGATTAGGTCAAACTAATTGTTGATTTTTATTTTGAATACTGTTGTACCCAAAAATTTTCCCTCCCATATTCTTCAAGATTTATCAAGAATCATCTTCAAATGGTTCAAGATTTCTCAAGGGTTGCACAGTCCCAACATCCTCCTAAGCCAGTCCAAATTAGGGTTTTGGTTCTTGCAAAGAATTTGAGGTTTTAAATAGCTCAAACAAGTCCCATAGGCATATATACATTGCCAAGCATCTACATGCCAAGTTTCAAGACTCATAGTGGCAAATTGCACAGTCAAAAGCCCTATTTGCTCAACAGTCAACTGCAGGGGTAAAATGGTCATTTTGCAGTCAAAAGTCATAATTTTTGGTCAACATATTATTTTGAGCACACAATCATCATTTGATCAAGTCTTGATCATGATTTCACAAGCATGGCTCAAAAATCATCAAGATGCCAAAAGTTACTATTTTTGGACAGTAGAAAAGTCAACTGTAACTTGACCAAGGCATAACTTTTTCATGGTTCATCAGAAAAATCCCATCCAATGCTCATTTTTAAGGGGATGACATTTCCTAAACCTCATCTTCACATTCCAAGTCCAAGAAATGATCTCACAAAAAGTTATCAATTTCTACATTATAGGTCAATTTCAAAAGTCAACAAAAATGCACTTTAAGTCAAAGACCATAACTTGAGATTGGTAAATCCAAATGACATGGGACCAAAGGCATTGGTTAGAGGACTTCAATACCTTTCCAAAATGTCCAAGAACATGTTCATATGATCAAAATTGAGCAAGATATGCATTTGAGAAGTTGGGAAATTTTTGTGAATTTGCAAAAGTCAACTTTGCTCAAAACACATCATTTTTGCCAATGGGCCTCAAATTTCTTCTTGAAACTTTACCCAAGGCCTATGCACGACCCATCAAGCCTATTTGAGTTTATTTTCTTATTTTTATTAATTAATTGGATTTTTTATTAATATTAATTCATTTAATTGATTTTAAATATAGGAAATTCAAAGATATGGTTTTCAAATCTTTTTGTGAAGCAAACAAGCTCAAGACAAGCTGGAGATTTCGTGTGCCAATCAAAGAGACAAGAATATCCAAAATTGGCAAGTTTTCTCAATCAAAAAGATGCAAAAAGATGTGATTGGAAATCAAATATGCAAACCATAATTCCATGGATTCTTGGCCAAGATTGTAACCTAAATCCATTCTTCTATATATGCATAACCTAAACCTAAAGCCTCACACGTGAAAACTCTGCAAGAAAGCCATATACAACATTGAAAAATATCAAAGAAACTTGAAAACTGAATTCTACTTTCTACGCCAATTCAAAGCCTTTTCTTGATTCCAATACATTGCTGGAGGTGTGAGAAACGATTTACAATCAAAACCAAGTCTTAAGGCTGCATAAACTGTTCAGAACAACTCACGGTTTGCTTATTATTTTTCATAATCGTAACTCATGATTTGTACATAATTAACATGTTCTAACCCTTATTTTGCATTGCTTGAGTTCATACAAAGCTTTTGGCATAGGTTAATTGGACTGAAACGCCCTGAAACAGAAATCACCATTAATGGATTTTAGGGTTTCCAAGCTTTAAAATTAGGGCTTTGCTGTACATGGAAAATTAGACCTTGAGAGACCCATGGTTAAAACCGTTGGGATGAGACGGACATATTGAGACCATCGCGAACAATTTATGTTTAGCGTACGCCTAATCGCTATTATTCCTCATGCTATTTTGTGGGGGTTAAAAACCCCCGCTATCTATTTAATATTTTGCAGGTTTCAGCGAAGAAGACAAGACGTGAAAGTATGGGAGTGGTCCGTTCAAATCAGGGCGCGCGTGTTTTGCTTTATTGCATAATTGTTTGGTTTCTTAATATATTATTTATTGATCATTATACTAACAAAAGCATGCAATTGGCTGAGTGGTTGGAGGAAACGTGCAAAGTGCCTTGGGACCTGGGTTCGATTCCCAGGTCCCCCATATAATTGTTTCTATTTTTTCTTGTGTAATCCCATGCAGGCTTTCAAGAGAATTCCACCATAAACCTCACGCTTCATCATGCCAAGTGGCTAGCAAGGCAGATCTGAAGGCCAAGGATGAAAGATTATGGTGCTACCTAGTCAATGCACACGCAGCTAATTCTGGGAAGTCAACGCAGGCCTGAGCTTAGTGGGCTATAAACTGCAATCAACACCTCCATACGTGGGCCAGCACCCCCCTGGTTTCTATTTTCTCTTTTATTTTCTTTTCTTTTTATTTTCTTTTAACTATTTGTTTTTATTATTAATATTATTATTATTTAACTAACTTAATTAATTTTCATAATAAATTCAGACTATTAAAATGTAAATATTTTTTATTATTAATTATTAATTTCACTTTAATTCATTATTTTGTAAATAAATACTAACCAAATTGATTTAGTTTAATTAGATTAATTTTGACTATTTTTCACAATAAATAAAAAGATTAGAATTAGGGTTTTTCCTTTTGACTTTTAATTTCCTTTTATTTTTATTTTCATTAAAACATAAAAAACACAAAAAAATACTTTTTTCTTTTAATTAATTAATTAATTAGTTATTAGGTTTAATTTTAATTAAATGCAAAAAAAGGACAAACTTCTTTCTTTTCTCAAAAAGGGTCAAAACCCTAAGGACGTCCCGGTTCAATTCTTTCGCGCGCATATTTATTTTTTAAATTCTTATTTTGATTATATTATGTATCTGCTCCGAGCATGTAATAGATAATTAGGCTTTATTGCTTTCTTTAATTCCTCGTATTTATTTTCCAAAGGGTTATGTTTTTGGCGATGTAAAACCCGACGCCTTGTAATAGCGTAGATTCATTTTCCGCAATTTATTTCCGCACAATATTAACTGTTAATTATGCATGCAAGACTTGTATGAAAAATAAAATCAATCCGTAGCTCAAAAATAACATGTACAAGATAATCTTAACTGAACCCGACACACATGCACATGCCACTTCTAGGGTACGCCTCACTTGGTTGCCTCGACGTGGTCATTGAGTATAGGGTGTTTTAGAGGTCGCCCTCCTATCTAAAGATCCAGTTGCCTCGAAACGGTTGCCTCGGATAAAAAGGATCTAGGACATTAGGGTTACCGCTAAGGCGTCCTACCATTGCTTTGGTGACCACACATGTCCCTATAATCGAATTGACCCGAATAACTCCAACGACGGTGCTACCTACTTCTCAATAGTGGGATAGTGCTGTCTAAAGGACTCTTACACAGTCTAATTCCTTAGAGTAGGTAGATTTCTCATGGGTACTTGCTCTTTCAAAAACAAAAACATCTTTTAGCACTTACACTTTCAAAAAGTTTTCAAACAAATACTTCATACACTCTTGAGGACTGATACAAGAGTTACCTAGAAGTTTTTCAAACTAAACTTTTTCAAAACCCACATACACTTGAAAAGCAAACAATTTTTGAAAACATAGTGAGCAAGTACCTAAGAGCCCGTGGATAACCACGGATAGAAAGGGTGCTAATACCTTCCCTTTCTATAACCTACCTCCCGAACCGAGAAACATCTCGAAAAGGAATTTTGTTGTGCTTTTGTCCTTTCCTTGTTGGAGAATATAAAAGACGGTGGCGACTCTTGCTTACCGCGACATTTCGCGAACTATCTTTAAAAACAGTCAGTTCTATTTCCACCGATCACAGAACTGGCGACTCTGCTGGGGATACTTATAAAGTGAGGTATACCTTAGGATTAGACCACTCTTATGTTTTCAATTGTATGACTTGATTGCTTTTATATTTGTGGGCTTGCATAGGAGTTTCATAGGTCCTAACCCGGATCTGGGGAATACCCTTTAGGTAGCATAAGCTGTGAGGGACCTGTTCGGCGTAGACCGACACGGGTGAAGCAGTGGCTACGTTGGTGTGACACCTTGGTCTGTACCGATATCCCTTGTGTTGCAACGAGGAGAATATGGGTCTTCTGAGGAGTCATTAAGCACTAACCGACCTTAGAACCCTAAATTGACCCAACTTGGCCATATAACAGTAGCAGTATGCTACACTCATTGAGGCTAAACTCTCGCGATGGTTCTGGCCGCAAGAAAAGATTGTGATGCTGGAGTTATGACCGATTGAGGGTAGTCAGTGATATTGAGATCCTTTAGAACCCGGTTACTATTTTCTAGGACAGGTCTTAACCAACTGAAACTGAAAGAGGGTAGTACCTAAACTTCATGCCAGCCTAAACTCTAAGGGCTGTCTTGTGTGACTTGTGTGCCTTCAAACTTGACTACTTGCATATTCTTGTTATCTGACGGATGAGTTCCTTGCAGGTTTTGTCCTTAATCTGGACTTATTACAGGGCTTACTTACACCTCACACCTTTGCATCCACGTACATAACATCATACGCATCATAACATCATGCCATAACATTTCCTTAACCATTTAAAGGATCTCAAGGGTTTGTGATGCAGGTCATGATGAATCAAAATGTCTAGCAAGGGGCAAAGGGGATTTATTTTCCTCTAGCCAAGGTTAATGACTTGAGTCAGGGGCTATGACCCACTCGATATGGTGAGCCTTGACTCTTGAAGAAGGACTCTCAACAACAAGAAGTTCCTTCAATCAAGCCACCAAATTCAAATTCTAACAGTTTTCTGTTTACCCCGCAAGATTCTTGATAACATCGCATGCATACATACACGTCATTGCATAACAGGTACCCTTGTTACAAGTCACTTACCTTCTTCGCTGTTTATTTCAGCAATGGCTTCTCAACAAGACAACCAGGATCTTCATGCTCAAGAGACTCGGTTCAGGGAAATCCTCCTAAACCTATCCAAGGGGCAGGAAGAGTTGAGAACACTCCTCGTGGGGACTTTGGTCAGGAACAGTTCTGAGGACGATAAGGACGAACGACTGAAACGTCTGCAAGCTGAGGTAGATACAATGAGAACCTAGATGCTGGGGCAGAGGACTCTCATTCAAGACTTAGCTCAAGGACAAGAAGAGCTCAAGGTCCTCTTCAACAAGCTGCTTCAAAATAACCAATTGGGGCTAACAACTAGAGTTGAGGACCAAGCCATCATTCAACCACCTTTGGGGCAAAGAGACAAGGGAAAAGCTTTTCAGTTTGCTTCAGGGTCACTAGCCCAGCATCAACCTCGCCAGCCGCAACAGGGTAATCGGCGTAAGCGAAATACGACTGGAAGACATTTCTCGGAGACTGATATACCATCATATCTCATACTGAAACGCTTGTTGGAGGTCAAGCTGATTGCTTTAAAGGATCCTCCTAAGAATCTCAACATAACCTCCCTAAGGTACAATCCTGATGAAAGGTGTGCCTACCATTCTGACAGTCCTGGACATGACACCGACGACTATTGGAGCTTGAAGAACAAGATCCAGGACTTGATCGACGGAAGGGTGCTGGAGTTCATGCCGGGTGGTCGGATGAAAATCTTCTGCTGAGAATCTTCCACTTGAGATGACTAGTTCAAGCTAAAGAAACTTTTGTTCATTCGAATGTTCAAGTTGTATTTTTCTTTGATTGGTCAAACATTTTATTCATGTCAAATGTTGTTATTTAATTAATGCATTACACATGTCTGTTTTGAAGTAATTATGTTTACTATTCAAACTACTTTCATTTTTTGTGATGTTCAATTCTCAATTACAAATTCTAAGCCTTTTGAGGGAGGATGACGAAAACGATACCATGATCTTTACAGTATGATTTTGAATAAACCCCGCTGATGAGGTACATGCATTGTTTCAATTCCTAAACACTAGAGTTATACGGAAGATAATCCCTCGTCAACCCCTCTGAGCCAAAGAAGTTGGAGTTTTTATTTTCGAAAATTAAAACCCTTAATCATAACCTGGGGCAGGGTAGTTCTCTCAGTTGGTCCAAGGGCATAACGAATGACACCAAAGAAGTCCTTCCAAGACAAAAGACAGTGATGGTTCCGAATAATCATAAAGACAGGCAGTCATTATCTCTCAAAATAAAAGCCCATTAAAGTCAAAACTTATGAAAGAGACTTGCAAAACTGGGGCATCCCGCTGACTGTAATCACAAAAGAAACAGTTCAGGCAAAAGACAGAGATAACAAAATCAAAAAGAAAGAGGTCCTATAAACCCTCAACAAAAAAAGAAATGACTGCCTGTTCAAAATAAACCCTCAGTATCCGAACCATCACTGGAATATCAGAGCAAAGACTCAAACAAGGTCTAACGCACGATTAGCTGAGTTTAGGATTGAAGAACATCACGAAGAGCGGGTGGGTACAAATAAAATTTGAGCCTTTATCCTTTGTTTCTTAAACCGTGAACCAGGCCACGCTACAACCCTTAAAAGTCCTAGCTGAAGCATGGGTTAGTTCGAAAGCATACTGTTACGAAAGGTATCCTGACTCCTTAAGGCTCGCTGTAAAATCTTGAGTTGACATCACATTTTACAAAATTTGCTTGTTTTACTGAAAAATGCATTTTCAAAAACTTCAAAACAGACATAAGCTTTGCAAATAACATTGTTTGCATATGACTATTTGTTCGAACAACAGAGAAATTCGGACGAAGATTATCAAGTGAAAAAATGCTTCCAACCAAGGGGCAGACATGATCATTGCCCATAATCTGGGGTAATTAAGTCAAGATTCAGAGAATCTCTCAGGATGCCAAATAGCCTGGGGCAAATCTCCGCCTGAGTCACTTGGGGCATTGGACCTGAATTCCAGCAACGAATCTTGCCTGATCAGATATCTTCTGGTAGTACGGCGACACAACACTACCGACAGTGACAACTCCCTGCACTCTAAAAACGTGGACATAGTCAAAAAAATACTACGCATAATCAAAGACCCGCTAGGTCGACTGGCCTAGGAAAAAATAAGGGCTTCCCGGCGAACCAAAAGGGTTCGGGCAAAAATAAGGGATGAAAATGAAAAAATCTATACACCCGGCAATTCGAAAACCTAAAAAGGCGGCTTGGGCAAAAAAGGGTATCCCGATGGACTGAAAACCCGAAAGGGCGGTCCAGGCAAAAATTAGGGATCAAAGCATACAACTATGTCCCGTCATCTCGTCACTTGCCTACCAGAAGAAGATTTGTCAATCGGCAGTCATCAAGCGCCTCCACAGGTACCTTCTCCCGCAGAAACTGGGGCAATATGAATCATCCGAATTGTACAAACTGCTCTGTCCTCCAGGTACCAAGGTATGTTCAGCTGAAGAACATGACCAGGATACCTTCACTCCCCGCAGAGTAAGACAAGATTCAACAGTATTCTCCCCAAGCAGAGTTGGTCTCCCATCAGCCCTAAAAAGGAACAGTATCCCTAGCAAGTCAGCAATACTCTCCCCCGAGCAGAGTTGGTCTACTGTCAACCTTAAAGAAGTCGGATATCCCTAGAAAATCTCAATATTCTCCAGCAGAGTATACAGATATTCCTCAGCAAGCATCCCCGGCAGTCTTAATATTCCTTGACGAAAATATAAGATTGTTCCCCGGCGGAATACAAGACACCCCAGTGGAGCCACTTCCCCGGTGCAGTCTCAAAAGTTTCCCCAGGAGAGTTGAATCATCCTCCCCAGTAGATATTGGAAGCTTATCCCCAGTAGATTCTGGAAGCTTATCCCCAGTAGAGTCTGGAAGCGGGTCCCCCGTAGAGTGCAAAAGAATCTCCCCGGTTTTATTCAGAAGGTTATTCCCCACCAGAGCCTATAACTGGGTTATCCTCAGCAAATTACAACGGAAAGATCGTCCTCGGCTAAGTTCCTCCTATCCCCAGCGGAGTTCATCAAATTCCCCAACATAACTTATCAGTGGAATCCCCAACAGAGTTATCATTAAAATCTCAGTGAAGTATCTCTTCCCACAGAGTAATTCCCCACAGAGTAATCTCTCCAACAAGTTTATTCCCCAACAGAGTCATCTTCTCCTACCGGTTTATTCTTGCAACCATAATCCCCAGCGGAAACGAAGAACTCTACTCTTCAATGACAGCCCATGATTCAACAAACTTCCCGGCATTCGTCAAGGATTTATTTTCCCAGACGAAAATACATTCATAAACATCACATTGTCATACATCATGATACGTGCATATACGCATCATACGACACAATCTCACTTATTCCTGAAGACATCATGCATTTCATACATCATGACATTGCATACAACTGATGTTTTGCCTTTTCAGGAAAAAGGTCAATCCAAAGATGATTACTATCAACTGTCGTAGCTCCAGATTCGATACCTGTATCTAGCTAGGGCATATCTGTGAGCGATTGATTGTGGATTCGATACCTGTATCTAGCCAGGGCATATCTGCATGAAGATTTGGAAGTTCCAGATTCGATACCTGTATCTAGCCAGGGCATATCTGTAGACGACTAATTCCAAATTCGATACCTGTATCTAGCCAGGGCATATCTGTGAGCGATTGATTGTAGATCTATACCTGAAACCAGACAGGAAAGTTACTTACGTTAAAGAGATTTCAGAGATAGCTTAGAGATGCTCCAGACCCGGATGCTATTCTATCGCTTATTCAAAGTTTCTTCCCAGAAATGGCTTAGAGATGCTCCAGACCCGAATGCTATTCTATCGCTTATTCAAAGTTTCTTCCCAGAAATGGCTTAGAGATGCTCCAGACCCGGATGCTATTCTATCGCTTATTCAAAGTTTCTTCCCAGAAATGGCTTAGAGATGCTCCAGATATGGATGCTGTTCTTTTGCTTATTCAAAGTTTCTTCTCAGAGATAGCTTGGAAATGCTCCAGATATGGATGCTATTCTTTTTCTTATTCAGAGTTTCCTTTCGGAGATAGCTTGGAAATTCTCCAGATATGGATGTTGTTCTTTTGCTTATTCAAAATTTCTTCTCAGAGATAGCTTGGAAATGCTCCAGATATGGATGCTATTCTTTTTCTTATTCAGAGTTTCCTTTCGGAGATAGCTTGGAAATGCTCCAGATATGGATGCTATTCTTTTGCTTATTCAGAGTTTCCTTTCAGAGATGGATTAGAGATACTCCAGATCCAGATGTTATTCTATTGCTTATTCAAATTTCTCTCCAGAGATGGCCTAGATATGCTCTAGATATGGATGCTATTCTTTTGCTTATTCATATTTCCTTTCAGAAATAGCTTAGAAATGCTCCAGATTCGGATGTTATTCTATCGCTTATTCAGGTTTTCTTTCAGAGATAGCTTAGAGATGCTCCAGACCCGGATGCTATTCTACTGCTTATTCAGATTCCAACTTCTAAAGACAACTTAGAGATGCTCCAGACCCGTATGCTATTCTATTGTTTATTCCAGATTCATTCAAGAGACAGTCTAGATACGATCCAGATTCGGATGACGTTCTGTCACTCATTCAGATACAGTATGGATATACCCCAGACACGACGGTCATTCTACTACTCGTTCAGACGTCAACAATTAGATACAGACTAGATATGCTCCAGACACGGAAGCCATTCTATTTCTTATTCAGATTCAACTATCCGTTACACTTCCAAATGGCATCTATAAGCCCATTCCCGACAAGATTCTGTCACGTCTCCAGATGGCATCTATAAGCCCATCCTCCTACCCATCATCTCTCCAAATGGCATCTGTAAGCCCATTCCCGGTATCACATTGCTGATACTCCACTATGCGAGTGCAAATTTCTGGGCACTCTAGTGTTCAATTATCTTCCACCTTCGGATCACGAAAGGCACGCAAGCCAATCTACATCCTCAGGTCTAAGAAGATTGAACAGGGGCAACTGTTGTACCCCAAAATTTTCCCTCCCATATTCTTCAAGATTTATCAAGAATCATCTTTAAATGGTTCAAGATTTCTCAAGGGTTGCACAGTCCCAACATCCTCCTAAGCCAGTCCAAATTAGGGTTTTGGTTCTTGCAAAGAATTTGAGGTTTTCAATGGCTCAAACAAGTCCCATAGGCATATATACATTGCCAATCATCTACATGCCAAGTTTCAAGACTCATAGTGGCGAATTGCACAGTCAAAAGCCCTATTTGCTCAACAGTCAACTGCTGGGGTAAAATGGTCATTTTGCAGTCAAAAGTCGGAATTTTTGGTCAACATCTTATTTTGAGCATACAATCATCATTTGATCAAGTCTTGATCATGATTTCACAAGCATGGCTCAAAAATCATTAAGATGCCAAAAGTTACTATTTTTGGACAGTAGAAAAGTCAACTGTAACTTGACCAAGGCATAACTTTTTCATGGTTAATCATAAAAATCCCATCCAATGCTCATTTTGAAGGGGATGACATTTCCTACAACTCATATTCACATTCCAAGTCCAAGAAATGCTCTCACAAAAAGTTATCAATTTCTACATTATAGGTTAATTTCAAAAGTCAACAAAAATGCACTTTAAGTCAAAGACCATAACTTGATATTGGTAAATCCAAATGACATGGTACCAAAGGCATTGGTTAGAGGACTTCAAGACCTTTCCAAAATTTCCAAGAACATGTTCATATGATCAAAATTGAGCAAGATATGCATTGGAGAAGTTGGGAAATTTTTGTGAATTTGCAAAAGTCAACTTTGCTCAAAACACATCATTTTTGCTAATGGGCCTCAAATTTCTTCTTGAAACTTTATCCAAGGCCTATGCACGACCCATCAAGCCTATTTGAGTTTATTTTCTTATTTTTATTAATTAATTGGATTTTTTATTAATATTAATTCATTTAATTGATTTTAAATATAGGAAATTCAAAGATATGGTTTTCAAATCTTTTTGTGAAGCAAACAAGCTCAAGACAAGCTGGAGATTTCGTGTGCCAATCAAAGAGACAAGAATATCCAAAATTGGCAAGTTTTATCAATCAAAAAGATGCAAAAAGATGTGATTAGAAATCAAATATGCAAACCATAATTCCATGGATTCTTGGCCAAGATTGTAACCTAAATCCATTCTTCTACATATGCATAACCTAAACCTAAAGACTCACACGTGAAAACTCTGCAAGAAAGCCATATACAACATTGAAAAATATCAAAGAAACTTGAAAACTGAATTCTACTTTCCACGCCAATTCAAAGCCTTTTCTTGATTCCAATACATTGCTGGAGGTGTGAGAAACGATTTACAATCAAAACCAAGTCTTAAGGCTGCAGAAACTGTTCAGAACAACTCACGATTTGCTTATTCTTTTTCATAATCGTAACTCATGATTTGTGCATAATTAACATGTTCTATCCCTTGTTTTGCATTGCTTGAGTTCATACAAAGCTTTTGGCATAGGTTAATTGGACTGAAACGCCCTGAAACAGAAATCACCCTTAATGGATTTTAGGGTTTCCAAGCTTCAAAATTAGGGCTTTGTTGTACAGGGAAAATTAGACCTTGAGAGACCCATGGTTAAAACCGTTGGGATGAGACGGACACATTAAGACCATCGCGAACAATTTATGTTTAGCGTACGCCTAATCGCTATTATTCCTCATGCTATTTTATGGGGGTTAAAAACCCCCGCTATCTGTTTGATATTTTGCAGGTTTCAGCGAAGAAGACAAGACGTGGAAGTATGGGAGTGGTCCGTTCAAATCAGGGCGCACGTGTTTTGCTTTATTTCATAATTGTTTGGTTTCTTAATATATTATTTATTGATCATTATACTAACAAAAGCGTGCAATTGGCTGAGTGGTTGGAGGAAACGTGCAAAGTGCCTTGGGACCTGGGTTCGATTCCCAGGTCCCCCATATAACTGTTTCTATTTTTTCTTGTGTAATCCCATGCAGGCTTTCAAGAGAATTCCACCATAAACCTCACGCTTCATCATGCCAAGTGGCTAGCAAGGCAGATCTGAAGGCCAAGGATGAAAGACTATGGTGCTACCTAGTCAATGCACGCGCAGCTAATTCTGGGAAGTCAACGCAGGCCTGAGCTTAGTGGGCCATAAACTGCAATCAACACCTCCATACGTGGGCCAGCACCCCCCTGGTTTCTATTTTCTCTTTTATTTTCTTTTCTTTTTCTTTTCTTTTAACTATTTGTTTTTATTATTAATATTATTATTATTTAACTAACTTAATTAATTTTCATAATAAATTCAGACTATTAAAATGTAAATATTTTTTATTATTAATTATTAATTTCACTTTAATTCATTATTTTGTAAATAAATACTAACCAAATTGATTTAGTTTAATTAGATTAATTTTGACTATTTTTCACAATAAATAAAAAGATTAGAATTAGGGGTTTTCCTTTTGACTTTTAATTTCCTTTTATTTTTATTTTCATTAAAACATAAAAAACACAAAAAAATACTTTTTTCTTTTAATTAATTAATTAATTAATTAATTAATTAGTTATTAGGTTTAATTTTAATTAAATGCAAAAAAAGGACAAACTTCTTTCTTTTCTCAAAAAGGGTCAAAATCCTAAGGACGTCCCGGTTCAATTCTTTCGCGCGCATATTTATTTTTTAAATTCTTATTTTGGTTATATTTATGTATCTGCTCCGAGTATGTAATAGATAATTAGGCTTTATTGCTTTCTTTAATTCCTCGTATTTATTTTCCAAAGGGTTATGTTTTTGGCGATGTAAAACCCGACGCCTTGTAATAGCGTAGATTCATTTTCCGCAATTTATTTCCGCACAATATTAACTGTTAATTATGCATGCAAGACTTGTATGAAAAATAAAATCAATCCGTAGCTCACAAATAATATGTACAAGATAATCTTAACTGAACCCGACACACATGCACATGCCACTCCTAGGGTACGCCTCACTTGGTTGCCTCGACGTGGTCATTGAGTATAGGGTGTTTTAGAGGTCGCCCTCCTATCTAAAGATCCAGTTGCCTCGAAACGGTTGCCTCGGATAAAAAGGATCTAGGACATTAGGGTTACCGCTAAGGCATCCTACCATTGCTTTGGTGACCACACATGTCCCTATAATCGAATTGACTCGAATAACTCCAACGATGGTGCTACCTACTTCTCAATAGTGGGATAGTGCTGTCTAAAGGACTCTTACACAGCCTAATTCCTTAGAGTAGGTAGATTTCTCATGGGTACTTGCTCTTTCAAAAACAAAAACATCTTTTCGCACTTACACTTTCAAAAAGTTTTCAAACAAATACTTCATACACTCTTGAGGACTGATACAAGAGTTACCTAGAAGTTTTTCAAACTAAACTTTTTCAAAACCCACATACACTTGAAAAGCAAACAATTTTTGAAAACATAGTGAGCAAGTACCTAAGAGCCCGTGGATAACCACGGATAGAAAGGGTGCTAATACCTTCCCTTTCTATAACCTACCTCCCGAACCGAGAAACATCTCGAAAAGGAATTTTGCTGTGCTTTTGTCCTTTCCTTGTTGGAGAACATAAAAGACGGTGGCGACTCTTGCTTACCGCGATATTTTGCGAACCAGCTTTAAAAACAGTCAGTTCTATTTCCACCGATCACACATACAAACCCTAGGTCTAATCATGGCATAATTGAAATCATTTAAAGGTGCGAGAATTTAAATTCTACACTATTACAACATGATATAAGGAGGGGGGGGGGGTACAAATTTGAATTGGGGATTATTTTGCAAGAAATTAAATCCTAAATTATTACAACCAAATTGAATGTGTAAGACATAATATTCAAATGTGCAATAATTAAATAAAATACAATAAATAAATGTTAGAGAAAATGTATTATGCAAAAAAGGGTTTTATGTATGTAAAAAAGGATTTTTTTAATGTGAAATATAAATAAATAAATAAAAAAAATCAATTTTATTATTTTTGTTTTTTAGGGCAAAAACCCTAATTTCTTAAATAAATTGTATTATTTATTATTTATATACAATAATGTATTAATTTGTACAAAAATATAAGTATATTAAAAAAATGGTATTTTTAGTATAAAATATCAATAAAAATAAAAATGTATTATTTTTGTGTTTTTTGTTCTTATTATTTAATAAAATATATTATATATGTATATATATTTGTTAAATATATTAAGGGAGTATAAAAATAAAATAAATTATTTACAAAATGTATATATTTCAAGAAAATATTTTCAAGTATGTATAAAAATAATAAATAAAGATAAAAGTATTTTTCTACATTATTTTTACATTTAAACAAAAGTAAATATAAAGTATTTAATGTATTAATACTAGAATTAATTAAAATAAATATCAAATAAATATAAAAATTTATGAAAATATTTTTTAGTATTTTTTTATATTTTTTTATATTTGAAAATAAAATATCAAGGTCAGAGAAAAAATAAAAATGCAAAAATAATGAAAGTACAAAGCAATGGGCCAGGGGGGTGTGAACTGAAAATGCATGTGTGAGAAGCAAAAACAACCAGGCCCAGCCCAAGCAACTTCGTCTTCTTCCTTTGAACAGAAATACGCGCGCTGTGTACACAAGATGCTATCTCCTAATTCCTTGCTTTTTTGACAAAACTCATAACATGAAACTTGTAGAGCATCAAACAACGAATCTAACCATATAAAAAATTTAAGCTAACTCTCAAAGACCATAGAGAATTTCTCTGGCCCTAATTCTTAACCTAGTTTTTTTAGAAAGTTCATGAACAAAATTCTCCTAGCACGATTAATATAAATGAAAACTAAGCACATGTATGGTTTCAGGGCTATGAATACAACATCTTTCATTCACAAACCTAAGTCTAACTATTCCTAAATAGAGAGATAGAAGTTCATAAAATACCTGTTTCAGTTGACTTCGAGTTGGACAATGCAGCAACTTCCAAGGGTGCTTGAGTTTCTTTTGAGCTTGCCTGAGGTCCACTGAAGCTTTCCCAATGCTTGGCTTGTTTTGGAGTGGCCTGAATTGTGCTAAAGAACTCAACCTGCAAAGCTTTGAAACAAAAATGGAAATGTATGTTAATGGTGTTACAGCTAGCAATGGAGGCCTGGAATAGTTCAGGTGAGTTGAATGGAAGGTATTGGAACAAGTTTGAGGCAAAACGCACGAGGGAAAGTGGAGATATAGGTGGTTCTGCAGGGCTTGCCCTGTTTTGCAGAAAAATGGTGATTTTGTGTTCAAGGAGGTTTGAGTGGTGAAGAGCTAGTGTTTATGACTCAAAGGGTTGTGTGAAAAATGTTTGCAATGTTTGTGTAAGCTGGCTATGGATGGTTTTTGAGTTGGAAGATTTCGGACAAATTTCTTCTTCTTGAAGCAAAAGTGTGTCACCTGTTAATACAGGACTGTAATCCCTATCTTGTATGCTACATCCCTTGCCCTTGATACTTGAAATTTGTGGATTTAATCTTGCCTCAGAGATATGGCCCCATGCCTCAAAGATCTTGGTTTGACATAAAGTGTAACTTTTCAAAAATGACACTATACCTTTTTCCAAATAGGGATTAGTTTTGCATGCAATGTCCAAATGGACAAGATAATGCATTAGCTCAGTGGATTTGCATTCAATTAAGGAGTGTAAAATTATTTAGAGGCCTGCAAGCTAGTACAAAGCATGCTGATTTGAAAATGCAAGTTGTATGAACATGTATTGGCCATGGATCAAAGTGAGTTTTTGCCAACTTTAAGCATTCGATTCTCCATAACCACAAAGGTGTTTGAGGAGTTCTTAGACAATTTGTAAAGCTTACAACATGTAATACAATCCATATTTGAAATAAAATTTGGAACTCCAAGTGGAACTATGTGAAAAATGACCAAGAAGATGGGTCAAAATCCTGCCTAAACTAGGGCAAAATTTCTCTAAGTTAAAAGTTTTAGGCACCCTTGTTCCAAAAATAATAACTTGAGATCCAAGCTTCTTTTGAGAAAACTTTGTGAATCAAAGTTGTAGACTTTGTGATGGACTACAACTTTCATGTTTCAAGTTTTGTTTGAATCCATTTGCATCTTGGTGAAAAAATGGGACAAAGTTAGGAAAAAATAAGAAAATTTTATAACTTAGAAATTTTCTAAGTTATGAAATTTTTCCATTTTAAACCCTAGTTTGCATTTTTGGGTTTCTTGATGAACAAGTTTCATAATTTGACATGTTTTGATGAAAAATGACCCTTGACACTTGATTTTGACCAAAAAGTCAAAGTTTGACTTTTCAGTATACAGTCAAATTTTGATCAATTGACTGAAAAATTCATCTGTCAATCCTATGCATTTGAGATCTTTTGAACTTGTTGAATAGGTAAAGACAAATTAATTGAGTCCTTGAGTCCATGGTTGAGCTTGATTTGCCACTGGTTAGGTCAAATAGTCAAAAATTGCCTTTGTACAATCAAAACCCTAAAAATGACCATTTTGCCCTTTTGATGATCTGATCAAATTTCTTGTGAAATTGTGATCCAAACTTTATCAAATGGTTCATATGAGTTCATAATGTTGATCTAGGTCAAAATTCATGAGGTTTGACTGTCAATTGGCCACAATTGACTTTTTCCCCAATACAGTTGATCTCTAGGTCAACTGTCCAATTGACTGGGCAAAAATTTAAACCAAGGCTTGAAACTTGGTGTGGACAAACTTGTGAGTCCAATATGAAGTATGAAAGTCACTTTGGGCATTGTTGGTCAAAACATCACTGTGCAAACTCAAACCCTAATTTAGGTTAACAGTGCAAGGAGGTGTCTTGAGCAGAGCAAACCCTAACTTGATCTTGAATTCCAAGAGTCTTGTGATGAGAAATGTTGATGAAATGAGAGGGAAAATTTTGGGGTACAACAGTTTCCCCTGTTCAATCTTCTTGAACCTGAAGAGTTAGATTGACAATTTTGCCTTTCACGACTCAAAGGTAAAAGAGGATTGGACATTAGAGTGCCCGTAAATTTGCACTCGTCAAAACATAGATGCAGGAATGGGCTTAAAGATGCCATTTGGAGATGGTAGAATCTTGCTGGAGATGGGCTTAAAGATTCCATCCAAGAATGTTTGTTGAATTGTAAAGTGGTAGGTCAGAAGAATGAGCATCAAAATGGTATCCGTGTCTGGAATGCATTTGAACTGTATCTTGGAGACTGGGTCTGTATGAGAAAAAGAATGGCGCCCGTGTTTGGAGCGTATCTGAGCTGTAACAGTATTTGAACTTTGAATTAATATCAGAATGACTGCCGTGTCTGGAGTGTATCTGTATTGTATCTGAATTCTGAATGGGCGACAGAGAAACATCTGTTTATGGAGCATCTCTGGGCTAGGGATAACTTCTGAATGAGTGACAGAATGGCAACCGTGTCTGGAGCGTATCTGGACTGTATCTGAAGTTGAGATCTGTATGAGTAGTAGAATGACCACCGTGTCTGGGGTGTATCTGTACTGTATTTTGACTTGAAATTATAAATGAGTAATAGAATGACCGCCGTGTCTGAGGTGTATCCATATTGTATCTGAATAAGTGACATAATGAATTTTGTGGCAATTGAACTGGGAATAATCAAACTACTGGTGTAAAGGTCATAATGGCATCTGCGTCTAGAGCGTGTTTGAACTTGTGGTTGATAGTTGAATCTGAAGGAGAGATAGAATGGCTGTCACGTCTGGAGCGTATCTAATCTGTATCGGATTGCTGAAGTCTGAATGAGTAGTAGAATGACCGACGTGTCTGGGGTGTATCTGTACTGTATTTTGACTTGAAGTTGGGAATGAGTAATAGAATGACCGCCGTGTTTGGGGTGTATCCATACTGTATCTAAATAATTGTTATCAACAGCCTTTTAATCTTATCCTGAAAAGGGTAAAATGTTAGCTAAAACACAAAGTTATGTTGCATGATATGTATGATGCAATGAATTGCGTTTCATCAATGTTTATGATATATGAATGTAATGGATGTGCATGTAAACTGAGCAGCTGTCTTGCTGAGGAAAATAAATCCTTGACAACTGGAGATAATGAAATCTTTGATTGCGGTCGGGGAAAGTAAATCCTTGACCGGTGCTGGGGATTCCAAAAATCTTTGGTTGTTGAAGATGAGAAATCCTGGGACCACTGCTGGAGATTGAAAATCCTCGGTGATTTGTGGGGAGTTAAAACCTAGGAGGCTTCGACTTGGGGAAATGAGACCGAGAATCTTCGGTCTTGCTGGGAGATAACTTTGTGGGGGGAATCTTCACTATTCTGGCTCCACTGGGGATAGGATTTTCAGGGTTCTCGGGCTCCACTGGGGATCTTGAAGCTTAACTCTGATGGGAATTTTGAAACTTAACTCAGTTGGGGAATCAAGTTTTTAGAATGCACTGGCTCCGCTGAGGATCTTGAAGTTTAACTTTGCTGGGGAAATATACTCCAAATTTTAGCTTTGTTGAGGATCTGAATGATGTATCGTAGGGGATTTCTTCTGAAATGGCACAAAGATATCTTCCTACACCTTCGACCTATCAGTAATTATCCTTTTTCAATTTCGTTCTATTTGTAAGCCGTGATTATATTCAAATGCATATGCCTATTTAACAAAACATTAGACGTTTTCAAATAAAAACATATGTGTAAAAAGAAAAGAAAGGCAAGCAAATTTCTGCACTTTGAAGTATCTTTGTATTTAATTTTCGTGAGTATCTTTGTACAAAGGAGACAGACATCCTAGTAAGAGAATGTTGTCGTAAAAATTGAAAAAAATTATACAAAAGAAAGATGGCTATGTGTAACAATTCCATGGGATTCCCATTCTGCTATAGCCTTCACAACTCTGAATATTTTGTCCATTCGCTGCTTCGTCCGCCGATGACTGGATTGATCAGAAATTCAGAGCTTGTTGGTGAAGAGATTGTTCTTAAAGTGATCTGACGAGATATAGTCATACGCTTTAATTCCCTAACTTTTTCCTGAACCGCCCTTTCGGGTTTTCGATCCACCGGGAAACCCTTTTTTTCCCAAGTCGCCCTTTCGGGTTTTCAACTTGCCGGGTGTACAGATTTTTTTGTCTTATCCCTAATTTTTTCCTGAACCGCCCTTTCGGGTTTTCGATTCACCGAGATGCCCATTTTTGCCCAAGTCGCCCTTTCGGGTTTTCAACTTGCCGGGTCGTTTTATGCGTAGTATCTTTTGACTATGTCTGCGTTCGTAGGGTGCGGAAAGTCGTCGCCGTCCATAGTGGTCAGAATCATTGCCCCACCAGAAAAGATGCTCTTGATCACAAATGTTCCTTCGTAAGTAGGAGTCCACTTGCCCCTGGGATCACTTTGCGGTAAGATGACCCGCTTGATTACAAGATCTCCGACTTGATATACCTGACGCCTGACTTTCTTGTTAAAAGCCTTGATCATCTGTTTTTGATACGTCTGACCATGACAGACAACAGTAAGTCGCTTCTCGTTGATTAAATTAAGTTGATAAAGCCGGGTCAGGATCCAATCGTCTTCACTCAAACCAGCGTCCTTCATAATCCTTAAGGAAGGAATCTGAACTTCCATGGGTAGAACAGCTTCCATGCCATACACCAAAGAAAATGGGGTTGCCCCTGTTGAAGTACGTGCCGTGGTACGATATCCATGCAGAGCAAACGGTAACATCTCATGCCAGTATTTATAGGTGACTGTCATCTTTTGAATGATCTTCTTGATATTTTTGTTCGCGGCTTCAACAACACCGTTCATCTTCGGCCGATAGGGAGATGAATTGTGATGATAAATCTTGAACTGTTCGCATAGAGCGGTGATCATAGTGTTGTTCAAATTTGTATCATTGTCTGTGATGATCCTGTCAGGGACACCATACCGGCATATGAGGTTCTGCTTGATGAAGCGGGAAACCACATTCTTTATAACTGAGGCATAGGAAGCTGCCTCGACCCACTTGGTAAAATAGTCAATAGCCACCAGGATGAAACGATGTCCATTGTATGCCGTAGGCTTGATCTCTCCAATCATGTCAATGCCCCACATTGCGAATGGCCAAGGAGCTGTCAGAACGTTGAGAGGAACATGAGGAATATGTACCTTGTCGGTGTATACTTGGCATTTGTGGCAGGTGCAGGAATGTTGATGACAATCAGCTTCCATAGTAGACCAGTAGTAGCCTTCCCTTAGAATCTTCTTAGCCATCGTATGTCCGCTCAAGTGGGTGCCAAATGTGCCACTATGTATTTCAGTCATGATCAACTCTGCTTCAACCTTGTCCACACAACGAAGTAGAACACAATCATGGCTGCGCTTATAAAGGATGCCATTGCTTAAGAAGAACTTGGTAGAAAATCTCCTTAAGAACTTTTTGTCATTGACAGAAGCTCCTTCAGGGTATTCTCTGGTCTAAAGATACCTTTTGATTTCATGAAACCAGGGTTGATCCACTACTTCTTCGGTATTAATCTCATGACAGTGCGCAGGTTCGTCCATTCGCTCGATGGTAATTTGGGGAGCCTCGTTATCCCAGTTGAGTTTAAACATGGAAGACATTGTAGCCAGAGCATCTGCTAGCTGATTTTCTTCTCGCGGGAAGTGCTCGAAGGTAATTTTCTCGAAATGAAGCAACAATGTTAAGACATGTTCTTTGTATGGGATAAGTTTAGGATGTTTGGCATCCCACTCTCCTTTGACTTGACTGATAACCAAAGCCGAGTCCCCAAATACGACCAAAGATTTGATTCCCAAGTCTATAGCAGCCTTGAGACCAAAGATGCAAGCTTCATATTCAGCCATGTTGTTGGTACAGCTGAAGCAAAGTCGGGCAGTGAAGGGTGTATGGCAACCTTCTGGAGAAATGAGTACCGCACCGATACCGTTGCCAAGTGCATTTGAAGCACCATCAAAGTACAGGGTCCATCGGGATCCTTGTTCAGGTCCGTCATACGGTCTGTTACCTTCAATGTTGTCCAATGTCATGATGTCCTCGTCAGGGAAGTCGAATCTCATAGATTTGTAATCTTCGACGGCTTGATGAGCTAGATGGTCAGCTAGTACACTCCCCTTTATAGCTTTTTGGGTAGTATACTGGATATCATACTCTGTCAGGATCATTTTCCATCTAGCGATTCTTCCAGATAAAGCAGGCTTCTCGAAGATATACTTGATCGGATCCATTTTGGAAATCAGCAAAGTGGTATGAGTCAACATATACTGCCTTAGCCGGCGAGCAACCCATACCAAAGCGCAGCAAGTTTTCTCGAGCAGTGAGTAGCGAGTCTCACAGTCGGTAAACTTTTTGCTAAGGTAATAAATGGCATGCTCTTTTCGGCCAGACTCGTCATGTTGGCCCAGTACGCACCCCATTGAGTTATCCAAAACAGTCAGATACATGATTAACGGCCTTCCTTCGACGGGTGGCATCAGAATAGGAGGTTCTAGCAAATACTCCTTGATCTTATCAAAAGCAACTTGACAATCATTATTCCATTCAACTACCTGATCTTTCTTCAACAGTTTGAAAATTGGCTCACAGGTAGATGTCAAGTGAGAGATGAACCTCGCAATATAGTTCAAGCGTCCCAAGAATCCTCTAACCTCCTTTTCAGTACGGGGGGCAGGCATTTCTTGTATAGCCTTTACTTTAGCTGGATCAACCTCAATTCCTTTGTTGCTGACAATAAATCCCAAAAGTTTACCATATCTAACCCCAAAAGTGCACTTGCTTGGGTTTAGTCTGAGCTTATACTCCTTCAACCTGGAAAACAGCTTTTGCAAATGATCAAGGTGTTCTTCTCCTGTTTGTGATCGAGCTATCATATTGTCTACATAAACTTCGATCTCATGATGTATCATATCATGAAACAAAGCTACCGTGGCGCGTTGATAGGTTGCCCCTGCATTCTTCAGTCCGAATGGCATCACTTTGTAGCAGAAGGTACCCCATTGCGTGAAAAAAGTAGTTTTCTCCATGTCCTCGGGGGCCATTTTGATCTGGTTGTATCCCGAGAATCCATCCATGAAGGAAAATACCTTGTGCTGAGCTGTGTTATCAACCAAGATGTCAATATGTGGTAGTGGAAAATCGTCTTTAGGGCTAGCCCTGTTTAAATCTCGATAGTCCACACACATTCTGACTTTTCCGTCCTTCTTAGGCACGGGCATAATGTTAGCAACCCATTGTGGATAGGAAGTAACAGCCAGAAAGCCAACGTTGAATTGCTTCATTACCTCAGCCTTGATCTTCTCAGACATGTCAGGCCTCATTCGGCGGACCTTTTGCTTGATCGGTGGACAGTCTTCTCTTGTAGGGAGACGGTGAACCACGATATCTGTGTCTAGTCCCGACATGTCTTCATAAGACCAGGCGAAGATTTCAACATATTCGTTCAACAACTGCACTAAGCGCTCCTTGACACCTGGTTCCAGGTTGGCACCCACTTTTACTTCTTTCCTGTCTTCCTCTGTCCCCAAGTTGATGGTTTCTAGCAACTCTTCATGAGGTAGAATAGCCCTCTCTTCTTGTTGCAAAAGTCTGACTAACTCTCCCGACACTTCACAGTCTTCGTCAACTCCATACTCAGCATGATTGACCAAATCTTCAGATTTATCAAAGGTTAAAGCAAAATAGTCATCCATGGAATCCAGAGTGGATGGGTACCTGCATTTGTGAGTGTGGGTGTGTGTAAGGGATAACCATCCTTAAAACAAACAAAAATGCAAAAGGAAAGAAAATGAACACATCAGTTTATAGATGAAAAACGTCCAATGATTCATTAAAACATAGCGTATGATAATGAAGAAGATCAAGCCCTTACAAATGGACCTACATGCCCCGGGCAAGGCACAAGGTGAAAATAGTGTGTGAATTGTTTTAGTTATTACAGACCATAAATGGGAAATTGTTCAAAGATAAAATTACTGGTTGATAAAGGTGATGGGAACAAAATCCTTTGCTTCCCAGTTGCTTAAACCCCCCTTCGATGGTCGGAAAAATCCAATCTTCAAAGTGGCTCTCTTCATCTTCATCTTCTACAGCATTGATTTTGTGGTGAGTGATCTTGACGGGTGGTCCTTCAACCTTGGAGCGACGCATAGCCTTTTGTCCTACAGCAGTAAACCCTAATCCAAACTTGTCTGTCTTATGGGGAAAATCAGGCAATTGCCCCCACACTATGCTCTTCCCCTCTTTAATTACAGCCTCTACGTCCTTGAGAGATGCCATTCTAGATACATGCTTGGGAACGACAGGCACCTCAACCATTGTCTTTGCAACTGCTACCTCAGGAGAAACTTCCTCAAAATGTTGGAAAGGCGTTTCGATGAACTCGCCATCCAACTCCACATAGCGGAAGGAATTGAGATGACTTATCATGTACTCTTCCTCGCCGTGCACTGTTATAATCTTACCCCTAACAGGATATTTCAGCATTTGGTGCAAAGAGGAGGTAACTGCCCCGGCATAATGGATCCACAGTCTTCCTAACAAACAAGAATATGACGGACGGATGTCCATCACATAAAAGGTTGAGTTGAAGACTTCCGTGCCTACTTTGATAGGAATGTCAACCTCTCCATGAACCATTCTTTTGGACCCATCAAATGCCCTAACAACGATGTTACTAGGTTTGAGGGTCAATCCTTCGCAATCCAAACGGTCTAAAGCTTTCTTCGGCAACATATTCAAGGAAGAACCAGTATCAACTAATACATGGGAGAGGATGGTTCCCCTACATTCAACTGAGACATGTAGCGCGACGTTGTGTTTCCTTCCTTTGGGAGTCAAGTCAGCATCGGAAAAGCCAAGGCCATTATCAGCAGTAAGACTGGCCACACACTCTTGAAACTGGTCAGCCGAAGTCTCTTGGGGTACATGTGCCGCCTTCAAGAATTTGATCAGGGCCTTAGCATGGGCCTCAGAGCAGAGTAGAAGAGCCAACATTGAAATTTTAGAAGGGGTTTGCCCTAACTGTTCCACAACGTCGTAGTCACTTTTTCTGATTATTTTCAAGATTTCATCCATTTCTTTCTGAGTGGTTTTGGGGATAACCACAACATGAGCCTTCGTCCTGACAGGCACTTCTAGTATCCCCTTACCCTTATTTGTAGTATCAGCAGATGGTCTTACTTCAGGAGTATCCAATTCTTCAATCATTGGGCCTTGCACAGATGGCCCAACAGGTACAGAAGCTTTCAAGGGTCCGAAAACTGCTCGAGGGGGAGCAATCTCCGGAGAAAAGATCCGGCCGCTGCGGGTTATCTTGCTTGTACCCGCAATGTTCCCTATATCAGGGTTTTCTTCTTCAAAATTCTCTTGGACTGCCTCAATTTGTTTGATACCATGATAGAAGATTTCTCCTTCATAGTGCTATGGTATCGTTTTGCTTGATTGGTACGGGACAGGTCCCGGCATGGTGATCTTTAATGGTACACATTTAGAGTTGGGTGTAATCTTGACAGGCCTTTTGCAAGCCTTGGGAGGATTGTCGGAAATGGTTATGATCGCAATATCGTTGGTCGAAGTAGCAAAAGTAGCAGGAGTAACAGGATTGAAGGTATCAACAAGGGTTTTCTGAAAAAGTATCTCTTGGGTATCCATCAGGCGTTGGACACCTGACTTCGACATTGGGCAATCACCTCGTATGTTCAAACAAAAATAGCAGTCTTTACCACAACCAGGAAAGATCCTGGCTCTCATCAAATTCTCTTTAATCACAAGTAACGGCGTCAACAGGTCAACAACATCAGTAACATGAAGGTCCTCCATAACAGCATGAACATTATTACCGTGCTTGGGCATCAGAGCAGAAATCACATTGGGCTTCTCAGGCGCATCGAATTCTACTTCTTTGGCATCAATCAAGTCCTGGATTTTGTTCTTAAGCGCCCAACAATTATTGGTATCGTGCCCAACACTGTCGGAATGGTAAACACATTTGGCATTGGAGTGGTAGTATGGAGAAGAGGTGTTAGGGTTCTTTGGCGCTTCCTTCAAACTGGTAAGATTCAGCTTCAACAAGTGAGGAGTACTTGAGCTGGCGTCACGTTGATATGGGTGAACTGCCGTTGTGGCCTTTCTACCCGTTGTTGATTAGGTAATTGTTATGAGGTTGATCATTTGACGAGTTTTAAATCATCACAGCCCCTACAGTTGGCCGGTGCTCGGTTCTTCCCTGACCCTTTTGATAATACATAGCGGAGGCTTCCTTCTTAGCTGGGAATGGTTTCTTAACAGCTGTGGATGCGGAAGCATCCTTTTGAATCTTTCCACTTTTAATACCAGCCTCGACCCTTTCGCCGGTCAAAATTAGTTCAGTAAATACCGCGGAAGAACTCCCAATTAGATGATTGAAAAAGGGGCCAGACAGGGTCCCCAGAAACATGTCAACTAACTCCCTATCTGACAACGGTGGCTGCACCCTCCCAGCCAGATCACGCCACTTCTGTGCATACTCTTTAAATCCTTCATTGGAAGCCATCCCCATACTTTGTAACTGAGTACGAGTGGGCGCCAAATCATCATTGTATTGATATTGACGATAAAAAGCGGCAGCTAAGTCTTCCCAATTGTGAACCTCTGATCTCTCGAGTTGATAGAACCAATCCAACTGCGTGCCAGACAAACTGTCTTGGAAAAAGTGTACCCAGAGGTCTTTATCAGATGAGTGGGGTTGGATTTTTATGACATATGATCTCAGGTGCATCTTTGGGCAAGACAGACCGTCGTACTTGGAGAATGTTGGCACCTTGAACTTGAGAGGGATAACAATCCCAGCTACCAGCCCTAGTTCTTCAAAATCCAAACCGGGTACCCTCTGCAACTCAATGGCTGCCAGTCTATCTTCAAGATTCTCATATTTATCATCCGCTGAAGGATACTGTTGTTCGGAGTAGTCTTCGTCTTCTTCCTCTTCCTCCTCTTCAACCTCAGATTCAGAAGGTACAACAATCCCTTTCCCTTTACCGGCCCCTTCGTCAGACGTTGAGGGGAACTCAAGAACCTTTCTGGCATTGCTTTCAAACATTCTTCCAAAAGTGGCTACTCCAGGTCTCCTTTTCTTTTTCTCTTTATTCTTCTCCAACAGAGCTTTGAGGTCCTCTTGACCCTTTGCCAAGGTCATGAGGAGTTGCTGGAATTATGAATTTTGTGCCTGCAGATCCTTTACTGTCTGCTCCAAATCCATCTTGCTGAAATAAACAGCAGAAAGATAAGGAAACCTGGTGTGAAGGCTTGTTTATGCATATGATGAATGGTATGTTATTCATGTAACGCATTCAAGGATTCGAAAATTCAAATTTGTTGCAAACAAAAAGGAACGCACGTCATATTAAGAATAAATTGTTAGTACATAAGTGCCCCATGGGCCAAATATTACAAAATCTTTAATGTAAAAAGACATTGCGCATACTCTTTGGTGCGATGTAAGTGTTGAGAGTTTCCTCCTCACGATGTCGGCAGGTAAGCTCCAAAACCTTCTTCTCACTGGCATAGAAGCTGGCTTCAAAAGTATTCTGTTCTTCCTTGAGTTGGATCCAACTCTTTTGCATTTCTTCCCATGATGTTGGCATGTCAGGATGTAGGATGGTCTATGGAACCTCTCCTTCCATAACAGGATCTTTGATCACGGGGAGAATGTGAGGATATGGCATCATAATATTCTGGGCGCGGGTTCGTACCCACTTGAGATAAGGCTTAAGGGGGATGGAATTCTTGTGCCCCAGTGTCTTACTATCCACTTTGTTGGGCATCCTCCAAGCTCTGATGAACCTTTGTCGAAGTCCTTGCACATCATTGTCGAAGTCAAAAACTAGGTTAGGAATCAGCATGTCATGAGGGCCATCCCTCCGAGCATATCCAAATTGTCTCAAAGCTAGATAGGGGTTGTAGGTAATGGCACCCCTAATTCCAAGTAATAGGACATTAGGAAATTCCCCACAACGATCAATGATGATGACATTTTCTCTGGACCAAGAACACCAATGTACATCAAAATGTGTGAGGGTTATCAACCGTTGTGACCACCTCAAACCCTGCTCATTCTTCAAAACTGATTGTGGAAGGTGAGAAATAAACCACCTTGCTAGGAGAGGAGTACAACACATGAGAACACCTCTTTTCCTCATTGTTCGTGTGTAAAATGAGTGTAGGATGTCCCAAGCAATGTAGGTATAGGATTCCTGGATATGAAAATCTTGACAGCATTCACATCTATAAGTTGGTCAGGGTTTGGGAACAAGACCAACCCATAGATGAGAAGAGCTACAATCTCCTCAAAATCTTGTAAGTCTAATGAATTCCAGCAGTCTTGGGCCTTCTCAAACAGAAACTTTGCCAAGAAACCCTTGACACCACTTCTGGTTTCCCAATGTCCCTTGATGTCAGATGGTTGCAAATGTAATGCCTGAGCAACATCTTCAGGCTTTGGTTCTTTTTCCGTACCATTGTAGGGTAGTTGATTAAGAATAGGAATCCTAAAGAGTTGAGAAAATTCCTCCAAAGTAGGCACCAACTGGTAATCAGGGAATGTGAAACAGTGGTGTAGGGGGTCAAAGAACTGGAAGAGGACTTTCACCATGTCTTCTTTAAGGTTGGTGTTGACCAAGTTGAGGAGTCTACCATGTCTTTCACTGAAGAGAGAATTCTCTGGAATCCTAGAAGTAAGCTCCTTGAGTTGAGGAGGGATTCTCACAAGTTTGACTTGAATTGTTTTCATGTGAAGAGATTCCATGACCTACAAAACAAGAACAAAGATGAAGATCCAAACCCTTGAAATGGTTAGTGGATGAATATGATGCTTTATGATGTTCATGATGTATGCACAAGCACATGTACAAGCAAGTCACACAAAACCCTAGTTTCAGGCTTGCATGAGGTTTCATAGGTAAGTACCCTCTTGAGTTTAGTTGGCTCAAACCCGTCCTATAAATAGTAACCGGGTTCTAAGGAGCTCAATATCACTGGATTGTTTTCTATGTTCATTGTTTTGGTTTATCCACTTAACTAGAGACCAAAATATTCCAAGAAAACAACCCTTAATGAGTGTAGTATCGAGTATCTACCAACTTCGGACTGCACCAAATCCGGTCATCTCACTACCCCTAATAAAAGGCCAAGATGGTCAAATAAGGTTCTAAGAGTTCATTAGTGCTTCATGACATCACTCAGTGGCCCCGTATTCTCTTTGATTGACTCAAAGGCTACCGGTACTCACAAATATGTCGCACTAATATAACTATTGCTTCAACCATGTCGGTATACCCTGCACAGCTTCCACAATGTATTGCTATTTACCTATGAATGTTTCCCAAATCTGGGTGGAGGATTTCAAACCCAAACAAGAGAGTCAAATGTAAAGCAATCAAAGCAAACAATAATCATGCAAAAGGGTGATCTAAGCCCTAAGGTTACTCCACTTTTAAAGTGATTCCCCAGCAGAGTCGCCAGTTCTGTGATACGGTGGGAGAACTGACTTGAGATTTTGCGTTTGTGTTCACAAATGTTTCGGTTTAGCAAGAGTCGCCACCGACTTTTTATTTTATCCTAAGGAAAGGTCAAAAAGCACAGGAAAGACCTTTGAGATGTTTTCTTGAGTTCGAGGAGTAGATTATAGAAAGGGAAATTATTATCACCCTTTCTATCCATGGTTATCCATGGGCTCTTAGTTACTTGCTTAGATCACTTGCCTTTGATTTTCAATTGTTTGAAATGGTGCTTTGTGTGTGGTTTTGAAAGATGTTTTGAAAAGAGGCCATCGTTGTGGCAACCTTTGTAATGATTCTTATTTGAATGTATACAAAGGTGTTTTTGTCTTTTTGAAAAGTTTTCAATGTTTGGAAGTAGGGTTTTGAAATTGTGTTGTGAAGTGTGTTTTGAAGATAGCAAGGATGTTTTTGAAAGCTTTGATCAAGTAACTAAGAGTTATATACCCTATTTTACTCAAAGATGTTTTTTTATATTTTTAACCCTTTTAACAGTGTTGTTTCACCATTGTATTTGGTGAACAACCTTGTGTTAGGATGTTAATGGGACATGCGCGGATTATTGTATAGACCATGATAGAAATGGTGTCAAGTATTTTTTGGCAATTTTATTAAGGGACTTGATCATTTTGTTTAGGCAACCTAGATAGCGTCATCGAGGGACTATGATCTTTTATTTTGTTTTTGTTTTGCCAAAGTACTTGACATGCATATCATGGCCCATTTTTGAAGGCAACAAGTGGATTGAAACCCTAGGGGTGTAAGTGTGCATTGTGTTTGTTTTCATGCATTGTTATCTTGGATTAGGTCAAACTAATTGTTGATTTTTATTTTGCATACAAACCCTAGGTCTAATCATGGCATAATTGAAATCATTTAAAGGTGCGAGAATTTAAATTCTACACTATTACAACATGATATAGGGAGGGGGTACAAATTTGAATTGAGGATTATTTTGCAAGAAATTAAATCCTAAATTATTACAACCAAATTGAATGTGTAAGACATAATATTCAAATGTGAAATAATTAAATAAAATACAATAAATAAATGTTAGAGAAAATGTATTATGCAAAAAAGGGTTTTATGTATGTAAAAAAGGATTTTTTTAATGTGAAATATAAATAAATAAATAAAAAAAATCAATTTTATTATTTTTGTTTTTTAGGGCAAAAACCCTAATTTCTTAAATAAATTGTATTATTTATTATTTATATACAATAATGTATTAATTTGTACAAAAATATAAGTATATTAAAAAAATGGCATTTTTAGTATAAAATATCAATAAAAATAAAAATGTATTATTTTTGTGTTTTTTGTTCTTATTATTTAATAAAATATATTATATATGTATATATATGTGTTAAATATATTAAGGGTGTATAAAAATAAAATAAATTATTTACAAAATGTATATATTTCAAGAAAATATTTTCAAGTATGTATAAAAATAATAAATAAAGATAAAAGTATTTTTCTACATTATTTTTACATTTAAACAAAAGTAAATATAAAGTATTTAATGTATTAATACTAGAATTAATTAAAATAAATATCAAATAAATATAAAAATTTATGAAAATATTTTTTAGTATTTTTTTATATTTGAAATTAAAATATCAAGGTCAGAGAAAAAATAAAAATGCAAAAATAATGAAAGTACAAACCAATGGGCCAGGGGGTGTGAACTGAAAATGCATGTGTGAGAAGCAAAAACAACCAGGCCCAGCCCAAGCAACTTCGTCTTCTTCCTTTGAACAGAAATACGCGCGCTGTGTACACAAGATGCTATCTCCTGATTCCTTACTTTTTTTGACAAAACTCATAACATGAAACTTGTAGAGCATCAAACAACGAATCTAACCATATAAAAAACTTAAGCTAACTCTCAAAGACCAGAGAGAATTTCTCTGGCCCTAATTCTTAACCTAGTTTTTTCAGAAAGTTCATGAACAAAATTCTCCTAGCACGATTAATATAAATGAAAACTAAGCACATGTATGGTTTCAGGGCTATGAATACATCATCTTTAATTCACAAACCTAAGTCTAAATATTCCTAAATAGAGAGATATAAGTTCATAAAATACCTGTTTCAGTTGACTTCGAGTTGGACAATGTAGCAACTTCCAAGGGTGCTTGAGTTTCTTTTGAGCTTGCCTGAGGTCCACTGAAGCTTTCCTAATGCTTGGCTTGTTTTGGAGAGGCCTGAATCGTGCTACATAAATCAACCTGAAAAGCTTTGAAACAAAAATGGCAATGTATGTTAATGGTGTTACAGCTAGCAATGGAGGTCTGGAATAGTTTAGGTGAGTTGAATGGAAGATATTGGAACATGTTTGAGGCAAAACGCATGAGGGAAAGTGGAGATGGAGGTGGTTCTGTAAGGCTTGCCCTGTTTTGCAGAAAAATGGTGATTTTGTGTTCAAGGAGGTTTGAGTGGTGAAGAGATCGTGTTTATGACTCAAAGGGTTGTGTGAAAAATGTTTGCAATGTTTGTGTAAGCTGGCTATGGATTGTTTTTGAGTTGGAAGATTTTGGATAAATTTCTTCTTCTTGAAGCAAAAGTGTGTCACTTATTAATACATGCTTGTAATCCCTATCTTGTATGCTGCATTCCTTGCCCTTGATACTTGCAATTTGTGGATTTGATCTTGCCACAGAGATATGGCCCCATGCCTCAAAGATCCTGGTTTGACATAAAGTGTAACTTTTCAAAAATGGCACTATACCTTTTTCCAAATAGGGATTAGTTTTGCATGCAATGTCCAAATGGACAAGATAATGCATTAGCTCAGTGGATTTGCATTCAATTAAGGAGTTTAAAATGGTTTAGAGGCCTGCTAGCTAGTACAAAGCACGCTGATTTGAAAATGCAAGTTGTATGAACATGTATTGGCCATGGATCAAAGTGAGTTTTTGCCAACTTCAAGCATTCGATTCTCCCTAACCACAAAGGTGTTTGAGGAGTTCTTGGACAATTTGGAAATCTTGTAACATGTAATACAATCCATCTTTGAAATGCAATTTGTAACTCCAAGTGGAACTATGTGAAAAATGGCCAAGAAGATGAGTCAAAATCCTG
Source organism: Vicia faba (assembly GCA_948472305.1). Lineage (NCBI taxonomy): Eukaryota > Viridiplantae > Streptophyta > Magnoliopsida > Fabales > Fabaceae > Vicia > Vicia faba. Next base: position 481,812,611 of record OX451740.1, on the reverse strand, counting down.
CCTAAACTAGGGCAAAATTTCTCTAAGTTAAAAGTTTTAGGCACCCTTGTTCCAAAAATCATAACGTGAGATACAAGCTTCTTTTGAGAAAACTTTGTGAATAAAAGTTATAGACTTTGTGATGGAATACAACTTTCATGTTGCAAGTTTTGTTTGAATCCATTTGCATCTTGGTGAAAAAATGGGACAAAGTTAGGAAAAAAAAAGAAAATTTTATAACTTGGAAAATTTCTAAGTTATGAAATTTTTCCATTTTAAACCCTAATTTGCATTTTTGGGTTTCTTGATGAAAAAGTTTCATAATTTGACATGTTTTGATGAAAAATGACCCTTGGCACTTGATTTTGACCAAAAAGTCAAAGTTTGACTTTTCAGTATACAGTTAAATTTTGATCAGTTGACTGAAAAATTCATCTGTCAATCCTATGCATTTGAGATCTTTTGAACTTGTTGAATATGTCAATACAAATTCATTGAGTCCTTGAGTCCATGGTTTAGCTTGATTTTCCATTTGTTAGGTCAAACAGTCAAAAATTGCCTTTGTACAGTCAAAACCCTAAAAATGACCATTTTGCCCTTTTGATTATCTGATCAAATTTCTTGTGGAATTGTGATCCAAACTTGATCAAATGGTTCATATGAGTTCATAATGTTGATGTAGGTCAAAATTCATGAGGTTTGACTGTCAATTGGCCACAGTTGACTTTTTCCCCAATACAGCTGATCTCTAGGTCAACTGTCCAATTGACTGGGCAAAAATTTGAACCAAGGCTTGAAACTTGGTGTGAACAAACTTGTGAGTCCAATATGAAGTATGAAAGTAACTTTGGGCATTGTTGGTCAAAACATCACTGTGCAAACTCAAACCCTAATTTAGGTTAACAGTGCAAGGAGGTGTCTTGAGCAGAGAAAACCCTAGCTTGATCTTGAATTCCAAGAGTCTTGTGATGAGAAATGTTGATGAAATGAGAGGGAAAATTTTGGGGTACAACATTTAACAAGTACCATAACACTTTAGAATGAGGATGCTTCTTGCTAACATCGTCATAGTCATCACCATTATTGTCTTTCACCTTGTAGTGCAACCTGACACATTCCAAACATTGATCCAATTTTTCATACTCTTTCCTGTATAATATACAATCATTACGACGTGCATGTATTTTGAAATACTCCAAACCCATTGAAAAATATCTTCTTGGCCTCATAACAACAATCTGACAAATTGTTATCTTCTGGTAGCATTTGTTTCAGCAAATCAAGTAATTCCATGAAACTTTTATCTGTTCACCCACTATTTTCCTTTAGATTAAACAATTTCGACGCCTCGGACAATCGTGTAAAACTTGTGCACCCCTTATATAAAGGAACATCCTTATCAATACATAAATTATCATAAATATGGACTTTCCTAACAGAAGATTCTCCAATATCACAAATCATATCTTCTAGTAGATCATCTATATCTTCATCAACTTCATGTCATTCTGATGTCGCTGAAGGTGTGAAAAACACAAGAAATGGGGGGTTTGAATTGAGTTTTAAATCAAAAAAACTTTTCTATAAAAATATTATTCCCATTTAAGTTAAAATACTTTTTCCTTCACTGTTGATAATAACAATAAGTAAGAACGGGAAGTAAAGAACAAGGTATATTTATACTAGTTCACTTGAAAATTATCAAGCTAGTCTAGTCCACCCGCCAAGGTGATTTCGCCACACTCAATCGAGGACTTAATTCACTATAACCAAACTAATTACAATTTTCACAAGCTACCTGCAAGTGACTAACAACCTCTAAGACACACAAGTCATAGACTTCTTAAGAATACACACCTACCCGGTCCCTTAAGGAAAATCCTGCACAAGGTACCCGCAGGTGACTAACAACCTCTAAGACAAACAAGTCCTAGACTTCTTAAGGATACAGACCTACCCGACCCCTTAAGGAAAAATCAAACAACTGTTTGAATACAAGTTTTGTTTACAAGAGTGTTGCTTCTATACAAGCTGAATATGTAAACTATTTTAAGAACAACGACTAAAAATATGAAAGTTATGAACAACACTTTATGCGTGGATATTTCGTTGATTGGCTGGTTTCTCTCCTAGTATTCAAGCCTTTATATAGCCAATAAAATAATATATCCATTGAGGGGTACTCTTGGGATTTCAAGAAACATTTGGAAGCTTGAGCAATAACATGGAGGACAAGATCGTGCAATGCGTCTGTCCTTTCATGGTAGTGGAATGAAACGTTGAGTGTACCATGTACTACTTGTATCACATTAAGGTTATTGTTGTACCCCAAAATTTTCCCTCTCTTTTTCAAGACATTCCTCAATGCTCAAGGATTATCAATGAATCAATCAGACTAAATTATCTTCAAAGCACTGAGACTCAAAATTAGGGTTTTTGACTGAAAATGACTAAACTTTGATTTTTGACCTAATACCTGACTTATTGGTTAGAAGCATGATCTCAAGGATTCGAGCGCGTCATTTTGACCTAATCGCATATTTCAATTCATCTCCTGAGATCAGTGGATTGATAGACAAAATTTGGTCAACTGATGAAAAAAAGCCAACTGTACACTAAAGTCAAACTTTGACTTTTTGACCAAAAATTGAATTTCAAGGATCACGTTTCATCAAGGCATTCAAAAAATGAAATTTGATCATAAAAAATCAAGGAAGTTAAAGGTCATTTTGGAAAGACAAAATTTACAAGACTTAAAAATTTTTCTAAGTGTTTGTATACTTGTTAAATTCGTTGCTTCATGAAATCTTTTCCTTACAATTCAGAATAATTCAAGATGTTACAAATAATTTAAGATATGACAAATAATTCAAATTATTATAAGGTTGCATTTTTTGTAAATTACAAATCCTAAAGCTTTGTCTTGTTTGAATGTTTTTCCTTTGACTCAAAACCTTGCCACTATGCTTTGTCTTTGTTACAATCTGCATAAATTGGTCCACAAACCAAATTTTGTACCATGCTACAATATGATGCCAAGTCCAAGCCTGCTTACTACAAGCTCAAAATCATGTTTAGAAGGAAGTTTGTTGTCCTGAACAAAACAAACCTGCTATGCTATCTCTAAGCACTGCCACAACACTCCAAAACTGCTACAAAACAACCATGCTATACTACTACCAACCCAGTCCAAGCCTGCACTATCTCAGTCCCATGTTTGCACCAAATTTGAATATGAGAGCTGCATCTAAAAGGAAATGATACAACATACCCAAACTGTTCAAAAACTTATTTGTTTCCCTCCTAAATCTCAGTCAAGTCCATCTACAAATAGACTGTTTTCACAACATACAAAGGGTTGGCTTTGAGAGAGAAAAATGAGAGAATAGAAAAAATAGCATTCTTTGTAAACTCTACTCATTCACAAAAGACCCTTGCTCATACTCATCTCTATTTTCATTCACCAAAACAGAACCTCAACCCATTATTCCATCTTGCAAACTCTCTATAAACCAACCAGCCAAATTCTTTACATCACATAGAGATTGTTCAAACACAAGAATAGTTTCTGTAGTGCCATTATCTTCACCTTCCAAACACAAAAACAATACTGTACAACTTGACTGGGTTGGTGTGGTTCAAACAACTTGGAACAACTTCCTGGAGGTTCACTAAGGCCCTCACAGCTTCTGGAAAAGTATTCAGACTCAAAACACTAAGTGCAGTCTCAAGGTAAGTCTTCTTGATTTTTCATTTTTCATACATCACTAATGATTCATTCTTGAAGATAAAATGTAGTAATCATTTCCCCTTTGAGTTAACCATTTGCTTGTTATTCATTTTTTATCAATCATATGTTGTGAACTGACCTGTATACACAATAGAATGATGATAGAGGCAAAAAATGTAGCATGAGTCGACACATACCCACATGGGTCGAATCATTCTAGTGACAAAACAGGGTATGAGTCGACACATGGCCTTATGCATCGACTCATACTGTTATCCAGGCTCCAAAACAGAAGGATGAAAGGTGCATGAGTTGACACAAAACGCGTATGTGTCGATACAAACAGGTGCATGAGTCGACACATCCCATTATGCATCGACTCATACTGAGTTGATTTTGTTTTACAGGAGCAAGAAGAGTTATGTGTCGATGCATAGAAGCATGTGTCGACATATAATAGTTCAAAATGTAATTTTTCTTTCTTTTTATACTGTCTTTACATTTTTCACAGATTTTCTTCATTGCTGTCCATTTATTCGATATGGTTGTGATGATTAAAGCTTCTACTTCATCCCCATTTGTAAATTGTACCCCCATCCCCCTAATGATGTAATAGCGTAGGATTTTAATTTCCGCAAATTTATCATTTTTCATATAAATTGTTAGTAATTAAGGTGTGTATGGCAAGATAAAATCAACCGCTAGAAAACCCTAATCTCAAAGACAATGCATGCAGTCAAACACACTATTCACACGTGCACCTCTTGGGTAACCTCACTTGTTGCCTCGAAAAATAGTTATGTCCCTCGAATATGGGCGCTTTAGCAAAGACCCTCGATAAAAAAAAAATCATAGTCCCTCGATACCCTTCAATGTTGCCTTCGGTAAAAAGATCTAGTCCCTTACGAAAATTCCTAAAGCATCTCATAAGTTGCCTTCTATAACTATACGATTGACCCACACCCGTCCCTTCCCATCCAATGGTTGGGCTTCTTACCAATCAATGGTAAGATAGCAACATCTAAAGGAGGAGGAAAAGAACAAAGACCTTTTGAGTAGGTAGGACGCTCATAGTTGCTTGCTCATAAACTAGAAACCATTTCCACACTTACACTTTCAAAACATCTTCAAAAACAAACATCTCTTTGAACTATTTTCAAAACCAATACATTGTATGCATTCTTACAGATACGAGAATCATTACAAAGTTTTCCGCAACAAAGGCGTTTTCAAAATATTTTCAAAATCACAAACACATTCAAACAAAGCATTTTCAAAGTGATCAAGCAACTAAGATCCCATAGATAACTACATATGAAAAGGGTGCTAATACCTTCCCTTTTCATAACCTACCCCATGAACTCAAGAAAAATATCTCAAAGGTCTTTCCTGTTCTTTTCACCCTTTCCTTATTGGATAAAAGAAAAGTCGGTAGCGACTCATTCTATCTGCAACAATTGCGATCAAACGCAAAACACTCAAGTCAATTCTCCCAATGTATTACATTTATCTTCTTTCCTTTTGCACTTCAGAGGCTTCTGTGAGCATGAGATTAGAAGTGAGAAAATAACACAAGGTCATCAGAATTTCAAGTCTTCAGAGTCTTCAGAATTACGTCTTCAGGGTCTTCAGTCCTTGGTTGTGAGAACCTTTTCTTGGAACCTTGGGTCTTTAGAACTTCAAGTCTTTAGAATCTTTAGAACTTCTGTCTTTAGAGTCTTCAGCACTTGGTCTTTAGAACCCTTATCTTTAGAACCTTGGGTCTTTAGAAACTTGAGTCTTTAGCATCTGGACTTGAGTAGAAACTTTTGTCTTCAGATCTTCTGACTGTTTCTTTAGAACCCGTTGTCTTCAGAAACATGAGTCTTTAGCATCTGGACTTAAGTAGCAACTTTTGTCTTCAGATCTTCTGACTGGTATCTTTAGACAAACATCAGAGCTTACACTTTAGAGCCTTCTGGAGTTTCTTGCTATTGTTCAATAGAACTTGTGTAACGCAAAAGCAGAACTAATTCTCTTCTAATGTCTTGGCCACGACATCCATCAGAAGCAGAACCTATTTGTAAAGTACTCAACAATAACAAACATTAGAGTATCAAAATTATTCATACAAACATACTTATTTGTTATCATCAAAACTCAGATAATATTGCAGAACCAAATCTTATTCTTACAATCTCCCCCTTTTTGGTGATGACAAAACTATGTATTTTGATGACACATGTTTGTTCATATAATCAGAAGAGTGAAAGTAGAAAGGTAAGGAATACTGTTGTACCCCAAAATTTTCCCTCTCATTTTATCAAAATTCTCCTCACAAGACTCTTTGAACTCCAAACAGGATTAGGGTTTGCTCAGCTCAAGACATCTCCTTGCACTGATGACCTGAAATTAGGGTTTGAATTTGGACAGGGATTTTTGGACTTTCATACTTCATGTTGGACCTCTAAGATTTCTCACACCAAGTTTCAAGCTTTGAATCAAATTTTTGCCCAGTCAATTGGACAGTTGACCTAAAAATCAGCTGTATTGGGGAAAAAGTCAACTGTGGCCAATTTACAGTCAAACCTAATAATTTTTGATACACATCAACATTATAGACTCATATGAACCATTTGATCAAGTTTGGACCACAACTCCTCAAGAATTTTGACCAGATCATTAAAAGGGCAAAATGGTCATTTTTAGGGTTTTGACTGTAGAAGGGCAATTTCTGATTTTTCACCTAGCCAATGGCAAATTGGGTTCAAGCATGGTTTCAAGGACTCAATGGCATCATCTTTACCTAATAACAAGGTTCAAAAGATCTCAAATGCATTGGATTGACAAATGAATTTTCCAGTCAACTGATTAAAAATCAACTGTACACTGAAAAGTCAAACTTTGACTTTTTGGTCAAAATCAAGTGCCAAGGGTCATTTTTCATCCAGATGTGTCAAAACATGAAACTTTTTCACCAAGAAACCTAATTTTGGAAATTAGGGTTTAAAATGGAAATTTTCATAAAGAAATTTTCTAAGTTATGAAAAGTTCTTATTTTTTTCCAACTTTTCCCAATTTTTTCACCATGATGCAATTGGATTCAAAGAAAACTTCCAACATGAAAGTTGTATTAATCCACAAAATATAAAACTTTGATTCACAAAGTTTTCCAAAAAGATTCTTGGATCTCAAGTTATGATTTTGTGAATAAGGGTCCATGAAACTTTTAACTTAGTGAAATTTTGCCCTAGTTTAGGCAGATTTTTGACCTAACTTCATGGCAACTTTTCATCTAGATCTAATTGGAATCTAAAAATTCATTTCAAATATGGATTGTAGAGCATGTTATAATATTTCCAAAATGTCCAAGAACTCTCCAAGATCATTTATGGTTAAGGAGAATCGAAGAAAAGAAAATGGCAATTTCTCACTTTTGTCCATGGCATTCTACACATTGGCACAAGTTGCAAATCAGTTTGGATCATGCTTGTACTTGTTTTACATGCCTTAATCCTTTCCACACTCCAAAATTGAATGCAAATACAATGGTTAATGGCATTGTTTTGATCTTGGGAGCTTTGCACAAGGGTTTAATCCAAAAATGGCAAAAAGGCAACAATGCTACTTTGATAAAGTTCACTTTTAGCAATTTTGTTTATCTTGAGCATTGGACCTAATATCTTGCAGAAAACAAAGTCCATGAATATCAGGCAAAGTTCACCAACTATGTGCAGGCCTTGAGCTAGCCTGTATAGGCTTTGGCTTTGTCAACTCAACTTTTCTTCAAAAACAAGCCAACTTGCAAAAGTGAACACAACTTGGGCATCTGATAAAACCAAGTCTTGCAACATTTTCAAACAGCCTCAGCATATTACACCAAGCCTGAAACACGATTGCCAAGCCTCTCAAACACCCTTAAGCACAAAAACACCAACTTCTGCCCAAAACAGGGCCATTTCTGCAAACACCAAGCCAAAACCAAATTGCCTCGTGCGTTTTGTCTTGAACCACTTTAGATACATTCCATACAACACACCTAAGCTGTCCAAGCCCTTCTCAAGCAACTGTAACCCCTGTTTCGTGCTTCGCCATTTTCAATTTCTGAGTTTGCAGGTTGGCTTCTACAAGGAGATTCAAGCCATTTTAAAGCAAGCTAAGCATTGGGAAAGGTCAAGGGAACATCAAGCAAGCTCAAAAGTACTTCAAGCCTCACTCAAAGTTGCTACATTGCCATAGCCAACTTCAACTGAACAAGGTATTTTCTAAGTTTCTATCTCTCTATTTAGGCATCATTAGGCTTAGGTTTGTGAAGCAAAAATGTAGTCTTCAATGTCCTTGAGCTGCACATATGCATAGCTTGTATTTATATTAACTGAGCTAGGAGTATTTGAAGCTTGAAGTTCATGGAAATTTTAGGTCAGAAATTAGGGGCATTGAAATTCTCTCTGGTCTTTGAGAGTTAGCTCAAGTTTTTTATATCATTAGAATCGTGACTAAAAATGCTATAAGTTTCATGTTGTGAGTTTTTGATTTCATGCAAGCAATAGAGAGAACATATTTGAAGTACAGGGGCACGCACGTTTTGGCCAGAGGACAGGGATGAAGTGTGTTCTGGGCCAGGGCCTTGGGCTTGTTTCTTTTGACACCCCCCTTTTACTTTCTGCACCCCCATTTGCATTTTCTTATATTTTTCTATATTTTCTTGCATATTTCTATTTTCTGAATTTATTTATTTTTTCTAAATATTAAAAAATATCAAAAATATTTTCTTAATTTTTTGCATTTTATTTTATTATTTTTATTATTTTTTAGGCATAAAAATAGTTTATTAATAATAATATACTTTATTTTCTTAAATAAAAATTGTAAATAATATAAAAATATTATTTATTTTTATTTTTATTATTTATACACTTAAAATAATATTTTCTCACATAATTTAATTTTAAACATTTTTGTATATATTTTTATTTATTTTCTTGTACATAAAAATGAATAAATAAATAATAGAAATACATTTCTTTTTAAACCAAAAATTAGGGTTTTCACCCTTTCAAAAATAATAACATTATTTTTCTTATACTTTAAGACATAAATAAATTTATTTTACGTGCATAAAATAAATACAAAAAAACATTTGTGCATGTTTACATTTTATTGTATATTTAATTAATTGTTCATTTATTTATTTGTACAATAAATTCAATATGGTTGTAATAGTTTTAGGGTTTTATTTTGTGCAAATATCCCCTATTCAAACTTGTACCCCCTCCCCATAATATTGTGTAATAGTTTAGATTTACTTTACGCATTTTTATTGCTTTCATATACCATGATAGTAAAATTAGGGTTTGTATGCAAAAGACCAAAAAATCAAAACAAATAGCATGACTTAATTCAAGACAAAAATGCATGAAAATGACAACACAATACACACAAGCATCTCTAGGGTTTCACCCAGTTTGTTGCCTTAAAATGGCCATGGTATGTATGCTAGGTATCTTGGCAAAATCAATCAAAATAAAAAGATCATAGTCCCTCAATGACGCTATCTTGGTTGCCTATACAAAAATGATCTTAGTCACTAAAAAAAACTTGCTAAAGATACTTGGCAATATTGCTATCATGGTCATACGATGATCCACGTCCGTCCCGTTTAACATCCAAAGATAGGGTTGTTTACCAAATACAATGGTAAAACAACAATGTCAAAGGGTTAAAAATGTACAAGAAAGACTTTTGATTAGGGTAGACAACTCCTAGTTACTTGATCAATTTGCAAACATCCTTGCTATTTTTCAAAACAAACACACACAATTTCAAAACAATTTCCAAATAACTTTCAAACATTGAAACATTTTTCAAAAGACATACATATTTGTATACATTCTTCAAACAAGAATCATTACAAAGATTGCCAAAATGATGGCCTCTTTCAAAATACTTTCAAAACCACACAAAGCACCATTTCAAACAAGTAACTAAGAGCCCATGGAAAACCATGGATGAAAAGGGTGCTAGCACCTTCCCTTTTCATAATCTATCCCCCGAACTCAAGAAAACATCTCAAAGGTCTTTCCTGTGCTTTTTGACCTTTCCTTTGGATAAAATAAAAAGTCAGTTGCGACTCTTGCTAAACCGAAACATTTGCGAACACAAACGCAAAACCTCAAGTCAGTTCTCCCACCGTATCACAGAACTGGCGACTCTGCTGGGGACAATAGAAAAGTGGGGTTACCTTAGGGTTTAGATCACCTTTACATGCTTATCTTGTTTGCTTTGATTGCTTTACATTTGATTTTATTGTTTGGGTTTGAATCCTCTACCCGGATTTGGGAAACATTCATAGGTAAATAGCAATACATTGTGGAAACTGTGCGGGGTATACTGACATGGTCTAAGAAATAGCTATATTAGTGCAACATATTTGTGGGTACCGGTAGCCTTTGAGTCAATCAAAGAGAATACGGGGCCGCTGAGTGATGTCATGAAGCACTAATGGACTTTTAGAACCTTTACTTGACCAACTTGGCCTTTTTAGGATGTAGTGAGATGACCGGCTTTGGTGCAGTCCGAAGTTGGTAGATACTCGATACTACACTCATTGAGGGTTATTTTCTTGGAATATTTCGGTCGCCAGTAAAGTGGCTAAACTGAAACAATGAACACAGAAAATAATCCAGTGATATTGAGCTCCTTAGAACCCGGTTACTATTTCTAGGACAGGTTGAGCCAACTAAACTTCAAGAGGGTACTTACCTATGAAACCCCATGCAAGCCTAAACTAGGAACTTGTGTGATTTGCTTGTACATATATACTTGTGCATAACATCATGAACATCATGAAGCATCATTTGCATCCACTAACCATTTCAAGGATTTTGGATCTTCATCTTTGTTCCTGTTTTATAGGATATGGATTCACTTCGCAGGAAAACTATTCAGGTCAATCTTGTGAGAATCCCTCCCCAACTAAAGGAGCTTGCTTCCAAGATTCCAGATTATTCTCCATTCACTGAGAAACATGGTCGACTTCTGAACTTGGTCAACTCCAACACAGAGGAAGACATGGTGAAAGTTCTCTTCCAGTTCTTTGACCCCCTACACCACTGCTTCACATTTCCTGACTACCAGCTAGTGCCTACTTTGGAGGAATTTTCTCAACTCTTGAGGATTCCTATTCTCCACCAACTACCTTTCAACGGTACGGAAAGAGATCCAAAGCCTGAAGATGTTGCTCAAGCCCTGCACTTGCAACCATCTGATGTCATAAGTGTGATATGGTGGGAAGAACTGAGTGTTTTTTGGAATGCTGGTTTGCGTTTGTTTTTGCAAAATGTCGCGGTAAGCAAGAGTCGCCACCTACTTTTATTTTATCCAACAAGGAAAGGAAAAAAGCACAGAAAAATTCCTTTTTCGAGATAGTTCTGAGTACGGGGGGTAGATTATAGAAAGGGAAGGTATTAACACCCTTTCTATCCGTAGTTATCTACGGGCTCTTAGGTACTTGCTCATCATTTTCAAAATGTTTTCTTTGTGCTTGTGGGTTTGAAAAAGTTTTTGTTTTAACTTCGATTTAACTCTTGCTTCTGTCCTCAAGAGTGTAATAAAGTGTTTTTGAAAACTTTGTTTAAAAAGGGGTGTAAGTGTAAAAAAAAATTGTTTTCGAATGAGCAAGTATCTAAGAACTAATCTACCTACTCGAAAAAGGAATCGTTCTATGCTAATTTCCTTTAGACAATGCTATCCTACTATTGATGAGTAGGTAGCACCATCGTTGGAGTTTGAGGGTCAATTCTAATGAGGGACATACAGTCACTAAAGCAATGTTAGGACGCCTTAGCGGTAACCCTAATGTCTTAGATCATTTGTTTGAGGCAACAATATCCGAGGCAACCATTTCGAGGCAACTATGATCTTTTAGACAAGAGGGAGACCTCTAAAACAACCTATACTCAATGACCGTTTAGGAAGGCAACCAAGTGGGGTGTACCCTAGGAGTGCGCATGTGCGAGTGTGTTGTTCTCAGTTATTTTTATCTTTGCACATGTTTAGGGTGATCTAGTTTGATTTTAAGATTAAGCATTCAGTCTTGTCATGCAAACCCTATTATCAAACATCTAGCAGTTATAATTTGCAGAATTAAAATGCGGAAATTAAATTACAAGGCGTCGGGTATTTACATCGTCAAAAGCAACCCTTTGGAAATAAAATAAAGCGGTAAAATAAATAAATGTCCTATTTACCTATTACAAACCAGAAGCAGGTACATTAATTAGATAAACAAAAATAAAGCGCGACGCGAAATTAAATCGGGTGCGAAATTTTAGGGTTTTGACCGTTTTAAAAGAAAAATGCTTTTTTGTTGTTTTTATTTTAAGAAAAGAATTTAAATCCTAAATTAAATACTAAATTAATTATAAAATTAATTAATTGATGAAAAATAATAAATGACATATTTTTGGAGTTTTTATTAATTTAAGAAAGAAATTAAAATAATTAAGTTAGAATTAAAACCTAATGATTTCTAATTAATTTTAAATATTTACAAAATAAATTAAAGTTTCCTAATTAATATCCTAATTAATTAATAAGTATTTATTAATAAAAATAAAAGTTCTAAAATTTAATTGGATAAAAAAAGTATTTTTGTGATTTTTGATAAAAAAAATTAAATTAATCTATTGGTTAGAAAATTAATTAAGCAAAATAAAAAAATTAAATTAAATGAATAAAAGTGTGAGGGAAAGAGAGTTTGGGCCTGGTTTTGAGGGTGTGGGTAACAACTTTGTTGGCCCAATAAGCTGGTCCGTTTGGACTTTTGGGATTCCCTGCATATGCGTTGACTGAGTCTATGGTACTCCTTCAATATTTGACCAACAGATCTGACCACCTGGCTATCTGGCATGCTGAGGAATGAGGCACATGGTGGACTGTGGACTTGCTTGCACACTAGATCTCCTGAAAAATAAGAAGAAAATGCAAATTGCTGGAGGCAGGGATCGAACCCCTGACCTCCAGCCTTGGGATGCCTTAACGCTAACGTGGTGACCACTGGGCTGCGTTGTTTCATTTGTTAACAAAATACAACACAATAATAATATAAGAAAGCAATTGTATTAGTGGGATTTTGGTGAAGATTTCAAACAGACCCACAGAAGGGTGACAACGCATCATCCTCTTCCGCAAAAACCTGCAATTTTTACCTACAGATTTTTATCCGCAGCTAAAAGCATAGCTTCCTCCTAAAATCGTCCCCAAGCAATATAAATGAATTCCAGGACCATGGTTTGATTCATCATCTCCTTCTGAACATAACCATGTCCATCATGAAGATCAATTGTACCTTAAACAAAAACCCCTAAAATCAAACGCAAAACCCTAGCAATGGCGTTTCATGATACATAGCATATAAGTAAAATTGGTTATTACAAACAGTTTGCAAATGATGTGGTGATCACAAATATGCCATTAGTTTTTGTTATAGATGCAAGAATCTAGAAATACGAAATCAAGAACATAGCCATGTTACGAAGGACTTACAGTGCATATGGAAGCTTGAAAACGCCTGGTTGTGATTGGTTTTTCTTGTGGAGGTTGTCAGGAAGCGATTGGGATACGTCTCAAGTCTTGAAAATGTCTCTAACCTTGATTTCAAAGTCACACTTTTTTCTGGTTTTTGCAAGTTTGGTTCTGCCTCCACGATTGCTCTCTAACCCTGATTCTTGTGTCTTTCGCTTGCTTATGTAATGTGCAATACATTAGGGTAGCATTTGTTGTTCAAATCTTGCTCCATCAATGCCCTTGAATTTGATTTGATTCTTCCATTAAAACTTTCCAAATTTGATCCAAATCACATCTTTTTGTACCTACATGGCTTGATACGATTTTGATTGCAAAGCTAGCTATTATTGGAGCCTGAAATAGTCAAAAAATCCATTGGTATCAATGCTTTGGATTTTATTTGATTTAAATCAAATTAATTTAAATAAAAATCAAAATAATTAAGAAAAATGTGATATGGATACATGGCTAAAGATAGAGCACGTGGGCAATAATGCAAACTCAAAACAAGTGGAAAAGAATGGGCCCATTTGGCAAAATTTGAAGTTTTGGGGATAGTTGACTTTTGGCAATTTTGCAAAAAAGTCCAACTTCAACAATGCATAACTTCTTCAATTTTGAACTTTTTGAAGTGTTCTTAGACTTTTTAGAAATCTTGAGATGTCCTCTAATCAACCCTTTTGGTCTCATCTCATTTTGATATTCCATGCTCAAGTTATAATCTTTGACAAAAAAGGTGTTTTTGTTGACTTTCAAAAATGACCTATAATATCAAAATTCACAACTTCTTGTGAGTGCATTTTTTGATCTTGGGGTATGAATATGAATTGTAGGTAATTGCATCCTATTAAAAATGAGATTTGGATGGGTCATTCATCATAAAGTATGAGAAAGTTATGCTTGGTCAAAGTTGAGTTGACTTTTCTTACAAAACCCTAATTTAGATACTTTTGAATCTTGATGACTTTTGAGCAATCCTTGATGAATCATGATCAACCCTTGATCAAATGATGAAATAAACTTCAAAATGAAAATGTTGACAAAAAATCTTGAAGTTTGACTGTATGTAGGTCACATTTAACTTTTGCCCTAGCATAGTCGATTTTTGGACCTTTGAGCAATGGACTGAGCAAACTTCCTCTGCAAGGCTTAAAATTTGGCATGGATGATCTTGAGAACATATTAGGACCTTGGGGAGAACTTGAGGTCATTTGGACTCAAGGATCTTGATGCAACACAAAACCCTAATTTGGGGTAGACTTCCTTAGGAGAGAGCTTGTCTGGTCAATCCTTGAGCAATCTTGAGCAACCTTGAGATTTTTCTTGCAATGTTTTGAGAAATACGGGAGGGCAAATTTTGGGGTACAACAATAGGCCATTGGGAAACCAGAAGTGGTGTCAAGGGTTTCTTGGCAAAGTTCCTGTTTGAGAAAGCTCAAGAATGCTGGAATTCTCTAGACCTGCAAGCTTTTGAGGAGATTGTAGCTCTTCTCATCTATGGGTTGGTCTTGTTCCCAAACCCTGACCAGCTTATAGATGTCAATGCTGTCAAAATCTTCATGGCTCGCAATCCGGTGCCTACATTGCTTGGAGATATCTTGCACTCTTTTCACACTCGAACAATGAGGAAAAGAGGTGTTCTCATGTGTTGTACTCCTCTACTGGCAAGGTGGTTTATTTCTCATCTTCCCCAATCAGTCTTGAAGAATGAGCAAGGTTTGAGGTGGTCACAACGATTGATGACTCTTACACATTCAGATGTTCATTGGTGTTCTCGGTCCAGAGAAAATGTTATCATCATTGATCGTTGTGGGGAATTCCCTAATGTCCCTCTACTTGGCATTAAGGGAGGCATTACCTACAACCCCTTCCTGGCTCTGAGATAGTTTGGGTACGCCCGAAGGGATGGCCCACATGACATGCTGATTCTGGACTTGGTTTTTGACTTCGACAACGACGATCAAGGACTTCGACAAAGGTTTATCCGAGCTTGGAGGATGCCCAACAAGGTAGACAGTAAGACCTTGGGACACAAGAATTCCATCCCCCTTGAGCCTTACCTCAAGTGGGTACGAACCTGCTCCCAAATTCTTATGATGCATTACCCCTCTATTCTCCCTGTGATTAGAGAGCCTGTTATGGAAGGAGAGGTTCCATACACCCTCTTACATCCTGACATGCCGACATCACTCGAAGATCTGCAAAGGAGTTGGATACAGCTCAAGGGAGAACGTGATACTTTTGAAGCCCAATTCTATGCCAG
The DNA here is from genome assembly GCA_948472305.1 of Vicia faba. Classification (NCBI taxonomy): domain Eukaryota; kingdom Viridiplantae; phylum Streptophyta; class Magnoliopsida; order Fabales; family Fabaceae; genus Vicia; species Vicia faba. The sequence goes on along the minus strand of OX451740.1, from coordinate 481,797,093 downwards.
TGAGAAGAAGGTTTTAGAACTTACTCGCCAACTTCACAAAGAGTAGACTCTCAACACCTACATTGCACCAAAAAGGATGCGCAACGTATTTTTACATTAGAATTTTGTATTATTTTTCCCATGGGGCATTGATGTACTAACAATTCTATCTTATTAATATGACGTGTGTTTCTTTTTTGTTTAAAACAAATTTGAATATCTGAATCCTTGAATGCATTATATGAATACATTTCATTCATCATATGCATAAACAGGTCTTCACACCAAGTTTCCTCATCTCTCTGCTATTTATTTCAGCAAGATGGATATTGAACAAACGGTCAAAGACTTGCAAGCGCAGAATTCATAATTCCAACAGCTACTCATGACCTTGGCTAAGGGTCAGGAGGAGCTCAAGATATGTTAGAGAAGGAAAAGGAGAAAAAGAAGAAAAAGAGAGTTGGTGTGGCTACCTTGGGCAGAAGATTTGAAGGTCAAGCCAGAAGGGTCATGGATTTCCCATCAACATCTGAAGAGGGTGAAGGAAAGGGTAAAGGAGTTGCAGTGCCTTCTGATTCTGAGGTTGAAGAAGAGGAAGATGAGGATTAATCAGAACAACAGTATCCTCCTGCAGATGAAAAATACAAAAACTTGGAAGAACGTCTGGCAGCCATGGAGATTCAGAGAGTGCCTGGGCTAGATTTTGAAGAATTAGGGTTGGTTTCTGGAATTGTAATCCCTCCTAAATTGAAAGTGCCACTGTTTGCTAAGTACGATGGGGTGTCTTGTCCAAATATGCACCTACGGTCTTATGTCAAGAAAATTCAACCACATTCTTCTGACAAAGACCTGTGGGTCCATTTCTTCCAGGACAGTTTGTCGGGGACACAATTGGATTGGTTCTACCAGCTAGAGATGTCTGACGTGCATAATTGGGAGGATTTGGCTGCTGCCTTATACAAGCAGTATTAATATAATGAGGACTTAGCACCAACCCGTACTCAATTACAAAGTATGGGCATGGTCTCAAATGAAGGCTTTAAGGAGTATGCCAGAAATGGAGAGACTTGGCGGGACGAGTACAGCCACCTCTATCTGAGAGGGATCTAGTAGACATGTTCTTGGGGACTCTGTCAATACCTTTCTTTAATCACTTGATAGGAAGTTCATCTGCAGGGTTCACCGAGTTGATTCTAACTGGTGAGAGAGTTGAAGCCGGAATCAAAAGCGGTAAAATTCAAAAAGATGCATCTGCTTCCGCTGTCGTCAAAAATCCTTTTCCAGCAAAGAAAGAAGTCTCAAATGTCTACTCCCAAAGAGATCCAGGAAGAGTTGAGTGCCGGCCAGCGGTGGGGGCCGTAATGATTCAGAAGTCTGCAGCTGATCAACCCAGAAACAATCAACCCAGAACCAACCAAGCAAGGGTGGAAAGGCCTATACGGCAATTCACCCAGATAAACATGACTCCTGCTCAGGTTCTACCCCATCTCTTGAAGTTAAACCTTGCAAGTTTGAAAGAGGCCCCGAAGAATCTGAATACAACTTCTCCTTACTACCATTCGAATGCGAAGTGTGCTTATCATTCAGGAAGTATAGGGCACGACACCAACAATTGTTGGGCCCTGAAGAATAAGATTCAGGATTTGATAGACGCTAAAGAAGTGGAATTCGACGCCCCTGAAAAGCCGAATGTGATCTCTGCTCCAATGCCAAGGCATGGCCACAATGCCCATGCTGTTGTAGAGGATCTTTTTGTTGCTACTGTTGATGATTTGATAACTCCGCTACCAATAATCAAGTTGAATTTGCTGAAGGCTAGGATTTTCCCAGGTTGTGAAGAAGATTGATGCCTTTGTTCATCCTTACCAACCGACTGTCCTTTGTTGAAGTTAGGCATCCAACGCCTAATGGATAATCAAGAAATCCTTTTTGAAAAGACTTCTGTTACACCGACTCCTGTCAATGATGTTTCAATAATTACCATATCCACCAATCTTTGCAAGGTCTCCAAAAGACCTGTTAAGATTACATCCGCTCCAAAGATTGCACCTTTAAAGATAACCATGCCTGGGCCCGTCCCTTACAAGTCCGACAAATCAATACTATGAAACTATGGTGGAGAGATCTACTACCACGGTATTAAACAAATTGAATCAACTAAAGAGAGTTCTGATGAAGAGACTTCCGACATTAGAAATATTGCTGGAATGAGAAAACTCACCCGCAGTGGAAGGATTTTCTCTCCATAGATTGCGCCTCCAAAGGCAATCTTTGGACCCTCAAATGCTCCTAAGGTTACCACTGTACAGGTCAACATATCTGCGAGAACCCCAATTATTGAAGAAATTGTAACTCTTGTGGTTGTCCCCTTTGCTGCTACTGATGATAGAGGGAAAAGGATCCAAGAAGTGCCCGTCAGGATGAGGGCTCAGCCATTGGTCATCCCTGAGACCTCTCAAAAAGAAATGGAAGAGATTTTGAAAATAATCAAGAAAAACGATTATGATGTTGTGGAACAACTGGGGCAAACCCCCTCAAAGATCTCTATGTTGGCCCTGCTGCTTTGTTCCGAAGCTCATGCCAAAGCTATGATCAGATTCTTGAAGACGGCCCACGTGCCACAGGAAACCTCCGCAGACCAGTTCCAGGAATGTGTAGCTAGCCTAACAGCTGACAATGGTCTAGGATTCTCCGATGCCGATTTAAGATCTAAAGGGAGAAAGCATAATGACGCTTTACATGTCTCGATGGAATGCAGAGGGACTACTCTAGCACACGTTCTGGTAGACACTGGTTCGTCTTTAAATGTCTTGCCGAAGAAAGCCTTGGATAAATTAGACTGTGAAGGCCTAACCCTGAAGCCCAACAATATAATTGTAAGAGCCTTTGCTGGTTCTAAAAGGATGGTCCACGGATAGGTGGACATCCCGATTAAAGTGGGAACTGAAACCTTCAACTCCACATTCTATGTGATGGACATCCGTCCTTCCTACTCTTGCTTGTTGGGAAGACCCTGGATTCACAATGCTGGAGCCGTAACTTCCTCTCTGCATCAAATTCTCAAGTACCCTGTCCAGGGGAAAATTATAACTGTTCATGGCAAAGAGGAATACATGATAAGCCATCTAAATTCTTTTCGCTATGTAGAATTGGATGGTGAATTCATCGAAACCCCTTTTAAGCATTTTGAAGAGGTAGCTCAGGAGATTGCGGCAACCAAGACAGTGTCTTCTGTACCCATGACTACCAGACCTCCGCCTCGGATGTCGTCTCTCAAATATGCAAAGGCTGTGATTGAAGAAGGAGGAAGCACAATCTGGAGTCAGCTACCAGACTTTCCAATATAACTGTACGCCGCGCCCGTGCGGGAGGGCCACCAATGAAGATCACCCATCATGGAGTCAATGCTTTGGAGGATAGTGAAGAGGAGAGCAACTTGGAAGACTGGATTTTCCCTACTGTTGACGGAGAACTGTGCAACTGGGAGGCAAAAGACTTTGTTCCGATTACTTTCATACCGCAGTAATTTATCTTTTAAACATTTCTGTTGGTTTGTAATAATTCTCAAACAATTCATACACTTTTAACCTTGTGCCTTACCCGAGGCACATAGGTCCATTTGTAAGGGTTTGATTTTTCATCTTCATATGCCATTTTAATGAATCATGGACGTTTTCACATATAAACTTTTGTGTTCATTGTCTTTCTTTTTACATTTTATTTGTTTAAATGTGGCTATACCTTACACACACCCACACTCACAAATGCAGGTACCCTTCCATTCCGGATTCCATGGGTAACAATTCTGCTATGGCCTTCAGTGACTCTGAAGATCTGGTCTACCATGCCGAATACGAAGGTGAGGAAGACTGTGAGGTGCATGGAGAATTGGCTAGACTTCTACAACAGGAAGAAAGGGCTATTCTACCTCATGATGAACTATTAGAGACAATCAACTTGGGTACTGATGAAGACAGAAAAGAAGTCAGAGTGGGTGCCAACCTAGAGCCAAGTGTCAAAGAGTGCTTAATTCAGCTGCTGAATGAATATGTTGAGATCTTCGCCTGGTCTTACGAAGACATGCCAGGACTCGATACAGATATTGTGGTTCACCGTCTCCCTACAAGAGAAGACTGTCCACCAGTTAAACAGAAAGTCCGCCGCATGAGGCCCGACATGTCTGAAAAGATCAAAGCAGAAGTTATGAAGCAGTTCAATGCTGGATTTCTTGCTGTTACTTCCTATCCACAATGGGTTGCTAACATTGTGCCCATGCCTAAGAAGGAAGGCAAAGTGATAATGTGTGTGGATTACAGAGACTTAAACAGGGCTAGCCCTAAAGATGACTTTCCACTATCGCACATTGACATCTTGGTTAACAACACAGCTCAGCACAAGGTATTTTCTTTCATGGATGGTTTTTCAGGTTACAACCAGATCAAAATGGCACCTGAAGACATGGAGAAAACTACTTTTGTTACACAGTGGAGTACATTCTGCTATAAAGTGATGCCATTTGGACTGAAGAATGCCGGAGCAACCTACCAACGCGCCATGGTAGCTTTATTTCATGATATGATACATCATGAGATAGAGGTCTACGTAGATGACATGATAGACCAATCACAGACAGAAGAAGAACACCTCGACCATTTACAAAAGCTGTTTTTCAGGTTGAAGGAGTACACGCTCAGATTAAACCCTAACAAGTGAACTTTCGGAGTCAGGTCCGGTAAACTCCTGGGTTTCATTGTCAGCAACAAGGGCATCGAGGTTGATCCTGCCAAAGTCAAAGCTATACAAGAAATGCCTGCCCCTCTCACTGAGAAGGAGGTCAGAGGTTTCTTGGGATGCCTAAACTACGTTGCTAGGTTCATTTCTCACCTAACATCTACCTGTGAGCCAATCTTCAAGCTGTTGAAGAAAGATCAGGTGGTTAAATGGAATGATGACTGTCAAAGTGCTTTCGATAAAATCAAGGAGTATTTGCTAGAACCTCCCATCTTGATTCCGCCCATCGAAGGAAGACCGCTAATCATGTATCTGACTGTCTTAGAGAATTCAATGGGGTGCGTACTGGGCCAACATGAAGAGTCTGGCCGAAAAGAGCATGCCATTTATTACCTTAGCAAAAAGTTTACCAACTGTGAGACCCGATACTCACTGCTCGAGAAAACTTGCTGCGCTTTGGTATGGGCTGCTCGCCGGCTAAGGCAGTATATGTTGACTCATACCACTCTACTGATATCTAAGATAGATCCGATCAAATACATCTTTGAGAAACCTGCTTTGTCTGGAAGGATAGCTAGATGGCAGATGATCCTGACAGAATACGATATATAATACACGACCCAAAAAGATATAAAGGGAAGTGTGCTAGCTGATCATCTGGCTCACCAAGTTGTCGAAGATTACCAATCCATGAAGTTTGACTTCCCCGACGAAGACATTATAACATTAGACAACATTGAAGATTTTAGACCATATGACGGACCTGAACAAGGATCCCGATGGACCATGTACTTTGATGGTGCCTCTAATGCACTTTGCAATGGTATCAGCGCTGTGCTTATATCCCCACAAGGTTGCCATACACCTTTCACAGCCAGACTCTGCTTTAACTGCACCAACAACATGGCCGAGTATGAAGCTTGCATCTTTGGTCTCAAGGCTGCAATAGACTTGGGAATCAAATCTTTGGTTGTGTTTGGAGACTCAACTTTGGTCATCAGTCAGATCAAAGGAGAGTGGAACACTAAATATCCCAATCTCATCCCTTACAAAGAACGTGTCTTGACATTGCTACCACATTTCGAGCAGATTACCTTCGAGCACTTCCCGCGAGAAGAAAATCAACTAGCAGATGCTCTAGCTGCAATGTCATCCATGTTTAAACTTAACTGGGATAATGAGGCTCCCCAAATCACCATCGAGCGGATGGATGAACCTGCACATTGTCACGAGATTAATACCGAAGAAGTAATGGACCGACCGTGGTTTCACGAAGTCAAAAGGCATCTCGAGGCTCAGGAATATCCCGAAGGAGCTTCAGTCAACAACAAAAAGTTCTTGACGAGATTCTCTGCCAAGTTCTTCCTGAGCAATAGTATCCTATACAAGCGCAATCATGATTGCATTCTGCTCTGTTGTATGGACAAGGTTGAGGCTGAGCAGATCATGGCTGAACTGCAAAATGGTACCTTTGGCACCCACTCTAGCGGGCATACGATGGCTAAGAAGATTCTAAGGGCAGGCTACTACTGGTCTACCATGGAAGCTGACTGCCATCAACATTCCAGAACTTGTCACAAATGTCAAATCTATGCGGACAAGGTACACATACCTCTAGTTCCTCTCAATGTCTTAACCGCTCCTTGGCCATTCGCAATGTGGGGAATCGACATGATTGGAGAGATCAAGCCTACAGCATCTAATGGACACCGTTTCATTCTGGTGGCCATTGATTACTTTACCAAGTGGGTCGAAGCAGCTTACTTCGCCTCCGTTACAAAGAATGTGGTTGCCCGCTTCATCAAGCAGAACCTCATTTTCCGGTACGACATCCCCTAAAGGATCATCACTAATAACGGTACAAACCTTAACAACACTATGATCATCGCCTTGTGTGAGCAGTTCCAGATTCAACATCACAATTCATCTCCCTATCGGCCAAAGATGAACGGTGTTGTCGAAGCTGCAAACAAGAATATGAAGAAGATCATACAAAAGATGACAGTCACCTATAAGGACTGGCATGAGATGTTACCGTTTGCTCTTCACGGATACCGTACCACGGTACGTACATCAAATGGGGAAACACCTTATTCTTTGGTATACGGCATGGAAGATGTTTTACCTATCGAGGTTCATATTCCCTCCTTGAGAATCATGAAGGATGCTGGTTTGAGTGAAGATGATTGGATTCAGACCCAGCTTGATCAACTTAACTTGATTGATGAGAAGCGACTTACTGCTGTTTGTCATGGTCAGACGTATCAAAAACGGATGATCAAGCCTTTCAACAAGAAAGTCAAGCGTCAGGTATATCAAGTCGGAGATCTTGTAATCAAGCAGATCATCTTGCCGCAAAGTGATCCCAGGGGAAAATGGACTCCTACTTACGAAGGACCATTTGTGATCAAAAACATCTTTTCTGGTGGGGCAATGATCTTAACCACCATGGGCGATGATGATTTGCCGCACCCTGCGAACATAGACATAGTCAAAAGATACTACGCATAAATGACCCTCTAGGTTGACACACCTAGGCAAAAAAAAGGCATCCCGGTGAGTCGAAAACCCGAAAGGGCGGTTCAGGCAAAAGTTAGGGATAAATAAAAAAAATCTGTACACCCGGCAAGTTGAAAACCCGAAAGGGCGACTTGGGCAAAAAAGGGTTTCCCGGTGGATCGAAAACCCGAAAGGGCGGTCCAGGAAAAAGTTAGGGAATTAAAGCGTATGACTATGTCTCGTCGGATCACTTTAAGGACAATCTCTTCACAGACAAGCTCCGAGATTCTGATCAACTCAATCATCTTTGGACGAAGCAACGAATGGACAAGATGTTCAAAGTTACGAAGGCTATAGCAGAATGGGAACCCCATGGATTTTTTTACACATAGCCATCTTTCTTTGTATAAATTTTTCTCATTTTTATGACAACGTTCTCTTACTAGGACGTCTGTCTCCTTTGTACAAAATACTTACACAAAGTTAATACAAAGATACCTCAAAGTGCAGAAAACTATTTGCCTTTTCTTCTTTTTACACTTGTGTTTTATTTGAAAACGTCCAATGATTTATTAATGAACATATGCATTTGAATATAATCACTGTTTACAAATAAACGAAATGGGAAAGAATAATTACTGACAGGTTGAAAGTATAGGAAAACGTCTTTAGGCTATTCCATGAGAAATCCCCTGTAGTACATCATCTAGATCCCCAGCGGAGCTAAAACCTTGAAATACATATCCCCAGCGGAGTTATAATTTCAAATCCCTAATTCCCATCAGAGTTAAAACTTCAAACTCCCAATCCTCAATGGAGCAAAAACTTTGAACTACAGACCCTCAGCGAAGATGAAACCTTCTTCCCCAACGGAGTCAAAATTCCAACTACCAATCCACAGCGGAAACCATCCAGTGTCTCCAGATTCCCCAGCAAGTTGTCTTAAAACCTGGAAGTCAACCAGATAACAGTTAACTTTTATCCCCAACCTAGGATAATTCCCCAGTAGAGTGGCATACAACCCAAACTCCTGAACTTTTTCCCAAACGGGAATAAGCTTTTTCCCTAGAGTTCTGAACTTACTCTCCGGTAGGATAACTACTCCCCAACAATAAGCTACTCCCCACAGAGTTTTTCATCCCCTAGTAGATTGAAGATTCTCATCCTCATTTCCCCAGTGAAGTTGTCAGAGTCTTCATTGCTCCCCAGCATGAATTTGTCAGAATTTTTAATCCCCCGCAGGTCGAAGATTCTCATTCTTGACTCCCCAGCATGAAATCCCTAAGGATTCAAATTCCCCAGAAGATTGAAGATTCTCATTCTTAGTTCCCCGCAAAAATCATCAAAATTTTCCTTATTCCCCAGCCGAGTAAGGATTCCCATTGTGTAAACCCCAACCATAGCCATCAAAGTTCTAGGGATTCCCCAAGCAGGTTTCTCAAGCTTCACTTGGCATTATTCTCATAGCAGAATGTTTATCATCCTCCAACTCCAAAGACTTGAAGGATCCCTATATCCCCAGGAAAGTCGTGAAGGATTCTCACATCCCCACAGAAGTTTGTCAAGGATCTTTAATCCCTGAGCAGTCAGCAAGGATTTCTCATCCTCGACAATCAAGGATTTTGAATCTCCTCAGCAATCAAAGATTTTGAATCCCCGGCAGCAGTCAAGTATTTTTTTTACCTCCAGCTATCAAGGATTTATTTTCCTCAGCAATACAGTGAATCAGCTTACATGCACATACATTACATTCATATATCGTAAACATTGATAAAACACATTTTATTGCATCATACATTTCATGCAACATAACTTTGTGTTTCAGCTAACATTTTACCCTTTTCAGGATAAGATTAAAAGCTATCATTAACAATATTCAAAGATTTCAGATAAAATATGGATACACCCCAGACACGGAGGTCATTCTATTACTCATTCAGAATTTCAAGTCAAGATACAATACAAATACGCTCCAGACACAGATGCCATTCTGTCACTCATTCAGACTTCAACAATCAGATACAGATTAGATACGCTCCAGACACGGAAGCCATTCTATTTCTCATTCAGATTCAACTATCAATTTCAAGTTCAGATACACTCCAGACACGGAAGTCATTCTGTCACTTATCAGGTCCCAGTTACAATTCAAATACACTCCAGACACGGAAGTCATTCTGCTACTCATACAGATCTCAACTTCAGATACGGTCCAGATACGCTCCAGACACGGTTGCCATTCTGTCACTTATTCTGACTTTTTCCCCAGCTAAGAGACACTCCAGACATAGATGCCATTCTGTCGCTTATTCAGATTTCAAATTCAGATACAATACAGATACACTTCAGACGTGGAAGTTATTTTGTTATTCATTCAAGAATCAAATACAGTTACAAATCGGATACGCTCCAGACACAGACGCCATTCCATTTCTCATACAGATTCATTTTCAAGATACGCTCCAGACACGGTAGCTATTCTGTCACTTATTCAGATTCAAATCTCCAAATACAACTCAGATACGTTCCGGGTACGGATACCATTATGAAGTTCATTCTCCTGATTTACAACAAACATCCATCGATGTCATCTTTAAGCCCACCTCCGAGAAGATTATATCACATCTCCAAATGGCATCTTTTAAGCCCATTCCCTTAACTATACTTATACGAGTGCAAATTTACGGGCACTCTAGTGTCCAATCATCTTTTACCTTCGAGTCACGAACGACAAAACTCGCCAATCTAACTCTTCAAGTTCAAAAAGATTTAACAGGGGCAGCTATTGTACCCCAAAATTTTCCCTCTCATTTTATCAAAATTCTCCTTACAAGACTCTTTGAACTCCAGACAGGATTATGGTTTGCTCAACTCAAGACATCTCCTTGCACTGATGACCTGAAATTAGGGTTTGAATTTGGACAGGGATTTTTGGAATTCCAATGCCTCATGTGACTCTCATACTTCATGTTGGACCTATAAGATTGCTCACACCAAGTTCAAGCTTTGAATCAAATTTTTGCCCAGTCAATTGGACAGTTGACCTAAAAATCAGTTGTATTGGGGAAAAAGTCAATTGTGGCCAATTTACAGTCAAACCTCATAATTTTTGATCCACATCAACATTATAGACTCATATGAACCACTTGATCAAGTTTGGACCATAACTCCTCAAGAATTTTGATCAGATCATCAAAAGGGCAAAATGGTCATTTTTAGGGTTTTGACTGTAGAAGGGCAATTTATGATTTTCACCTAGCCAATGGCAAATTGGGTTCAAGCATGGTTTCAAGGACTCAATGGAATCATCTTGACCTAATCCCAAGGTTCAAAAGATCTCAAATGCATTGGATTGACAAATAAATTTTCTAATCAACTGATCAAAAATCAACTATACACTGAAAAGTCAAAGTTTGACTTTTTGGTCAAAATCAAGTGCCAAGGGTCATTTTTCATCAAGATGTGTCAAAACATGAAACTTGTTCACCAAGAAACCTAATTTTGGAAATTAGGGTTTAAAATGGAAATTTTCATAACTTAGAAATTTTCTAAGTTATGAAAAGTTCTTATTTTTTTCCAACTTTTCCCAATTTTTTCACAATGATGCAATTAGATTCAAAGAAAAGTTCCAACATGAAAGTTGTAGTCCTCCACAAAATCTACAACTTTGATTCACAAAGTTTTCCCATAAGATGCTTTGATCTCAAGTTATGATTTTGTGAATAAGGGTCCATGCAACTTTTAACTTAGTGAAATTTTGCCCTAGTTTAGGCAGATTTTTGACCTAACTTCATGGTAACTTTTCACGTAGTTCCAATTGGAATCTCAAATTGATTTTCAAAGATGGATTGTATAGCATGTTACAAGTTTTCCAAAATGTCCTAGAACTCTCCAAGATCATTTATGGTTAGGGAGAATCGAAGGAAAGAAAATGGAAATTTCTCACTTTTGTCCATGGCATTTTACACATTAGCACAAGTTGCAAATCAGTTTGGATCATGCTTGTACTTGTTCTACAGGCCTTAATCCTTTACACACTCCAAAATTGAATGCAAATACAATGGTTAATGGCATTTTTTTGTTCTTGGGAGCTTTGCACAAGGGTTTAATCCAAAAATGGCAAAAAGGTAACAATGCTACTTTGATAAAGTTCACTTTTAGCAATTTTGTTTATCTTGAGCATTGGACCCAATCTCTTGCAGCAAAAAAAGTCCATGAATATCAGGAAAAGTTCACCAACTATGTGCAGGCCTTGAGCTAGCCTGTACAGGCTTTGGCTTTGTCAACTCAACTTTTCTTCAAAAATAAGCCAACTTGCAAAAGTGAACACAACTTGGGCATCTGATAAAACCAAGTCTTGCAACATTTTCCAACAACCTCAGCATATTACACCAAGCCTGAAACACGATTGCCAAGCCTCTCAAACACCCTTAAGCACAAAAACACCATCTTCTGCCCAAAACAGGGCCATCTCTGCAAACACCAAGCCAAAACCAAATTGCCTCGTGCGTTTTGTCTTGAACCACTTCAGACACATTCCATACAACACACCTAAGTTGTCCAAGCCCTTCTCAAGCAACTGTAACCCCTGTTTCGTGCTTCTCCATTTTCAATTTCTGAGTTTGCAGGTTGACTTCTACAAGGAGATTCAAGCCATTTCAAAGCAAGCTAAGCATTGGGAAAGGTCAAGGGAACATCAAGCAAGCTCAAAAGTACTTCAGGCCTCACTCAAAGTTGTTACATTGCCATAGCCAACTTCAACTGAACAAGGTATTTTCTAAGTTTCTATCTCTCTATTTAGGCATCATTAGGCTTAGGTTTGTGAAGCAAAAATGTAGTCTTCAATGTCCTTGAGCTGTACATATGCATAACTTGTATTTATATTAACTGAGCTAGGATTATTTGAAGCTTAAAGTTCATGGAAATTTTAGGTGAGAAATTAGGGGCATTGGAATTTTCTCTGGTCTTTGAGAGTTAGCTCAAGTTTTTTATATCATTAGAATCATGATTAAAAATGCTATAAGTTTCATGTTGTGAGTTTTTGATTTCATGCAAGCAATAGAGAGAACATATTTGAAGTATAGGGGCGCGTGCGTTTTGGCCAGAGGACAGGGATGAAGTGTGTTCTGGGCCAGGGCCTTGGGCTTGTTTCTTTTGACACCCCCCCCTTTACTTTCTGCACCCCCATTTGCATTTTCTTATATTTTTCTATATTTTCTTGCATATTTCTATTTTCTGACTTTATTTATTTTTTCTAAATATTAAAAAATCTCAAAAATATTTTCTTAATTTTTTGCATTTTATTTTATTATTTTTATTATTTTTTAGGCATAAAAATAGTTTATTAATAATAATATACTTTATTTTCTTAAATAAAAATTGTAAATAATATTAAAATATTATATATTTTTATTTTTATTATTTATACACTTAAAATAATATTTTCTCACATAATTTAATTTTTAACATTTTTGTATATATTTTTATTTATTTTCTTGTACATAAAAATGAATAAATAAATAATAGAAATACATCTCTTGAATTTTTTTTTGAATAACCAAGTATTAAATTTTTTTTCGCAAATAACCGCGTTTTGGAAAAAATTACGCAAATAACCATGTTTCAGATGACTCCCCAAAGGAGGAGCCATCTCACTTGGCGCCTACACCCATTATTTAAGGGGAGGTGCCATCTCACTTGGTGCCTATGTGCTTAGGGCATGCCCTAAGCCAAGTGAGATGGCGCCTAAGTGCAATTCTAGGGCAAATTTTGCTTCTTTTTTTTTTCGGTCTGGTGCGTTGCGTATTGGATACAGGATCAACAAAATTGACTTTTTATTACAAAAAAAAATTACATCCAAATGTATTACATTAAAAAAACAGATAAAAAAAATAGATAAATGAGTGATCCCCCGGAACCCGGTAATGACCCCCGGTTCCGCATCCCTGTCCTCGCCTTTCCCGTGCTGGTGTCGTCGCGTGACCTGCTGTGGCAGGGTCGATGGCCCAGCGAAGTCAATGTGTTATGGATCCATAAAATCAATCAGATCTCCATATCTAGAAGATCCGCTTTGGTACAGTCGGTTACCCATACCCTCAAAGTTTGGTCGTGTTGGCGGTGGGTGGGGTTCCATGGTGGGTCTGTAGCATTGATCGTCTGAGTACGGTGGGTAGAAAGGAAATGGATTTTGGGGTGTTTGGTATTGAGGATGTTGGATGGTTTAGTGATACTGTGGTTGTTGGTAGGCTGGGTCGGTTTGTTCGTAATCTTCCGACATTCCCAAATCAGGGCTAAGGCTGGTTGTTGAGGGGCCCATATTGGGATATACAGAAGACTGAAATTGTGTGTGGGGTATGCGAGTGTGTTGGTATTGTGATTGGTATTGTGATAGGGTGTGAGGCATATGAGGGTATTGGTACTGAGGTGGTGATTGTGGTTGGTTATGGGGCATTTGAGTGTAATTGTGTTGTGGTGGGGACTGTGGTTGGGTGTTTGTGGTTCTGTTTCATTTGGGGGGTTGGTGGAAGGTTGATGTGTTTTGGGTTTGTTGTTGGGGAAATGAGGGTTGTGCCCATTGTGTGCGTGGGTCAACCAAGTACCTTGGATGAGACACGTGCATTTCAGGGTTACTAACCGACCTGTACTAAGATAAATATTGATCCGTATGTCGCATATTACCATGATTAAGGAAAACCAGGAATTGCAAGACATATCAGTGACGCCTCTGCCACATCTTACACCATTCTGGAGCAAAGTCTTTCCAGTTGGTAAGACCCCACTGGGCGTCGACCCTTTTGAGATGCCATGGGGACAAACAAGTTGGATCACTTGGTATCTCCAGACGAGCTGCGAAAAAATTTAAATCAGGTTAACGAAAACGTAATATATAAATAATTTAAATGAAGAAAAGTTTAAAGGTACGACGTACATCATCCGGGCCTAAGTGATCCAACAAATTGTGGTATAGTGCGATATTGAATCTTGGATTCTTGCCGTAATCCATACCCCTCACGCAATACCTAAAGGAAATGAAAAACATTTTATTTTTAGCATATTCTCGTACTTCAAAAAACGATTAGAGGCCAAACTTGGACGAGGCCCAGTGACACAGATATTTTATCAGAATCCAATTTTTTTTGGAAACAACCAAATAATTTTTTATAAGGTTGAAGTTCAAGATGACGAGGATCTCCAGAATATGTTTTCCAGCCATGTGTATTATGGGTACGACTCTATTGAGTTGTACATTATGCTGCGAGAGCCTCAGGTGACACAAGTGGTTGATCCTTTGGAGAATGAACAAGCTGAGGTAGATGCAGTTGATGAAGAAGAAGAAGATAATGAGTTAGAGTTTGATGAAATGGTGAATGATGATTCCGACGATGATGGCATACCTAGTATTCCTGCAAACGAAATCTACACACCACCTCCGCACATGACAAACTTCAACATGGGCGGAGATGAACTGTCTACTGATTTATTTTTCAATCCGTATATGTAGTCGGATGAAAACTTAAAATAGAAGGACAAGTTTCGTAACAGAGAGGAATGCATCAGAGCCATGAAAAAATTCCATATGCTCAACTCGGTTGATTTTAAGGTGGACCGTGTCAACCCAGAAAGGTACAAGATCAAGTGTGTCCACCCTGACTGTATGTTCAAGCTGACTGCATCATACAGATTAAGAGGTGATTGTTGGGTCATAGGTTCCATGACTACCCACACTTGTGTAAGTTCTACCCAATCACAGGACCACCGAAAACTTAATTACAATCTCATCTGTCAAGAAATCCTACCACTGGTCAGCAACGACCCATCTTTGAAGGTGAAAACAATCATCTCCCACATCACCACGGTTTTTAACTATACTCCGTCTTACCGTAAGGCGTTGTTAGCAAAGACTAAGGCGATTGAAAATGTGTACAGAAACTGGGAGGAGTCATACCAAGAACTTCCTCTCTACCTGAATGCACTCAAGATGTATTCTCCGGGTACTGTTTACATTCTGGAAACAGTGCCATCATACACCCAAGATGGTAGTCAACTAAACGGCAACGGAATATTCAATCGAGTGTTTTGGGCATTTCAACCTTGCATCACAGGGTTTGCATCATGCAAACCAATTATACAAATTGATGGGACTTGGTTGTATGGGAAGTACAAAGGCACGCTACTGATGGCAGTTGCACAATATGGAAACAATAACATTTTCCCCATTGCCTTTGCCCTAGTCGAGGGGGAGACCGGTGGTGCTTGGAGCTTTTTTCTAAAAAACCCGCGGACACACGTGGCTCCTCAACCAGATCTCTGTTTGATCTTGGACAGACATGCCTCCATTGAAAGTGCCTACAATAATCCTGCAAACGGTTGGCATGACCCTCCTTCTACGCATGTCTATTGCGTTAGGAATATCGTCCAGAATTTCACGAGGGAGATCAAGGACAAAACACTAAGGAAAGCGGTTATGAATGCGAGATATGCATTGACACAACCCACATTTAAATATTACTGCAACGAGATCCGTTTGTCAAATCCGGAAGCCGGTAGGTGGATTGACAATATTCCGGTGGGAAAATGGACTAGGTCATACGAAAATGGCCAAAGATGGGGGCACATGACAACGAATCTTATTGAATCGATGAATGGGGTATTCAAAGGCATACGAAACCTCCCGATCACTGCTTTGGTAAAATCTACGTATTTTAGGATGGCTGTGTTGTTTTCCAAAAGAGGTGAAATATGGAATGCGGTGTTGCAATCTGGACAACTATGGAGTGAAAGCTGCATGAAATACATTAAGGCAGAAAGTGCCAAAGCCAACACTCATATGGTTATACGGTTTGACCTACACAGCCACAACTTCATTGTGAAAGAGACAATCGACCACAACGAAGGCCTGCCAAGACAAGAATATAGGGTCATGCTACCTTCTCATTTGTGCGATTGTGGCAGGTTTCAAGCATTTTGTATGCCTTTCTCTCATGTCATTGCCGCTTGTGCTTATACCCATCAAGACGTGCTGCAACTTCTGTCACACATTTACAAATCTGAAACATTGCTCAACATTTACAACAACAACTTTCCTTTGGTAGCAAAACCCGATTATTGGCCTGCATACGACGGCGAAATAGTGTGGCACAATGACCAAAAGCGAAGGAATAAGAAGGGTCGTCCCAAAAGTAAGCGCATCACAACAGAAATGGACGATCTTGACAAGCTGGAAAGAAAGTGTGGTTTATGTCGTCAGGTCGGACAATCGCAAAAATTGTCCGAATCGAGCGTCTGCCTCAACCACATAAAAATTGTAATACATAAAATATTTCCTTAATTATGTTGTAAACATTATGGTTTTCCGTTAACAGATTTTGCTACAATATATATTGCACGTACAAGAAAAATACACGATATTTCATCTACGAAATTACAACTGTTAACACAATTTCATCTGACCCATGCATCATCAACATTACATCGTTGTCTGTTTTGACTTCCTCCAACCATAAATTAGGTCTTCCTGTCGCATGTGAGGTTGTTGTTCGTCTTTTCTGGATCCTTCGAATCCCCCCCCCCCCTGCAATGTCTCCATCTAGCCATCACATCAACTCCCGCTTCAGACGCTCCATGGAGTGAATGTGCCAGCATTTCATTTTCATCGCAGGTTTCGTGGCGGAGAAGATAACGTAACCATCTTTGATAAAAATCATGGGCGATGTCATGAAGCAAATAATAGAGTAAAAAATAACAAAACAGTGCGAGAAAGTGTGAGAAACGACAGAGAAACAGACAAATTATTTATAAAACAACATTTTGCCCTAGTTTTGCCCTAGGAGCCAAGTGAAATGGCGCCTCCTCTCACTTTTAAAGTGCATGCGCCATCTCACTTGGCTAAAAGTGATAGGAGGCGCCAAGTGAGATGGCGCCTAGGGCAAAACTAGGGGTGGAGGCGCCAAGTGAGATGGCTCCTCCTTTGGGGAGTCATCTGAAACATGGTTATTTGCGTAATTTTTTCCGAAATGCGGTTATTTGCGAAATTTTATTTTAATACCTGGTTATTGTAAAAAAAAATTCACATTTCTTTTTAAACCAAAAATTAGGGTTTTCACCCTTTCAAAAATAATAACATTATTTTTCTTATACTTTAAGACATAAATAAATTTATTTTACGTACATAAAATAAATACAAAAAAACATTTGTGCATGTTTACATTTTATTGTATATTTAATTACTTGTTCATTTATTTATTTCTACAATAAATTCAATATGGTTGTAATAGTTTTAGGGTTTTATTTTGTGCAAATATCCCCTATTCAAACTTGTACCCCTCCCCTTAATATTGTGTAATAGTATAGATTTACTTTATGCATTTTTATTGCTTTCATATACCATGATAGTAAAACTAGGGTTTGTATGCAAAAGGCCAAAAAATCAAAACAAATAGCATGACTTAATTCAAGACAAAAATGCATGAAAATGACAACACAATGCACACAAGCGTCTCTAGGGTTTCATCCACTTTGTTGCCTTAAAATGGTCATGGTATGCATGCTAGGTATCTTGGCAAAATCAATCAAAACAAAAAGATCATAGTCCCTCGATGACACTATCTTGGTTGCCTATACAAAAATTATCTTAGTCCCTCAAAAAAACTTGCTAAAGATACTTGGAAATATTGCTTTCATGGTCATACGATGACCCACGCCCGTCCCGTTTAACATCCAAAGATAGGGTTGTTTATCAAATACAATGGTAAAACAACAATGTCAAAGGGTTAAAAATGTACGAGAAATACTTTTGATTAGGGTAGACAACTCCTAGTTACTTGATCAATTTGCAAATATCCTTGCTATTTTTCAAAACAAACACACACAATTTCAAAACAATTTCCAAACAACTTTCAAACGTTGAAACATTTTTCAAAAGACATACATCTTTGTATACATTATTCAAACAAGAATCATTACAAAGATTTCCAAAACGATGGACTCTTTTCAAAATACTTTCAAAACCACACAAAGCACCATTTCAAACAATTTAAAAATCAAAGCAAGTGATCTAAACAAGTAACTAAAAGCCCATGGAAAACCATGGATGAAAAGGGTGCTAGCACCTTCCCTTTTCATAATCTACCCCCCGAACCCAAGAAAACATCTCAAAGTTCTTTCCTGTACTTTTTGACCTTTCCTTTGGATAAAATAAAAAGTCGGTTGCGACTCTTGCTAAACCGAAACATTTGCGAACACAAACGCAAAATCTCAAGTCAGTTCTCCCACCGTATCACAAATACTTATCTTTTTTATGATACTTCCCCTGAGTCAATGACTTGATAAAGATAGAATATACTGACTCTGAACCATTTGAGTAAAACTCCCCCTGGTTCCAATAGATCAGATATCAAGATCTTGAGAGTCTTGAATCTGGATCCCAATGGAAAAATTGAGATCTTAATGCCAATAGAACAGTTGAGATCTTGATTTCTTAGAACTTCTTATTATTGAATCTTGACTTTAGATGCTAATGAGAATGAAATCAAATTGAAGTCTTTGAAACTTTATTGTCACTAAGACAACTTCTAGATTCTCAAAACATATCTTCAGAGTTAGACATAAGCCTTGCATAGTATTTTCTGATATTCTTTAATCAGAGTTCTCATTTCCTGAAAAAGAAAAACAGTTCTAACAGAAATAGAATTTTAGCTAGGTTAGGATGTAAGCAGCTCTTTTCAGAGAACATTTAGCAGAACTTGATTATTTAAATCAAAATTACATCCATTTAAATACTCCCCCTTTTTGTCATAATCATAAAGGTATTATATGTAAAAAAAAAACCCAGAAGAAATAACAAGAAAATATAAGAAGTTTCATTGATATTCAAAGGAGATTACAACATAAGGAGAAACACAGAGTGAACTTAGACAATGAAAGCTATCTAAACTTTAAACACATCACAACTCTCATCAAATAGAGCATTGCATATGATGAACGGATTTCTTTGAACAATTTCAATTATACCTGCTAACTTAAACAGTTCATACAATACACACCCATACGGAATGAATGATTTTTGAGAGTTTCTGGATGCTAGGATTGATAGCTTTAGATGATTGAATATTATTGACGAAAGATTAATTGGAATAATCTTGTGAAGGTAATAAATAAGACACATATCCATAGGAAAAACTTTATCAAGATCTTCTCCTCTGTGATGAAGATTTTTCAACAAGAATTGAAACCAGATTTTTGCAAGTGGTTTCAAATGATCTGAATTAAGGGGATCATATCTAAATGAAAAGTTAGGAACATTTGGAAACATGTCAACATTCATGCAAGAGTTGGGTAAAGGTGGACTCTGGATGGCTTCATCAGTAGAGGAGCGAGTGATGGTAATCGGAACGCCAAAGATGTAAGAATGAATGATGTTTTCATCAGGACTGACAGAAACATGAAGCCAACAATTCTTTAAGAGTTTAGTAAAAATAGGACCTCTCAGCATTGTTGCATACCCAGACCATCCTTGATTTTCAATAAACTCATTGATGAAACCATCGCCGAACACATAGTTGGGTCTTTTCTCTTTGATTACCTCGAGAAGATTTTCGTCTCCTTAAAAGGTTCTAACAGCCATGATGTGCAGACTGAAGGTGTGAAAAACACAAGAAAGGGGGGTTTTAATTGGGTTTTTAAAAAAAACTCTTTTTTTAAAAATTATTCCCCTTTAAGTTAAAAATTCTTTTTCCTTCACTCTTGATAATAACAATAAGTAAGAACAGGAAGTAAAAAATAATGTATATTTGTACTAGTTCACTTGAAAATTATCAAGCTAGTCTAGTCCACTCGCTAAAGTGATTTTGCCTCACTCAATCGAGGACTTAATCCACTATAACCAAATTGATTACAATTTGCACAAGCTACCCGCAAGTGACAAAAATTCTCTAGACTCGCAAGCCCTAGACTTCTTAAGGATTTAGACCTCCCTTAAGGAATATCAACTAATAATCAACCTGATTATTATAATGCACAAGCTACCCACAAGTGACTAACAACTTCTAAAACTCGCAAGCTCTAGACTTCTTAAGGGTTCATACCTACCCGGTCCCTTAAGGAATATCAAACAACAGTTTGAATACAAGTTTTGTTTACAAGAGTATTGCTTCTAAAAAGCTGAGTATGTAAACTATTTTAGGAACAATGACTTAAAAATGTGAAAGCAATGAACAACATTTACGCATGAATATTCAGTAGTTATCCAGCTTTCTTTCTTAATCTTCAAGCCTTTATATAGCCATTAACATAATGTATCCATTGAGGGATACTCTTGAAATTTCCAAAAACATTAGCAGCTTGAACAGTAACGTGGGGGACAAGATCGTGCAACGCGTCCGTACTTTCATGGTAGTGGAATGAAATGTTGATTGTACAGTGTACTATTTGTACCATATTAATGTTATCTTCTTTCCTTCTGCAAGCATGAGTTTAGAAGCGAGAACATAACATCAGGTCATCAGAACTTCAAGTCTTTAGAGTCTTTAGAACTGCATCTTTAGAGTCTTCAGCACTTGGTTATGAGAATCTTTTCTTCGAACCTTGGGTCTTTAGAACTTCAAGTCTTTATAATCTTTAGACCTTCTGTCTTTTACAGTCTTCATCACTTGGTCTTCAAAACCCTTATCTTTAGAACTTCATAAATAGAAACACAAGCTTTTAACATCTGGACTTCAGTAGAAACTTTGTCTTCAGATCTTCTAACTTTGTTTCTTTGAAACATATTATCTTTTAGAAACGTGGGTCTTCATCATCTGGATGTAAGTAACAACTTATGTCTTCAGATCTTATGACTGATTTCCTTAGAACATGTTGTCTTTAGAAGCTTAAGTCTTCAGCATCTGGACATATTAGCAACTCCTGTCTTCAGATCTTTTGACTAGTTTCTTCAGACAAATATCAGAGTTTACACTTCAGAGTCTTCTGGAGTGTCTTGCTACTGTTCAATAGAACTTGTGTAGCATAGAAGCGAAATCATTTATCTTCTAATGTCTTAGCCACGCCATCCATCAGAAGCAGAACCTGTTTGTTAAGTACTCAACAATAACAAACATTAGTGTAACAAAATTGTTCATACAATCATATTCATTTTTTATCACGAAAACTCAGAGATAGTATTGCAGAACCAAATCTTGTTCTTACAATCTCCCATTTTTTTATGATGACAAAACTATGTATTTTGATGACACAATTTTGTACATATAATCATAATCAATGAAATTTAGAAGGTTAAGAAATACTTATCCTTTTTACGATACTCCTCCTGAGTCAATGACTTGATGAACATCGAATATCCTAACTCTGAACCATTTGAGTAAAAACTCCCCATGGTTCCAATAGATCAGATATCGAGATCTTGAGAGTCTTGACTATGGATTCCAATAGACAAATTGAGATCTTGATTTCATACAACTTCTTTATTGAATCTTTGAACTTTAATGTGACTTAGACATTTTCCATATTCTCAATAGATTCTCAATTTTGGAGTCTGATTCTAGGTTTCATTTATTGAAGTTTGATTATGATTTGAAAAACATCTTTAGAGCCTAGAGCCAATAGGTTAGGCCTAAGCTTTGAATAGTGCTTTCAGATCTTTGTCTTTTAAATCAAAGTTCTAATTTCCTGAAACAGAAAAATAATTCTAACAGAAACAAAAGTTTTAAATGGGTTAGGATGTAAGCAACTCTTTTTAGAGAATATTTTCCCGAACTTGATTATTTAAATCATCAAAATTAGGTTCATTTAAATTACTCCCCCTTTTTGTCATAATCAAAAAGGTAATTATGTGTGAAAAACATAAAAAATAGAAGTAACAATCAAGAAAAGATAAGAAGTTTCATTGATATGTCAAAAGAGATTACAACAAAGTGAATAAAGACAGGTAAAGTCATCTAAACTTAAAACACATCACAACTCTCATCAAATAGAGCATTGCCTCTGATGAATAGATTTTATTGAACAATTTCAATTATACCTGCTAACTCAAACAGTTCAGACAACACACATCCATATGGAATGAATTATTTTTGAGAGTTCCTAGATGCTTAGATTGATAGCTTCAGATGATTGAATATTATTGCCGAAAGATGAATTGAAATATTCTTACGAAGGTAATAAAGAAGACACATATCCTTAGGAAATACTATATCAAGATTTTCTCCTCTGGGATGAAGATTTATTAACAGAAACTAAAACCAGACTTTTGAAAATGGTTTCAAGTGATCTGCACTAAGGGGCTCAAATCTAAATGAAGAGTTAGGAACATTTGGAAACATGTCAACAGTCATGCATAAGTTGGGTAAAGGTGGACTCTGGATGGCTTCATCAATCGAGGAGCGAGTGATGGTAATTGGAACACCAAAGATGTGAGAATGAATGGTGTTTCTATCAAGACTAACAAAAGCACGAAGCCAAAAATTCTTTAAGAGGTTAGGATAAATAGTACCTCTCAGCATGCTTGCATACCCAAACCATCCTTGATTTTCAATGACCCTGTTGATGAAACCATCATTAGACACATAATTGGGTCTTTTCTCTTTGATTACTTCGAGAATATTTTCATCTCCTTGAAAGGTTCTAATAGCCATGATATGTAGACATGTTTTAAGAGAAGATACGATTGAAGATGATACAAGGATAATGACTTGATTAATGACTATAGATGAAAAGAGATATAAATAGTCAATCAAGCAGTTCTCAAATTAAGACAATTAAAACACTCAAGTGACGTCTCAGACTACTAAAAGAAGGAAATGAAAAGAGAAGTAGATCAAACATTAAGATGAGAGAGCACAGAAGCATTTAACCATAAGATGGAATGTCAGACATAGAACTAGAGGAACAACATGAAATGAATATTCCCAAGGAGTAGTTAAATAAATGTAATCATGATTAATCAATTTCAAGAAAAAATAATTGCTCGTGCATGACCTAAACAGAATGTGATAGACACTAAGTCTATTTAGGTAATGCGTTTGATATTATCAAAGTCTGGAGAACCAAAAGGTTTCCAATGTGTTGTACCCCAAAATTTTCCCTCTCATATTCCTCAAGACATTGCAAGAAAAATCTCCAAATGGCTCAAGATAGCTCAAGAGTTAGTCAGACAAGCTATCTCCTAAGGCAGTCTACCCCAAATTAGGGTTTGGTGTTGCATAAAGGTCCTTGAGTCCAAATGACCTCAAGTGATCCCCAATTCCATAATATGTCCTCAATATCATCCATGTCAAATTTCAAGCCTTGCAGAGGAAGTTTGCTTAGTCAAATGCCCAAAGGTCCAAAAATCGACTGTGCTAGGGCAAAAGTCAACTGTGACCTACAAACAGTCAAATTTCAAGATTTTTGTCAACATTCTCATTTTAAAGGATATTTCATAATTTGATGAAGGGTTGATCATGAATCATCAAGGATTGCTCAAAATTCATCAAGACTCAAAAGTTGCTAAATTAGGGTTTTTGTAGGAAAAGTCAACTCAACTTTGACCAAGCATAACTTTCTCATACTTTATGATAAATGACCCATCCAAATATCATTTTTAAGAGGATGCAATTACCTACAATCCATCTTCATACCCCAAGATAAAAAAATTCACTCACACGAAGTTATAAATTTGGACATTATAGGTCATTCTTGAAAGTCAACAAAAATACCTTTTTTGCCAAAGCTTATAACTTGAACATGGAATATCAAAATTAGATGAGACCAAAATGGTTGGTTATAGGACATCCCAAGATTTCTTAAAAGTCCAAGAACACCTCCAAAAGTTCAAAATTGAAGAAGTTATGCATTGTTGAAGTTGGACTTTTTTGCAAAATTGCCAAAAGTCAACTATCCCCAAAACTTCAAATTTTGTCAAATGGGCCCATTCTTTTCCACTTGATTTGAGTTTGCATCATTGCCCACGTGCTCTAACTTCAGCCATGTGTCCACGTCACCTTTTTATTATTTAGTTTTATTTTTATTTGAATTAACTTATTTTAAATCAAATAAAATCATGTAAAATCTAAAACTTTGATAACACATGATCTTGTGGCTATTTCAGGCTTTGATTACAGTTATTATCATCATCAAATTCGTATCAAATCAAATCATGTGCAAAAAGATTGGAATTAGGCAAATTTGGCAAGTTTGTAAAGGGGAATCAAATCCAATTCATGTGCATTGATATGAAGAGATTTGATCCATGTTTCTTACCCTAATGCAGTATACATTACATAAGGAAGCTAAACATACGAAAAGAAGGGTTGGAAGTTGTTGGAATAGGCAGAACAAAAGGTGGAAAAATCACAAAAAAGTGAGAGATCAAAGTCAGGGTTAGAGGCAATTTCAGGACGCGAGACTTGTTCCAATCGCTTCTTGACCATTCACACAAGCTACCTGGACCAAAATCACGCATCCTTAAGCCTCCAAACGCGCTGTAAGTCTCACAAAAATGACCCCTGTTCTTGAATTCGTAACTCTGGAATTAAGCATCTTTTTCATGAACTAATAGCATATTTGTAATCCTCATATCATTTGTAAGCTAATGGTAATAGCCAATTTCATTTATGCACTCTGAATCATGAAACGCCATGGCTAGGGTTTCATTTCTGTTTTTAGGGTTTTTTATTTCAGGAAGAATTGAAGCACATAATGGACATGGTTGTGACCGAGAGGGTGAGACGAACACAACCATGCCCTTGAAATTCATTTTTGTGGCCTGTAGCAGATTTTGGAGATGGACATGCCTGTAGCTACGGACTTCTGTCCGTTGGTATAGGTATCTGGTGTTTTAGCCACGGACGAGAGGTTGGGGATGATGCGTGGCATCCCATTATTGGGCCATTCAAACCAAGTGCACCTTTTTTTTTGTTTTTTCTGGCATGGGAATTGTTTTATCATATTATTAATTCTTTGTATTATACTAATAACAAAAACAGCTTGGTGTAGTGGTGGACGTAGCGTGTGTATCTCCTTCAGGACCTGGGTTCGAATCCCAGGTCCCCCTCTTTCTCAATGTCATTATTTTTCAGGTATTCCTATGCGCGCTCAAACTTGCAACCCACCATAGTCCTTCATCCACTCAAGCGCCAGATGGCCAAAGGCTAGATCTGGTGATCAAAAAGTTGGAGATCCACCATGGGCCAAGTCAATGCGCCCCCACCAGATCAGAGAAAGTCAAATAGGCTGGATGATGATGGGCCTTCAAATTGCTACCAACACCCTTAAATCAGGCCCAACACTCCTCTCTCATTATTTATTTTTGTTTATTTACTTTAATTGTTTTTTTATTAATTTTCTAACCAATCATAAAATTCCTTTTTTTATCAAATAAAATCACAAAAATATTTTTATTTCAATCAAATTTTTAACTTTTTATTTTTCTTAATAAATTATTAATTGATTAGGTTTTTAATTAGAAAACTTTAATTCATTTTTCATAAATAATTAAAATTAATTAGATTTAATTAGGTTTTAATTACTAATTTAATTAATTTTATTTTCTTTCTTAAAATAAAAAAACTCTAAAAATAATTTATTTCTTCATTTAATTAATTAATTTAATTTAATTTAGTTCTTTAATTTAGGTTTAATTTCTTTCTTAAAATAAAAATAACAAAAAAACAAAAAAAAAGATATTTCCTTTAACCAAAAGGGTCAAAACTCTAAATTTCACACTCGATCTAATTTCCCGCGCGTTGTATTTATTTTATCATATTAATGTACCTGCTTCCGGATTGTAATAGTTAATTAGGACATTTAATTATTTTTATCGCTTTATTTTATTTTTCAAAGGGTTTGTCTTTGGCGATGTAAATACCCGACGCCTTGTAATTTAAATTCCGCATTTTATTTCCGCAAATTATAACTGCTAGATGTTTGATAATAGGGTTTGCATGACAAGACTGAATGTTAATCTTAAAATCAAATTAGATCACCTTTAACATGTGCAAAGATAAAAATAACTGAAAACGAAACACTCGCACATGCGCACTCTTAGGGTACACCCCACTTGGTTGCCTTTGTACACAATCATTGAGTATAGGTCGCTTTAGAGGTCGCCCTCCTGTCTAAAAGATCATAGTTGCCTCGAAACGATTGCCTCAGATATAATTGCCTCAAAACAAATGATCTAAGACATTAGGGTTACCGCTAAGGCATCCTAACATTGCTTTGGTGACCGTAAGTCCCGCATTCGAATTGACCCTTAAACTCCAACGACGGTGCTACCCACTCACTAATAGTGGGATAGCATTGTCTAAAGGAAATTAACATAGAGCGATTCCTTTTTCGAGTAGGTAGATGGTTCTTAGATACTTGCTCTTTCAAAACAAAACTCTTCACACTTACACTTTTCGAACAAAGTTTTCAAAACACTTCATTACACTCTTGAGGACAAAAGCAAGAGTTAAATCGAAGTTTTAAAACAATTTTTTTTCCAAACCCACAAGCATAAAGAAAACAAATTTTGAAAACAATTGAGCAAGTACCTAAGAGCCCGTGGATAACCACAGATAGAAAAGGTGCTAACACCTTCCCTTTCTATAATCTACCCCCCGAACCCGAGAAATATCTCAAAAAAGGAATTTTTCTGTGCTTTTTTCCTTTCCTTGTTGGATAAAATAAAAGTCGATGGCGACTCTTGCTTACCGCGACATTTTGCGAACAAAAAACGCAAAACACAAACCAACATTCCAAAAAAAAAACAGTCAGTTCTTCCCACCGTATCCCAGAACTTGCGACTCTGCTGGGGACATTTAATAAGTGGGGTGTACCTTAGGAACAGTTCATAATGTTTTCAATTGCTTGACTTGTATGCTTTATCTTTGTGGGTTTAAATCAGAGTTACTATAGATCCTAACCTGGATCTGGGGGACACCCTTTAGGTAAGTAGCAATAAACTATGAGGGAAATGTACGACGTAGACCGATACGGTTGAAGCAGTAGCTACATTGGTTTGGCACTTTAGTTTGTACCGATATCCCTTGTGGCGCAACAAGGAGAATATGGGTCTTCTAAGGGGTCATTAAGCACCAACAGACCTTAGCACCTATAATTGACACACTTGGCCATATAACAGTAGCAGTATGCTACACTCATTGAGACCAAACTCTCGCGATGATTCTGGCCGCAAGAAAAGGTTGCTAAACTGGATATATGACCGATTGAGGGTGGTCAGTGATATTGAGATCCTCTAGAACCCGGTTACTATTTTAGGACAGGTTTGAACCAACTAAACTGAAAGAGGGTAGTACCTAAGCTCCTTGCCAACCTGAAATCTAAGGGCTATATGTGTGACATGTTTGCCCTTACCATGTTTGCTATCTGTGAATACTTGTGATGTGTTTCTATCATGACATCATGCATCATGACATTGCATACATATTACATTGGACTAACCCATTTCAAAGACATAGGAGATTCATCTTTGTTCTGTTTTATAGGTCATGGCACCTGTTGTACCCCAAAATTTGCCCTCCCATATTCTTCAAAATTTGCCAAGAGCATGCTTCAAAATTCCCCAAGGGTTGCACAGTTCAAGGGCCTCCTAACAGTCAAAAATTAGGGTTTTGGTTCTGACAAAGAAATTGAAGTTTTCAAGGGTCCAATCAAGTCCCACATGCCTACAAACATGGTCAAGCATCCTCATACCAAGTTTCAAGACTTACAGCACAAAATTGCACAGTCAAAAACCCTAATTGCACTACAGTCAACTGTAGGGGCAAAATGGTCATTTGACAGTCAAAAGTTCAAATTTTTGGTCAACATCTCATTTTGAAGCCACAAACATCATTTGATCAATGCTTGATCATGATTCTCAAAGCTTGGCTCAAAAAGTCTCAAGATGCAAAAGTTTCCATATTTGGACAGTTGAAAAAGTCAACTGTAACTTGACCAAGGCATAACTTCCACATGGATTATCAGAAAAATTCCATCCAAATCTCATTTTGAATAGAAAGACATTTCCTACAACTCCTCTTCATACTTCAAGTCCAAGAAATTCTCTCACAAAAAGTTATCAATTTCAACATTATAGGTCATTTTCAAAAGTCAACAAAAAGGGACTTTAAGTCAAAGGACATAACTTGAGATTGGTAAATGAAAATGACATGGGACCAAAGGCATTGGTTAGCGGACTCAAAGACCTTTCCAAAATGTCCAAGAACATGAGCAAAGCTTAAAAATTGAGCAAGATATGCCTTGTGGAAGTTGGGAAATTTTTGGATATTTTGAAAAGTCAACTTTGCTTCAAAAGTCTTAAAAATGCTAATGGGCCTCCTTTTCTTCCAAAATCCATCATCCAAAACATGTGCACGACCATTTGGCCCGAAGGGAAGTTTTTCATCATTTTTATTTATTTATTTGGATTTTTAATGACTAATAATTCATTTAATTTAAATAAATATGTGGAAAATACTAAACCTAAGCAATCAAATCTTTTTATGCATGAAATAGTCTTAAGATTTCGTGCATTATCTGATTTAGAAAGAATCAAGTCAATTGGCCATGATTGGAACCAAGTTTGCATGAAAAAGATTGGAAAATATTTGCCATGAAAATCAATATCCATTCCATCAATGCTTTGATTCTTTGGACAAAAAAACCAACCCTAATCATTCCATACATAAGCATGAAGCCAACCCTAATGCCAAAAACCTCCAAGCTGCGCAGAAACTCCATAACCAAAGTTGAGTTTTTTGTCAAAAAATTTGAAAACTGAAAGTGGTCTTAGAGGACGATTCAGAGGCCAAGATTAATCCCAATAGCTTGCAAAAGTGTTACTGAAGCTAACTGAATAGTTTTCCATATCCCTAACATCAAGAATTGGTAATTCAAAGTCAAACTGTATCACTCTTTTTGCATAATCGTGCTTTGTTATTTAGACCATATCCATGCATTTTTGTTCTTGATTTGTGTTAATTGGATGATTCTGAAACTAACCATGTGATTGAATTGAGTTTTTATGCATTGTATGAAGAATTACCATGAACGATTATTAGGGTTACCAAGCTTTCAAATTAGGCGTTTCTAAATGCTGTAAAATTGGAACACCTCAATACCATGACCGAACTCAGCATGCTTGGACGATCTGAACAGATACCTCGCGCCTAATTTATATAGCCCCATGGTCTAGTCGCTATTTTTGAGAATTGCATATTTTGGGGGGGTTCAAAACCCCCGCTAACCTTTGTTATGTTTTCAGGAAAAAAAGCAAAACGAAGAAGATGATGAAGTGTCAAGGCTTGATTGGGTTATTTGAATTTGCGCGCTAAAATCCCACTAACGCTTGCTTTATTCTTATATTAATTATTTGCTATTATATATACAAAGTGATACAGCAGCTCCACTGGTCAAGGAACGCGTTGGTAATCCCTGGGACCTGGGTTCGAGCCCCAGGTCCCCCTTTCTATTCCATAATATTTTTCATAATGTTATCCTATGCAGTGCAAGTTTCAGTGCCTACCATACAACCCCTGATCTAACCATGCCACTTGGCCAATGGAGACAATATGAAGGCCTAGATCTGGTGAACACCATGGACATGAGTCAACGCCTATGCACGCTACCCTGGAAAGTCAATAAGGCCAAGGATAATTGGGCCATAATTGCTACAACAAACCCTCCAATTTGGGGACAGACCCCCCATGGTTTGCCTTTCTAATTCTTTTTCTCATATTTTTCTATTTTTGTTTTAATTAGTTTTTTTTTAAATTTAATTCTTTAATTTAATTATTTTCATAAAAATATAAAAATAACAAAAAAATCAGAAAAGACAAAATTAAAAATATATTTTATTTTAATATTTTTTAAGTAAATATCATTAATTAATTTAGCTTTGTAAAATTAGGTTTAATTCAAACATTTTTCTTAATTAACTTAAAATTTGTAGAATTAGGGTTTTAATCAATTTTTATCCTTTTTCTTTTCTTTTCACTAATAATTAATTATTTATTTTTATAAATCAAATTGCTTTAATTAATTAGGTTAATTTAGGTTTAACGTTAATATTTTTTCTTAATAAATAAAATTTATAGAATTAGGGTTAATTTAATTTTAATTTCAGCTAATCTTCTCATTAAAAATTCACAATTCCAAAAAAACTCAAAAATAATTTCTTTTTATTTTAATTTAATTAATATGCTCAATATAATTTAATTTCATTAAAAAGGGTCCAACGCCCTCGCTTTCGATTATTAATTTGTTTCGCACATTTTATTTATTAATGTAATTCTCCCAAAGCCTTGTAAATTCGGACATTTTATTTCTCGCACTTTATTTACTTTCTGTCAAATCGGGTCCTGGATTAAATTTGGCGATGTGGACCCGCGCCTTTGTAATAGTTTAGAACTTTTAATTTCCGCATCTTTTTTAAACTGTTAATAAATGCATGCAAGAATGAATGGCCTAAAATAAAACAAACGCGTAGATCACCTTGACATGAACAAGATAAATGCAAATGAACATGACACACAAATAACACACCACCCCTAGGGTACGCCTCACTGTTGCCTTGCCTCGAAAGGTGATCGTCGAGTAGAGGATGTCTTAGTAAGTCCTCATGATCCGGGAACCTGGCATGAGGGTAGCTTCTAGGGTATCTTCCCATTGCTCTGGTGATCACCATGTCCTGAACCTCGAATTGACCCGAACACCTCCAACGGTGGTGCTACCTACCTCTCAATGGTGGGATGGCACTACTTTTAAGGACATTTACACAGACGAATTCCTTAGGGTAGGTAGACGACTCTAGATACTTGCTCTAAATTTCAAAACAAATTAAAAATACTTTTCACACCGACACCTTTTCAAAAGCTTTCGAAAGCAAATTTTCAAACACTCTTGAGGACTGATACAAGAGTCGAACTGAAATTTTCAAAGAAACTTTTTTTAAAAACCCACATTGAAAAGCAAACAAACCATTTTGAAAACACAAGTGAGCAAGTTCTAAGAGCCCATGGATAACCATGGATAGAAAGGGTGCTAACACCTTCCCTTTCTATAATTTACCTCCCGAACCGAGAGCAATCTCTTTAAGGAATTTTTCTGTGCTTTTGTCCTTTCCATTTGGAGAAAATAAAAGACGGTGGCGACTCTTGCTTCCGCGACATTTCGCGAACCAGCGTTAAACAGTCAGTTCCAGATCCACCGATCATAGAAATGGCGACTCTGCTGGGGATATACTTAAAGTGAGGTGTACCTTAGGGTTAGTTCATAACTGTGTTTTCAATTGTATTGCTTTGCTTGCTTTATTATTGTGGGACTGTCTTGGGAGTTCTATAGATCCTAACCCGGATCTGGGGATACCTTCTTAGAAAGTAGCAACAAGACTGTGAGGGAACTGTGTGGGGTATACCGACATGGTTGAAACAGTCTGCTACGTTGATGTGGCACTTTGGTGTGTACCGGTAACCCTTGAGTTCAGTCAAGGAGAGTACGAGGCCTCCGCGTGGTGTCGTGAAGCATCAACAGACCTTAGGAACCTTAATTGAACTATCTTGGCCTCTTTAGGGTAGTGAGATAACTGACTTTGGTGCAGTCCGAGGTTGGTTGATACTCGATACTACACTCAATTAAGGGTTGCTTTCCTGGAATATTTCGGTCGCCAGTTCAGTGGCTAAATCGAAACGATGAACAATGAAAGCAATCCCGTGATATTGGGACCCTTAGAACCCGGTTACTTCTAATAGGACAGGTTGAACTAACCAACTTCAAGAGGGTACTACCCAGACCCCATGCTGGCCTAAACCCTAAGGGCCTGTCTTGTGTGACTTGTGTGCCTTACATGTTTGTCTTTGTAAATATCTGTGGTGTGTTTAATCATAGCATCATGACATCATCCAACATCATATGCATTGACTAACCATTTCAGGGGTTCAAATTTTCATCTTTGTTCTTGTTTTGTAGGACATGGAAACTGTTCGCAGAAAGACAATTCAAATCAGTCTGGTAAGGATCCCTCCTCAGCTTAAGGAACTTATATCCAGGATCCCCGAGAGCTCTTCATTCAGTGAAAGACATGGAAGACTCATCAGCTTGGTCAATACCAACATTGAGGAGGATATGATAAAGAACCTGTTCTAGTTCTTTGACCCTCTGCATCATTGTTTCACCTTCTTGGACTATCAGCTGGTACCTACATTGGAGGAGTTCTCCCGGCTCCTGAAGATCCCTATCCTTGATCAACTACCCTACAATGGTACAGAAAAGGAACCCAAGCTTGAAGAGATTGCTAAAGCCTTGCACCTACAGTCATCTGACCTCAAGGGACATTGGGAAGTTAGAAGTGGTATCAAAGGGTTCTTAGCCAGGTTTCTGTTTGAGAAGGCCCATGAATGTTGGAACTCCCTTGACTTGCAAGCTTTTGAAGAAGTTGTGGCCCTCCTTGTCTATGGTTTGGTGTTGTTCCCTAACCCAGATCAGCTTATAGATATCAGTGTTGTCCAGATCTTCATGTCCAGAAATCCTATACCTACGTTGCTAGGGGACATCCTTCACTCATGTTACACTCGAACCATGAGAAAAAGAGGTGTCCTTATGTGTTGCACTCCTCTCCTGGGAAGGTGGTTTATTTCGCACCTTCCACAATCAGTTTTGAAGAACGAGCGGGGTTTGAGATGGTCACAACGGTTGATGACTCTTACACATGCAGATATACATCGGTGCCCTCGGTCTAGAGAGGATGTCATTATCATTGATCGTTGCGGGGAGTACCCTAATGTTCCTTTACTTGGAATTAGAGGAGGTATTACTTACAACCCATGCCTGGCTTGGAGACAGTTTGGTTATGCTCGGAAGGATGGTCCTCATGACATGTTAATTCCTGACATAGTTTTTGACTTCGACAATGATACACAAGGACTTCGCCAGAGATTTATCAGAGCCTGGAGGATGCCAAGTAGGATAGACAGCAAGACACTGGGGCACAGGAACTCCATCCCATTGGAACCTTATCTCAAGTGGTTACGCGCCCGCTCCCAGAGGTTAGTGATGCCATATCCTCATATGCTCCCTGTAATCCAAGAGCCAGTCTTGGAAGGAGAAGTGTCCTACACCATTCAGCATCCTGATATGCCCACATCCTGGGAAGAGATGCAGAAGAGCTGGATCCAGCTTAAGGAAGAACGGAATTCTCTTGAGACCAGCCTACATGCTAGTGAAAAGAAGGTCTTGGAGCTCACCCGCCTTTTGCACGAGGAGAGGAATCTCAACACCTACATAGCTCCAAAGAGGATGCGTAGTGTCTTTTGGGATTGATTTGCTTTGTAATATGTGCCCATGAGGCTTTGATGTACTGAACAATTATTTCCTTAATAATAACGCGTGTTCGTTTTTGTCTACAACAAATTTGAACTTTCGAACCCTTGAATGCATTGCATAAACACATACCATTCATCATGTGCATAGCAGGTTTTCTTCTTTTCAGGTTGCTTACCGTTCTTCGCTGTTTATTTCAGCATCATGAATCCTGACTCATCATCAACTGAGATGTCCACCAAGGCTCTTCAGGCGCAGAATGCGCAGTTTCAGGAACTAATCATGGGTTTGGCTCAGGGCCAAGAAGAGCTGAAGGCTCTGCTCCTGAAGAAGGAGAAGAAGAAGAAGAGGAGAACTGTTCTCTTTAACTCGGGCCGAAGGTTTGGCAATACTCTGCAGAATGAAGAGGCTGGTTCTTCTATAGGCAAGGGTACTCCCCAAGGGGAAAAGGGTCCTAGTCCGGTAGTCTCCGACAACGAGACTGATTTTGATGAGGAACAGTATCCTCCTGCAGAAGACATATATAAGCAGCTGGAGGACAGATTGAATGCTATGGAGATCCAACAAGTGCCTGGGCTGGATTTCGGAGATTTGGGTTTGTCTACTGGTGTGATCATTCCTCGTAAGTTCAAAGCACCATCTTTTACCAAATATGACGGGGCGTCTTGTCCCAAGCTACACCTCAGGTCGTATGTGCAGAAGATTCAACCGTACTCAGTGGATAAGAACTTGTGGATCCACTTCTTCCAGGAGAGTCTTTCAGGGACTCATCTCGAATGGTTCTATCAGCTGGATGGGACCAAGGTTCGTAACTGGGAGGAGTTGGCTACTGCTTTCTATAAGCAGTATCAATATAATGCCGACCTTGCCCCTACACGTACCCAACTCCAGGGTATGTCGTTAGGTTCAAGTGAAGGTTTTAAAGAGTACGCACAGAAGTGGAGGGATCTGGCTGGCAGAGTGCAGCCTCCGTTGACTGATCGGGAGTTGGTAGACATGTTCTTGGGGACCCTATCTGGGCCATTTTTCAACCATCTCATTGGTAACTCATCTGCAGGGTTTACTGATCTTATTCTGACTGGAGAGAGAATTGAGGCTGGGTTGAAGTCTGGTAAAATTCAGAAAGGGGCATCTTCAAGTTCTGAGAAGAAGCCCTTCAAAAAAGAGGCCAGTGCTGTATATGGCTCTAGACGACAAGAGAAACCTGAGCGTCGCCAATCTGTCAACGCGGTGATGATTGCTAAACCTTCTGCTGCTCCTCGGCAAACCAATCCTCCAAGGGCTGAAAGACCTAGAAGGGAGTTTACCCGTTTGAGCATGACTTTGTCGCAGATCTTGCCACAGTTGCTATCCACCAATTTAGTGACTGTCAGGGAGGCCCCGAAGGTTGTAAACACTGCTTCTCCCAAATACAATCCTAATGCCCGCTGTGCTTATCACTCCGATAGCCCGGGGCATTCCACTGACGACTGTTGGGCCTTAAGGAACAAGCTGCATGACCTTATTGACGCCAAGGAGGTACAATTTGAGGCATCTGAGAAGCCTAATGTAGTGACAGCTCCCCTGCCTGCTCATGGAGTGAATGCTATTGGGGACGAAGAGGAAGTGGATGAAGCTGAGTTTGATAGCTGGATTTACCCGGCAACCGACAGTGGACTTAGCAATTGGAGTGCAAAGGACAACCTACCTGTTTCTCTTGTTACTGAGTAATGAATTCCTATGTTTTTGGCATTTGTAATAAACAATAAATTAAACTCGATGGCCCGGTGTCTTACCTGGGGCACCGTTGGCTTCATTTGTGAGGGCATATAAATTGTCATTTCATATATCATAAATAAAAATCTTGGACGTTTTCTCGCATTTCAAATCTTATGCTCCTTTTCTGTCTTTCCTTCCTTTATATATTTCAAAACAGCTGTATTTACACACACTCACTCATACAGGTTTCAATCCACTCTGGATCTCACTGGTAACGACTCTGCTACTGCCAATTATGACTTCGAAAATCCGATCAACTTAGCCAAAGACGAAGGTGAAGATGATTGCGAAGTGCCCGGCGAGCTTGCAAGACTGTTACTTTAGGAAGAGAGGGCAATTCAACCATACGAAGAGCCAGTGGAAACAATAAACCTGGGTACTGAAGCAGACAGGAAGGAGGTAAAGATTGGTGCCAACCTAGAGCTCAGCGTGAAGCAACGGTTGACTAAGATGCTACATGATTATATGGAGATATTTGCCTGGTCCTACGAAGACATGCCCGGGTTGGATACCGATATTGTGGTCCATCACTTGCCCACCAAGGAATACTGCCCTCCGGTTAAGCAAAAGGTCCGTCGTATGCGTCCAGAGATGTCTGAAAAGATTAAATCCGAGGTTATGAAGCAGTTTGATGCCGGGTTCCTTGCAGTGACTTCTTACCCTCAGTGGGTTGCTAATGTGGTGCCGGTACCTAAGAAAGACGGTAAGGTCAGAATGTGTGTCGACTACAGGGATCTGAACATGGCCAGCCCCAAAGATGACTTCCCCCTACCTCACATTGATGTCCTTGTTGACAATACAGCTCAGCATAAGGTGTTCTCTTTCATGGATGGTTTTTCAGGTTATAATCAGATCAAGATGGCACCTGAAGACATGGAAAAGACTACCTTTGTTACTCAGTGGGGCACCTTCTGCTACAAGGTCATGCCTTTTGGACTAAAGAACGCTGGGGCAACCTACCAACATGCCATGGTTGCTTTATTTCATGACATGATCCATCATGAGATAGAGGTGTATGTTGACGACATGATTGCAAGGTCCCAGACTGAGGAAGAGCACCTAGATCATCTGCAGAAATTGTTTGACCGTCTGAAGTTGTACAAGCTGAGGTTGAACCCGAACAAGTGCACCTTCGGGGTAAGATCTGGGAAGTTGCTAGGCTTCGTTGTCAGTGATAAAGGTATTCAAGTGGACCCTGCCAAGGTTATAGCTATTCAAGAGATGCCAGTTCCTAAGACAGAGAAAGAGGTCAGAGGCTTTTTAGGACGCCTGAATTACATTGCTCGATTCATCTCACACCTGACTGCTACCTGTGAGCCAATCTTCAAGCTGCTGAAGAAAGATCAGGTAGTACGTTGGAATGATGAATGTCAGGCTGCTTTTGACAGAATCAAGGAGTATCTCCAAGAACCACCCATCCTTATACCACCAGTTGAAGGGAGACCTCTGATACTATACCTGACAGTACTTGACAACTCAATGGGGTGTGTGCTGGGGCAGCATGACGAGTCTGGCCGAAAAGAGCATGCCATTTATTACCTTAGCAAAAAGTTTACCGACTGTGAGACCTGATACTCACTGCTCGAGAAAACTTACTGCACTTTGGTATGGGCGGCTCGCCGGCTGAGACAGTATATGCCGACTCACACTACTTTGTTGATCTCAAAGATGGATCCTATAAAGTATATATTTGAAAAACCTGCTCTGTCTGGGAGAATAGCAAGATGGCAAATGATCTTGACGGAATACGACATTCAGTACACAACTCAAAAAGCCATCAAGGGAAGTGTATTGGCAGACCACTTGGCACATCAGGCCGTAGACGACTATCAGTCAATGAACTTCGAGTTTCCGGACGAGAGCATCATGATAGTGACTGATTGTGAAGTACCTGGACCGGATGAAGGACCTGAGGAAGGATCCCGATGGTCTATGCACTTTGACGGAGCCTCCAATTCTTTGGGAAACGGTATCGGCGCTGTGATCATATCTCCTCTAGGCACTCATACTCCACTCACTGCCCGGCTATGTTTCAACTGTACTAACAACATGGCAGAGTATGAGGCATGCATCATGGGTCTTCAGGCTACGATCGACCTAAGGATCAAGTTTCTGAGTGTCTTCGGAGATTCTGCTCTCGTGATCAATCAGATCAAAGGAGAGTGGGATACGAAACATCCGAATCTTATTCCTTACAGAGAATGTGTGTTGACCTTGATCCCCCACTTCACAGAGATAACCTTTGAACATTTCCCAAGAGAGGAGAATCAGCTGGCGGATGCGTTAGCTACAATGTCTTCTATGTTCAAGGTCAAATGGGACAATGAGGCTCCCCGGATCATCATCTGGAAACTGGACGAACCGGCATACTGTTGTGATCTCGAGACTGAATTGGTGACTGAAAAGCCTTGGTACCATGAGGTGAAGAGATATCTGGAAGCTCAGGAATACCCTGAAGGTGCATCTGTCAATGACAAGAAGTTTCTGAGAAGGTTCGCAGCGAAGTTCTTCCTTAGTAACGGCATCTTGTATAAACGAAACCATGATTCGACCCTACTGCGTTGTGTGGACAAGACTGAAGCAGAAAGGATCATGGAAGAGTTACATGAAGGGACCTTTGGTACATATTCCAGTGGACACACTATGGCAAAGAAAATCCTTCGGGCAGGGTATTTCTGGTCCACAATGGAAGCCGACTGTTACCAACACTCTCGGACATGCCATAAATGCCAGATATACGCAGACAAGTTGCATGTTCCTCCAGTTCCTCTAAACGTTCTGACCGCGCCTTGGCCATTTGCAATGTGGGGCATAGACATGATCGGTGAGATTAAACCTACAGCATCTAACGGGCATCGCTTCATCCTGGTAGCGATCGATTACTTCACGAAGTGGGTTGAAGCGGCTTCCTACGCTACGGTAACCAAGACTGTTGTGGCACGGTTCATTCGGCACAACCTGATCTGTCGATACGGCGTCCCAGAAAGAATTATTACAGACAACGGTACCAATCTCAATAACAAGATGATCACTGAGCTCTGCGAGCAGTTCAAGATACAGCACCACAATTCTTCTCCTTACAGACCGAAGATGAATGGGGTTGTAGAAGCAGCAAATAAGAACATTAAGAAAATCGTGCAGAAGATGACAGTGACTTATAAAGATTGGCATGAGATGTTACCGTTCGCTCTACATGGGTACCGTACCTCAGCTAGGACGTCAACCGGGGAAACTCCTTTCTCCTTGGTCTATGTCATGGAGGCAGTCTTACCGATCGAAGTGCAAATACCCTCTCTCCGGATAATGAAGGATGCAAATCTGAACGAAGATGATTGGATCCAGACACGACTTGATCAGTTAAACCTTATTGATGAAAAGAGACTTGCTGCTATTTGTCATGGTCAGACGTACCAAAAACGGATGATCAGGGCATTTAACAAAAAGGTTAGACCACAGGAATATCAAGTTGGGGATCTGGTAATAAAACTAATCATCCTTCCTCAGAGTGATCCAAGGGGAAAATGGACCCCTACATATGAAGGGCCATTTGTGGTTAAACATGTGTTCTCAGGAGGAGCCATGATTTTAACCAACATGGATGGTGACGACCTTCCTCACCCCGCCAATGCAGACATAGTAAAAAGATACTACGCATAAAAAAGGACCCGCTAGGCTGACATGCCTAGGCAAAAATTAGGGCTTCCCGTCGAACCAAAAGGGTTCGGGCAAAATGAAGGGATGAAATGAAAAAAATCTGTACACCCGGCAAGTCGAAAACCTGAAAAGGCGGCTTGGGCAAAAATGGGTATCCCGGTGGACTGAAAACCCGAAAGGGCGGTCCAGGCAAAAGTTAGGGATAAAGCGTAATACTATGTCTCATTGGATCACTTTGCATCCAGAATCCGGTATCTACATCAAGTTCAGACGGCATTGATCAGTCAGCTTCATCTTCAACCAAGGTCATCAAGTGATGAGACGCTCGGAGATATAAAGGCAATAGCAGAGTTGAAACCCAGTGGGATCATTCATTTCGCACAACTGTTTTACTTTCTCTTGTACAAATTTGTATAAAT
This sequence comes from Vicia faba, assembly GCA_948472305.1. Taxonomy (NCBI): domain Eukaryota; kingdom Viridiplantae; phylum Streptophyta; class Magnoliopsida; order Fabales; family Fabaceae; genus Vicia; species Vicia faba. The sequence continues at coordinate 481,757,779 of OX451740.1, read as the reverse complement.
TTCTTTGTTCAGCGGCGTTTTCTTACTAGGACGCCAGCCTCTTGTACATAAAAACGCCTATTTACAGGCCATTCAAAAATCAATACAAATATACTTTTCAGTTAAAATTGCCAAATTGTTTTTCTTTTCTGTTTTGTTTTGCGAAGAACGTCCAAGGTTCAATTTGTGATATATGCATTGACAATAATTTGCTAACTCATGAATATTTGCATACGAAACAAAGGATTAATTACAGGTAACATTAGAAACAGGAGCAATAAAGAATTGTCTAGGCGATCTAATTGTTCTATCCACCAAAGGTAACAAGGTAGGTTCAGCTAAAGAACATAACCAGATATCTTAATTCCCCAGAGAGTGAGCCAGCAAGTCAGTACACTCGGCCCAAGCAAAGTTATCAAATCTTAAAGAAGTTCGGTATCCTCCAGCAGGTCTCAACATTCCCCAGTAGTACATATATTCTTAACAAGCATCCCCGGCAATCTGGGTCTAAAGATTGTTCCACCGGCGGTATATCAAACATTCGAAGGAGTCACCTCCCCGATACATCTCAAAACTTCTCCAGGAGAGTCCAATCCAGTTTCCCCAGGAAATTTGGAATCCATCTCCCCAAGCAGTAAGCTTATACCTAGTAGATTCTGGAAGCTTATCGCTCACAGAGCACGAACGCGTCGCCCGGCTTTATTCAAGAGTTATTTCTCTACCAGGATATAACTGGGTTATCCTCAGCCAAAAGCCACGGAAAGAGCGTCCTCGACGAAGTCTTCTTATCCCCAACAAAGTCTATTAACACTTCCAACACAACAAAGGTATCCCCAGCAAGTTGTTGTCAACACTCAACAAAGTATCTCTCTCCCCACAGAGTCTTGCTTCCCAGCAAGATCGTTAGAGTACTTTTCTCCCCGCAGAATATTCCATTCGCCAAGTTTATTCCCCAACGGAGTTATCTTCTCCTACCGGTATTCTTGCAACTATCATCCCCAGCGGAAGCAAAGATCTATTCTCCAAACATCAGCCCAGGAGTGACTTCCCGGCACCCGTCAAGGATTTACTTTCCTAGACGACAAAAACATACATTCATAAACATCGCACTTTCATACATTATAGCATGCATATACGCATCATATCTTACAAATCTCATTGATGTTGAGAACATCATTGCTTGATCCATATCATGCATTGCATATGACTGACCTTTACCTTTCAGGAAAGATCCAGTTAAGTTCTCAGCTATATTTCAAGACCTAGACCGGTTCAGTTAAATCGACCCTAAGATTTTTCTGTTTCTTATCCCGTCAAAGGCCTTCTCTGGTTCAGTCAGATCGACCCTAAGATCTCCCTGTTTCTTATCCAGTTGAAGATTTCAAGACCTAGACCGGTTCAGTTAATCGACCCTAAGATTTTACTGTTTCTTATCCAGTCAAAGGCCTTCTCTGGTTCAGTCAGATCGACCCTAAGATCTCCCTGTTTCTTATCCAGTTGAAGATTTCAAGACCTAGACCGGTTCAGTTAAATCGACCCTAATATTTTCCTGTTTCTTATCCAGTCAAAGGCCTTCTCTAGTCCAGCTAAATCGACCCCTAACAGATTTTCCTGATGAAGACTCAGTAGAAGATACCCAAGATTCTCTCAATGATTATTGTTGAAGTTGTAGTCGCCTGTGGTTCTCTCCCCGTTACTGCGGAGGTAGTAATCGCCCCAAGATTCTCTCAGCGTTACTGTTGAAGTAGAAGATATCCAAGATTCTCTCAATGATACTGTTGAGGTTGTAGTCGCCTGTGGTTCTCTCCCCGATACTGCAGAGGTAGTAATCGCCCCAAGATTCTCTCAGCGTTACTGTTGAAGTAGAAGATATCCAAAATTCTCTCAATGATTACTGTTGAGGTTGAAGTCGTCCAAGATTCTCTCAATGATACTGTTGAGGTTGAAGTCGCCTATGGTTCTCTCCCCGTTACTGCGGAGGTAGTAATCGTCCCCAGATTCTCTCAATGATACTGTTGAGGTAGTAATCATCCAAGGTTCTCTCACCGTTCCTGTTGAGGTAGTAACCATCCCTGGTTCATTCATCACCGTTTGAAGCTCCAGATCCAGCTCCTGTAACCAGTCAGGACACATCTACACAAAGAATTTGAAGACCAACTCCTGTAACAGGTCAGGTAATCATTTTTTCTTTTGCAGGTACGCAAGTTCTCGCTAAGGAATCTCTTACGCGATCAACATCCAGATGGCATCTATAAGCCCATCCACCATCAATCATCTCTCAGCATGGCATCTATAAGCCTATCATCCTATCTATCAATCTCCAAATGGCATCTATAAGCCCATTCCACCATCACACTACTATGTGAGCGCAAATTTCTGGGCACTCTAGTGTTCAATCATCTTCCACCTTCGGATTACGAAAGGCACGTCAGCCAATCTGCATCCTCAGGTTTAAGAAGATTGAATAGGGGAAACTGTTGTACCCCAAAATTTGCCCTCCCATATTCTTCAAAATTTGCCAAGAGCATGCTTCAAAATTCCCCAAGGGTTGCACAGTTCAAGGGCCTCCTAACAGTCAAAAATTAGGGTTTTGGTTCTGACAAAGAAATTGAAGTTTTCAAGGGTCCAATCAAGTCCCACATGCCTACAAACATGGTCAAGCATCCTCATACCAAGTTTCAAGACTTACAGCACAAAATTGCACAGTCAAAAACCCTAATTGCACTACAGTCAACTATAGGGGCAAATGGTCATTTGACAGTCAAAAGTTCAAATTTTTGGTCAACATCTCATTTTGAAGCCAAAAACATAATTTGATCAATGCTTGATCATGATTCTCAAAGCTTGGCTCAAAAAGTCTCAAGATGCAAAAGTTTCCATATTTGGACAGTTGAAAAAGTCAACTGTAACTTGACCAAGGCATAACTTCCACATGGATTATCAGAAAAATTCCATCCAAAGCTCATTTTGAAGAGAAAGACATTTCCTACAACTCCTCTTCATACTTCAAGTCCAAGAAATGCTCTCACAAAAAGTTATCAATTTCAACATTATAGGTCATTTTCAAAAGTCAACAAAAAGGGACTTTAAGTCAAAGGCCATAACTTGAGATTGGTAAATGAAAATGACATGGGACCAAAGGCATTGGTTAGAGGACTCAAAGACCTTTCCAAAATGTCCAAGAACATGAGCAAAGCTTAAAAATTGAGCAAGATATGCCTTGTGGAAGTTGGGAAATATTTGGATATTTTGAAAAGTCAACATTGCTTCAAAAGTCTTAAAAATGCTAATGGGCCTCCTTTTCTTCCAAAATCCATCATCCAAAACATGTGCACGACCATTTGGCCCAAAGGGAAGTTTTTCATCATTTTTATTTATTTATTTGGATTTTTAATGACTAATAATTCATTTAATTTAAATAAATATGTGGAAAATACTAAACCTAAGCAATCAAATCTTTTTATGCATGAAATAGTCTTAAGATTTCGTGCATTATCTGATTTAGAAAGAATCAAGTCAATTGGCCATGATTGGAACCAAGTTTGCATGAAAAAGATTGGAAAATATTTGCCATGAAAATCAATATCCATTCCATCAATGCTTTGATTCTTTGGACAAAAAAACCAACCCTAATCATTCCATACATAAGCATGAAGCCAACCCTAATGCCAAAAACCTCCAAGCTGCGCAGAAACTCCATAACCAAAGTTGAGTTTTTTGTCAAAAAATTTGAAAACTGAAAGTGGTCTTAGAGGACGATTCAGAGGCCAAGATTAATCCCAATAGCTTGCAAAAGTGTTACTGAAGCTAACTGAATAGTTTTCCATATCCCTAACATCAAGAATTGGTAATTCAAAGTCAAACTGTATCACTCTTTTTGCATAATCGTGCTTTGTTATTTAGACCATATCCATGCATTTTTGTTCTTGATTTGTGTTAATTGGATGATTCTGAAACTAACCATGTGATTGAATTGAGTTTTTATGCATTGTATGAAGAATTACCATGAACGATTATTAGGGTTACCAAGCTTTCAAATTAGGCGTTTCTAAATGCTGTAAAATTGGAACACCTCAATACCATGACCGAACTCAGCATGCTTGGACGATCTGAACAGATACCTCGCGCCTAATTTATATAGCCCCATGGCCTAGTTGCTATTTTTGAGAATTGCATATTTTGGGGGGGTTCAAAACCCCCGCTAACCTTTGTTATGTTTTCAGGAAAAAAAGCAAAACGAAGAAGATGATGAAGTGTCAAGGCTTGATTGGGTTATTTGAATTTGCGCGCTAAAATCCCACTAACGCTTGCTTTATTCTTATATTAATTATTTGCTATTATATATACAAAGTGATACAGCAGCTCCACTGGTCAAGGAACGCGTTGGTAATCCCTGGGACCTGGGTTCGAGCCCCAGGTCCCCCTTTCTATTCCATAATATTTTTCATAATGTTATCCTATGCAGTGCAAGTTTCAGTGCCTACCATACAACCCCTGATCTAACCATGCCACTTGGCCAATGGAGACAATCTGAAGGCCTAGATCTGGTGAACACCATGGACATGAGTCAACGCCTATGCACGCTACCCTGGAAAGTCAATAAGGCCAAGGATAATTGGGCCATAATTGCTACAACAAACCCTCCAATTTGGGGACAGACCCCCCATGGTTTGCCTTTCTAATTCTTTTTCTCATATTTTTCTATTTTTGTTTTAATTAGTTTTTTTTTTAATTTAATTCTTTAATTTAATTATTTTCATAAAAATATAAAAATAACAAAAAAATCATAAAAGACAAAATTAAAAATATATTTTATTTTAATATTTTTTAAGTAAATATCATTAATTAATTTAGCTTTGTAAAATTAGGTTTAATTCAAACATTTTTCTTAATTAACTTAAAATTTGTAGAATTAGGGTTTTAATCAATTTTTATCCTTTTTCTTTTCTTTTCACTAATAATTAATTATTTATTTTTATAAATCAAATTGCTTTAATTAATTAGGTTAATTTAGGTTTAACGTTAATATTTTTTCTTAATAAATAAAAGTTATAGAATTAGGGTTAATTTAATTTTAATTTCAGCTAATCTTCTCATTAAAAATTCACAATTCCAAAAAAACTCAAAAATAATTTCTTTTTATTTTAATTTAATTAATATGCTCAATATAATTTAATTTCATTAAAAAGGGTCCAACGCCCTCGCTTTCGATTATTAATTTGTTTCGCACATTTTATTTATTAATGTAATTCTCCCAAAGCCTTGTAAATTCAGACATTTTATTTCTCGCACTTTATTTACTTTCTGTCAAATCGGGTCCTGGATTAAATTTGGCGATGTGGTCCCGCGCCTTTGTAATAGTTTAGAACTTTTAATTTCCGCATCTTTTTTAAACTGTTAATAAATGCATGCAAGAATGAATGGCCTAAAATAAAAACAAACGCGTAGATCACCTTGACATGAACAAGATAAATGCAAATGAACATGACACACAAATCACACACCACCCCTAGGGTACGCCTCACTGTTGCCTTGCCTCGAAAGGTGATCGTCGAGTAGAGGATGTCTTAGTAAGTCCTCATGATCCGGGAACCTGGCATGAGGGTAGCTTCTAGGGTATCTTCCCATTGCTCTGGTGATCACCATGTCCCGAACCTCGAATTGACCCGAACACCTCCAACGGTGGTGCTACCTACCTCTCAATGGTGGGATGGCACTACTTTTAAGGACATTTACACAGACGAATTCCTTAGGGTAGGTAGACGACTCTAGATACTTGCTCTAAATTTCAAAACAAATCAAAAATACTTTTCACACCGACACCTTTTCAAAAGCTTTCGAAAGCAAATTTTCAAACACTCTTGAGGACTGATACAAGAGTCGAACTGAAATTTTCAAAGAAACTTTTTTTAAAAACCCACATTGAAAAGCAAACAAACCATTTTGAAAACACAAGTGAGCAAGTATCTAAGAGCCCATGGATAACCATGGATAGAAAGGGTGGTAACACCTTCCCTTTCTATAATTTACCTCCCGAACCGAGAGCAATCTCTTTAAGGAATTTTTCTGTGCTTTTGTCCTTTCCATTTGGGGAAAATAAAAGACGGTGGCGACTCTTGCTTCCGCGACATTTCACGAACCAGCGTTAAACAGTCAGTTCCAGATCCACCGATCACAGCACCCATGCGTAGAAACACTATTCGGATCAACTTTGTCCAGATTCCCACTCAGCTTTAAGGAATTGGTTGCAAAGGTTTCATATACTTCCTCCTTTATCAGAAGACATGGGCACCTCCTTGGTTTGGTCACATCCAAGATGGATGAACAGATGATGAGTGTCTTAGTCCAGTTCTTTGATCCACTGTACCACTGCTTTACTTTTCCGGACTACCAGTTGGTCCCTACCTTGGAAGAGTTCTCTGATTTGCTTGGCATCTCCATTTTGGAGCAGACCCTGTTCACAGGTTGGGAGAAAGTCCTTAGGCCGGAAGAGATTGCTTCAGCCCTCCATCTGACAAAGGCTGAGGTAATGTCTAATTGGGAAACTCGGAGCGGGACAAAAGGCTTCTTGACTAAGTTCTTGGTTGGTAAGGCTAATCAGTTCTGGGACAGCTTAGACTTTCAGGCATTCGAGGACATGTTGGCTCTTCTTATTTATGTTCTGGTTCTGTTTCCAAACTCAGATTCTTTCATCGACGTGAATGCAGTGAAGATTTTCATGTCCGGTAATCCTGTGCCCACTCTCTTGGGTGATATTCTGCACTCTCTTTATGCCCATACTGCTCGGAAACGGGGAACCCTTATGTGCTGTGCACCATTGCTGGAGATGTGGTTTATTTCTCACCTCCCCAAATCAGTTTTGAAGAACAAGGAAGGCATGGGTTGGGCCTAAAGGATTTTGTCTCTCTCTCATAATGACATCATTTGGACTATCAAGGGCATGGAAGATGTGGCTATTATTGATTGCTGTGGGGAATACCCCAATGTTCCACTGTTAGGAACCCATGGAGGAATCACCTATAATCCGTGTTTGGCCTTACGTCAATTTGGGCGAGCGAGGAGGGAAGGACCTCATGAGTTGCTGATGCCGAGCATTGTCTTTGACTTCCAAGGGGATAGTGATGAGCAACGCCGCAGGTTCATACGAGCCTGGGATAGGGTACACAGGTCTGATCCGCACGAGCTGGGTGCGAAGACTTCTCTTCCAATGGAGCCATATCTCTGATGGGTTCGAATCCGTGCCCAAAAGCTGGGAATGCCGTAAGAAGCCGTCTTGCCTATAATTGTTGAGGTTGCTAATGAAGAAGGGGTTCCTCCTACCATCCCCCATCCATACATGCCTTCTCACATATGGGCATTAAAGAGATCGTGGATGCAGTTGAGAGAAGAGCGGGATACTTACAGAGAAAAGTATCACGAGCAAGAGCAGAAGATTCAAAAGTTGACAAGGAAATTGGAGAATGAGAAGATCCTCAACGACTATGTCCGCACCGACAGGAAACGACCATGGGAGCACTGATTGTCTTTTTGATTATTTCTAGTTTTGCTTTACTTTTCAGTATTTCCTTTTTGTAACGCCTTAAAGGAATTTGTTGAACAATTGAATTCAAAGTTTATCTAATAAAAGTGTGTTTCATTTTGGTTTACGAACTTGAATCTCTAAAGTCTTTGAAATCATATCATACGCATTTCATGCCATACACCTCATCACAGGTACCCGTTACAGGTCTCTTATTTTATTCGCTGTTTATTTTAGCATCATGTCTTCTGAAATATCAACTGAACAAGCAATCAAGGCTCTGCAAGCTCAAAACGCCCAGTTCCAGGAATTGTTCATGAATCTGGCTAAGGGTCAGCAAGATCTGAAGACCCTTATCCTGAAAGAGAAGAAGAAGAAGAAGAAGACGGTCCTGTTTAATATGGGTCGCAGATTCGGAAACGATTTACGAGAAGAGGTTGATTTGACCCGCTCATCTGGAGGGGGAGATAATCAGGAAGAAAGGAGGGCTCCTAGCCCTGTGGTTTCAGACAACGAGACCGACTTTGACGAAGACCAGTATCCTCCGGCTAAGGATAGATATAAGCAACTGGAAGACCGATTGAGCGTGATGGAAGTTCAGAAAGTTCCTGGTCAGGACTTTGGAGACTTGGGTCTGTCATCTGGGATGGTGATTCCCCACAAGTTTAAAGCACCAGCCTTTGCTAAATACGACGGGGTTTATTGCCTAAAGTTGCACCTCTGTTCATATGTTAGAAAGATTCAGCCATACACCGCTGACAAGAATCTCTGGATCCACTTCTTTCAAGACAGTCTTTCAGGGACTCAGCTTGAATGGTTTTACCAGCTGGAAGGAGCTAGTATCCGTAATTGGGAGGATTTGGCTGCTGCTTTCTACAAGCAGTACCAATATAATGCCGACCTCCCTCCCACGCGTACCCAACTCCAGGGTATGTCTATGGATGCGGGTGAAGGTTTCAAAGACTATGCTCAGAAGTGGAGGGACCTTGCTGGAAGAGTGCAACCACCCTTGGCTGATAGGGAGCTAGTGGATATGTTTCTGGGGACCTTGTCTGGTCCGTATTTCAACCATCTGATTGGGAGTTCTTCGTCCGGGTTTACAGAGCTGATTATGACCGGGGAAAGAAATGAGGCCGGTATCAAATCTGGAAAAATACAAAAGGGTGCTTCATCAAGCACCGAGAAGAAGCCTTTAAGAAGGAGTCAAGTTCTATTTACAGCTCAAAGGTTCATAATAGAATTGAACACCGCCAAGCAGTTAATGTGGTTGTTATATCAAGACCTGTTGTTGCTCCTCAGCACAACAATCAGCCAAGGGCCGAGAGGCCGCGAAGACAGTTCAATCAGCTCAACATGACTTTATCCCAAATTCTACCACAGTTATTGAAGACCAACTTGGTGATTCCGAAGGAGGCCCCGAAGAATCCCAATAAAACATCACCGATGTATAATCCAAACGCCCGTTGTGCTTTTCACTCCGATAGCCCGGGGCATGATACGAATGACTGTTGGGTCTTAAAGAATAAAGTACAAGATTTAATCGATGCTAAGGAGATTGAGTTCGAAGCACCTGAAAGACCTAATGTTGTGACTGCTCCCATGCCCAAGCATGGAGTGAATGCTGTAGAAGAAGACTCGTTTGTGGTTTCTGTGAAAGACATTGTTACTCCATTGATGACTGTGAAGAAGAACCTTCTGTTAGCCGGTTTATTTCCGGGCTGTGGCGAAGGTTGACATCTGTGTTATGTCCTACCTACTGGTTGCCATATTTTGAAGTCAGGTGTCCAACGCCTAATGGATAATAAAGAAATTCTATTTGAGAAGACTTTTGTTCCTTTGGTTCCTACTGAAGAAGTTGCTATAATCACCATTTTCGACAATTCTTCCAAGGCTTCCTCGAGAAAGCCTGTTAGAATTACATCTGTTCCGAGAATCGCTCCCTTGATCATCACTGTTCCTGGGCCTATCCCCTATACGTCAGATAAAGTTGTCCCATGGCATTACGAGGCTGATGTGTATTATCACGGGGTTAAACAAGATTTGAATGCTGAAGAAGTTGATACTGACATCATCAATATTGTTGGACCTGCCAAAGTCACCCGCAGCGGAAGACTTTTCTCCCCCGAGATATCTCCACCAGTTGTTCGGAAGCCTGTTGTTATTTCACCTTCCAGTACACCTGCTACTATCCCTGTTCAAGTTCCAATTCTTAGCCCTGTTGCTGAGTCATCTGATACTCGGGGCAAAGGGACCACTGATGAGCCTGCCCGGACGGAGGCACCGAAGAGGATTACTGTTGAAGCCTCTAGACAAGAGATGGAGGAAAATTTGAAGATCATCAAAAAGAGCGACTATAATATAGTTGAACAGTTGGGGAAAACCCCGTCCAAAATCTCTATGTTGTCTATGTTGCTATGCTCAGAAGCCCATGCCAAGGATCTGATTGCCTTCCTAAAAACTGCACACGTACCCCAGGAAACATCAGCTGATCAGTTTAAAGATTGTGTGGCTAGTCTGACAGCGGATAATGGGTTGGGTTTCTCCGACGCAGACTTGCCTGCTAAGGGGAGGAATCAAAATGATGCCCTGCGTGTCTCCATTGAATGCAGGGGCACTACTCTAGCTCATGTATTGGTGGATACTGGTTCTTCATTGAACGTTTTACCTAAGAAAGCTCTAGACCGGTTAGACTGTGAAGGTTTAGAGTTGAAGCCAAGTAACATTGTTGTTAGGGCCTTTGATGGGTCAAAGAGAATGGTACATGGAGAAGTGGATATTCCAGTGAAGGTTGGTTCTCAGATCTTTGCGTCTACTTTTTATGTGATGGACATTTGGCCATCCTATTCTTGTTTTCTGGGTCACCCATGGATCCACAAAGCTGGGGCAGTGACTTGTACGCTCCACTAGATGCTAAAATACCCAGTCAAAGGGAAAATTGTTACGGTACAAGGAGAAGAGGAGTACATGGTGAGCCACCTCAACTCTTTCCGATATGTAGAGATGGATGGGGAGTTCATTGAGACCCCGTTTCAACATTTTGAAGAGGTTCCCCAGACGTTGGCTTCAACCAAAACTGTTGTTGAAGATCCTCCAATGAAGATGGCTTCCTTCAAGGATGCCCGGGCTGTTGTTGAGAAAGGTGGGTGTGCGAATTGGGGCCAACTCCCTGATTTTGCACATAAGACTATCAAGTTTGGTTTGGGTTTCACTGCAGAAGCTCAAAGGGCTGTTCGGAGTGCACGGATCGGAAAACCTCCCCTGTTTATCAGCAATTCAGGAGTAAATGCCATTGAAGACGATGTTGAAGAATCTGAGTTTGACAGTTGGATTTATCCTACTACTGATGATGGACTAAGAAATTGGACGGCAAAGGACTTCGTCCCAATTTCTTTTATTACCCAGTAATGAGACTTTTTGTTTTGAATTTGTAACAAATAATGTTTTAAACTTTACGGCCCGGTGTCTTACCCGAGGCACTGTGGTTTTGTTTGTGAGGGCTTTATGTGTGTCATCTACATATATCATTAATAAAGGCATTGGACGCCTCTTGCATTTCAAATTTTGCACTCTTTGTCTTTCTTTTATTATATATTGCAAAACAACTATTTTACACACACTCACATATACAGGTCTACATCCACTCTGGATCCCACTGATAACGACTCTGCTACTGCCAGTTATGACTTCGAAAGTCCGATCAACTTAGCCGAAGACGAAGGTGAAGATGATTGTGAAGTGCCTGGTGAACTTGCTAGACTGCTACTTCTGGAAGAGAGGGTCATACAGCCGCATGAAGAGCCGGTGGAAGTAGTAAATCTGGGTACAGAGGTAGACAAGAAAGAAGTCAAGATCGCTGCAAATCTGGAGCTTAGTGTTAAGCAACGGTTGATTCAGATGCTGCGTGACTATGTAGAGATCTTTGCTTGGTCTTATGAAGATATGCCTGGTTTGGATACCGATGTTGTGGTTCACCAATTTCCTACCAAGGAAGATTGTCCTCCAGTGAAACAGAAAATTCGCCGAATGCGCCCAGAGATGTCTGAGAAAATCAAGGTTGAAGTTATGAAACAATTTGACGCTGGTTTTCTAGGAGTTACTTCTTACCCTCAATGGGTGGCCAATGTGGTTCCTGTTTCAAAGAAGGATGGTAAGGTTCGAATGTGTGTCGACTATAGGGATCTGAACAGGGCAAGCCCCAAGGATGACTTCCCTTTACCTCATATCGACGTTCTGGTTGACAACACCGCTCAGCATAAAGTCTTCTCCTTTATGGATGGTTTCTCCGGTTATAATCATATTAAAATGGCCCCCGAGGATATGGAGAAGACAACCTTTGTTACTCAATGGGGTACCTTTTTCTATAAGGTTATGCCTTTTGGATTGAAGAATGTTGGGGCAACATATCAGCGTGCCATGGTCGCTTTGTTCCACGACATGATTCATCATGAGATTGAGGTATACGTTGATGATATGATTGCAAGATCCCAAACTGAGGAAGAACATCTGGACCATCTTCAGAAGTTATTTGACAGGTTGAAGTTGTACAAGCTGAGGTTAAACCCAAACAAGTGCACCTTCGGGGTGAGATCCGGTAAACTGCTGGGTTTCATTGTAAGCGATAAAGGTATTCAAGTGGATCCTGCAAAGGTGAAGGCTATACAGGAAATGCCAACTTCTCGAACTGAAAAAGAATTCAGAGGCTTTCTGGGACGTTTGAACTACATTGCCCGATTCATCTCACACCTGACTGCTACTTGTGAGCCGATCTTCAAGTTACTGAAGAAAGATCAAGTGGTAAGATGGAACGATGAATGTCAGGCCGCTTTCGAAAGAATTAAAGAATATCTCCAAGAGCCACCCATTCTAATGCCGCTAGTTGAAGGGAGACCTTTAATCTTATACTTGACAGTACTCGACAATTCGATGGGGTGTGTGCTAGGGCAGCATGACGGGTCTGGCCGAAAAGAGCATGCTATTTATTACCTTAGCAAAAAGTTTACCGACTGCGAGACCTGATACTCGTTGCTTGAGAAAACTTGTTGCGCTTTGGCATGGGCTGCTCGCCGGCTGAGACAGTATATGCTGACTCACACTACTCTATTGATATCAAAGATGGATCCAATTAAGTATATCTTCGAAAAGCCTGCCTTGTCTGGAAGAATAGCAAGATGGCAGATGATCTTGACTGAGTATGACATCCAATATACGACCCAAAAAGAAATCAAGGGAAGTGTGTTGGCAGATCATCTGGAACATCAGGCAGTGGACGATTACCAGTCTATGAACTTTGAGTTCCCGGATGAGAATATCATGTTGGTAACCGACTGTGAAACACCTGGACTGGATAAAGGACCTGAGGAGGGATCCCGATGGTCTATGTACTTTGATGGAGCTTCAAACGCTTTGGGTAATGGCATTGGCGCCGTGATCATATCTCATGAAGGCTCTCATACTCCTTTCACCGCCCGACTATGTTTCAACTGCACCAACAACATGGCGGAGTATGAAGCGTGCATCATGGGTCTTCGAGCAGCAATTGACCTAAGGATTAAGTTCTTAAGTCTTTTCGGAGATTCCGCTCTCGTGATCAGTCAGATCAAAGGCGAGTGGGATACGAAACACCCAAATCTTATTCCTTATAAGGAGTATGTGTTGACGTTGCTTCCATATTTCGAGGAGATAACCTTTGAACACTTCCCTAGAGAGGAGAATCAGTTGGCGGACGTGCTAGCTACAATGTCTTCTATGTTTAAGGTCAGATGGGACAATGAAGCTCCCCGGATTATCATTTAAAGGTTGGACGAACCTGCACATTGTTGCGACATTGAGACTGAAGAGGTAGCAGATAAACCCTGGTTTCATGAGGTGAAAAGGTATCTTGAGGCTCAAGAATACTCCGAGGGTGCATCTGTTAATGACAAGAAGTTTCTGAGGAGGTTCGCGGGGAAGTTCTTCATCAACAATGGTATCCTTTACAAGCGTAACCATGATTCAACCTTACTAAGATGTGTAGATAAGAATGAAGCAGAAAGGATCATGGCAGATTTACATGAAGGTACTTTCGGAACTCACTCCAGTGGACACACCATGGCAAAGAAAATCCTTCGGGCAGGATATTTTTGGTCCACAATGGAAGCCAACTGTTATCAACATTCTCGGACCTGTCACAAGTGCCAAGTCTATGCTGATAAGGTGCACATACCTCCAGTACCTCTGAACATCTTGACAACTCTGTGGCCTTTTGCAATGTGGGGCATTGACATGATCAGCGAGATCAGACCTACAGCGTCCAACGGGCATCGTTTCATCTTGGTAGCAATTGATTACTTCACAAAGTGGGTTGAAGCAACTTCTTTTGCTACAGTGACCAAGAACGTCGTGGCGCGGTTCATTCGGCACAATATGATTTGTCAATATGGTGTACCAGAGAGGATCATTACAGATAATGGTACTAATCTCAACAATAAGATGATCACCGAGCTCTGCAAGCAGTTCAAGATACAGCATCACAACTCTTCTCCTTACCGGTCGAAGATGAATGGGGTTGTCGAAGCGGCTAATAAGAACATTAAGAAGATTGTGCAGAAGATGATGGTGACGTATAAAGACTGGCATGAGATGTTACCATTTGCTCTTCATGGGTACCGTACCTCCGCACGGATGTCAACAGGGGCAACACCATATTCCTTGGTATATGGTATAGAGGCAATCTTGCCCATTGAAGTTCAGATACCCTCTCTTCGGATTATGAAGGATGCAGGTTTGAGAGAAGATGACTGGATTCAGACCCGCCTTGATCAGCTGAACTTAATTAACGAAAAAAGACTTACTGCTATTTGTCATGGTCAGACGTATCAAAAGCAGTTGATCAAGGCATTTAACAAGAAAGTTAGAAGACAAGAGTATCAAGTTGGGTACCTGGTTATCAAGTGCAAGGTGATCCCAGGGGAAAATGGACCCCTACCTACGAAGGGCCATTTATGGTTTAGAACATTTTCTCAGGAGGAGCTATGATTCTAACCACCATGGATGGTGACGATCTTCCTCGCCCCGTCAATGCAGACATAGTGAAAAAATACTACACATAATCAACGACCCGCTAGGTCGACTGGCCTAGGAAAAAATAAGGGCTTCCCGGCGAACCAAAAGGGTTCGGGCAAAAATAAGGGATAAAAATGAAGGAAAAAAAACTGTACACCCGGCAAGTCGAAAACCTGAAAAGGCGGCTTGGGCAAAAAAGGGTATCCTGGTGGACTGAAAACCCGAAAGGGCGGTCCAGGAAAAAATTAGGGATCAAAGCGTAACACTATGTCTCATTGGATCACCCTACAACCAGACTTCGGTATCGGCTATCAAGCTCGGACGACACTAACCAATCTGATCTACCTTCAACCAAGTAGCAAAGTGATAAGATGCTCGAGGACATAAAGGCCATAGCAGAGTTAGAACCCAGTGGGATTATTCACATAGATGTTTTGTTTAGTTTTTCATAAATTGTGTAAATTCTATTATTCGGCGGCGTTCTCTTACTAGGACGTCAGCCTCTTGTACAAAAACACCTATTTTACAGGCCAAACTTCAAAATCAATACAACTCATTTTTAGAGAAATTTCAAACTGTTTTTCCTTTATCTGTTTTGTTTTGCAAAGAACGTCCAATGTTCATTTTTGATATATGCATTTGACATTGTTGTACCCCAAAATTTTCCCTCCCATATTTCTCAAAACATTGCAAGGAAAATCTCCAAGTTGCCCAAGGTTGCTCAAGAGTTGGACAGACAAGCTATCTCCTAAGGCAGTCTACCCCAAATTAGGGTTTTGTGTTGCATCAAGATCCTTGAGTCCAAATGACCTCAATGTCTCCCCAATGTCCTAATATTCTCTCAAGATCATCCATGTCAAATTTCAAGCCTTGCAGAGAAAGTTTGCTCAGCCAATTACTCAAAGGTCCAAAAATCGACCGTGCTAGGGCAAAAGTCAACTGTGACCCAAATACAATCAAACTTCAAGATTTTTTTCCAACATTCTCATTTTTAAGGATATTTCATCATTTGATCAAGGGTTGATCATGATTCATCAAGGATTACTAAGAATTCATCAAGATTCAAAAGTTGCTAAATTAGGGTTTTGTAGGAAAAGTCAACTCAACTTTGACCAAGCATAACTTTCTCATATGTTATGAGCAATGACCCATCCAAAGCTCATTTTGAATAGGATTCAATTTCCTACAAATCATCTTCATACCCCAAGCTCAAAAAATGCACTCACAAAAAGTTATAAATTTGGACATTATAGGTCATTTTTGAAAGTCAACAAAAACACCTTTGTTGCGAAAGCTTATAACTTGAGTATGGAATATCAAAATGCGATGAGACCAAAAGGTTTGGTTAGAGGACAGCTCAAGCTTTCTAAAAAGTCCAGGAACACTTCTAAAAGTTCAAAATTGAAGAAGTTATGCATTGTTGAAGTTGAACTTTTTTGCAAAATTGCCAAAAGTCAACTATCCCCAAAACTTCAAATTTTGTCAAATGGGCCCATTCTTTTCCACTTGATTTGAGTTTGCATAGTTGCTCACGTGTCCTAGCTTCAGCCATGAGCCTATATTTCGTTTCTATTATTTAATTTGATTTTTAATTGAATTTATTTATTTTAAATCAAATAAAATCATAGAAAATCCAAAGAATTAATAACTCATGATTTTCTGACTGTTTTAGGCTTTGTTTACAGCTAGCATCACCATGGAATTTGTATCAAATCAAATCATGGGAAAAAAGATTGAATTGAATCAAATTTGGAAAGGTTTAATAATGGAGATCAAATCACATTCATGTGCATTGATATGAAGGGATTCAGTCCATGATTCTTACCCTAATACAAAGCAATACATAAGCAAGCATAAGGGACGAAAACAAGGGTTGGAAGCTGTGGAGAGAGGCAGAACAAAAGTGAAAAAATTCACAAAAAAGTGGGAGATCAAAGTTCAAGCTAGAGGCCGTTTCAGGACACGAGACTTGTCCCAATCGCTTCCTGGGCGTTCATACAAGCTACCTGGATCCAAAGCAAGCATTTTCAGACGTCCAAACGCACTCTAAGTCGTGCGATAGCCACCCCTGTTCTTGATTTTGCAATTCTGAATTTAAGCATATTTTTCATGAGCTAATAACATATTTTGGATCTATAAAACATTTGCAAACGATTGGTATTATTCAATTGTGTTTATCTGTCCTGAATGAAGAACCACCATTATTAGGGTTCATTTCTTGTTTTTGGGCATTTCTATTCCAGGTACAATTGAAGCACATAATGGGCATGGTTGTGACCGAGAGGGTGAGACGAACACAACCATGCCCTTGGAATTCATTTTTGTGGTCTGAGAAGGATTTTCGAGATGGGAAACCTTGTAGCTACAGACTCCTGTCCGTTGGTATAGGCAGTGGGACTTTTGGCCACGGTTGGGAGGTCAGGGATGATGCGTGGCATCCATCTACTGGATAATTCAAATATGGCGCACATTTTATTTTTTCTGACCAATAATTGTTATTTTATTATATTACTATTGTTTTCTATTAATATAACAAATAGATCAACATGGTGTAGTGGCAAGGCAAGCGTGCATATCTCCTTCAGGACATGGGTTTGAATCCCAGGTCCCCCACTTTCTCAATATTTTTATTCTTCAGGTGATTCAATGCATACGCCTATGTACAACCTACCATGCGCCATCATTCATCCAATTGCCAGATGCCCAAAGGCCAAATATGAGGGTCCAAAGCTGAAGGTCCACCATAGGCCAAGTCTAGGCGTGCATACCAGATCCCAAAAAGTCAAAGAAGGCCAACAATGTTGGGCTTCAGAATTGCTATCCACACCACATAATCAGGCCCATACTCCTTTATTCTTATTTATTTTTGTTTCAATTATTCTATTTGTTTTATTTTATTTTTACTAATTTCTAACCAATCATAAAATTCTCTTGCAAATAAAATCACAAAAAATATTTATTTATTATTTCAAATCAAATTTTAATCTTTTATTTTTCTTAATAAATTTATTAATTAATTAGGTTTTAATTAGAAAACTTTAATTCCTTTTGAAAAATAAATAAAATTAATTAGACTTAACTAGTTTTTAACCATTAACTTAATTATTATAATTTCTTTCCTAAATAATAAAAACTCCAAAAAATAATTTATTTTATTAATTAATTTATTTTATTTAATTTAGTGATTAATTTAGGTTATTTCTTTCTTAAATAAAAACAACAAAAAACCTAAAAAAGATTTCTTCTTTAACCAAAAGGGTCAAAACCCTAAATTTTGCACTCGATTTAATTTCCCGCGCGCTTTACTTTTTTATCCAATAATGTACCTATTTCCAGATTGTAATAGTTGAATAGGACTTTTAATTATTTTTATCGCTTTATTTTATTTTTCAAAGGGTTTGTCTTTGGCGATGTAAATACCCGACGCCTTGTAATTTAATTTCCGCACCTTTAATTTCTGCAAATTATAACTGTTAGATGTTTGATAATAGGGTTTGCATGACAAGACTGAATGTTAATCTTAAAATCAAAATCAGATCACCTTTAACATGTACAAAGATAAAAATAACCGAAAACAACACACTCGCACATGTGCACTCTTAGGGTACACCCCACTTGGTTGCCTTCGTGCACGATCATTGAGTATAGGTCGTTTTAGAGGTCGCCCTCCTGTCTAAAAGATCATAGTCGCCTCGAAATGGTCGCCTCGGATGTTGTTGCCTCAAACAAATTATCTAAGACATTAGGGTTACCGCTAAGGCATCCTAATATTGCTTTAGTGACCGTATGTCCCGCATTCGAATTGACCCTTAAACTCCAACGACGGTGCTACCTACTCATTAATAGTGGGATAGCATTGTCTAGAGGAAATAAGCATAGAACGATTCCTTTTTCGAGTAGGTAGATGGTTCTTAGATACTTGCTCTTTCAAAAACAAAAACTTTTCACACTTACACTCCTTTTTGAACAAAGTTTTCAAAAACACTTCATACGCTCTTGAGGACAGAAGCAAGAGTTAAATCGAAGTTTCAAAACAAAAACATTTTCAAACCCACAAGCACAAAGAAAGCAATTTTGAAAACAATGAGCAAGTACCTAAGAGCGCGTAGATAACCACGGATAGAAAGGGTGCTAACACCTTCCCTTTCTATAATCTACTCCCCGAACCCGAGAAACATCTCGAAAAAGGAATTTTTCTGTGCTTTTTTCCTTTCCTTGTTGGATAAAATAAAAGTCGATGGCGACTCTTGCTTACCGCGACATTTTGCGAGAACAAACGCAAAACACAAACTAACATTCTAAAAAACAGTCAGTTCTTCCCACCGTATCACAGACATTAATTGCTGCTCATGAATATTTACATGCGAAACAAAAGACAATCACGCATAATATCAGAAACAGGGGCAAATGAGAAATGTACAAACTGTACATTTGCTCTATCCACCAGGTACAAGGGTAGATTTAGCTGAAGAATATGGCTAAGGCACTTTCACTCCCCGCAGAGTAAGAAAAGACAGTAATGATAGCTCTCCCCAGCTGAGACTCGCAACTGTGAATGAATCGGTAATATTCTCCCCAAGAAGAGTTTTGTTTACCATCAACACTGAAAGGTCTTAATATTCCCCAGCGGAGTATAATAATATTCCCTGGCAGAATACAAAATATCCTCAGTGGAATTTGAAATTTTTCCCAGTGCAGCCTGAAAAAGCTTCCCCAGTGGAATTTGGAGAGTCATCCCCAGTAGGCTTTAGAAGATTGTCCCCAACAGAACTCGAAGGATTATCCCCATTAGAGTCTAAAAGGTTATCCCCAGTGAAGTCGCAATTGAAAGATCATCCCTCAACGAAGTTCTTTCCCTTCACAAACAAGAAGTCAATCCCCAATAGGATTCAGTATCACCAGCAATGATAATTTATCCCCAACAGAATTTATCAATGGAATCCTCAGCAGAGCATCTCTTCCCCACAGAGTAATCTCCTCATCAGTTTATTCCCCAACGTAGTTATCCTCTCCTGCAGGTTTATTCTCACAGTCATCTTCGCTCGCCATCCCCAGCGGAAACGAAGAATTCAACACTTTTCTCCAGCAGCTATCCGAGATTTATTTTCCCCAGCTAAAAGAATTACATTTCCATACATCATGACACATGCATATACGCATCATACAACACAATCTCATTTATTTTAAGAACATCATTGTTTGATACATATCATACATTTCATACAACTAATCTTTACCTTTCAGGAAGCATGCAGTTAAATTCAAAGCTATGAAGCTTTTATCTCAGTCGAAGTACTGACCGGTTCTTAAATCTCAACAAAATTATCCTCAGTTGAATTACATATAAGGTTCTAAATCTCGACAAAGTTCCTCCGTCGAATTACTGACAGTTCTTAAATCTCAACAGAGTTTTCTCAGTTGAATTACAGATAAGTCCTAAATCTCGATGAAGATGTTTCCCTCAAAAGAAGTATTGACCGATTCTTAAATCTCAACTGAATTATCCTCAGTTGAATTACAGATAAGGTTCTAAATCTCGACAAAGTTCCTCCGTCGAATTACTGACAGTTCTTAAATCTCACCAGAATTATCCTCCGTGGAATTACAGACAAGTCCTAATCTCGATGAAGATGTTTCCCTCAGTCGAAGTACTGATCGATTCTTAAATCTAAACCAAATTATCCTCAGTTGAATTATATATAAGGTTCTAAATCTCAACAAAGTTCCTCCATCGAATTACTGACAATTCTTAAATCTCAGCAGAGTTTTCTCAATTGAATTACAGACAAGTCCTAAATCTCGATGAAGATGTTTCCCTCAGTCGAATTACTGACCGATTCTTAAATCTCAACAGAATTATCCTCAGTTGAATTACAGATAAGGTTATAAATCTCGACAAAGTTCCTCCGTCGAATTACTGACAGTTCTTAAATGTCAGCAAAGTTTTCTCAGTCGAATTACAGACAAGTTCCAAATCTCGATGAAGATGTTTCCCTCAGTCGAAGTACTGACCGGTTCTTAAATCTCAACCGAATTATCCTCAGTTGAATTACAGATAAGGTTCTAAATCTCGACAAAGTTCCTCCATCGAATTAATGACAGTTCTTAAATCTCAACAGAATTATCCTCCGTTGAATTAAAAACAAGTCCTAAATCTCGATGAAGATGTTTCCCTCAGTCGAAGTACTGACCGGTTCTTAAATCTCAATAGAATTATCCTCAGTTGAATTACAGATAAGGTTCTAAATCTCAACAAAGTTCCTCCGTTGAATTACAGACGAGTTCTTAAATCTCAGCAGAGTTTTCTCAGTTGAATTACGGGCAAGTTCTTAAATCTTGACGAAGATGTTTCCCCCTCAGTTGAATCACGGGCAAGTTCTTAAAACTCAACAGAGATGTTCTCTCAGTTGAATTACAGTCAAGTTCCTAAATCTCAACAAGATCAGACTGCCCCAGCGGAATCTTCCACAATAACAAGTATGCGAGCTCTCGCTAAGGAATCTCTTATGCGATCGAAACTCATGCAGATGGCATCTTTAAGCCCATCCTCCCGTCAAAAATCTCCAAATGGAATCTGTAAGCCCATTCCCGATATCACAAGGCTGATACCACTTCATGCGAGTGCAAATTTCTGGGCACTCTAGTGTTCAATCATCTTCCACCTTCGGATCACGAAAGGCATGAAAGCCAATCTACATCCTCAGGTTTAAGAAGATTGAATAGGGGAAGCTGTTGTACCCCAAAATTTGCCCTCTCATATTCCTGAATACATTTCAAGAAAAATCTCCAAATGGCTCAAGATAGCTCAAGAGTTGGTCAGACAAGCTATCTCCTAAGGCAGTCTACCCCAAATTAGGGTTTGGTGTTGCATCAAGGTCCTTGAGTCCAAATGACCTAAATTTCTCCCCAATGACCTAATATGTTATCAAGATCATCCATGCCAAATTTCAAGCCTTGCAGAGGAAGTTTGGTCAGTCAAATGCCCAAAGGTCCAGAAATCGACTGTGCTAGGGCAAAAGTCAACTGTGACCTACAAACAGTCAAATTTCAAGATTTTTTGTCAACATTCTCATTTTGAAGTATATTTCATAATTTTATCAAGGGTTGATCATGATTCATCAAGGATTGCTCAAAATTCATCAAGACTCAAAAGTTGCTAAATTAGGGTTTTTGTAGGAACAGTCAATTCAACTTTGACCAAGCATAACTTTCTCATAATTTATTAGAAATGACCCATCCAAAGCTAATTTTTAATAGGATGCAATTCCCTACAATGCATATTCATACCACAATATCAAAAAATGCACTCACAAGAAGTTATGAATTTGGACATTATAGGTCATTTTTGAAAGTCAACAAAAACACCTTTTTTTCCAAAGCTTATAACATGAGCATGGAATATCAAAATGAGATGAGACCAAAATGGTTGGTTAGAGGAAATATCAAGCTTTCTAAAAAGTTAAATAAAACCTCCAAAAGTTCAAAATTGAAGAAGTTATGCATTGTTGAAGTTGGACTTTTTTGCAAAATTGCCAAAAGTCAACTATCCCCAAAACTTCAAATTATGTCAAATGGGCCCATTATTTTCCACTTGATTTGAGTTTTCATCATTTACCAAGTTCTATAACTTCAGCCATGTGTCCACATCACCTTTTTATTATTTAGTTTGATTTTTATTTGAATTAACTTATTTTAAATCAAATAAAATCATGTAAAATCTAAAACTTTGATAACACATGATCTTGTGGCTATTTCAGGCTTTGATTACAGTTATTATCATCATCATAAAATTAGTATCAAATCAAATCATGTGCAAAAAGATTGGAATTAGGCAAATTTGGCAAGTTTGTAAAGGGGAATCAAATCCAATTCATGTGCATTGATATGAAGAGATTTGATCCATGTTTCTTACCCTAATGCAGTATACATTACATAAGGAAGCTAAACATAAGAAAAGAAGGGTTGGAATTTGTTGGAAGAGGCAGAACAAAAGGTGGAAAAATCACAAAAAAGTGAGAGATCAAAGTCAGGGTTACAGGCAGTTTCAGGATGCGAGACTTATTCCAATCGCTTCCTAACAATTCACACAAGCTACCTGGACCAAAATCACGCATACTCAAGCCTCCAAATGAAAATTAATATGGATTGTAGGGAATTTCATCCTCTTCAAAATGAGCTTTGGATGGGTCATTTCTCATAAAGTATGAGAAAGTTATGCTTGGTCAAAGTTGAGTTGACTTTTCCTGCAAAAACCCTAATTTAGCAACTTTTGAGTCTTGATGAATTTTGAGCAATCCTTGATGAATCATGATCAACCCTTGATCAAATGATGAAATATCCTTCAAAATGAGAATGTTGACAAAAAATCTTGAAATTTGACTGTTTGTAGGTCACAGTTGACTTTTGTCCTAGCATAGTCGATTTTTGGACCTTTGGGCATTTGACTGAGCAAACTTCCTCTGCAAGGCTTGAAATTTGACATGGATGATCTTTAGAACATATTAGGTAATTGGGGAGAACTTGAGGTCATTTGAACTTAAGGACCTTGATGCAACACCAAAACCTAATTTGGGGTAGACTGCCTTAGGAGATAACTTGTCTGACCAACTCTTGAGCTATCTTGAGCCATTTGGAGATTTTTCTTGCAATGTCTTGAGGAATATGAGAGGGAAAATTTTGGGTTACAACAGCTGCCTCTGTTCAATCTTCTTAAACCTGAGGATGTAGATTGGCTTTCATGCCTTTTGTGATCCGAAGGTGGAAGATGATTGAACACTAGAGTGCCCAGAAATTTGCACTCGCATGAAGTGGTATCAGCCTTGTGATGTCGGGAATGGGCTTACAGATGCCATTTGAAGATTGCTTACGGGAGGATGGGCTTAAAGATTCCATTTGCATGATTGTCGATCGCATAAGAGATTCCTTAGCGAGAGCTCGCATACTTGTTGTTGTGGAAGATTCCGCTGGGGAAGTCTGATCTTGTTGAGATTTAGGAACTTGCCTCTAATTCAACTGAGAGAACATCTCTGCTGAGTTTTAAGAACTTGCCCATAATTCAACTGAGGGGGAAACATCTTCGTCAAGATTTAAGAACTTGCCCGTAATTCAACTGAGAAAACTCTGCTGAGATTTAGGAACTCGTCTGTAATTCGACGGAGGAACTTTGTCGAGATTTAGAACCTTATCTGTAATTCAACTGAGGGTAATTCTATTGAGATTTAAGAACCGGTCAGTACTTCGACTGAGGGAAACATCTTCATAGAGATTTAGGACTTGTCTGTAATTCAACGGAGGATAATTCTGTTGAGATTTAAGAACTGTCAGTAATTCGACGGAGGAACTTTGTCGAGATTTAGAACCTTATCTGTAATTCAACTAAGTATAATTTGGTTGAGATTTAAGAATCGGTCAGTACTTCGACTGAGGGAAACATCTTCATCGAGATTTAGGACTTGTCTGTAATTCGATTGAGAAAACTTTGCTGAGATTTAAGAACTGTCAGTAATTTGAAGGATGAACTTTGTCGAGATTTAGAACCTTATATGTAAATCAACTGAGGATAATTTTGTTGAGATTTAAGAACCGGTCAGTAATCTGACTGAGGGAAACATCTTCATCGAGATTTAGGACTTTTCTGTAATTCGACTGAGAAAAATCTGCTGAGATTTAAGAACTGTCAGTAATTCGACCGGGAAGCTTTGTCGAGATTTAGAACTTTATCTGTAATTCAATTGAGGATAATTCAGTTGAGATTTAAGAATCAGTAAATACTTCGACTGAGGGAAACATCTTCATCGAGATTTAGGACTTGTCTGTAATTCCACGGAGGATAATTTTGTTGAGATTTAAGAACTGCCAGTAATTCGACGGAGGAACTTTGTCGAGATTTAGAACCTTATCTATAATTCAACTGAGGATAATTCAATTGAGATTTAAGAACCGGTCAGTACTTCGACTGAGGGAAACATCTTCGTCGAGATTTAGGACTTGTCTGTAATTCAATTGAGAAAACTCTACTGAGATTTAAGAACTGTCAATAATTCGACGGAGGAACTTTGGCGAGATTTAGAACCTTATCTGTAATTCAACTGAGGATAATTCTGTTGAGATTTAAGAACCGGTCAGTACTTCGACTGAGATAAAAGCTTCATAGCTTTGAATTTAACTACATCCTTCTTGAAAGGTAAAGATTAGCTATATGAAATGTATGATATGTATCAAACAATGATGTTCTTAAAATAAATGAGATTGTGTTGTATGATGCGTATATGCATGTGTCATGATGTATGGAAATGTAATGCTTTTAGTTGGGGAAAATAAATCCCGGATAATTGCTGGAGAAAAGAGTTGAATTCTTCGTTTCCGCTGGGGATGGCGAGCGAAGATGACTGTGAGAATAAACCTGCAGGAGAGGATAACTCCGTTGGGGAATAAACTGATGAGGAGATTACTCTGTGGGGAAGAGATGCTCTGCTGAGGATTCCACCGATAAATTCCGTTGGGGATGAATTACCATTGCTGGTGATACTGAATCCTGTTGGGGATTGACTTCTTGTTTTTGAAGGGAAAGAACTCCGCTAGGGGATGATCTTTCAATTGCGACTTCACCGGGGATAACCTTTTAGACTCTAATGGGGATAATCCTTTGAGTTCTGCTGGGGACAATCTTCCAAAGTCTACTGGTGATGACTCTCCAAATTCCACTGGGGAAGCTTTTTCAGGCTGCGCTGGGAAAAAATTTAAAGTCCATTGGGGATATTTTGTATTCTTCCGGGGAATATTATTATACTCCACTGGGGAATATTAAGACCTTTCAGTGCTGATGGTAAATAAACTCTGCTTGGGGAGAATATTACCGATTCATTCACAATTGCGAGTCTCAGCTGGGGAGAGCTATCATTACTGTCTTTTCTTACTCTGCGAGGAGTGAAAGTGCCTTAGCCATATTCTTCAGCTAAATCTACCCTTGTACCTGGTGGATAGAGCAACTGTACAGTTTGGACATTTCTCATTTGCCCCTGTTTCTGATATTACGCGTGATTGTCTTTTGTTTCGCATGTAAATATTCATGAGCAGCAATTAATTTCAAATGCATATATCAAAAATGAACATTGGAAGTTCTTTGCAAAACAAAACAGATAAAGGAAAAACAGTTTGAAATTTCTCTGAAAATGAGTTGTATTGATTTTGAAGTTTGGCCTGTAAAATAGGCGTTTTTGTACAAGAGGCTGACATCCTAGTAAGAGAACGCCGCCGAATAATAGAATTTACACAATTTATGGAAAACTAAGCAAAACACCTATGTGAATAATCCCACTAGGTTCCAACTCTGCTATTGCCTTTATGTCCTCGAGCATCTCATCACTTTGCTACTTGGATGAAGGTAGATCAGATTGGTTAGTGCCGTCCGAGCTTGATAGTCGATACTGAAGTCTGGTTGTAAGGTGATCCAATGAGACATAGTGTTGTACCCCAAAACTTTCCCTCTCGTTTTAGCAACATTTCTCATCACAAGGCTCTTTGAACTCAAGACCAAGCTAGGGTTTACTCTGCTCAAGACATCTCCTTGCATTGTTGACCTAAATTAGGGTTTGAGTTTGCACAGGGATTTTTTAACTTACAATGCCCAAAATGACTTTCATACTTCATGTTGGATTTATAAGTTTGTCCATACCAAGTTTCAAGCCTTGAATCAAATTTTTACCCAGTCAATTGGACAGTTGACCTAGAAATCAACTATATTGGGGAAAAAGTCAATTGTGGCCAAATTACAGTCAAACCTCATAAATTTTGACCCACATCAACATTATGAACTCACATGAACCCTTTGATCAAGTTTGGACCACAACTCCACAAGAAATTTGATCAGATCACCAAAAGGGCAAAATGGTCATTTTTAGGGTTTTGACTGCACAAGGGCAATTTCTGATTTTTGACCTAGCCAATGGAAAATTGGGTTCAAGCATGTATTCAAGGACTCAATTGCATCATCTTGACCAATTCACAAGGTTCAAAAGATCTCAATTGCATTGGATTGACAGATGAATTTTTCAGTCAACTGATCAAATTTTGACTGTACACTGAAAAGTCAAACTTTGACTCTTTGGTCAAAATCAAGTGCCAAGGGTCATTTTTCATCAAGATGTGTCAAAACATGAAAAAATTTCATCAAGAAACCCATTTTTGCAAATTAGGGTTTAAAGTTGAAAATTTTCATAACTTAGAATTTTTCTAAGTTATGAAATTTTCTTAATTTTTCCTAACTTTGCCCAACATTTTCACCATGATGCATTTGGATTCAAATAAAACTTCCAACATGAAAGTTGTAGTCCTCCATAAAGTCTAAAACTTTTATTCATAAAGTTTTCCCAAAAGAAGCTTGGATCCTAAGTTATGAATTTTGGAACAAGGGTCCCTAAAACTTTTAACTTAGTGAAATTTTGCCCTAGTTTAGGCAGGATTTTGACCTATCTTCATCGCCATTTTTCACATGGTTCCACTTGGAATTTCAAATTGCATTTCAAAGATGGATTGTAGAGCATGTTGCAAGCTTTACAAAATGTCCAAGAACTCTCCAAACTCATTTGTGGTTAGGGAGAATCGAAGGCTTGAAGTTGGCAAAAACTCACTTTTCATCCATGGCATATTCATGTTGATACAAATTGCAATTTCAAGTCAGCTTGCTTTGCACTAGATTACAGGCCTCAAAACCATTCCACACTTAATAATTAAGTGCAAAACCATTGGTATAAGGCATTGTTTTGGTAATTATAGCATTGCACCTTGGATTAATCCCTAAGTAGAAAAAGTAACATTTCCATTTTTTGCCAAATCTTGCTTTATGTCAAAACTGATTTCTTGGGCATTGGTCCATATCTTATGCAGCAAATCAAATCCACAAATTGGAGGGACCAAGGGAAAAGTGTGCAAGCATATGGATAGCCTGTAAGGCCTGTTGGACATCACTTCTCATGTTTGCTTAAATTACAAGAAAGATATCCAATACACAAGAACTGGAACATCAACCAAAACCAACTTGTGCAAGCATTTGAGACATCTTTCTCACATCCCCTTGAACCAGAAACACGACCCTTTGAGCCCTCAAACATCCCATAGCTCAAAATCACCTTCCATTGGCAAAACAGGGTAGCATCTGTAACTTGAGTGCTATCTCACATTTTGCTCGTGCGTTTTGCCCCAAGTTGGTTCAAACATCTTCCACATAACTCATCCAAACTATCCCAAACCTTAAACACCAACTGTAACTCCATTTACAGGGTTTGCCATTTTCATTTTGAGCTTGTACAAGTTGAGTTCTGTAGGCTTGTTCAAGCATATTCAAGGCAAGCAGGGTATTGGAGAAGGCCAATTGAAGTTCAAGCAAGCTCCCAGACATCTCAAGCCTTGTTGAAAAGCTCCACATTGCCATACACGAAACCAGCTAAAACAGGTTTTTATCAACTTCCTATCTCTCTATTTAGGAACATTTAGACTTAGGTTTGTGAATAAGAAATGTAGTGTCCATAGCCATGAAGTTGTACATATGCTCAGTTTTCATTTTTATTAAGCATGCTAAGAGAATTTGGTCCATGAACATACTGAAAAAATTAGGTTAGATTTTAGGGCCAGACAAATTCTCTCTGGTCTTTGAGAGTTAGGATTAGTTTTTTATATGGTTGAACTCGTCTTGAAGAGCTCTACAACTTTAATGTTATGTGTTTTTGGAATAGAGCTCGTATGCAGGATCTAGCAATTGTACAGGGAGCGTGCGTTTTTGAAAGTCAGAGGTTGAAGATGAAGTGGCTTGGGCTGGGCTTTGGTCCTTTCACTATTGACACCCCCTTTTACTTTTTGCACCCCCTGGCCCAATTTCTTGATATTTTATATTTTTTGCATTTTTATTTTCATTTTTTATTTTATTTTATTACTCCCAAATATAAAAATACTCAAAAAATATTTTTATAAATTTTCTCATTTATTTTGTATTTTATTTTTATTTTTCTAAACATAAAAGTAATTTAATGAACATATATCTTTATTTTATTTTAATGAAAACTTAGAAATAAAATATTAAAAATCATACCTTTATATTTTTATTTATATTTAAATAATGTATTATACTAAATATATTTTTATTTTTGTATATATTTTATTTCATTTTTTATACATGTTTAATATAATTAATATTACATATACATACTTTTATTTTATTTAATAAATACTTGAGAGTAAAAACATGAAAAATATACTTTTTTTTCTTATTATTATTTATACTTAAAATAATACATTTTTCTAAATATTTTTAATTTTTTTTTATATACATCATTTTATTTTATTGTACATAAATAATATAATTAACATATTTATTTTCTTAAAGAAATATTAGGGTTTACCCTTAATAAAAAAATAATAATTTCTTTTATTTTATTTCTTTCCTTTTTTTTGCATTAAATATTTTTGCATACATGGAAAATAAACATAAACTTTTTGCATATTCATATATTTTGTATATTTATGTAATTTGTTTATTTAAATATTGTCTATTTATTATTTATGCCAATATTCAATTTGGATGTAATAGTAAACTAGGGTTTTAATTTCTTGTCAAATAATCCACATTCAAAAATTGTATCCCCATCCCCATAATCTCATTGTAATAGTGGTAGATTTATTTTTACGCATTTTTACGCTTTCAATTATGCCATGATTAGAGATTAGGATTTGTATGCAAAAATCCAAAATTAACAAATAGTTTGGCCTAATGCAAAGACAAAAATGCATGAAAATCAATACACAATGCACACTTGCACCCCTAGGTTTACATCCACTTGTTGCCTTAAAAATGGGCCATGTTATGCATGTTGGGTACTTTGGCAAAACAAAAACAAAACAAAAGATCATAGTCCCTCGATGACGCTATCTTGGTTGCCTAAAACAAAATGATCTAGTCCCTCGGAAAATTTGCCAAAAATACTTAACACAATTGCTATCATGGTCTATATGATGACCCAGATCTGTCCCGTTTAACATCCTAATACAAGGTTGTTTACCAAATGCAATGGTAAAACAACACTATCAAAAGGGTTAAAAACATATAGGAAAGATCTTTGAGTAAAATAGGGTAGATAACTCTTAGTTACTTGATTAAAAACTTGCAAAACATCCTTGCTACTTTCAAACAAACTTCACAACACAATTTCAAAAAACAAACTTTCAAACTTTTCATACATTGAAACATCTTTTCAAAAGATAAAAACATCTTTGTATACATTCAAACAAGAATCATTACAAAGGTTGCCACAATGATGGCCTCTTTTCAAAACATCTTTCAAAACCACACACAAAGCACCATTTCAAACAATTGAAAAGCAAAAGCAAGTGATCTAAACAAGTAACTAAGAGCCCATGGATAACCATGGATGAAAAGTGTGCTTGTACCTTCCCTTTTCATAATCTACTCCCCGAACCCAAGAAAACATCTCAAAGGTATTTCCTGTGCTTTTTGACCTTTCCTTAGGATAAAATAAAAAGTCGGTGGCAACTCTTGCTAAACCGAAACATTTGCGAACACAAACGCAAAACTTCAAGTCAGTTCTCCCACCGTATCACAGAACTGGAAACTCTGCTGGGGAGAATTTAAAAGTGGAGTAACCTTAGGGTTTTAGATCACCTTTTCATTCTTATCTTGTTTGCTTTGATTGCTTTACATTTGGTTCTCTTGTTTGGGTTTGAATCCTCCACCCGGATTTTTGGGGAAACATTCATAGGTAAATAGTAATACGTTGTGGAAACTGTGCGGGGTATACCGACATGGTTGAAGCAATAGCTATATTAGTACGACATATTTGTGGGTACCGGTAGCCTTTGAGTCAATCAAAGAGAATACGGGGCCGCTGAGTGGTGTCATGAAGCACTAATGAACTTTTAGAACCTTACTTGACCATCTTGGCCTGTTTAGGGGTAGTGAGATGATCGACTTTGGTGCAGTCCGAAGTTGGTAGATACTCGATATTACACTCATTGAGGGTTGTTTTCTTGGAATATTTCGGTCGCCAGTTAAGTGGATAAACTGAAACAATGAACACAGAAAATAATCTAGTGATATTGAGCTCCTTAGAACCCGGTTACTATTTATAGGACAGGTTGAGCCAACTAACTTCAAGAGGGTAATTACCTATGAAACCTCATGCAAGCCTGAAACTAGGATCTTGTGTGATTTGCTTGTACATATACTTGTGCATACATCATGAACATCATAAAGCATCATATGCAGCCACTAACCATTTCAAGGGTTTGGATCTTCATCTTTGTTCTTATTTTGTAGGTCATGGAATCTCTTCGCAGGAAAACAATTCAAGTCAACCTTGTGAGAATCCCTCCTCAACTCAAGGAGCTTACTTCCAAGATTCCAGAGAATTCTCCTTTCAGTGAAAGACATGGTAGACTTCTCAACTTGGTTAACTCCAACATTAAAGAAGACATGATGAAAGTTCTCTTCCAGTTCTTTGACCCCCTACACCACTGTTTCACATTCCCTGATTACCAACTAGTGCCTACTTTGGAGGAATTTTCTCAACTCCTGAGGATTCCTTTTCTTCATCAACTACCCTACAACGGTACGGAAAGAGAACCAAAGTCTGAAGATGTTGCTCAAGCATTACACTTGCAACCATCTAATATCAAAGGACATTGGGAAACCAGAAGTGGTGTCAAGGATTTCTTGGAAAAGTTTATGTTTGAGAAGGCACAAGACTGCTGGTATTCTCTAGATCTACAAGCTTTTGAAGAGATTGTAGCACTCCTCATCTATGGGTTGGTCTTGTTCCCAAACCCTGATCATCTTATAGATGTGAATGTTGTCAAGATTTTCATATCTCGGAATCCTGTGCCTACATTGCTTGGGGACATCCTACACTCATTTCACACACGAACAATGAGGAAAAGAGGTGTTCTCATGTGCTGTACTCCTCTTCTAGAAAGGTGGTTTATTTCTCACCTTCCCCAGTCAGTCTTGAAGAATGAGCAAGGCTTGAGGTGGTCACAACGATTGATGACTCTTACATATTCTGATGTTCATTGGTGTTCTCGGTCCAGAGAAAATGTCATCATCATTGATCGTTATAGGGAATTCCCTAATGTCCCACTACTTGGCATTAGGGGAGGCATTACCTACAACCCCTGTTTGGCTTTGAGACAGTTTGGATATGCTCGAAGGGATGGCCCTCATGATATGCTGATTCCTGACTTGGTTTTTGACTTCGACAATGACGCTCAAGGACTTCGACAAAGGTTTATCCGAGCATGGAGGATGCCCAACAAAGTGGATAGTAAGACACTGGGACACAAGAATTCCACCCCCCTTGAGCCTTATCTCAAGTGGGTACGAACCCGCGCCCAGAGTCTTATGATGCCTTTCCACCACATTCTCCCCGTGATCAAAGAGCCTGTCATGGAAGGAGAGGTTCCATACACCCTCCTACATCCTGACATGCCAACATCATTGGAAGAATTGCAAAAGAGTTGGATACAACTCAAGGAAGAGCGGAACACTTTTGAAGCCAACTTTTATGCCAGTGAGAAGAAGGTTTTGGAACTTACCCGTCGACTTCACAAAGAGGAGACTCTTAACACTTACATCACACCAAAGAGGATGCGCAATGTCTTTTTACATTAAGAATTTTGTAATATTTTGCCCATGGGGCATTTATGTACTAACAAATTTCTTCTTATTAATATGACGTGTGTTCTTTTTGTTTGCAACAACTTTGAATTTCTGAATCCTTGAAAGCATTACATGAATACATATCATTCATCATATGCATAAACAGGTCTTCACACCAGGTTTCCTTATCTTTCTGCTGTTTATTTCAGCAAGATGGATATAGAGCAGACGGTTAAAGATCTGCAAGCACAAAATTCTCAGTTCCAACAACTCCTCATAACCCTGGAAAAGGGCCAAGAGGACCTTAAAGCATTGTTAGAGAAAGATAAAGACAAAGAGAAAAAGAAGAAAAGGGTTGGTGTGGCCACTACGGTAAGAAGGTTTGAGAACCAAGCTAGAAGGGTCCTCTAGTTCCCCTCGGCGTCTGACGAAGGGGTTGGTAAAGGTAAGGGAGTTGCAATGCCCTCCGACTCTGAAGCTGAAGAGGAAGAAGAAGAAGAGGAGGAAGATTACTCTGAGCAGCAATATCCTCCTGCGGACGATAAGTATAAAAATTTGGAAGAGCGGTTGGCGGCCATGGAAGTACAAAGGGTTCCTGGGTTGGATTTCGAAGAACTAGGGTTGGTTGCTGGGATCGTTATTTCCCCCAAGTTCAAGGTGCCTACATTTTCCAAATACGATGGTTTGTCCTGTCCGAAGATGCATCTGCGGTCCTACGTCAAAAAGATCCAACCTCACTCTTCTGATAAGGATTTGTGGGTCCACTTTTTCAAGATAGTCTTTCGGGTACACAATTGGACTGGTTCTATCAACTTGAGAGATTTGATGTTCATAACTGGGAAGATTTGGCTGTTTCTTTCTGTTGCACCCCAAAATTTTCCCTCTCATGTTTTCCAAAGTCTTCCCCCTACATGGTTGATCACAAACTCTTGCCTAAGGAAAAGGAAAATTTTTGAGTGGTGCTTTAAGTACATTTCGATTGGCATTCTGAAAAACCCTTCAATTGGCATTCTGAAGGAGCATTTCGATTGGTGTTCTGAAGGAGCCTTTCGATTGGCATTATGGACAAGTACTTCGATTGGCATTATAACAGTGTCCTTCGATTGGAATTCCAGAAGGTCCATTCGAAGAGGCATTCAAAGGGTCCATTCGAAGAAGCTTTCGAAAAGCATTCGAAGGATGCAATCAGCCCATTCGAAAGAGGTCATCAAGAGGGCGCCCAAATCAACATGTCCAGGTTCATTCAAGAGACACAAATGTTTCAAAAAAGGAAGTTATTTAATGTGTCCGTTTCTTGTCTCATGGCATTTAGTGGCATGTTTAATGGCTGTCTCTTGCCATTACTGCACCCTCACACCCCTATAAATACAGAGGCCAGTGGCACATTACAAAGACACGAAAATCAGAGGAAAATCATAGAACGAAAATATACAGAGAACTCTGCAGAAACAAAAACATTGGAGAAGGTGCTGCCCATACAATCCATCAAAGGTTGTCAGTTTTTCCAAGCCAAAGCAGTCCTTTAGATCGAAGGTTCCCACACCCAGAAGCCCTCAGATCAAAGGTGCCTACATCCAGGAAGTGCCCAGATCGAAGGTGCCTACATCCAGGAAGCGCCCAAATCGAAAGTCCAATCCATTGGTAAGAAAGGGTAAATTATCCAACCTTGTTTTTCGCATAACATATCATTACTCGTTGTTACTTTCGATTTGCCATCCTAGACAAGATCAAGGGCCTGGGTTTGGCACCCAGGTCATGTTTTTTCGTGTGCTAACATTTGCTGCAGATTTAGCCTGAAGAGACCCCAACAAGTGCAGGATCGAAGGGCCTGGGATTCAATACCCAGGCCCTGCATTTTTGTTTCGCTCACATACTTTTGCAGGTATAACATCCCAGATTGAAGGAGAGCCCTTCTCTGGATCGAACCCATTAGTGTGCTGGATCGAAAGAGGCATCTCATCCCTGGATCGAAAGCCATGACCTCCATGATCGAAGGGCAATCCTCTTCCCTGGATCGAAGGCTACTCACGCCTTACTATCTGGCCCAATCGAAAGTCACCTCATCTGGATCGAAGTTTCCTATTTTTATCCCTGGATCGAAGGATGCCCTTTGTATTTATTTTTTTTTGTTTTCGTTATTTATTTATTGACCTTATCATTTAAATTAACTTTAAATCAAAAAAAAAATCACAAAAAACATTAGGTTAGTTTTTTATTCAAATTAATTTTGTAAACAAATTAATTAATTATTTTAACTTCATTTTATCAATCTAAAATAAACTAGACTTAGGAGTATTTAATTCAAATATCTTCTCAATCAAAAACAACAAAAAAGATTTTCTTATTTACTTAGAAATTTCTTAGACTTCTCTTTTCCTTGTTTTGCGTGCGTTTATTTTATTGTAATTGCCTACTGGGATGTAATAGCTTAAACTAAGACCCTTTATTGCTTTTATTTCCCCAATTTTTGGACATGTAAATAATCCCCCTCCCCGAAGCCTTGTAATAGCGTAGGATTTACAATTCCCGCACTTTAAATCTCTGTACATATATTAACTTCTTAGATGTATGCTAACTAGGATTGCATGATAAGATTAACTCTTAACTTAAAATCAACAGTAGCTCACCATGACATGCAAGAATAAAATAACTGAAAATTGACACACTTGCACATGCCACTCTTAGGGTACACCTCACTTGGTTGCCTCAAATGTGGTAATTAAGTATAGGATGTTTTAGAGGTCGTCCTTCTGTCCAAAGATCAAAGTTGCCTCGAAATGGTGGCCTCGATAAAAATGATCTAAGACATTAGGATTACCACTAAGACGTCCTAACGTTGCTTTAGTGACCACACGTCCCTAAAATTGAATTGACCCGAAAACTCCAACGACGGTGCTACCTACTCCTCAATAGTGGGATAGCACTGTCTAAAGGACATTTGCACAATTAAATTCCTTTTTGAGTAGGTAGAGGTTCTTAAGTACTTGCTCCTTTTAAAAACAAAACAAAACTTTTCGCACCTACACTCTCTTCAAAGACAAAACTCTTTTCAAAACCCACAAACACAAAGAAAAGCAAACTTTTGAAAACATAGTGAGCAAGTACCTAAGAGCCCGTGGATAACCACAGATAGAAAGGGTGCTAACACCTTCCCTTTCTATAATCTACCTCCCGAACCCGAGAAACATCTGGAAAAGGAATTTTTCTGTGCTTTTGTCCTTTCCCTTGTTGGATAAAATAAAAGACGGTGGCGACTCTTGCTTACCGCGATACTTTGCGCAAACAAACGCAAACGCGAACCAGCATTCAAAAAACAGTCAGTTCTCGTTCCCACCGACCACAGAACTGGCGACTCTGCTGGGGACTAATTAATAAGTGAGGTATACCTTGGGATTAGATCACTTGTGTTTTCAATTGTATTGATTTGTATGCTTTTAATTTTGTGGGCTTGTATCGGAGTTCTATAGATCCTAACCTGGATCTGGGGGTACCCTTTTTAGGTAAGTAGCAATAAACTGTGAGGGATCTGTCTGGCATAGACCGACACGGATGAAGCAGTAGCTACGTTGGTGTGGCACCTTGGTCTGTACCGATATCCCTTGTGTTGAAACGAGGAGAATATGGGTCTTCTGAGGAGTCATTAAGCACCAACTGACCTTAGAACCTTAAATTGACCAACTTGGCCATAGAACAGTAGCAGTATGCTACACTCATTGAGACTAAACTCTCGCGATGGTTCCGGCCGCAAGAAAAGGTTGCTAAGCTGGAATTATGACCGATTGAGGGTAGTCAGTGATATTGAGATCCTCTAGAACCCGATTACTATTTTTTTAGGACAGGTTTAAACCAACTAAACTGAAAGAGGGTAATGCCTAAACTCCATGCCAGCCTAAACTTAAGACTATATGTGTGACTTGTGTGCCTTCAAACTTGAACTACTTGCACATACTTGTTATCTGACAACATGGGTTCCTTGCAGGTTTTGTTTACAGTCCTTATCCAATAATATGGATTTATTGCAGGGCTTACTTACATCACCTCACTTTTTGCTTAAACGCATAGCATATACATCATAACATCATACCTTAACATTTCCTTAACCATTTCAAGGATCTCAAGGGTCTGTGATGCAGGTTATGGTACATCAAAAGTCTAGCAAGGGGCAAGGGGATTTATTTTCCTCTAAACAATGTCGTTTAGAGATCAAAACATGATAACTTGAGTCAGGGGCTATGAACCACTCGATATGGTGAGCTTGACTCTTAAAGAAGGACTCTCAGCAACATGAAGCTCCTTCAATCAAGCTACCAGATTCAGATTCTAAACAGTTTCTTGTTTACCCCGCGAGATCCTTGAAAACATTGCATACATATATCATACATATCATTGCATTACAGGTACCATTACAGGTTTCTCATCTTCTTCGCTGTCCATTTCAACAATCATCATGTCTGCTGAACCTTCCACTGAGCAAGCTATCAAGGCCCTCCAGGCCCAGAATGCCAATTTCAAGAGCTGGTCATGAATCTAGCTAAGGGTCAGCAGGACCTGAAGACCCTGATTCTGAAAGAGAGGAAAAAGAAGAAGAGGACCATCCTGTTCAACACTGGACGCAGGTTTAGAAGCGGGCTGCAGAATGAAATTAATCTGGCCACCCCATCTGGAGAGAAGGATAGTCCACAAGAAAGGAGTGCTCCTAGCCCTATGGTCTCCGACAACGAGACGAACTATGATGAAGAACAGTATCCTCCTGCTGAGGATAAGTACAAACAGCTGGAAGACCGTTTGAGCGCTATGGAGACACAGAAAGTGCCCGGTATGGACTTCGGAGATCTGCGTCTATCATCTGGGGTGGTGATTCCCCATAAGTT
Organism: Vicia faba; assembly: GCA_948472305.1. Taxonomy (NCBI): domain Eukaryota; kingdom Viridiplantae; phylum Streptophyta; class Magnoliopsida; order Fabales; family Fabaceae; genus Vicia; species Vicia faba. The sequence continues at coordinate 481,720,707 of OX451740.1, read as the reverse complement.
CAAGGCACCTGCCTTTGCCAAGTATGACGGAGCTTCCTGTCCAAAGCTGCACCTCCGGTCATATGTGAGGAATATTCAACCTTACACTGCTGATAAGAACTTGTGGATCCATTTCTTTCAAGACAGTCTTTCAGGGACTCAACTTGAGTGGTTCTATCAGTTGGACGGAGCCAATATTTGCAGCTGGGAGGATTTGGCTGCTGCGTTTTATAGGCAGTATCAATACAACTCCGACCTCGCTCCTATGCATACCTAACTCCAGGGTATGTCAATAGGAATGGGTGAAGGATTCAAAGAGTATGCTCAAAAATGGAGAGACCTGGCCGGAAGGGTGCAACCACCCTTGGCTGAACGTGAATTGGTTGATATGTTCCTAGGGACCCTGTTTGGTCCATTCTTTAACCATTTGATTGGAAGCTCTTCAGCCGAGTTTACAGACCTTATCTTGACTGGTGAGAGGATTGAAGCTGGTATTAAGGCTGGGAAGATACAGAAGGGTGCCTCGTCGGGTACCGATAAGAAGCCGTTTAAGAAAGAGTCCAGTGATGTCTACAGTTCAAGAAGACAGAGTAGAACTGAACACCACCAAGCTGTCAACGCGGTTGTTATTTCAAAACCTGCTGGTGCTCCTCAGTATCACAATCAACAAAGGGGCGAGAAACCTCGAAGGCAGTACACTCCTCTTAGCATGACTTTATCTCAGGTGTTGCCACAGTTGTTGAAGAACGATCTGGTGACTCTAAAAGAAGCTCCGAAGATTTTAAATACAACATCACCGAGGCATAACCCTAACGCCCGCTGCGCTTATCACTCTGATAGCCCGGGGCATAATACGGATGATTGCTGGGCTTTGAAGAACAAGGTCCAAGACTTGATTGATGCAAAATAGATCGAACTCGGCCCTCCTGAGACTCCCAATGTGATCACTGCTCCCTTGCCAAAATATGGCTAGGATTGAAAGCACTTTTGTTCATTTGAATTCTGAAGTTGTATTTTTCTTTGCTTATTCAAACAATAATTATCATGTTGAACTCTTTTATTTCATTAATGCATTGCACATGTCTGTTTTGAATTAATTGTTCTCACTATGCTTAAATTGCTTCATATTTCATTTTTGCGATGATCAATTCTCGAAAAAAAAATACTAAGCCTTTAGAGGGAGGATGACGAAACAATGCCATAATCTCATACAATATGCTTTTGGACAGACCTTGCTGACGATGTACAGGCATTTCTTTCAAATCCTAAACACTGGAGTTACAAGGAAGATAATCCCTAGTCAACTTCTTCGAGCCAAAGAAGTAGAAGTTTTCTGTTTTGAACACAAATTGAAACCTTTAATTTAAACCTGGGGCAGGGTAGTCTCTCAGTTAATTCAAAAGATGCGCATTGAAGTCGCAAAACTCTCAGTTCATAATACAACGAACGACATCAAAAGCATTCCTCTGGAATCAAAAGACAGTGGTGGTTCCTTATCTCATAGGCAGTAAATCTCTCAAAAGAAAAAGCCCATTAAGTCAAAACCTATGAAGGAGACTTACAAAACTGGGGCATCCCGCTGACTTTGAATACAAAAAGAAACAGTTCAGGCAAAAAGACAGGGATAATAAAATCAAAAAGAGATCATACAAGCTCTCAATAAAAATGACTGCCTGTTCAAAATAAATTGTCAGTATCCGAACCATCACTGGTATATCAGAGCAAAGACTCAAACAAGATCTAATGCATAATTAACTGAGTTTAGGATTGAAGAACATCACGAAGAGCGGGTGGGTACAAATATACTTTGAGCCTTTATCCTTTGTTTCTTAAACCGTGAACCAGGCCACGCTATAACCCTTCAAAAGTCCTAACTGAAGCATGGGTTAGTCCGAAAGCATACTGTTACAAAAGGTATCCTGACTCCTGTAGGGCTTGCTGTAAATCCTGAGTTGACATCAAATTTTACAAAATTTTCCTATCTTACTGAAAAAATGCATTTTCAAAAACTTCAAGACAGACATAAGCTTTGCATTCTTAAAATAACATTGTTTGCATATGACTATTTGTTCAAATAACAGAGAAATTCGCACGACGAATATCTAGTGAACAAAAGCCTTCTCAATAAAAAGGGTCATCTCGAGTGGAAGAAACACTTCCAACCAAGGGGCAGACATGATCATCTTCCACACCTGGGGCAGTCTAGTCAAGATTCCAGGAAATCTCTGAAAAAGGCCAAATAACCAGGGGCAGACCTCCATCTGAGTCACTTGGGGCATTGGACATGAATTCCAGAAACGAATCTTTCATGATCAAACGAAGATTTTCTGGTAGTATGGAAACACTACAGACAGTGACATCTCCTTACATCCTGAGAGCGTGGACATAGTCAAAAAATACCGCGCAGGAACAAAGACCCGCTAGGTTGACTGGCCTAGGCAAAAATAAGGGCTTCCCGGCAAACCAAAAGGGTTCGGGCAAAAATAAGGGATGAAAATGAAAATTTGTACACCCGGCAAGTCGAAAACCTAAAAAGGCGGCTTGGGCAAAAAAGGGTATCCCGATGGACTGAAAACCCGAAAGGGCGGTCCAGGCAAAAAATTAGGGATCAAAGCGTACGACTATGTACCGCCATCTCGTCATTTTCCTACCAGAAGAAGATTTATCACTTTAATCGGCAATTACCAAGCACCTCATAGGTGGGGATAATACCAGATCCACAGAGCCGCCGCGGGCACCTTGTCCCGCAAAAACAGGGGCAAATAAGAATTGTCCGAACTGTACAAATTGCTCTGTCTACCAGGTACCAAGGTATATTCAGCTGAAGAATATGGCTAAGATACAGTAATGATAGCTCTCTCAGCTGAGACTTGTAGCTATGTACAAATCATCCATACTCTCCCCCAAGCAGAGTTGGTCTACCCTCAGCCTTAAAAAGATTGGGTATCCCCAGAAGGTCTTAATATTCCCCAGCGGAGTATAAGGATATTCCCCATCAAGCATAAGATATCCCTGGCAGTCTTAATATTCCTCAACGGAATATAAGAATGTTCCCCGACAAAATACAAGATACCCCCAGTGGAGCCATTTCCCCAGCGCAGTCTAAAAAAGCTTCCCCAATGGAGTTGAATCATCTTCCCCAGTAGATTCTGGAAGCTTATCCCCTGCGAAGCACAAATAAGTCTCCCCAACCAATTTCAGAAGGTTATCCTCAGCAAGTTGCAACTGAAAGATCATCCCTAGCGAAGTTCTTTCTTTCCCCAAGCAGGACTTCTATCCTCAACAGATTCAATATCACCAGCAATGGTAATCAATCCCCAGCGGAGTTCATCATCAAAATCCCCAACAGAGCTTATCAAAGGAATCCCCAGCGGAGTTTATCGTTAAAATTATCAACAGAGCTTCTCTTCCCCACAGAGTAATTCCCCGCAAAGTAATTACTTCATCAGTTTATTCCCCAACGGAGTTATTTTCTCCTGCAGGTTTATTCTCACAACCATCTTCGTTCATCATCCCCAGCGGAAACGAAGAACTCAACTCTATTCTCCAGTAGCTCCGGGATTTATTTTCCCCAGCTAAAACATCACATCTTCATACATCATGATACAACACAAATCTCATTTATTTTGAGAACATCATGACATCACGCATTTCATACATCATGACATTGCATACAGCTAACGTTTTACCTTTTTTAGGAAAAGGTCAATCAAAAGATGGCTACCATCAACCTTTTTCGGTCCCAGTTTAATACCTGTAGCAAGCCAGGAAAATATCTGTGGATGACTGATGGTAGATTGATACCTGTAACAAGCCAGGAAAAGTATCTACAAGAAGAGATTGAAGATGAATACCTGTAACAAGCCAGGAAGACTTTCTTTCTCAGGTCAGAGATCAATACCTGAAACCAGCCAAGACAGATATCTCCTTGACCAACCTTTTCAGGTCCCAGTTTAATACCTTTAGCAAGCCAGGAAAATATCTGTGGACGACTGATTATGGATTAATACCTAAAACAAGCCAGGAAAATTATCTACACGAAGAGATTGAAGATGAATACCTGTAACAAGCCAGGAATACTTTATTTCTCAGGTCAGAGATCAATACCTGAAACCAGACAAGACAGATATCTCCTTGACCAACCTTTTCAGGTCCCAGTTTAATACCTGTAGCAAGCCAGGAAAATATCTGTGGACGACTGATTGTGGATTAATACCTGAAACAAGCCAGGAAAATTATCTACACGAAGAGATTGAAGATGAATACCTGTAACAAGCCAGGAAGACTTTCTTTCTCAGGTCAAAGATCAATACCTGAAACCAGCCAGGACAGATATCTCCTTGACCAACCTTTTCAGGTCCCAGTTTAATACCTGTAGCAAGCCAGGAAAATATCTGTGGACGACTGATTGTGGATTAATACCTGAATCAAGCTAGGAAAATTATCTACACGAAGAGATTGAAGATGAATACCTGAGACAAGCCAGGAAGACTTTCTTTCTCAAGTCAGAGATCAATACCTGAAACCATCCAGGACAGTATCTCCTTGACCAACCTTTTCAAGTCCCAGTTTAATACCTGTAGCAAGCCAGGAAAATATCTGTGGACGACTGATCGTAGATTAATACCTGAAACAAGCCAGGAAAAGTATCTACACGAAGAGATTGAAGATGAATACCTGTAACAAGCCAGGAAGACTTTCTTTCTCAGGTCAGAGATCAATACCTGAAACCAGCCAGGACAGTATCTCCTTGACCAACCTTTTCAGGTCCTAGTTTAATACCTGTAGCAAGCCAGGAAAATATCTGTGGACGACTGATCGTAGATTAATACCTGAAACAAGCCAGGAAAAGTATCTACATGAAGAGATTGAAGATGAATACCTGTAACAAGCCAGGAAGACTTTCTTTCTCAGGTCAGAAATCAATACCTAAAACCAGCCAGGACAGTATCTCCTTGACCAACCTTTTCAGGTCCCAGTTGAATACCTGTAGCAAGCCAGGAAAATATCTGTGGACGACTGATTGTGAATTAATACCTGAAACAAGCCAGGAAAATTATCTACACGAAGAGATTGAAGATGAATACCTGTAACAAGCCAGGAAGACTTTCTTTCTCAGGTCAGAGATCAATACCTGAAACCAGCCAGGACAGTATCTCCTTGACCAACCTTTTCAAGTCCCAGTTTAATACCTGTAGCAAGCCAGGAAAATATCTGTGGACGACTGATCATAGATTAATACCTGAAACAAGCCAGGAAAAGTATCTACACGAAGAGATTGAAGATGAATACCTGTAACAAGCCAGGAAGACTTGATTTCTCAGGTCAGAGATCAATACCTGAAACCAGCCAGGACAGTATCTCCTTGACCAACCTTTTCAGGTCCCAGTTTAATACCTGTAGCAAGCCAGGAAAATATCTGTGGACGACTGATCGTAGATTAATACCTGAAACAAGCCAGGAAAAGTATCTACATGAAGAGATTGAAGATGAATACCTGTAACAAGCCAGGAAGACTTTCTTTCTCAGGTCAGAAATCAATACCTGAAACCAGCCAGGACAGTATCTCCTTGACCAACCTTTTCAGGTCCCAGTTTAATACCTGTAGCAAGCCAGGAAAATATCTGTGGACGACTGATTGTGGATTAATACCTGAAACAAGCCAGGAAAATTATCTACACGAAGAGATTGAAGATGAATACCTGTAACAAGCCAGGAAGACTTTCTTTCTCAGGTCAGAGATCAATACCTGAAACCAGCCAGGACAGTATCTCCTTGACCAACCTTTTCAAGTCCCAGTTTAATACCTATAGCAAGCAAGGAAAATATCTGTGGACGACTGATCGTAGATTAATACCTGAAACAAGCCAGGAAAAGTATCTACATGAAGAGATTGAAGATGAATACCTGTAACAAGCCAGGAAGACTTTCTTTCTCAGGTTAGAGATTAATACCTGAAACTAGCCAGGACATTATCTCCTTGACCAACCTTTTCAAGTCCCAGTTTAATACCTGTAGCAAGCTAGGAAAATATATGTGGACGACTGATCATAGATTAATACCTGAAACAAGCCAGGAAAAGTATCTACATGAAGAGATTGAAGATGAATACCTGTAACAAGCCAGGAAGACTTTCTTTCTCAGGTCAGAGATCAATACCTGAAACCATCCAGGACAATATCTCCTTGACCAACCTTTTCAAGACCCAGTTTAATACCTGTAGAAAGCCAGGAAAATATCTGTGGACGACTGATCATAGATTAATACCTGAAACAAGCCAGGAAAAGTATCTACATGAAGAGATTGAAGATGAATACCTGTAACAAGCCAGGAAGACTTTCTTTCTCAGGTCAGAGATCAATACCTGAAACCATCCAGGACAGTATCTCCTTGACCCACCTTTTCAGGTCCCAGTTTAATACCGGTAGCAAGCCAAGAAAATATCTGTGGATAACTGATTGTGGATTAATACCTGTAACAAGCCAGGAAAATTATCTACATGAAGAGATTGAAGATTAACACCTTAAACCAGCCAGGAGAATTATCTTTCTTTCTCAAGTCAGAGATTAATACCTGAAACTAGCCAGGATAGCTATCTCCTCGACCAACCTTTTCAGGTCCCAGTTTAATACCTGTAGCAAACCAGGAAAATATCTGTGGACGACTAATCGTAGATTGATACCTGTAACAAGACAGGAAAATTATCTACATGAAGCGATTGAAGATGAATACCTGTAACAAGCCAGGAAGCCTTTCTTTCTCAGGTCAGAGATCAATACTTGAAACCAGCCAGGACAGATATCTCCATGACCAACCTTTTCAAGTCCCAGTTTAATACCTGTAGCAAGCCAGGAAAATATCTGTGGACGACTGATCGTAGATTGATACCTGTAACAAGCCAGGAAAATTATCTACATGAAGAGATTGAAGATGAATACCTGTAACAAGCCAGGAAGCCTTTCTTTCTCAGGTCAGAGATCAATACCTGAAACCAGCTAGGACAGATATCTCCTCGACCAACCTTTTCAAATCCCAGTTTAATACCTGTAGCAAGCCAGGAAAATTATCTACGTGAAGAGATTGAAGATTAATACCTGTAACAAGCCAGGAAGACCTTTCTTTCTCAGGTCAGAGATTAATACCTGAAACCAGCCAGGGCAGATATCTCCTCGACCAACCTTTTCAAGTTCCAGATCAATACCTGTAGCGAGCCAGGAAAACTATCTGTGGACGACTGATACCTGCAACAAGCCAGGAAGACCATCTTTCTTTCAACAGGTATGCAAGTTCTCGCTATGGAATCTCTCATGCGATCGACACTCCTGCAGATAGCATCTATAAGCCTATCCTCCTACCAACAATATCTAGATGGCATCTATAAGCCCATCCTCCTGCCAACAATCTCCAAATGGCATCTGTAAGCCCATTCCCGACATCACAATGCTGATACTTCACCATGCGAGTGCAAATTTCTAGGCACTCTAGTGTTCAATTATCTTCCACCTTCGGATCACGAAAGGATAGAAAGCCAATCTATATCCCCAGGTTTAAGAAAATTGAACAGGGGCAACTGTTGCACCCCAAAATTTGCCCTCTCATGTTTTCCAAAGTTTTCCCCCTGCATGGTTGATCACAAACTCTTGCCTAAGGAAAAGGAAAATTTTTGAGTGGTGCTTTAAGTACATTTCGATTGGCATTCTGAAAAACCCTTCGATTGGCATTCTGAAGGAGCATTTCGATTGGTGTTCTGAAGGAGCCTTTCGATTGGCATTATGGACAAGTACTTCGATTGGCATTATAACAGTGTCCTTCGATTGGAATTCCAGAAGGTCCATTCGAAGAGGCATTCAAAGGGTCCATTCGAAGAAGCTTCCGAAAAGCATTCAAAGGATGCCATCAGCCCATTCAAAGGAGGTCATCAAGAGGGCGCCCAAATCAACATGTCCAGGTTCATTCAAGAGACACAAATGTTTCAAAAAAGGAAGTTATTTAATGTGTCCGTTTCTTGTCTCATGGCATTTATTGGTCTGTTTAATGGCTGCCTCTTGCCATTACTGCACCCTCACACCCCTATAAATACAGAGGCCAGTGGCACATTACAAAGACACGCAAATCAGAGGAAAATCATAGAACGAAAATATACAGAGAACTCTGCAGAAACAAAAACATTGGAGAAGGTGCTGCCCATACAATCCATCAAAGGTTGTCAGATTTTCCAAGCCAAAGCAGTCCTTCAGATCGAAGGTGCCCACGCCTAGAAGCCCTCATATCAAAGGTGCCTACATCCAGGAAGTGCCCAGATCGAAGGTGCCTACATCCAGGAAGCGCCCAAATCGAAAGTCCAATCCGTTGGTAAGAAAGGGTCAATTATCCATCCTTGTTTTTCGCATAACATATCATTACTCGTTGTTACTTTCGATTTTCCATCCTAGACAGGATCAAGGGCCTGGGTTTGGCACCTAGGTCATGTTTTTTCGTGTGCTAACAATTGCTGCAGATTTAGCCTGAAGAGACCCCAACAAGTGCAGGATCGAAGGGCCTGGGATTCAATACCCAGGCCCCGCATTTTTGTTTCGCTCACATACTTTTGCAGGTATAACATCCCAGATCGAAGGAGAGCCCTTCTCTGGATCGAACCCATTAGCGTGCTGGATCGAAAGAGGCATCTCATCCCTGGATCGAAAGCCATGACCTCCATGATCGAAGGGCAATCCTCTTCCCTGGATCGAAGGCTACTCACGCCTTACTATCTGGCCCAATCGAAAGTCACCTCATCTGGATCGAAGTTTCCTATTTTTATCCCTGGATCGAAGGATGCCCTTTGTATTTTTTTTTGTTTTCGTTATTTCTTTATTGACCTTATCATTTAAATTAACTTTAAATAAAAAAAAATCACAAAAAACATTAGGTTAGTTTTTTATTCAAATTAATTTTGTAAACAAATTAATTAATTATTTTAACTTCATTTTATCAATTTAAAATAAGCTAGACTTAGGAGTATTTAATTCAAATATCTTCTCAATCAAAAACAACCAAAAAGATTTTCTTATTTACTTAGAAATTTCTTAGACGTCTGTTTTCCTTGTTTTACGCGCGTTTATTTTATTGTAATTGCCTACTGGGATGTAATAGCTTAAACTAAGACCCTTTACTGCTTTTATTTCCCCAATTTTTGGAAATGTAAATAATCCCCCTCCTCGAAGCCTTGTAATAGCGTAGGATTTACAATTCCCGCACTTTAAATCTCTGTACATATATTAACTGCTTAGATGTATGCTAACTAGGATTGCATGACAAGATTAACTCTTAACTTAAAATCAACAGTAGCTCACCATGACATGCAAGAATAAAATAACTGAAAATTGACACACTTGCACATGCCACTCTTAGGGTACACCTCACTTGGTTGCCTCAAACGTGGTCATTAAGTATAGGATGTTTTAGAGGTCGTCCTTCTGTCCAAAGATCAAAGTTGCCTTGAAATGGTTGCCTCGATAAAAATGATCTAAGACATTAGGATTACCACTAAGACGTCCTAACGTTGCTTTAGTGACCAGACGTCCCTAAAATCGAATTGACCCGAAAACTCCAACGATGGTGCTACCTACTCCTTAATAGTGGGATAGCACTGTCTAAAGGACATTTGCACAATTAAATTCCTTTTTGAGTAGGTAGAGGTTCTTAAGTACTTGCTCCTTTTAAAAACAAAACAAAACTTTTTGCACCTACACTCTCTTCAAAGACAAAACTCTTTTCAAAACCCACAAACACAAAGAAAAGCAAACTTTTGAAAACATAGTGAGCAAGTACCTAAGAGCCCGTGGATAACCACGGATAGAAAGGGTGCTAACACCTTCCCTTTCTATAATCTACCTCCTGAACCCGAGAAACATCTCGAAAAGGAATTTTTATGTGCTTTTGTCCTTTCCCTTGTTGGATAAAATAAAAGACGGTGGCGACTCTTGCTTACCGCGACACTTTGCGCAAACAAACGCAAACGCGAACCAGCATTCAAAAAACAGTCAGTTCTCGTTCCCACCAACCACACTTTCTATCGAAAATACCAATATAACACAGATTTAGCGCCTACCCGTACTCAACTACAGAGTATAGGTATGGTCTCTAATGAGGGATTTAAGGAGTATGCCCAGAAGTGGCGGGATTTGGCTGGAAGGGTGCAGCCACCATTGTCGGATATAGAGCTGGTTGACATGTTTTTGGGGACCCTGTCAGGTCCATTCTTTAATCACTTAATTGGGAGCTCATCTGCAGGGTTCACCGAATTAATATTGACAGGTGAAAGGGTCGAAGCTGACATTAAGAGTGGTAAAATTCAGAAGGATGCAGCTGCTTCCACTACTGTCAAGAAGACCTTCCCAGCCAAGAAAGAAGCTTCTGCTGTTTGCTCCCAGAAAAATCAAGGGAGATTGGAGCGTCGACCGACGGTGGGGGCTGTGATGATGCAGAACTCCTCAGCCGATCAACCTCGAAGTAGTCAACCTAGACCTAATCAGCAAAGGGCAGAAAGGCCACAACGACAATTCACCCAGATCAATATGACACCGGCTCAGGTCCTCCCTCATCTGTTAAAGTTAAACCTTACCAACTTGAAAGAAGCGCCGAAAAACCCAAATACCTCTTCTCCCTATTATCATTCAAATGCAAAATGTGCATATCATTCAGATAGTGTGGGGCATGACACCAACAACTGTTGGGCCCTTAAAAACAAGATCCAAGATTTGATAAATGCCAAGGAGGTAGAGTTTGATGCTCCCGAAAAACCTAACGTGATATCCGCTCCTATGCCAAAACATGGTCATAATGTCCATGCCATTGTAGAAGATCTTCATGTTACTGCCGTTGATGACTTAGTGACTCCATTGTCAATGATCAAGATGAATTTGTTGAAAGTCGGAATCTTCCCGGGCTGTGAAAAAGATTTTTACTTTTGTTAAACCTTGCAATCCGATTGTCCACTGTTGAAATAAGGCATCCAACGCCTGATGGATACTCAAGAAATCCTCTTTCAGAAAACTCCTATTGATACTATTACTCATGTTACTCCTGTTACTCCTGTTACTCCAATCAATGACATTGCTATAATCACCATTTCCGACAATCTTTCCAAGACCTGGAAAAGGCCTGTTAAGATTACACCTGATCCAAAGTTTGTACCACTGAAGATTACCATGCCGGGGCCTATCCCATATAAGTCCAACAAGACGATACCGTGGAATTATGGAGGAGAGATATTCTACCATGGTGTCAAGCAGATCGAATCAGCCGAAGAGAATTCCGATGAAGAAACTCCTGATGTAGGAAATATTGCGGGGACGAGTAAGATAACTCGTAGCGGAAGAATCTTATCTCTAGAGATTTCTCCTCTAAGGGCAGTCTTCGAACCCTCAAGTGCTCCTGTTCCTGTCAATATATCGGTGCAAAGTCCAGTGATTGAAGAATTTGTTACTCCTGAAGATGTACCCTCTGTTGTTACTGTTGATAAAGGTAAGGGGATCCAAGAAGCGCCCGTCAGGACGAGGGCTCAGACTTTGGTTATCCCCGAGACCACCCAAAAGGAAATGGAGGAAATCTTAAAGATAATTAAGAAGAGCGACTATGATGTCGTAGAGCAGCTGGGGCAAACCCCTTCAAAAATCTCTATGCTAGCTCTGTTGCTTTGCTCCGAGGCTCATGCCAAAGCCTTGATCAAATTCCTGAAGACGGCGCACGTGCCTCAGGAAACTTCTGCGGATCAGTTTCAAGAGTGTGTGGCCAGCCTTACAGCAGACAATGGTCTTGGTTTTTCTGATGCCGATCTAACGTCCAAGGGAAGAAAGCATAATGATGTGCTGCATGTTTCGGTAGAGTGCAGAGGAACTACACTGGCTCATGTTCTGGTTGATATCGGCTCATCTTTAAATGTCCTACCAAAGAAAGCATTGGACAGGCTAGACTGTGAAGGTTTGACCTTAAAGCCCAGTAATATCATTGTTAGAGCCTTCGACGGTTCTAAGCGGATGGTTCACGGAGAAGTGGACATACCAATCAAAGTGGGTACAAAAATTTTCAACTCTACTTTTTATGTGATGGACATTCGTCCTTCATATTCATGCTTGTTGGGAAGGACATGGATCCACAACGTTGGGGCAGTCACTTCTTCTATACACCAAATGCTCAAATACCCAGTTCAGGGTAAAATCATAACAGTTCATGGTGCGGAGGAGTATATGATAAGCCACCTTAACTCTTTCCGCTACGTGGAGTTAGATGGTGAATTCATAGAAACACCTTTCCAACACTTTGAAGAGGTTTCTCCTGAAGTTGCGGTAGCCAAGACAATGACTGATGTGCCCATCATTACCAAACCAGTGTCCCGAATGTCATCCCTTAAAGATGCGGAGGCTGTGATCAAGGAAGGAGGAAGCACAATATGGGGTCAACTGCTAGATTTTCCTCACAAGACAGACACGTTCAGATTGGGTTTCACTGTTGCTAGCCAGAAAGCTGTGTGTCGCTCTCAGGCTGGAGGACCACCCTTAAAGATCACTCATCATGGAGTTCATGCTTTAGAAGATGATGATGAAGGAAGCAATTTTGAAGATTGGATCTTTCCAATCATTGAAGGGGGACTGGACAATTGGGAGGAGAAATACTTCGTTCCCATTACTTTCATCAATCAGTAATTTATCTTTTGAACATTTATGTTGGTCTGTAATAACTTTTAAACAATTCGTACACTCTTTTCGCCTTATGCCTTACCCGGGGCATAAAGGTCCATTTGTAAGGGTTTTGATTCTTCATTTTCATATGCCATTTTTAATGAATCATGGACGTTTTCATCTATAAACTTTTGTGTTCATTTTCTTTCCTTTTACATTTTATTTTGTTTAAGGATGGCTATCCCTTACACACACCCACACTCACAAAATGCAGGTACCCATCCACTCCGGATTCCATGGGTGACTATTTTGCTTTGGCTTTAAGTAACTCTGAAGATTTGGTCAATCATGCCGAGTACGAAGGTGATGAAGACTGTGAAGTGCCTAGAGAGTTAGCTAGACTTTTGCAACAAGAAGAAAGGGCTATTCTGCCCCATGAAGAGTTGTTAGAGACTATCAATTTGTGAACAAAGGAAGACCGAAAAGAGGTTAAAGTGGGTGCTAACCTGGAGCCAAGTGTCAAAGAGCGCTTAGTTCAGCTGTTGAATGAGTTTGTTGAGATCTTCGCCTGGTCCTATGAAGACATGCCAGGATTGGATACAGATATTGTGGATCACCGTCTCCCTACAAGAGAAGACTGTCCACCAATCAAGCAGAAAGTTTGTCGTATGAGGCCCGACATGTCCGAAAAGATCAAAGCTGAAGTGATGAAGCAGTTTAATGCTGGCTTTCTGGCTGTTACTTCCTATCCATAATGGGTTGCTAACATTATGCTCGTGCCTAAGAAGGATGGCAAAGTCAGAATGTGTGTGGACTACAAAGACTTAAACAGGGCTAGCCCTAAAGATGATTTTCCACTACCACACATTGACATCTTGGTTGACAACACAACTCAACACAAGGTATTCTCTTTCATGGACGGATTTTCAGGGTAGAACCAGATCAAAATGGCCTCTGAAGACATGGAGAAGACTACTTTTGTTACGCAGTGGGGTAACTTCTACTATAAAGTGATGCCATTCGGACTGAAGAATGCCGGGGCAACCTATCAGTGAGCCATGGTAGCTTTGTTTCATGACATGATACATCATGAGATTGAAGTCTACGTAGACGACATGATAGCCCATTCACAGACAGAAGAAGAACACCTCGACCATCTGCAAAAGCTGTTTGTCAGGTTAAAGGAATATAAGCTCAGACTGAACCCTAGCAAATGCACTTTCGGAGTTAGGTCCGGTAAACTCTTGGGATTCATCGTCAGCAACAAAGGCATTGAGGTTGATCCTTCTAAAGTCAAAGCTATACAAGAAATGCCTACCCCCGCACTGAGAAGGAGGTTAGAGGTTTCTTGGGACGCCTAAACTACATCGCAAGGTTCATCTCTCACCTAACATCTACCTGTGATCCAATCTTCAAGCTGTTGAAGAAAGATCAGATGGTTGAATGGAACGATGACTATCAAGTTGCTTTCAATAAGATCAAGGAGTATTTGCTGGAACATCCTATCTTGATGCCACCCGTTGAAGGAAGACCTTTAATCATGTATCTGACTGTTTTGGATAACTCAATGGGGTGCGTACTGGGCCAACATGACGAGTCTGGCCGAGAAGAGCATGCCATTTATTACCTTAGCAAAACATTTACCAACTGTGAGACTCGCTACTCACTGCTCAAGAAAACTTCCTGTGCTTTGGTATGGGATGCTCGCCGACTAAGGCAGTATATGTTGACACATACCACTCTACGGATTTCTAAAATGGGCCCGATTAAGTACATCTTCGAGAAGCGTGCTTTATCCGGAAGAATCGCTAGATGGCAGATGATCCTGACTGAGTATGATATCCAGTACACAACCCAAAAAGCTATAAAAGGGAGTGTACTAGCTGACCATCTAGCTCATCAAGCTGTCGAAGATTACCAATCCATGAAGTTCGACTTCCCCGACGAAGACATTATGACATTGGACAACATTGAAGGTAACGAACCGTATGACGGACCTGAACAAGGATCCCGATGGACCCTGTACTTTGATGGTGCTTCAAATGCACTTGGTAACGGTATCGGTGCGGTACTCATTTCTCCATAAGGTTGCAATACACATTTCACTGCTAGACTCTGCTTCAGCTGCACCAACAACATGGTCAAGTATGAAGCTTGTATCTTTGGTCTCAAAGCTGCGATTGACCTAGGAATCAAATCTTTGATTGTATTTGGGGACTCAGCTTTGGTTATCAGTCAAATCAGAGGAGAGTGGGACACTAAACATCCTAATCTTATCCCATACAAAGAACATGTCCTAACATTGCTGCCTCATTTCGAGCAGATTACCTTCGAGCACTTCCCGCGAGAAGAAAACCAGCTAGCGGATGCTCTAGCTACAATGTCTTCCATGTTTAAAATAAACTGGGATAATGAGGCTCCCCAAATCACCATCGAGCGAATGGACGAACCTGCGCACTGTCATGAGATTAATACTGAAGAAGTAGTGGAACAACCCTGGTTTCATGAAATCAAAAGGTATCTCAAGACTCGAGAATACCCTGAAGGAGCTTCAGTCAACGACAAAAAATTCTTGAGGAGATTTGGTGCCAAGTTCTTCTTGAGCAATGGTATCCTATATAAGCGCAGCCATGATTGTGTTCTCCTTCGTTGTGTGGACAAGGTTGAAGTTAAGCTGATCATGACTGAACTGCATAGTGGCACATTTGGCACCCATTTGAGCGGACATATGATGGCTAAGAAGATTCTAAGGGCAGGCTACTACTGGTCTACCATGGAAGCTGACTGTCATCAATATTCCCGTACTTGTCACAAATTCCAAGTCTATGCTGACAAGGTACATATTCCTCCAGTTCCTCTCAATGTTATAACAGCTCCTTGGCCATTCGCAATGTGGGGAATCGACATGATTGGAGAGATCAAGCCTACGGCATCCAATGGACATCGCTTCATCCTGGTGGCTATTGATTACTTTACCAAATGGGTCGAAGCAACTTCCTTCGCCTCCGTTACAAAGAATGTGGTTGCCCGCTTCATTAAGCAAAACCTCATATGCCGGTATGGTATCCCCGACAGGATCATCATGGACAACGGTACAAACCTGAATAACACTGTGATCACCGCTCTGTGCAAGCAGTTCAAGATTCAACATCACAATTCATCTCCATATCAACCAAAGATGAACGGTGTTGTTGAAGCTGCGAACAAAAATATCAAGAAGATCATTTAAAAAATGACAGTCACTTACAAGGAATGGCATGAGATGTTACCTTTTGCCCTGCACGGATATCGTGCCACGGCACGTACTTCAACCGGGGCAACCCCCTTTTCTTTAGTATATGGTATGGAAGCTGTTTTACCTATGGAAGTTCAGATCCCTTCCTTAAGGATTATGAAGGATGTTGGTTTAAGTGAAGACGATTGGATTCAGACCCGGCTTGATCAACTTAACTTGATCAACGAGAAGCGACTTACTGCTGTTTATCATGGTCAGACGTATAAAAAACAGATGATGAAGGCTTTCAACAAGAAAGTCAGACGTCAGGTATATCAAGTCGGAGATCTTGTAATCAAGCGGATCATCTTGCCGCAAAGTGATCCCAGGGGCAAGTGGACTCCTACTTACGAAGGACCATTTGTGATCAAAAACATCTTTTCTGGTGGGGCTATGATTCTGACCACCATGGACGGCGATGACCTGCCGCACCCTGCGAACGCCGACATAGTCAAAAGATACTACGCGTAAACGACCCGACAAGTCGAAACATGAAAAGGCGACTTTGGCAAAAAAGGGCATCCCGATGAATCAAAAACCCGAAAGGGAGGTTCAGGGAAAAATTAGGGATAAATAAAAAAAATATATACACCCGGCAAGTTGAAAACTCGAAAGGGCTACTTGGGCAAAAAAGGGTTTCCCGGTGGATCGAAAACCCGAAAGGGCGGTCCAGGCAAAAGTTAGGGAATTAAAAGCGTATGACTATGTCTCGTCGGATCACTTTAAGGACAATCTCTTCACGGATAAGCTCTAGGCTTCTGATCAATCCAATCATCTACGAACAAAGCAATGAATGGAAAAGATACTCAGAGTTACGAAGGCTATAGCAGAACGGGAACCCCATGGAATTGTTACACATAGCCATCTTTCTTTGTATAAATTTTTCTCAATTTTATGACAACATTCTCTTACTAGGATGTCTGTCTCCTTTGTACAAAATACTTACACAAAGTTAATACAAAGATACTTCAAAGTGCAGAAAGTTGTTTTCCTTTTCCCTTTTTTTACACTTGTGTTTTATTTGAAAACGTCCAATGATTTATTAAATGAGCATATGCATTTGAATATAATCACTGCCTACAAAAAAAAACGGAATGAGAAAGGATAATTACTGATAGGTTGAAAGTACAGGAAAACGTCTTTAGGCTATTCCAGAAGAAATCCCCTACAGTATGTCATTCAGATCCTCAACAAAGCTAAAACCTTGAATCACATATCCCCAACGGAGTTAAGTTTCAAAATTCCCATCAGAGCTAAGTTTCTAAACTACTGATCCCCAGCGGAGCCAGAAGACTTTGAACTACAAATCCCCAGTGAAGATGAAACTTTCTTCCCCAACGGAGTCCAAAACTTCAACCTCTAAACCACAATGGATATCATCCGATTTCTCCAAATCCTCCAGTAAGTTATCTTAAAACCTGGAAATCAACCAGATAACAGTTAACTTTTGTTCTATCCCCAACCGAGGATATTAACTCCAGAAGATTGACATACTCCCAACCTCCTGATACCCTTAACAGAATGAAGATTCTCATTCTTAAAACTCCAGAAGATTGGCATACACCCAACCTCCTGACCCAAACGCCTGAATGAAGATTCTCATTCTTGCTTCCTCAATAGATTGGCATACAACCCAAGCTTTTGAAAACTCTCCAACAGGATAAACATTCTCCCCACAGAGTTATTTCCCAGCAGAATGAAGATTCTTATCCTCATTTCTCCGGTTGAAGCCTCCCAGGTTTTAATTCCCCAGTCGAGATCGTCAGAATTTTCCTCATCCGCCAGGAAAGTCATGAAGGATTCTCAATTCCCCACAAAAGTTGTCAAAATTCTTGTTAATCCCCACAAATCACCAGGGATTTTCAATCCCCAATAGTGGTACAAGGGTTTCTCATTCTCAACAATCAAAGATTTTAAATTTCCAAGTCACCAAGGATTTATTTTCCCCGACAGCAGTCAAGGATTTCATTATCTCCAATTATCAAGGATATATTTTCCTCAGCAAGATGGCTAATCAGCTTACATGCATATACATTACATTCATATATCATAAACATTAATAAATCACATTTTATTGCGTCATGCATATCATGCAACATAACTTTATGTTTTAGCTAACATTTTACCCTTTTTCAGGATAAGATTAAAAGCTACCTTTAACAAATATTCAATGATTTCAGATACAGTATGGATACACCCCAAATACAGAGGTCATTCTACTACTCATTCAGACTTCAACAATCGGATACAGACTGGATAGGCTCCAAGACACGGAAGCCATTCTATTTCTCATTCAGATTCAACTATCAACAAGTTCAGATACACTCCAGACACGAAAGTTATTCTGTCACTTGTCCAGATCCCAGTTATAGTACGGATACGCTCCAAGACACGAAAGTCATTCTGCTACTCATACAGATCTCAATTTCAGATACATTCCAGATACGCTCCAAACATGGTTGCCATTTTGTCACTCATTCAAACCTATTCCCCAGCCCATAGGTACTCCAGACACGGATGTCTTTCTGCCGCTTATTCAGATTACAGATTTCGGATACAATACAGATACACTCCAGACACGACAGTCATTCTGATATTCATTCAAGAATCAAATACAGTTACAACTCGGATACGCTCCAGACACGGACGCCATTCCTTTGTTAATACGAATCCAATCTCCAGATACAACTCAGATACGTTCCAGATACGGATACCATTCTGATTATCATGCTCCTGATTGTCAACAAAACAAGTTTTGGATGGCATCTTTTAAGCCCATCTCCATCAAGACCCTATCATCTCCAAATGGCATCTTTAAGCCCATTCCCTCAGTTACATTTTAACGAGTGCAAATTTACGGGCACTCTAGTGTCCAATCATCTTTCACCTTCGAGTCACGAAAGGCCAAACTCGCCAATATAACTCTTCAGGTTCAAGAAGATTGAACAGGGGAAACTGTTGTACCCCAAAATTTTCCCTCTCATTTTAGCAACATTTCTCATTACAAGGCTCTTTGAACTCAAGATCTAGCTAGGGTTTACTCTGCTCAAGACATCTCCTTGCATTGTTGACCTAAATTAGGGTTTGAGTTTGCACAGGGATTTTTTGACTTACAATGCCCAAAATGACTTTCATACTTCATGTTGGATTTATAAGTTTGTCCATACCAAGTTTCAAGCCTTGAATCAAATTTTTACCCAGTCAATTGGACAGTTGACCTATAAATCATCTGTAATTGGGAAAAAGTCAACTGTGGCCAAATTACAGTCAAACCTCATAAATTTTGACCCACATCAACATTATGAACTCACATGAACCATTTGATCATGTTTGGACCACAACTCCACGAGAAATTTGATCAGATCACCAAAAGGGCAAAATGGTCATTTTTAGGGTTTTGACTGCACAAGGGCAATTTCTGATTTTTGACCTAGCCAATGGAAAATTGGGTTCAAGCATGGATTCAAGGACTCAATGGCATCATCTTTACCTATTCACAAGGTTCAAAAGATCTCAATTACATTGGATTGACAGATGAATTTTTCAGTCAACTGATTAAATTTTGACTGTACACTGAAAAGTCAAACTTTGACTCTTTGGTCAAAATCAAGTGCCAAGGGTCATTTTTCATCTAGATGTGTCAAAACATGAAACTTGTTCATCAAGAAACCCATTTTTTCAAATTAGGGTTTAAAGTTGAAAAATTTCATAACTTAGAATTTTTCTAAGTTATGAAATTTTCTTAATTTTTCCTAACTTTGCCCAACATTTTCACCATGATGCATTTGGATTCAAACAAAACTTCCAACATGAAAGTTGTAGTCCTCCACAAATTCTACAACTTTGATTCACAAAGTTTTCCCAAAAGAAGCTTGGATCTCAAGTTATGATTTTTGGAACAAGGGTCCCTAAAACTTTTAACTTAGTGAAATTTTGCCCTAGTTTAGGCAGGATTTTGACCTATCTTCATGGCCATTTTTCACATGGTTCCACTTGGAATTTAAAATTACATTTCAAATATGGATTGTAGATCATGTTGCAAGATTTCCAAAATGTCCAAGAATTCTCCAAACTCATTTGTGGTTAGGGAGAATCGAAGGCTTAAAGTTGGCAAAAACTCACTTTTCATCCATGGCATATTCATGTTGATACAAATTGCAATTTCAAGTCAACTTGATTTGCACTAGATTACAGGCCTCAAAACAATTCCACACTCAATAATTAAGTGCAAAACCATTGGTCTAAGGCATTGTTTTGGTCATTAGAGCATTGCACATTGGATTAATCCCTAAGTAGAAAAAGTAACATTTCCATTTTTTGCCAAATCTTGCTTTATGTCAAAACTGATTTCTTGAGCATTGGTCCATATCTTATGCAGCAAATAAAATCAACAAATTGGAGGTACCAAGGGAAAAGTGTGCAAGCATATGGATAGCCTGTACAGGCCTGTTGGACATCACTTCTCATGTTTGCTTAAAATACATGAAAGATATCCAAAACACAAGAACTAGAACATCAGCCAAAACCAACTTGTGCAAGCATTTGAGACATCTTTCTCACATCCCCTTGAACCAGAAACACGACCCTTTGAGCCCTCAAACATCCCATAGCTCAAAATCACCTTCCATTGGCAAAACAGGGCAACATTGTAACTTGAGTGCTATCTCACATTTTGCTCGTGCATTTTGATCCAAGTTGGTTCAAACATCTTCCACATAACTCATCCAAACTATCCCAAACCTTAAACACCAACTGTAACTCCATTTACAGGGTTTGCCATTTTCATTTTGAGCTTGTGCAGGTTGAGTTCTGTAGGCTTGTTCAAGCATATTCAAGGCAAGCAGGGTAATGGAGAAGGTCAAGTGAAAGTTCAAGCAAGCTCCCAGACATCTTAAGCCTTGTTGAAAAGCTCCACATTGCCATACACGAAACCAGCTGAAACAGGTTTTTATCAACTTCCTATCTCTCTATTTAGGAACATTTAGACTTAGTTTTGTGAATAAGAAATGTAGTATCCATAGCCATGAAGCTGTACATATGCTCAGTTTTCATTTTTATTAAGCATGCTAAGAGAATTTGGTCCATGAACATACTGAAAAAATTAGGTTAGATTTTAGGGCCGGAGAAATTCTCTCTGGTCTTTGAGAGTTAGGATTAGTTTTTTATATGGTTGAACTCGTCTTGAAGAGCTCTACAACTTTGATGTTATGTGTTTTTGCAATAGAGCTCGTATGCAGGATCTAACAATTGTACAGGGCGCACGCGTTTTTGAAAGTCAGAGGTTGAAGATGAAGTGGCTTGGGCTGGGCTTTGGTCCTTTCACTATTGACACCCCCCTTTTACTTTTGCACCCCCAGGCTTAATTTCTTGATATTTTATATTTTTTGCATTTTAATTTTCATTTCTGATTTTATTTTATTACTCCCAAATATAAAAATACTCAAAAAATATTTTTATAAATTTTCTCATTTATTTTGTATTTTATTTTTATTTTTCTAAACATAAAAGTAATTTAATGAACATATATCTTTATTTTATTTTAATGAAAACTTAGAAATAAAATATTAAAAATCATACCTTTATATTTTTATTTATATTTAAATAATGTATTATACTAAATATATATTTATTTTTGTATATCTTTTATTTCATTTTTTATACATGTTTAATATAATTAATATTACATATACATACTTTTATTTTATTTAATAAATACTTGAGAACAAAAACATGAAAAATATACTTTTTTTCTTATTATTATTTATACTTAAAATAATACATTTTTCTAAATATATTTAATTTTTTTTATATACATCATTTTATTTTATTGTACATAAATAATATAATTAACATATTTATTTTCTTAAAGAAATATTAGGGTTTACCCTTAATAAAAAATAATAATTTCTTTTATTTTATTTCTTTCCTTTTTTTTTGCATTAAATATTTTTTCATACATGGAAAATAAACATAAACTTTTTGCATATTCATATATTTTGTATATTTATGTAATTTGTTTATTTAAATATTGTCTATTTATTATTTATGCCAATATTCAA
Source organism: Vicia faba (assembly GCA_948472305.1). Taxonomy (NCBI): domain Eukaryota; kingdom Viridiplantae; phylum Streptophyta; class Magnoliopsida; order Fabales; family Fabaceae; genus Vicia; species Vicia faba. Next base: position 481,698,736 of record OX451740.1, on the reverse strand, counting down.
TTTGGATGTAATAGTAAACTAGGGTTTTAATTTATTGTCAAATAATCCCCATTCAAAAATTGTATCTCCATCCCCATAATCTCATTGTAATAGTGGTAGATTTATTTTTACGCATTTTTACGCTTTCATTTATGCCATGATTATAGATTAGGGTTTGTATGCAAAAATCCCAAATTAACAAATAGTTTGACCTAATGCAAAGACAAAAATGCATGAAAATCAATACACAATGCACACTTGCACCCCTAGGTTTACATCCACTTGTTGCCTTAAAAATGGGCCATGTTATGTATGTTGGGTACTTTGGCAAAACAAAAACAAAACAAAAGATCATAGTCCCTCGATGACGCTATCTTGGTTGCCTAAAACAAAATGATCTATTCCCTCGGAAAATTTGCCAAAAATACTTAACACAATTGCTATCATGGTCTATACGATGACCCACGCCTGTCCCGTTTAACATTCTAATACAAGGTTGTTTATCAAATGCAATGGTAAAACAATACTGTCAAAAGGGTTAAAAACATATAGGAAAGATCTTTGAGTAAAATAGGGTAGATAACTATTAGTTACTTGATAAAAAACTTGCAAAACATCCTTGCTACTTTCAAACACACTTCACAACACAATTCCAAAAAACAAACTTTCAAACTTTTCATACATTGAAACATCTTTTCAAAAGACAAAAACATCTTTGTATATATTCAAACAAGAATCATTACAAAGGTTGCCACAACGATGGCCTCTTTTCAAAACATCTTTCAAAACCACACACAAAGCACCATTACAAACAATTGAAAAGCAAAAGCAAGTGATCTAAACAAGTAACTAAGAGCCCATGGATAACCATGGATGAAAAGGGTGCTTGTACCTTCCCTTTTCATAATCTACTCCCCGAACCCAAGAAAACATCTCAAAGGTCTTTCCTGTGCTTTTTGACCTTTCCTTAGGATAGAATAAAAAGTCGGTGGCGACTCTTGCTAAACCGAAACATTTGCAAACACAAATGCAAAACTTCAAGTCAGTTCTCCAGTAGGAACAAAAGGAACAAAAGTCTTCTCAAACAGAATTTATTTATTATCCATCAGGCGTTGGACACCTGACTTCAAAAGATGGCAACCAGTAGGTAGGACAGAACACAGATGGCAACCTTCGCCACAACCCGGAAATAAACCAGCTAACAGAAGGTTCTTCTTCATAGTCATCAATGGAGTAACAATGTCTTTCACAGAAACCACAAACGAGTCTTCTTCTACAGCATTCACTCCATGCTTGGGCATGGGAGCAGTCACAACATTAGGTCTTTCAGGTGCTTCGAACTCAATCTCCTTAGCATCGATTAAATCTTGTACTTTATTCTTCAATACCCAACAATCATTCGTATCATGCCCCAGGCTATCGAAGTGAAAAGCACAACGGGCGTTTGGATTATACATCGGTGATGTTGTATTGGGATTCTTCGGGGCCTCCTTCGGAATCACCAAGTTGGTCTTCAATAACTGTGGCAAAATTTGGGATAAAGTCATGTTGAGCTGAGTGAACTGTCTTCACAGCCTCTCGGACCTTGGCTGATTGTTGCGCTGAGGAGCAACAACAGGTCTTGATATGACAACCGCATTAACTGCTTGGCGGAGTTCAGTTCTATTATGACTCTTTGAGCTACAAACAGCACTCGACTCCTTCTTAAAAGGCTTCTTCTCGGTGCTTGATGAAGCACCCTTCTATATTTTGCCAGATTTGATACCGGCCTCAATTGTTTCCCCGGTCATAATCAGCTCTATAAACCCGGACGAAGAACTCCCAATCATATGGTTGAAATACGGACCAGACAAGGTCCCCAGAAACATATCCAATAGCTCCATATCAGCCAAGGGTGCTTTCACTCTTCCAGCAAGGTTCCTCCACTTCTGAGCATAGTCTTTGAAACCTACGCCTGCACCCATAGACATACCCTGGAGTTGGGTACGCGTGGGAGCGAGGTCGGCATTGTATTGATACTTCTTGTAGAAAGCAACAGCCAAATCCTCCCAATTACGGACACTAGCTCCTTCCAGCTGGTAAAACCATTCAAGCTGAGTCCCGGAAAGAATGTCTTGAAAGAAGTGGATCCAGAGATTCTTGTCAGCGGTGTATGGCTAAATCTTTCTAACATATGAACGGAGGTGCAGCTTTGGGCAAGAAACCCCGTCGTATTCAGCAAAGGCTGGTGCTTTAAACTTGTGGGGAATCACCACCCCAGATGACAGACCCAAGTCTCCAAAGTCCAGACCAGGCACTTTCTGAACTTCCATGGCGCTCAACCGGTCTTCCAGTTGCTTACATCTATCCTCAGCCAGAGGATACTGGTCTTCGTCAAAGTTGGCCTTGTTGTCTGAAACCACAGGGCTATGAGCCCTCCTTTCTTCCTGATTATCTCCCCTCCAGATGAGTGGGTCAAATCAACCTCTTCTCGTAAATCATTTCCGAATCTGTGACCCATATAAACAAGACCGTTTTCTTCTTCTTCTTCTTCTCTTTCAGGATATGGGTCTTCAGATCTTGCTGACCCTTAGCCAGGTTCATGAAAAATTCCTAGAACTGGGCGTTTTGAGCTTGCAGAGCCTTGATTGCTTGTTCAGTTGATATTTCAGAAGACATGATGCTGAAATAAACAACAAAGAAAATAAGAGACCTGTAACGGGTACCTGTGATGAGGTGTATGGCATGAAATGCGTATGATATGATTTCAAAGACTTTAGAGATTCAAATTCATAAACCAAAATGAAACACGCTTTTATTAGATAAACTTTGAATTCAATTGTTCAACAAATGCCTTTAAGGCGTTACAAAAAGGAAATACTTAAAAGTAAAGCAAAACTAGAAATAATCAAAAAGACAATCAGTGCTCCCATGGTTGTTTCCTGTCGGTGCGGACATAGTCATTGAGGATCTTCTCATTCTCCAATTGCCTTGTTAACTTTTGAATCTTCTGCTCTTGCTCGTGATAATTTTCTCTGTAAGTATCCCGCTCTTCTCTCAGCTGCATCCACGATCTCTTTAATGCCCCTATGTCAGTAGGCATGTATGGATGGAGGATGGTAGGAGGAACCCCTTCTTCATCAGCAACCTCAACAATTATAGGCAAGATGGCTTCGTACGACATTCCCAGATTTTGGGCACGGATTTGAACCCATCGGAGATATGGCTCCATTGGAAGAGAAGTCTTCGCACCCAGCTCGTGCGGATCAGACCTGTGTACCCTATCCCAGGCTCGTATGAACCTGCGGCGTTGCTCATCACTATCCCCTTGGAAGTCAAAGACAATGCTCGACATCAGCAACTCATGAGGTCCTTCCCTCCTTGCTCGCCCAAATTGATGTAACGCCAAACACAGATTATAGGTGATTCCTCCATGGGTTCCTAGCAGTGGAACATTGGGGTATTCCCCACAGGGATCAATAATAGCCACGTATTCCATGCCCTTGATAGTCCAAATGATGTCATTATGAGAGAGAGACAAAATCCTATAGGCCCAACCCATGCCTTCCTTGTTCTTCAAAACTGATTTGGGGAGGTGAGAAATAAACCACCTCGCCAGCAATGGTGCACAGCACATAAGGGTTCCCCGTTTCCGAGCAGTACGGGCATAAAGAGAGTGCATAATATCACCCAAGATAGTGGGCACAGGATTACCGGACATGAAAATCTTCACTGCATTCACGTCGACGAAAGAATCTGAGTTTGGAAACAAAACCAGACCATAAATAAGAAGAGCCAAGATGTCCTCGAACGCCTAAAAGTCTAAGCTGTCCCAGAACTGATTAGCCTTACCAACCAAGAACTTAGTCAAGAAGCCTTTTATCCCGCTCTGAGTTTCCCAATTAGACATTACCTTAGCCTTTGTCAGATGGAGGGCTGAAGCAATCTCTTCCGGCCTAAGGACTTTCTCCCAACCTGTGAACAGGGTCTGCTCCAGAATGGAGATGTCAAGCAGATCAGAGAACTCTTCCAAGGTAGGGACCAACTGGTAGTTCGGAAAAGTAAAGCAGTGGTACAGTGGATCAAAGAACTGGACTAAGACACTCATCATCTGTTCATCCATCTTGGAGGTGACCAAACCAAGGAGGTGCCTATGTCTTCTGATAAAGGAGGAAGTATCTGAAACCTTTGCAACCAATTCCTTAAGCTGAGTGGGAATCTGGACAAAGTTGATCTGAATAGTGTTTCTACGCATGGGTGCCATGACCTACAAAACAGAACAAAGATGAATCTCCTCTGTCTTTGAAATGGGTTAGTCCAATGCAATATGTATGCAATGTCATGATGCATGATGTCATGATAGAAACACATCACAAGTATTCACAGATAGCAAACATGGTAAGGGAAAACAAGTCACACAGATAGCCCTTAGATTTCAGGCTGGCAAGGAGCTTATGTACTACCCTCTTTCAGTTTAGTTGGTTCAAACCTGTCCTAAAATAGTGGTCGGGTTCTAGAGGATCTCAATATCACTGACCACCCTCAATCGGTCATAATTCCAGTTTAGCAACCTTTTCTTGCGGCCAAAATCATCGCGAGAGTTTGGTCTCAATGAGTGTAGCATACTGCTACTGTTCTATGGCCAAGTTGGTCAATTATAGGTGCTAAGGTCTGTTGGTGCTTAATGACCCCTTAGAAGACCCATATTCTCCTCGTTGCGCCACAAGGGATATAGGTACAAACTAAAGTGCCACACCAACGTAGCTACTGCTTCAACCATATCGGTCTACGCTGTACAGTTCCCTCACAGTTTATTGCTACTTACCTAAAGGGTGTCCCCCAGATCCGGGTTAGGATCTATAGTAACTTCGATTCAAACCCACAAAGATAAAGCATACAAGTCAAGCAATTGAAAACATTATGAACTGTTCCTAAGGTACACCCCACTTATTAAATGTCCCCAAGCAAAGTTTATTTACCCCGGCAGAATACAAAATATCCCCAGTAAAGTTTGAAATTTTTCCCAGCGCAGCCTGAAAAAGCTTCCCCAGTGGAATTTAGAGAGTCATCCCCAGTAGACTTTGGAAGATTATCCCCAGTAGAACTCAAAGGATTATCCCCATTAGAGTCTAAAAGTTTATCCCCAGTGAAGTCGCAATTGAAAGATCATCCCCCAGTGGAGTTCTTTCCCTTCACAAACAAGAACTCAATCCCAATAGGATTCAGTATCACCAGCAACAGTAATTCATCCCCAGCGGAATTTATCAGTGGAATCCTCAGCAGAGCATCTCTTCCCAACAGAGTAATCTCCTCATCAGTTTATTCTCCAACGGAGTTATCCTCTCCTGCATGTTTATTCTCACAGTCATCTTCGCTCGCCATCCCCAGCGGAAACGAAGAATTCAACTCTTTTCTCCAGCAGCTATCCGAGATTTATTTTCCCCAGCTAAAAGCATTACATTTCCATACATCATGACACATGCATATACGCATCATACAACATAATCTAATTTATTTTGAGAACATCATTGTTTGATACATATCATACATTTCATACAACTAATCTTTACCTTTCAGGAAGGATGCAGTTAAATTCAAAGCTATGAAGCTTTTATCTCAGTCGAAGTACTGACCGGTTCTTAAATCTCAACATAATTATCCTCAGTTGAATTACAGATAAGGTTCTAAATCTCGACAAAGTTCCTCCGTCGAATTACTGACAGTTCTTAAATCTCAGCAGAGTTTTCTCAATTGAATTACAGATAAGTCCTAAGTCTCAATGAAGATATTTCCCTCAGTCGAAGTACTGACGGGTTCTTAAATCTCAACCGAATTATCCTCAATTGAATTACAGATAAGGTTCTAAATCTCGACAAAGTTCCTCCGTTGAATTACTGACAGTTCTTAAATCTCAACAGAATTATCCACCATGGAATTACAGACAAGTCATAAATCTCGATGAAGATGTTTCCCTCAGTCGAAGTACTGATCAGTTCTTAAATCTCAACCGATTTATCCTTAGTTGAATTACAGATAAGGTTTTAAATCTCGACAAATTTCCTCCGTCGAATTACTGACAATTCTTAAATCTCAGTAGAGTTTTCTCAGTTGAATTACAGACAAGTCCTAAATCTCGATGAAGATGTTTCCCTCAGTCGAATTACTGACCGGTTCTTAAATCTCAACAGAATTATCCTCAGTTGAATTACAGATAAGGTTCTAAATATCGACAAAGTTCCTCCGTCAAATTACTGACAGTTCTTAAATCTCAGCAAAGTTTTCTCAGTCGAATTACAGACAAGTCCTAAATCTCGATGAAGAAGTTTCCCTCAGTCGAAGTACTGACTGGTTCTTAAATCTCAACCGAATTATCCTCAGTTGAATTACAGATAAGGTTCTAAATCTCGACAAAGTTCCTCCGTCGAATTACTAACAGTTCTTAAATCTCAACAGAATTATCCTCCGTTGAATTACAGACAAGTCCTAAATCTCGATGAAGATGTTTACCTCAGTCGAAGTACTGACCGGTTCTTAAATCTCAACAGAATTATCCTCAGTTGAATTACAGATAAGGTTTTAAATCTCGACAAAGTTCCTCCGTCGAATTACAGACGAGTTCCTAAATCTCAGCAGAGTTTTCTCAGTTGAATTACGGGAATGTTCGTAAATCTTGACGAAGATGTTTCCCCCTCAGTTGAACTATGGGCAAGTTCTTAAAACTCAGCAGAGATGTTCTCTCAGTTGAGTTACAGGCAAGTTCCTAAATCTCAACAAGATCAGACTTCCCCAGCGGAATCTTCCACAATAACAAGTATGCGAGCTCTCGCTAAGGAATCTCTTATGCGATCGAAACTCATGAAGATGGCATCTTTAAGCCCATCCTCCCATCATCAATCTCCAAATGGCATCTGTAAGCCCATTCCCGACATTACAAGGCTGATACCACTTCATGCGAGTGCAAATTTCTGGGCACTCTAGTGTTCAATCATCTTCCACCTTTGGATCACGAAAGGCATGAAAGCCAATCTACATCCTCAGGTTTAAGAAGATTGAACAGGGGCAGTTGTTGTACCCCAAAATTTTCCCTCTCATATTCCTCAAGACATTGCAAGAAAAATCTCCAAATGGCTCAAGATAGCTCAAGAGTTGGTCAGACAAGCTATCTCCTAAGGCAGTCTACCCCAAATTAGGGTTTGGTGTTGCATCAAGGTCCTTGAGTTAAAATGACATCAAGTGCTCCCCAATTCCCTAATATGTTCTCAAGATCATCCATGTCAAATTTCAAGCCTTGCAGAGGAAGTTTGCTCAGTCAAATGCCCAAAGGTCCAAAAATCGACTATGTTAGGGCAAAAGTCAATTGTGACCTACAAACAGTCAAATTTCAAGATTTTTTGTCAACATTCTCATTTTGAAGGATATTTCATCATTTTATCAAGGGTTGATCATGATTCATCAAGGATTTCTCAAAATTCATCAAGACTCAAAAGTTGCTAAATTAGGGTTTTGGTAGGAAAAGTCAACTCAACTTTGACCAAGCATAACTTTCTTATACTTTATGAAAAATGACCCATCCAAAGCTAATTTTGAAGAGTATGCAATTCCCTACAATCCATCTTCATACCCCAAGATCAAAAAATTCACTCACAAGAAGTTATGAATTTGGACATTATAGGTCATTTTTGAAAGTCAACAAAAACACCTTTTTTCCAAAGCTTATAACTTGAGCATGGAATATTAAAATAATATGAGACCAAAAGGGTTGGTTATAGGACATATCAATATTTCTAAAAAGTCTAAGAACACCTCCAAAAGTTCAAAATTGAAGAAGTTATGCATTGTTGAAGTTGGACTTTTTTTGCAAAATTGCCAAAAGTCAACTATCCCCAAAACTTCAAATATTGTCAAATGGGCCCATTCTTTTCCACTTGATTTGAGTTTGCATCATTTCCCACATGCTCTAACTTCAGCCATGTGTCCACATCACCTTTTTATTATTTAGTTTGATTTTTATTTGAATTAACTTATTTTAAATCAAATAAAATCATGTAAAATCTAAAACTTTGATAACACATGATCTTGTGGCTATTTCAGGCTTTGATTACAGTTATTATCATCATCAAATTCGTATCAAATCAAATCATGTGCAAAAAGATTGGAATTAGGAAAATTTGGCAAGTTTGTAAAGGGGAATGAAATCCAATTCATGTGCATTGATATGAAGAGATTTGATCCATGTTTCTTACCCTAATGCAGTATAAATTACATAAGGAAGCTAAACATACGAAAAGAAGGGTTGGAAGTTGTTGGAAGAGGCAGAACAAAAGGTGGAAAAATTACAAAAAAGTGAGAGATCAAAGTCAGGGTTAGAGGTAGTTTCAGGACACGAGACTTGTTCCAATCGCTTCCTGACAATTCACACAAGCTACCTGGACCAAAATCATGCATCCTCAAGCCTCCAAACGCACTGTAAGTCTCACGAAAACGACCCTTGTTCTTGAATTCGTAAATATGGAATTAGGCATCTTTTTCATGAGCTAATAGCATATTTGTAATCCTCATATCATTTGTAAGCTAATGGTAATAGACAATTTCATTTATGCGCTCTGAATCATGAAACGCCATGGCTAGGGTTTCGTTTCTGTTTTTATGGTTTTTTATTTCAGGAAGAATTGAAGCACATAATGGACATGGTTGTGACCGGGAGGGTGAGACGAACGCAACCATGCCCTTGAAATTCATTTTTGTGGCCTGTAGCAGATTTTGGAGATGGACATGCGTGTAGCTACGGACTTCTGTCCGTTGGTATAGGTATCTGGTGTTTTAGCCACGGACGAGAGGTTGGGGATGATGCGTGGCATCCCATTATTGGGCCATTCAAACCAAGCGCGCCTTTTTTTGTTTTTTCTGGCATGGGAATTTTTTTATCATATTATTAATTCTTTGTATTATACTAATAACAAAAACAACTTGGCGTAGTGGTGGACGTAGCGTGTGTATCTCCTTCAGGACCTGGGTTCGAATCCCAGGTCCCCCTCTTTCTCAATTTCATTATTTTTCAGGTATTCCTATGCGCGCTCAAACTTGCAACCCACCATAGTCCTTCATCCACTCAAGCGCCAGATGGCCAAAGGCCAGATCTGGTGGTCAAAAAGCTGGAGATCCACCATGGGCCAAGTCAATGTGCCCCCACCAGATCACAGAAAGTCAAACAGGCTGGCTGATGATGGGCCTTCAAATTGCTACCAACACCCTTAAATCAGGCCCAACATTCCTCTCTCATTATTTATTTTTGTTTATTTACTTTAATTGTTTTTTATTAATTTTCTAACCAATCATAAAATTCCTTTTTTTATCAAATAAAATCACAAAAATATTTTTATTTCAATCAAATTTTTAACTTTTTATTTTTCTTAATAAATTTATTAATTGATTAGGTTTTTAATTAGAAAACTTTAATTCATTTTTCGTAAATAATTAAAATTAATTAGATTTAATTAGGTTTTAATTACTAATTTAATTAATTTTATTTTCTTTCTTAAAATAACAAAACTCCAAAAATAATTTATTTCTTCATTTAATTAATTTATTTTATTTAATTTAGTTCTTTAATTTAGGTTTAATTTCTTTCTTAAAATAAAAATAACAAAAAAACCAAAAAAAAAGATATTTTCTTTAACCAAAAGGGTCAAAACCCTAAATTTCACACTCGATCTAATTTCCCGCGCGTTGTATTTATTTTATCATATTAATGTACCTGCTTACGGATTGTAATAGTTAATTAGGACATTTAATTATTTTTATCGCTTTATTTTATTTTTCAAAGGGTTTGTGTTTGGCGATGTAAATACCTGACGCCTTGTAATTTAAATTCCGCATTTTATTTCCGCAAATTATAACTGCTAGATGTTTGATAATAAGGTTTGCATGACAAAACTGAATGTTAATCTTAAAATCAAATTAGATCACCTTTAACATGTGCAAAGATAAAAATAACTGAAAATGACACACTCGCACATGCGCACTCTTAGGGTACACCCCACTTGGTTGCCTTCGTACACAGTCATTGAGTAGAGGTCGCTTTAGAGGTCACCCTCCTGTCTAAAAGATCATAGTTTCCTTGAAACGGTTGCCTCGGATATAATTGCCTCAAAACAAATGATCTAAGACATTAGGGTTACCGCTAAGGCGTCCTAACATTGCTTTGGTGATTGTAAGTCCCGCATTCGAATTGACCCTTAAACTCCAACGACGGTGCTACCCACTCACTAATAGTGGGATAGCATTGTCTAAAGGAAATTAGCATAGAACGATTCCTTTTTCGAGTAGGTAGATGGTTCTTAGATACTTGCTCTTTCAAAATAAAATCTTCACACTTACACTTTTCGAACAAAGTTTTCAAAACAATTTATTACACTCTTGAGGACAGAAGCAAGAGTTAAATCGAAGTTTCAAAACAAAAAACTTTTTCAAACCCACAAGCACAAAGAAAACAAATTTTGAAAACAATTGAGCAAGTACCTAAGAGCCCGTGGATAACCACGGATAGAAAGGGTGCTAACACCTTCCCTTTCTATAATCTACCCCCCGAACCCAAGAAATATCTCAAAAAAGGAATTTTTCTGTGCTTTTTTCCTTTCCTTGTTGGATAAAATAAAAGTCGGTGGCGACTCTTGCTTACCGCGACATTTTGCAAACAAAAAACGCAAAACACAAACCAGCATTCCAAAAAAAAAAGTCAGTTCTTCCCACCGTATCACACAATGGATCAGGGACATTTCTGACCGAAACATCTTCTGATAATTTGAGATAAACATATTAGAAGTCTTTTGATTAAGTCAGAATCATATTCCTTCAGACTACGACTAGAACATATTTGATTCTAATGACATCTTACTCTGGACAGAAATCCATTATCAGATTCTTTAGAATAAACAGAAATCTAGCTTCAGCCAAGGGTTTTGTAAAAATATCAGCCCATTGATGTTCGGTATCTATAAATTTTAAAGATAGAATCCCTTTCTGAACATAATCTCTAAAAAATTATGTTTGATTTCTATGTGTTTAGCCCTAGAGTGTAGAATAGGATTTTTACTTAAGAAAATAGTGACAGTGTTATCATAGAAGATATGGATGTTACCTTTATAAATTTGCTAATCTTTCAGCTAATTTTTCATCCATAACATTTGAGTGTTGCATAGTGCTGCTGATATGTTCTATGCTTCTACTGTTGAAAGAACAATTGTTGACTGTGTGATCGGTGGATCTGGAACTGACTGTTTAAAGCTGGTTCACAAAATGTCGCGGAAGCAAGAGTCGCCACCGTCTTTTATTTTCTCCAACATGGACAGGACAAAAGCACAACAAAATTCCTTATGAGATAGTTTCTCGGTTCGAGAGGTAGATTTATAGAAAAGGAAGGTGTTAGCACCCTTTCTATCCATGGTTATCCATGGGCTCTTAGATACTTGCTCATTTGTGTTTTCAAAATGTTTGCTTTTCAATTGTGAGTGGGTTTGAAAAAAGTTTCGTTTAAAGATTTCTGAATAACTCTTGTATCAGTCCTCAAGAGTGTTTGAAAAATTGTTTTGAAAGCTTTTTGAAAAGTGTCGGTGTGAAAAGAGTTTTGTTTGTTTTTTTGAAATAGAGCAAGTATCTACGAGTCATCTACCTACCCTAAGGAATTAGGCTGTGTAAATGTCCTTAAGGTAGTGCCATCCCACCATTGAGAGGTAGGTAGCACCACCGTTGGAGGTGTTCGGGTCAATTCGTTTGTAGGGACAGTGTGGTCACCGAGCAACAGTAGGACACCTCAGAAGCTACCCTTATGCCATTGATCCTTTTTAATTCCGAGGCAACCTTTCCGAGGCGACTGGATCATATCATGGACATAAGGACTTACTAAAATGTCCTGTACTCGACGACCACAATTCGAGCTTGTAGGGACAGTGTGGTCACCAGAGCAATAGTAGGACACCTTAGAAGCTACCCTTATGCCATGTTCATGGACATAAGGACTTACTAAAACGTCCTATACTCGACGACCACGTTTCGAGGGGCAAGGCAACAGTGTGATCACCAGAGCAACGGTAGGACACCTTAGAAGCTACCCTTATGCCATGTTCATGGACATAAGGACTTACTAAGATGTCCTGTACTCGACGACCACGTTTCGAGGGGCAAGGCAACAGTGAGGCGTACCCTAAGAGTGGTGTGTGAATTGTGTGTCATTTTTAGTTATTATTTGTCTTGTCATGCATTGGGTGAGCTACGCTTTGATTTTATTTGGGCATACATTCTTTCATGTGATTATTAGCAGTTAAAGGTGCGGGAATTAAAATGCGGAAAAATAAAGGTCCTACGTTATTACAAAGGCGCGGGTCTACATCGCCAAATTAAACCAAGACCCGATTTGAATAAATAAAATGCGGAAAGTAAATATCCTAATTATCTGTTACAAGGCTTTGGGGCAAATACATTACATTCATAAAAGAAATAAAAATAAATGCGCGAAGAGAAATTATATTCGAAAGTGCGAGGGCGTTGGACCCTTTAAAGAAATTAAATTGGAATTGAAAATTGATTTAATTATTAAATGAGCAAAAGAACTTATTTTTTTATGTTTTTGGATTTATGAAATTAAAGAGAATTAATTGGAATTAAAAGTTAAATAAAAGCCTAGTTCTAAATTGTTTTTAATTTATTAAAGAAAAATTTTAAGTTTTGACCTAATTTACATTAATTATTTAAATGGCATGTTTATTTACAAAAATAATTAATAATTAATAATGGTAAAAAAGGAAAAAGAATAAAAGTATTAAAACCCTAATTTCTACATTTTTTAGTTTATTAAAAAAAACATTAAAATTAAAACTAAAATTAAAACTAACTTGGTTAACAAAATTTATTTACAAAATAACATTAAATAAAATATATTTTTATTTTTATGATTTCTGATTTTTTTTGGTATTTTTATATTATAAAACTAATTTTATGGAATTAAATAAAACAAATAATATAATTAAAATAAACAAAAGAAAAGAATAAAAATAGAGAAAGGAAAGGCAAACATGGGGGTGTTGACCCAAATTGAGGAGGTCTTTGAAGCAATCAGGCCCACTGCTATCCAGGCCTTCATTGACTTTTTGGAATTGTGTATGGAGCGTTTGACAGCGTGCATGGTGGACTGCAGGTCTTGGCCATTGGATTAGCCTCCTGGGCGCGTGGCAGGCAGAGGCATATGCGTTGTCTGGTGGGCCTCTGGTCATATGCTGCATAGAAACACTTGAAGCAAAATAATAGAAATTATTTGGGGGACCTGGGATTCGAACCCAGGTCCCAGTGATTACAAGACACGCTAGCCACCACTGAAGCATTTTGACGCGTTTGTTAATAACGTACAAAACAAATATTATATGGAAAGAAAACCAGTAATGCTGAAACACAACAATTTTTGCGCGTGGATTCAAATACCCCAATGCCTGCTTGCCACGTCCATCATCTTCTTCCCTTTCTGCAAAACAATAAACATATAACGGGGGTTTTAAACCCCCCCCCTCCAAAAAAAAATACCATCTGCAGAAAATAGCGAATAGGCCATAGTGAAAAAGAAAAAGGGCGCGATGGTCAATTTCTACTCATTGGAAGGTCCTGATTTCAATGGTAGTGGTCTCGTGGTCCAATTTTTTCAGGTGAGAGAAACCCCAATTCACAGCTCCTGCAACCCTAGAAAATTTCAATGGCATATTTCGCTACAGGCCTTGAAAACTCAATTGGATGGCACCATTAGTTTTAGAATGATCATATTAGTACAAATGAAACATTAAAATGCATTGATATGGCCTGAAAATATAAACACGAATATGCAAAAAGTCATGAACAGGGTGACTTGGTTATACCAGTTCTTTGTGTATGGAGAGTGGAAAATGATTGAGGCACGTCCAAAAATGTCCCAGCAAGCCTTTGGAATGGATTGTAGGCTTTGAAAGGAGCTCTATCTCTGTTTTCAGTTTTGAGAATTTTGTGTAAAAATGCAAAGTTGATTCTGAGGTTGTAGCGCAGCTTAGGTCTTGTTCTTGTTTGTGTTAGCTTGCCTATGCATTATGTAACATGTTTTGATAAGAATTATGGCCTCATAATGCCTTGCATTCATGCTCAAGATTTTCCATAAACCTCCATTAACAAACTTTCCATCTTTGTACCAATTTTGAATTCTTGCTAGCTTTAGGCCTTGGTACGAATTTGGGATGTTGTATAATGATGATTCAAAGCTAATCAAAACCAAATATGTCCCTTAATTAACCCTTTTGATTTTTATTTGATTTCAAAAGATTTAAAATTAATTAAATCCAATAAAATCAAATAAAAATGAAAAAAATAATTTTAAATATTGAAATAAAAGGTGGGACACGTGGGAAGCATGGCCAAGCTGATTCAAGTGGGAAAAGTGGGCCCCTTTTGTCAAAAATGAAGTTTCAAGGATAAATGATTTTGGCCATTTCACAAAAATTTCCCAACTTATCTAATGCATATCTTGCTCAATTTTTAAGCTTTGATCATGTTCTTGGATATTTTGGAAAGGTCTTGAAGTCCTCTACCCAATGTCTTTGGTCCCATGTCATTTTGATTTACCAATATCAAGTTATGGTCTTTGACTTAAAGTCCCTTTTTGTTGACTTTTGAAAATGACCTATAATGTTGAAATTGATAACTTTTTGTGAGAGCATTTCTTGGACTTGGAATGTGAAGATGAGTTGTAGGAAATGTCTTCCCCTTCAAGATAAGCATTGGATGGAATTTTTCTGATGAACCATGAAAAAGTTATGCCTTGGTCAAGTTACAGTTGACTTTTCAGTTGTCCAAAAATAGAAACTTTTGACACCTTGATGATTTTTGAGCCATTCTTGTGAAATCATGGTCAAGACTTGACCAAATGATGATTGTGGCTTCAAAATAAGATGTTGACCAAAATTTTTGACTTTTGACTGCCAAATGACCATTTTGCCCCTACAGTTGACTGTTGAGCAAATAGGGTTTTTGACTGTGCAATTTTGTACTATGAGTCTTGAAACTTGGCATGTGGATGCTTGACAATGTTTATAGGCATGTGGGACTTGATTGGGCCCTTGGAAACTTCAACTTCTTTGCCAGAACCAAAACCCTAATTTTTGACTGTTAGGAGGCCATTGGACTGTGCAACCTTTGGGGAGATTTTAAAGCATGCTCTTAGCAAATCTTGAAGAAAATGGGAGGGAAAATTTTGGGGTACAACAGACTGCCTCTTACTTGACCATAAGATTAGATTCTTTCCTAGAGACTGGAAATTTCCAGAAGTACTTTTTCTCTCTAGTCGATCTCCAGCGTAGTCTGCATCATAGGACCCATAAAGAGAATACTCTGATTAGCTTCTGACAAACCTTTCCACGGATCTCATCTTTTTCTAAGATACATGTAGGATACATTGGAGTATTTGCTACAGTGCAGTCTGTCATGTTGAATTTATTCATAAGTTCTTTGGTGTACTTACTTTGATGTATGTAAGTAGCCTCTGGTTTTTGATCAATCTGGATTCCCAGAAAGAACTTTAGTTCCCCCATCATGCTCATTTCGAACTCAGCCTGCATTAGCTTAGAGAATTCATTGCAGAGAGATGGATTAGAAGAACCAAAAATAATATCATCGACATAAATTAGAACAATTAGAATGTAATTTTTGAATGTTTTGTAGAAGAGTATAATGTCAACCTTTCCTCTAGTAAACTTATTTTCTAGCAAAAATTTGCTTAATCTGTCATACCAAGCTCTGGGAGCTTGTTTCAAGCCATAAAGAGATTTATTTAGTTTAAAAACAAAATCTAATTTCTCAGATTTTTCAAAGCCATGAGGTTGTTTAACATACACTTCTTCTGAAATATAACCATTCAGAAATGCACTCTTAACATCGATCTGATAAAGAATGATATTATGATTTACATAAAAGGAAACTAATAACTGAATAGTTTCTAACCTGGAAACTGGTGCAAAGGTTTCTGTATAGTCTATACCTTATTGTTGACTATAACCATGTGCAACCAGTCGAGATTTGTTTCTGATCACTTCACCCTTCTCATTGAGCTTGCTTCTGAACACCCATCTGGTTCTAATGACGTGGACACCTTTAGGTTTCTGAACAAGATCCCATACGTCATTCTTTGAGAATTGGTTCAGTTCTTCTTCCATAGCCAGAATCCAATCCTTATCCGGAAGGGCTTCCTTAATTGGTGTAGGTTCTATTAAGGATACTAAACCTAGAATTACTTTATCATAAGGTTTGAGAGTTGATCTTGTTCTGACTGGAGCATCTTTACTTCCAATAATAAGATCTTCTGGATGAGAGGATATGATTATGTTATCCTTTGGTTGAGTTTGATTAGAAGGACTATCAACATCATCAGAAAGATGAGCTTATGATTCTTTATCTTCTTGAATCTTCTCCTTTGGTTCGGTGAATGTGATAGTCACATCTTCAAGCTTTTCACACAACTTTGACTTTTCATAGTCAAGCTTATCAGCAAATTTGACATGAATTGATTCCTCCAAAATTTGTAATTCTATGTTATAGATGTTGAAGCCTTTAGGGTGTTCAGAGTATCCTAATAGCAGACACTTTTATGCTTTGGAATCAAACTTACCCAGATTCTCTTTAGTGTTTAACATATAACAAATACACCTGAATAGATGGAAGTAGGAAATCTTGGTCTTTTAATTATTCCACAATTCATAAGGAGTCTTACACTAAATAGGTCTTATGGAGATTCTATTTTGAATATAGCATGTTATATTTACTGCTTCTGCCCAAAAATGCTTAGCCATATGAGTTTCTTGGATCATGGTGCGAGCCATTTCTTGAAAAGTTCTATTTTTCCTTTCTACAACCACATTTTGTTGTGGAGTTCTAGGGAAAGAAAATTCATGCACTATGCCATTTGAATAAAAAAGTTTTTCAAAATCTTTATTTTCAAATTCTCCACCATGATCACTTCGAACTCTAACTATTCTGCAACCTTTTTCATTTTGAAATTCTGGTATCAAATATGTAATGTCGAATGAGATGTCACGACACAAATATCTGCTTACAAGTAAAGAGCAATAATAAAAAAAGCAGTAACAACACAAGAGATTGTTCACCCAGTTCAGTGTACAACAACACCTACTCTGGAGCTACCAAGCCAGGGACAAGTCCACTAAATAGTATCAATTCATAGACCCTCAGTAAATAACCAGTTTACGATCTAATCACTTAATCACTACCCGTGCTATACTTCTACCTAAGACTCACCTAGGTATGAGGCTCTCCTCAAATCCCTTCAATCACTTACAGTAAAGAAACATTAGAAATAATAAGTTTAAAAACTTCAATCATTTAATGCTTAAAAGCTTATGAATGATACACAATTAACAACCCAAATAACAACACAAGTATTCAATCAATACTAGAGTGTTTGACAATTAAAATACTTAGACGTTTTAAAACAGAAAGAAAGTATTCTTCTTCAAAAGTTGCAGTGGTTTGAATAAGGAAGCAACATCATCAAGTAACACATCATCAAGCTTAGGGACTCCTGAACAATCAAGCTTGCTAACACCCCTTTGATTTCACCTTTTGCTCCATCACCAAAAGTCACATAACTGGTGGAATGAGATTTGACATCCACCAACAGATTCTTGACACCTGTCATGTGTCTAGAGCAGCCACTGTCAAAATACCAGTCATCTTTGGTTGATACTCTGAGGGAGGTGTGAGCTATGGAACTAGCAACATTAGACTTGGGAATCAACTGTTTCTTCTTTTTACTATTTTATGGAATCTTATCAGTCTTGGGAGAAGGAGTAGTCTTAGGATACCCATACAACATGAAACAGAAGGACCTTATATGACCAAGCCTTCCACAGTGATGACCATTCTATCAGATCCATTATTTAGCATCTTGAGAGATTTGACCATTCTATCAAGGTTTGAATTCAAGGAAGTCACTTAAATTTCCACATTAGAAATAGTTTTTAAACGTTCTTCCCTTTCTGCCTTCAGATGAGTTATGATGACTTTCTGTTTTTCCCATTCAAGGCACACTTCTGCACTTCTGAGACATAATTCTTTGTATGAAGAAGCTAACTCATCAAAGGTTAGTTCCCCATCACTAGACTCTTCATCAGATACATATTTTCCTGTCAATGCTTTAACATATTTGGCAGATTCTTCAAGATCACTCTCTGAGTCCTCTTCAGACCAAGTAACAGATAAATTCTTTTTCTATTTCTTAAGATATGTGGGACATTCAACTCTAATATGACCAAAGCCTTCATATTCATGACATTGTACTCCCTTCCCTTGAGTGGATTTTTATTCAGCCCTTTTTCTTCCAAACTCATTTGACTTATGGATGTCAGATAAGATGTTCTTGACATTTGATCTTTGGTTCCTATCCATTATTTTTATCACTTTATTAAACTGTCTTCCAAGCGTAGCTAAGGCATTTGATATTCCTCCATCTGTATCCAAATCACAGTCTTCCTATTCATCTTAAGTATTTGAAACAAAGGCCATATTTTTATTCTTTTTTCAGATCTTTCATTGATGCTTAATTCAAATGTTAAAATGGATCCAACAAGTTCATCCACTTTAATTTTGTCAATGTCTTGAGCTTCTTCTATAGCAGTCACTTTCATATCAAATCTCTTGGTAAGAGACCTGAGCATCTTTCTCACCAATTTGTCTTCATGTATTTTCTCTCCTAAAGCACTGGAGGCATTAGCAATTTCAAGAATGTTCATATGGAAGTCATTTATACTTTCATCATCCTTCATTCTCAAATTCTCAAATTTTGTGGTGAGTGTTGTACCCCAAAATTTTCCCTCCCATATTTCTCAACAAATGTCAAGTTAGGTCCCCAAATTGCTCAAGGAAGTTCAAGAGTTGACCAGACAAACTCTCTCCTACGGCAGCCTACCTCAAATTAGGGTTTCTATTTTCATCAATATGTGTGAACCAAAAAGGACTAAAATGCTCACCATTTTCCTAATATGTTCTCAAGATCATCCATGTCAATTTTCAAGCCTTGCAGAAGAGGTTTGCTCAGTCAATTGCTCAAATACCTGAAAATCAACTGTGCTAGGTCAAAAGTCAACTATGGCCCACATACAGTCAAACTTCAAGATTTTTGGTCAACATCCTCATTTTGGAGTATTAACCATCATTTGATCAAGGGTTGATCATGATTCCTCAAGGATTGCTCACAATTCATCAAAACCCAAAAGTTGCTAAATTAGGGTTTGTAGGAAAAGTCAACTCAACTTTGACCAAGCATAACTTTCTCATATTTCATCAGAAATGACTCATCCAAAGCTCATTTTGAATAGGATGAAATTCCTACAATTCATATTCAGTTCCCAAGTTCAGAATATGCACTCACAAAAAGATATGAATTTTGACATTATAGGTCATTTTGAAAAGTCAATAAAAACACCTTTTGGGTCAAAGCTACATACATGAACATGGAAGACTCAATTAAGATGAGACCAAAAGGGTTGATTAGAGTACATCCTAAGCTTTCTAATAAGTCCAAGAACACCTCTCTAGGGTCAAAATTGAGAGAGTTATGCATTGGCCAAGTTGACCACTTTTGCAAAATTGCCAAAAGTCAAATATGCTCAAATTTGCATTTTTTGCTAAATGGGCCCAACTTTTTATGCTTGCACCTTACTTATAATGTGGTCCACGACTTAAATACTTATCCACCAATTATTTTCTCCATTTTTCAATTTATTTTGATTTTTCATTGATTTAAAAGTGAATTAAATCAAATAAATGATGAAAATCATCAAAGATATGATTTGATTTGGTTTTTGACAGGTTAGCAACCAAGATATGATGAGCTTGCAAGATCAATTCGAATCAATGGAAATTGGTATAAAAAAGGCATGATTAGGCCAAATTTAGAAAGATATCATATGGCTAAAGAATCAAATTAAATATCATCAAAGCTTGAAGATTGGATCTGTTTTGCAACCCTAATTCATTGAGGGATATATAATGAACAAAAACAAAGCAAAAAAAGAGGGTGAGAGGTCGTGCATAGCAAAAGAGAAAACTCAAAAATTTGCAAGAAAGTGGGTGATCGTTCTTTGACTTAGAGAGTGATTCAAGCCATTCTAAGGCTACCAATAGACTCCTGGACATCTCCAGAAGGGATCTCAATCATTTACAAGCATTTCCACATCCGGAATCGTGATCTACAGACCCACGGTTTGCACCTCCAAGCTTGAATCTGATTTCTTAATTTACACATGATTAATCATTCCAAAACATTACATTGTGTTTATATTGTCATTTGGAAGGTTTTTGTTTATTTGATTTTGTGTTTTGATGCCTATAGCCAAGATTTCCATTACTAGGGTTTGAGGATCCGCTTTAGGGCTTCTCTGTACATGTAAAATTAGGCCAGAAAAGGGGGACTATGGTGTTCAGGGGATCAAGGCGAAGCGATCCATGTGCTCACCTTAAATTTATCATGCGTTTTCTTGATTTTGGAAGTTTGCAGGGTTTTAGCTATGGAGCCATGTCCGTAGGTAAAGGTTTGCAGTCTAATACGACGGACAAGGAAGAAGAAGACAATGTGTCTGAGCACCATTTGCTATTTTGAAATTCCGCGCGTTTTTCCAATTAACCATCGTGTTTTATATATTATGCATTATTATTGTTATATGTACAAATAAACAAAGCAGCACAGTTGGCAAGCATGTATTGGAAACGAGCATAAGGGCCTGGGTTCGATCCCCAGGTCCCAACCTTTCTTTGTATTACTTTGTTTCATGTGATTAGGTACAAAGCTGTCCTATACGTCCACCATATGCCCTCAATATCTGGCCATCAAACACATCTCCAGCCAAGATCCAACGTGCCATCCTTGGAGGCCTACCATGCTCCTCAAGTCAATAGCCACACCGAATCAGGCATAGTCAATACATGCTTGGATTGTTGGGCCCAGAATTTCAACAACACTCTTCAGCATTGTTATCAGGCCCATTATTCTTTTCTTATTTATTTTTATTTAATTTAATTCTTTTAATTTTTTTCTTTTAATCATTTTAACTAACAAATTAATCTTTTTTATATATCATAAAATCAAGACTTCATGAAAAAATTAGAATTAGTTTTTTTTTATTATCAAACTTAATTTAATTTAGTTTAACTTAGGAAAATTCTAATTTGTTTTCACAAATAAAATAAAATATAAATTAGGTTAAGTTCTTGATTTAATTCCTTTCTTTTTCTCAAATAAATAAAAATACAAAAATAGGTTTTTTTTAGATTGAATTAATTTATTTTTTCATTTAATATTAATTAGAATTAGGATTTTCTTTTTAATTTAACTATTTCATTATTTTCTTAAATAACAAAACATGACAAAAACATCTTTTTTTAATCAATCGCAAATAGGTTTAGTCAAGGGTCAAAACCCTAGTCGTTTCGTATTTGATTCATCGCGCGCTTATTATTTATTTTGACAATATTTTTGTAACTGTTCATGGTTTGTAATAGCTTAATTTTGGGTTTTATTTACTGTTTAATTTACCAGTTTTTTTGGTTATGTAATTAATCCCCCTCCCCAAAGCCTTGTAATAGCGTAGATTTATCTTCTTGCATTTTTAATTTCCGCAAATATTTAACTATTTAGATGTATGCTAATAGGATTGTATGACAATAATGCATGATAAATTAATACGGTTAGCAAACCCTAATTTGCAAAGATAAATAAATGAAACAAATCACTCGCACATATCACTCTTAGGGCATACTCTCACTTCGGATGTCTTCGGTAAACGATCATTAAGTATAGGATACTTTAGTAGTTACCCTTTTGTCTAAAAAGATCTAATGTCCTATTCGAATGTTGCCTCGGAAATGTTGCCTCGAATATGATCTTAAGACTCTAGGGTTATTACTAAGGTGTCCTAGTATTGCTTTAGTGATCGTACGTCCCTTTCGAATTGGCCCTTACAATTCCAACAACGGTACTACCTATTTCTCAATAGTAGGATAGCGCTTTCTAAAGGAAACAAGAATAGAAACAATATTTTTTCGAGTAGGTAGATACTAGTAGGTACTTGCTCAAATCAAAACTTTTCACACTTACACTTTTCAAACAAATTTTCAAAATAACTTCGTCACACCTTTGAGGACTGATACAAGGGTTATCACGGAGTCAAACTTTTCAAAAACAAAGCACATACACAAGCAATTTTAAAACGATGAGCAGGTACCTAAGAGCCCATGGAAAACCATGGATAGAAAGGGCGCTAACACCTTCCCTTTCTATAATCTACCCCCCGTACTCAGAAACATCTAGAAAAAAGGATTTTTCTGTTCTTTTTCCTTTTCCTGATTGGATAAAATAAAATTCGGTGGCGACTCTTTCTTACCACGACATTTTGCAAACAAAAAACGCAAAACGCAAACCAGCATTAAACAGTCGGTTCTGCCATCGTATCACAGAACTGGCGACTCTGTTGGGGATTAATACGTGGGGTATACCTTAGGATCTAGTTCATCATAATTGCTTCTCTTGATTGCTTTGTTTGCTTTACTTTTAAGAGTTTTGTTTGGGGTTACTATAGATCCTACACCCGGATCTGGGGAATACCTTTTAGGTAAGTAGCAATAGACTGTGAAGGAACTGTACGACATAGACCGATATGGTTGAAGCAGTAGCTACATTGGTGTGGCACTTTGGTTGGTATTGGTATCCCTTGTGGAGAAACGAGGAGAATACGGGGCCGTCGCGTGGTGTCGTTAAGCATCAAATGACCTTAGAACCTTTAATTTCCCAACTTGGCCATTAGAAAGTAGTGAGATAGCCGACCTCGGTGTAGAGCTGAGAAATGGTTGATACTCAATGCTACACTCATTGAGATCATAATCTCGGAATAATTTCGGCCGCAAGAAACCTAAGGGCTTTGTGTGATTTGACTGTGTTTGCAATACTTGTGTTTGCTATACCTGTGGTTTATCATGACATCATGCATCATAACATGGCATTCATGCTTCATTACACTAACCATTTCAAAGACCAAGGGAATTTATCTTTGTTCTATTTTGCAGATCATGGCTTCCGTGCATAGAAATACCATCCGAATCAGCTTTGTGCAGATGCCTGCCCAACTTAAAGAGCTAGCATCAAGAGTTTCTGAAACTTCTATGTTCATCAAGAGACACGGTTAACTTCTCAGCCTGGTTACTTTAAACCTTGATGAACAGATGATGAGCGTATTGTTTCAATTCTTTGATCCCAAGCATCACTGCTTCACTTTTCCAGATTACCAGTTGGTACCCACCTTGGAAGAGTTCTCTCATCTATTGGGCATATCCATTCTTGAACAAGTACCCTTCACAGGTATGGAAGAAGTTCCTAGGCCAGAAGACATTGCCTCAACTTTGCATTTGAAACAGGCCGATGTGGTATCCAATTGGGAAACTCGAAGCGAAGTCGAGGGTTTTTTAGCCAAATTTCTGATTGACCAGGCTCAACTATTTTGGGATGATTTGGATTTTCAGGCTTTTGAGGATGTCTTGGCTCTTCTTATCTATGGTTTAGTTCTCTTCCCTAATCCATACTCCTTTGTAGATGTGAATGCTGTCAAGATTTTCCTTTCTCGCAACCATGTGCCTACCTTGCTTGGAGATATCTTGCATGCTCTCCATACTTGTACTATGAAGAGAAGAGGGACTCTTATGTGCTGCATGTCGTTGCTGTCGAGGTGGTTTATTTCTCACCTCCCTAAGTCTGTGTTGAAGAACGAAAAAGGTTTGGGTTGGTCGCACAGAATAATGTCACTTGCTCATACGTATATTCTTTGGTGTTCCCAGGCTATGGAAGACACTGTTGTTATTGACCGTTGTGGGGGGTAACCTAATGTCCTATTACTTGGTATCAGAGGGGGTATCACTTACAATTTTGTCTAGCTTTGCGGAAATTTGGTCGTGCTCGAAGAGATGGTCCCCATGAGCTACTTCTCGAGGATATTGTATTCGACTATAAGGAGGATGTTAAGGAGCATCGCCGGAGGTTCATACGAGCTTGGGGAATGGTAAACAAATATGACCCCCAAGAGTTGGGACCAAAGACTTCCCTTCCTATGCAGCCTTACCTCCAATGGGTCCGAGCTCGTACCCAGAAGCTTATGATGCCTTATGAAGCCGTATTACCAGTGATTGTGGAGCCCACTAATGAAGAAGGCATTCCTTACACGGTTCTCTATCCTTACATGCCCATTGATCCTGGGGAGTTACAGAGGTCTTGGATTCAGTTGAGGAATGAGCGGGATATTTACCGGGAGTAGTTCCATGAACAAGAGAGGAAGGTTTTGAAGCTCACCAGGAAGCTCAAGGAAGAAAGAGTGATCAATGACTATATCAGCACAAAGAGGAAGCGTCCATGGGACTTTTGATGTTCTTTTTCTAGTTTTAGATTTGTTTTATTTACTTATTTTGTAAAGCCTTAAAGGCATGTTTAACCTTTCTGTGATACGGTGGCAGAACCGAAATGTTTTGAGAAATGCTGGTTTGCATTTTCATTTGCAAAATGTCGCGGTAAGCAAGAGTCGCCACCGACTTTTATTTTATCCAACTGGAAAGGGAAAAATCACAGAAAAATTCCTTTTTCGAGATTTTGAGTAAGGGGGTAAATTATAGAAAGGGAAGGTATTAGCACCCTTTCTATCCATGGTTTTCCATGGGCTCTGAGGTACTTGCTCATCATTTTGAAAATTGCTTGTGTGTGTTTGTTTTGAAAAGTTTTGTTTGACTTTGTTTTAACCCTTGCTTCTGTCTTCAAGAGTGTTACGAAGTTTGTTTTTGAAAACTTTGTTTGAAAAGTGTAAGTGTGAAAAAAGTTTGATTTTGAGCAAGTACCTACTAGCATCTACCTACTAGAAAAAAGGATGTTTTTGTTCTTGTTTCCTTTAGACATCGCTATCCCACTATTAAAGAGTAGGTAGCATCGTTGTTGGAGTTGTAATGGATAATTCGAAAGGGACGTACGATCACTAAAGCAATGTTAAGACGTCTTAGTAATGGCTCTAGTGTCTTAAGATCATATTCGAGGCAACATTTTCGAACGGGACATTTGAACCTTGTTTAGACAGGAGGGCGACCACTAAAACACCCTATACTTAATGATCGTTTACCGAAGGCAACCAAAGTGAGAGTATACCATAAGAGTGCGCATGTGCGAGTGATTTAATTTCAGTTATTATATTTGCACATTAGGGTTTGCTAGCCATTTTAAATTAACATACAGTCTTGTCATGCAACCCTATTAACATACATCTAACGTTTAATATTTGCGAAAATTAAAATGCGAGAAGTAAAACTACGCTATTACAAGGCTTCGGGGAGGGAGATTAATTACATAGCCAAAAACCCGCAAAACGATAAATAAAAGAAAATCCTAATTAAACTATTACATACTGTAAGCAGTTACATTAATATTGTAAAAAATATAAGCGCGCGCGATGAAACAAAAACGAGAGAATTAGGGTTTTGACCCCGTCTAATCCTAATTGAAAGAAAAAATCATTTGTGTTGTGTTTGATTATTTGAGAAAATAAGTTTTAATTGAATAAAAACCTAATTACTAATTAATTTAAATTAAGAAAAATAATTAATTTAACCAATTTTTGTATTTTTATTTTATGAAAAGAAAATAAAAATTAAATTACATGCTAAACCTAATTTTTTCCTAATTTGATCTTAATTATTTACGAAAAGGTTAAAATTACCCTAAATTAAATTAAAATTAATATAAAATTAAATTTGATAAAGTAAAATAAAACCTAAAGTCTAAATTGGTGAAATTGATTTTATGATTTTTTGGGAAGAAGAATTAATTTTGGTTAGAAAATAATTAAATAAAAGGAATTAAATAAAAGAAAAAATTAAAAAAAGAAAATAGAATGGGCCTGGTGTTTGAATAGCAAAAGAGGGGGTGAGACTTTAAATTTTTGAGCCCAATAGCGCCTAGCCCATTTGACTTTCTAGATCCTGTGTGGGCGTTTGACTCATGCCTATGGTGGACCTCCAAGGGATGGCCCTTGGATCTAGCTTATTGATGACCTGGATGGTGAGATATTGATGATGCACGGTGGATGCCTTGGATGCTTGTACACCTGATCATGTAAAAGAAAATAATAGAAAGCAAAGTTGGGACCTGGGGATCGAACCCAGGCCCTTTGGCATTTTCACAGCACACGCTGACCAGCTGAGCTGGTTGTATTTGTCCTATACCTAATGAAAAAATAATGTTATATAGAAAAAACAAAATAATATATTATAAAACGCGCGAATTTTGAATTGGCCAATCAGGGAAGGCCACGTTATCATCTCCTTCCTCCCACCATTGCTAAAAGTTCTGTAACTTTTACCTACGGAAAAATAGACGTAGGTACAGCCCTGTGTTCTTCCAAAATCTTATGCAAGCATGATAAATCAATATCAGAGGTACCAATCAACTCGTTGCAACCTTACGAGCATCATGGTACCACTATCCATGGCTAATTGTTCCTGCATGCAAAACCCCTAAAAACGAAACTAAAACCCTAAACATTGCACTTGTTGTATAGCCAATAAAAATACAATTGGATATTACCATTAGCTTGCAGACACCTCAAGGATTAAGAGTATATCAATGAATCATGTTAAAGATGCCAGAATTGATGAATTCGAAATCAAGAAAATATGAAAACTGCGTGGTACTTACAGTGTGTTTCAGGGCTTGAGGGAGCTTGCTAAGGGTTGCAATGTGATCCTTGGATGTCCAGCAAACGAATGGTGTGCCTGTAATGGCTTGAGGAAGCCTGGAACTAGGAAATCAGATTGCAACTTTTCTTTGAAATTTTGAGATTTGTTCTCTTCTTTTCACGCCTCCAATGTGCCTGCTTTTGGTCTGCACATGTTCTTTATGTACCCTAGAACGAATTAGGGTTACAAACTTGTTTCATATCTTCCTCAATTAAGATCATTGATTCAAGATTTGATCCTAATGCAAATATTTCCAAATCAAGCCAAATCTAATCTTTTTGTGTCCAAATAAAGCTTGCACGATTTGATTCTCTTTCCAGCTGTATAAGAGGCCTAAACATGCACAAAATTTCAAGCTTTGATTAGTTTTGATATTTTCATGATTTTATTTTGATTTTATTTGATTTTATTTGATTTAATTGAAATAAAATAAAATAAAATGAAAAAAATAAAAGAATGAAAAATGGGAAGGATCATGGGTCGTGGGTCATGGGTCATGTTTCAAACATAATGCAAGCATAAAAAATTGGGCCATTCGATAAAAATTGCAATTTGAGACACTTTTGACTTTTGGCAATTTTGCAAAAAAGGTCAACTTTGCCAATGCATAACTCCTTCAATTTTGACCCTAGAGATGTGTTCTTGGACTTTTTGGAAAGCTTAGGATGTCCTTTAAGCAACCCTTTTAGTCTCATCTAATTTGAGTCTTTCATGTTCATGTATGAAGCTTTGACAAAAAATATGTTTTTGTTGACTTTTCAAAATGACCTATAATGTCCAAATTTATATCTTCTTATGAGTGCATATTTTGAACTTAGGAGATGAAGATGAATTGTAGGTAATTCCATCCTCTTCAAAATGAGATTTGGATGGGTCAATTTTGATAAAGTATGAGAAAGTTATGCTTGTTCAAAGTTGAGTTAACTTTTCCTACAAAACCCTAATTTAGCAACTTTTGGGTTTTGATGAATTATGAGCAATCCTTGAGGAATAATGATAAAACCTTGATCAAATGATGAATAATACTTCAAAATGAGGATGTTGACCAAAAATCTTGAAGTTTGACTGTATGTAGGACACAATTGACTTTTGCCCCAACATAGTCGATTTTCAACCCTTTGAGCAATTGACTGAGCACACTTCCTCTGCAAGGCTTGAAACATGACATGGATGATCTTGAGAACATATTAGGACAATGGTGAGCATTTGGGATCCTTTGTACTCAAGCATCTTGATGCGAAATGAAACCCTAATTTGAGGTAGACTGCCTTAGGAGAGAGTTTGTCTGGTCAATCCTTGGACTTCCTTGAGCAATTTGAGGACCTCACTTGAAATGTATTGAGAAATATGGGAGGGAAAATTTTGTGGTACAACAACTGCCCCTGTTCAATCTTCTTAAACTTGAGGATGTAGATTGGCTTGTCTGCCTTTCGTGATCCGAAGGTGGAAGATGATTGAACACTAAAGTGCCCAGAAATTTGAACTCGCTTGAAGTGGAATTTGCCTTGCGATATCGGGAATGGGATTATAGATGCCATTTAGAGATTGATGTCGGAAGATGGGCTTAAAGATGCCATCAGAAGAATTGTCGATCAAATAAGAGATTCCTTTGCGAGAGCCCGTATACCTGTTGTCGAGGAGGACTACGTTGGGGAGTACTAGTCTCTGTCTTGGTAAAAGTAGAATTTTAGGAGCTTCTGTCATCTGTTATTCTACTGGGGAATCATCTCTTAGTCGAAGAGGTGAAAATGAACTGCTATCTGGTCGTGGGGCAGGCTTCACAGTGATTTGCTGAGGAAAATAAGATCGACTGCTATCTGGTTGTGCTCCAGGCTTCATAGTGACTTACTGGGGAGATGAGATTAAACTTTCTATTTGGTCCTTCTCCAAGCTTCGCAATTTCTCACTTCTTATCTGGTCAAGCTCCAGGCTTCAGAAGGAATTAAGTTGTTATCCGGTCGCATCCGGGCTTCAACTTGAATTTTAAGGCATACTAATATTTGGTCAATTCCGGGCTTCTTAGTAATTGGTCGGGTAAACTGCTATTTGGTAGAAATCCAAGATTCGAAGTTTCTTATACTATTATCTGGTCGTAGTCCCAGGCTTCAGTGTCTTTTATCGTTATCTGGTCGTAATCCAGGCTTCACGGTGTTTTATACCATTATCTGGTCGTGTCCAGGCTTCGTAGTATTCTGGTGAAATCAAGATATTATCCGGTCGAATCCGGGCTTCATAGCTTGCATTTAAGATATACCACTATCTGTTCGATTCCAGGATTCGTAGTATTTTGGTACTGTTATCCGGTCGTTCTCCGGGCTTCACAGTATGATGGAGAAATCAAGATATTATCCGGTCGGATCCGGGCTTCATAGCTTGAACTGGAATAGAAATCTTAGCATCGATTTGACTGAACCAGAGAAAATCTGTGAGAATTTGATTGTATCTTTCCCTGAAAGGTAAAGAGTTAGTCGTATGTAATGTCATGATGTATGACATGTATCAAGTAATGATTTTCTTAAAATGAATGAGATTGTGATGTATGATGCATATGCGTATGCCATGATGTATGGATATGCAATGTTTTTGTGATATTCTCTACCTGGGGAAAATGAATCCCTGGACTACTGCTGGAGAGTATAATGAATTGAGTTCTTCGTTCTCGCTGGGGATAATGACCGAAGATGGTTAACGGGAGACTTGCGTCCATTCTATTTGAGAATATTCCGTCGGGAGAGACTCTGCTGGAGAATAAATTGGCGAGAGAATGACTCTGAGGAAGAGATATACTCTCCTAGAAGATTTGCTTATTTGGAGAAATAACCTCAGCTGGGGATAAATTACCGTTGCTGGTGATAATGAACCCTGTCGGGGATTGAATTTCTGCTTGTGGAATAAATAAACTCCACTAATGGTGAACTTCTATTGTTGGTGATAGATAAACTCTACTTGGGGAGAATTAACACCACTGTCTTTGGGTACTTCTTACTCTGCGGGGAGTGTATGTACCTTTAGTCATATTCTCAAGCTGGATCTATCCCTGTACCTGGTGGGTAGAGCAACTGTAAGGTTTGGACACTTCTGTTTGCCCCTGTTCTTGGAATTACGAGCAATTGTCTTTTGTTTCGCATGTAAATATTTATGAGCAACAATTATTTTCAAAGGCATATGGAAAAAATGAATCATTGGACGTTCTTGCAAAACAAAACAGAAAAAGAAAACACAAGTTGAAATTTCTTTGTGGAAATGAATTGTATTGATTTTTGAAGTTAGCCTGTAATAGGAGTTTTGTACAAGAGGCTGACATCCTAGTAAGAGAATGTCGCTGAAGGAACAAAAATTATAAAATTTGTGTAAAAGAAAGAAAACATCTATGTGAACAATCCCATCGGGTTCCAACCCTGCTATTGCCCTTATATCTTCGAGCGTCTCATCACTTTGCTACTTGGTCGAAGGTAGATCAGATTTATTGGCGCCGTCCAAGCTTGATAGTCGATACCGAAGTTTGGTTGCAAGATGATCCAATGAGACATATGTTACACTTCGATCCCTAATTTTTTCCTGGACCGCCCTTTCGGGTTTTCAGTCCACCGGAATACCCTTTTTTGCCCAAGCCGCCTTTTCAGGTTTTTGACTTGCCGGTGTACAGTTTTTTTTTATTTTCATCCCTTACTTTTGCCCGAACCCTTTTGGTTCGCCGGGAAGCCCTTATTTTTTCCTAGGCCAGTCGACCTAGCGGGTATTTGATTAGGCGTAGTATTTTTTCACTATGTCTGCATTGACGGGGTGAGGAAGGTCGTCACCATCCATGGTGGTTAGAATCATAGCTCCTCCCGAGAAAATATTCTTAACCATAAATGGTCCTTCGTATGGAGGGGTCCATTTTCCCCTGGGATCACCTTGCGGAAGTATGATGCGTTTGATCACTAGATCCCCGACTTGATATTCTTGTCGTCTGACCTTCTTGTTAAATGCCTTGATCGTTCGCTTCTGATACGTCTGACCATGACAAATAGCAGTAAGTCTCTTCTCGTCAATTAAATTCAACTGATCAAGCCGGGTTTGGATCCAATCATCTTCGCTCAAACCTGCATCCTTCATAATCCGGAGAGAGGGTACCTGGACCTTAATGGGTAATACTGCTTCCATGCCATACACCAAAGAGTAGGGTGTTGCCCCTGTCGAAGTCCGTGCTGAGGTATGGTACCCATGAAGAGCGAATGGTAACATTTCATGCCAGTCTTTGTATGTCACCATCATCTTCTGCATAATCTTCTTGATATTCTTATTAGCCGCTTCAACAACCCCATTCATCTTCGGCCGGTAGGGAGAAGAGTTGTGATGCTGAATCTTGAACTGCTTGCAGAGTTCGGTGATCATTGTATTGTTGAGATTTGTACCATTGTCAGTAATGATCCTCTCTGGTACACCATATCGACAAATCAGATTGTGTCGAATAAACCGCGCCATGACGTTCTTGGTCACTGTAGCAAAGGAACCTGCCTCAACCCACTTCGTGAAATAATCAATAGCTACCAGAATGAAACGATGCTTGTTGGACGCAGTAGGTCTGATCTCGCCGATCATGTCGATTCCCCACATTGCAAAAGGCCAAGGATCTATCAAAATATTCAGAGGAACTGGAGGTACATGCACTTTATCAACATAGACTTGGCACTTGTGACAGGTCCGAGAGTGCTGATAACAATCAGCTTTCATAGTGGACCAATAATATCCTGCCCGTAGGATCTTCTTTGCCATGCTATGTCCACTGGAATGAGTTTCGAAGGTACCTTCATGCAGCTCTGCCATGATGCTTTCTGCCTCGCTTTTGTCCATACATCGCAGTAAGGTTGAATCATGGTTACGCTTATAGATAATCCCATTGCTAATGAAGAACTTCGCAGCGAACCTTCTCAGGAACTTCTTATCATTAACAGATGCACCCTCGGGGTATTCTTGAGTCTCAAGATACCTCTTTACCTCGTGAAACCAGGGTTTATCTGCCACTTCTTCGGTCTCAATGTCACAGCAATGTGCGGGTTCATCCAACCTCTCGATGGTAATCTGGAGAGCTTCATTGTCCCACCTAACCTTGAACATGGAAGACATAGTAGCTAGCGCGTCCGCTAACTGGTTCTCTTCTCTCGGGAAGTGTTCAAAGGTTATCTCCTCAAAGTGTGAGAGAAATGTCAATACATACTCTTTGTAAGGAATAAGATTTGGGTGCTTCGTATCCCACTCGCCTTTGATCTGACTGATCACTAGAGTAGAATCTCCGAATACACTCAAGAACTTAATCCTCAGGTCAATAGCAGCTCGGAGACCCAGGATGCATGCTTCATACTCCGCCATATTGTTGGTGCAGTTGAAACATAATCGGGCGGTGAACGGAGTATGATAGCCTTCAGGAGATATGATCACAGCGCCAATTCCATTACCCAACGCGTTTAAGGCTCCATCAAAATACATAGACCATCGGGATCCTTCCTCAAGTCCTTCATCCTGTCCAGGTTCTTCACAGTCGGTCACCAACATGATGTTCTCATACGGGAACTCGAAATTCATGGATTGGTAGTCATCCACGGCCTGATGCGCCAAATGATCCGCCAATACACTCCCCTTGATTTTTTTTTGGGTTGTGTATTAGATGTCGTACTCGGTTAAGATCATCTGCCATCTTGCTATTCTTCCGGATAAGGCAGGCTTTTTGAAGATATACTTGATTGGATCCATTTTTGATATCAATAGGGTGTGAGTCAGCATATACTGTCTCATCCGGCGAGCAGCCCATGCCAAAGCGCAACAAGTTTTCTCGAGAAATGAGTATCGGGTCTCACAGTCGGTAAAATTTTTGCTAAGGTAGTAAATAGCGTGCTCTTTTCGGCCAGACTCGTCATGCTTCCCCAGCACACACCCTATTGAATTATCCATCACCGTCAATTATAAGATCAAAGGTCTTTCTTCAATTGGAGGCATCAGAATTAGTGGCTCTTGGAGGTATTCCTTGTTTCTTTCGAAAGCGGTCTGACATTCATCATTCCATTTTACTACTTGATCTTTCTTCAACAACTTGAATATTGGCTCACAAGTAGCGGTCAGATGTGAAATGAATCGAGCGATGTAGTTCTGACGTCCCAAAAATCCTCTAACTTCCTTTTCTGTGCGGGGAGCCGACATTTCCTATATAGCCTTTACCTTAGCGGGGTCCACCTGAATACCCTTATCACTGACGATGAAACCCAGCAGCTTACCAGACCTTACCCTGAAGGTGCACTTGTTCGGGTTTAACCTTAGCTTGTACGTCTTCAACCCGTCAAACAGTTTCTGGAGATGGTCAAGGTGCTCTTTCTCAGTCTGGGACCTTGCTATCATGTCATCAACATAAACCTCAATCTCATGGTGAATCATGTCGTGGAACAAAGCGACCATGGCGCGCTGATAAGTTGCCCCAACATTCTTCAACCCGAAAGGCATTACTTTGTAACAGAAGGTGCCCTACTATGTAACGAAGGTTGTCTTCTCCATTTCCTCGGGAGCCATTTTGATCTGATTGTAACCAGAAAACCCATCCATAAAGGAGAAGATCTTATGCTGCACGGTGTTGTCGACCATAACATCGATGTGAGGAAGTGGGAAATCATCCTTGGGGCTTGCCCTGTTCAGATCTCTATAGTCCACACACATCCGTACCTTACCATCCTTTTTGGGTATTGGAACAACGTTGGTGACCCACTGCGGGTAAGAAGTGACAGCTAGAAATCCGGCGTCAAACTGTTTCATGACCTCGGCTTTATTTTCTCATACATCTCAGGGCGCATACGAAGGACCTTCTGTTTTACCGGAGGGCAGTCTTCTTTAGTCGGTAGGCGATGTACCACAATATCAGTGTCCAAACCAGGCATATCTTCATAAGACCAAGCGAAGATCTCAACATAGTTGCGTAGCATCTGTATCAACCGTTGCTTGACACTAGGTTCCAAATTCGCACCTATCTTGACCTCTTTCCTATCTTCCTATGTACCCAAATTCACTGATTCCACTGGCTCTTCATGAGGATGTATGGCCCTTTCTTCCTGTAGTAACAGTCTAGCAAGTTCTCCAGGTACCTCACAATCATCCTCACCTTCGTCCTCGGCTTGGTTGATCAGATTTTCGAAGTCATAACTGGCAGTAGCAGAGTTGTTATCAATGGGATCCATAGTGGATGTGGATCTGCATTATGATATGTGAGTGTGTGTAAGACAATAGCTGTTTTCGATAAAGTGAGATATGAAAAAGAGAAACAAGGAGCGCACAATTTGTGATGCAAGAAAACATCCAATGCTTTATTGATGAAAATGACAAATAATAAACCATCACAGGCAAAGCTAAGGTGCCTCAGGCAAGGCACCGGGCCGTAAAGTTTCAAACTGTTTATTACAAACTTCAAAACAAAAGTCAATTACTGTGTAATAAAAGAAACATGTATGAAGTCCTTCGCCGTCCAGTTGTTCAATCCACCATTGGTTGTCGGGTAGATCCAGTTGTCGATATTTGAATCTTCTTCACTGTCCTCAATTGCATTCACTCCCTGATTACTGATGTGCAGAGGAGGTCTTCCAATCCGCGCGCGTCTAATAGCCCTTTGAGCCCCTGTAGTAAAGCCAAAACCAAACTTGTCAGTTTTGTGTGTGAAATCAGGGAGCTGACCCCAATTTGCACACCAACCTTTTTCAATTACAGCCCTGGCATCCTTGAGGGAAGCCATCTTCATCGGAGGTTTGTCAGCAGCAACTTCAGCCGACGCCAAAGTCTGGGGGACCTCTTCAAAGTTCTGACACGGGGTTTCGATGAACTCCCCATCCATCTCCACATAGAGAAAGGAATTAAGATGACTCACCATATACTCCTCTTCTCCTCGTACCGTGACAATCTTCCCCTTCACTGGGTATTTCAACATTTGGTGGAGCGTGGAAGTCACTGCCCTAGCTTTACGAATCCAAGGACGACCCAACAAGCAAGAATATGATGGTCGGGTATCCATCACGTAGAAAGTAGATGCAAAAGTCTGAGAGCCAACTTTAACATGGACGTCCACCTCCCCGTGCACCATCCTTTTTGACCCATCAAAAGCCCTAACCACGATATTGCTCGACTTTAGAATCAAACCTTCACAGTCCAGACGGTCTAACACTTTCTTTGGCAAAACATTTAATGAGGATCTGGTATCCACCAGTACATGGGCCATAGTAGTGCCTCTGCACTCGATCGAGACGTGCAGAGCATCATTGTGATTTCTTCCTTTAGCAGTGAGATCTGCGTCTGAGAAACCCAACCTATTGTCAGTAGTCAAACTAGCTACGCAGTCTTTGAATTGATCGGCAGAAGTTTCCTGCGGCACATGCGCAGTTTTGAGGAAAGAAATTAAAGCCTTTTCATGGGCTTCATAACACAATAACAAGGAAAGCATGGAGATTTTTGACGGCGTCTGCCCCAGCTGCTTGACTATGTTGTAGTCACTCTTCTTGATAATATTCAGAATTTCCTCTATCTCCTACTTAGAGGTTTCTACAATGATCTTCTTAGGTGCCTTCATCTGGGCAGGCTCACCTGTGATTTCTTCGCCTCAAGTGCCAGATGGCTCGGCGATAAGGGTGATAACTGGAATAGGAACTGGGATAGCAGCTGATGTACTAGCAGATGGAATGACAACATGTTTGTGAACAGTCGGAGGGGAAATCTCGGGAGAAAAGAGTCTTTCGCTTCTGGTGACCTTGCTAGCCCCGACAATATTGCTGACATCAGAATTAGCTTCTTCAATCTTTAAGTCTTGCTTAACTTCATGGTAATACACATCGGCCCTATAGTGCCAATGGATAGCCTTATCCAAAGTGTATGGGATAGGACCAGGGACAGTAATCATTAACGGAGCAATTCTTAGAACGAGTGTAATCCTAACAGGTTTCTCAAGGAAGCCTTGGAAGGATTGGTGAAAATGGTTATGATGGAAACTTCTTCAATTGGAACCAACAGAATCATAGTCTTTTCGAACAGGATCTCTCTATTATCCATCAGGCGTTGAATACATGATTTCAATAAGTGGCAACCAGCAGGCAGAGTTGAACACACGTGGCAACCTTCGCCACAACCCAAAAATAAACCGGCCAACAATAGATTCTTTTTAACTATCCTCAAAGGAGTAGAAATTTCTTCCACGGAGGTCACAAATAAATCATCGTCCACAACATTCACTCCATGGCCATGTTTGGGCATAGGAGCAGTTATGACGTTGGACTTCTCTGAAGCGTCAAACTCAATCTCTTTGGCTTTAATCAAGTCTTGCACCTTGTTCTTCAAGGCCCAACAGTTGTTTGTATCATGACCTGGGCCATCAAAGTGATAGGCGCAGCGGGCATTTGGGTTATAGTGGGGAGATGTGGTGTTGGGGTTCTTCGAGGCTTCCCTCAGAGTTACCAGATTGGTCTACAATAATTGTGGTAGAATTTGAGACAAGGTCATATTGAGCCGAGTGTACTGTCTCTGTGGTCTCTCCACCCTCTGTTGATTGTTGCATTGTGGAGAAACGGTGGGTCTTGATATCACTACCGCGTTTACTGTTTGACGGTGTTCAGGTCTGCTTTGGCTCCTCGAGCCATAGACTGCACTATCTTCTTTCTTACCGGTGAAAGGCTTATTTACTGCACTTGATGAAGTATCCTTCTGTATGTTACCACTTTGGATACCAGCTTATACTCTCTCTCCAGTCAAAATTAACTCAGTAAACCCAGACGATGAACTGTCGATCAGATGATTGAAAAATGGACCAGAAAGTGTCCCCATAAACATGTCAACCAACTCCCTATCAGACAAAGGGGGTTGGACTCTTCAAGCCAGGTCTCTCCACTTTTGAGCATAGTCCTTAAAACCTTCACTTGCACCCATCGACATACCCTGAAGCTGAGTACGAGTGGGAGCAAGGTCGGCATTATACTGATACTACCTGTAGAAAGCAGCAGCAAGGTCCTCCCAGTTTCAGACATTAGCTCCTTCCAACTGATAAAACCATTCAAGTTGAGTCCTTGACATACTATCTTGAAAGAAATACACCCACAAATTTATATCAGCCGTGTGGGGTTGGATTTTCCGGACGTACGAGCGGAGATGGAGTTTTGGACAGGATACTCCATCGTACTTGGCAAAAACAAGTGCTTTGAACTTATGAGGGATCACCACTCCTGATACCAGTCCTAGTTCTCCGAAATCCAAACCATGGATCTTTTCAATATCCATAGCACTCAGACGGTCTTCTAACTTCTTGTACCTATCCTCCGCAGGAGGATATTGCTCCTCATCATAATCCATATCATTATCAGAAACTGCAGGATTGGGGCCCTTTTCTTCTTCTTGGTCCTCCCCTTCCTTGGATGAAAAGGACAAATCAGCTTGCTGTTTTAACCTATCCCCAAACCTTTTGCCCATACTCAGAAGAACGACCTTCTTCTTCTTCTTCTTCTTCTTCTTCTTCTCTTTCTCTTTCAGAATGAGAGCTTTCAAATCCTCTCGCCCTTTAGCCAAGCTCAAGAACATCTCTTGGAATTGGGCATTCTGTGCTTGAAGAGCTTTGATGGCTTGATCGAAAGAAATTTCAGAAGACATTTCTATTGAAATAAATAGAGAAGGAGATGAGAAACCTGTAATGGTACCTGTAATGATGTGTATGATAATGGGATGCGTATGTAATGATTTCAAAGACTTTGGGAAATTTAAATTTGCAAACCAAAAATTAAACAAACTTTATTAGAATAACTTGTAAAAGGTTCAACAATGCCTTTGAGGAGTTATAAAGAAGCAAATGAAAAACAAATTTAAAACTAAGAAAGAAAAAATCAAAAATCCCATGGACGC
Organism: Vicia faba; assembly: GCA_948472305.1. Lineage (NCBI taxonomy): Eukaryota > Viridiplantae > Streptophyta > Magnoliopsida > Fabales > Fabaceae > Vicia > Vicia faba. The sequence continues at coordinate 481,661,065 of OX451740.1, read as the reverse complement.
TTCCCCTTTGTGCTGACGTAGTCATTGATTGTTCTTTCATTCTCGAGTTACCTGGTGAGCTTCAAGATCTTTCTTTCTTGCTCATGGTACTTCTCCCGGTAGGTATCTCTCCTCTTTCAGCTGAATCCAAGACCTCTTCAATGCCCCAATATCAGTGGGCATGTAGGCATAAAGGACTGTATAAGGAATGCCCCCTTCATTGGTGGGCTCCACAATCACTGGCAAAACAGCTTCATAAGGCATCCCGAGCTTCTAAGCACGAGTGCGGACCCACTGGAGGTAATGCTGCATAGGGAGGGAAGTCCTTGGTCCTAGCTCTTGAGGTAAGATCTGTTCACCACGCCCAAGCTCGTATAAACCTTCGGTGGTGCTCGTCAACGTCTTCCTTGTAGTCAAAGGCAATATCTATAAGAAGTAGCTCATGAGGACCATCTCTCCAAGCACGACCAAATTGTCACAAAGATAAACAAGGACTGTAGGTTATACCCCCTCTGATTCCAAGCAACGGGACATTAAGGTATCCCCCATATCGATCAATGACAGCAGTGCTTTCCATAGCCTTGGAACTCCAAAGAATGTCTGTATGGGCAATGGACATTATCCTGTAAGACCATCCTAAACCTTCTTCATTCTTTAACACTGACTTAGGGAGGTGCAAAATAAACCACCTCGACATCAGCGACATGCAACACATGAGAGTCCCTCTTCTTCGTACAGTACGAGTGTAGAGGGCATGCAAAATATCACCCAGTAGAGTAGGCACAGGATTGCAAGAAAGGAAGATCTTAACCGCATTCACATCTATAAAGGAATCTGGATTCTGGAAGAGAACCAAACCGTAGATAAGGAGAGCCAAGATATCTTCAAAAGCCTGAAAGTCCAAATTATCCCAGAATAGTTGAGCTTGATCTATCAGAAACTTGGATAAGAAACCTTCGACCCCGCTTCGCGTTTCCCGATTGGATACTACATCAACCCATTTCAGATGCAGAGCTGAGGCAATGTCTTATGGTCTAGGAGTCTCTTCCAAACCCGTGAAGGGTATCTTCTCAAGGATAGATATGCCTAATAAGTGAGAAAATTCTTCCAAAGTGGGAACTGGCTGATAATCTGGGAAAGTGAAATAATGATGAACCGGATCGAAGAACTGGAAAAGCACACTCATCATCTGCTCATCAAACTTTGAGTTAACCAAACTAAGAAGTTGACCATGTCTATTAATGAATGAAGAAGTCTCAGAAACTCTTGAGGCTAACTTTTTGAGTTGAGCAGGTATTTGCACAAAGTTAACTCGGATGGTGTTTCAGCGTATGGAAGCCATAATCTGCAAAACAGAACAAAGATAAATCCCCTCGGTCTTTGAAATGGTTAGTATAATGAAGTATGCATGCTATGTTATGATGCATGATGTCATGGTAAAACAAACAACATGTATAGCAGATAACAGACATGGCAAAGGCAATCAAGTCACACAAAAGCCCTTTTGTTTAAGGCTTGCATGGGGTCAAAGGTATTAACCTCTTGAAGTTCAGTTGGTTTCAACCTATCCTAATAATAGTAACCGGGTTCTAGAGGTTCTCAATATCACTGACCATCCTCCATCGGTCATGGTTTCAGCTCACGCAATCTTTTCTTGCAGCTGGAACTATCTCGAGAGTATGGTCTCAATGAGTGTAGTATCGAGTATCAACCAGTTCTCAGCTTTATACCGAGGCCGGCTATCTCACTACTTCCTAATGGACAAGTTGGTCAATTATGGGTTCTAAGGTCAGTTGATGCTTAACAACACACATAGCAGCCCCGTATTCTCCTCGTTTCTCCATAAGGGATACCGGTACCAACCAATGTGCCACATCAATGTAGCTACTACTTCAACTGTATCGGTCTATGCCATACATTTCCCTTACAGCTTATTGCTACTTACCTAAAAGGTGTTCCCCAGATCCGGGTTAGGATCTATAGTATCTCCCAATACAAAACCCTTTAAAAATAAAGCAACCAAAACAAACAAGAGAAGCAATTTATGATGACTTAATCCTAAGGTATACCCCATTTATTTTAGTCCCCAACAGAGTCGTCAGTTTTGTGATACAGTGGTAGAACCAGACTGTTTTGAGAAATGTTGGTTTGCGTTTTGCATTTGTTTTTGCAAAATGTCACGGTAAGCAAGAGTCGCCACCGACTTTTATTTTATCCAACTGGAAAGGGAAAAAGCACAGAAAAATTCCTTTTTCGAGATTTTGAGTACGGGGGGTAGATTATAGAAAGGGAAGGTATTAGCACCCTTTCTATCCATGGTTTTCCATGGGCTCTTAGGTACTTGCTCATCATTTTGAGAATTGCTTGTGTGTGTTTGTTTTGAAAAGTTTTGTTTGACTTCGTTTTAACCCTTGCTCCTATCTTCAAGAGTGTTACAAAGTCTGTTTTTGAAAACTTTGTTTGAAAAGTGTAAGTGTGAAAAAGTTTGATTTTGAGCAATACCTACTAGCATCTACCTACTCGAAAAAAGGCTGTTTCTGTTCTTGTTTCCTTTAGACAGCGTTATCCCACTATTAAAGAGTAGGTAGCATCGTCGTTGGAGTTGTAAGGGACAATTTGAAAGGGACGTACGATCACTAAAGCAATGTTAAGACGTCTTAGTAATGGCTCTAGTGTCTTAAGATCATATTCGAGGCAACATTTCCGAGGCAGCCTTTCTGAGGCAACATTTCCGAACAGGACCTTTGATCTTTGTTTAGACAGGAGGGCGACCACTAAAACACCTTATACTTAATGATAGTTTACCGAAGGCAACCGAAGTGAGAGTATACCCTAAGAGTGTGCATGTGCGAGTGATTTAATTTCAGTTATTATCTTTGCATATTGGGGTTTGCTAGCCATTTTAAATTAACATACAGTTTTGTCATGCAACCTGTGATCGGTGGAAATAGAACTGACTGTTTGTTAGCTGGTTCGCGAAATGTCGCGGTAAGCAAGAGTCGCCACCGTCTTTTATGTTCTCCAACATGGAAAGGACAAAAGCACAGCAAAATTCCTTCTTTGAGATGTCTCTCGGTTCGGGAGGTAGATTTATAGAAAGGGAAGGTGTTAGCACCCTTTCTATCCGTGGTTATCCACGGGCTCTTAGGTACTTGCTCTTATGTTTTCAAAAGTGTTTGCTTTTCTTGTGTTTGTGGGTTTTGAAAAGGTTTCGTTTGAAAAATTTCTAAGTAACTCTTGTATCTGTCCTCAAGAGTGTGTGAAAAATTTGTTTGAAAACCTTTTGAAAGTGTAGGTGTGAAAAGTTGTTTTTGTTTGTTTTGAGAAGAGCAAGTACCCATGAGATCTACCTACTCTAAGGAATTAGGCTGTGTAAGAGTCCTTTAAACAGTGTTATCCCACTATTGAGAAGTAGGTAGCACCGTCGTTGGAGGTGTTCGGGTCAATTCGATTAAGGGACAGTGTGGTCACCGAAGCAATAGTAGGACACCTTAGAAGTAACCCTAATGTCCTAGATCCTTTTTATCCGAGGCAACCGTTTCGAGGCAACTGGATCTTAGACAGAAGGGCGACCTCTAAAACACCCTATACTTGACGACCACGTTCGAGGAAACCATTGAGGCGTACCCTAGGAGTGGCATGTGCTTGTGTGTTGTTTCAGTTTATATTTATCTTTGAACATGCATTTGTGAGCTACGGATTAATTTTATTATTCATACAAGTCTTTCATGCATATTAACAGTTAAGAGTGCGGAAAATAAATTGCGGAAAGGTAAATCTAAGCTATTACAAGGCGCGGGTCTATACATCGCCAAAAACAAAAACCCGTTTTGGAAAATAAATGCGGAAAATAAAGAAAGCGGTAAAACCTAATTAACTATTACATCCTTTGAGCAGATACATAAATAATCAAAATAAGAATAATGCGCGAAAGAATGAATCAGGACGTCCTTAGGGTTTTGACCCTTTTGAGAAAAGAATTAAGTTTTGTCCTTTTTTGTAATTAAATTAAATATTAAACCTAATAACTAATTAATTAATTATTTACAAGAAAAAATAGTTTTGTGTTTTTTTAAAGTTTTTTAATGAAAATAAAAATAAAAGGAAATTAAAAATCAAGAAAACCCTAAGTCTAAGTGTATTTTATTTATTATGAAAAAAAGATTAAAGTTAACCTAATTTAACTAAATTAATTAATTTACGTTTTATTTACAAAAATAATAGTTAATAGTAAAAATAATAAATAATAAAAATATTTACAATTTTTGATCCCTGAATTTATTATAAAAAATTAGTTTGTTGGTTAATAATAATAATGATTATAATTAAAAGAATTAAAAAGGAAAAAGAAAATAAAATAAAATAGTAAAAACCAGGGGGGTTTGATGGACCCAATGGAGGTTTTGAAGAAGCAATTCTGGCCCATTTAGAATCAAGCCCTGTTGACTTTTAGAAATTGGCTAGGGCACATTGACTAGGGAGCATGGTGTTCATCTATCCCTGGCCTTTGGATCGCTGCTTGAAGCCACATGGCAGGCTGGGACATGAGGCATATGGTGGAATTCTTGACAAGCGCTACATATGAATTTGTTAGAAAAAATAGAACAAGTATTTTGGGTGGACCTGGGAATCGAACCCAGGTCCCAACGATTGCCAGACACCTCATCTCCCACTAGGCCATTGCGTTGTCTTTGATATTATAATAACAAACAAATATATTATAAGAAAAACAAGTCACATGCTGAAACACAAAAAAGAGGCGCGCATGTTTGAATGAACCACTGGGGTATTGCCAGCTCACCGTCTTCTTCGTTTTCCTGCAACAAAACACAACAGATAGCGGGGGTTTTTAACCCCCACAAAGTGAAACGACCAAAAATAGCGACTAGCTCCCTAGGCTATATAAATAGGGCGCGAGGGTTTCAATGTCTTCGTCTCATTCAGACGGTTTCAACCATGTGCATCTTGAGGTCTAATTTTGCTTATGCTGTAAACCCCCAAATTTGAAATTGAAGAACCCTAAAATTCAACAATGGTAATTTCTGTTTCAGGATGCCATAATGCAATTCAATCACACTAAAAGCTTCGTATGAGTCCTATAAACACAACACAATCAATAAAAGATGTTAAAAATGCATGAATCGATGATTACAATTTTGAAAAAAAGGTGGTAAATCGTATGACTGTGTAGAATGATTCTTTGAGTGTTAAGGCTTGTTTGTGACTGCTATGCGTTCCTGAGTATCCCAGCAAGGTGTTGGAATCAAGAAAAGGGTTTGAATTGGCCTGGAAGGTTGAATTCAGTTTTCAAATTTTCTTGAACTTTTTGGAATTGGCTATGGCTTCTGCAACTGATTTTGCACGTCCAGGGCTTTAGGGTTTTCTTCAGCACATATAGTGGAATGAAACTAGGGTAAATCTTGCACATGAAATCCATTGTATTGAAGATTGTATATTTGATTTTCAATCAAATCTTTTATCATCTTTTTGATTGGGAAACCTTGCCAATTTTTGAGTTTTTGACATCTTTGATTGGCACACGAATTTGCCAGCTTGCCTTGAGCCTATTTGCTTCATAAAAAGATTTGAAAACCATATTTTCCTACATTTAAATGAATTAAATGAATTAATAATCAATTAAAAATCCAAATAATTAATAAAAATAAGAAAATAATTCAATTTAATCTCAATGGGTCGTGCATAGGCCTTGGTCAACGTTTCAAGAAGGAATTTGGGGCCCATTAGCAAAAACAAGGTGTTTTAGGCAAAGTTGACTTTTGCAAATTCCCAAACATTTCCCAACTTCTCCAATGCATATCTTGCTCAATTTTGATCATATGAACATGTTCTTGGACATTTTGGAAAGGTCTTGAAGTCCTCTAACCAATGCCTTTGGTCCCATGTCATTTTGATTTACCAATCTCAAGTTATGGTCTTTGACTTAAAGTGCCTTTTTGTTGACTTTTGAAAGTGACCTATAATGTAGAAATTTATAACTTTTTGTGAGAGCATTTCTTGGACTTGGAATGTGAAGATGAGTTGTAGGAAATGTCACCCCCTTCAAAATGAGAATTGTATGGGATTTTTCTGATGAACCATGAAAAAGTTATGCTTTGGTCAAGTTACAGTTGACTTTTCAGCTGTCCAAAAATGGAAACTTTTGCATCTTGATGATTTTTGAGCCATGCTTGTGGAATCATGATCAATACCTGATCAAATGATGATTGTGGCCTCAAAATAAGATGTTGACCAAAAATTTTGACTTTTGACTGTAAAATGACCATTTACCCCTACAGTTGATTGTGGGGCAACTAGGGCTTTTGACTGTGCAACTTGATGCTATGAGTCTTGAAATTTAACATGTAGATGCTTGGCAATGTATATAGACCTATGGGACTTGATTGAGCCCTTGAAAACCTCAACTTCCTTGAGAAAACCAAAACCCTAATTTTGACTGGCTTAGAAGATGGTTTGACTGTGCAATCCTTGAGAAGTCTTGAACCATTTGAGGATGATTCTTGACAAACCTTGAAGAATATGGGAGGGCAAATTTTGGGGTACAACAGTTGCCCCTGTTCAATCTTCTTAGACCTGAGGATGTAGATTGGCTTGCGTGCCTTTCGTGATCCGAAGGTGGAAGATGATTGGACACTAGAGTGCCCAGAAATTTGCACTCGCATAGTAGAGTATCAACAATGTGATGTCTGGAATGGGCTTATAGATGCCATTTGGAGATGTGACAGAACCTTGTCGGGAATGGGCTTATAGATGCCATTTGGAGACTGTTGATAGGTGGATGGGCTTATAGATGCCATCGGGGGTGTCGATCGCGTAAGAGATTCCTTAGCGAGAACTTGCGTACTTGAGAAAGAAAGATAATTTCCTGGCCTGTTACAGGGGTTGATCTTCAAACTCTTCATACAGATATGCCCTGGCTAGATACAGGTATCGAATCCACAATCAATCGTTCATAGATATGCCCTAGCTAGATACAGGTATCGAATCTTGAACTTCAAAAGGTTGCTTACAGACGTGCCCTGGCTGGATACAGGTATCGAATCTACAAACAATCGCTCACAGATGTGCCCTGGATGGATACAGGAATCGAATCCGGAACTTCAAAAGGTTGCTTACAAACGTGCCCTGGCTAGATACAGGTATCGAATCTCTAAACTCTTCATGCAGACATGCCCTGGCCGGATACAGGTGTTGAATCTACCATCAGTTACTCACAGATATGCCCTGGCTAGATACAGGAATCGAATCTGGAATTGGTCGTCTACAGATATGCCCTGGCTGGATACAGGAATCAAATCTCTAAACTCTTCATGCAGACATGCCCTGGCTGGATACAGGTGTCGAATCTACAATCAGTTACTCACACATATGCCTTAGCTAGATACAGGAATCTGATCTGGAATTAGTCGTCTACAGATATGCCCTGGCTGGATACAGGAATTGAATCTCTAAACTCTTCATGCAGACATGCCCTAGCTGGATACAGGTGTCGAATCTATAATCAGTTACTCACAGATATGCCCTGGCTAGATACAGGAATCGAATCTGGAATTGCGACAGTTGATAGTAATCATCTTTTGATTGTCCTTTTTCCTGAAAAGGCAAAACATCAGTTGTATGCAATGTCATGATGTATGAAATGCATGATGTCATGATGTTCTCAAGAATAAATGAGATAGTGTCGTATGCACTTTATCATTTATGTAAGCAGGATGCATGAAATGTGAAATGTCTATGTATGTGTTTTCGTCTAGGAAAATAAATCTTTGACGAATGTCGGGAGCTTGTTGAATCCTGGGCTGATGTTTGAAGAGTAGAGTTCTTCGTTTCCGCTGGGGATGATGATTGAAGATGGTTGCAAGAATAAACCGGTAGGAGAAGATGACTCTGTTGGGGAATAAACTTGTTGGAGAGATTACTCTGGGGAATTACTATGTGGGAAGAGATGCTTCGCTGAGGTTTTGATGATAACTCCGCTGGGGATACCGTTGATAAGTTTTGTTGGGAGATTGATGAACTCCGCTAGGGGTAGGAAGAACTTCGCCGAGGACGATCTTTCCGTGGTAATTAGCTGAGGATAACCCAGTTATAGGCTCCGGTGGGGAATAACCTTTGAATAAAGCCGGGGAGAAGCTTTCGTATTCTGCAGGGGATAAGCTTCCAGAATCTACTGGGGATAAGCTTCCAGAATCTACTGGGAAGATTGATTCAACTCTCCTGGGGAATCTTTTGAACTGTACTGGGAATGGCTCCACTGGGGTGTCTTGTATTCCGTCGGGGAACAATCTTAGATCAAGACTGCTGGGGATGCTTGCTTAGGAACATCTGTATACTCCGCTCACTGGGGAATATTGAGATCTTCTGGGGATACCCAACTTCCTTAAGGCTGACAGTAGACTAACTCTGCTTGGGGAGAGTATTGCTGACTTGCTGGAAACATTGTGCCTTCTCGGGGATGATTGGGGACCAACTCTGCTTAGAGAGAGTATTGCTGAAATCTGTCTTACTCTGCGTGGAGAGAAGGTATCCTGGTCATGTTTCTTCGGCTGAACTTACCTTGGTACCTGGGTGGACAGAGCAACTAGATCGCTTAGACAACTCATTATTGCCCCTGTTTTTGATGTCACCTGTAATTAGTCCTTTGTTTCGCATGCAAGTATTTATGAGTTAGCAATTAGTGTCAAATGAATATATCAAAAATGAACATTGGACGTTCTTCGCAAGACAAAACAGAAAAAGGAAAAATAATTGGTAATTTGTCTAGAAAAGTGAATTTGTATTGATTTTTGGATTTGCCTGTAAATAGGCGTTTTGTGTACAAGAGGCTGACGTCCTAGTAAGAGAACGCCACCGAACAACATAGAGTTTATACAATTTGTGAAAACAAAACAGCTATGTGAAAATAATCCCACTGGGTTCCAACTCTGCTATCGCCTTTATGTCTTCGAGCGTCTCATCACTTTGCTGCTTAGTTGAAGATGAAGCTGATTGATTGATGCCGTCTGAACCTGATAGTTGATACCGAATTCTGGATGCCAGGTGATCCAATGAGACATAGTATTACGCTTTAATCCCTAACTTTTGCCTGGACCGCCCTTTCGGGTTTTCAGTCCACCGGGATACCCATTTTTGCCTAAGCCTCCTTTTCAGGTTTTCGACTTGCCGGGTGTACAGATTTTTTTCATTTCATCCCTTATTTTTGCCCGAACCCTTTTGGTTCGCCGGGAAGCCCTTATTTTTGCCTAGGTGTGTCAACCTAGCGGGTCTTTTATCATGCGTAGTATCTCTTTACTATGTCAGCATTGGCGGGGTGAGGAAGGTCGTCACCATCCATGGTGGTTAGAATCATAGCTCCCCCTGAGAAGATATGTTTAACCATGAATGGCCCTTCGTACGTAGGGGTCCATTTGCCCCTGGGATCACTTTGAGGAAGAATGATGCGCTTGATTACCAGGTCTCCGACTTGATACTCTTGTCGCCTGACTTTCTTGTTAAATGCCCTGATCATCCGTTTTTGGTACGTTTAACCATGACAAATAGCAGTGAGTCTCTTTTCGTCGATTAGATTTAATTGATCAAGTCGAGTCTGGATCCAATCATCTTCGCTCAAACCTGCATCCTTCATTATCCGGAGAGAGGGTATCTGGACATCGATAGGCAAGACTGCCTCCATGCCATAGACCAAGGAAAAGGGTGTTGCCCCTGTTGACATCCGTGCCGAGGTACGGTACCCATGAAGAGCAAACGGTAACATCTCGTGCCAATCTTTATAGGTCACTGTCATCTTCTGCACAATCTTCTTGATATTTTTATTAGCTGCTTCTATAGCCCCCATTCATCTTCAGCCGGTAGGGAGAAGAGTTGTGGTGCTGTATCTTGAATTGCTCACAGAGCTCAGTGATCATCTTGTTGTTGAGATTGGTACCATTGTCCGTAATGATCCTCTCAGGTACACCGTAGCGACAGATCAGGTTATGCCGAATGAACCGTGCCACGACGTTCTTGGTTACCGTAGCGTAGGAAGCTGCCTCAACCCACTTCGTGAAGTAATCAATCGCTACCAGGATGAAGCGATGCCCGTTGGATGCCGTAGGTCTGATCTCGCCGATCATATCAATGCCCCACATTGCAAAAGGCCAAGGTGCTGTCAAGACGTTCAGAGGAACTGGAGGAACGTGCACCTTATCAGCATAGATCTGGCATTTGTGACACGTCCGAGAGTGTTGGTAACAATCGGCTTCCATTGTGGACCAGAAATATCCTGCCCGAAGGATCTTCTTTGCCATGGTATGTCCACTGGAATGTGTTCCGAAGGTACCTTCATGTAGCTCTGCCATGATCTTTTCTGCTTCAGTCTTATCCACACAACGCAGTAAGGTCGAATCATGGTTTCGCTTGTATAGAATGCCATTGCTGAGGAAGAACTTTGCCACGAATCTTCTCAGAAACTTCTTGTCATTAACAGATGCACCCTCGGTGTATTCTTGAGCGTCCAAGTACCTCTTCACTTCATGATACTAGGGTTTTTCAGTTACCTCTTCAGCCTCAAGATCACAACAATACGCATTTTTGTCCAATTTCCAGATAATGATCCGGGGAGCCTCGTTGTCCCATTTGACTTTGAACATAGAAGACATCGTAGCCAGCGCGTCCGCCAACTGATTCTCCTCTCTCGGGAAGTGTTCAAAAGTTATCTCCGTGAAATGGGGGATCAACGTCAACACACACTCTTTGTAAGGGATAAGATTTGGGTGTTTCGTATCCCACTCGCATTTGATCTGATTGATCACGAGAGCGGAATATCCGAAGACCCTTAGAAACTTGATCCTTAAGTCAATTGCAGCTTGAAGACCCATGATGCAGGCCTCATACTCTGCCATGTTGTTGGTGCAGTTGAAACATAGTCGGGCAGTAAGTGGAGTATGAGTGCCTTTTGGGGATATGATCACAGCACCAATACCATTACCCAAAGCGTTTGAGGCTTCGTCAAAGTGCATAGACCATCAGGATCCTTCCTCAGGTCCTTCATCCGGTCCAGGTACTTCGCAATCAGTTACTACCATGATATCCTCGTCTGGAAATTCAAAGTTCATAGATTGGTAGTCGTCCACTGCCTGGTGTGCCAAATGGTCTGCCAATACACTTCCCTTGATTGCTTTTTGAGTCGTGTACTGGATGTCGTATTCTGTCAAGATCATCTGCCATCTTGCTATTCTTCCAGACAAGGCAGGCTTTTCGAATATGTACTTGATTAGATCCATTTTTGAGATCAACAGAGTAGTGTGAGTCAACATATACTGTCTCATCCGGCGAGCATCCCATACCAAAGCGCAGCAAGTTTTCTCGAGCAATGAGTATCGGGTCTCACAATCGGTAAACTTTTTGCTAAGGTAATAAATAGCATGCTCTTTTCGGCCAGACTCGTCATGCTGCCCCAGCACACACCCCATTGAGTTGTCCAGTACTGTCAAGTATAAGATTAGAGGTCTCCCTTCAACCGGTGGCATAAGAATGGGTGGTTCTTGGAGATACTCTTTGATTCTGTCGAAAGCGGCCTGACATTCATCATTCCAACGTACTACTTGATCTTTCTTCAGTAGCTTGAAGATTGGTTCACAGGTAGCAGTTAGATGTGAGAGGAATCGAGCAATATAGTTTAGCCGTCCTAGAAAGCCTCTTACTTCTTTCTCTGTCTTGGGAGTCGGCATCTCTTGTATGGCTTTTACTTTGGCAGGGTCCACTTGAATACCTTTGTCGCTCACGACGAAGCCTAGCAGTTTTCCAGATCTCACCCCAAAGGTGCACTTGTTTGGATTCAACCTCAGTTTGTACAACTTCAGACGGTCAAACAATTTCTGTAGATGGCCAAGGTGTTCCCCCTTAGTTTGAGACCTTGCAATCATATCGTTGACATACACTTCGATCTCATGATGGATCATGTCATGAAATAAAGCAACCATGGCACGTTGGTAGGTTGCCCCAGCATTTTTCAACCCAAATGGCATGACCTTGTAGCAAAAAGTGCCTCACTGAGTAACAAAAGTGGTCTTCTCCATGTCTTCAGGAGCCATCTTGATCTGATTATAATCGGAGTAGCCATCCATGAAGGAGAATACCTTATGCTGAGCGGTGTTGTCAACCAGAACGTCGATGTGAGGCAGGGGGAAATCATCCTTGGGGCTGGCCCTGTTCAAATCCCTGTAATCAACACACATTCGGACCTTACCATCCTTCTTCGGCACTGGAACCACGTTGGCAACCCACTGGGGGTAAGAAGTCACTGCTAGAAACCCGACATCAAATTGTTTCATAACCTCAGCCTTGATTTTCTCGGACATCTCTGGACGCATACGACGGACCTTCTGTTTTACCGGAGGGCATTCTTCCTTGGTAGGAAAGTGATGAACCACAATGTCAGTATCCAACCCAGGCATGTCTTTGTAAGACCAGGCAAAGATTTCCACATAGTCATGCAGCATCTGAATCAACCGTTGTTTCACACTAGCCTCCAGATTAGCACCAATCTTGACTTTCTGTCTGTCTCAGTACCCAGATTTACCGTTTCCACTGGCTATTCATGTGGCTGAATGGCCCTCTCTTCCTGGAGTAACAGTCTTGCAAGCTCACCAGGCACTTCACAATCATATTCACCTTCGTCTTCGGCTAAGTTGATCAGATTTTCGAAGTCATAACTGGAAGTAGCAGAGTCGTTACCAGTGAGATCCAGAGTGGATTGGAACCTGTATGGATGAGTGTGTGTAAATATAGCTGTTTTGCAATATATAAAGAAAGAAAAGGAGCGCAAGATTTGAAATGCGAAAAACGTCCAATGCTTTTATTCATGATATATGAAAATGACAAATAATAAGCCCTCACAAATGAAGCCACGGTGCCCCGGGTAAGACACCGGGCCATAAAGTTTAGAATTATTGTCTGTTACAAATTCAAAACAAAAGAGTTCATTACTGAGTGACAAAAGTAATAGGTATGAAGTCTTTCGCAGTCCAGTTGCTTAGTCCACCGTCGGTCATTAGGTAGATCCAGCTGTCAAATTCAGATTCTTCCACTTCGTCTTCAATAGCATTTACTCCCGGATTGGTGATGAATACGTGATGTCTTCCAATCCTTGCTTTATGCACAGCCCTTTGAGATTCTGCAGTGAAACCCAAACCAAAATTATCAGTCTTCGGAGTAAAATCAGGAAGTCTGCCCCAGTTTGCACACTCACCCTTCTCAACCACAGCCCGGGCATCCTTCAAGGAAGCCATCTTCAAAGGAGAATTATCTTCAGTCACAGTCTCTGCTGCTGCCAATGTCTGAGGCACCTCTTCAAAGTGTTGAAAGGGGGTCTCAATGAACTCCCCGTCCATTTCTATATACCGGAATGAGTTGAGGTGGCTGACCATATATTCTTCTTCCCCTTAAACTGTTACGATCTTCCCTCTGACCAGATACTTAAGCTTCTGATGTAATGTGGAGGTAACAACTCCAGCCTTGTGGATCCATGGACGACCCAGCAAACAAGAATAGGATGGTCAGATGTCCATCACATAGAATGTAGAATCAAAGACCTGCGAACCAACCCTGATTGGAATGTCAACTTCACCATGCACCATCCTTTTCGACCCGTCAAAGGCCCGGACAACAATGTTACTTGGCTTGAGCTCTAAACCCTCACAATCCAGCCTGTCTAAAGCTTTCTTGGGCAATACGTTTAATGACGAACCAGTGTCAACCAGCACATGGGCAAGAGTAGTGCCCCTGCATTCAATGGAGACATGCAGGGCATCATTATGGTTCTTTCCTTTGGCAGTCAGATCGGCGTCAGAGAAACCCAACCCATTATCAGCAGTCAAGTTGGCCACGCAATCAGTAAATTGATCAGCAGACGTTTCTTGTGGCACATGGGCCGTCTTCAGGAAGGAGATCAGAGCCTTGGCGTGGGCCTCCGAACACAACAACAATGATAGCATAGAGATTTTAGAGGGGGTGTGCCCCAGCTGCTCAACTACATTGAAATCACTCTTCTTGATAATCTTGAGAATCTCTTCCATCTCTTGCCGGGAAGCTTCGACATTGACGGTCTTCGGTGCCTCCATCTGGGCAGGCACATCAGTAGCAGTCCCTTTGCCCCGAGCGTCAGATGACTCGGCAGCAGGGGTAGAAACTTGATCAGGATGGGAAACAGGCACACTGGTAGGTGTGATAACAAGAGGTCTTTGAATAGCTGGAGGTGCAATATCTGGTGAGAAGAGCCTACCACTACGAGTGACTTTAGCAGGCTCGGTGATGTTGGTGACGCCGGTACTGGTATCAAACTCTTGTTTTACTCCAAGCACATAAACATCTGCCCCATAGTGCCACGGGTCAGCTTTGTCAGATGCATAAGGGATGGGCCCCGGAACAGTAGTGATGATGGGAGCAATCTTCTGAGTAGACAGGATTTTGACAGGCTTCTTTGAGGGAGCCTTAGGAGAATTTTTGAAAATAGTAACGATGGACACTTCTTCAGCAGGGGTAATGGGAACAGCAACCTTCTCGAACAAGATCTCTTTATTATCCATCAGGCTTTGGATACCTGACTTCAACAAAGGACAACCAGCAGGTGAAACAGAACATAGAAGGCAACCTTTACTACATCCGGGAAATAAACCGGCTAGCACCAGGTTCCTCTTGACAGTCAACAACGGAGTAACAATATCTTCCACAGAGGCTACATACTGGTCTTTTTCCACAGCGTTCACTCCATGCTGGGGCATGGGAGCAGTCACAACATTGGGCCTTTCGGGCGCCTTGAACTGTATTTCTTTAGCATCAATAAGGTCCTGAACCTTATTCCTTAGAGCCCAACAATCATCAGTTGAATGCCCCGGGCTGTCAGAGTGATAAGCACAACGGGCGTTGGGGTTGTACTTCGGAGATGTGGTGTTCACCACTTTCGGAGCTTCTTTGACAGTTACCAGATTGGTTGACAGCAGCTGTGGCAATATCTGGGAGAGGGTCATACTGAGCCGAGTGTACTCCCTTTTGGGTCTCTCACCCCTTGGTTGGTTATATTGCCGAGGAGCGGCAGCAGGCTTTGAAATTACCACCGCGTTGATAGCTTGGCAGCGTTCCGGTTTATTCTGTTTCCTCGACCCATAAACAGCACTAGCTTCCTTCTTGAAGGGCTTCTTTTCAGAACTTGAGGATGCACCTTTCTGTATCTTCCCCGACTTAATACCAGCTTCGATCCTCTCACCAGTCAGGATCAGGTCTGTAAACCCAGCAGAGGAATTACCAATCAGGTGATTAAAGAATGGACCAGACAGGGTCCCCAAGAACATGTCCACGAGTTCACGGTCAGTCAACGGTGGCTGCACCCTGCCAGCCAGGTCTCTCCACTTTTGCGCGTACTCTTTAAAACCTTCTCCCGTCCCTAGCAACATACCCTGGAGTTGGATACGTGCAGGAGCGAGGTCGGCATTATACTGATACTTCTTATAAAATGCAGTAGCCAAGTCCTCCCAGTTTCGAATACTGGCTCCATCAAGCTGATAGAACCACTCGAGTTGAGCCCCTGAAAGGCTATCCTGGAAGAAATGGATCCATAGATTCTTGTCTGCAGTATATGGTTGGATCTTCCTCACATAAGAACGGAGGTGCAGTTTAGGGCAGGAAGCTCCGTCATACTTTGCAAAAGAAGGTGCCTTGAACTTGTGTGGGATCACCACCCCAGAAGATAAACCTAGATCGCCAAAATCCAACCCGGGCACATGCTGAATCTCCATAGCACTCAGACGGTCCTCTAGTTGCTTGTACCTGTCCTCAGCAGGAGGGTATTGTTCATCATTGAAATCCGTCTCGTTGTCAGAGACCATAGGACTAGGAACCCTTCCCCCTTGGGGACTATCTTTACCTACAGAGGAAGCAGCCTGATCAGCCTCATTTTGCAGTGTATTACCAAACCTTCGTCCAGTGTTGAACAACACAGTCCTCTTCTTCTTCTTCTTCACCAGCAGAGCCTTCAATTCCTGTTGACCCTGGGCTAAGCTCATGACCAGCTCTTGAAACTGGGCGTTCTGGGCCTGGAGGGCCTTGATAGCTTGTTCATTGGATGATTCAGGATTCATGATGACTGCTGAAATAAACAGCGAAGAAGATTAAGCAACCTGTAAAAAAGAGTACCTGTGATGCATATGATGAATGGAATGCATATGATTTATGTTTTCAAAGACAATCGGGGTTCAACTTTGTAAACAAAAAGGAAACACACTTCATTAGATTTAACTTTGAATTGTTCAAGAAATTTCCCTTAGGCGTTACATAAATGAAAATACCGAAAATGAAATGAAATCTGTAAAATAAACATCCAAAGCCCATCAGTGCTCCCATGGCCTCCTCTTCTCAGTGTGAATATAGTCGTTCAGGGTTCGTTCGTTCTCTAATTGCTTAGTCAGCTTCTGGATTTTCCATTCTTGTTCATTGAACCTTTCCCGATAAGAATCCCGTTCTTCCTATAGTTGCGCCCAAGACCTCTTTAGTGTATCAACATCAGTGGGTATCTGAGGAGGGAGAACAGTTGGAGGAACCCCGTCTCTCTCAGGAAATTCAAGAATGATAGGCCTGACAGCTTCGTATGGCATACCTAACTTCTGAGCACGGATGCGGACCCATCTGTAGTAGGGTTCCATAGGTAGAGAAGTCTTCGATCCCAACTCATGTGGGTCAGCTTTGTGAATTCTGTCCCAAGCCTTGATGAATCTACGACGCAGCTCGTCACTATCTACCTGAAACTCAAAACTGATGTGAGGTACCAACATCTCATGAGGCCCTGCTCTTCTGGCTCTTCCAAACTGACGGAGAGATAAACATGGATTATAAGAGATTCCTCCTTGGGTACCAATCAATGGAACATTAGGATATTCTCCGCAACGATCAATAACAGCTACCTCATCCAAACCTCTGAGAGTCCAAATGATGTCATTATCAGTGAGGGACATTAACCTATGAGCCCAGCCTCTTCCTTCTTTGTTCTTCAGCACGAACTTAGGGAGGTGCGAAATAAACCACCTCACTAACAAAGGAGCACAACACCATAGAGTTCCCCGTCTTCGAGTAGTACGAGCATAGAGTTGTTGCAGGATATCACCCAAGAGAGTGGGCACAGGATTCCGAGACATGAAGATCCTTATGGCATTGACATTAATAAAGTTATCAGGATTTGGAAACAGAACCAGACCGTAGATTAAGAGAGCCAGAATGTCTTCGTACGCCCTGAAGTTTAAGTCATTCCAGAAACTGTTAGCTTTACCAATCAGAAATTTAGCCAAAAAGCCCTTAACTCCGCTTCTAGTCACCCAGTTATCCATTACCTCTTTGGTGGTCAAAGGAAGGGCTGCAGCAATCTCCTCAAGCCTAAGGGTCTTTTCCCAACCAGTGAAGGGAGTCTGATTCAAGATAGGGATACCAAGCAAATCAGAGAGTTCTTCCAGGGTAGGGACCAACTGGAAGTCTTGAAAGGTGAAGCAATGGTACAGGGGATCATAAAACTGAGTCAAGACACTCATCAGTTGTTGGTCCCACTTTGAAGTGACTAAACCGAGAAGAGAACCATGCCTCTGGATGAAGGAAGTAGTATTTGGAATTCTGTCAACCAATTCTCTGAGTAGATCAGGTGGGTGAACAAAGTTGAGCCGGATAGTATTCCTTCGCATAGGCATCATGATGTCCTACAAAACAGAGCAAAGATGAAACCCTCTTGTCTTTGAAACGGGCCAGACCTTATGCAGGATGCATGCAATGTTATGATGGTATGATGTTATGATAAATCACACCACAAATATTCACAAAGGCAAACATGATAAGGCACACAAGTCACACAAGACAGCCCTTAGAGTTTAGGCCAGCATGAAGTTCAGGTACTACCCTCTTTCAGTTTCGTTGGTTAAGACTTGTCCTATCAAAAGTAACCGGGTTCTAGAGGATCCCAATATCACTGACTACCCTCAATCGGTCATAACTCCAGCATCGCAATCTTTTCTTACGGCCAGAACCATCGCGAGAGTTTAGCCTCAATGGGTGTAGCATACTGCTATTCTATGGCCAAGTTGGGTCAATTTAGGGTTCTAAGGTCGGTTGGTTCTTAATGACTCCTCAGAAGACCCATATTCTCCTCGTTGCAACACAAGGGATATCGGTACAGACCAAGGTGCCACACCAATGTAGCCACTACTTCACCCGTGTCGGTCTACGCCGGACAGGTCCCTCACAGCTTATGCTACCTAAAGGGTATTCCCCAGATCCGGGTTAGGATCTATGAAACTCCGATGCAATGCCCACAAATATAAGAGCAATCAAAGCAAGCAATGGAAAACATAAGTATGATCTAATCCTAAGGTACACCTCACTTTTATAAGTACATGGGGTTTCCCCAACAGAGTCGCCAGTTCTGTGATCGGTGGAAATAGAACTGACTGTTTGTTAGCTGGTTCGCGAAATGTCGCGGTAAGCAAGAGTCGCCACCGTCTTTTATGTTCTCCAACATGGAAAGGACAAAAGCACAGCAAAATTCCTTCTTTGAGATGTCTCTCGGTTCGGGAGGTAGATTTATAGAAAGGGAAGGTGTTAGCACCCTTTCTATCCGTGGTTATCCACGGGCTCTTAGGTACTTGCTCTTATGTTTTCAAAAGTGTTTGCTTTTCTTGTGTTTGTGGGTTTTGAAAAGGTTTCGTTTGAAAAATTTCTAAGTAACTCTTGTATCTGTCCTCAAGAGTGTATGAAAAATTTGTTTGAAAACCTTTTGAAAGTGTAGGTGTGAAAAGTTGTTTTTGTTTGTTTTGAGGAGAGCAAGTACCCATGAGATCTACCTACTCTAAGGAATTAGGCTGTGTAAGAGTCCTTTAAACAGTGTTATCCCACTATTGAGAAGTAGGTAGCACCGTCGTTGGAGGTGTTCGGGTCAATTCGATTAAGGGACAGTGTGGTCACCGAAGCAATAGTAGGACACCTTAGAAGTAACCCTAATGTCCTAGATCCTTTTTATCTGAGGCAACCGTTTCGAGGCAACTGGATCTTAGACAGGAGGGCGACCTCTAAAACACCCTATACTTGACGACCACGTTCGAGGCAATCAGTGAGGCATACCCTAGGAGTGGCATGTGCTTGTGTGTTGTTTCAGTTTATATTTATCTTTGAACATGCATTTGTGAGCTACGGATTAATTTTATTATTCATACAAGTCTTTCATGCATATTAACAATTAAGAGTGCGGAAAATAAAGTGCAGAAAGGTAAATCTACGCTATTACAGGGCGCGGGTCTATACATCGCCAAAAACAAAAACCCGTTTTGGAAAATAAATGCGGAAAATAAAGAAAGCGGTAAAACCTAATTAACTATTACATCCTTTGAGCAGATACATAAATAATCAAAATAAGAATAATGCGCGAAAGAATGAATTGAAACATCCTTAGGGTTTTGACCCTTTTGAGAAAAGAATTAAGTTTTGTCCTTTTTTGTAATTAAATTAAATATTAAACCTAATAACTAATTAAATAATTATTTACAAGAAAAAATAGTTTTGTGTTTTTTTTAAAGTTTTTTTAATGAAAATAAAAATAAAAGGAAATTAAAAATCAAGAAAACCCTAAGTCTAAGTGTATTTTATTTATTATGAAAAAAAGATTAAAGTTAACCTAATTTAACTAAATTAATTAATTTACATTTTATTTACAAAAATAATAGTTAATAGTAAAAATAATAAATAATAAAAATATTTACAATTTTTGATCCCTGAATTTATTATAAAAAATTAGTTTGTTGGTTAATAATAATAATGATTATAATTAAAAGAATTAAAAAGGAAAAAGAAAATAAAATAAAATAGTAAAAACCAGGGGGGTTTGATGGACCCAATGGAGGTT
The DNA here is from genome assembly GCA_948472305.1 of Vicia faba. Classification (NCBI taxonomy): domain Eukaryota; kingdom Viridiplantae; phylum Streptophyta; class Magnoliopsida; order Fabales; family Fabaceae; genus Vicia; species Vicia faba. Next base: position 481,641,165 of record OX451740.1, on the reverse strand, counting down.
TTGAAGAAGCAATTCTGGCCCATTAAGAATCAAGCCCTGTTGACTTTTGGAAATTGGCTAGGGCACATTGACTAGGGAGCATGGTGTTCATCCATCCCTGGCCTTTGGATCACTGCTTGAAGCCACATGGCAGACTGGGACATGAGGCATATGATGGAATTCTTGACAAGCGCTACATATGAATTTGTTAGAAAAAATAGAACAAGTATTTTGGGTGGACCTGGGAATCGAACCCAGGTCCCAACGATTGCCAGACACCTCATCTCCCACTAGGCCATTGCGTTGTCTTTGATATTATAATAACAAACAAATATATTATAAGAAAAACAAGTCACATGCTGAAACACAAAAAAAGAGGAGCGCATGTTTGAATGAACCACTGGGGTATTGCCAGCTCACCGTCTTCTTCGTTTTCCTGCAACAAAACACAACAGATAGCGGGGGTTTTTAACCCCCACAAAGTGAAACGACCAAAAATAGCGACTAGCTCCCTAGGCTATATAAATAGGGCACGAGGGTTTCAATGTCTTCGTCTCATTCAGACGGTTTCAACCATGTGCATCTTGAGGTGTAATTTTGCTTATGTTGTAAACCCCCAAATTTGAAATTGAAGAACCCTAAAATTCAACAATGGTAATTTCTGTTTCAGGACGCCATAATGCAGTTCAATCACACTAATAGCTTCGTATGAGTCTTATAAACATAACACAATCAATAAAAGATGTTAAAAATGCATGAATCGATGATTATGATTTTGAAAAAAAGTGGTAAACCGTATGACTGTGTAGAACGATTCTTTGAGTGTTAAGGCTTGTTTGTGACTGCTATGCGTTCCTGAGTATCCCAGCAAGGTGTTGGAATCAAGAAAAGGGTTTGAATTGGCCTGGAAGGTTGAAATCAGTTTTCAAATTTTCTTGAACTTTTTGGAATTGGCTATGGCTTCTGCAGCAGCTTTTGCACATCCAGGGCTTTAGGGTTTTCTTCAGTACATATAGTGGAATGAAACTAGGGTAAATCTTGCACATGAAATCCATTGTATTGAAGATTGTATATTTGATTTTCAATCAAATCTTTTAGCATCTTTTTGATTGGGAAACCTTTCCAATTTTGGATTTTTTGACATCTTTGATTGGCACACGAATTTTCCAGCTTGCCTTGAGCCTATTTGCTTCATAAAAAGATTTGAAAACCATATTTTCATATTTTCCTACATTTAAATGAATTAAATGAATTAATAATCAATTAAAAATCCAAATAATTAATAAAAATAAGAAAATAATTCAATTTAATCTCAATGGGTCGTGCATAGGCCTTGGGCAAAGTTTCAAGAAGGAATTTGGGGCCCATTAGCAAAAACAAGGTGTTTTAGGCAAAGTTGACTTTTGCAAATTCCCAAAAATTTCCCAACTTCTCCAATGCATATCTTGCTCAATTTTGATCATATGAACATGTTCTTGGACATTTTGGAAAGGTTTTGAAGTCCTATAACCAATGCCTTTTGTCCCATGTCATTTTGATTTACCAATCTCAAGTTATGGTCTTTGACTTAAAGTTCCTTTTTGTTGACTTTTGAAAGTGACCTATAATGTAGAAATTGATAACTTTTAGTGAGAGCATTTCTTGGATTTGGAATGTGAAGATGAGTTGTAGGAAATGTCATCCCCTTCAAAATGAGCATTGGATGGGATTTTTTTGATGAACCATGAAAAAGTTATGCTTTGGTCAAGTTACAGTTGACTTTTCAACTGTCCAAAAATGGAAACTTTTGCATCTTGATGATTTGTTAGCCATGCTTGTGGAATCATGATCAAGACCTGATAAAATGATGATTGTGGCCTCAAAATAAGATGTTGACCAAAAATTTTGACTTTTGACTGTAAAATGACCATTTTACCCCTGCAGTTGATTGTGGGGCAACTAGGGCTTTTGACTGTGCAACTTGATGCTATGAGTCTTGAAACTTGACATGTAGATGCTTGGCAATGTATATAGACCTATGGGACTTGATTGAGCCCTTGAAAACCTCAACTTCCTTGAGAAAACCAAAACCCTAATTTTGATTGGCTTAGAAGATGGTTTGACTGTGCAATCCTTGAGAAGTCTTGAACCATTTGAGGATGATTCTTGACAAACCTTGAAGAATATGGGAGAGAAAATTTCGGGGTACAACACAACCCTATTAACATACATCTAACAGTTAATATTTGTGAAAATTAAAATGCGAGAAGTAAAACTACGCTATTACAAGGCTTCGGGGAAGGGGATTAATTACATAGCCAAAAACCCGTAAAATGATAAATAAAAGAAAATCCTAATTAAACTATTACATACTGTAAGCAGTTACATTAATATTGTAAAAAATATAAGTGCGCGCGATGAAACGAAAACGAGAGAATTAGGGTTTTGACCCCGTCTAATCCTAATTGAAAGAAAAAATCATTTGTGTTGTTTTTGATTATTTGAGAAAATAAGTTTTAATTGAATAAAAAACTAATTACTAATTAATTTAAATTAAGAAAAATAATTAATTTAACCTTTTTTTGTATTTTTATTTTATGAAAAGAAAATAAAAATTAAATTACATGTTAAAGCTAATTTTTTCCTAATTTGATTTTAATTATTTACGAACAGGTTAAAATTACCCTAAATTAAATTAAAACTAATATAAAATTAAATTTGATAAAGTAAAATAAAACCTAAAGTCTAAATTGGTGAAATTGATTTTATGATTTTTTGGGAAGAAGAATTAATTTTGGTTAGAAAATAATTAAATAAAAGAAAAAATTAAAAAAAGAAAATAGAATGGGCCTGGTGTTTGAATAGCAAAAGAGGGGTGAGACTTGCAATTTCTAAGCCCAATAGCGCCTAGCCCATTTGACTTGCCAGATCCTGTGTGGGCATTTGACTCATGCGTATGATGGACCTCCAAGGGATGACCCTTGGATCTAGCTTGTTGATGACATGGATGATGAGATATTGATGATGCACGGTGAATGCCTTGGATGCTTGTACACCTGATCATGTAAAAGAAAATAATAGAAAGCAAAGTTGGGACCTGGGGATCGAACCCAGACCCTTTGGCATTTTCACAGCACACGCTGACCAGCTGAGCTAGTTGTATTTGTTGTATACCTAATGACAAAATAATTTTATATGGAAAAAACAAAATAATATATTATAAAACGCGCGAATTTTAAATTGGCCAATCAGGGAAGGCCATGTTATCATCTCCTTCCTCCCACCGTTGCAAAAAGTTCTGTAACTTTTACCTACGGACAAATAGAAATAAGTACAGCCATGTGTTCTTCCAAAATCTTATGCAAGCATGATAAATCAATACCAGTGGTACCAATCAACTCGTTGCAACCTCACGAGCATCATGGTACCACTATCCATGGCTAATTGTTCCTGCATGCAAAACCCCTAAAAATAAAACTAAAACCCTAAACATGGCAACTTGTTATATAGCCAATAAAAATACAATTGGATATTACCATTAGCTTGCAAGCACCTCAAGGATTAAGAGTATATCAATGAATCACGTTAAAGATGCCATAATTGATGAATTCGAAATCAAGAAAATATGAAAACTGCGTGGTACTTACAGTGCGTTTCAGGGCTTGAGGGAGCTTGCTAAGGGTTGCAATGTGATCCTTGGATGTCCAGCAAATGAATGGTGTGCCTGGAATGGCTTGAGGAAGTCTGGAACTAGGAAATTAGATTGCAAATTTTCCTTGAAATTTTGAGATTTGTTCTCTTCTTTTCACGCCTCCAATGTTCCTGCTTTTGGTCTGCATATGTTCTTTATGTACCCTAGAACGAATTAGGGTTACAAACTTGTTTCAAATCTTCCTCAATTAAGATCATTGATTCAAGATTTGATCCTTATGCAAATATTTCCAAATCAAGCCAAATCCAATCTTTTTGTGTCCAAATAAAGCTTGCACGATTTGATTCTCTTTCCAGCTGTATAAGAGGCCTAAACTTGCACAAAATTTCAAGCTTTGATTAATTTTGATATTTTCATGATTTTATTTTGATTTTATTTGATTTAATTGAAATAAAATAAAAAAAATGACAAAAATAAAAGAATTACAAATGGGAAGGATCATGGGTCGTGGGTCATGTTCCAAACTTAATGCAAGCATAAAAAATTGGGCCCATTTGATAAAAATTTCAATTTGAGACACTTTTGACTTTTGGCAATTTTGCAAAAAATGTCAACTTTGCCAATGCATAACTCCTTCAATTTTGACCCTAGAGATGTGTTCTTTGACTTTTTGGAAAGATTAGGATGTCCTCTAAGCAACCCTTTTGGTCTCATCTCATTTGAGTCTTTCATGTTCATGTATGAAGCTTTGACAAAAAAAGGTGTTTTTGTTAACTTTTCAAAATGACCTATAATGTCCAAATTTATATCTTCTTGTGAGTGCATATTTTGAACTTGGGAGTTGAGGATGAATTATATGGAATTCCATCCTCTTCAAAATGAGCTTTAGATGGGTCGTTTTTGATAAAGTGTGAGAAAGTTATGCTTGGTCAAAGTTGAGTTGACTTTTCCTGCAAAATCCTAATTTAGCAACTTTTGGGTTTTGATGAATTGTGAGCAATCCTTGAGGAATCATGATCAACCCTTGATCAAATGATGAATAATACTTCAAAATGAGGATGTTGACCAAAAATCTTGAAGTTTGACTGTATGTAGGACACAATTGACTTTTGCCCTAGCACAATCGATTTTCAACCCTTTGAGCAATTGACTGAGCACACTTCCTATGCAAGGCTTGAAACTTGACATGGATGACCTTGAGAACATATTAGGACAATGGTGAGCATTTTGGATCCTTTGGACTCAAGCATCTTGATGCAAACTGAAACCCTAATTTGAGGTAGACTGCCTTAGGAGAGAGTTTGTCTGGTCAATCCTTGGACTTCCTTGAGCAATTTGAGGACCTCACTTGAAATGTATTGAGAAATATGGGAGGGAAAATTTTAGGGTACAACACTTTCAAATTTAAGCTAATAAAGTTTTGTTCATTTTGGTTTGTAAATTTAAATTTCCCAAAGTCTTTGAAATCATTACATGCGCATCCCATTATCATACACATCATTACAGGTACCCCTAGAGGTTTCTCATCTTCTTCGCTGTTTATTTCAGCAGAAATGTCTTCCGATCAAGCCATCAAAGATCTCCAGGCGCAGAACGCCCAGTTCCAACAGATGTTCATAAGTCTGGCTAAGCGGCAAGAGGATCTGAAGACCCTTATTCTGAAAGAGAAGAAGAAGAAAAAGAAGGTCGGAATTCTGAATATGGGAAGATGGTTCGGAGAAAGGTTGAAGCATCAAATTGATCTAACCTCTTCATATAAAGAAGGGGTGTGATACGGTGGCCAGAATCGGGACGTGTTTCCCTATTTTTGTAAGGAATTTGTTGGTTTGCGTTTTGCGTTTGTGTTTGCAAAATGTCGCGGTAAGCAAGAGTCGCCACCGTCTTTTATTTTATTCAACAAGGAAAGGAAAAAAGCACAGAAAAATTCCTTTTTTGAGATATTTCTGAGTACGGGGGGTAGATTATAGAAAGGGAAGGTATTAGCACCCTTTCTATCTGTAGTTATCTACGGGCTCTTAGGTACTTGCTCATCATTTTCAAAATTGTTTTCTTTGTGTTTGTGGGCTTTGAAAAGATTTTGTTTTGACTTCGATTTAACTCTTGCTTCTGTCTTCAAGAGTGTAATGAAGTGTTTTTGAAAACTTTGTTTGTAAAGGAGTGTAAGTGTGAAAATTTTGTTTTGATTGAGCAAGTACTTAAGAGCTAATCTACCTACTCGAAAAAAGAATCGTACTGTATTCGTTTCCTTTAGACAATGTTATCCCACTATTAGTGAGTAGGTAGCATCGTCGTTGGAGTTTGAGGGTCAATTCGAAAAGGGACGTACGGTCACTAAAGAAATGTTAGGAAGTCCTAGTAATAACCCTAATGTCTTAGATCAATTATCCAAGGCAACAATATCCGAGGCAACCTTTCCAAGGCAACTTTGATCTTTGGACAAAAGGACGACCACTAAAACATCCTATATTAAATGACCGTTTACCGAAGGCAACCAAGTGGGAGTGTACCCTAGGAGTGCGCATGTGCGAGTGATTCAGTTTCAGAATTATTATCTTTGCATATTTAGGGTTGTCTAACTGTTTTAAAATTAATCATACATTCTTGTCATACATCCTAATGTCATACATCTAACAGTTAAATATTTGCGGAATTTAAAGTGCGGAAATTAAACTGCGCTATTACAAGGCTTCGTGTATTTACATAGCCAAAAACAAACCCCTAGAGAAATAAAGCGATAAATGAAAAATAAAGTCCTAATTTAAACTATTACAACTTGTGAGCAGATACAATAATTGGGATAAAAAATAAAATAAAGCGCGCGATGAAAAACTAGATTGGACGCGAACTAGGGTTTTGACCCTTCTATCCTAATGAAAATAGAAAATGTTTTTTTGTTGTTTTTTAATATTTTTTAAAGAAAATAAATTAGGTTTTAAAATTAAATGTACAAATTAATTAGTGATTAAATTAATTAATAAAAATAAATTACATAGCCTATTTTTGTTTTTTTGTTATTTTAGGGAAAAAAAATAAAATAATAAAGTTAGTAATAAAACCTATTTATTCTAATTATTTTTTAAGTTATTTACAAAATAATTAAAGTTTTTACCAAAAATTAAATCTAATTAGATTAATAAATTTATTGATAAAAAATATACCTAAATCTAAATGATGAAAAATATTTTTTATGATTTTTTTGATAAAAAGAAAATAAAATTTGATTGGTTAGTAAATAAGTAAATTAAATAAATTAACTAAAATAAAATAAAAAGAGAAAAAAGGATGAGGAATTGGGCCTGCAAAAGCAATTCTGGGAGGTGTACATATCCAAATTTGGGCCCAAAAGGAGAGGTCCACGCTTGACTTTTTGGATCCAATGTTGCATGTTGACTGTGGCTTATGGTGTTCCTCCAGATGATGACCCTTGGATCTGGATCTCAAGACATGTGGCAGGCTGGATGAGGGAGTCCCATGGTGGACCTGGACTTGTAAACGCATGTGATTCTGAAAAAGAAAATAATATAGAGAAATTGGTGGACCTGGGATTCAAACCCAGGTCCTGAAGCAATATACACATTCCCTGTAACCAACTGCGTTGGCTGCTCTTTTTGTTTATCAAATATTAAGAATAAATAATATGCCAAAATAAAGGGAGTTAGTGGAATCAATGAAAACGTGTGCCATATTTTAAATAAGCCAATAGGACGGTGACATCTGGTCATCTTCTTCCTCTCTCAGTGGGTGAAAGTCCCAGACTTTTACCTACGGGCGTTTGTCCGTTGCTAGAAACAGGGTTCATTCCCAAATCTTCCATGGCCCATGTAAATGACATCTAACGCCATGGTTGAACTTGTCTCATCCTCCTGAACGTGATGAGACCACTCATGAAAGCTAATTTCACCTGTAAACAAAAACCCTAATTCGAAGCTACTAAACCTAGCCATGGTAAAATCTTATATAGGCCATATAAATGCAATTAAACCATACAGCAAGCTTGCATATGTCTCATAGATCAAGAATATGTGACTAATTCATGTTAACAATGCCTAAATCGTGCTAACCGATTTCAAAAATTCAAGGATATCATGAGGGACTTACAGAGCTTTTTGGGATCGGAAAGGCTTTGTTCTTGATTGCTTTAGCTTGCTGACACTCCCAAGAATCCATTGGGATATGCAAAGAGTCTTGTATTGGCCTCTAAGTGCAAATTCGATTCAACACCTTTTCTTGATTTTTCAAGTTTTTGTTCTGCCTCTTGCGCCTGCTTATAACCTTCCTTTGGGTCTGCCTCGCTTCTATATGTATTGAGGAGTGAATTAGGTTTGAAAACCTGGCCTCAATCTTCCTCCATCAATGAGTTTTGATTTCATTTGATTCACTTTCAATATCATTCCAAAAATAGCTTATTTCAATCTTTTTGTCCAACCTAATGCCTTGCGCGAGTTTGAATACTTTCTAGCTGTATAATAAAACCTGAAACAAGCATAAAATCTTTTATTTTCAATATTTTGGATTTTATATGATTTATTTTGATTTAAATTGAATTAATTCAAATAAAAATAAAAATAAATAATAAAAACATGATAAGGACAAGTGGCAAAAGCTAGAGCTCATTGACTATGTTTCCAACTCAAAACAAGTGAAAAAGATTGGGCCCATTTGGCAAAATTTGAGTTTTAGGTATTGTTGACTTTTGGCAATTTTGCAAAAAGGGTCAACTTCACCAATGCATAACTTCCTCAATTTTGACTCTTTGGAGGTGTTCTTGGACTTTTTAGAAAGCTTGAGATATCCTATAAGTAAACATTTTTGTCTCATCTCATTTTGATATTCCATGCTCAAGTATGAAGTTTTGAAAAAAAAAGGTGTTTTTGTTGACTTTACAAAATGACCTATAATGTCCAAATTCATAACTTCTTGTGAGTTCATATTTTGAACTTGGAAGCTGAATATGGATTGTAGATAATTTCATCCTATTCAAAATGAGCTTTGGATGGGTCATTTATCATAAAGCATGAGAAAGTTATGCTTGGTCAAAGTTAAGTTGACTTTTCCTACAAAACCCTAATTTAGCAACTTTTGAGTCTTGATGAATTATGAGCAATCCTTGATGAATCATGATCAACCCTTGATCAAATGATGAAATATCCTTCAAAATGAGGATGTTGACTAAAAATCTTGAAGTTTGACTGTATGTAGGCCACCGTTGACTTTTGCCCTGGCACAGTCGATTTTCAGGCCTTTGAGTAATTGACTGAGCAAACTTCCTCTGCAAGGTTTGAAACTTGACATGGATAATCTTGGGCACATATTAGGACATTGGTGAGAATTTGGGATCACTTGGACTCAAGATCTTGATGCAACATGAAACCCTAATTTGAGGTAGACTGCCTTAGGAGAGAGCTTGTCTGGCCAACCCTTGGACTACCTTGAGCAACTTAAGGATCTTTCTTGAAATGTTTTGAGAAATATGGGAGGCTAAATTTTGGGGTACAACAGCTTCCCCTGTTCAATTTCTTAAACCTGAAGATTTAGATTGGCTTGTCTGCCTTTCGTGATCTGAAGGTGGAAGATAACTGAACACTTAGAGTGCCCAGAAATTTGCACTCGCATGAAGTAGTTATTATCTTGTGATGTCAGGAATGGGCTGACAGATTCCATTTGGAAATTGCTGACGGGAGATGGGCTTAAAGATGCCATCCGAAGGAGTGCCTATCGCATAAGAGATTCCTTAGAGAGAGCTTGTCTACCTGTCGTTGAGGAAAATTCCGCTGGGGAAGGCTGATCTTTGTTGAGGGAAGTAGAATTTTAGGAACTTCGGTCGTCCGTATTTTGCTGGTGAGTTGTCTCTGTTTGAATTTTAGGAACTTCAGTCGTCCGTATTCTACCGAGGAAACATCTCTGTCAAATTTTAGGAACTTCAGTCATCCATATTCTACTGAGGAAACATCTCTGTCAAACTTTAGGAACTTCAGTCATCCGTATTCTACCGAGGAAACATCTCTGTTGAATTTTAGGAACTTCAGTCATCCGTATTCTATTGAGTAAACATCTCTGTCGAATTTTAGGAACTCCAGTCATCCGTATTATACTGAGGAATCATCTCTATCGAATTTTAGGAACTTCAGTCATCCGTATTCTACTGAGGAAACATCTCTGTGGAATTTTAGGAACTTCGGTCGTCCGTATTCTACCGAGGAAACATCTCTGTTGAATCTTAAGAACTTCAGTCGTCTGTATTCTACTGAGGAAACATCTCTGTCGAATTTTAGGAACTTCAGTCATTCGTATTCTACCGAGGAAACATCTCTGTTGAATTTTAGGAACTTTAGTCTTCCGTATTCTACTGAGGAAACATCTCTGTCGAATTTTAGGAACTTCAGTCATCCGTATTCTACTGAGGAATCATCTATGTTGAATTTTAGGAACTTCGGTCGTTCGTATTCAACTGAGGAATCATCTATGTCAAATTTTAGGAACTTCGGTCATCTGTATTCAACTGAGGAATCATCTCTGTCGAATTTTAGGAACTTCGGTCGTCCGTATTCTACTGAGGAATCATCTCTGTCGAATTTTAGGAACTTCAGTCATCCGTATTCTACTGAAGAATCATCTTTGTCGAGTTTTAGGAACTTCAGTCATTCGTATTCTACTGAGGAAACATCCCTGTTGAATTTTAGGAACTTCAGTCATCCGTATTCTACGGAGGAATCATCTCTGGTGAATTTTAGGAACTTCGATCGTCCGTATCCAACTGAGGAAACATCTTTGTTGGATTTTAGGAACTTCGATCGTCCGTATCCAACTGAGGAAACATCTCTATTGAAGAGGAAAGTTGAATTTTAGGAGCTTCGGTCGTCCGTATTCAACTGGGGATTCATTTCTGTTGACATTTAGGAACTTCGGTCATCCGTTATTCAACTGAGGTAAAGGCTTTATAGCTTGAATTTTGCGAGAATTTGATCGTATCCTTCCTGAAAGGTAAAGGTTAGCTGTATGTAATGCATGATATGTATCAGGAAATGATGTTCTCAAAATAAATGAGATTGTGTTTATATGATGCGTATGCATGTCATGATGTATGCAAATGTGATGTTTTTAGCTGGGAAAATAAATCCCAGATTGTTGCTGGAGAAAAGAGTTGAATTCTTTATTTCCGCTGGGGATAATGAATGAAGATTGTGAGAATAAACCTGCGGGAGAGGATAACTCCGTTGGGGAATAAACTGATGAGGAAATGACTCTGTGGGGAGGACATATTCTTCTAGAGGACCTGTTGATTTGGGAAGAAAAAACCTTAGTCGGGGATGAATTACCATTGTTGGCGATAATGAAACTCTGTTGGGAATTGAATTTCTGTTTGTGAAAGGAATGAACTCCGCTGGGGATGATTTTCCAGTTACGACTTCATTGAGGATAACCTTTTAGGCTCTACTGGGTATAATCTTCCAGTCTCTACTGGGGATAATTCTCCAAACTCCACTGAGGATAATTTTCCAGTGCTGATGATAGATAAACTCTGCTTGGGGAGAATTTTACCGACTCATTCGCGGCTGCAAGCCTCAGCTGAGGAGAATTAACACTATTGTCTTTTCCTTACTCTGCGGGGAGTGAATGTACTTTAGCCATATTCTTCAGCTAAATCTACCTTTGTACCTGGTGGACAGAGCAACTATAAGGTCTGGACAATTCTTATTTGCCCCTGTTCCTGATATTACGAGTAATCGTCCTTTGTTTCGCATGTAAATATTTATGAACAACAATTATTGTCAAATGAATATATCAAAAATGAACATTGGATGTTCTTGCAAAACAAAACAGATAAAGGAAAACATTTTGAAATTTATTTGTGAAAATGAATTGTATTGACTTTGAAGTTTGGCCTGTAAATAGGCGTTTTTGTACAAGAAGCTGACGTCCTAGTAAGAGAACACCGCCGAACAAATAGAATTTATACAGTTTGTGTAAAACAAAGAAAAACAGCTATGTGAACAATCCCACTGGGTTCCAACTCTGCTATCGCCTTTATTTCCTCGAGCATCTCATCACTTTGCTACTTGGTTGAAGGTAGATCAGATTGATTAGTTCCGTCCGAGCTTGACAGTCGATACCGGCGTCTGGTTGCAAGGTGATCCAGTGAGACATAGTGTTACGCTTTAATCCCTAATTTTTTCCTGGACCTCCCTTTCGGGTTTTCAGTCCACTGGGATACCCTTTTTCGCCCAAGCCAGCTTTTCAGGTTTTCGACTTGCCGGGTGTACAGATTTTTTTCATCTTCATCCCTTATTTTTGCCCGAACCCTTTTGGTTTGCCTGGAAGCCCTTATTTTTGCCTAGGCCAGTCGACCTAGCGGGTCTTTGATTATGCGTAGAATCTTTTTACTATGTCTGTATTGACAGGGTGAGGAAGGTCGTCACCATCCATGGTGGTTAGAATCATAGCTCCTCCTGAGAAAATGTTCTTAACCATAAATGGCCCTTCGCACGTAGGGGTCCATTTGCCCCTGGGATCACCTTGAGGTAGGATGATGCGTTTGATCACCAGAGCCCCGACTTGATACTCTTGTCGTTTAACTTTCTTGTTAAATGCCTTGATCATCCGCTTTTGATATGTTTGACCATGACAAATAGCAGTAAGTCTCTTTTCATCGATTGAGTTCAGCTGATCAAGCCGGGTATGAATCCAGTCATCTTCGCTCAAACCTGCATCCTTCATAATCCAAAGAGAGGGTATCTGAACTTTAATGGGCAAGACTGCCTCCATGCCATATACCAAGGAATAGGGGGTTGCCCCTATTGACGTCTGCGCTGAGGTACGGTACCCATGAAGAGTAAATGGTAACATCTCGTGCTAGTCTTTGTATGTCACTGTTATCTTCTGCACAATCTTCTTGATGTTCTTATTAGCCGCTTCAACAGCCCCATTCATCTTTGGCCGGTAGGGAGAAGAGTTGTAATGTTGTATCTTGAACTGCTTGCAGAGCTCGGTGATCCTCTTATTGTTGATATTTTTACCATTGTCCGTAATGATCCTCTCTGGTACACCGTATCGACAGATCAGATTATGTCGAATGAACCGTGCCACGACGTTCTTGGTTACAGTAGCAAAGGAAGCTGCCTCAACCCATTTTGTAAAGTAATCAATAGCTACCAGGATGAAACGATGTCCGTTAGACACAATAGGTCTGATCTCATCGATCATATCGATGCCCCACATTACAAAAGACCAAGGAGCTGTCAGGACGTTCAGAGGAACTGGAGGTATGTGCACCTTATCAATATAGACTTGGCACTTATAACAGGTCCGAGAATGCTGATAACAGTCGGCTTCCATGGTGGACCAGTAATATCCTGCCCGTATGATCTTCTTTGCCATGGTGTGTCCACTGGAATGAGTTCCGAAAGTACCTTCATGTAACTCCGCCATAACCCTTTCTTCCTCGCTCTTATCCACACAACGCAGTAAGGTCGAATCATGGTTACGCTTGTAAAGAATACCATTACTGATGAAGAACTTTGCCGCGAACCTCCACAGAAACTTCTTATCATTAACAGATGCACCCTCGGGGTACTCTTGAGCATCAAGATACCTTTTTACCTCATGAAACCAGGGTTTATCTGCTACCTCTTCAGTTTCAATGTCACAACAATGTGCGGATTCGTCCAACCTTTCAATGGTAGTCTGGGGAGCCTCGTTGTCCCACCTGACCTTGAACATAGAAGACATAGTAGCTAGCGCGTACGCTAACTGATTCTCCTCTCTTGGGAAGTGTTCAAAGGTTATCTCCTCGAAGTGTGGAAGCAACGTCAATACATACTCTTTGTAAGGAATAAGATTTGGGTGTTTCATATCCCACTCGCCTTTGATCTGACTGATCACGAGAGCGGAATCTCCTAATACACTTAAGGACTTAATCCTTAGGTCAATAGCTGATCGAAGGCCCATGATGCATGCTTCATACTGCGCCATGTTGTTGGTGCAGTTGAAACATAGTCGGGCGGTGAACGGAGTATGAGAGCCTTCAGGAGATATGATCACGACGCCAATGCCATTACCCAAAGCGTTTGAAGCTCCATCAAAGTACATAGACCATCGGGATCCCTCCTCAGGTCCTTCATCCAGTCCAGGTTCTTCAGAGTCGGTCACCAACATGATGTTCTCATCCGGGAATTCAAAGTTCATGGGTTGGTAGTCGTCTACAACCTGATGCGCCAAATGATCTGCCAACACACTTCCCTTGATTTCTTTTTGGGCCATGTATTGGATGTCATACTCAGTCAAGATCATCTGCCATCTCGCTATTCTTTCGGACAAGGCAGGATTTTCGAAGATATACTTGATTGGATCCATCTTTGATATCAATAGAGTAGTGCGAGTCAGCATATACTGTCTTAGCCAGCGAGTAGCCCATGCTAAAGCGCAACAAGTTTTCTCAAGAAACGAGTATCGGGTCTTGCAGTCGGTAAACTTTTTGCTAAGGTAATAAATAGCATGCTCTTTTCGGCCAGACTCATCATGCTGCCCCAGCACACACCCCATTGAATTGTCGAGTACTGTCAAGTATAAGATCAGGGGTCTCCCTTCAACTGGAGGTATCAGAATAGGTGGCTCTTGGAGATATTATTTAATTCTTTCGAAAGCGGCCTGACACTCATCATTCCACTTCACCACTTGATCTTTCTTCAACAGCTTGAAGATTGGCTCACAAGTAGCAGTCAAATGTGAAATGAATCGGGAAATGTAATTCAACCGTCCCAAAAAGCCTCTGACTTCTTTTTCATTTCAGGGAGATGGAATTTCCTGTATAGCCTCCACCTTTGCTGGATCCACTTGAATACCTTTATCACTTACGACGAAACCCAACAGCTTACCAGATCTCACCCCGGAGGTGCACTTGTTCGGGTTTAGCCTCAGCTTGTACAACTTTAACCTGTCAAATAGCTTCTGCAGATGGTCAAGATGTTCTTCTTCAGTCTGGGACCTTGCAATCATGTCATCAACGTATACCTCAATCTCATGATGAATCATGTCGTGGAACAAAGCGACCATGGCACGCTGATACATTGCCCCAGCATTCTTCAATCCGAAAGGCATGACTTTGTAGCAAAAGGTACCCCATTACGTGACGAAGGTTATCTTATCCATGTCTTCGGGAGCCATCTTAATCTGATTGTACCCGGAGAAACCATCCATAAAGGAGAAGACCTTATGCTGTACGGTGTTGTCAACCAGAACGTCGATATGAGGCAGAGGGAAATCATCCTTGGGGCTCGCCCTGTTCAGATCCCTATAGTAAACACACATATGGACCTTACCATCTTTCTTCGGCACCAGAACCACGTTGGCAACCCACTGCGGGTAAGAATTAACTGCTAGAAAACCGGCTCAAACTTTTTCATAACCTCAGCCTTGATTTTCTCAGACATCTCTGGGCGCATTCGGCGAACTTTCTATTTCACTGGAGGACAATCTTCCTTAGTTGGCAGGCGGTGAACCACAATATCAGTATCCAACCCAGGCATATCTTCATAAGACCAGGAAAAGATCTCAACATAGTCACGCAGCATCTGTATCAGATGTTGCTTAACACTAGGCTCCAGATTTGCACCGATCTTGACCTCTTTTTTGTCTACCTCTGTACCCAGATTTATTGTTTCCACTGGATCTTCATGTGGCTGTATGGCCCTCTCTTCCTGAAGTAACAGTTTAACAAGTTCCCCAGGAACTTCACAATCATCCTCACATTCGTTCTTGGCTTGGTTAATCGGACTTTCGAAGTCATAACTGGCAGTAGCAGAATCGTTATCAGTGGGATCCAGAGTGGATGTGGACCTGTATTATGTGAGTGTGTGTGAGACAAATAGCTGTTTTGCAAGATAGAAAAGAAAAACAAGGAGCATAAAATTTGTAATGCAAGAAAGACGTCCAATGCTTTTATTGATGATATATGGAAATGACACATAATAAGCCCTCAAACAAAGCCTCGGTGTCTCGGGCAAGGCATCGGGCCGTAAAGTTTTAAAATGTCTGTTACAAAACTCAAAACAAAAGTCTATTACTGTGTAATAAGAGAAACAGGCATGGAATCCTTTGTCGTCCAATTGCTCAAACCACCGTTGGTAGTCGGGTAAATCCAGCTGTCGAAATCTGAATCTTCATCATCATCTCCAATCGCATTCACTCCCGCGTCATGTTTTGGCATAGGAGCCGTTATGACATTCGGTTTTTCCGGCGCTTCAAACTCAATATCCTTAGCTTCAATCAGATCCTGCACTTTATTCTTCAAAACCCAGCAGTTACTGGTATCATGCCCCGGGCTATCGGAGTGATAAGCACAGCGGGCGTTGGGATTATACAGCGGAGAGGTGGTACTGGGATTCTTTGGGGCTTCCCTCAAAGTTACCAGGTTGGTTTTCAACAGTTACGGCAGAATTTATGATAGAGTCATACTGAGCCGCGTATACTGCCTTTGCGGTCTCTCTACCCTTTGCTGAGTGTTGCGTTGTGGGGCAACAGTTGGTCTTGATATAACTACCGCATTAACTGCTTGGCGGTGTTCGATTCGATTTTGGCTTCTCGAGCTGTAAACTGCACTAGATTCTTTCTTGAAAGGCTTATTCTCTGTACTTGACGAAGCACCTTTCTGTATCTTGCCACTTTTGATACCGGCCTCAACTCTCTCCCCAGTCATAATCAATTCAGTGAACCCAGATGATGAACTACCGATCAAATGATTGAAATATGGGCCAGACAAAGTCCCAAGAAACATATCCACCAACTCCCTGTCAGCCAGAGGGGGTTGGACTCTTCCAGCAAGATCTCTCCACTTCTGAGCATAGTCCTTAAAACCTTCGCTCGCACCCATAGACATACCCTGAAGTTGGGTACGCATGGGAGCAAGGTCGGTATTATACTGGTATTGCTTGTAAAAAGCAGCAGCAAGGTCCTCCCAGTTGAGGACGTTAGCTCCTTCCAGTTGATAGAACCATTCAAGTTGAGTCCCTGACAGACTATCTTGAAAGAAATAAACCCAAAGATTACTATCATCAGTATATGGTTGAATCTTTCTAACATACGAGCAGAGGTGTAGCTTTGGGCAGGAGACCCCGTCGTACTTAGCAAAGACAGGCGCTTTAAACTTGTGTGGGATCACCACCCCAGATGCCAAACCCAAATCTACGAAGTCCAAACCGGGAACCTTCTGAACCTCCATGGCACTCAGACGGTCTTCAAGTTGTTTATACCTATCCTCAGCAGGAGGATACTGGTCTTCATCAAAATCTGTGTCATTGTCAAAAACCACAGGGCTAGGACCCTTCATTTCTTCTTGATTCTCTCCCCCTCCAGATGAATGGGATAAATCAACTTCTTGTCTCAACCTGTTCCCAAATCTGTGACCCATATTCAGGAGGACCGTCTTCTTCTTCTTCTTCTTCTTCTTCTTCTTGTCCTTCAAGATAAGAGTCTTCAAATCTTGTTGACTCTTGGCCAAGTTCGTGAACATCTCCTGGAACTGAGCATTCTGAGCTTGCAGAGCCTTGATGGCTTGATCAGTAGGTGTTTCAGAAGACATGTTGTGCTGAAATAAACAGAGAAGAAGATGAGAAACCTGTAATGGTACCTGTAATGAGGTGTATGGGAATGGAATGCATATGAAATGATTTCAAAGACTTTAGGGAGATTCAAATTTGTAAACCAAAATAAAACACACTTTATTATATTAAAACTTGAAACAATGTTTAACAAATGCCTTTAAGGCGTTACAAAAGAAATACTGAAAAGAAAATCTAAACTAGAAACAAATAAAGACATCGAAATTCCCATGGTCGTTTTCCTTTCGTGCTGACATAATCGTTGATTGTCCTCTCAGTCTCCAGCTTCCTTGTAAGCTTCAGGATCTTCCGTTCCTGCTCATGACACTTCTCTCTGTAGGTATCCCGTTCTTCCCTTAACTGGATCCAGGACCTCTTCAATGCCCCCAAATCAGTAGGCATATAGGGATGGAGGATCGTATAAGGAACCCCTTCTTCATCAGTATGCTCCACAATCACTGGTAAAACAGCTTCGTATGGCATCCCCAGCTTTTGAGCATGGGCTCTAACCCACTGGAGATACGGTTGCATCGGGAGAGAAGTCTTCATTCCTAGCTCATGTGGATCAGACCTGTTCACCCTATCCCAGGCTCGTATAAATCTGCGGCGATGTCCCTCAACATCCCCCTTGAAGTCAAAGACAATGCCTGGAAGCAGCAACTCATGAGGACCGTCCCTTCGAGCTCGTCCAAACTGTTGTAAGGACAAACAAGGATTATAGGTTATTCCCCCTCTAATTCCAAACAATGGAACATTGGGGTATTTCCCATAGAGATCGATGACATCTACTTTTTCCATATCTTTAGTACTCCAAAGGATGTCCGTATGAGCAAAGGACATGATTCTGTAAGCCCAACCCATACCTTCCTCATTCTTCAATATAGATTTGGGGAGGTGAGAAATAAACCACCTCGCCAGCAGCGGTGCACAGCACATGAGGGTTCCCCTTTTCTGAACGGTACGAGTATAAAGAGCATGCAGAATATCACCCAAGAGAGTAGGCACTGGGTTACATGACATGAAGATCTTGACTGCGTTCACATCGACAAAAGAATCTGAATTTGGGAACAGAACCAAGCCATAGATGAGGAGTGCCAGGATGTCTTCAAATGCTTGAAAGTCCAAACTATCCCAGAACTGTTGAGCTTGATCAATCAAGAACTTAGCCAAGAAACCTTTCATCCCACTCCGAGTCTCCCAGTTAGATGCTACATCAGCCATTGTTAGATGGAGGGCTGAAGCAATATCCTCTGGCCTAGGAGCTATCTCCAAACCTGTAAAGGGTGTCTGCTCTAGAATAGATATGCCAAGTAAATCAGAGAAATCCTCCAAAGTAGGGACCAACTGATAGTCCGGGAAGGTGAAACAGTGATGCAACGGGTCAAAGAACTGGAACAACACACTCATCATTTGCTCATCCAACTTGGAAGTGACCAAACCAAGGAGATGACCATGTCTTCTAACAAAGGAAGAAGTATCAGGAACCTTTGAAACCAACTCTCTGAGCTGAGCAGGTATCTGGACGAAACTGATCTGAATGGTATTTCTGCGCATAGATGCCATGATCTGCAAAACAGAACAAATATGAATCCCCTCGGTCTTTGAAGTGGTTAGTCTAATGAAATATGCATGCAATGTCATGATGCATGATGTCATGATAAAAACACACCACAGGTATCACAGATAGCAAACATGGTAAGGGCAAACAAGTCACACAATAGCCCTTAAATTTCAGGCTGGCATGGAGTTTAGGTACTACCCTCTTGCAGTTTAGTTGGTTCAACCTGTCCTAGTAATAGTAATCAGGTTCTAGAGGTTCTCAATATCACTGACCATCCTCGATCGGTCATAATTCCAGTTTAGCAACCTTTTCTTATGGTCAGAATCATCACGAGAGTATGGTCTCAATGAGTGTAGCATACTGCTACTTTTCTATGGCCAAGTTGGTCAATTATAGGTTCTAAGGTCAGTTGATGCTTAATGACCCATTAGCAGCCCCATACTCTCCTTGTTCCTCCACAAGGGATATCGGTACCAACTAATGTGTCACACCAACGTAGCTACTGCTTCAACCGTATCGGTCTACGCCATACAATTCCCTCACAGTCTATTGCTACTTACCTAAAAGGTGTTCCCCAGATCTGGGTTAGGATCGATAGTAACTATGATACAAAGCCCACAAAGATAAAGCAAACAGATCAAACAGTTGAAAACAATATGATGAACTAATCCTTAGGTACACCCCACTTATAGATTCCCCAGCAGAGTCGCCTGTTTTTTGATACGTTGGCCAGAACCGGGACATGTTTCCCTATTTTTTAAGGAATTTACTGGTTTGCATTTTGCGTTTGTGTTCGCAAAATATCGCGGTAAGCAAGAGTCGCCACCGTCTTTTATTTTATCCAACAAGGAAAGGAAAAAAGCAAAGAAAAATTCCTTTTTCGAGATATTTCTGAGTACGGGGGGTAGATTATAGAAAGGGAAGGTATTAGCACCCTTTCCATCCGTAGTTATTGTGATACGGTGGGAGAACTGACTTGAGGTTTTACGTTTGTGTTCGCAAATGTTTCGGTTTAGCAAGAGTCGCCGCCGACTTTTTATTTTATCCAAAGGAAATGTCAAAAAGCACAGGAAAGACCTTTGAGATGTTTTCTTGGGTTCGGGGGGTAGATTATGAAAAGGGAAGGTTCTAGCACCATTTTCATCCATGGTTATCCATGGGCTCTTAGTTACTTGTTTAGATCACTTGCTTTTGCTTTTCAATTGTTTGAAATGGTGCTTTGTGTGTGGTTTTTGAAAATGCTTTTGAAAAAAGAGGCCATCGTTGTGGCAACCTTTGTAATGATTCTTGTTTGAATATATACAAAGGTGTTTGTCTTTTGAAAAGATATTCCAATGTTTGAAAGTTTGATTTGGAAAATGTTTTGAAATTGTGTTGTGAAGTGTGTTTGAAAATAGCAAGGATGTTTTGCAAGTTTTGATCAAGTAACTAAGAGTTCTCTACCCTATTTTACTCAAAGATCTTTCATATACATTTTTAACCTTTTTGACAGTGTTGTTTTACCATTGCATTTGGTAAACAACCTTGTATGAGGATGTTAAATGGGACAGGCGCGGGTCATCATATAAACCATGATAGCAACATTGCCAGGTATCTTTAGCAATTTTTTGAGGGACTAGATCATTTTTGTGTAGGCAACCAAGATAGCGTCATCGAGGGACTATGATCTTTTTGTTTTTGTTTTGCCAAAATACTCAACATGCATAACATGGCCATTTTTAAGGCAACAAGTGGATGAAACCCTAGGGGCGTAAGTGTGCATTGTGTTATCATTTTCATGCATTTGTCTTGTATTAGTCAAGCTATTTGTTTTGATTTTGGATTTTTGTATACAAACCCTAATCTCTAACCATGGCATAATTGAAAGCATAAATGCGTAAAATAATCTACACTATTACAACATTTGATATGGGAAGGGGGATACAATTTTTGAACGGGGATTATTTGGCAAGAAATTAAAACCCTAATTTTACTATTACATCCAAATTGAATAATTGGTACAAATGAATAAATGGACAATATTTAAATAAATAAATTAAATAAATATAAAAATAATATGAATATGCAAAATAATGTTTTGTTTATTTTTTATGTATGTAAAAATATTTAGTGTATATAAAAAGAAATAAAAGATTATATTTTTTTATTAAGGGTAAAACCCTAACTTTCTTTTTAAGAAAGTAAATATATTAACTATATTATTTATTTACAATAAAAATAAAAATATATTCAAGTGTAAAAAAAAAATATATATATATATATATATAAAAAAAAAGTATTGTTTTTAATAAGGGTGGAAACCCTAGTTTTTGTTTTAAGATAATATATATTTTATTAATTATTTTATGTACAAAAAATAAAATATAAATATACACAAATATTTAGATAAATAATAGTATATGAGAAAAAATATTATTTTATAGGTATAAATGAAAAAAAAATAACATTTCTGTAATGTTTAAAAGTTTTGATTAAATGAAATAAAAGTATATTCTACTTAATAGTTATTTTCATGTCTAAAAAATAATAAAATAATAAAAATAAATGTGAAAATTTATGAATATATTTTTGGGTATTTTTTATGTTTAGAAAATATAAAATAAAAATCAGAAAATGAAAATAAATACAAAAATATAAAAGTGTAAAGAAATTGGGCCAGAGGAGTGTATTCAGTAAAAGGGGGGTGTCAACAGTGAGCCAGGACCAAGCCCAGCCCAACAGACTTCATCTTCAACCTTTGACTCAAACAAAACACGCGCCCTGTACAAATCTCCAGATCCTACATACGTGCTCTAATGCAAAAACACATATATCAACGTTGTAGCTTTTTTCAAGACGAATTCAACCATATAAGAAACTTGTCCTAACTCTCAAAGACCAGAGAGAATTTCTCTGGCCCTAAATCCTAACTTAATTTTTTCAGGAATTTCATGGATCAAATTCTCTTAGCATGTTGTTTACAGTGATTTCTGGTAAACAACCGCTAGTCCTCCAAACTATCGAATAAACTTACTGACTGTTATTCAATTTCTCTGGTAACTCGCAGGATCGACTAGATTGATCCTAGGACGTGTTGGTCATTAGGGTAACTCTCATGATCGAACTGGTATTCATGGTTAGTATTTAGAATGTTTGTGTAGGTGTTTAACTTATTTCGATTTCTCTCTTAAAGATCTAAAGGTGTAATCAAAATAAATGTGCGCGAAACTAAATTGCATGAATAAAGGTCAATTGTAAAGACATATAAAACAGCATAAAAGACAAGTAAATGATTTCGAAACGTAAAAAAAAACAGTTAATGTAAAAGATTCGAAATATGAAGAAAGTGTTTAATGCAAGAAAACTGTAAAATGGCTTTAAGTGAAAAAGGTGTTCGAAAGGTAAAAACTTGAAGATAAAGGCATGAAATGTATAACAGTTTCTGAAATGTAAAGTATTTGAAATGGAAGGAAAGCATTTAAATGTAAGGCGTCAGTGAAAAGATTTCGAATGAAAAGACTTTAGATGCAAAAACTTGTAAATGGTATTGATATAAAGATAAAGGAAAGTACTGGAATTGATAAAGAGTTTTCATTAAATCATAAACATGTGGTGTTATCATACGTACATTGCTCTTGCATTCGTTTCCCTAGCCATGTGGTAATTTGAATATTTACTGAGTTTTTTTGTATAATAGATATGACACACGAAATCCTAATGCTAAGACTTCTATTTATCATTTCGAATGCAGAGCAATGCCTCCCTCTTGCTTCCACGTGTCTTCGAATGCTCCAGCGCATATATTTCAAATTTCGAACATCCCGCTTGCATTTGAATTTCAAATGTTTTGGCACTTCTTTGCTTCGAACGCATTTCCTAGACACAGCCTTGTTATCATTTCGAGACTTCTTTGGATATATTCTCATAACTGTCACTCGAAGCTCCAAGTTTTGATATGCTCATTCAAAACACTGCTTCTGCTATTTCGAAATATGACGTTCTATTTCATTTCAATCGAAACGTCCAATTTACTTTGCTTCTAATAATATCATCAAAATCTTCAGCCAACAAAATGCCCCTTTAAAATATGTATTTCGATTCCTTTGAGAAATACTTATTTTAAACATATACACAAGATTTTGATGCGACCTTCGAATCATCGTAACATTTATTGCATTTGACTCCAGTCACGTCAATCATAACGCTTTTTAGATTCCTTAACCGCCTCGAACCATTTCACAGTATGGTGCAGTTACAAAATAATGATTATCTTTAATCACGCCTATTACCAATGTTAACTTTACGCCACCTCTTCATCAAACCAACCCATGATTACCACGTATCACAACCTTACTCAGTGGATGCTTAAACTTCCACATTATAAAAACCCATCAACTTAGTCTTTTTCTTTTCTTTCCACATTCTGAATCTTTCCTCCTTATTTTCTCACTGAAACCCTAAGCTTTCAACATTCTTCCAACAATGTCTTCTTCTACTTCATCCCAACTAAAAAAGGTTTCCAAAAAGAAAGGAAAGACCGCAGGAACTACAATGGAAAGCAAAGTTGTCACTCACCAAGGTCAATCTGTTCTTGTTCCCCAGATGATCTCAAAAGAGAAAGAAATGCTTTATGCATCCCAGGTACTTATTCCTACCACCGCTGTTGGCAAGAGGTTAGCTTTAATGGGCCCTCTTACAGTTTTTGAAATTTTAAAAGACACCAGAAAATTTTTCCCAGTTTGCTATAATTTCAAACCCCTGTTTAATAAAATGGACGCCCCTAAGGCAATAGAATCTTCTGGCTCAAACACCGTGGAAAATCCAACTGTTCCTCCTAAGGACCCTTTTGTATTAGACTATGTAAAGAGTAACTTCAAACCGTTTCGATCTTGCCCCACTTCCGACACTGCTTATCAAAACTGGTTTAATAAGGTAGAAGCTAAGAAATCCCAGCAATGGGAAGAATTAGGTATCTACAACTTGATTAAGCTGTCGAAGCCAGGTTTTACTTACAGCCACCCATTGTTATTCGCGTCCCTATATTTCTGGGACAACACTTATAATACTTTCCATCTCCCTGGTGGAATGATTAACCCTACCTTCTTTGACATAGCGTCCATCACTGGGCTATCACCAGTAGGAGAAACATATATCCCTGACAACGAAGAACATTCGAGTATAATCGACTTCGAAGTCAAACTAGCAAGCTTTTCAAAGTTTATCAGCCACTACCATGTTGAAGGAGACAGTGTGTCTGATGTAGAACACATTGCTTTCCTTACCTTATGGCTGTCAAGATATGTCTTTTGCATCAGATCCCTACAGGTAGCCAGTAGGTTTATTCCTCTAGCTAGAGATTTGCACGAGAATCGGAGAGTGTGCTTGAGCAAATTGCTACTAGTTGATCTTTATGAAAGCCTAAGGTCAGCTGTTTCGAGTCTAAAATCTCACACCTCCAAGAATATCCTGCTAGCTGGCCCTTTCTGGTTGCTTCAGTTGTGGCTAAATGCCATGTTCGAACCTTCATTGTCAACTGCCAACACCATTGCTGAACAAGAACCTGAAATAACGGATAGAATAATCGAAGGCACTAGGCTGCGAAGACTAACCCCAAATGATGCTAAGGATGACTTCAAAGTCCTATTCTCAAAATACATCATGATATTCTCCAAGAGGCATAAGTTCGAAGAGAGCATGGCGCCTTTTGCTTCAAGGGCTCATGGACCTTCATGGTTCACCATGGCTCTCTCAGAAGTTGTCAAGAGCAAAGAGATTCAAGATGTATGGAGAGCCTTTTTGCTACCCAGACTAATCTCTTCAAGAATAACTCCTGCCATGAATCAGATTTTCCTTTTCGCTTATCAGCCCAATTTTGTTTCGAGACAGTTTGGCTTATGCCAACTAATTCCTGAACCCTTATTTCAAACTGAGAGTTCCATTACCTCTGGGCGAACCTTCAAGGCACGGGAAGCCAAACTACAGCAAGAACAATACCAAGGCTTTGCCCAGTTTGAGCTAATAACTTTCGAACCTACCCACCTTACAGCAAAGGGGTTTCTGGAATGGTGGACAAAGTTTTATCAAACTTATATGTTCGATACTCTTACTATTCAGCAGAAACTAACTGATGCCTTCGATGTGCAGGTACCATCCAAGAAAGGTATGTTCACTCATGCCAAAGAGATTAAAGCTTTTCAAAATTATTTCGAAACTACTTATGATCCCACACACTTGGAATCCACTGTGCATCAAGCGGCTGAGACCTTGAAGGAAAAATTCAAACAAAAAGTTTCTAAGTTAAAACTTCCTTCAGGGTTGTCACCTGAGGATAGGTATAGGTTGGCATTCGAAATGCATCCACCTAAATTTCCTAGATTACCTACCTCAGAACTGGCTCTGGCTTGGTTTCCTCCATACCCTTGGTGGTTCACTTGCAAAGAAATGTTCAAACATCTTCAAAAGAAACCAAAGCCATCTGAGACTGTGACATGGGCTCGATACTGGCTCCACGATTTCCCAGGACATCTTCGCTATGACCTTTCTGCCATGTCGATTAAATCTGATTAAGGCATAGGTGCGAATGCTTGGGAAAATCCCAAACGTTTTTCATTTTCCATATCTTTAACTTTTCCTTTAATTGTTTCGATTTTCAGCCATCAGGATAAAGACTGCTGCTTCAAAGTCAAAAGAAGGGAGCGCCTCTCAAGCCTCTATCGAAACCACTGACAATGTGACTCCATCCGAAACAACAACCATTGCTGCAACCACAACAACAACAACAACAACAACAACAACACCAATAATAACCAGTGTTCCACCTCCACAGGTAATCACTTAGCCTTGATGTTTCGAATTCACTAATGTTTCATGATTTGCATCTAACTCTTTGTTTAAATCTTTTCAGACCAACAAACTTCCGCCTACCACTCCAAAGAAGCGAAAATCAAAAACCACTGGGGAAGACCCCAAGGCTGGAGGAAACTTACCAGCTGCTTCGAAGAAGAAGCAGAAGAAGGATATTTCAAAAAGTGATGTACCAACTAGTGTCTCTGGACTCGATTCCAGGGATGCTGCTCCCTCACCTAAATCCAAAATTCCATCTTCGACCTCCAACGTAATGTTGGAACGCATAGCTAGCAACCTCTCTTCCGAGAGTCCACAGGTAAATTGAACTTTAAACTTTTGGAAATAATTTCTCATTACCTTGGTGCATGCTTTTAATATTCTTTCGCTCCTTGCAGGATATTTTAAATCCAGCTTTTACCACTTCGACCTCACCATCAAAAGCTGCTGCTCCGATCAACTCCTCTCCTCAAGGAGACTCCAGCAACTTTGTACAGAACAAAGGTTCCTCCAATATGGCGGTCCTGGCTGGGGCTTCTGAGCAGCAAGATGATCAAAGTACTTCTCCTCCTTTAAAAGAGACAAATGAAACACCACTTCATGAATCTGCAGAGGCTTTACAAAGAACTTCTCTTCAAAAGTCCCCTCTTGAAACCCTTCAAGAGGACCCAAAGGATACTCATGCCGAAGGAGAGAAAGCTGATTATGGCCAAAGAAACGAAGAATATGCAGAAGAAGAGTCTGAGGAGGAGGATGCCAACGATGGCTCGACTGCTGGGACAGAGTCCAATGCAAATAGAAGCGAAAAAGAAGACATCGAAGTGGTGGACTTGGATGACGATGAAGAAGATAATGAGCACGAAACGAATGAAGGGGATGGTGACACAACCAACAAACCCATGGAAGTCGAAATAGACGTGACTCCCCTGCGTGTGGAACTCCCTCAACCCTCTTTGTCTCGAATGACTGACGAGGAGCTTGCACTCCTGAGACGAAATGACCCTATTGGGTACATGAAGGCGAAGCTGGCTCAAAGGGACATTCCACTTGCTAGGGCTGGCACAAGTTCGACTAGCCATCCTCTGCCCACAGATGAAAGAATTGTACTTCTTAACAGGATCAGGAGAACAATTCTTAATGTGGATATATTCGAAGTGCTCAAACAGGATATCACTGCTTGCTACACTATGAAGGAGTTGCTTACAAAAGTCAACCTTGCTACCTGCTCCTTGCCAGTTAGTACTATCTTGTTCGATCTTCAATCTTTGCTGGACAACGTAACTGGTTACCTTCTCCAAGATGAATCGGCTGCCATAAAGGTTCAAGAAAAACGCACTGCAATGGATGCTGCTTATGAACAAGCTTCGAAACTCTCTCAAGAAGCTGAGGATCAAGCTATGCATCTAAAGCAAGCAAAAACTGATTATGAGGCTCGAACTGAGTCCATCCTTCTCTGGGAAAGGCAAATTCAGGAACTTCAACAGAAGGTTAAAGAGGCTAAAGAACAACAAATAGCCTTCGAAACCAATACTGCTGGTAACCAATTCGAAGAGCTTCTCAACCAGGGGCTTGCAGAAATGGAAACTGCAGAACAACTCAAGGGAGAAGTGGCAACCCTGGAGGGAGCCAGGCGTTTTGCTCAACAGAGACTTGAATCTTTTCTAAGTACCTTCAACAGATTGAAAAATAATTCTTATTTCTAAATTTCAGTGTTCATTTGATTACAATTTGGTTTTTTTATATGTAATATTCGAACAACGCCATTTTGGCATCTCATCTTGCCATTTTGGCATTTTTATGATATTTTGGTTACGTTGTTACTATTCGAATCTCCTGCAGGCGTGGCTTATATTTCTTTAAATATTTCCCATTAACCTTTAGGATACGCTTATCATCCATCAGCTCTTCGATTTCATATGCATTGTTTGAGAATACTTTTAATATTCGAAAAGGTCCTTCCCAATGAGGTGACCATTTACCTAGTGTTTTATTTTTCTTGTCCATGGGCAATATGACTTTCCAGACTAAGTCATTAAAAATGAATGCTTTTCTTTTCACCCTTTTGTTATATGTCCTGGCCACTCTTTCTTTTTGTCTCATCAAGATTTCTAATGCATGTAATCTAACTACGTCCAACTCAACTAATTCATTCATCATCATCTCCCAATATAATGCAGCTGGGATTTCGTTTTGTCTTTGAATTCGAACTGATTGTAGATGAATTTCTACTGGCAGCACTGCATCATGACCAAATGTGAGTTAGAAAGGCGTAGTGTTAGTAGCTTCCTTAGGAGATGTTCTACAGGCCCATAGTATTTGGTCCAAAGTTTTGTGCCAGTTCCTTGGCTTTTTACCAATATGTTTCTTGATTAACCCTATTATCACTTTATTGGCTGCTTCGACTTGACCATTTGCTTGAGCATAATATGGCGTTGATGTTAGTAATCTAAACCCCATTTCTTGGGCAAATTCTTGCATCTTTCTACCAGTAAACACAGAGCCTTGATCTGTGGTTATGCTCTCTGGCAATCCGAACCTATAGATAATGTGCTTCTGTATAAACTCAATAATAGCCTCTTGATCAGCAACTATTAATGGTATAGCTTCGATCCACTTGGTAAAATAATCTATTCCTACCAAGATATATTTCTGCCCTTTAGACGAAGCAGGATTTATTTCTCTTATCAAGTCCAATGCCCATCCTCTAAATGGCCATGGTTTGATGATTGAATGCAACTCACTTGCAGGGGCATGTTGAATCCCTGCATGTTTCTGACATTCCTCACATCCTTTAGCAAAGTCTATACAATCTTTGAGCATGCTAGGCCAATACATGCCGTATCGAAATAACAGCCATTTCATTTTATGACCTGCTTGATGTGCCCCACATGCCCCATTGTGGACTTCTGACAATGCTAAGTATGCCTCACTTTCTCCTAGGCATTTCAATAATACGCCCTCTTGGATCTTTTTGAACAATTCATTCCCCATGAGGAGATATGATAATGCTCTGTATTTTGTCTTTTTATCCACATTCAGAGTTGGGTTTGCTAAATAACTCACCAGTGGACTTCGCCAATCTGCATCTGATAAAGTGTTTATGGATAATATTTTGAATCCCTGTTTCTCAGCATATCCCAATTTCATACTTTCTAGATCTGATGGTGTGAATCTAGTAGCCATAACTCTACCCCTTAATTCAACTAAATCCTCAAAGTTCCTGACAGAAACTTTATAACCCGAAGCCAACTGTGCTAAGTCATTTGCTTCTTGGTTCTCTATTCTTGGTATGTGTTGAATATCCATGTATTCAAATTTCCTAAGTAGCCTGTTGACTATGACGAAGTATATCATCAAGTTTTCCTTTATGCATTTATACTCCTTCGTTATTTGCTTGACCACTAATTCTGAGTCTCCTTTAATTTCGACTCTAGTTGCCCCCAATTCCAACAAAGCTTCAAGTCCAACAATGAGCGCTTCATACTCAGCTTCGTTGTTCGAGCAACGAGGACCATCTAATTTATACTTGAATTTTGTTGGAATTCCTTCAGGAGAAATTAGAAGGACTCCAACACCACTTCCATTCCTGTGGGTTGAACCATCAAAGTATAATTTCCATGGTTGCATTTCAACGTAACTCATGACAGTCTGCTCAACCAATGAATGGTCCACAATGAAGTCAGAAATCACTTGGCCTTTCACAGCTTTTAAAGGCATGAAAGTCAAAGAATATTCTGTTAAGGCTAAAGCCCATTTACCAACTCTGCTATGCATTATTGGTTTTGAAAGCATGTGTTTAATGACATCGAAATGAGATGAAACATAAACATCAACAGGCTTTATATAATACTTGAGTTTCATACAAGAGAAATACAAACAGAGACATAGCTTTTCTAAATTGCTATATCTGGTCTCTGCATCATTTAGTACTCTACTTAAATAGTATATGGCTCTTTCGATACCATTGTTATCTTCTTGTGCTAACATACTACCTATACTAACTTCAGAGGCAGATATGTACAATCTCATGGGCCTCCCCCATGAAGGTGGAGACAAGATAGGAGGCTGAGAGAGGTATCTTTTTATCCTGTCAAATGCCTCCTGATGGGCTTCGTTCCATTCGAAGGCTTGGCCTTGCTTTAGACGAAGCAACAGAGAGAAAGTTGGGTTCTCCCACTCAGATTCGAAATGAACCTTCTGAGGAAGTTAATCTTCCCTAGCAGAGATTGCAACTCCCTTTTTGACGTAGGTGCTTTCGTCTCCATTATGGCTTTGGTTTTGTTCTGGTTGATCTCAATCCCTTTCTTGTGAACCACAAAACCAAGGAAATCTCCAGCCTGCACAAAAAATGCACATTTAAGGGGATTCATCTTTAAGCCATGTTTTCTCATTCGTTCGAATGATTGGCTCAAATGATGCAAATGTGTTTCTGCAGATATAGATTTGATGACTATATCATCAATATACACCTGCATAAAGGTTTCAATGAAATCATGAAAAATCGAATTCATTGCCCTTTGATAAGTTGCCCCAACGTTCTTTAAACCAAAAGGCATCACCACCCATTCGTAGGTGCCTAAGGCTCCTGGGCAACGAAATGTTGTCTTGGAAACATCTTCCTCAGCAATAAAAATCTGATTATACCCAGAGTATCCATCTAACATACTCAAGTATTCGAACCCTGTAGCAGAATCTACTAGCATTTCTGCCACAGGCATAGAGTACTCATCCTTAGGGGTTGTAGTGTTTAAATCCCTAAAATCTATGCAAATTCTTAAAGAACCATTTTTCTTAATAACATGTACTATATTTGCTAACCATTCGACGTACCTTGTGGTTCTGATGAATTTGCAACGCAGCAACCTTTCGATCTCAGCTTTAATCTTTGTGAGAACCGCTGGTGCGAATCTTCTGGGAGTTTGTTTGATGGGCTTCTTTCCATCTTTGATTGGCAGTCTGTGTTCGACTAACTCCCTCTTTAAATCAGGCATTTCGTCATAATCCCATGCGAAGCAATCTTTATTTTTCTTGAGGACCTCGATCACTTCCTGCTTGAGGCCTGGGCTAAGTTTTGCACTTATGTAGGTTATTCTTTTCGTGTTTTCATCCCCTAAGTTGACTTCTTCGAGTGGATCCTGCGCCAACATTTTGGCACCTGAGTCTATGGGGTCCTTTTCGAAGCCTAAGGGTTCTTTATCGTAGATGGCGTCCAACCTTTGATCCATCTCAAGTTCTTTAAAGGGTGAGCATTTCGAGCCATCCCCACTTGTTTTGTTCATCTTTACAGCTAATTTATTTATTTCAGCCTCTAAGGCCGCCTTTGATTCGTTCTCAGCCATATAGGCCGAAATCCTTTCAAAAAAGGTGGACTCAGTCATGGATAAGGTTGTCGAAGTCCCAGCCTGCTGGCCGTCTTTGTATAGTACTTTCGACTCCCTCTTCTTCATTGATTATTATTCTATCCCAGTATAGGCCATCATGGCGAAGGGTCATGTAGTAGTGGGCGTTTCTGGTTTCGTTGATCTCATCATTTGGAACACACGGAGCAATCTTTGCCAGATGTTTGTCATAATTCCTCTTGTCAACTAAATTGATTGTTGACATGAAGTAACTCTGGTCTGCTTCAATGTTTTCCACGATCCCATCTTCTCTCCATAGAACTAATCGTTGATGCATTGACGAAGGAACTGCCCCTACGCCATGGATCCACTCCCTTCCCAGCAATAAGTTGTAGTTGGCCTTGGCTTCGATCACCATGAACATGGTGGGCCTACAGCTTGAGCCTATTGTCAAGTCCAACTGGACCACTCCCAGTGTTTTTCCCACTTTCCCTTCATAATTTGATAGAACCATATTGTGGGGCTTGATGTCTCCTTCACGTATTTCTAATCTTTTCAGCATGAAGTGGGGTATCAAGTTGACTGCAGCACCCCCATCCACTAGAACCTTATTCACGCCATGGGCACCAACTTTTGCCCGAATGAATAGTGTCTTAAGATGGTTCTTCATAGCTGGTTCTAGACGTTCGAAGAACGCATTTTTCTCCTCGACAGCCCCATTGTCCATCACATAGTAGCACACAGGCCTATGCTTCATCAAATCTATGGTATCTTCTTCCTCATATTCATCAATTTCAGTTTCCTGTCCAAATTCACAGGGAAGCACAGATACCACGTTGCAGTTTAGGTTGAACGAAGACTCCCCCTCTGACTCGAAGTTATCCGTTATCATATCTTCGTCTTCTTCTGGGCCTGGAGTGTATTCCTTTGGTTCATCCCGTTGTACTTTAGAAAAAAGCCTCCTATTAACTGGGGGTTTGTCTTCAGTTTGATTTTTTGGTGTGGGTTTGTTGGTGCTAGATTCACCTTGGTTCCTTGTTGAGGTTGCCCCTTTATTTGCCACAGCTTCCCTCTCAGCCTTTCGAATCCTCTGCTGCCTTCGCCACTGGGATCTCGACATGGGGTTCCTCCCTTTGTAGTTCTCTAATCTTACCTCTTCCCTTTTTGCTATGTTGAATTGCCTCCTGTACGTCATAGCATGGCGTGCACTTCGTTCGGTGTTTCTCCATCTGTCTTTGCCTTTGTCATTTCTGACTTGCAGCCATCTGTCGGTTGGCACTTCAGCAGGGAGTTTGAACGTCACTCTTCGAGCAGCCTTGGGATGAGGACTATCAGGCCTTCGTTGTTTGTGTCTACTATCGAAACGTGGGCCCATATGTACATTTTCTTGATGGTTCCAGCAAGGGGCGAAGGGAATCGTTTCGAAGGCTCTGGCCATGCTTTGATCATACACAGCAGAACACCTTGGGCATATCAAGCACTTGGTTGCCCCATTGTAGGAGCGAAACACAAATTCCAGCAAACTTTCTCCAGCCTTAGGATAACACCTGAATAGCTGGTTATCCTGGCGCCAATTGTTTCCAGTTCGAGCCCTCTGTACCCTCTCGAAGTTCGCAGCGATTCTCTGATTGCAGAGGATGCTGCACCTAGGGCATAATATCATTCCTGTATCTCCCTTGTGGCACGTCATGAGGTAATCCTTGAGACTAGCATCTCCAGCATGATTATCCTCCATTTTATACTTCTCTTTTCTAAGTATCTTTCTACCTCCTCCATCTCAGAGCGAGGCCTCTCCATATCCACCATGTTTACCTCAACATCTTCCCCCTTAGCTTTATCATCTACCCATCCTGTGGGCTTTATATCTTCAATGTGGATTTTTGAACTCTCTGGGGCAGAATATTTGACCAAATAGTCAAATTTTCCACTGGGTTCCCCTAAAGTGTCCCATATTTCTTTCTGAGGGGAAGTTGGCTTCGTAATTTGGACTTTCTCCAATTCCAGCCTCAGGCCTTCAGTGACCTGTGTCAATTCTTGGTTTTGATTTTCCTGGCCTTCAGTAGCCTGGATTTCTTTTGCAACAGCTAAAGGTACTGCTTCAATCGAAGTCTCTGGTAGCTTCTGGACGTCTTCAGTGACCTCCTTATCGACTTCGACTATCACCCAGCTTTCGTTTTCAGTACCTTTCTCTCCTATTGGGACATCACTTTGGTCAGCTTCTACCATGTTAATCTCTCCAATGCTTGCAGGCTCGGAGTAGTTGGTGTCTGCGACGTCCAAGGGATCTTCGTCCACTTTCATTTTTGCTTTATCAGCAAACTTCAGTCTGCCATCTTTGATTGCATTCTGAATTAGGTCCCTGAAAAGAAAACACTGTGAGGTTTTGTAGCCTAGGAAACTATGATATTTGCAAAATCCTCTCTTCTTTCTTTGATCTAAAGGAGGTATTTTGACATTTGATGGCACAATGAGTTGGCCATCTTTGACAAGTAAATCAAAAATCTCGTCACATTTAGTGACATCGAAGGTATACACCTTCTTTGGGAATTTGTCACTTTTCTCATTTTCAACAATCTCCTTCCCTTTCGTGGGAACTAATAATTTGCAGGAGTAAGGTGGTGCCTGTTTTAATTCAGCGAGGTCGATTTTGACCTCTTCGAATTCGAATTCAGGATAATCTTCTGCTTCCTCAGTTCCAACATAGGAGATCCTTTCCTTCTTGTTATTTTTAAAGACTCTGGCCTTTTCGGCCTTTAGCCTTTCGACCTGTCGAACCCTGTCGGCTAACTGAGCCATGTCCCTCAAATATTGAGTGTCTAGTTTCTTTCGAATAGAGTAATCCAAGCCACCAGCGGCCATTTCGACTATCTCATGTTCAGGCACCACTGTGTAACATCTGGATTTCAAAAGCCTAAATCTATTCAGATAATCATCTATGGGTTCAGTGAACTTTCTCTTGACACTGGCTAATTCCTTCAAGCTTAGTTTTGACTGTCCCATGTAAAACTGTTCATGGAATAATCTCTCCAAAAGAGCCCAAGTATCAATGGACCCAGGAGGCAAAGTGGTGAACCATGTGAAGGCATTTTTAGTCAGGGAACTTGGGAAATATTTGATCCTGAGGTCTTCATTATTGGCTATATCTCCCGCTTCGGTTAAATATCTGGCTATATGTTCGACTGTTGATTCATTTGTATCCCCAGTGAACTTTGTAAATTTAGGGACTTTATATCCCCTTGGTAAATCAGTATGCATTATGCAATCTAATATAGGAGAAGCATAATTTGGCCTTCTAATTCCTGTGTTGAGGCCATTCTGGGCCATGACTCTCTCTATCATAGTGGTTAAATTGTTCTCTGCCAAGATGTTATCGTTTCGAATTCTATGAACGACAGCATCAGTATCTTGATTTCGACCCACCATGACAACCCCCCTAGGTTGTTCTTCTCGAAACTCTGGGACTTCCAGCCTTTCGACCCTTGCCCCTGGTTCCATAATTTCTCTCTGTGGGCCTGGGATCATTGGGGCTTCTAGCCTTTGTGCCCTTGCCCCCAAGTTAACTTCTTCTCTAGGTGGTCTATAAGTTGGGTCGTTAGCAACTTGTTCCATAACAGGCATGTTTGCTCGAACCCCCGCCTGATTCTGCCTACGCCTCTCTGGGGGAGCAAATAAATCTGCTATTCGACTCATGTTATCTACGTTTTCTCTGTTTGTCACAGTCACATTTTGTACTATTGGGGCAAATATTTCCTGCATAGTTTGTGCTAATACCCCTATCATATTATGGTTACTGTCATCCATCAATTGCCTAAAAGCCAACTGGTTTTCTGTGGTTAAAATAGGCATTGTGCTATAACCCACTGACCCTTGGTTATTTGTCATAAACTGATTCGCCCCAGACCCAGACCCCAATTGTGGTGATGAATTCGATGTGGAATTGTGTAAACCTGCCATAAAAGATGTTGGCATTCCATAAGAGGAATTTCTGGTTCTATTACCATCGAAACCAGGTGGTCTAGTTAGTGGAGTGGCGAAATGGGTTTGTGTCCCTGATGGTGGAACAAATCCCCCGGGATAACCAATGGTTCCAGTATTTCCTAAGATCGAACTATTAGTTGATATGCCACTTACTCCATTAGTGGCTATATTACTGGTAGAAGATGCAACAGACTGTGCATTCGAAGGGATCACATTAGACGTTCCCATCGAAGCGGACACATTAGTGCCTGTTGTATGTGGGGCATTTTGTTCCCCTTGTTGATTGTCAGAATTAGACATCTTGTTCAAACGTTTTCTTCTGGATAAGGGTTGGTTGCTGTTGGTTATTTTACCACTTCTTAGGTTCATAAAACAGCAAAGTTATCACTCAGAGGGTCTTTTTATAATGGTTACGTCTCAACAATCTTTATTTCTGTTCTAAACTCTGTAACGTCCAACGATTGGTCCCACCGGGTGTGCCAATTTGTTTACAGTGATTTCTGGTAAACAACCGCTAGTCCTCCAAACTATCGAATAAACTTACTGACTGTTATTCAATTTCTCTGGTAACTCGCAGGATCGACTAGATTGATCCTAGGACGTGTTGGTCATTAGGGTAACTCTCATGATCGAACTGGTATTCATGGTTAGTATTTAGAATGTTTGTGTAGGTGTTTAACTTATTTCGATTTCTCTCTTAAAGATCTAAAGGTGTAATCAAAATAAATGTGCGCGAAACTAAATTGCATGAATAAAGGTCAATTGTAAAGACATATAAAACTGCATAAAAGACAAGTAAATGATTTCGAAACGTAAAAAAAAACAGTTAATGTAAAAGATTCGAAATATGAAGAAAGCGTTTAATGCAAGAAAACTGTAAAATGGCTTTAAGTGAAAAAGGTGTTCGAAAGGTAAAAACTTGAAGATAAAGGCATGAAATGTATAACAGTTTCTGAAATGTAAAGTATTTGAAATGGAAGGAAAGCATTTAAATGTAAGGCGTCAGTGAAAAGATTTCGAATGAAAAGACTTTAGATGCAAAAACTTGTAAATGGTATTGATATAAAGATAAAGGAAAGTACTGGAATTGATAAAGAGTTTTCATTAAATCATAAACATGTGGTGTTATCATACGTACATTGCTCTTGCATTCGTTTCCCAGGCCATGTGGTAATTTGAATATTTACTGAGTTTTTTTATACAATAGATATGACACACGAAATCCTAATGCTAAGACTTCTATTTATACTACTTCGACCATAACGGTCTTGCTATAAGATTCTGCCACGTTCAGAACATGCAGAGAAATGCCTCCCTCTTGCTTCCACGTGTCTTCGAATGCTCCAGCGCATATATTTCAAATTTCGAACATCCCGCTTGCATTTGAATTTCAAATGTTTTGGCACTTCTTCGCTTCGAACGCATTTTCTAGACACAGCCTTGTTATCATTTCGAGACTTCTTTGGATATATTCTCATAACTGTCACTCGAAGCTCCAAGTTTTGATATGCTCATTCGAAACACTGCTTCTGCTATTTCGAAATATGACGTTCTGTTTCATTTCAATCGAAACGTCCAATTTACTTTGCTTCTAATAATATCATCAAAATCTTCAGCCAACACATGCTTAACTAAAATGAAAACTGAGCATATGTACAGCTTCATGGCTATGAATACTACATTTTTTATTCACAAACCTAAGCCTAATTATTCCTAAATAGAGAGATATGAAGTTGACAAAAACCTGTTTCAGTTGACTTCGTGTATGGCAATGTGGAGCTTTTCAGTGAGGCCTGAGATGTTTGGGAGCTTGCTTGAACTTCCCCTGACCTTCCCCAATGCCTAGCTTGCCTTGAATGTGCTTGAACAAGCTTGTAGAATTCAACCTGCACAAGCTGAAACCAAAATGGCAAACCTTGTAAATGGAGTTACAGTCAGTGTTTAAAGGTTGGGATAGCTTGGATGAGTTATGTGGAATGTGTTTGAACCAGTTTGAGGCAAAATGCACGAGGGGTTTGTGCTATGGAAATCAAACTGCAGGGAGTGCCCTGTTTTGCCAAATGAAGATGATTTTGTGCTATGGGAGGTTTGAGGGCTCAAAGGCTCATGTTTCTGGCTCAAGGGGATGTGAGAAACTTGTCTCAAGTGCTTGCAAAGGTTGGTTTTCTCAGATGTGTAAGATATGTGATATTTGACATGTTTCTTGTATATGAAGCCAAAAGCAAAACATGATGCAAGACAAGCCTGTACAGGCTATCTATCAGCCTGCACCTCATGCTCTTGGCCCCTCAAGTTGGTGGATTTGATTTGCTGTACAAGATATGGCTCAATGCTCAAGGATGCAGTTTTGACATAAAGCAAGATTTAAGTAAAAATGGTAATGTTGCTTTTTCTATTTAAGGATTAATCTTGTGTGCAATCCTCTAATGACCAAAACAAATCCTTAGACCAATGGATTTGCATTTAATTATTGAGTATGGAATGGTTTTGAGACCTGTAATCTAGTGCAAACAAGGCTGATTAGAGTTTGCAACTTGTATTACTATGAATATGCCATGGATAAAAAATGAGTTTTTGCCAACTTCAAGCCTTTGATTCTCCCTAACCACAAATGAGTTTGGAGAGTTCTTGGACATTTTGGAAAGCTTGAAACATGATCTACAATCCATGTTTGAAATGAAATTTGAGATTCCAAGTGGAACTATATGAAAAATGGTCATGAAGATGGGTCAAAATCCTGCCTAAACTAGGGCAAATTTTCACTAAGTTAAAAGTTTCATGGACCCTTGTTCCAAAAATTGTAACTTGAGATCCAAGCTTCTTTTGGTATAACTTTGTGAATAAAAGTTGTAGACTTTTTGGAGGAATAAAACTTTCATGTTGGAAGTTTTGTTTGAATCCAATTGCATCATGATGAAAATGTTGGGCAAAGTTGGGAAATATTAAGAAAATTTCATAACTTAGAAAAATTCTAAGTTATGAAAATTTTCAACCTTAAACCCTAATTTGAAAAATTGGGTTTCTTGATGAACAAGTTTCATGTTTTGACACATATTGATGAAAAATGACCCTTGGCACTTGATTTTGACCAAAAGTCAAAGTTTGACTTTTCAGTGTACAGTCAAATTTTGATTAGTTGACTGAAAAATTCATCTGTCAATCCAATGCAATTGAGATCTTTTGAACTTTGTGAATAGGTCAAGATGATGCCATTGAGTCCTTGAATCCATGCTTGAGCCCAATTTGCCATTGGCTAGGTCAAAAATCAGAAATTGCCCTTGTGCAGTCAAAACCCTAAAAATGACCATTTTTCCCTTTTGGTGATCTGATCAAATTTCTTGAGTTATGGTCCAAACTTGATCAAATGGTTCATGTGAGTCTATAATGTTGATGTGGATCAAAAATCACGAGGTTTGACTGTAAATTGGCCATAGTTGACTTTTTTTCTAATATAGATGATTTCTAGGTCAACTGTCCAATTGACTGGGCAAAAATTTGATTCAAGGCTTGAAACTTGGTATGGACAATCTTATGAGCCCAACATGAAGTATGAAAGTAACTTTGAGCATTGAAAGTCCAAAAATCTCTGTGCAAACTTAAACCCTAATTTAGGTCATCAGTGCAAGGAGATGTCTTGAGCAGAGCAAAACCCTAATCCTATCTGGAGTTCAAAGAGTCTGGTGAGGGGAAATCTTGATAAAATGAGAGGGAAAATTTTGGGGTACAACAGCTACCCCTGTTCAATCTTCTTGAACCTGAAGAGTTAGATTGGAGAGTTTGCCTTTCGTGACTCGAAGGTAAAAAAGGATTGGACACTAGAGTGCCCGTAAATTTGCACTCGTCAAAATGTAGCTGAGGGAATGGGCTTAAAGATGCCATTTGGAGCTGGTAGAATCTTGATGAAGATGGGCTTAAAGATGCCATCCAAGATTTTTTGTTGAAAATCAGGAGAATGAACACCAGATTGGTATCCGTATTTGGAACGTATCTGAGTTGTATCTGGAGATTGGACTTGTATGAGAAAAGGAATGGCGTCCGTGTCTGGAGCGTATCCGATATGTAACTGTATTTGATTCTTGAATGAACATCAGAATGACTGCCGTGTCTGGAGTGTATCTGTATTTTTTCCAAAATCTGAAATCTGAATAAGCGACAGAAAGACATCTGTGTCTGGAGTATCTTTGGGCTGGGGAATAGGTTTGAATGAGTGACAGAATGGCTACCGTGTCTGGAGCGTATCTGGACTGTATCTGAAGTTGAGATCTGTATGAGTAGCAGAATGACTTCCGTGTCTGGAGTGTATCCGTATTGTAACTGGGATCTAGACAAGTGACAGAATGACTTCCGCGTCTGGAGTGTTTCTGAACCTGAAGTTGATAATTGAATCTGAATGAGAAATAGAATGGCTTTCGTCTTTGGAGCGTATCTAGTCCGTATCTGATTGATGAAGTCTGAATGAGTAGTAGAATGACCGCCGTGTCTGGGGTGTATCTGTACTATATCTGAAATAAGAGACCTGAATGAGTAGCAGAATGACTTCCATGTCTTGGAGTGTATCCGTACTATATTTGAGATCTTTGAATATTTGTTAGAGGTAGCTTTTAATCTTATCCTGAAAAAGGTAAAATGTTAGCTAAAACACAAAGTTATGTTGCATGATATGTATGATGCAATAAAATGTGTTCTATTTAACATTTATGATATATGGATGTAATGGATGCGCATGTAAGCCGATTAGCTGTCTTGCTGAGGAAAATAAATCCTTGAGAGCTGGAGATAATGAAATCTTTGACTACTATCAGGGAAGATAAATCCTCGACCGTTGTTGGGGATAGAAAATCCTTCACGATTTTTCTGGGGAATAAGGAAAACTCTGACGATCTCTACTGGGGAATCAAAACCTGGGAGACTTCAACTGGAGGAATGAGATCGAGAATCTTCAATCTTGTTGGGAAATAACTCTATGGGGAGAAAATTGATTCTACTGAAGAGTTCTCAAGGGCTTGGGTTGTATGCCAATCTACTGGGGAATTTGGAGTGAGTTGGATGGTACTCCACTGGGGTTTAAAGGTTGAAGTTTTGGACTCTATTGGGGAAGAAAGTTTTATCTTCGCTGAAGGTTTGCAGTTCAAAGCTTTCTGGCTCCGCTGGGAGTTGGGAGTTTGGAAACTTAATTCTGGTGAGGATTTTGAAACTTAACTCCGCTGGGGATATGTATTTCAAGGCTTTTAGTTTTGCTGAGGATCTGGATGATGTACCGTAGGGGATTTCCTCTGGAATAGCCTAAAGACATTCTCCTATACTTTCAACCTATCAGTAATTATTCTTTCTCATTTCGTTTTATTTGTAAGCAGTGATTATATTCAAATGCATATGCTCATTTAATAAATCATGGGACGTTTTCAAATAAAACATAAGTGTAAGAAGAAAGAAAAGGCAAACAAATTTCTGCACTTTGAAGTATCTTTATATTAACTTTGTGTAAGTATTTTGTACAAAGGAGACAAACATCCTAGTAAGAGAATGTTGTCGTAAATAATGAGAAAAAATTTATACAAAGAAAGATGGCTATGTGTAACAATTCTATGGGGTTCCCATTCTGCTATAGCCTTCATAACTCTGAGTATCTTGTCCATTTGTTGCCTCGTTCGATGACAATTAGGTTGATCAGAAGCCCGAAGCTTATCTATGAAGAGATTGTCCTTAAAGTGATCCGACGAGACATAGTCATACGCTTTAATTCCCTAACTTTTTCCTGGACCGCCCTTTTGGGTTTTTGATCCACCGGGAAACCCTTTCTTGCCCAAGTCGCCCTTTCGGGTTTTCAACTTGTCGGGTGTACATATTTTTTTATTTATCCCTAATTTTTGCCTGAACCGCCCTTTCGGGTTTTCGATTCACCGGATGCCCATTTTTTTCCAAGTCGCCCTTTCGGGTTTTCAACTTGTCGGGTTGTTTATGCGTAGTATCTTTTGATTATGTCTGCGTTCACAGGGTGTGCCAGGTCATCGCCGTCCATGGTGGTCAGAATCATTGCCCCACTAGAAAAGATGTTTTTGATCACAAATGGTCCTTCGTAAGTAGGGGTCTATTTGCCCCTGGGATCACTTTGCGGTAAGATGATTCGCTTGATTACAAGGTCCCCGACTTGATATACTTGTCTCTTGACTTTCTTATTGAAGGATTTGATCATACGTTTTTGATACGCCTGAACATGGGAAACAGCAGTAAGTCGCTTCTCGTCAATCAAGTTAAGTTGATCAAGCCGGGTCTGAATCCAATCATCTTCACTCAAACCAGCATCCTTCATGATCCTCAAGGAAGGGATCTGAACTTCCATAGGCAAAACAACTTCCATGCCATACACCAAAGAAAAAGGGGTTGCCCCAGTTGAAGTGCGTGTCGTGGTACGATATCCGTGCAGAGCAAACGTTAACATCTCATGCCAGTCCTTGTAGGTGACTGTCATCTTTTGAATGATCTTCTTGATATTTTTGTTCGTGACTTCAACAACACCGTTCATCTTAGGCCGATAGGGAGATGAATTGTGATGTTGAATCTTGAACTGCTCGCACAGAGCGGTGATCATAGTGTTGTTCAAATTTGTACCGTTGTCAGTGATGATCCTGTCGGGGATACCATACCGGCATATGAGGTTCTGCTTGATGAAGCGGGCAACCACATTCTTTGTAACGGAAGCGAAGGAAGCTGCTTCGACCCACTTGGTAAAGTAATCAATGGCCACCAGGATGAAACGGTGTCCATTGGAGGCTGTAGGCTTGATCTCTCCAATCATGTTGATTCCCCACATCGCAAATGGCCAAGGAGCTGCTAAGACATTGAGAGGAACTGGGGGAATATGTACCTTGTCAGCAGAGATTTGGCATTTGTGACAAGTACGGGAATATTAATGACAATCAGCTTCCATGGTAGACTAGTAGTAGCCTGCCCGTAGAATCTTCTTAGCCATCGTATGACCGCTTGAGTGGGTGCCAAAGGTGCCATTATGTAGTTCGGCCATGATCTGCTCAGCTTCAACCTTGTCCACACAACGGAGTAGGACACAATCAAGATTGCGCTTGTATAGGATACCATTGCTCATAAAGAATTTGGCAGCGAACCTCCTTAAGAACTTTTTGTCGTTGACTGAAACTCCTTCAGGGTATTCTTGTGCTTCGATATACCTTTTGACGTCATGAAACCAAGGTCGGTCCACCACTTCTTCGATATTAATCTCGTGACAATGTGCAGGTTCGTCCATTCGTTAAATGGTGATTTGAGGTGCCTCATTATCCCAATTAAGTTTAAACATGGATGACATTGTAGCTAGCGCATCTGCTAACTGATTCTCTTCTCGCGGGAAGTGCTCGAAGGTAATCTGCTCGAAGTGTGGTAACAATGTCAGGACGTGTTTGTTGTACCCCAAAATTTGCCCTCCCATATTCTCCAAGAAATTTCCAAGCCAAGTCACAAAATTCCCCAAGGGTTGTGCAGTGCAACTGTCTCCTATACAATCAAAACTAGGGTTTGGATTCTGATCAAGAATTGAAAGTTTTCAAAGGCCCAATCAAGTCTCATATGCCTACAAATGTGGTCAAGCATCCTCATATCAAGTTTCAAGGCATTCAGCTCAAAATTGCACAGTCAAAACCCTAAATTGCACTACAGTCAACTGTAGGGGCAAAATGGTCATTTGACAGTCAAAAGTTCAAATTTTTGGTCAACATATCATTTTGAAGCCACAAACATCATTTGATCAATGCTTGATCATGATTCTCAAAATTTGGCTCAGAAATCATCAAAGATGCAAAAGTTACTATATTTGGACAGTTGAAAAAGTCAACTGAAATTGACCAGGGCATAACTTTCACATGGATTATCAGAAAAATTCCATCCAAAGCTCATTTTGAAGAGAAAGACATTTCCTACAACTCATCTTCATATTCCAAGTCCAAGAAATGCTCTCACAAAAAGTTATCAATTTCAACATTATAGGTCATTTTCAAAAGTCAACAAAAAGGGACTTTAAGTCAAAGACCATAACTTGAGATTGGTAAATCAAATTGACATGGGACCAAAGGCATTGGTTAGAGGACTCAAAGACCTTTCCAAAATGTCCAAGAACATGTGAAAATCTTAAAAATTGAGCAAGTTATGCCTTGTGGAAGTTGGGAAATTTTTGGGAATTTTGAAAAGTCAACAATGATTCAAATGATCCAAAATTGCTAATGGGCCCATTTTTCTTCCATGGTCCATCATTCCAAGCATATGCACGACCACTTGGCCCAAAGGGAAGTATTTTCTCATTTTTTAATTATTTATTTGAATTTATATTAATATTAATTCATTTAAACTATTTAAATATATAGAAAATATCTAACTTGACCTAATGAATCTTTTGTACACATTTTAGGCTCAATAATTCGTGCCTAAGCCAATTTGGAAAGATTTGGAGCATTGGGATATGATTTGTGCAAGAATAACATGAAAAAAGATATGAAAAGATTCTTAACAAATCAAATATCCAAACCATGATTACAAGGGATTTTATTCAAGTTTGTTGACCTAATTGCTTCCATACAAGTACCTGATCACAACCCTAATGGCATAAGACTAAAAGCTGCGCAGAAAAAGACATTACAAACTTGAAAATTGCTTGAAAAACTCAAATTCTGAAATCAACCTTAGAGGTCGATTCAAATCCCCATTCTTGTCTCAATAGCTTCATTGTGATTCTCTGAACGTGTGCCAGTCACAAACAACAAACAAAGCTCCAGGAATCGGTAGATAAAACTCAGACTGTATCTCAAAATTTTTGGAATCGTACATCATGATTCATACATCCTTTGCCATTTTTATTTATTGATTCATGTTTGTTGTGAGTTTTTGAAGCTAACTAACACCTTTAATCGCGTTTTTCTGTGCTATACGAGATTATACCATGATTGAATATTAGGGTTTCCTGAGTTTCAAATTAGGGGTTCTTACTAGAGGAAAAATTGGACGCCCCCAGTACCACCATTGCAATCAGTACATCTGGACGAAGAAATTGAGATAGTCGCGCCTAATTTATGTTTAGAATTGAGCTATTCGCTATTTTTCTAAAAGCTGCCTAACACCACGGTTGCAAAACTGTTGCCTTTGAGTTTATGTTTCAGGAAAATTGAAGAAGATAACGTCGTGTCAGTTGGTGATTCGGTGGTTTGAATTGCGCGCGTT
Organism: Vicia faba; assembly: GCA_948472305.1. NCBI lineage: Eukaryota > Viridiplantae > Streptophyta > Magnoliopsida > Fabales > Fabaceae > Vicia > Vicia faba. The sequence continues at coordinate 481,597,044 of OX451740.1, read as the reverse complement.
TTTTCTCCACTACGCGTTGGTTTTGTTTTTTGTTATTTATTAACCATAATATATTAATTGAAATTTAGTGGCTCAGTTGGCAAAACGTGATGTGGTTAACCCTCAAGACCTGGGTTCAAGTCCCAGGTCTGTGCAAATCTCATATTATTTTTCAATACAAAATCCTATGCAGCGCTCACAGTGAAAAACAACATACACCTCATGATCCAAGCATACACGTGTCCCAGACGGCCACACCAAAGGCATAGATCCAAGGAGTACCATGTACCATAGTCAGACGCGTCACATGTTGCACAAAAAAGTCAATGGATTTCAAGCTATTGGGCCAGAATGCTAGGCCTATACCTCCTAAATTGGGGCCTGAACCCCCCCCCCTGGTTTGCTTTTCTTTTCATATTTATTTTTTTTAATTGTTATGTTATTTATTTTTTATTTGTTTTAATTAATTAATTATTTTTACAAAATATGAAAAATATCATAAAATCAGAAAAAGGCAAAAAATATAATATTTATTTTATTTTAATTATTTCCATAAATAAATTACATGTAAGTATTTAGTTTAATTAGGTTATAATTTTAATCCTTTTAATAACTAAAATCCAAAAATAGAATTAGGTTTAATTTTTATTCTTCTTAATTTCCCTTTTTACAATAATATTGCTTATTTTATTTATTTTCTATAATTAAATTTTGCATGTAAATTAACTTAGATTTAAATTAGGTTAAAACTTAATATTTTCGCAATAAACTTAAAAACCATTAGAACTAGGGTTTAGCATTTTATTTTAATTTCAATAAATTCTTTTTCTTTTAAATCTTAAAAAATATAAAATACTAAAAACATTTTCTTTTAATCTTTAATCCTAATTCCACATTAATTCTAATTAATTAATTCATTAACTTCAATTGCAAAAAGGGTCCAATGCCCATATTTTTAATTGTTTAATTTCGCGCATTTATTTTATGTCGTTTCTTTTAATTCATTATGTACATGTCCCAAAGCCTTGTAACAATTTAACTTTTCGTACCTTTATTTTTCTTGCTTTATTTATTTTCCGTCAAATCGGGTCCGGTTTAATTTTGGCGATGTGGACCCGCGCCATTTGTAATAGTTGTAGATTTATTTTCCTCGCAAATATTAACTGTTAAATAAGCATGCAAGAATGAATGGACTTAAAATAAAATCAAGCGTAGATCACAACAAACATGACAAGACAAATAACTGAAACATGACACACAATTCGCACACACCACCCCTAGGGTACGCCTCACTGTTGCCTTTCGAAAGGTGATCGTCGAGTAGAGGACGTCTTAGTAAGTCCTCATGATCCGGGAACCTGGCATGAGGGTAGCTTCTAAGGTGTCTTCCCATTGCTCTGGTGATCACCATGTCCCTAAACTCGAATTGACCCGAACACCTCCAACGGTGGTGCTACCTACCTCTCAATGGTGGGATGGCACTACTTTAAAGGACATTTACACAGACGAATTCCTTAGGGTAGGTAGACGACTCTAGATACTTGCTCTAATCTCAAAACAAATTCAAAAATACTTTTCACACCGACACCTTTTCAAAAAGCTTTCGAAAGCAAATTTTTCAAACACTCTGACGTATGAGTCGAACTGAAATTTTTCAAAGAAACTTTTTAAAAACCACAATTGAAAAGCAAACAAACCATTTTTTGAAAACAAAAATGAGCAAGTATCTAAGAGCCCATGGATAACCATGGATAGAAAGGGTGCTAACACCTTCCCTTTCTATAATCTACCTCCCGAACCGAGAGCAATCTCTATAAGGAATTTTTCTGTGCTTTTGTCCTTTCCATTTGGAGAAAATAAAAGACGGTGGCGACTCTTGCTTACCGCGACATTTCGCGAACCAGCGTTAAACAGTCAGTTCCAGATCCACCGATCACAGAACTGGCGACTCTGCTGGGGATTATCTTATAAAGTGGGGTGTACCTTAGGATTAAGATCACTATGTTTTCAATTGTCTTCTTTGCTTGCTTTATTATTGTGGGTTGTATCGGAGTTACATAGATCCTAACCCGGATCTGGGGATACCCTATTTAGGTAGCATAAGCTGTGAGGGACCTGTCCGGCGTATACCGACATGGGTGAAGCAGTGGCTACGTTGGTGTGGCGCCTTGGTCTGTACCGATATCCCTCGTGTTGAAACGGGGAGAATATGGGTCTTCCAAGGAGTCATTAAGCACCAACAGACCTTAGAACCTTAATTGACACAACTTGGCCATTAGAACAGTAGCAGTATGCTGCGCCCATTGAGGCTAAACTCTCGTGATGGTTCTGGCCGCAAGAAAAGATTGCGATGCTGGAGTTATGACCGATTGAGGGTAGTCAATGATATTGGGATCCTCTAAGAACCCGGTTACTTCTAATAGGACAGGTTGAACCCACCAACTTCAAGAGGGTAATACCTAGACCTCATGCTGGCCTAAACCCTAAGGGCTCTTTTGTGTGACTTGTGTGCCTTCGTACTTGATTATCTGCGTGCTTGTTACCTGACACTTGTTTCTTGCAGGTCTTGTTTATAGTCCTTAATTGGGACTCATAACAGGGTACTAAATTTCTTGCAGGGTTGTTTATAGTCCTTAATTGAGACTCATAACAGGGTACTAAATTTCTTGCAGGGTTTGTTTATAGTCCTTAATAGGGGCTCATAACAGGGTCACTTACGTTATCCCATGCATAGCATGACATCATACCATTGCATACCATTGCATACATCCTAACCCATTTCAAGGATCTCAAGGGCTTGTGATGCAGGTCATGATGAATCCAACATCTAGCAAGGGGCAAAGAGATTTTATTTTCCTTTAGCCAAGGTTGTCAGGGGCTATGACCCACTGGATATGGTGAGCCTTTGACCCTTGAAGAAGGACTCTCGACAACATGAAGTTCCTTTAATCAAGTTACCGGTTCCCAACTCTAACAAGTTTCTCTGTTTACCCCGCGGGGTCCTTGAAATCATTGCATGCATGTCATACATATCATCGCATTACAGGTACCCTTTTCTCTACAGGTTGCTTACCTTCTTCGCTGTTTATTTCAGCCGATCATCATGAACCCTGAATCATCAGCCGAGCAGACCATCAAGGCCCTCCAGGCTCAGAACGCCCAGTTCCAAGGGTTGATCATGAATTTGACCCAGGGGCAGCAAGATCGGAAGGCTCTGCTTTTGAAGAAGGAAAAGAAGAAGAAGAGGACTGTTCTGTTCAGCCCTAGGCGCAGATCTGGGAATACACCGCAAATTGAAACTGAGAGGACAACCCCATCTGTGGGAAAAAGCAATCATCAAGAGGAAAGGGTGCCCAGTCCAGAGGTCTCTGACAATGAAACAGATTTCGACGACGAACAGTACCCTCCGGCTGAGGATAAATACAAACAGTTGGAGGATAGGCTGAATGCTATGGAGATCCAACAGGTACCTGGGCTGGATCTTGGAGATTTGGGTTTGTCAACTGGTGTGGTTATTCCTCGGAAGTTCAAAGCACCGTCCTTTACTAAGTATGATGGGGCGTCTTGCCCCAAGCTGCATCTAAGGTCCTATGTTCGGAAGATTCAACCATATACGGTGGGCAAAAACTTGTGGATCCACTTCTTCTAGGAGAGTCTTTCAGGGACTCATCTCGAATGGTTCTATCAGCTAGACGGGACCAAGGTTCGTAACTGGGAGGAGTTGGCTACTGCTTTCTACAAGCAGTATCAGTATAATGCCGACCTTGCTCCTACGCGTACCCAACTCCAGGGTATGTCATTAGGATCAAGTGAAGGTTTTAAAGAATATGCGCAGAAATGGAGGGATCTTGCTGGAAGGGTACAACCACCTCTGACTGACCGTGAACTTGTGGACATGTTCTTGGGGACCCTGTCTGGTCCATTCTACAACCACCTAATTGGGAATTCTGCTGCTGGGTTTACAGATCTTGTCTTGACTGGGGAGAGAATCGAAGCTGGTATCAAGTCAGGGAAGATTCAAGAAACCGCACCTGCTGATACTCAGAAAAAGCCCCACAGTGGAAAGAAAGAGTCCAATGCTATACATGGTAAAAAGGGTCGTCATGATGTAGGGGCAATCCAGATTCCTGATCCCACGCCCGTTCAACCAAGAAAGAGCAATAGGCGTAGGATAAAGCATCAAGATAGGAAGTATACTGACATCAACATGTCTTTGTCTCAGGCATTACAGCAATTTCTAAAGGCGAAAATGATCACACTAAAGGATCCTCCTCAAAATCCTGACACTTCCTCTCCCAAGTACAATCCGGGCGTGAGATGTGCCTACCATTCTGACAGTCCTGGACATGACACTGACGACTGTTGGACCTTGAAGAACAAGATCCAGGATTTGATTGACGCCAAGGAGGTCGAGTTTGAACACTGATCCTACACCGAATCATCGAGATTGTCTTTTGTTCATTCAAATATTCAAGTTGTATTTTTCTTTGATTGTTCAAACATTTATTCATGTTAAACATTGTTATCACATTAATACATCGCTTATGTCTATGTTGAATCAATATATTCGCATTCACTATATGCAAACTGTTTTCATATTTTTTCTGATGTCAACTCTCAATTAATGACTCTAAGCCTCTTGAGGGAGGATGACGAAAACAATACCACGATCTACAGTATGCTTCTGAACAGACCCCGCTGATGAGGTACAGGCATTGTTTAAATCCCTAAACACTGGAGTTATAAGGATGATAATCCCTCGTCAACCCATCTGAGCCAAAGAAGTAGGAGTTTTTTTTTATTTTCGAAAATTAAAACCCTTTATCATAACCCGGGGCAGGGTAGTTCTCTCAGTTGATCCAAGTGCATAACGAATGGCACCAAAGAGGTCCTTACAAAACGAAAGACAGTGATGGTTCCGAATAATCAATGAAGAAAGGCAGTCATTATATCTCAAAAATAAAAACCCATTAAGTCAAAACCCATGAAGGAGACTTACAAAACTGGGGCATCCCGCTGACTGTAATTCCTAAAAAGGAAACAGTTCAGGCAAAAAAAGAAAGGGATAACAAAAATCAGACAAGAAAGAGGTCTTACAAACCCTCAACAAAAAGGAATGACTGCCTATTCAAAATAAGTTATCAACATCCGAATCATCACCGGAAAATCAGAGCAAAGACTCAAATAAGGTCTAACGTACGATCAACTGAGTTTAGGTTTGGAGAACATCACGAAGAGCGGGTGGGTACAAAAAATTTGAGCCTTTATCCTTTGTTTCTTAAACCGTGAACCAGGCCACGTTATAACCCTCAAAAGTCCTAGCTGAAGCATGGGTTAGTTCGAAAGCATACTGTTACGAAGGTATCCTGACTCCTTAAGGCTACGGTAAATACAGAGTTGACATCATGTTTTACAAACATTCACGTGTTTTTATGAAAAAAAGAATGCATTTTCAAAATCTTCAAGACAGACATAAGCTTGGCATTTTTAACATAACTTTGTTTGCATAGGACTTTTTGTTTGAACAGCAGGGAACTTCGCACGATGAATGCCTAATGAACAAAAGTACTTCCAATCAAGGGACATGATCATGGTCTACCATCTGGGACAGTTAGGTCAAGATCCAGAGAATCTCTCAAAAGGCCAAAAAGCCTGGGGCAAATCTCTGCCTGAGTCACTTGGGGCACTCCAACAACGAATCTCGCCTGACCAAACATCTTCTGGTGACAAAACACTTCTAAACAGGGGCAACTCCCTACATTCTGAGAACGCGGACATAGTCGAAAAATACTATGCAAAATCAAAGACCCGCTAGGTTGACATACCTAGGCAAAAATAAGGGCTTCCCGGCGAACCAAAAGGGTTCGGGAAAAATGAGGGATGAAAATGAAAAAATCTGTACACCCGGCAAGTCGAAAACCTGAAAAGGCGGCTTGGGCAAAAATGGGTATCCCGGTGGACTGAAAACCCGAAAGGGCGGTCCAGGAAAAAGTTAGGGATTAACGCGTACGACTATGTCCTGTTATCTTGTCACCTGCCTACCAGAAGAGAGTTTGTCCATCAACAGCTATCAGCACCTCACAGGTCTTCCTCTCCCACCTCAGAAACAGGGGCAATGAAGAGTGGTCTAAGCAGTCTGATTGTTCTATCCTCCAAGGGCATTAGGGTAAGTTCCGTTGAAGAACTTGACCAATACAGTTCAATACCTCCCCAGAAGAGTCCAACCCCGTTTCCCCAGGAAAGTTGGAATTCATATCCCCAGGCAGTAAGCTTATCCCCAGTAAATTCTGGAAGCTTCCCCTCGCAGAGCACGAACGCGTCGCCCGGCTTTATTTAAAGAGTTATTTCCTTAACAGGATATAACTGGGTTATCCTCAGCCAAAAGCCACGGAAAGAGCGTCGTCGCCGAAGTCTTCTTACCCCAGCGAAGTTCATCAACTACTTCCTATACAACAAGGGTATCCTCAGCAAACTACTGTCAACATTCAGCAAGGCATCCCTCTTCCCACAGAGTATTGCTTCTCAGCATGGTCGCTAGAATATCTTTTCTCCCCGCAGAATCTTCCATTTGCCAAGTTTATCCCGCAACGGAGTCCTCTTCTCCTACCGGTATTCTTGCAGTTATCATCCCCAGCGGAAGCAAAATCTATTCTCCAACATCAGCCCAGGAATGACTTCCCGGCACCCGTCAAGGATTTACTTTCCTAGACGAAAAACACATTCATAAAACGTCACATACATCATTACAGCATGCATAGACGCATCATATCACCCCAATCTCATTTATTTTTGAGAACATCTTAAAATCAGGCAATTCATGCATTATGACATTGCATATAACTAATTCGTTACTTTTTCAGGAAAGAACGATCAACAGATAAAAATCGTTACCCGTTGAGGTAGTAATCGTCCCAGATTCCTTCATCATCCCGCTGAGGTAGTAATCGTCCCAGATTCCTTCATCATCCTGCTGAGGTAGTAATCGTCCCAGATTCCTTCATCATTCTGCTGAGGTAGTAATCGTCCCAGATTCCTTCATCATCCCGCTGAGGTAGTAATCGTCCCAGATTCCTTCATCATCCCGCTGAGGTAGTAATCGTCCCAGATTCCTTCATCGCCCTGCTGAGGTAGTAATCGTCCCAGATTCCTTCATCATATATTTGGAGTAGCAATCGTCCCAGATTCCTTCATCATCCTGCTGAGGTAGTAATCGTCCCAGATTCCTTCATCATAGATTTGGAGTAGCAATCGTCCCAGATTCCTTCATCATATATTTGGAGTAGCAATCGTCCCAGATTCCTTCATCATCCTGCTGAGGTAGTAATCGTCTCAGATTCCTTCATCATCCTGCTGAGGTAGTAATCGTCTCAGATTCCTTCATCGTCCTGCTGAGGTAGTAATCGTCCCAGATTCCTTCATCATATATTTGGAGTAGCAATCGTCCCAGATTCCTTCATCATCCTATTGAGGTAGTAATCGTCCCAGATTCCTTCATCATCCTGCTGAGGTAGTAATCGTCCCAGATTCCTTCATCATCCTACTGAGGTAGTAATCGTCCCAGATTCCTTCATCATTCTGCCGAGGTAGTAATCGTCCCAGATTCCTTCGTCATAGATTTGGAGTAGCAATCGTCTCAGATTCCTTCATCATATCCTTATCAAACAAAAAAAAGCCTTCTCTAGTCCAGCTAAATCGACTCCGAACAAATTTTCTGATAAAGACTCAGCAGAACTTATGGTTCCATCTCCGACGATGAGTGTGAGGTGATATTCTCTTATGGTTCCCTCTCCAACGGTGTGTGAGGTAGTAATTCCTTTTTCAAGATGTTTCCCTCTCCGACGATGAGTGTGAGGTGGTAGTCTCCTATGGTTCCCTCTCCGACGGTGTGTGAGGTAGTAATCCCTTTTTCAGATGTTTCCCTCTCCGACAATGAGTGTGAGGTGATATTCCCTTATGGTTCCCTCTCCGGCAAGTGCGTGAGGTGGTAATTCCTTCTTCAGATGTTTCCCTCTCCGACGGTGAGTGTGAGGTGATAGTCTCTTATGGTCCCCTCTCCGGCAAGTGCGTGAGGTGGTAATTCCTTCTTCAGATGTTTCCCTCTCCGACGAGGAGTGTGAGGTGATAGTCTCCCATGGTTCCCTCTCCGACGGTGTGTGAGGTAGTAAGTCCTTTTCAGATGATTCCCTCTCCGACGATGAGTGTGAGGTGATAATCTCTTATGTTTCCCTCTCCGACGGTGTGTGAGGTGACAATTCCTTTTCCTATGGTTCCCTCTCCGACGATGAGTGTGAGGTGATAATCTCTTATGTTTCCATCTCCGACGAGGAGTGTGAGGTGATAGTCTCCCATGGTTCCCTCTCCGACGGTGTGTGAGGTAGTAAGTCCTCTTCAGATGATTCCCTCTCCGACGATGAGTGTGAGGTGATAATCTCTTATGTTTCCCTCTCCGACGGTGTGTGAGGTGACAATTCCTTTTCCTATGATTCCCCTCTCCGACGGCGAGTGAGGTGATTCCCTTTCAGATTATAATAGCCTATGGTTTTCTTCCCGATTGCAAAGATGGTAATTCCCGTCAAGATTTTTCTCAACGAGCGTTGTTGAAGTCAGAATCACCCTAGGTTCTCTTACCATTCATGCTAAGGCAGTAACCATACCTGGTTCATTCATCAGCGTTCGAAGCTCCAGATCCAGCTCCTGTAACCAGTCAGGACATATCTGTACCAAGCATCTAAAATCAGCTCCTGCAACGTGTCAGGTACTCTTTTTTTCTTTTGCAGGTATGCAGGTTCTCGCTAAGGAACCTCCTACGCGATCAAAATCCAGATGGCATCTATAAGCCCATCATCCTATTCATCAACCCCCAAATGGCATCTGTAAGCCCATTCCCATCATCACTGCTAGCATGTGAGCACAAATTTCTAGGCACTCTAGTGTTCAATCATCTTCCACCTTCGGATTACGAAAGGCACGTCAGCCAATCTACATCCTCAGGTCTAAGAAGATTGAACAGGGGCAACTGTTGTACCCCAAAATTTGCCCTCCCATATTCTCCAAGAAATTGCCAAGCCAAGTCACAAAATTCCCCAAGGGTTGTGCAGTGCAACTGTCTCCTATACAGTCAAAACTAGGGTTTGGATTCTGATCAAGAATTGAAAGTTTTCAAAGGCCCAATCAAGTCTCATATGCCTACAAATGTGGTCAAGCATCCTCATATCAAGTTTCAAGGCATTCAGCTCAAAATTGCACAGTCAAAACCCTAAATTGCACTACAGTCAACTGTAGGGGCAAAATGGTCATTTGACAGTCAAAAGTTCAAATTTTTGGTCAACATATCATTTTGAAGCCACAAACATCATTTGATCAATGCTTGATCATGATTCTCAAAATTTGGCTCAGAAATCATCAAAGATGCAAAAGTTACTATATTTGGACAGCTGAAAAAGTCAACTGAAATTGACCAGGGCATAACTTTCACATGGATTATCAGAAAAATTCCATCCAAAGCTCATTTTGAAGAGAAAGACATTTCCTACAACTCATCTTCATATTCCAAGTCCAAGAAATGCTCTCACAAAAAGTTATCAATTTCAACATTATAGGTCATTTTCAAAAGTCAACAAAAAGGGACTTTAAGTCAAAGACCATAACTTGAGATTGGTAAATCAAATTGACATGGGACCAAAGGCATTGGTTAGAGGACTCAAAGACCTTTCCAAAATGTCCAAGAACATGTGAAAAGCTTAATAATTGAGCAAGTTATGCCTTGTGGAAGTTGGGAAATTTTTGGGAATTTTGAAAAGTCAACAATGATTCAAATGATCCAAAATTGCTAATGGGCCCATTTTTCTTCCATGATCCATCATTCCAAGCATATGCACGACCACTTGGCCCAAAGGGAAGTATTTTCTCATTTTTTAATTATTTATTTGAATTTATATTAATATTAATTCATTTAAACTATTTAAATATATAGAAAATATCTAACTTGACCTAATGAATCTTTTGTACACATTTTAGGCTCAATAATTCGTGCCTAAGCCAATTTGGAAAGATTTGGAGCATTGGGATATGATTTGTGCAAGAATAACATGAAAAAAGATATGAAAAGATTCTTAACAAATCAAATATCCAAACCATGATTACAAGGGATTTTATTCAAGTTTGTTGACCTAATTGCTTCCATACAAGTACCTGATCACAACCCTAATGGCATAAGACTAAAAGCTGCGCAGAAAAAGACATTACAAACTTGAAAATTGCTTGAAAAACTCAAATTCTGAAATCAACCTTAGAGGTCGATTCAAAGCCCCATTCTTGTCTCAATAGCTTCATTGTGATTCTCTGAACGTGTGCCAGTCACAAACAACAAACAAAGCTCCAGGAATCGGTAGATAAAACTCAGACTGTATCTCAAAATTTTTGGAATCGTACATCATGATTCATACATCCTTTGCCATTTTTATTTATTGATTCATGTTTGTTGTGAGTTTTTGAAGCTAACTAACACCTTTAATCGCGTTTTTCTGTGCTATACGAGATTATACCATGATTGAATATTAGGGTTTCCTGAGTTTCAAATTAGGGGTTCTTACTAGAGGAAAAATTGGACGCCCCCAGTACCACCATTGCAATCAGTACATCTGGACGAAGAAATTGAGATAGTCGCGCCTAATTTATGTTTAGAATTGAGCTATTCGCTATTTTTCTAAAAGCTGCCTAACACCACGGTTGCAAAACTGTTGCCTTTGAGTTTATGTTTCAGGAAAATTGAAGAAGATAACGTCGTGTCAGTTGGTGATTCGGTGGTTTGAATTGCGCGCGTTTTTTCTCCACTACGCGTTGGTTTTGTTTTTGTTATTTATTAACCATAATATATTAATTGAAATTTAGTGGCTCAGTTGGCAAAACGTGATGTGGTTAACCCTCAAGACCTGGGTTCAAGTCCCAGGTCTGTGCAAATCTCATATTATTTTTCAATACAAAATCCTATGCAGCGCTCACAGTGAAAAACAACATACACCTCATGATCCAAGCATACACGTGTCCCAGACGGCCACACCAAAGGCATAGATCCAAGGAGTACCATGTACCATAGTCAGACGCGTCACATGTTGCACAAAAAAGTCAATGGATTTCAAGCTATTGGGCCAGAATGCTAGGCCTATACCTCCTAAATTGGGGCCTGAACCCCCCCCCCTGGTTTGCTTTTCTTTTCATATTTATTTTTTTTAATTGTTATGTTATTTATTTTTTATTTGTTTTAATTAATTAATTATTTTTACAAAATATGAAAAATATCATAAAATCAGAAAAAGGCAAAAAATATAATATTTATTTTATTTTAATTATTTCCATAAATAAATTACATGTAAGTATTTAGTTTAATTAGGTTATAATTTTAATCCTTTTAATAACTAAAATCCAAAAATAGAATTAGGTTTAATTTTTATTCTTCTTAATTTCCCTTTTTACAATAATATTGCTTATTTTATTTATTTTCTATAATTAAATTTTGCATGTAAATTAACTTAGATTTAAATTAGGTTAAAACTTAATATTTTCGCAATAAACTTAAAAACCATTAGAACTAGGGTTTAGCATTTTATTTTAATTTCAATAAATTCTTTTTCTTTTAAATCTTAAAAAATATAAAATACTAAAAACATTTTCTTTTAATCTTTAATCCTAATTCCACATTAATTCTAATTAATTAATTCATTAACTTCAATTGCAAAAAGGGTCCAATGCCCATATTTTTAATTGTTTAATTTCGCGCATTTATTTTATGTCGTTTCTTTTAATTCATTATGTACATGTCCCAAAGCCTTGTAACAATTTAACTTTTCGTACCTTTATTTTTCTTGCTTTATTTATTTTCCGTCAAATCGGGTCCGGTTTAATTTTGGCGATGTGGACCCGCGCCATTTGTAATAGTTGTAGATTTATTTTCCTCGCAAATATTAACTGTTAAATAAGCATGCAAGAATGAATGGACTTAAAATAAAATCAAGCGTAGATCACAACAAACATGACAAGACAAATAACTGAAACATGACACACAATTCGCACACACCACCCCTAGGGTACGCCTCACTGTTGCCTTTCGAAAGGTGATCGTCGAGTAGAGGACGTCTTAGTAAGTCCTCATGATCTGGGAACCTGGCATGAGGGTAGCTTCTAAGGTGTCTTCCCATTGCTCTGGTGATCACCATGTCCCTAAACTCGAATTGACCCGAACACCTCCAACGGTGGTGCTACCTACCTCTCAATGGTGGGATGGCACTACTTTAAAGGACATTTACACAGACGAATTCCTTAGGGTAGGTAGACGACTCTAGATACTTGCTCTAATCTCAAAACAAATTCAAAAATACTTTTCACACCGACACCTTTTCAAAAAGCTTTCGAAAGCAAATTTTTCAAACACTCTGACGTATGAGTCGAACTGAAATTTTTCAAAGAAACTTTTTAAAAACCACAATTGAAAAGCAAACAAACCATTTTTTGAAAACACAAATGAGCAAGTATCTAAGAGCCCATGGATAACCATGGATAGAAAGGGTGCTAACACCTTCCCTTTCTATAATCTACCTCCCGAACCGAGAGCAATCTCTATAAGGAATTTTTCTGTGCTTTTGTCCTTTCCATTTGGAGAAAATAAAAGACGGTGGCGACTCTTGCTTACCGCGACATTTCGCGAACCAGCGTTAAACAGTCAGTTCCAGATCCACCGATCACAGTGTTCTTTGTAAGGGATGAGGTTAGGGTTCTTAGTATCCCACTCTCCTTTGATTTGTCTGATAACCAAAGTTGAGCACGCAAATACAACCAAAGATTTGATTCCCAAGTCAATAGCAGCCTTGAGACCAAAGATACAAGCTTCATACTCGGCCATGTTGTTGGTGAAGCTGAAGCAGAGTCTAACATTGAAAGGTGTATGGCAACCTTCTGGAGAGATACGTACTGCACCGATATCGTTCCCAAGTGCGTTGGATGCACCATCAATGTACAGAGTCCATCGGGATCCTTGTTCAGGTCTGTCATACGGCCCGTTACCTTTAATGTTGTCCAATGTCATAATATCCTCGTCAGGGAAGTCGAACCTCATAGATTGGTAATCTTCGACGGCTTGATGAGCTAGATGGTCAGCTAGTACACTCCCCTTTATAGCTTTTTGGGTTGTGTACTGGATATCATACTCTGTCAGGATCATCTGCCATCTAGCGATTCTTCCGGATAAAGCAGGCTTCTCGAAGATGTACTTGATCGGGTCCATTTTAGAAATCAACAGAGTGGTATGTGTCAACATATACTGTCTTAGCCGACGATCAGCCCATACCAAAGCGCATCAAGTTTTTTCGAGCAATGAGTAGCGAGTCTCATAGTCGATAAATTTTTTTCTAAGGTAATAAATGACATGGTCTTTTTGGCCAGACTCGTCATGTTGGCCCAGTACGCACCCCATTAAATTATCCAAAACAGTCAGATACATGATTAACGACCTTCCTTCGACGGGTGGCATCAAGATAGGAGGTTCCAGCAAATACTCCTTGATCTTATCGAAAGCAACTTGACAGTCATCGTTCCATTCAACCACTTGATCTTTCTTCAACAGCTTGAAGATTGGTTCACAGGTAGATGTTAGGTGAGAGATGAACCTTGCGATGTAGTTTAGGCATCCCAAGAAACCTCTGACCTCCTTCTCAGTGCGAGGGGAAGGCATTTCTTGTATAGCTTTGACTTTGGCAGGATCAACCTCGATGCCTTTGTTACTGACGATGAATCCCAAAAGTTTACCGGACCTGACTCCGAAAGTGCACTTGCTAGGGTTCAGTCTGAGCTTATATTCTTTTAACCTGACAAACAGCTTTTGCAGATGTCCAAGGTGTTCTTCTTCTGTCTATGAACGGGCTATCATGTCGTCTACATAGACTTCAATCTCATGATGTATCATGTCATGAAACAAAGCTACCATGGATCGCTGATAGGTTGCCCCGGAATTCTTCAGTCCAAATGGCATCACTTTATAGCAGAAGGTACCCCACTGCGTAACAAAAGTAGTCTTCTCCATGTCTTCAGGGGCCATTTTGATCTGGTTGTACCCTGAAAATCCTTCCATGAAAGAGAATACCTTGTGTTGAGATGTATTGTCAACCAAGATGTCAATGTGTGGTAGTGGAAAATCATCTTTAGGGCTAGCCCTATTTAAGTCTCTATAGTCCACACATATTCTGATTTTTTCGTCCTTCTTAGGCACGGGCACACTGTTAGCAACCCATTATGGATAGGAAGTAACAGCCAGAAAGCCAGCATTGAACTGCTTCATCACTTCAACTTTGATCTTTTCGGACATGTCGGGCCTCATTCGGCGGACTTTCTGTTTGATTGGTGGACAGTCTTCTCTTATAGGGAGACGGTGAACCACAATATCTGTATCCAGTCCCGGCATGTCTTCATAGGACCAGGCGAAGATCTCAACATACTCATTCAACAGCTGAACTAAGTGCTCTTTGACACTTGGCTCCAGGTTGGCACCCACTTTAACGTCTTTTCTATCTTCGACAGTACCCAAATTGATAGTCTCTAACAACTCTTCATGGGGCAGAATAGCCCTTTCTTCTTGTTGCAAAAGTCTATCCAACTCTCCAGGCACTTCACAGTCTTCATCACCTTCGTACTCGGCATGATTGACTGGATCTTCAGAGTCACTGAAGGCCATAGCAGAATTGTTACCCATGGAATCCGGAGTTGATGGGTACCTACATTTTGTGAGTGTGGGTGTGTGTAAGGGATAGCCACCTTTAAACAAAATAAAATGTAAAAAGAAATAAAATGAACACAAAAGTTTATATATGAAAACGTCCGTGATTCATTAAAAATGGCATATGAAAATGAAGAATCAAAACCCTTACAAATGGACCAATATGCCCCGGGTAAGGCATAAGGCGAAAAGAGTGTACGAACTGTTTAATAATTATTACAGACCAAACATGAAATGTTCAAAAGATAAATTATTGATTGATGAAATTAATGGGAACATAGTCTTTCTCCTCCCAGTTGTTCAGTCCCCCTTCAATAGTTGGAAAGATCCAATCTTCAAAATTGCTTCCTTCTTCATCATCTTCTAAAGCATGAACTCCGTGATGAGTGATTTTTAATGGCGGTCCTCCAGCCCGGGAGCGACGCACAACTTTCTGACTAGCAACAGTGAAACCCAAACCGAACTTATCTGTCTTGTAAGGAAAATCTGGCAGTTGACCCCATACTGTGCTTCCTCCTTCCTTGACTACAGCCTCTGCATCTTTAAGGGATGACATCCGGGACACAGGTTTGGTAATGATGGGCACATCATTCGTTGTCTTGGCTACCGCAACCTCAGGAGAAACCTCTTAAAAGTGTTGGAAAGGTGTTTCTATGAATTCACCATCTAACTGCACATAGCGGGAAGAGTTAAGGTGACTTATCATATACTCCTCCTCACCATGAACTGTTATGATCTTACCCTGGACTGGGTATTTGAGCATCTGGTGTAGAGAAGAAGTGACTACCCCAGCGTTGTGGATCCATGGCCTTCCCAATAAACATGAATATGAAGGACGAATGTCCATCACATAAAATGTAGAATTGAAAATTTCCGTACCCATCTTAATTAGGATGTCCACTTCTCCGTGAACCATCCGCTTAGAACCGTCGAAGGCTCTAACAATGATATTACTGGGCTTTAAGGTCAAACCTTCACAGTCTAGCCTGTCCAATGCTTTCTTTGGTAGGACATTTAAAGATGAACCGGTATCAACCAGAACATGAGCAAGTGTGGTCCCTCTGCACTCTACCGAAACATGCAGCGCATCATTATGCTTTCTTCCCTTAGATGTTAGATCGGCATCAGAAAAGCCAAGACCATTGTCGGCTATAAGGCTAGCCACACACTCTTGAAACTGATCCACAAAAGTTTCTTGAGGCACGTGCACCTTCTTTAGGAATTTGATCAAGGCTTTGGCATGAGCCTCGGAGCAGAGCAATAGAGCCAGCATAGAGATTTTTGAAGGGGTTTGCCCCAGCTGCTCTGCGACATCATAGTCGCTCTTCTTAATTATCTTTAAAATCTCCTCCATTTCCTTTTGGGTGGTCTTGGGGATAACCAAAGTCTGAGCCCTCGTCCTGACGGGCGCTTCTTGGATCCCCTTACCTTTATCAGCAGTAACAGCAGAGGGTACAACATCGGGAGTAACAATTTCTTCAATCACTGGACTTCACACAAATATCTTTACAGGCACAGGAGCACTTGAGGTTCCGAAGATTGCCCTTGGAGGAGCAATCTCCGGAGAGAAGATTCTTCCACTATGAGTGATCTTACTTATCCCCGCGATATTCCACACATCAGGAGTCTTTTCATTGGAACTTTCTTCGACTGATTCGATCTGCTTAACACCGTGGTAGAAGATCTCTCCTCCATAATTCCACGGTATTGTCTTGTTGGACTTATATGGGATAGGCCCTGGCATAGTAATCTTCAGTGGTACAAACTTTGGATCGGGTGTAATCTTAACAGGTCTTTTGCAGACCTTGGAAAGATTGTCAGAAATGGTGATTATAGCAACATCATTGATCGGAGTAACGGGAGTAACATGAGTAATAGTAGCAACATGAGTTTTCTGAAAGATGATTTCTTGAGTATCCATCAGGCGTTGGATGCCTGACTTCAACAACAGACAGTCAGATTGCAAGGTCGAACAAAGGTAACAATCTTTTTCACAGCCCAGGAAAATCCCGGCTTTCAACAAATTCATCTTTATCATTGGCAACAGAGTCATTAAGTCATTAACAGCAGTAACATGAAGGTCTTCTATAATAGCATGGACATTATGACCATGTTTTGGCATAGGAGCGGATATCACATTAGGTTTTTCGGGGGAATCAAACTCCACCTCCTCGGCATCTATTAAATCTTGGATCTTGTTTTTAAGGGCCCAACAGTTATTGGTGTCGTTCCCCACACTGTCCGAATGATATGCACATTTTGCATTTGAATGATAATAGGGAGAAGAGGTATTTGGGTTTTTCGGCGCTTCTTTCAAGTTGGTAAGGTTTAACTTTAACAGATGATGGAGGACCTGTGTCGGTGTCATATTGATCTGAGTGAATTGTCGTTGTGGCCTTTCCACCCTATTTTGGTTAGCTCTGGGTTGACTGCTTCGAGGTTGATCGGCTGAGGAGTTCAGGATCATCACAGCCCCCACCGCTGGTCGGCGCTCTATTCTTCCTTGATTTCTCTGGGTGTAAACAGCATAAGCTTCTTTCTTGGCTGGGAAGGTCTTCTTGACAGCAGCGGAAGCAGATGCATCTTTCTGAATTTTACCGCTCTTAATGCCAGCTTCGACCCTTTCACCTGTCAAAATTAATTCGGTGAACCCTGCAGATGAGCTCCCGATCAAGTGATTAAAGAATGGACCTGACAGGGTCCCTAAAAACATATCAACCAGCTCTCTATCCGACAATGGTGGCTGCACCCTTCCAGCCAAATCCCGCCACTTCTGGGCATACTCCTTAAAGCCTTCATTAGAAACCATACCCATACTCTGTAGTTGAGTACGAGTAGGCGCTAAATCTGTGTTATATTGGTATTTTCGGTAGAAAGCAGTAGCCAGATCCTCCCAGTTATGAACATCAGATCTCTCAAGTTGATAGAACCCGTCCAATTGTGTACCCGATAAACTATCTTGAAAAAAGTGGACCCATAGAACCTTATCAGAAGAGTGAGGTTGGATCTTTCTGACGTAGGACCGCAAATGCATCTTTGGATAGGACAACCCATTGTATTTAACAAATTTAGGCACTTTGAACTTAGGGGGAATGACGATCCTAGCAACCAACCCTAGTTCTTCGAAATCTAACCTAGGTACTCTTTGTACCTCCATGGCTGCCAACCGGTCTTCCAGATTTTTATACTTATCGTCCGCAGGAGGATACTGCTGCTCAGTAATCTTCCTCCTCCTCTTCTTCTTCCTCTTGAGCTTCAGACTCGGAGGGCATTGCAACTCCCTTTCCTTTACCAACCCATTCATCAGATGTAGAGGGGAATTCCAGGACCCTTCTAGCTTGGTTCTCAAACCTTCTCCCCAAAGTAGCTACTCCCGCTCTTTTCTTTTTCTTCTTTTACTTTTCCTTCTCTTTCTCTAACAGTGCTTTAAGGTCCTCTTGACCCTTTGCCAAGGTCATGAGGAGTTATTGGAATTGCGAATTTTGTGCTTGCAGATCTTTGACCGTCTGCTCTATATCCATCTTGCTGAAATAAACAGCAGAAAGATAAGGAAACCTGGTGTGAAGACCTGTTTATGCATATGATGAATGACATGTAATGCATTCAAGGATTTAGAAATTCAAAGTTGTTGCAAACAAAAAGAACACACATCATACTAATAAGAAGAAATTTGTTAGTACATAAATGCCCCATGGGCAAAATATTACAAAATTCTTAATGTAAAAAGATGTTGCGCATCCTCTTTGGTGTGATGTAAGTGTTGAGATTCTTATCTTCATGGAGTCGAAGAGTAAGTTCCAAAACCTTCTTCTCACTGGCATATAAGCTGGCTTCAAAAGTGTTTCATTCTTCCTTGAGCTGTATCCAACTCTTTTGCAAATCTTCCAATGATGTTGGCATGTCTGGATGTAGGAGGGTGTATGGAACCTCTCCTTCTATAACAGGCTCTTTGATCACAGGGAGAATGTGGGCGTAAGGCATCATAAGACTTTGGGCGCGGGTTCGTACCCACTTGAGATAAGGCTCAAGGGGGATGGAATTCTTGTGTCCCAAGGTCTTACTGTCCCTTTTGTTGGGCATCCTCCAAGCTCGGATAAACCTTTGTCGAAGTCCTTGAGCGTCGTTGTCAAAGTCAAAAACCAAGTCAGGAATCAGCATGTCATGAGGGCCATCCCTTCGGGCATACCCAAATTGTCTCAGAGCTAAATAGGGGTTATAGGTAATGCCTCCCTTAATGCCAAGTAATGGGACATTAAGGAATTCCCCACAATGATCAATGATGATGACATTTTCTCTGGACCGAGAACACCAATGAACATCAGAATGTGTAAGGGTCATCAATCGTTGTGACCACCTCAAGCCTTGTTCATTCTTCAAGACTGACTGGGGAAGGTGAGAAATAAACCACCTTGCTAGAAGAGGAGTACAACACATGAGAACACCTCTTTTCCTCATTGTTTGTGTGTAAAATGAGTGTAAGATGTCCCCAAGCAATGTAGGCACAGGATTCCGAGATATGAAAATTTTGACAGTATTCACATCTATAAGTTGATCAGGGTTTGGGAACAAGACCAATCCATAGATGAGAAGTGCTACAATCTCCTCAGAAGCTTGCAGATCTAGAGAATTCCAGCAATCTTGTGCCTTCTCAAACAGAAACTTTGCCAAGAAACCCTTTACACCACTTCTGGTTTCCCAATGACCTTTGATATCAGATGGTTGCAAGTGTAGGGCTTGAGCAACATCTTCAGGCTTTGGCTCTCTTTTCGTACCGTTGTAGGGTAGTTGATGAAGAATAGGAATCCTTAGGAGTTGAGAAAATTCCTCCAAAGTAGGTACTAGTTGGTAATCAGGAAATGTAAAGCAATGGTGTAGGGGGTCAAAGAACTGGAAGAGAACTTTCACCATGTCTTCTTCAATGTTGGAGTTGACCAAGTTGAGAAGTCTACCATGTCTTTCACTGAAGGGAGAATTCTCTGGAATCTTGGAAGTAAGCTCCTTGAGTTGAGGAGGGATTCTCACAAGGTTGACCTGAATTGTTTTTCTGCGGAGTGATTCCATAACCTACAAAACAAGAATAAAGATGAATATCCAAACCCTTGTAATGGTTAGTGGATGCAAATGATGCTTCATGATGTTCATGATGTATGCACAAGTATATGTACAAGCAAGTCACACAAGATCCTAGTTTCAGGCTTGCATGGGGTTTCATAGGTAAGTACCCTCTTGAAGTTAGTTGGCTCAACCTGTCCTATAGTAACCGGGTTCTAAGGAGCTCAATATCACTGGATTATTTTCTATGTTCATTGTTTCAGTTTAGCCACTTAACTGGCGACCGAAATATTCCAAGAAAACAACCCTCAATGAGTGTAGTATCGAGTATCTACCAACTTCAGACTGCACCAAAGCCGGTCATCTCACTACCCCTAATAAGGCCAAGATGGTCAAGTAAGGTTCTAAGAGTTCATTAGTGCTTCATGAAATCACTCAGCGGCCCCGTATTCTCTTTGATTGACTCAAAAGATACCGGTACCCATAAATATGTCACACTAATATAGCTATTGCTTCAACCATGTCGGTATACCCCGCACAGTTTCCACAACGTATTTCTATTTACCTATGAATGTTTCCCAAATCCGAGTAAAGGATTCAAACCCAAACAATAGAACCAAATGTAAAGCAGGCAAAGCAAACAAGGTAAGCATGTAAAGGTAATCTAAACCCTAAGGTAACCTCACTTTTAGATTACTCCCCAACAGAGTCGCCAGTTCTGTGATACGGTGGGAGAACTGAGTTGAGGTTTTGCGTTTGTGTTTGCAAATGTTTCTGTTTAGCAAGAGTCGCCACCGACTTTTTATTTTATCCAAAGGAAAGGTCAAAAAGCACAGGAAAGACCTTTGAGATGTTTTCTTGGGTTCGGGGGGTAGATTATGAAAAGGGAAGGTGCTAGCACCCTTTTCATCCATGGTTATTGTAGCGATAAAAAATGTAGCGGGGTAAATCGGAGATCGAATTATTGATTAATTCGTCTCACAAAAGCAAGAGTCGCCACCGCGCTTTATTATTTCCAAGGTAAAAGGGGAAATAGCGAAATAAAACCCTAAATATGCAATGTAAAATAATACTTTTTAAAAGTAATAAAAATACAAGGCGTTTTTGAAAAGAGATCTATGGTTCAGGGGTTGGTTATACAGTGGGAAGGTATTAGCACCCAATGTATCTATAGTACTCTATAGGAACCTTTTGAAATATCTGTTTATTAAAATGTTCGTTTGAAAAAATAAATTGTTTTGGCCGAAAAGGGGTACAGACGGGTTTTTGAAGGTGCGACGACCTAATGTCGATGTTTTGGCTTAAAAGGTATACATTTTGAAAAGATTGAATATTTGGGGGAAAATTATCCTAAGTTTTAATGAAATGAAGATATTCGCGTGATTGGATTTGAGGACATGAAGTCAACAAATTTAATCATTTTTTCTCTCTTGGGTTTAGACGTAAACAGAATAACCATGTAAAGATGAAATAATTAAACAGAAAAATTATGCAGATAATGATTAAATAGCTAAGTGATATATAACCACAACAATGATTAAATAAACTAAAGGATGTGAACATACATTTTTGTATTTTTGTTTAATATGTATAACGCAAGAGAATTAATTAAAGAAAAATATAATGTTTTAATTTTTTTAATTCCTATTTTTTTATATATTTTTTAATATTAATATACAAATTATAAAATGACTTAATGTCTTATGCTAATTTAAGTATTTTAACTAATTTTTTATATAAGGTCTTAATTAATATATAACAAAGTATTGTTCATTAGTAATCAATATAAATAAAAATAATATATTTAATTAAACTATATATGAAAAGTGGTTTATTATTTAGAATTATAAAAAAGGTAAATCAATTTTGGTTTATGAATATTAAAACAAAAATGAAAGGAAAACAAAAAATGGGCCAAATAGTTTTCTAAAGGGGGGGCCCAAATTAAGAACAAACAGAAAAATGGGATGGGGGGTGTGCTTAAGGAAAATCGTTTGGGTTTTAGGTTAGGGGAAACGGGTTAAGCCCAATGAGGGAACAATGTTAGGGTTAAGCATTTGTTTTAGTTTGCGTTAGGGTTAGGCCAAAAAGGGACAGAGCGGCGCTCTTCATTCACGCGTCCTTGATTCGTCTTCTTCATGCATTCTCCCACCTTCGCCTGAGTTCTCCCTTGCCCAAAGGCCACCGGCGTCCTCAACCTCCTCTTCCCTCCAACGAGAACACCAGGGCGACAGATTCAAGGTAAACTTTTCAATTTTTATTTCGTTAAGGTTTCCATTATTGCATGTTATGATCTTTCATCCATTTGATTCTGACTTCAAACTATTAATGGTTATTTGAGGTATTTGAAAGAAAGAGAGGGAGAAGTCGCTACCTTTGGAGACAGAGGAAGAAAGGTTGGGGGTGTGCGTAGGAGGCCAAGGCGAGGGGATGGCGCGTGATGCTGGGCTTTGGCTGGACTCCTGGTATTTCATTTCTTATTTTTGTTGACCCTGCCTTGCTTTGCTTATACACGCTTCTTTTCCTTCTTCTTCTTTGCTGTGCTTCAGTTGCCCTTTTTACTGGCCTATGATGAATATTTGTGAGGCTTTTGCGTTGCTTTGAACATGCTATTGTTGAAATATTGTTTTGACTAGCTTGACAATGTTGATGCTTGACTGCTGCCTTCGTTTGTATGCTTTTTCCTCTTCTTCTTCTTGTCTCACTTCTGTTGCTTCTTTTATTGGCCTATGATGAATAACTCTGAGGCTTGATGCTTGACATTGGTTTGATGGGTTGTGTTATTCGGTATTCTGGTTTTTGGTTTTGGTTGGATTGCTTCAGGTTTGGCCTAGCATGGTTTTCTAGTTTAACAGGTTGAACAGGTTTTATGGTTTTAGGCCATAAGGTTTTACTGGTTTATGCAGGTTGATGGAAACAGGTTGAACTGGTTTTATGGTTTTTAGGCCATATTGGTTGTGTTTTGGTGAGGCTTTTACTGGTTCATGCAGGTTATGGAAATAGGTTGAACTGGTTTTGTGGTTTTTAGGCCATATTGGTTGTGTTTTGGTGAGGCTTTTACTGGTTCATGCAGGTTATGGAAACAGGTTGAACTGGTTTTATGGTTTTTAGGCCATATTGGTTTATGTTACTATGGCTTAGGCTTTGAAATGGTTATGGTTCTGCTGTCTTGAATGCAGGTTCTTTTTGATGAGTTTACTGGTTTTATGGTTTAGGCCATATTGGTTGAGGTTTTGGTTTTAAGATAGCAGGTTCTGGTTTTTTTGCTTTGAGACCTTGATAAATTCGTTTCTTGTATTTGTTCTACAGTTTTGAGTTTTTGAAGGTTTGAAAACAGGTTGAACTCTCTCCTTTTTCTTGAAGGGTTTGTTGTTTTTATAACAGTTGGTTCACTTGGCTTTGGATGATTCAGGTTCTGAATACTTTTACTATCTTTTTGCCTTTGACCTCTGCACTCTACTGCTTCAATCAGTTTGTCCATATTCTTTTTCTATGCTTCCTTTTTTACTGTATTATTGCAGTTTTGTTTTTATGTCCCTTTTCTGCCTAAGCCAAAAACCTGTAAACCTACACTCTTTCTCTCTTCTCTCTCCTTAGTACAGTTTGATACATTAAAATGATGTATATACTTTAAGTTCTGAAAAAGCAAAGCTGGAAAATGATGTAATTAGGAAATATTTGCTTGCATAGTTTGATTTGCACACTTCCTCTTTGTCAACTGCATTGTAACAGTAGAGGAGCCTTGTGTTTTTTGGCCTCTTCCTACCTTGGGTAGTTTACGTTGGACTTGGCTTTGAAAATTGCATATGTTGTTGATTTTGAAATATGCAGTTTTGACAAAAAAAATGAATTTGTGCAATTGGTTTTGAACTATGCAGTTTATTTTGAAAAATGCAGTTTTGACAAAAAATGAATTTGTGCATATTTTTAACTTGTGCATTCATATTTGTCAATAAAATTCATCCCTTTTTGTGAACCGGGAGAAATCCCGTGATTTGCAAAGAGGGTAAAAAAACTGATTCCAGCCGTTTGCTTTTAATGATGAACGCTAAATTAATTTTCTTCTTTTAATTATATATTCCTTTCTGACTTTTTCTTTTAATTCTTTTGCAGGTAAAATCAAATGAGCATTAAAGAAGTATTGGATAGAAGATGAAGATTTAGAACTTAGGAAAAAAAATTAGGATAGTTTTTATTTCATTTTAAACATTGTAAAAATTATCATTGTAAATACGTTGTAAATAAATACGGTATTTAAACAACAATTGTAACAATGAGAATAAAATGAATAAAACTCCAATATTTTACCAATTAATTCTTTCCTTCTTTCCAATTATTTATTTTATCATTTATAATTCTTTAAATTATATAATAACTGAAAATCAATTCCAATTATTTAAATTTAGAATGATAAATAATTAAATAAACATCATTGATCAATTAACTTCTCTTCAATTATTTACTTCATTATTTATGATTCTTCTAAATTATAATAACTGAAAATAAAATTTCAACTATTTAATCTTAGAATAATAAATAATTAAACAAACATTGTTTGATCAATTAATAAACTTCTTCTCAAATATTTACTTTATTATTTATAATTCTTTAAATTATATAATAACTGAAAATAAATTCCAATTATTTAAATTCAAAATAATAAATAATTAAATAAACATCATTGATCAATTAACAAGCTTCTTTTCAAATATTTACTTTATTATTTATAACTCTTTAATTTATATAATAACTGAAAATAAATTCCAATTATTTAAATTCAGAATAATAAATAATTAAATAAACATTGTTTTAGCATTGATCGATTAATAAATTTAGCGTTTCAAAAAATAAACAGCTCTTGACTTGAAAAAGTTATGAATTTTAAAATCTGCTTTGAAAATTGATAAAAATAGGTCAAAACATTTGCAATATAATGATACAGATGGGAGATGGTATCTTAGGTCAAAATTTGGGGTACAACAGTTATCCATGGGCTCTTAGTTACTTGTTTAGATCACTTGCTTTTTCTTTTAAATTGTTTGAAATGATGCTTTGTGTGTAGTTTTTGAAAATGCTTTTGAGCACGGGCTCTAACCCACTGGAGATACGGTTGCATCAGGAGAGAAGTCTTCATTCCTAGCTCATGTGGATCAGACCTGTTCACCCTATCCCAGACTCGTATAAATCTGCGGCGATGTCCCTCAACACCCCCCTTGAAGTTAAAGACAATGCCTGGAAGCAGCAACTCATGAGGACCGTCCCTTCGAGCTCGTCCAAATTATCGTAAGGACAAACAAGGATTATAGGTTATTCCCCCTCTAATTCCAAACAATGGAACATTTGGGTATTCCCCACAGCGATCGATGACAGCTACTTTTTCCATATCTTTAGTACTCCAAAGGATATCCGTATGAGCAAGGGACATGATTCTGTAAGCCCAACCCATACCTTCCTCATTCTTCAATATAGATTTGGGGAGGTGAGAAATAAACCACCTCGCCAGCAGCGATGCACAGCACATGAGGGTTCCCCTTTTCCGAACGGTACGAGTATAAAGAGCATGCAGAATATCACCCAAGAGAGTAGGCACTGGGTTACAGGACATGAAGATCTTGACTGCGTTCACATCGACAAAAGAATCTGAATTTGGGAATAGAACCAAGCCATAGATGAGGAGTGTCAGGATGTCTTCAAATGCTTGAAAGTCCAAACTATTCCAGAACTGTTGAGCTTGATCAATCAATAACTTAGCCAAGAAACCTTTCATCCCACTCTGAGTCTCCCAGTTATATACTACATCATCCATTGTTAGATGGAGGGCTGAAGCAATATCCTATGGCCTAGGAGCTATCTCCAAACCTGTAAAGGGTGTCTGCTCTAGAATAGATATGCCAAGTAAATCAGAGAACTCCTCCAAAGTAGGGACCAACTGATAGTCCGGGAAGGTGAAACAGTGATGCAACGGGTCAAAGAACTGGAACAACACACTCATCATTTGCTCATCCAACTTGGAAGTGACCAAATCAAGGAGATGACCATGTCTTCTAACAAAGGAATAAGTATCAGGAACCTTTGAAACCAACTCTCTGAGTTGAGTAGGTATCTGCACGAAACTGATCCGAATGGTATTTCTGCGCATAGATGCCATGATCTGCAAAACAGAACAAAGATGAATCCCCTCGGTCTTTGAAGTGGTTAGTCTAATGAAATATGCATGCGATGTCATGATGCATGATGTCATGATAAAAACACACCACAGGTATCACAGATAGAAAACATGGTAAGGGCAAACAAGTCACACAATAGCCCTTAAATTTCAGGCTGGCATGGAGTTTAGGTACTACCCTCTTGCAGTTTAGTTGGTTCAACCTGTCCTAGTAATAGTAACCGGGTTCTAGAGGTTCTCAATATCACTGACCATCCTCGATCGGTCATAATTCCAGTTTAGCAACCTTTTCTTATGGCCGGAATCATCGCGAGAGTATGTTCTCAATGAGTGTAGCATACTGCTACTTTTCTATGGCCAAGTTGGTCAATTATAGGTTCTAAGGTCAATTGATGCTTAATGACCCATTAGTAGCCCCATACTCTCCTTGTTCCTCCATAAGGGATATCGGTACCAACTAATGTGTCACACCAATGTAGCTACTGCTTCAACTGTATCGGTCTACGCCGTACAGTTCCCTCACAGTCTATTGCTACTTACCTAAAAGGTGTTCCCCAGATCCGGGTTAGGATCTATAGTAACTCTGATACAAAGCCCACAAAGATAAAGCAAACACATCAAACAATTGAAAATAATATGATGAACTAATCCTTAGGTACACCCCATTTATAGATTCCCCAGCAGAGTCGCCCATTTTGTGATACGGTGGCCAGAACCGGGACGTGTTTCCCTATTTTTTAAGGAATTTGCTGGTTTGCATTTTGCATTTGTGTTTGCAAAATATCGCGGTAAGCAAGAGTCGCCACCGTCTTTTGTTTTATCCAACAAGGAAAGGAAAAAGCACAGAAAAATTCCTTTTTCGAGATGTTTCTGAGTACGGGGGTAGATTATAGAAAGGAAAGGTATTAGCACCCTTTCTATCCGTAGTTATTGTGATACGGTGGGAGAACTGACTTGAGGTTTTGCGTTTGTGTTCGCAAATGTTTCGATTTAGCAAGAGTCGCCACCGACTTTTTATTTTATCCAAAGGAAAGGTCAAAAAGCACAGGAAAGACCTTTGAGATGTTTTCTTGGATTCAGGGGGTAGATTATGAAAAGGGAAGGTTCTAGCACCATTTTCATCCATGGTTATCCATGGGCTCTTAGTTACTTGTTTAGATCACTTGCTTTTGCTTTTCAATTGTTTGAAATGGTGCTTTGTGTGTGGTTTTTGAAAATGCTTTTGAAAAAAGAGGCCATCGTTATGGCAACCTTTGTAATGATTCTTGTTTGAATATATACAAAGGTGTTTGTCTTTTTAAAAGATATTTCAATGTTTGAAAGTTTGATTTGGAAAATGTTTTGAAATTGTGTTGTGAAGTGTGTTTGAAAATAGCAAGGATGTTTTGCAAGTTTTGATCAAGTAACTAAGAGTTTTCTACCCTATTTTACTAAAAGATCTTTCCTATACATTTTTAACCCTTTTGACAGTGTTGTTTTACCATTTCATTTGGTAAACAACCTTGTATGAGGATGTTAAACGGGACAGGCGCGGGTCATCGTATAAACCATGATAGCAACATTGCCAAGTATCTTTGGCAATTTTTTGAGGGACTAGATCATTTTTGTGTAGGCAACCAAGATAGCGTTATCTAGGGACTATGATCTTTTTGTTTTTGTTTTTCCAAAATACTCAACATGCATAACATGGCCATTTTTAAGGCAACAAGTGGATGAAACCCTAGGGGCGTAAGTGTGCATTGTGTTATCATTTTCATGCATTTGTCTTGTACTAGTCACGATATTTGTTTTGATTTTGGATTTTTGCATACAAACCCTAATCTCTAACCATGGCATAATTGAAAGCATAAATGCGTAAAATAATCTACACTATTACAACATTTGATATGGGAAGGGGGATACAATTTTTGAATGGGGATTATTTGGCAAGAAATTAAAACCCTAATTTTACTATTACATCCAAATTGAATAATTGGTACAAATGAATAAATGGACAATATTTAAATAAATATAAAAATAATATGAATATGCAAAATAATGTTTTGTTTATTTTTTATGTATGTAAAAATATTTAGTGTATATAAAAAGAAATAAAAGATTATATTTTTTATTAAGGGTAAAACCCTAACTTTCTTTTTAAGAAAGTAAATATATTAACTATATTATTTATGTACAATAAAAATAAAAATATATTCAAGTGTAAAAAAAAAATATATATATATATATAAAAAAAGTATTGTTTTTAATAAGGGTGGAAACCCTAGTTTTTGTTTTAAGATAATATATATTGTATTAATTATTTTATGTACAAAAAATAAAATATAAATATACACAAATATTTAGATAAATAATAGTATATGAGAAAAAAATATTATTTTATAGGTATAAATGATAAATAAAATAAAATATATAATATTTCTATAATGTTTAAAAGTTTTGATTAAATAAAATAAAAGTATATTCTACTTAATAGTTATTTTCATGTCTAAAAAATAATAAAATAATAAAAATAAATGTGAAAATTTATGAAAATATTTTTGGGTATTTTTTATGTTTAGAAAATATAAAATAAAAATCAGAAAATGAAAATAAATACAAAAATATAAAAGTGCAAAGAAATTGGGCCAGGGGTGTATTCAGTAAAAGGGGGTGTCAATAGTGAGCCAGGACCAAGCTCAGCCCAACAGACTTCATCTTCAACCTTTGTCTCAAACAAAACACGCGCCCTGTACAAATATCCAGATCCTGCATACGTGCTCTAATGCAAAAACACATAACATCAAAGTTGTAGCATTTTTCAAGACGAATTTAACATATAAGAAACTTGTCCTAACTCTCAAAGACCAGAGAGAATTTCTCTGGTCCTAAATCCTAACCTAATTTTTTCAAGAAGTTCATGGATCAAATTCTCTTAGCATGCCTAACTAAAATAAAAACTGAGCATATGTACAGCTTCATGGCTATGAATACTACATTTTTTATTCATAAACCTAAGCCTAATTATTCCTAAATAGAGAGATAGGAAGTTCACAAAAACCTGTTTCAGTTGACTTCGTGTATGGCAATGTGGAGCTTTTCAGTGAGGCCTGAGATGTTTGGGAGCTTGCTTGAACTTCCCTTGACCTTCCCCAATGCCTAGCTTGCCTTGAATGTGCTTGAACAAGCCTGTAGAACTCAACATGCACAAGCTAAAATAAAAAATGGAAAGCCTTGTAAATGGAGTTACAGTCAGTGTTTAAAGGTTGGGATAGCTTGGATGGGTTATGTGGAATGTGTTTGAACCAGTTTGAGGCAAAACGCACGAGGGATTTGTGCTATGGAAATCAAACTGCAGGGAGTGCCCTGTTTTGCCAAATGAAGATGATTTTGTGCTATGGGAGATTTGAGGGCTCAAAGGCTCGTGTTTCTGGCTCAAGGGGATGTGAGAAACTTGTCTCAAGTGCTTGCAAAGGTTGGTTTTCTCAGATGTGTAAGATATGTGATATTTGACATGTTTCTTGTATATGAAGCCAAAAGCAAAACATGATGCAAGACAAGCCTGTACAGGCTATCTATCAGCCTGCACCTCATGCTCTTGGCCCCTTAAGTTGGTGGATTTTATTTGCTGCACAAGATATGGCTCAATGCTCAAGGATGCAGTTTTGACATAAAGCAAGATTTAAGTAAAAATGGTAATGTTGCTTTTTCTATTTAAGGATTAATCTTGTGTGCAATCCTCTAATGACCAAAACAAAGCCTTAGACCAATGGATTTGCATTTAATTATTGAGTATGTAATGTTTTTGAGACCTGTAATTTAGTGTAAACAAGGCTGATTAGAGTTTGCAACTTGTATCACTATGAATATGCCATGGATAAAAAGTGAGCTTTTGCCAACTTCAAGCCTTCGATTCTCCCTAACCACAAATGAGTTTGGAGAGTTCTTGGACATTTTGGAAAGCTTGCAACATGCTTTACAATCCATGTTTGAAATTCAATTTGAGATTCCAAGTGGAACTATATGAAAAATGGTCATGAAGATGGGTCAAAATCCTGCCTAAACTAGGGCAAAATTTCACTGTTAAAAGTTTCCTGGACCCTTGTTCCAAAAATCGTAACTTGAGATCCAAGCTTCTTTTGGGAAAACTTTGTGAATAAAAGTTGTAGACTTTGTGTAGGACTACAACTTTCATGTTGGAAGTTTTGTTTGAATCCAATTGCATCATGATGAAAATGTTGGGCAAAGTTGGGAAAAATTAAGAAAATTTCA
Source organism: Vicia faba (assembly GCA_948472305.1). Lineage (NCBI taxonomy): Eukaryota > Viridiplantae > Streptophyta > Magnoliopsida > Fabales > Fabaceae > Vicia > Vicia faba. The sequence continues at coordinate 481,566,838 of OX451740.1, read as the reverse complement.
TAACTTAGAAAAATTCTAAGTTATGAAATTTTTCAACCTTAAATCCTAATTTGAAAAATTGGGTTTCTTGATGAACAAATTTCATTTTTTGACACATCTTGATGAAAAATGACCCTTGGCACTTGATTTTGACCAAAAGTCAAAGTTTGACTTTTCAGTGTACAGTCAAATTTTGATCAGTTGACTGAAAAATTCATCTGTCAATTCAATGCAATTGAGATCTTTTGAACTTTGTGAATAGGTCAAGATGATGCCATTGATTCCTTGAATCCATGCTTGAGCCCAATTTGCCATTTGCTAGGTCAAAAATCAGAAATTGCCCTTGTGCAGTCAAAACCCTAAAAATGACCATTTTGCCCTTTTGGTGATCTGATCAAATTTCTTGAGAAGTTGTGGTCCAAACTTGATCAAATGGTTCATGTGAGTCTATAATCTTGATTTGGATCAAAAATCATGAGGTTTGACTGTAAATTGGCCATAGTTGACTTTTTTTCCAATACAGTTGATTTCTAGGTCAACTGTCCAATTGACCGGTCAAAAATTTGATTCAAGGCTTGAAACTTGGTATGGACAATCTTATGAGTCCAACATGAAGTATGAAAGTAACTTTGAGCATTGAAAGTCCAAACATCTATGTGCAAACTCAAAGCCTAATTTAGGTCATCAGTGCAAGGAGATGTCTTGAGCAGAGCAAAACCCTAATCATGTTTGGAGTTCAAAGAGTCTGGTGAGGGGAAATCTTGATAAAATGATAGGGCAAATTTTAGGGTACAACAGTTATCTACGGGCTCTTAGATACTTGCTCATCATTTTCAAAATTGTTTTCTTTGTGTTTGTGGGCTTTGAAAAGCTTTTGTTTTGACTTCGATTTAACTCTTGCTTTTGTCTTCAAGAGTGTAATGCAGTGTTTTTGAAAACTTTGTTTGTAAATGAGTGTAAGTGTGAAAATTGGTTTTGATTGAGCAAGTACTTAAGAGCTAATCTACCTACTCGAAAAAAGAATCGTTCTGTATTTGTTTCCTTTAGACAATGATATCCCACTATTAGTGAGTAGGTAGCACCGTCGTTGGAGTTTGAGGGTCAATTCGAAAAGGGACGTACGGTCACTAAAGCAATGTTAGGACGTCCTAGTAATAACCCTAATGTCTTAGATCAATTATCCGAGGCAAAAATATCCGAGGCAACCTTTCCGAGGAAACTTTGATCTTTGGACAAAAGGACGACCACTAAAACATCCTATACTCAATGACCGTTTACCGAAGGCAACCAAGTGGGAGTGTACCCTAGGAGTGCGCATGTGCGAGTGATTCAGTTTCAGAATTATTATCTTTGCATATTTAGGGTTGTCTAACTGTTTTAAAATTAATCATACATTCTTGTCATGCATCCTAATGTCATACATCTAACAGTTAAATATTTGCGGAATTTAAAGTGCGAAAATTAAACTACGCTATTACAAGGCTTCAGATGTTTACATAGCCAAAAACAAACCCCTAAAGAAATAAAGCGATAAATGAAAAATAAATTCCTAATTTAAACTATTACAACTTATGAGCAGATACAATAATTGGGATAAAAAATAAAATAAAGCGCGCGATGACAAACTAGATCAGATGTGAACTAGGGTTTTGACCCTTCTATCCTAATGAAAATAGAAAACGTTTTTTTGTTGTTTTTTAATATTTTTTAAAGAAAAGAAATTAGGTTTTAAAATTAAATGTACAAATTAATTAGTGATTAAATTAATTAATAAAAATAAATTACATAGCCTATTTTTGTATTTTTTTGTTATTTTAGGGAAAAAATAATAAAATAATTAAGTTAGTAATAAAATCTATTTATTCTAATTATTTTTTAAGTTATTAACAAAATAATTAAAGTTTTCACCTAAAATTAAATCTAATTAGATTAATAAATTTATTGATAAAAAATATACCTAAATCTAAATGATGACAAATATTTTTTATGATTTTTTTGATAAAAAGAAAATAAAATTTGATTAGTTAGTAAATAAGTATATTAAATAAATTAACTAAAATAAAATAAAAAGAGAAAAAAGGATGAGGAATTGGGCCTGCAAAAGCAATTCTGGGAGGTGTAAATATCCAAATCTAGGCTCAAAAGGAGAGGTCCACGCTTGACTTTTTGGATCCAATGTTGCATGTTGACTGTGGCTTATGGTGTTCCTCCAGATGATGACCCTTGAATCTGGATCTCAAGACATGTGGCAGGCTAGATGAGGGAGTCCCATGCTGGACCTGGACATGTAAACGCATGTGATTCTGAAAAAGAAAATAATATAGAGAAATTGGTGGACCTGGGATTCGAACCCAGGTCCTGAAGCAATATACATATTCCCAGTAACCAACTGCGTTGGCTGCTCTTTTTGTTTATCAAATATTAAGAATAAATAATATGCCAAAATAAAGGGAGTTAGTGGAATCAATGAAAATGCGCGCCGGATTTTAAATAAGCCAATGGGACGGTGACATCTGGTCATCTTCTTCCTCTCTCCGTGGGTGAAAGTCCCATACTTTTACCTACGGACGTTTGTCCGTTGCTAGAAACAGGGTTCATTCCCAAATCTTCCATGGGCCATGTAAATGACATCTAACGCCATGGTTGAACTCGTCTCATCCTCCTGAACATGATGGTACCACTCATGAAAGCTAATTTCATCTGTAAACAAAAACCCTAATTCGAAGCTACGAAACCTTGCCATGGTGAAATCTTGTATAGGCCATATAAATGCAATTAAACCATACAGCAAGCTTGCATATGTCTCATAGATCAAGAATGTGTGACTAATTCATGTTAATAATTCCTAAATCATGCTAATCGATTTCAAAAATTCAAGGATATCGTGTGGGACTTACAAAGCTTTTTGGGACCAGAAAGGATTTGTTCTTGATTGCTTTAGCTTGCTGACACTCCCAAGAATCGATTGGGATAGGCAAAGAGTCTTGTATTGGCCTCTAAGTGCAAATCCGATTCACCACTTTTTCTTGATTTTTCAAGTTTTTGTTCTGCCTCTTGTGCCTGCTTCTAACCTTCCTTTGGGTCTGCCTCACTTCATTTTGTATTGAGGAGTGAATTAGGTTTGAAAACCTGGCCTCAACCTTCCTCCATCAATGAGTTTTGATTTGATTTGATTCACTTTCAATATCATTCCAAAAATAGCTTGTTTCAATCTTTTTGTCCACCCTAATGCCTTGCACGAGTTTGAATACTTGCTAGCTGTATAATAAAACCTGAAACAAGCATAAAATCTTTTGTTTTCAATATTTTGGATTTTATATGATTTGTTTTGATTTAAATTGAATTAATTCAAATAAAAATAAAAATAAAAAATAAAAACATGATAAGGACAAGTGGCAAAGGCTAGAGCTCGTGGATTATCTTGCCAACTCAAAACAAGTGAAAAAGATTGGGCCCATTTGGCAAAATTTGAAGTTTTAGGCATAGTTGACTTTTGGCAATTTTGCAAAAAGGGTCAACTTCACCAATGCATAACTTCCTCAATTTTGACTCTTTGGAGGTTTTCTTAGACTTTTTAGAAATCTTGAGATGTCCTCTAAGCAACCCTTTTAGTCTCATCTCATTTTGATATTCCATGCTCAAGTATGAAGCTTTGACTAAAAAGGTGTTTTTGTTGACTTTCCAAAATGACCTATAATGTCCAAATTCATAACTTCTTGTGAGTGAATATTTTGAACTTGGGAGATGAAGATATATTGTAGATAATTTCATCCTCTTCAAAATGAGCTTTGGATTGGTCCTTTCTCATAAAGTATGAGAAAGTTATGCTTGGTCAAAGATGAGTTGACTTTTCCTACAAAACCCTAATTTAGCAACTTTTGAGTCTTGTTGAATTATGAGCAATCCTTGATGAATCATGATCAACCCTTGATCAAATGATGAAATATCCTTCAAAATGAGGATGTTGACTAAAAATCTTGAAGTTTTACTGTATGTAGGCCATAATTGACTTTTGGCCTAGCACGGTCGATTTTCAGGCCTTTGGGCACATATTAGGACATTGGTGAGAATTTGGGATCACTTGGACTCAAGTATCTTGATGCAACATGAAACCCTAATTTGAGGTAGACTGCCTTAGGAGAGAGCTTGTCTGGCCAACCCTTGGACTACCTTGAGCAACTTGAGGATCTTTCTTGAAATGTTTTGAGAAATATGGGAGGGCAAATTTTGGGGTACAACAACTGCCCCTGTTCAATTTTCTTAAACCTGAAGATTTAGATTGGCTTGTCTGCCTTTCGTGATCTGAAGGTGGAAGATGATTGAACACTTAGAGTGCCCAGAAATTTGCACTCGCATGAAGTGGTAATTATCTTGTGGTGTCAGGAATGGGCTTACAGATGCCATTTGGAAATTGCTAACGAGATATGGGCTTAAAGATGCCATCCGAAGGAGTGTCGATCGCATAAGAGATTCCTTAGCGAGAGCTTGTATACCTGTTGTTGAGGAAAATTCCGTTGGGGAAGGCTGATCTTTGTTGAGGGAAGTAGAATTTTAGGAACTTCGGTCGTTCGTATTGTGCTTGTGAGTCGTCTCTGTTTGAATTTTAGGAACTTTAGTCGTCCGTATTCTACCGAGGAAACATCTCTGTCAAATTTTAGGAACTTCAGTCATCCGTATTCTACTGAGGAAACATCTCTGTCAAATTTTAGGAACTTCAGTCATCTGTATTCTATCGAGGAAACATCTCTGTCGAATTTTAGGAACTTCAGTCATCCGTATTCTACTGAGGAAACATCTCTGTCGAATTTTAGGAACTTCAGTCATTCATATTCTACTGAGGAATCATCTTTGTCGAATTTTAGGAACTTCAGTCATCTGTATTCTACTGAGGAAACATCTCTGTTGAATTTTAGGAACTTCGGTCGTCCGTATTCTACCGAGGAAACATCTCTGTTGAATTTTAGGAACTTCAGTCGTCCATATTCTACCGAGGAAACATCTCTGTCAAATTTTAGGAACTTCAGTCATCCATATTCTACCGAGGAAACATCTCTGTCAAATTTTAGGAACTTCAGTCTTCCGTATTCTACTGAGGAAACATCTATGTCGAATTTTAGGAACTTCAGTCATCCGTATTCTACTGAGGAATCATCTATGTTAAATTTTAGGAACTTCGGTCTTCCGTATTCTACTGAGGAATCATCTCTGTTGAATTTTAGGAACTTTAGTCATCCATATTCAACTGAGGAATAATCTCTGTCGAATTTTAGGAACTTCGGTCGTCCGTATTCTACTGAGGAATCATCTCTGTCGAATTTTAGGAACTTCAATCATCCGTATTCTACTGAAGAATCATCTCTGTCGAATTTTAGGAACTTCAGTCATCCATATTCTACTGAGGAAACATCCCTGTTTAATTTTAGGAACTTCAGTCATCCGTATTCTACTGAGGAATCATCTCTGTTGAATTTTAGAAACTTCGACCGTCCGTATCCAACTGAAGAAACATCTCTGTTGAATTTTAGGAACTTCGATCGTCCATATCCAACTGAGGAAACATCTCTATTGAAGAGGAAAGTTGAATTTTAGGAGCTTCGGTCGTCCGTATTTAACTGGGGATTCATTTATGTTGACATTTAGGAACTTCGGTCGTCCGTTATTCAACTGAGGTAAAGGCTTCATAGCTTGAATTTTGCGAGAATTTGATCGTATCCTTCCTGAAAGGTAAAGGTTAGATGTATGTAATGCATGATATGTATCAGGCAATGATGTTCTCAAAATAAATGAGATTGTTTTTATATGATGCGTATGCATGTCATGATGTATGGAAATGTGATGTTTTTAGCTGGGAAAATAAATCCCGGATTGCTACTGGAGAAAAGAGTTGAATTCTTCGTTTCCGCTGGGGATAGTGAATGAAGATTGTGAGAATTAACCTGCGGGAGAGGATAACTCCGCTGGGGAATAAACTAATGAGGAAATGACTTTGTGGGGAGGACATATTCTTCTAGAGGACCTGTTGATTTGGGAAGAAAAAACCTTCGGGGATGAATTACCGTTGTTGGCGATAATGAAACTCTGTTGGGAATTGAATTTCTGTTTGTGAAAGGACTGAACTCCGCTGGGGATGATTTTCTAGTTGCGACTTCATTGAGGATAACCTTTTAGGCTATACTGGGGAAAATCTTCCAGTCTCTACTGGGGATAATTCTCCAAACTCCACTGAGGATAATTTTCCAATGTTTATGATAAATAAACTCTGCTTGGGGAGAATTTTACCGACTCATTCGCGGTTGCGAGCCTCAGTTGAGGAGAATTAACACTACTGTCTTTTCCTTACTCTGCGGGGAGTGAATGTACTTTAGCCATATTCTTCAGCTAAATCTACCTTTGTACCTGGTGGACAAAGCAACTGTAAGGTCTGGACAATTCTTATTTGCCCTTGTTCCTGATATTACGAGTAGTCGTCCTTTGTTTCACATGTAAATATTTATGAATAGCAATTATTGTCAAATGCATATATCAAAAATGAACATTGGACGTTCTTGCAAAACAAAACAGAAAAAGGAAAACAGTTTGAAATTTATTTGTGAAAATGAATTGTATTGACTTTGAAGTTTGGCCTGTAAATAGGCGTTTTTGTACAAGAAGATGACGTCCTAGTAAGAGAACACCGCCGAACAAATAGAATTTATATAGTTTGTGTAAAACAAAGAAAAACAGTTATGTGAACAACCCCACTGGGTTCCAACTCTTCTATTTCCTTTATATCCTCGAGCATCTCATCACTTTGCTACTTGGTTGAAGGTAGATCAGATTGATTAGTGCCGTCCGAGCTTGACAGTCGATACCGACGTCTGGTTACAAGGTGATCCAATAAGACATAGTGTTACGCTTTAATCCCTAATTTTTGCTTGGACCGCCCTTTCGGGTTTTCAGTCCACCGGGATACCCTTTTTCGCCCAAGCCTCCTTTTCAGGTTTTCGACTTGCCGGGTGTACAAATGTTTTTCATCTTCATCCCTTATTTTTGCCCGAACCCTTTTGGTTCATCGGGAAGCCCTTATTTTTGCCTAGGCCAGTCGACCTAGCGGGTCTTTGATTATGCGTAGTATCTTTTCACTATGTATGCATTGACAAGGTGAGGAAAGTCGTCACCATCCATGGTGGTTAGAATCATATCTCCTCCTGAGAAAATGTTATTAACCACAAATGGCCCTTCATACATAGGGGTCCATTTGCCCCTGGGATCAACTTGAGGTAGGATGATGCGTTTGATCACCAGATCCCCGACTTGATACTCTTGTCATTTAACTTTCTTTTTAAATGCCTTGATCATCCTCTTTTGATACGTTTGACCATGACAAATAGCAGTAAGTCTCTTTTCATCGATTAAGTTCAGCTGATCAAGCCGAGTCTGAATCCAGTCATCTTCGCTCAAACATGCATCCTTCAAAATCCGAAGAGAGGGTATCTGAACTTCAATGGGCAAGACTTCCTCCATGCCATATACCAAGGAATAGGGGGTTGCCCCTGTTGACGTCTGCGCTGAGGTACGGTACCCATGAAGAGCAAATGGTAACATCTCGTGCCAGTCTTTGTATGTCACCGTCATCTTCTGCACAATCTTTTTGATGTTCTTATTAGCCGCTTCAACAACCCCATTCATCTTCGGCCAGTAGGGAGAAGAGTTGTGATGTTGTATCTTGAATTTCTTGCAGAGCTCAGTGATCATCTTATTGTTGAGATTTGTACCATTGTCTGTAATGATCCTCTATGGTACACTGTATCGACAGATCAAATTATGCCGAATGAACTGTTCCATGACGTTCTTGGTTACAGTAGCAAAGGAAGCTGCCTCAACCCATTTCATAAAGTAATCAATAGTTACCAGGATGAAACGATGCCCGTTAGACGCAGTAGGTCTGATCTCGCCGATCATATCGATGCCCCACATTGCAAAAGGCCAAGGAGCTGTCAAGAAATTCAGAGGAACTGGAGGTATGTGCACCTTATCGGCATAGACTTGGTACTTATAATAGGTTCGAGAATGCTGATAACAGTCGGCTTCCATGGTGGACCAGTAATATCCTGCCCGTAGGATCTTCTTTGCCATGGTGGGTCCACTGGAATGAGTTCCGAAAGTACCTTCATGTAACTCCTCCATAACCCTTTCTGCCTCGCTCTTATCCACACAACGAAGTAAGGTAGAATCATGGTTACGCTTGTAAAGAATACCATTACTGATGAAGAACTTTTCTGTGAACCTCCTCAGAAACTTCTTATCATTAACAGATGCACCCTCGGGGTACTCCTGAGCCTCAAGATACCTTTTTACCTCATGAAACCAGGGTTTATCTGCTACCTCTTCAGTTTCAATGTCACAACAATGTGCGGGTTCGTCCAACCTTTCAATGGTAATCTGGGGAGCCTCGTTGTCCCACCTGACCTTGAACATAGAAGACATAGTAGCTAGCACGTCCGCTAACTGACTCTCCTCTCTTGGGAAGTGTTCAAAGGTTATCTCCTCGAAGTGTGGAAGCAACGTCAATACATACTCTTTGTAAGGAATAAGATTTGGGTGTTTCGTATCCCACTTGCCTTTGATCTGACTGATCACGAGAGAGGAATCTCCGAATACACTTAAGAACTTAATCCTTAGGTCAATAGCTGCTCGAAGGCCCATGATGCATGCTTCATACTCCGCCATGTTGTTGGTGCAGTTGAAACATAGTCGGGCGGTGAATGGAGTATGAGAGCCTTCAGGAGATATGATCACGGTGCCAATGCCATTACCCAAAGCGTTTGAAGCTCCATCAAAGTACATAGACCATCGGGATCCCTCCTCAGGTCCTTCATCCGGTCCAGGTTCTTCACAGTCGGTCACCAACATAATGTTCTCATCTGGGAATTCAAAGTTCATGGATTGGTAGTCGTCTACAACTTGATGCACCAAATGATCTGCCAACACACTTCCCTTGATTGCTTTTTGGGTCATGTATTAGATGTCATACTCAGTCAAGATCATCTGCCATCTCGCTATTCTTCCGGACAAGGCAGGCTTTTCGAAGATATACTTAATTGGATCCATCTTTGATATCAATAGAGTAGTATGAGTCAGCATATACTGTCTCAGCCGACGAGCAGCCCATGCCAAAGCGTAACATGTTTTCTCAAGCAACGAGTATCGGGTCTTGCAGTCTGTAAACTTTTTGCTAAGGTAACAAATAGCATGCTCTTTTCGGCCAGACTCGTCATGCTGCCCCAGCATACACCCCATTGAATTGTCGAGTACTGTCAAGTATAAGATCAGGGGTCTCCCTTCAACTGGAGGCATCAGAATAGGTGGATCTTGGAGATATTCTTTGATCCTTTCGAAAGCGGCCTGACACTCATCATTCCACTTCACCACTTGATCTGTCTTCAACAACTTAAAGATTAGCTCACAAGTAGCAGTCAAATGTGAAATGAATCGGGCAATGTAATTCAACCGTACCAAAAAGCCTCTAACTTATTTTTCAGTTCGGGGAGCTGGCATTTCCTGTATAGCCTTCACCTTTGCTGGACCACTTGAATACCTTTATCACTTACAACGAAACCCAGCAGCTTACTAGATCTCACCCCGAAGGTGCACTTGTTCGGGTTTAGCCTCAGCTTGTACAACTTCAACCTGTCAAATAGCTTCTACAGATGGTCAAGATGTTCTTCTTCAGTCTGGGACCTTGTAATCATGTCGTCAACGTATAGCTCAATCTCATGATGAATCATGTCATGGAACAAAGCGACCATGGCGCGCTGATACGTTTCCCCAGTATTCTTCAATCCGAAAGGCATGACTTTGTAGCAAAAGGTACCCCATTGCATGACGAAGGTTGTCTTCTCCATGTCTTCGGGAGCCATCTTAATCTGATTGTACCCGGAAAAACCATCCATAAAGGAGAAGACCTTATGCTGTGTGGTGTTGTCAACCAGAACGTCGATATGAGGCAGAGGGAAATCATCCTTGGGGCTCGCCCTGTTCAGATCCCTATAGTCAACACACATACGGACCTTACCATCTTTCTTAGGCACCGGAACCATGTTGGCAACCCACTGCGTGTAAGAAGTAACTGCTAGAAAACCGGCATCAAATTGTTTCATAACCTCAGCCTTGATTTTCTCAGACATCTTTGGGCGCATTCGGTGAACTTTCTGTTTCACTAGAGGACAGTCTTCCTTAGTTGGAAGGCGGTGAACCACAATATCAGTATCCAACCCAGGCATATCTTCATAAGACCAGGCAAAGATCTCAACATAGTCACACAACATCTGTATCAGCTGTTGCTTAACACTAGGCTCCAGATTTGCACCGATCTTGACCTCTTTCTTGTCTACCTCTGTACCCAGATTTACTGTTTCCACTGGCTCTTCATGCGGCTGTATGGCCCTCTCTTCCTGAAGTAACAGTCTAGCAAGTTCCCCAGGAACTTCACAATAATCCTCACATTCGTCCTCGGATTGGTTAATCGAACTTTCGAAATCATAACTAGCAGTAAAAGAATCGTTATCAGTGGGATCCAGAGTGGATGTGGACCTGTATTATGTGAGTGTGTGTGAGACAAATAGCTATTTTTCAAGATAGAAAAGAAAAACAAGGAGCACAAAATTTGTAATGCAATAAAGACGTCCAATGCTTTTATTGATGATATATGGAAATGACACATAATAAGCCCTCAAACAAAGCCACGGTGTCTCGAGCAAGGCAACGGGCCGTAAAGTTTTAAACTATCTGTTACAAAACTCAACAAAAGTCTATTACTATGTAATAAGAGAAACGGGCATGGAATCCTTCGCTGTCCAATTGCTCAAACCACCGTTGGTAGTCGGGTAAATCCAGTTGTCGAAATCTGACTCTTCATCATCATCTTCAATCGCATTCACTCCCGCGTCATGTTTTGGCATAGGAGCCTGTGATACGTTGGGAGAACTGACTTGAGGTTTTATGTTTGTGTTCGCAAATGTTCCGGTTTAGCAAGAGTCGCCACCGACTTTTTATTTTATCCTAAGGAAAGGTCAAAAAGCACAGGAAAGACCTTTGAGATGTTTTCTTGGGTTCGGGGAGTAGATTATGAAAAGGGAAGGTGCAAGCACCCTTTTCATCCATGGTTATCATTGGACTCTTAGTTACTTGTTTAGATCACTTGCTTTGCTTCTCCAATTGTTTGAAATGGTGCTTTGTGTGTGGTTTTGAAAGATATTTTGAAAAGAGGCCATCGTTGTGGCAACCTTTGTAATGATTCTTGTTTGAATGTATACAAATGTGTTTTGTCTTTTTGAAAAGATTTCAAGTTTGAAAGTTTGATTTGGGAAAATGTTTTGAAATTGTATTGTGAAGTGTGTTTGAAAATAACAAGGATGTTTTTGCAAGCTTTTTGATCAAGTAACTAAGAGCTATCAACCCTATTTTACTCAAAGATCTTTCCTAATGTTTTTAACCCTTTTAACAGTGTTGTTTCACCATTGCATTTGGTGAACAACCATGTGTTAGGATGTTAAACGGGACAGGCGCGGGTCATCGTATAGACCATGATAGCAATTGTGTCAAGTATTTTTGGCAAATTTTTGAGGGACTTGATCATTTTTGTTTAGGCAACCAAGATAGCGTCATCGAGGGACTATGATCTTTTGTTTTGTTTTTGTTTTGCCAAAGTACCCAACATGCATAACATGGCCCATTTTTAAGGCAACAAGTGGATTGTAACCCTAGGGGTGCAAGTGTGCATTGTGTTTGATTTTCATGCATTTTTGTCTTTGATTAGGTCAAACTATTTGTTGATTTGGATTTTTGCATACAAATCCTAATTCTCTAATCATGGCATAATTGAAAGCGTAAAGTGCGAGAATTAAAATTCTAAGCTATTACAACATGATTATGGGGATGGGGGTACAATTTTGAATGGGGGGGTATTTGACAAGAAATATAAACCCTAGTTTACTATTACATCCAAATTGGATCACAATGCATAAATATTTAAATGGACAATATTTAAATAAACAAGATAAATAAATATATCAAATAATATGAATTATGCAAAAAAAGGTTTTTTTTTTGTTTGTTTATATATGTAAAAGTATTTTTAATATAAAAAAGTATAAAGAAATAAATAAAAAAGATTAATTTTATAAATACAATATATTATTTATATACAATAAAATATATTAATATATGTAAAAATAAAATATACATAGAAAAAAGTATTTTTTAGTATAAATAAAAATAAAAGTAAAAAAGTAATATTCTGTATTTTTTATTCTAGAGTATTTAATAAAATAAAAAGTATATATTTATATATGTATATTAATCAAATTAAATATGTACAATATAAAATAAAATATGTACAAAAATAAAATATATTTAAGAAAATATTTTTAGTATGAATAAAAATAAAGAACAAAAATAAAAGTATAAATTTTATATTATTTTCAAGTTTAAATAAATTATAAAAGTATTCAAATGCTTTTTATGTTAGAAAAATTAAAATAAAATGCCAAATAAATGTGAAAATATTGTGAAAATATTTTTGAGCATTTTTTATATTTGGAAATAAATAATCAAAACCAGAAATAAAAACAAAAATGCAAAAATATGAAAATACAAGAAATTGGGCCAGGGGGTGCAAAAAGGAAATGGGAGGGTGTCAAAAGCAGCCAGGCCAAGTCCAGCCCAAAACTTCATCTTCTACCTCCAGCTTTCGAAAAACGTGTGCGTCCCGTGTACAAACTTGGACATCCTACATACGAGCTCTATTGCAAAAACACATAACACCAAACTTGTAGAGAATTTCAAGACGATTCCAACCATATAAAAAACTAATCATAACTCTCAAAGACCAGAGAGAATTTCTCTGGCCCTAAAATCTGACCTAGTTTTTTCAGCATGTTCATGGATGAAATTCTCCTAGCACACTTAATATAAATAAAAACTGGGCATATGTATAGCTTCATGGCAATGAACACTACATTTTTTATTCACAAACCTAAGGCTAAATGTTCCTAAATAGAGAGATAGAAAGTGAAGAAAAACCTGTTTCAGTTGGATTCGTGTAGGGCAATGTAGTGCTTTTCAACAAGGCTTGAGATGTCTGGTAGCTTGCTTGAACTTCACTTGACCTTCTCCAATAGCTAGCTTGCCTTGAATGTCCTTGAAACAGCCTATAGAACTCAACCTGCACAAGCTCAAAATGAAAATGGTGAACACTATAAATGGAGTTACAATTGGTATTTTAGGTTTGGGATAGCTTGAGTGAGTTGAATGGAAGGTGTTTGAAGTAACTTGGGGCAAAACGCACGAGCCAAATGAGCTATGGCACTCAAGTTGCAGAACTTGCCCTATTTTGCCAAAGGAATGTGATTTCTGGATATGGGGTGTTTAGAGGCTCAAGCAATCGTGTTTCTAGCTCAAAAGGGCGTGAGAAAGATGTTCAAACTGTTTGTGTAAGTTAGCATTGGCTGGTTTTCAAGTTCTTAGGTTTTGGACAATTTTCTTGTTTTTGAAGTAAGAAAGTGGAAGTTGGTATTACAGGCCTGTACAGGCTATCAAATATGCTTGCATACCTTGCTCTTGGCCCCTCTGATTTGTGGATTTGTTTTTCTGCAAGAGATCTTGGACCAATGCTCAAGGATTGTTGGTTTGACATAAAGCATACTTAAGCAAAAATGGAAATTTGCCTTTTTCTACTTAGGGCTTAGTTTTGTGTACAATGTCCAAATGATCAAAACAAAAGCTTAGACTGATGGATTTACATTAAATTATGGAGTGTGAAGTGGTTTAGAGGCCTGCAAACTAGTGTATGGCATGCTGACTTGAAAATGCAACTTGTATGAACATGAATATGCCATGGATGAAAAGTGAGTTTTTGCCAACTTCAAGCCTTCGATTCTCCCTAACCACAAATGTGTTTGAGGAGTTCATGGAAAATTTGGAAAGCTTGCAACATGCTCTATAATCCATATTTGAAATGCAACTTGAGATTCCAAGTGGAACTATCTGAAAAATGGCCAAGAAGATAGGTCAAAATCCTGCCTAAACTAGGGCAAAATTTCACTAAGTTAAAAGTTTTAGGGACCCTTGTTCCAAAAATCATAACTTGAGACCAAACTTCTTTTCAGAAAACTTTGTGAATCAAAGTTGTATAATTTGTGTATTACTACAACTTTCATGTTGGAGGTTTTGTATGAATCCATTTGCATCATGGTGAAAATGTGGGGTAAACTTAGGAAAAATTAAGAAAATTTCATAACTTAGAAAAATTCTAAGTTATGAAAATTTTCAATTTCAAACCCTAATTTGCAATTTTGGGTTTCTTGATGAACAAGTTTCATAATTTGACACATCTTTATGAAAAATGACCCTTGGCACTTGATTTGACCAAAAAGTCAAAGTTTGACTTTTTAGTGTACAGTCAAATTTTAATCAGTTGACTGAAAAATTCATCTTACAATCCCATGCATTTGAGATCTTTTGAACTTGTTGAATAAGTAAAGATGATGTCATTGAGTCCTTGAGTCCATGGTTGAACCTAATTTGCCATTGGCTAGGTCAAACAGTTAAAAATTGCCTTTGTACAGTCAAAACCCTAAAAATGACCATTTTGCCCTTTTGGTGATCTGATCAAATTTCTTGTGGAGTTGTGGTCCAAACTTGACCCAATGGTTCATATAAGTTCATAATGTTGATGTGGGTCAAAATTCATGAGGTTTGACTGTAAACTGGCCACAGTTGACTTTTCCCCAATACAACTGATTTCTAGGTCAACTGTTCAATTGACTGGGCAAAAATTTGATTCAAGGCTTGAAACTTGGTATGGGCAAACTTATGAGTCCAATATGAAGTATGAAAGTCAATTTGAGAATTAAAGGTCCCAAAATCCTGGTGCAAACTCAAACCCTAGTTTAGGTCATCAATGCAAGGAGATGTCTTGAGCAGAGCAAACCCTAGCTTGATCTTGAGTTCCAAGAGTCTTGTGATGAGAAATGTTGATAAAATGAGAGGGCAAATTTTGGGGTACAACAGTTTCCCCTGTTCAATCTTCTTGAACCTGAAGAGTTAGATTGGCAAGTTTGTCTTTCGTGACTCGAAGGTAAAAGAGGATTGGGCACTAGAGTGCCCGTAAATTTGCACTCATCAAAATGTAGCTGAGGGAATGGTCTTAAAGATGCCATTTGGAAATGGTAGAATCTTGCTGGAGATGGGCTTAGAGATGCCATCCAAAACTTGTTTGTTGAAAATCAGTAGAATGAACACCAGAATGGTATCCGTGTTTGGAACGTATCTGAGTTGTATCTAGAGATTTGATTGGTATGAGCAAAGGAATGGCGTCCGTGTATGGAGCGTATCTGAGCTGTAACTGTATTTGATTCTTGAATGAATATCAGAATGACTTCCGTGTCTGGAGTGTGTTTGTATTGTATCCGAAATCTGAAATCTGAATAAGCGACAGAAAGAAATCCGTGTCTGGGATATCTCTATGCTGGGGATAAATTCCGAATGAGTGACAGAATGACAACCGTGTCTGGAGCGTATCTGGACTGTATCTGAAGTTGAGACCTGTATGAGTAGCAGAATGACTTCCGTGTCTGGAGTGTATCCGTACTGTAACTTGGATCCGAACAAATGACAGAATGACTTCCGTGTCTGGAGTGTATCTGAACTTTGAAGTTGATAGTTGAATCTGAATGAGAAATAGAATGGCCACTGTGTCTGGAGCGTATCTAGTCTGTATCTGATTGCTAAAGTCTGAATGAGTAATAGAATTACCGCCACGTCTGGGGTGTATCCATACTGTATCTTGACTTGAAATTCTGAATGAGTAATAGAATGATCGTCGTGTCTAGGGGGTGTATCCATACTGTATCTGAAATCTCTAAATAGTTGTTAACGATAGCTTTCTAATTTTATCCTAAAAGGGGTAGAATGTTAGCTAAAGCACAAAGTTATGTTGCATGATATGTATGATGCAATAAAATGTGTTCCATCAATGTTATGATATATGAATGTAATGTATGTTCATGTAAGCTGATTAACTGTCTTGCTGAGGAAAATAAATCCTTGATAGCTGGAGATAATGGAATCTTTGACTGCTGCCGGGGAAAATAAATCCTTGACCGATGCTGGGGATTCCAAAAATCTTCGATTGTTGAAGATGAGAGAACCTTGCTGATTACTGTTGGGGATAGAAAATCCTTGGCAACCTGCAGGGAATTAAAACCTGGGAGGCTTCAAATGGAGAAACGGAAACTAGAACCTTCGTTCTGTCGGGAAATAACTCTGTGGGGAGAGTGTTTATTCTGCCAGGGAAATCAGGAGCTTGGGTTGTATGTCAATCTACCGGGGATTCCTTGTTTTGTGGAGAACTCTGTTGGTGATGAAAGTTTAGAGTATTCTGGCTCCGCTGGGGATCGGGAGTTTTTTTAGAAACTTAACTTTGATGGGAATTTTGAAATTTAACTCCGTTCGGGATATGTACTTCAAGGTTTTAGCTCTGTTGAGGATCTGAATGACATACTGTAGGGGATTTCTTCTGGAATAGCCTAAAGACGTTTTCCTATACTTTCGACCTATCCGTAATTATCCTTTCTTATTTTGTTTTATTTGTGAGCAGTGATTATATTCAAATGCATATGCCTATTTAACAAACAATTGGATGTTTTCAAATAAAACATAAGTGTAAAAAAGAAAGGAAAGGCAAGCAAATTTATGCACTTTGAAGTATTTTTGTATTAACTTTTGTAAGTATCTTTGTACAAAGGAGACAGACATCCTAGTAAGAGAATGTTGTCGAAAAATTGAGAAAAATTTTATACAAAAAGAAAGATTGCTATGTGCAACAATTCCATGGGGTTCCCATTCTGTTATAGCCTTCACAACTCTGAGTATCTTTGTCCATTCGTTACTTCGTCCGCGGATGGTTGGATTGATCAGAAGCTTGGAGTTTGGTCATGAAGAGATTGTTCTTAAAGTGATCCGACGAGACATAGTCATACGCTTTAATTCCCTAACTTTTTCCTGGACCGCCCTTTCGGGTTTTCAATCCACTAGGAAACCCTTTTTTCCCAAGTCTCCCTTTCGGGTTTTCAACTTGTCGGGTGTACAGATTTTTTGTTTATCCCTAATTTTTGCCTGAACCGCCCTTTCGGGTTTTCGATTCACCGGGATGCCCATTTTTGCCCAAGTCGCCCTTTCGGGTTTTCAACTTGTCGGGTTATTTTATGCGTAGTATCTTTTGACTATGTCTGCATTCGCAGGGTGCGGCAAGTCTTCACCGTCCATGGTGGTCAGAATCATTGCCCCACTAGAAAAGATGTTCTTGATCACAAATGGTCCTTCGTAAGTAGGAGTCCACTTGCCCCTGGGATCACTTTGCGGCAAGATGATTCACTTGATTACAAGATCTCTGACTTGATATACCTGACGCCTGATTTTCTTGTTGAAAGCCTTAATCATCCGTTTTTGATACGTCTGACCATGATAAACAGAACTAAGTCGCTTCTTGTTGATCAAATTAAGTTGATCAAGCCGGGTTTGAATCCAATCGTCTTCACTTAAACAAACATCCTTCATAATCCTTAAGGAAGGAATCTGAACTTCCATAGGTAAAACAGCCTCCATGCCATATACCAAAGAAAAGGGGGTTGCCCCAGTTGAAGTACGCGCCGTGGTACGATATCTGTGCAGAGAAAACGGTAACATCTCATGCCAGTCCTTGTAGGTGACTGTCATCTTTTGAATGATCTTCTTGATATTTTTGTTCGCGGCTTCAACAACGCCGTTCATCTTTGGCCGATAGGGAGATGAATTGTGATGTTAAATCTTGAACTGCTCGCACAGAGAGGTGATCACAGTGTTGTTCAAATTTGTACCGTTGTCCGTGATGATCATGTCGGGGATACCATACCGGCATATGAGGTTCTGCTTGATGAAGCGGGCAACCATATTCTTTGTAACGGAGGCGAAGGAAGCTTCTTCGACCCACTTGGTAAAATAATCAATAGCGACCAAGATGAAGCGATGTCCATTGGATGTCGTGGGCTTGATCTCTCCAATCATGTTGATTCCCCACATCGCGAATGGCCAAGGAGTTGTTAGAACGTTGAGAGGAACTAGAGGAATATGTACCTTATCAGCATAGACTTGGCATTTGTGACAAGTACGGGAATGTTGATGGCAGTCAGCTTCCATTGTATACCAGTAGTAGCCTGCCCTTAGAATTTTCTTAGCCATCGTATGTCCGCTTAAGTGGGTGCCAAATGTTCCGCTATGTATTTCGGTCATGATCAACTCTACTTCAACCTTGTCCACACAACAAAGTAGAACATAATCATGGTTGCGCTTATATAAGATACCATTGCTCAGGAAGAACTTGGCAGCAAATCTCCTTAAGAACTTTTTGTCATTGACTGAAGCTCCTTCAGGGTATTCTCGAGTCTGGAGATACCTTTTGATTTCATGAAACCAGGGTTGTTCCACTACTTCTTCGGTATTAATCTCATGACAGTGTGTATGTTCGTCCATTTGCTCGATGGTGATTTGGGGAGCCTCATTATCCCAGTTGAGTTTAAACATAGAAGACATTGTAGCCAGAGCATCTACTAGCTGATTTTTTTCTCGCGGGAAGTGCTCAAAGGTAATCTGCTCGAAATGAGGCAACAATGTCAAGACATGTTCTTTGTATGGGATAAGATTAGGATGTTTAGTGTCCCACTCTCCTTTGATTTGACTGATAACCAAAGATGAGTCCCCAAATACAATCAGAGATTTGATTCCTAAGTCAATAGCAGCCTTGAGACCAAAGATACAAGCTTCATACTCGACCATGTTGTTGGTGCAGCTGAAGTAGAGTCTAGCAGTGAAAGGTGTATGGAAACCTTCTGGAGAAATAAGTATTGGGCCGATACTGTTACCAAGTGCATTTGAAGCACCATCAAAGTACAGAGTCCATCGGGATCCTTGTTCAGGTCCGTCATATGGTCCGTTACCTTCAATGTTGTCCAATGTCATGATGTCCTCGCCAGGGAAGTCAAACCTCATAGATTGGTAATCTTCGACGGCTTGATGAGCTAGATGGTCAGCTAGTACACTCCCCTTTATAGCTTTTTGAGTTGTGTACTGGATATCATAGTCAGTCAGGATCGTCTGCCATCTAGCGATTCTTCCGGATAAAGCAGGCTTTTCGAAGATATACTTAATCGGATCCATTTTAGAAATCAACAAAGTGGTATGTGTCAACATATACTGCCTTAGCCGGCGAGCAGCCCATACCAAAGCGCAATAAGTTTTCTCAAGCAGTGAGTAGCGAGTCTCACATTCGGTAAACTTTTTGCTAAGGTAATAAATGGCATGCTCTTTTCGGCCAGACTCGTCATGTTGGCCCAGTACGCACCCCATTGAGTTATCCAAAACGGTCAGATACATGATTAAAGGCCTTCCTTTGACGGGTGGCATCAAGATAGGTGGTTCTAGCAAATACTCCTTGATCTTATCAAAAGCAACTTGGCAATCATTATTCCATTCAACCACCTGATCTTTCTTCAACAGCTTGAAGATTGGCTCACAGGTAGATTTTAGGTGAGAGATGAACCTTGCGACATAGTTTAAGCATCCCAAGAAACCTCTAACCTCCTTTTCAGTGCGGGGGGCAGGCATTTCTTGTATAGCTTTGACTTTAGCAGAATCAACCTCAATGCCTTTGTTACTGACGATGAATCCCAAAAGTTTACCGGACCTGACTCCAAAAGTGAACTTGTTAGGGTTCAGTCTGAGCTTATATTCCTTTAACCTAACAAACAGCTTCTACAGATGGTCAAGGTGTTCTTCTTTTGTTTGTGAACGGGCTATCATGTTGTCTACGTAGACTTCGATCTCATGATGTATCATGTCATGAAACAAAGCTACCATGGCTCGCTGATAGGTTGCCCCGACATTCTTCAGTCTGAATGGAATCACTTTATAGCAAAAGGTACCCCACTGCGTAACAAAAGTAGTCTTCTCTGTGTCTTCGGGGGCCATTTTGATCTGGTTGTATCCCGAGAATCCATCCATGAAGGAAAATACCTTGTGTTGAGTTGTATTGTCAACCAAGATGTCGATGTGTGGTAGTGGAAAATCATCTTTGGGGCTAGCCCTGTTTAGGTCTCTGTAGTCCACACACATTCTGACTTTGCCGTCCTTCTTAGGCACGGGCACAATGTTAGCAACCCATTGTGGATAAGAAGTAACAGCCAGAAAACCAGCATTGAATTGTTTCATCACCTCAGCTTTGATCTTTTCGGACATGTCGGGCCTCATTCGGCGAACTTTATGTTTGATTGGTGGACAATCTTCTCTTGTAGGGAGACGGTGAACCACAATATCTGTACCTAGTCCCGGCATGTCTTCATAGGACCAGGCGAAGATCTCAACATATTCATTCAACAGCTGAACTAAATGCTCTTTGACATTTGGCCCAATGATACGGTGGGAGAACTGACTTGAGGTTTTGTGTTTGTGTTCGCAAATGTTTCGGTTTAGCAAGAGTCGCCACCGACTTTTTATTTTATCCTAAGGAAAGGTAAAAAAGCACAGGAAAGACCTTTGAGATGTTTTCTTGGGTTTGGGGAGTAAATTATGAAAAGGGAGCAAGCACCCTTTTCATCCATGGTTATCCATGGGCTCTTAGTTACTTGTTTAGATCACTTGCTTTGCTTTTCCAATTGTTTGAAATGGTGCTTTGTGTCTGGTTTTAAAAGATATTCTGAAAAGAGGCCATCATTGTGGAAACCTTTGTAATGATTCTTGTTTGAATGTATACAAAGGTGTTTTGTCTTTTTGAAAAGATTTCAATGTTTGAAAGTTTGATTTGGGAAAATGTTTTGAAATTGTATTGTGAAGTGTGTTTGAAAATAGCAAGGATGTTTTTGCAAGCTTTTTTATCAAGTAACTAAGAGCTATCTACCCTATTTTACTCAAATATCTTTCCTAATGTTTTTAACCCTTTTAACAGTGTTGTTTCACCATTACATTTGGTGAACAACCTTGTGTTAGGATGTTAAACGGGATAGGCACGGGTCATCGTATAGACCATGATAGCAATTATGTCAAGTATTTTTGGCAAATTTTTGAGGGACTTGATAATTTTTGTTTAGGCAACCAAATAGCGTCATCGAGGGACTATGATCTTTTGTTTTGTTTTTGTTTTACCAAAGTACCCAACATGCATAACATGGCCCATTTTTGAAGGCAACAAGTGGATTGTAACCCTAGGGGTGCAAGTGTGCATTGTGTTTGATTTTCATGCATTTTTGTCTTTGATTAGGTCAAACTATTTGTTGATTTGGATTTTTGCATACAAACCCTAATTCTCTAATCATGGCATAATTGAAAGCGTAAAGTGCGAGAATTAAAATTCTAAGCTATTACAACATGATTATGGGGATGGGGGTACAATTTTGAATGAGGGGTATTTGACAAGAAATATAAACCCTAGTTTACTATTACATCCAAATTGAATCACAATGCATAAATATTTAAATGGACAATATTTAAATAAACAAGATAAATAAATATATCAAACAATATAAATTATGCAAAAAAGGTTTTTTTTTTTGTTTATATATGTAAAAGTATTTTTAATGTAAAAAAGTATAAAGAAATAAATAAAAAAGATTAATTTTATTTGTTTAAGGGTAAATCCTAATTTCTTTAAGAAAATAAATACAATATATTATTTATATACAATAAAATATATTAATATATGTAAAAATAAAATATACATAGAAAAAAGTATTTTTTAGTATAAATAAAAATAAAAGTAAAAATGTAATATTTTGTATTTTTTATTCTAGAGTATTTAATAAAATAAAAAGTATATATTTATATATGTATATTAATCAAATTAAATATGTACAATATAAAATAAAATATGTAAAAAAATAAAATATATTTAAGAAAATATTTTTAGTATGAATAAAAATAAAGAACAAAAATAAATGTATAAATTACATATTATTTTCAAGTTTAAATAAATTATAAAAGTATTCAAATGCTTTTTATGTTAGAAAAATTAAAATAAAATGCCAAATAAATGTGAAAAAATTGTGAAAATATTTTTGAGCATTTTTTATATTTGGAAATAAATAATCAAAACCAGAAATGAAAACAAAAATGAAAAAAATATGAAAATACAAGAAATTGGGCCAGGGGTGCAAAAAGGAAATGGGAGGGTGTCAAAAGCAGTCAGGCCAAGCCCAGCCCAAAACTTCATCTTCTACCTCCAGCTTTTGAAAAATGCGCGCGTCCCCTGTACAAACTTGGACATCCTCCATACGAGCTCTATTGCAAAAACACATAACACCAAACTTGTAGAGAATTTCAAGACGATTCCAACCATATAAAAAACTAATCCTAACTCTCAAAGACCAGAGAGAAATTCTCTGGCCCTAAAATCTGACCTAGTTTTTTCAGCATGTTCATGGATGAAATTCTCCTAACACACTTAATATAAATGAAAACTAAGCATATGTACAGCTTCGTGGAAATGAACACTACATTTTTTATTCACAAACCTAAGGCTAAATGTTCCTAAATGGAGAGATAGAAAGTGAAGAAAAACCTGTTTCAGTTGGATTCGTGTAGGGAAATGTAGTGCTTTTCTACAAGGCTTGAGATGTCTGGTAGCTTTCTTGAACTTCACTTGACCTTCTCCAATAGCTAGCTTGCCTTGAATGTCCTTGAAACAGTCTATAGAACTCAACCTGCACAAGCTCAAAATGAAAATGGTGAACACTGTAAATGGAGTTACAGTTGGTATTTTAGGTTTGGGATAGCTTGAGTGAGTTGAATGGAAGGTGTTTGAAGCAACTTGGGGCAAAACGCACGAGCCAAATGAGCTATGGCACTCAAGTTGCAGAACTTGCCCTGTTTTACCAAAGGAATGTGATTTCTGGATATGGGGTGTTTAGAGGCTCAAGCAATCGTAGTTCTAGCTCAAAAGGGTGTGAGAAAGATGTTCAAACTGTTTGTGTAAGTTAGCATTGGCTGGTTTTCAAGTTCTTAGGTTTTGGACAATTTTCTTATTTTTGAAGTAAGAAAGTGGAAGTTGGTATTACAGGCATGTACATGCTATCAAATATGCTTGCATACCTTGCTCTTGGCCCCTCTGATTTATGGATTTGTTTTGCTGCAAGAGATCTTGGACCAATGCTCAAGGATTGTTGGTTTGACATAAAGCATACTTAAGCAAAAATGGAAATTTGCCTTTTTCTACTTAGGGCTTAGTTTTGTGTACAATGTCCAAATGATCAAAACAAAAGCTTAGACTGATGGATTTGCATTGAATTATGGAGTGTGAAGTGGTTTAGAGGCCTGAAAACTAGTGTAAGGCATGCTGACTTGAAAATGCAACTTGTATGAACATGAATATGCCATGGATGAAAAGTGAGTTTTTGCCAACTTCAAGCCTTCGATTCTCCCTAACCACAAATGTGTTTGAGGAGTTCTTAGATAATTTGGAAAGCTTGAAACATTCTCTATAATCCATATTTGAAATGCAACTTGAGATTCCAAGTGGAACTATGTGAAAAATGGCCAAGAAGATAGGTCAAAATCCTGCCTAAACTAGGGCAAAATTTCACTAAGTTAAAAATGACCCTTGGCACTTGATTTTGACCAAAAAGTCAAAGTTTGACTTTTCAGTGTACAGTCAAATTTTGATCAGTTGACTGAAAAATTCATCTGTCAATCCCATGCATTTGAGATCTTTTGAACTTGTTGAATAAGTCAAGATGATTTCATTGAGTCCTTGAGTCCATGGTTTAACCTAATTTGACATTGGCTAGGTCATACAGTTAAAAATTGCCTTTGTACAATCAAAACCCTAAAAATGACCATTTTGCCCTTTTGGTGATCTGATCAAATTTCTTGTGGAGTTGTGGTCCAAACTTGACCCAATGGTTCATATGAGTTCATAATGTTGATGTGGGTCAAAATTCATGAGGTTTGACTGTAAACTGGCCACAATTGACTTTTTCCCCAATACAGCTGATTTCTAGGTCAGCTGTCCAATTGACTGGGCAAAAATTTGATTCAAGGCTTGAAACTTGGTATGGGAAAACTTATGAGTCCAATATGAAGTATGAAAGTCAATTTGAGCATTAAAGGTCCAAAAATCCTTGTGCAAACTCAAACCCTAATTTAGGTCATCAGTGCAAGGAGATGTCTTGAGCAGAGCAAACCCTAGCTTGATCTTGAGTTCCAAGAGTCTTGTGATGAGAAATGTTGATAAAATGAGAGGGAAAATTTTGGGGTACAACAGAGCCGTTATGACATTCGATTTTTCTGGCGCTTCAAACTCAATCTCCTTAGCTTCAATCAGATCCTGCACTTTATTCTTCAAAGCCCAGTAGTTATTGGTATCATGCCCCGGGCTATCGAAGTGATAAGCACAGCGGGCGTGGGATTATATAGCGGAGAGGTGGTACTGGGATTCTCTGGGGCTTCCCTCAGAGTTACCAGGTTGGTTTTCAACAGTTGCAGCAGAATTTATGATAGAGTCATACTGAGCCGCGTATACTGCCTTTGCGGTCTCTCAACCCTTTGCTGAGTGTTGCATTGTGGGGCAACAGTTGGTCTTGATATAACTACCGTATTAACTTCTTGGCGGCATTCGGGTCGATTTTGGCTTCTCGAGCTGTAAACTACACTAGATTCTTTCTTGAAAGGCTTCTTCTCTGTACTTGACGAAGCACCTTTCTGTATCTTGCCACTTTTGATACCGACCTCAACTCTCTCCCCAGTCATAATCAATTCAGTGAACCCAGACGATGAACTACCGATCAAATGATTGAAATATGGGCCAGACAAAGTCCCAAGAAACATATCCACCAACTCCCTGTCAGCCAGAGGGGGTTGGACTCTTCCAGCAAGATCTCTCCACTTCTGAGCGTAGTCCTTAAAACCTTCGCTCGCACCCATAGACATACCCTGAAGTTGAGTACGCATGGGAGTAAGGTCGGCATTATACTAGTATTGCTTGTAAAAAGCAGCAGCAAGGTCCTCACAGTTGCAGACGTTAGCTCCTTCCAATTGATAGAACCATTCAAGTTGAGTCCCTGACAGACTATCTTGAAATAAATGAACCCAGAGGTTCCTATCAGCAGTATATGGTTGAATCTTTCTAACATACGAGCAGAGGTGTAGCTTTGGGCAGGAGACCCCGTCGTACTTAGCAAAGACAGGCACTTTAAACTTGTGTGGGATCACCACCCCAGATGCCAAACCTAAATCTCCTAAGTCCAAACCGGGAGCCTTCTGAACCTCCATGGCACTCAGATGGTCTTCAAGTTATTTATACCTATCCTCAGCAGGAGGATACTGGTCTTCATCAAAATCTGTGTCATTGTCAGAAACCACAGGGCTAGGACCCTTCCTTTCTTCTTGATTCTCTCCCCCTCCAGATGAATGGGATAAATCAACTTCTTGTCTTAACCTGTTCCCAAATCTGTGACCCATATTCAGGAGGACCGTCTTCTTCTTCTTCTTCTTCTTCTTCTTGTCCTTCAAGATAAGAGTCTTCAAATCTTGTTGACTCTTGGCCAAGTTCATGAACATCTCCTAGAACTGAGCATTCTGAGCTTGCAGAGCCTTGATGGCTTGATCAGTAGGTGTTTCAAAAGACATGTTGTGCTGAAATAAATAGCGAAGAAGATGAGAAACCTGTAATGGTACCTGTAATGAGGTGTATGGGAATGGAATGCGTATGAAATGATTTCAAAGACTTTAGGGAGATTCAAATTTGTAAATCAAAATAAAACACACTTTATTAGATTAAAACTTGAAACAATGTTTAACAAATGCCTTTAAGGCGTTATAAAAGAAATATTGAAAAGCAAATCTAAACTAGAAACAAATAAAGACATCAGAATTCCCATGGTCGTTTTCCTTTTGTGCTGACATAATCGTTGATTGTCCTCTCAGTCTCCAGCTGCCTTGTAAGCTTCAGGATCTTCCTTTCCTGCTCATGATACTTCTCTCTGTAGGTATCTCATTCTTCCCTTAACTGGATCCAGGACCTCTTCAATTCCCCCAGATCAGTAGGCATATAGGGATGGAGGATCATATAAGGAACCCATTCTTCATCAGTATGCTCCACAATCACCGGTAAAACAGCTTCGTATAGCATCCCCAGCTTTTGGGCACGGGCTCTAACCCACTGAAGATACGGTTGCATCGGGAAAGAAGTCTTCATTCCTAGCTCATGTGGATCAGACCTGTTAACCCTATCCCAGGCTCGTATAAATCTGCGGCGATGTCCCTCAACATCCCCCTTGAAGTCAAAGACAATGTCTGGAAGCAGCAACTCATGAGGATCGTCCCTTCGAGCTCGTCCAAACTGTCGTAAGTCCAAACAAGGATTATAGGTTATTCCCCCTCTAATTCCAAGCAATGGAACATTGGGGTATTCCCCACAGCGATCGATGACAACTACTTTTTCCATATCTTTAGAACTCCAAAGGATATCCGTATGAGCAAGGGACATGATTCTGTAAGCCCAACCCATACCTTCCTCATTCTTCAATATAGATTTTGGGAGGTGAGAAATAAACCACCTCGCCAGCAGTGGTGCACAGCACATGAGGGTTCCCCTTTTTCGAACGATACGGGTATAAAGAGCATGTAGAATATCACCCAAGAGAGTAGGCATTGGGTTACGGGACATGAAGATCTTGACTGCGTTCACATCAACAAAAGAATCTGAATTTGGGAACAGAACCAAGCCATAGACGAGGAGTGCCAGGATGTCTTCAAATGCTTGAAAGTCCAAACTATCCCAGAACTGTTGAGCTTGATCAATCAAGAACTTAGCCAAGAAACCTTTCATCCCACTCCGAGTCTCCCAGTTAGATGCTACATCAGCCATTGTTAGATGGAGGGCTGAAGTAATATCCTCTGGCCTAGGAGCTATCTCTAAACCTGTAAAGGGTGTCTGCTCTAGAATAGATATGCCAAGTAAATCAGAGAACTCCTCCAAAGTAGGGACCAACTGATAGTCCGGGAAGGTGAAATAGTGATGCAACGGGTCAAAGAACTGGAACAACACACTCATCATTTGCTCATCCAACTTGGAAGTGACCAAACCAAGGAGATGACCATGTCTTCTAACAAAGGAAGAAGTATCAGGAACCTTTGAAACCAATTCTCTGAGTTGAGCAGGTATCTGCACGAAACTGATCAGAATGGTATTTCTGCGCATAGATGCCATGATCTTCAAAACAGAACAAAGATGAATTTCCTTGGTCTTTGAAGTGGTTAGTCTAATGAAATATGCATGCGATGTCATGATGCATGATGTCATGATAAAAACACACCACAGGTATCACAGATAGCAAACATGGTAAGGGCAAACAAGTCACACAATAGCCCTTAAATTTAAGGCTGGCATGGAGTTTAGGTACTACCCTCTTGCAGTTTAGTTGGTCCAACCTATCCTAGTAATAGTAACCGGGTTCTAGAGGTTCTCAATATCACTGACCATCCTCGATCGGTCATAATTCCAGTTTAGCAACCTTTTCTTGTGGCCGGAATCATCACGAGAGTATGGTCTCAATGAGTGTAGCATACTGCTACTTTTCTATGGCCAAGTTGGTCAATTATAGGTTCTAAGGTTAGTTAATGTTTAATGACCCATTAGCAGCCCCATACTCTCCTTGTTCCTCCATAAGGGATATCGGTACCAACTAATGTGTCACACCAACGTAGCTACTGCTTCAACCGTATCGGTCTACGCCGTACAGTTCCCTCACAGTCTATTGCTACTTACCTAAAAGGTGTTCCCCAGATCCGAGTTAGGATCTATAGTAACTCCGATACAAAGCCCACAAAGATAAAGAAAACATATCAAACAATTGAAAACAATATGATGAACTAATCCTAAGGTACACCCCACTTATAGATTCCCCAGCAGAGTCTCCAGTTCTGTGATACGGTGGCCAGAACCGGGACGTGTTTCCCTATTTTTTAAAGAATTTGTTGGTTTGCGTTTTGCATTTGTGTTCGCAAAATGTCGCGGTAAGCAAGAGTTGCCACCGTCTTTTATTTTATCCAACAAGGAAAGGAAAAAAAGCACAGAAAAATTCCTTTTTTCGAGATATTTCTGAGTACGGGGGGTAGATTATAGAAAGGGAAGGTATTAGCACCCTTTCTATCCGTAGTTATCTATGGGCTCTTAGGTACTTGCTTATCATTTTTAAAATTGTTTTCTTTGTGTTTGTGGGCTTTGAAAAGCTTTTGTTTTGACTTCGATTTAACTCTTGCTTCTGTCTTCAAGAGTGTAGTGAAGTGTTTTTGAAAACTTTGTTTGTAAAGGAGTGTAAGTGTGAAAAATTTGTTTTGATTAAGCAAGTACTTAAGAGCTAATCTACCTACTCGAAAAAATAATCGTTCTGTATTCGTTTCCTTTAGACAATGCCATCCCACTATTAGTGAGTAGGTAGCACCGTCGTTGGAGTTTGAGGGTCAATTCGAAAAGGAACGTACGGTCACTAAAGCAATGTTAGGACGTCCTAGTAATAACCCTAATGTCTTAGATCAATTATCTGAGGCAACAATATTCGAGGCAACCTTTCCGAGGGAACTTTGATCTTTGGACAAAAGGACGACCACTAAAATATCTTATACTCAATGACCATTTACCGAAGGCAACCAAGTGGGAGTGTACCCTAGGAGTGCGCATGTGCGAGTGATTTAGTTTCAGAATTATTACCTTTTCATATTTAGGGTTGTCTAACTGTTTTAAAATTAATCATACATTCTTGTCATGCATCCTAATGTCATACATCTAACAATTAAATATTTGCGGAATTTAAAGTGCGGAAATTAAACTACGCTATTACAAGGCTTCAGGTATTTAGATAGCCAAAAACAAACCCCTAAAGAAATAAAGCGATAAATGAAAAATAAAGTCCTAATTTAAACTATTACAACTTATGAGCAGATACAATAATTGGGATAAAAAATAAAATAAAGTGCACGATGACAAACTAGATCGGATGCGAACTAGGGTTTTGAACCTTCTATCCTAATGAAAAGGCTTTTTGGGACCGAAAAGGCTTTGTTCTTGATTGCTTTAGCTTGCTGACACTCCCAGGAATCGATTGGGATAGGCAAAGAGTCTTGTATTGGCCTCTAAGCGCAAATTCGATTCAACACTTTTTCTTGATTTTTCAAGTTTTTGTTCTGCCTCTTGCGCCTGCTTCTAACCTTCCTTTGGGTCTGCCTCACTTCTATATGTATTGAGGAGTGAATTAGGTTTGAAAACCTGGCCTCAATCTTCCTCCATCAATGAGTTTTGATTTGATTTGATTCACTTTCAATATCATTCCCAAAATAGATTATTTCAATATTTTTGTCCATCCTAATGCCTTGCACGAGTTTGAATACTTGCTAGCTGTATATTAAAACCTGAAACAAGCATAAAATCTTTTGTTTTCAATATTTTGGATTTTATATGATTTGTTTTGATTTAAATTGAATTAATTCAAATAAAAATAAAAATAAATAATAAAAACATGATAAGGACAAGTGGAAAAGGCTAGAGCTCGTGGACTATCTTGCCAACTCAAAACAAGTGAAAAAGATTGGGCCCATTTGGCAAAATTTGAAGTTTTAGGCATAGTTGACTTTTGGTAATTTTGCAAAAAGGGTCAACTTCACCAATGCATAACTTCCTCAATTTTGACTCTTTGGAGGTGTTCTTGGACTTTTTAGAAAGCTTGAGATGTCCTCTAAGCAACCCGTTTGGTATCATCTCATTTTTATATTCCATGCTCAAGTATGAAGCTTTGAAAAAAAGGTGTTTTGTTGACTTTCTAAAATGACCTATAATGTCCAAATTCATAACTTCTTGTGAGTGCATAATTTTAACTTGGGATATGAATATGGATTGTATATAATTACATCCTTTTCAAAATGAGCTTTGTATGGGTCAATTATCATAAAGTATGATAAAGTTATGCTTGGTCAAAGTTGAGTTGACTTTTCCTACAAAACCCTAATTTAGCAACTTTTGAGTCTTGATGAATTATGAGCAATCCTTGATGAATAATGATCAACCCTTGATCAAATGATTAAATATCCTTCAAAATGAGGATGTTGACTAAAAATCTTAAAGTTTGACTGTATGTAGGGCACAGTTGACTTTTGCCCTAGCATAGTCGATTTTCAGACCTTTGAGCAATTGACTGAGCAAACTTCCTCTGCAAGGTTTGAAACTTGACATGGATGGTCTTAGGCACATATTAGGACATTGGTGAGCATTTGGGATCACTTGGAATCAAGTATATTGATGCAACATGAAACCCTAATTTGAGGTAGACTGCCTTAGGAGAGAGCTTGTCTGGCCAACCCTTGGACTACCTTGAGCAACTTGAGGATCTTTCTTGAAATGTTTTGAGAAATATGGGAGGGAAAATTTTGGGGTACAACAAGGGGAAAACCAAGAAAGGGAAAAGGACCCTAGTCCTGCAGTTTTTGACGATGATACTGATTACAATGATGAGCAATATCCTCCTGCTGAGGATAGGTACAAGCAACTAGAAGACCGTCTGAGTGCTATGGAAGTTCAAAAGATACCTGGCTTGGATTTCAGGGAATTGGGATTGTTATCAAGGGTGGTCATCCCTCATAAGTTTAAAGCTCCGGTTTTCTCCAAGTACGACAGAGTATCCTGTCTAAAACTCTATCTCCGCTCTTATGTCAGGAAAATCCAACCCCACACTGCTGATAGAAATTTGTGGGTGCACTTCTTTCAAGATAGTCTTTTAGGGACTCATCTTGAATGGTTCTACCAGTTGGAGGGAGCCAGTGTCCGAAACTGGGAAGATCTTGTTACTGCTTTCTACAAGCAGTATCAGTACAATGCCGATAGGGAATTGGTTGACATGTTTCTGGGGACGCTGTCTGGTCCATTTTTTAATCACTTGATCGGCAGCTCGTCATCTGGTTTCACCGAGCTGATTTTAATCGGAGAAAGATTAGAAGTTGGAATTCAGAGTGGTAAGATATAGAAGGATGCCTCTCCGAGTTCGGTAAATAAACCTTTTGCTGGTAAGAAGGAGGCCAGTGCAGTCTATAGCCCGAGGGGCCAAAGCATATCTGAACACCGTCAAACGGTAAATGTTGTAGTGATACCAAGACCCACAGTTGCCCCACAATGCAACAATCAACAAAGGGTGGAAAGACCACAGTGGTATTTTACCCACATTAGCATGACATTGGCTGAAGTGTTACCTCACCTTCTGAAATCCAACTTGGCAACCTTGAGAGAGGCTCCCAAGAATCCAAACACTACTTCTCCCAGATACAATCCCAATGTGCGGTGCGCCTACCATTCTGAGAGTCCTGGCCATGATACAAATGATTGTTGGGCTCTGAGAAACAAAATACAAGATTTTCTTGAAGCCAAGGAAATAGAGTTCGATGCTCCAGAAAAGCCGAATGTTATAACTGCTCCTATGTCCAAACATGGTCGTGGAGTTAATGCTGTTGACACCGATTTGTTTGTGACCTCTGTTGAAGAAATTTCCACTCCTCTTATGACTGTTAAGAAGAATTTGTTGTTGGCCAGTTTATTTTCGGGTTATGGTGAAGGTTTCCACCTGTGTTTGATTCTTCCTTCTAATTTCCGTTTGTTGAAGTCGGGTGTTCAGCGCCTGATGGATAATAAAAAGATTTTGTTCGAAAAGACCATGATTCCTGTTGTTCTAAATAAAGACTTTGCCATTATAACCATTTCTGCCAATCCTTCCAAGATTTCCTTGAGAAAACCTGTTAGGATTACACCTGTTCCAAGAATTGCTCCGCTAATAATCACTGTTCCTGGTCCCATCCTATACACTTCAGACAAGGCTGTCCCATGGAATTATGGTGCTGATGTGTATTATCATGGAATTAAGCAAGAGTTGAAGAATGAAGAAGCTGATATTGATGTCAGTAATATTGTCGGGACTACTAAAATTACCCGAAGTGGAAGGGTCTTCTCTCTTGAGATTTCCCTGAAGATTATCATCAAGCCTACTGTTATTCCAACTACTGCTCCAACCAGCAGTCCTGACATTTCTCATGTTCCTACTCCAGTTATTACACCTGCTACTATTCCTATTCTTACTCCAGTTATCACCCCTGCTACTGAGCCATCTGGGACTCAGGGCAAGGAAATTATAGGTGAGCCTGCCCGAACGGAGGCCCCTAAGAAAATCATTGTGGAAGCCTCTAAACAAGAAATAGAGGACATACTGAAAATTATCAAGAAAAGTGACTACAATATGGTCGAGCAGCTGGGGCAGACCCCGTCAAAGATCTCCATGTTGTCTCTGCTATTATGTTCTGAAGCCCATGCGAAGGCTTTGATTGCATTTCTCAACACTGCACATATGCCGCAAGAAACTTCAGTGGATCAGTTCAAAGATTGTGTGGCCAACCTGACTGCTGACAATGGGCTCGATTTTTCAGATGCAGATCTGGCCCCTAAAGGAAGAAATCATAATAATGCTCTGCATGTCTCGATTGAGTGCAAGGGAACCACTATGGCGCATGTGCTGGTAGATACCGGATCTTCACTAAATGCTCTATCGAAGAAAGCATTAGACCGTTTAGATTGTGAGGGTTTGACTCTAAAGCCTAGTAACATTTTGGTAAGGGCTTTTGATGGATCAAAAAGAATGGTGCACGGGGAGGTGGACATCCCTGTCAAAGTGGGCTCTCAGACTTTTGGGTCCACCTTCTACGTAATGGATATCAGGCCATCGTATTCTTGCTTGCTGTGTCGTCCTTGGATCCATAGGGCTGGGGCAGTTGCTTCCACGCTCCATCAAATGCTGAAGTACCCGGTGAAGGGGAAGATTGTCACAGTGCGAGGTGAAGAAGAATATATGGTGAGTCACCTCAATTCCTTTCGCTACGTAGAGATGGACGGGGAATTCATAGAAACTCCTTGTCATAATTTCGAAGAGGTCCCTCAGGTCTTGGCATCAACTAAAGTTACTACTAATAAACCGTTGTTGAAGATGGCTTCTCTCAAGGACGTCAGGGCTGTGGTTGAAGAATGTGGGTGTACCAATTGGGGTCAGCTCCCTGATTTCACTCACAAAACTGATAAATTTGGTTTGGGATTTACTACAGGGGCTCAAAGGGCTGTTATGCGCGCACGGATTGGAAGACCTCCTCTGCACATCAGCAATCGGGGAATTAATGCAATTGAAGATAGTGAAGAGGATTCAGACATTGACAGTTGGATCTACCCAACGACCAACGGTGGACCGAATAACTAGATGGCGAAGGACTTCATACATGTTTCTTTTATTCCGCGATAATTGACTTTTGTTTTAAGATTTGTAATAAACAGTTTGAAACTTTATGGCTCGGCGCCTTGCCCATGGCACCTTGGCTTTTCTTGTGAGGGCTATTATTTGTCGTTTCATATATCATTAATAAAGCATTGGACGTTTCTTGAGTACAAATTTTGCGCTCCTTGTTTTTCTTTTCTGTCTCTCACTTTATCAAAACAGCTATCCGCTTACACATACTCACGTATCATACTGCAGATCCATATCCACTCTGGATCCCATTGATAACAACTCTGCTACTGCTAGTTATAACTTAAAAAATTCGATCAACCAAGCCGAGGAAGAAGGTGAGGATGATTGTGAGGTGCCTGGAGAACTTGCTAGATTATTACAGCAGGAAGAAAGGGCCATACAGCCTCATGAAGAGCCAGTTGAGTCCGTGAATTTGGGTACATAGGAAGACATGAAAGAGGTTTAAATAGGTGCGAATCTGGAGCCTAGTGTCAAACAACGGTTAATACAGATGCTACACGACTATGTTGAGATCTTCGCCTGGTCCTATGAAGACATGCCTGGTTTGGACACTGATATTGTGGTACATCGCCTTCCAACTAAAGAAGACTGCCCTCTGGTAAAGTAGAAGGTCCTCCATATGCGCCCTGAAATGTCAGATAAAATCAAGGCAGATGTCATGAAATAGTTCAACGCAAGATTCTTAGTTGTCACTTCTTATCCGTAGTGGGTTTCCAACGTCGTTCCGGTACCTAAGAAGGATGGTAAAGTACATATGTGTGTGGACTATAGAGATTTGAACCGAGCAAGCCCCAAGGACGACTTCCCACTTCCTCACATTGATGTTCTAGTCGACAACATTGCGCAACACAAGATCTTCTCCTTCATGGATGGTTTTTCTAGCTACAATTAGATCAAGATGGCTCCTGAGGACATGGAGAAGAAAACCTTTGTTACACGGTGGGGCACCTTCTGTTACAAGGTAATGCCTTTTGGGTTGAGGAATGTTGGGGCAACTTATCAGCGCACCATGGTCGCTTTATTCCACGATATGATTCACCATGAGATCGAGGTTTATGTTGACGACATGATAGCTTGGTCCCAGACTGAGGAAGATCACCTTGATCATCTCCAGAAACTGTTTGACAGGTTGAAAACATACAAGCTGAGGTTGAATCTGAACAAGTGCACCTTCGGGGTAAGATCTGGTAAGCTTCTGGGCTTTGTTGTCAGTGATAAGGGTATTCAGGTAGACCCTACAAAGGTAAAAGTCATACAAGAGATGTCGGCTCCCTGCACATAGAAGGAAGTTAGAGGTTTCTTGGGACGTCTGAATTACATCGCCAGGTTCATTTCACACCTGACTGCTACTTGTGAGCCAATCTTCAAGTTGCTGAAGAAAGATCAAGTGGTAAAGTGGAATGATGAATGCCAGGCCGCTTTCGAAAGAATCAAGTAATACCTTCAAGAACCACCAATTTTGATGCCTCCAGTTTAAGGAAGACCTTTGATATTATACTTGACAGTGCTAGACAATTCAATGGGGTGTGTGCTGGGGCAGCATGACGAGTCTGGTCGAAAAGAGCACGCCATTTATTACCTTAGCAAAAAGTTTACCGACTGTGAGACCCAATACTCATTGCTCGAGAAAACTTGCTGCACTTTGGCATGGGCTGCTCGCCGACTAAGACAATATATGTTGACTCACACTACCTTGTTGATATTAAAGATGGATCCGATCAAGTATATTTTCGAGAAACCCGCTCTCTCCGGAAGGA
Organism: Vicia faba; assembly: GCA_948472305.1. Classification (NCBI taxonomy): domain Eukaryota; kingdom Viridiplantae; phylum Streptophyta; class Magnoliopsida; order Fabales; family Fabaceae; genus Vicia; species Vicia faba. The sequence continues at coordinate 481,531,719 of OX451740.1, read as the reverse complement.
TAGCAAGATGGCAGATGATCTTAATCGAGTAAGACATCCAATACACAACCCAAAAAGCAATCAAGGGGAGTGTATTGGCAGATCATTTGGCGCATCAGGCCATGGATGACTACCAGTCCATAAATTTCGAGTTCTCGAATGAGAATATCATGTTGGTAACCGACTGCGAAGAACCTGGACCGGATGAAGGACCCGAGGAGAGATCTCGATGGTCTATGTATTTTGATGGACCCTCGAACGCATTGGGTAATAGCATTGGCGCCATAATCATATCTCCTGAGGGCTGTCATACTCCGTTCACCGCCCGATTATGTTTTAATTGCACCAACAATATGGTGGAGTATGAAGTGTGTATCACTGGTCTTCGAGCTGCTATTTACCTGAGGATTAAGTTCTTGAGTGTATTCGGAGATTCCGCTCTGGTAATAAGTCAGATCAAAGGCGAGTGGGATACGAAGCACCCGAATCTTATTCCTTACAAAGAGTATGTACTAACATTGCTCCCACACTTTGAGGAGGTAACCTTTGAACATTTCCCACGAGAAGAGAATCAGTTAGCGGACGCGCTAGCTACTATGTCTTATATGTTCAAAGTTAGGTGGGACAATGAAGCTCCCCGGATTACCATCGAGAGGCTGGATGAACCAGCACACTGCTGTGAGATCGACACTGAAGAAGTGGCAGATAAACCCTGGTTTCACGAAGTCAAAAGGTATCTCGAGGTTCAGGAATACCCCGAGGGGGCATCTGTTAATGATAAGAAGTTTCTGAGAAGGTTTGCTGTGAAGTTCTTCATCAGTAATGGAATTCTCTATAAGCGTAACCATGATTCAACCTTACTGCGGTGTGCAGACAAGAGTGAAGCAGAAAGGATCATGGCAGAGCTACATGAAGGCACTTTCGGAACCAATTCTAGTGGATATACCATGGCGAAGAAAATCCTACGGGCAGGATACTATTGGTCCACTATGGAAGCCGATTGTCATCAGCACTCTCGAACCTGTCATAAGTGCCAAGTCTATGCTGATAAGGTGCACGTACCTCCGGTTCCCATGAATGTTTTAACGGCTCCCTGGCCCTTTGCAATGTGGGGCATCGACATGATTAGCGAGATCATACCTACTGCGTCTAACGGACATCGCTTCATTCTGGTAGCTATTGATTACTTTACGAAGTGGGTTGAGGCATCTTCCTTTGCGACGGTTTATCCGACACAATCTGATCTGTCGATATGGTGTACTAGAGAGGATTATTACTGACAATAGTACAAATTTGAATAACACAATGATCACCGAGCTCTGTAAACAGTTCAATATTCAGCATCATAACTCTTCTCCCTACCGGACGAAGATGAATGGAGTTGTTAAAGCGGCTAACAAGAACATCAAGACGATTGTGCAGAAGATAACGGTGACATACAAGGACTGGCGTGAGATACTACCATTCTCTCTTCATGGGTACCGTACCTCAGCACGAACATCGACAGGGGAAACACCCTACTCTTTGGTGTATGGCATGGAGGAAGTCCTACCCATCGAAGTCCAGATACCCTCTCTCAGGATTATGAAGGATGCGGGTTTGAACAAAGACGACTGGATCCAAACCCGACTTGATCAGCTGAATCTAATCGATGAAAAGAGACTTACTACTATCTGTCCTGGTCAGACATATCAAAAGTGAATGATCAAGTCTTTTAACAAGAAAGTCAGACATCAAGAATATCAAGTCGGGGAATTAGTGATTAAACGCATCATACTACCGCAAGGTGATCCCAGGGGCAAATAGACCACCACATACGAAGGTCCATTTGTGGTTAAGAACATTTTCTCAGGAGGAACTATGATTCTCACCACCATGGATGGTGACGACCTTCCTCACTCCGTCAATGCAGACATAGTGAAAAGATACTAAGCATAACCAAAGACCCGCTAGGTTGACTGGCCTAGGCAAAAATAAGGGCTTCCCGGCGGACCAAAAGGGTTCGGGCAAAAGTAAGGGATGAAAATTAAAAAAAAACTATACACCCGGCAAGTCGAAAACCTGAAAAGGAGACTTGGGCAAAAAATAGGGTATCCCGGTGGACTGAAAACCCAAAAGGGAGGTCTAGGAAAAAATTAGGGATTAAAGCGTAACACTATGTCTCATTGGATCATCTTGCAACAAGACTCCGGTGTCGACTATCAAGCTCAGACGGCTCCAATCAATCTGGTCCACCTTCGGCCAAGCAGCAAAGTGATGAGATGCTTGAAGATATAAAGGCAATAGCAAAGTTGAAACCCGATGGGATCGTTCCACATAGCTGTTTTTCTTTCTTTAACACAAATTGTAATTTCTATCTTTCGACGGTGTTCTCTTACTAGAGCGTTAGCCTCCTTGTACAAAATGCCTATTACGGGCCAACTTCAAAAATCAATACAATTCATTTTCACAAGAAATTCCAATTTGTTTTTTCTTTTTTTGTTTTGTTTTTCAAGAACGTCCAATGATTCATTTTTGATATATGCATTTGAAAATAATTTCTGCTCATAAATACTTACATGATAAACAAAAGACGATTACTCGTAATTCCAGGAACAGGAAAAATAAGAAGTGCCCAAACCTCACAATTACTCTACCCATCAGGTACAGGGATAAAGTAAGCTTGAGAATATGAGTAGTGGTACATACACTCCCCACAGAGTAAAAAGTACCCAAATACAGTGATGGTAGCTTTCCCGAACAGGACACAACTCTCGCCAGCTGAAGTTCACAATCGCGAGTGAGTCAGTAAATTTTTCCCCAAGCAGAGTTTATTTCTCTCTCAGGCAGAAATTCAATCTCCAACGGAATTCATTATCACCAGCAATGGAAATTCATCCCCAGCTGAGTTTTATTTCTCCAAGTCAGAGTATCTCTTCTCCCGCAGAGTTGTTCTCAAATAGAGTCTCTCCTCGGCAGAATATCCATAAACAAGGGGAAAATCTCCAGCATAGTCATCTTTGTTCACCATCCCCAACAGAAGTAGAGGAATTGTGGTTTTTTACAACAGTCAAGAATACCATATCCCATACTCTTCAAACATCAGTCAGGGATTTATTTTCCCGGACTCAGATTATTACGTCAGCATTTCATGTTCATACATCATGACATGTGCATACATTACATATAACATAATCTCAGCTATTTTGAGAACCTCATCACAATGCATATCATGCATCGCGCATAACTAACCATGTATTTCTTTCAGGAAAGACAGTTATTATAAACAATTTCCAGCAGGTCCATGATCAACACTCGAAGCTAAACAAAGTAATCATATGGGCGACAAAAGCAACCTTACCCAGGTTCCCTCTGCAGTTTCACCCAAACTCATATCGAAGTAACCTTACTATCCAGGTTCCTTCTCACAGCCCTACTATCCAGGCTTTCATCTCGAAGTAACCCTACTATCCAGGTTCCTTCTCACAACCCTACTATCTTGGTTCCTTCTCACAGCCCTACTATCCAGGCTTTCATCTCGAAGTAACCTTACTATCCTAGTTCCTTCTCACAACCCTACTATCCAGGCTCTCATATCGAAGTAACCCTACTATCCAGGTTCCTTCTCACAACCTTACTATCCAGGCTCTCATATCGAAGTAAACCTACTATCCTGATTCCTTCTCACAACCCTACCATCCAGGCTCTCATATCGAAGTAACCCTACTATCCCGGTTCCTTCTCACAACCTTACCATCCAGGCTCTCATATCGAAGTAACCCTACTATCCCGATTCCTTCTCACATCCCTATTATCCAGGCTTTCATATCGAAGTAACCCTACTATCCAGGTTCCTTCTTGCAACCCTATTATCCAGGCTTTCATCTCGAAGTAACCCTACTATCCAGGTTCCTTCTCATAACCTTACTATCCGGTTTCTTCCTCTCTTATCCCCAGATAGTAGTCTGCAACACTGTAAGACCGGGACCAGATCAAACACGATTGGTTTCACCTTTCCCCAGAATGTCGTGGTGCAGCATATACCCCGACCAGATATGCAGTTCACTTCCACTTCCTCAAGCAAAAAATTATTCCCCAGTAGAGTAACGGACAACTGAAGCTCCTAAAACTCTATTTCTCTCAAGACAAAGACCAGTATTCCCCAGCGAAGTCCTCCTCAACAACAGGTATACGGGTTCTCGCAAAGGAATCTCTTATGTGATCGACACTTCTTCGGATGCCATCTTTAAGCCCATCTCTGACAATTCTCTAGCAAATACCAAATGGCATCTATAAGCCCATTCCCGATATCACAAATCAAGTATTACTTCATGCGAGTGCAAATTTCTGGGCAGTCTAGTGTTCAATCATCTTCCACCTTCAGATCACGAAAGGCAGACGAGCCAATCTACATCCTCAAGTTTAAGAAGATTGAACAGGGGAAGCTGTTGTACCCCAAAATTTCCCTCCCATATTTCTCAACAAATTTCAAGTTAGGTCCCCAAATTGCTCAAGGAAGTTCAAGAGTTGACCAGACAAACTCTCTCCTAAGGCAGCCTACCTCAAATTAGGGTTTCTATTTTCATCAAGATGTGTGAAACACAAAGGACTCAAATGCTCACCATTGTCCTAATATGTTCTCAAGATCATCCATGTCAAGTTTCAAGCCATGCAAAAGAGGTTTGCTCAGTCAATTGCTCAAATACCTGAAAATCAACTGTGCTAGGTCAAAAGTCAACTGTGGCCCACATACAGTCAAACTTCAAGATTTTTAGTTAACATCCTCATTTTGAAGTATTATCCATCATTTGATCAAGGGTTTATCATGATTCCTCAAGGATTGCTCACAATTCATCAAAACCCAAAAGTTGCTAAATTAGGGTTTTGTAGGAAAAGTCAACTCAACTTTGACCAAGCATAACGTTCTCATACTTCATCAGAAATGACTCATCCAAAGCTCATTTTGAATAGGATGTAATTCCCTACAATTCATCTTCATCTCCCAAGTTCAGAATATGCACTCAGAAAAAGATATGAATTTTGACATTATAGGTCATTTTGAAAAGTCAACAAAAATACATTTTGGGTCAAAGCTTCATACATGATCATGGAAGACTCAATTGAGATGATACCAAAAGGGTTGCTTATAGGACATCCTAATCTTTCTAAAAAGTCCAAGAACACCTCTCTAGGGTCAAAATCGAGAGAGTTATGCATTGTCCAAGTTGACTACTTTTGCAAAATTGCCAAAAGTCAAATGTGCTCAAATTTGCATTTTTTGCTAAATGGGCCCAACTTTTTATGCTTGCATCTCACTTATAATGTGGTCCACGACTCAAATACTTATCCACCTATTATTTTCTCCTTTTTTCAATTTATTTTGATTTTTCGTTGATTTAAAAGTGAATTAAATCAAATAAATGATGAAAATTATCAAAGATATGATTTGATTTGTTTTTTGACAGGTTAGCAACCAAGATATACTGAGCTTGCAAGATCAATTCGAATCAATGACAATTGGTACAAAAAGGGCATGATTAGGCCAAATTTAGAAAGATATCATATGGCTAAAGAATCAAATCAAATATTATCAAAGCTTGAAGATTGGATCTGTTTTTCAACCCTACTTCATTGAGGGATATATAATGGAAAAAAACAAAGCAAAAAAAGAGGGTGAGAGGTCGTGCATAGCAAAAGAGAAAACTCAAAAATTTGCAAGAAAGTGGGTGATCATTCTTGGACTTAGAGAGTGATTCAAGCCATTCTAAGGCTACCAATAGACTCCTGGACATCTCCAGAAGGGATCTCAATCATTTGCAAGCATTTCCACGTCCGGAATCGTGATCTACAGACCCACGGTTTGCACCTCCAAGCTTGAATCTAATTTCTTAATTTACACACGATTAATTATTCCAAAACATTGCATTGTGTTTATATTGTCATTTGGGAGGTTTTTGTTTATTTGATTTTGTGTTTTGATGCCTATATCCAAGATTGCCATTACTAGGGTTTGAGGACCCGTTTTAGGGCTTCTCTGTACGAGTAAAATTAGGCCAGAAAAGGGGGACTATGGTGTTCAGGGGATCAAGGCGAAGCGGTTCATGTGCTCACCTTAAATTTATCACACGTTTTCTTAATTTTGGAAGTTTGCAGGGTTTTAGCTATGGAGCCATGTCCGTAGGTAAAGGTTTGCAGTCTAATATAACGGACAAGGAAGAAGAAGACAACGTGTCTGAGCACCATTGGCTGTTTTGAAATTCCGCGTGTTTTTTCCAATTAACCATCGTGTTTTATATATTATGCATTATTATTGTTATATGTACAAACAAACAAAGTAACACAGTTGGCAAGCAGGTATTGGAAACGAGCATGAGGGCCTGGGTTCGATCCCCAGGTCCCAACCTTTCTTTGTATTTTTTTGTTTCATGTGATTAGGTACAAAGTTGTCATATACGTCCACCATATGCCCTCAATATCTGGCCATCAAACACATCTCCAGCCAAGATCCAACGCGCCATCCTTGGAGGCCTACCATGCTCCTCAAGTCAACAGCCACACCGAATCAGGCATAGTCAATACAGGCTTGGATTGTTGGGCCCAAAATTTCGACAACACCCCCCCCCCCTCTTCAGCACTGCTATCAGGCCCATTATTCTTTTCTTATTTCTTTTTATTTTATTTAATTCTTTTAATTTTTTATTTTAATCATTTTAACTAACAAATTAATATTTTTTTATATATCATAAAATCAAGACTTCATGAAAAAATTAGAATTAGTTTTTTTTTATTATCAAAATTAATTTAATTTAGTTTAACTTAGGGAAATTCTAATTTGTTTTCACAAATAAAATCAAATATAAATTAGGTTAAGTTCTTGATTTAATTCCTTTCTTTTTCTCAAATAAATAAAAATACAAAAATAGGTTTTTTTTAGATTGAATTAATTTATTTTTTCATTTAATATTAATTAGAATTAGGATTTTATTTTTAATTTAACTATTTCATTATTTTCTTAAATATCAAAACATGACAAAAACATCTTTTTTTAATCAATCGCAAATAGGTTTAGTCAAGGGTCAAAACCCTAGTCGTTTCGTGTTTGATTCATCGCGCGCTTATTATTTATTTTGACAATATTTTTGTAACTGTTCATGGTTTGTAATAGCTTAATTTAGGGTTTTATTTACTGTTTAAATTCCCGGTTTTTTTGGCTATGTAATTAATCCCCCTCCCCGAAGCCTTGTAATAGTGTAGATTTATCTTGCATTTTTAATTCCCGCAAATATTTAACTGTTTAGATGTATACTAATAGGATTGTATGACAAGAATGCATGACAAATCAATACGGTTAGCAAACCCTAATGTGTAAAGATAAATAACTGAAACAAATCACTCGCACATATCACTCTTAGGGTATACTCTCACTTCGTTTGCCTTCGGTAAACGATCATTAAGTATAGGATACTTTAGTAGTTACCCTTCTGTCTAAAAAGATCTAATGTCCCATTCGAATGTTGCCTCGAAAATGTTGTCTCGAAAATGTTGCCTCGAATATGATCTTAAGACTCTAGGGTTATTACTAAGGTGTCCTAGTATTGCTTTAGTGATCGTACGTCCCTTTTGAATTAACCCTTACAATTCCAACGACGGTGCTACCTATTTCTCAATAGTAGGATAGCACTGTCTAAAGGAAACAAGAATAGAAACAATCTTTTTTCGAGTAGGTAGATGCTAGTAGGTACTTTCTCAAATCAAAACTTTTCACACTTACACTTTTCAAACAAATTTTCAAAAAACTTCGTCACACCTTTGAGGACTGATACAAGGGTTATCACAAAGTCAAACTTTTCAAAAACAAAGCACATACACAAGAAATTTTAAAAAGATGAGAAAGTACCTAAGAGCCCATGGAAAACCATAGATAGAAAGGGTGCTAACACCTTCCCTTTCTATAATCTACCCCCGTACTCAGAAACATCTCGAAAAAAGTTTTTTTCTGTTCTTTTTCCTTTTCCTGATTGGATAAAATAAAAGTCGGTGGCGACTCTTGCTTACTGCGACATTTTGCAAACAAAAAACGCAAAACGCAAACCAGCAATAAACAGTCGGTTCTGCCACCGTATCACAGTGAGCAACTAAAGTCTTGATATCTTAACTTTGGACGTGCCTTCATGAGTAGATTGAATAATTCTCCATGCATCCTTAGCTTCTTCACACGTGTTCACTAATCTGAAAATGTTCTTGTCAATTCCATTGAATATAGCATTCAAGGCTTTAGAATTTCCAAGAGAAATTTCATCTTCTTCTTTAGACCAATCTTCTTCTGGTTTTAACTCAGAAGTAGGTTCTCTATTTCTCCCAATTTGACAGGGTGTTTCCATCCTTTTAAAACAACTTTCCAAGCCATGTTGTCCAAAGACTTTAAAAAGGCAACCATACGTGGTTTCTAGTAGTCATAATTACTTTCATCCAGAATGGGTGGTCTGTTTACAAATCCTCCTTCCTTGTCCATAGTACCAGAAAGTATCTTCCATGGATCTCACCCAGATAAAGAGCATGATGCCTGCTCTGATACCAATTGAAATTCTAGTATCAGATACGTGATGTCGAATGAGATGTCACGACACAAATATTTGTTTACAAGTAAAGAGCAGTAATAACAAAAGCAGTAAAAACACAAGAGATTGTTCACCTAGTTCAGTGTACAACAACACCTACTCTGGGGGCTACCAAGCCAGGGAGAAGTCCACTAAATAGTATCAATTCATAAACCCTCAGTAAACAACCATTTTATGATCTAATCACTTAATCACTACCTGTGTTATACTTCTATCTAAGACTCACCTAGGTATGAGGCCCTCCTCAAATCCCTTCAATCACTTACAGTGAAAAAACAACAGAAATAATAAGTTTAAAAACTCCAATCATTCAATGCTTAAAATCTTATGAATGATACACAATTAACAACCCAAATAACAACACAAGTATTCAATCAATACTAGAGTGTTTGACAATTAAAAGACTTAGACTTTTTAAAACAGAAAGAAAGCATTCTTCTTCAAAAGTTGCAGTGGTTTGAATAAGGAAGCAAGTCCTTATATATGTGAAGTTGTGGGCTTGGGCTTTAAAACCCAATATTCAATTCTTTTGAATATTTCCAAAAAAACAGGTCAAGATAAAATCCATGCATTTTGAAAAATATTCCTCCATATTTTTTGCTGCCTGTGAGTCAAAAATCTTGAATTATGGAGCGATGGAAATCAGGAAATAGAAAAACATATACTGATGTTGGCTGAGATCAGTTCAGGAGGCAGATGTCAAGACATCTGCTTTGACATCATTCAAAACAGTTTGCTACAAATGTCAAGACATTTAGCAAAACATTAACAACACATTGCTTTACCAAAATTGCTGCCAACAAACACTTACACATTTTGAACTTGGGAATAGAAGGAACCAAATATGGAGTATGACTCATCCTTGTGTTTCAAGAATTTTACCCATGTCCACCTGTTGTAATCATCAACGATGACAAGTCCATATTTCTTACCATTGACAGAAGCAATTTTCACTGGTTCAAATAAGTCAATTTGAAGAAGTTCTAATGGCCTAGAAGTAGAAACAATATTTTTAGGTTTGAAGGAGGTTTTTGAAAATTTTCCTCTCTGACAAGCTTCACAAATAGCATATTAAGTATACTTCAGATTGGGCAAGACTCAGACTAATCCAAGTTTATTTAGTTGAGAAATTTTTCTCAAGCTAACATGACCCAGACGTCAATGCTAGATCCACTGCTCTTCTTGAACAATTAGAAGACATTTTATATTTTGATTTTTCAAATATGATAATCTTATTTTATAAATATTTTTCTTCCTCTTGCCATTGAACATAACTGAGCCATCCTTCTGACTAACAGCTTTACACGACATTTGATTAAAGATGACATCATAGCCATTGTCACTAAGTTGACTAATTGGCAATAAGTTATCCATCAGACCCTCGAATAAAAGAACATTATTAATAGAAGGAAAATTACCATTACCAATGGTTCCAGAGTCGATGATCTTTCCCTTCTGATTGCCTCCGAAACGAACGACGCCTCCAGACTTAAGTTCCAAATCTTGGAACATATGCCTTTCGCCCATCATGTGTCGCGAGCATCCATTGTCCAGGTACTATGACTGGTGTTTCAATGGCGCCATTAAGGAGATCTGAAATGTAGATTATTTGATCCTTATGTACCCATTTTATGGGTCCTCTTTTGTTAGAAGTTCTAGAGGTTCTGACCCCCTTTGGATTTTTGTGCAACATAATAGTCATGTAAAATTTGTGCATGATACTTTGGTTTAAAAATTTTCTTTTGTGTTTGTGTTCGTGCTACAGAGGCATCATAACTTTCTTGTTCTGGACATTTCAAATCTGTGCCAGCAGGCATGAAATATTCAGAAAGAGATTTTGGTTTGAAATTCAGAGTATCATCAATTTTCTTTGATGGTCCTGAATACTCCAAGCCTCTGCTTCCATTTCTACTAACATCATAGATCATTAAAGCCATTTTGCTTCTATCTATACTTTTAGTGAGGAAGTGTTGAAAAGATCTATCATGTCTGATTACTTCATCAGTAACAGATGTGTTAGAGATAATCTCTTCTTCTAATCTAGACACTTTACTTTTTAGAGCAATGTTTGGTTTTTGTTAAACAAATAGTTTTTCATTTAAAACAGAAATACTTTGCTCATCTATAGTAGTGTTCTCGGAAGTAGCCACAAAATTCTTTTTCAAGATTTTGTATTTACTTATAAGATATTGATACTTTTCATTAATTTAGTTAAGTCAATTTCAAGTTCAGAGCGAGATAAAGAAGAAAGTACCTCTTTGTCGTCATCAGAATCTGACTCGTAATTAATTTTCAGTTCGTCTTCTTATGTTGTTTCTCCCCTGTTGGTCCTGACCATGAATGCCATGTTTGCCTATTCTTCATTAGAATCTTCATCTTCTGATTCTGAATCCTTCCATGTTTCCATGAGAACCTTCTTAGCTTTGCAAGCCTTTTTAGGATTTTTGTCTTTCTTAAGATCTTCTAACGACTGAGATAAATAAAATTAGAAGTCTTTTGTTTAAGTCAAAATTTCTGACAGAAACATCTTCTAACGACTGAGATAAATAAAATTAGAAGTCTTTTGTTTAAGTCAAAATTTTATCCCTTCAGACTATGACTAAAACAAGCTTGATTTTAATGACATCTTACTCTGGACATAGACCCATTTTCAGATTCTTTGGAATAAACATAAATATGTCTTTAGCTAAGAGTTTTGTAAAAATATCAGCCCAATGATGGTATGTATCTATGAATTTCAAAGATAGGATCCCTTTCTGAACATAGTCTCTAATAAAATGATGTTTGATTTCTATGTGTTTAGCGCTAGAGTGTAGGATAGGATTCTTACTTAAGCAAATAACATTGGTATTATCATTGAAGATAGGAATGTTACTCTCATAAATCTGATAATCTTCTAGCTGATTCTTCACCCATAACATATAAGTACTGCATAATGTTGCTGAAATGTACTATGCTTCTGTTGTTGAAAGAGCAATTGTTGATTGCCTCTTGATTGACCATGAGATCAGATTCTTGCCTAGAAACTAACAGTTTCCAGAAGTACTCTTCCTCTCTAGCCGATCTCCAACATAGTCTACATCATAGAAACCAGAAAGAGATTACTCTGATGTTTTCTCTTAAATTAAGCCAAGATTAGAGGTTCCTTTTAGATACCTTAGAATTCTCTTAACAACAGTTAAATGAGATTCCCTAGGATCAAATTGGAATCTAGCACAAAGATGAACACTGAATAAGATATCAAGTCTAGATGGAGTCAGATACAGAAGAGAGGCTATCATACCATGATAGAGCTTTTGACAAACCTTTCCAGTTACCTCTTATTTATATGTTGGATGCATTGGAGTCTTTGCTATAGTGCAGTCTGTCATGTTAAATTTCTTCAAAAGTTCTTTGGTGTACTTACTTTGATGTATGTAAGTAGCCTATGGTTTTTGATCAATCTGGATTCCCCAAAAGAACTCCAGTTCTCTCATTGTGCTTGTTTCAAACTCAATATGCATTAGCTTAGAGAATTCCCCGCAGAGGTATGGATTAGTAGAACCAAAAATAATATCATCAACATAAATTTGAACAATTATAATATCATTTTTGAAAGTTTTGCAGAAGAGTGTGGTGTCAACCTTTCCTCTGGTAAATTTATTTTCTAGAAGAAAATTACTCAATATGTCATACCAAGATCTGGGAGCTTGTTTCAAGCCATAAAGAGATTTCTTTAGTTTAAAAACAAAGTCTGATTTCTTAGAGTTTTCAAAGCCAGGAGGTTGTTTGACATACACTTCTTCTGAAATATAACAATTCAAAAATGCACTCTTAACATCCATCTGATAAAGGATAATGCTATGATTGACAAAACAGAAACTAACAACTGAATAACTTCTAATCTGGCGACTGGTGCAAAGGTTTATGTATAGTCTATTCCTTAATGTTGACTATAACCTTGTGCAACCGGTCGTGCTTTATTTCTGACAACTTCGCCCTTCTCATTGAGCTTGTTTCTGAACACCCACCTGGTCCCAATGACGTGGAAACCTTTAGGTTTCTGAACAAGATCCCATACACTGTTCTTTGAGAATTGGTTATGTTCTTCTTCTATAGCCAGAATCCAATCTTTATCTAGAAGGTCTTCTTCAATAGATAAAGGTTCTATTAAAGAAACTAAACCCAGAAGCACTTCATCAGAAGGTTCGATAGCTGATCTTGTTCTGACTGGAGCATCTTTACTTCCAAGGATAAGGTCTTTAGGATGAGAGGATGTGATTCTGTTCTTCCTTGGTTGAGGTTGATTAGAAGAACTATCAATAGTATCAAAATAATGAGCTTCTGATTCTTTATCTTCTTGAATCTTCTACTTTGGTTCGGCGAACGTTATGGTTATATCTGCAAGCTTTTCAAACAACTTTGACTTTTCATAGTCAAGCTTATCATCAAATCTGACATGGATTGATTCCACCATGATTCATGATTCTGTGTTATAAATTCGGAAGCCTTTAGAGCGTTCAGAATATCCTAATAGTAGACACTTTTGTGCCTTAGAATCAAACTTACCCAAATTATCTTTAGTGTTTAACATATTACAAGTACATCCAAATGGATGGAAATAGGAAATGTTGGGCTTTCTATTCTTCCATAATTCATAAGGAGTCTTACTCTAAATAGGTCTTATGGAGATTTTATTTTAAATATAACACGTTGTATTCAATGCTTCTACCCAGAAGTGCTTAGCCATCTGAGTTTCTTGAATCATTGTGCGAGCCATTTCTTGCAGTGTTCTATTTTTCCTTTCTACAACCCCATTTTGTTGTGGAGTTCTAGGACAAGAAAAACCATGTATTATGCCATCTGAATCAAAAAGTTTTTCAAAATGTTTATTTTCAAATTGATGCGTCCGCAAGTGCATGGAAACATCAAAGTAATATAAAAGATTGTCGAACCATAGAGACCAATGTCAACCTACCGTAATCTATTGTTACTTTGTAAAGCTAAGGCTAATGAGTAATTGATTAAGGGGAATAAAAGTACTAAATGCTAAAGGTTTGAAAATGACACTAAAACGAGGTCGGGATATGATTTCCTCATTCCTGAAGGACTTATAGAAAACGAGTACTAATAATAACTATAACTTAGTTCTGTAGAATATACTAACTTAAAGACTCTGACTCACACTCTCGCGTTATTAACTAAAGCCATACTTCGTAGTCCCAAGATTTTGCTCTCGCTCGCCCGATAACTAAGAAATATATTTTGAAAGCCAATTATATCTTAAACGTATCTATAGTGCTTTCGTTGTATTTAGATATGTTGCCTAATTTCCGCTATCCAGTTCGCTCCTCACGCTCTCGCGGTCTCGGCTTAAACCTTAATAAATTTCTCACTCTCGTGGAAAAATCATGTTAAATAATATTTCACTCTCGTGACAAGGCTATTTAAATTAGACTTGGAAATTAAAAACAAAACAGAATTCTAATCATAAATTTGCACCTATTATTTTCTACCGAGTCCGTTGGCAACAACGGTCCTAATACACCAGACTCAAGACTATTTAGCCAGACATCTTACTAATTAAAAATACATGAATAATTATGGTTACGATGAAAAACGACAGCAATTAAATTTGATAAACAAAATAGTAATAATAAATAATGCGATAAAAAAGAATAACAATGATAATAATAATAATAAAGCGGTAAAATGAAGAACATGTAAATGCAGAAAATGGAAACAAAGAAAACTTGAATTGAAATAGCTAACAAACTTAGATATGATACATAAATTAAATGGTAGAAATAAATCCTAAAACTAATTTGGTAATAGTCCCCCGATGTGGAGAACTATTACTTTTACATTCTAAGAAAAAGCTATGAACGAAAAATGGTAGAAAAATGGACGAGAGAGAGAGCCAGATTTATTGTGGTAACTGATTTCCAATATATACTCCTCTGATAACTTGTTTTGGTGAGAGAAAATAGGGGTAGTGGAATCATGGAGAGATTATTAAGGAAGACTTGGTTGGAGAAAAAATAGGATGAAGTGGTTAGTTGGTTTCAGTCTTAGAGGACTTAGTGTGTGGAGAAAAAGTAGGAGGAAGTGGTTTAATTGTTGCAAATAAAGTTACGTGGTTGAAAAAGTCTTGTGATGAGGGGCAAGGCATGTGACGTGGGGCACGCATGCATTAAGCATGCCGACCGTCAGGGGTAGGTGACGACTGTCATCCTTTCCTTTTTTGCTTCTGCTGATCATCACAGTGGGTGTGACGAGTGTCACACCTTGCACACGTGGGCCACGCGCTTCTTTCTTTGTGGGTCTTGGGTTCTTCGTGGGCTTTTTTCTTTTCTTTTATATTATATGCATTTTTACTTCATTTCTTCTCATTTTTACTCCTTTTCTCAAGCAAGCTTTGTAAACATTAAATTTCTGAAACACATTAAAATACTAGCATAATACCAACATAAAGCAACATAATTAAAATAAAATAGAGACATAATTTATGTTAATCAAGCCAAATATACTATACATTTTCGTGTTATCAAATACCCCACACTTAAACCATTTCTTGTCCTCAAGCAATCAACCAACACGGTAAAAGAAATGATAAGAGAGCTTTGAAACAAGGGCACAACATGACTCCTAATCATACATGGCTGCTAGGCTAATGTTAGTTTGATAGGTACTAAGTATTCAATACCAAGGATACCATAATGACACAATGTTCAAAGGCTCCCACTTTATGCAAACCAATTAGAATCATGCCATTATAAATCAACCTATATCTCTCGTTTTTATTTCACTCTATTCATTCAAGCGCAATCACATTAAGCCCGTTATCTATACACGCACATAGTAGGGGAAACCGGTTAGCAACTATGATCCTTTTCTTTTCTTTAGCACGAGGTTCTGGTATTTAAGCGGTGCAACCCATTTTTCTAACTGCAGTTACGGAGGATCGGACCGTAGCTCATCCTACCAAGTCCAGTACCAGTGGCCTCTGGACCAACCAACAATGGATGCTTATTATTAAATCCTTAAAGGCTTAACAACCGTTGGGCTAAATGACCGGGTGAGGGTCACCTAACTTAGAAGGTTATTTTTCAATTAAATAATTTATTTATTAAAAACAGGATCATTCTCTTATATTCATCGACTCCCTATGTAGTTTGTGTTTAAGATGGTGTTGACTGCTAATATAAACTACTTAAGAGCTTCTTTGAAAACATGAGCCTAAGGTCTTGACATAATGGGTACCCAGATTGATATCACATAATGAGGGGTTTAGGTTGTCATAACGGTATCAATTTTATCGAAACTTTCCCAAGTCTCTCTAACAAAGCCTAGACAACCTATAAACTTTCAGAGTGTAGTGCCATGAATCAAAAAGAAAATTTTTGTTGGAGGCTAGAATTTTAAAAATACGGGGAAATTCGATAACAACTGAAAACAGGCATACAAACTCGACATAACAACTGAACAGGAATACAGACTTGACAACACATGCTATGCCTCGACCAAATACCGAAAACAAGTAAAATTTTAAAAACATGAAATAAACTTAGAAAACAATAAATCAAAATAAGAAGCGATAAATGGAAAGCGGTAAAGTTCCTCCCCCGTACTTAAACCAAACATTATCCTCAATGTTTCAGTAAAAAGTGGAAAAAGGAATAAGAAACTGATCAATGCTCGCCTTGATAGTTGCCTACATGCAATTGATAGGTGCCAAGCGACCAATATATTTTATTTTCTGCAAACTCAAACAAAAGAAGAAAAAAACATTAAATTGAAACTTGTGGGTTGCCTCCCATGCAGCGCTTTGTTTAAAGTCGGTAGCTCGACGACTCAGGAGTGCAAGCACTCATGGTGGTTCTCTCGAGAATGACTCCTCGGTTGAACTTTTAGTAGTTTTCGTTTTCCATGGACACTTATCAAGCCATCTCACATATCCCTCACCTTTTCTTTCTTTCTTATGTGGGGTGGTTCATTCTTTTGAACTTGTGGTGGTGGTTCTGGATCTATCCTAAGTATCATATTTTCTAGTTTGGGCTTAGTGATTTCATCCACCACCTCAAAGGTTAACCTTACCCTCATAACAGTAATTATATTCCTAGTTTCATGGTCCTCTAATTTTCTCTTTTTATGCAAGACTTCAAACAAGGGTGCATTGGTGTGGATATTTTCCAATACCTCCACATATGTTTTAGATTGGGAGTCTACTTGAGCTTCCATAAAACTTTTAGAGAAAGGAAATGGTGGGGTATAGGGATGAGGAACAATAATAAGTGCTTCCTTCTCTACCTCTTCTACAACCACCCTTTCAGATGGTGTTGGGGGATTTTTCTCAATCTTTACTCTTTTCTCGTCGGAACTCTCCTCAACCACATCATCACTCTCCTCAACCTCATTATCACTCTCCTTAGGATTTTCAATTTGTTTTTCACTACTGGTTGTTGCAACATCCATTTTCTCCTCAGGGAAGGGACCTAGAGGGTTTTGTTCAAGCTGAGAGATTTGAGTCTCTAAGGCTATGTTGTGAGTCGCGAGGGACTCAACCACAGTGGTCAGTTGCCTAAGGGTTTCATTGTTTTGAAGACTTTGTTTTCTAAACTCTTCATTCTGAACAGTTTGTGTCTCTACAAAGTGCTCCATCATAGATTCTAACCTAGAGTGAATTACCGTCACATCGGAATCCTCCATTGATGTTTCGAAGTTGAAATCATGTGATTCTTCTGATTCTTCAAAGTGAGTTAGAGTCGCATTTTGTGTTTCCACAAAGCTATCTGTCATCATAGATATTTCAGTAAAATTTTCCATTAATATTTCGAGGTCGGATTTATAGGATTCTTACGTCTCCTCTAAATATTGGGTGAAGTGATTATAGGGGAAATTTGGTTGAGGATAAGTTTGGTTGGAATTATAATATTCTTGTGATTCCTCAAAATGTTGGATTGGTAGTTGGAAAGGTAATTCGGGTGAGAATGAGTTTGTGACGCATTGAAATTCTCCAATAGTATTTCAAGGTTGGATTTATCGGGTTCTTGTGATTCTGCGAAATACTCGGAATGGGAGTTATAGAAAAATTTTGGGTGATACATAGTAATTGGGACAAGAGTTCCTTAGTCTATATGGTGCAACAACGGAATAACAATATTGACTGTTGGTCCCCGGCAACGGCGCCAAAAACTTGATGCGTCCGCAAGTGCACGGAAATATCAAAGTAATATAAAAGATTTTCGAACTACAGAGACTGATGTCAACCTACCATAATCTATCGTCACTTTGTAAAGCTAAGGCTAATGAATAATTGATTAAGGGGAATAAAAGTACTAAATGCTAAAGGTTTGAAAATAATACTAAAACGAGGCCGGGATATGATTTTCGCGTTCCTGAAGGACTTATAGAAAACGGGTACTAATAACGACTATAACTTAGTTCCGTAGAATATACTAACTTAAAGACTCTGTCTCACGCTCTCGCGTTATTAACTAAAGCCATACTTCCTAGTCTTAAGATTTTTCTCTCTCTCGCCCGGTAACTAAGAAATATATTTTGAAAGCCAATTATATCTTAAACGTATCTAGAGTGCTTTCACTGTATTTAGATATGTTGCCTAATTTCCACTATCCGGTTCGCTCCTCACGCTCTCGTGGTCTCGTCTTAAACCTTAATTAATTTCCCACTCTCGTGGCAAAATCATGTTAAATAATCTTTCACTCTCGTGACAAGACTATTTAAATTAGACTTGGAAATTAAAACCAAAACATAATTCTAATCATAAATTTGGACCTATTATTTTCTACTGAGTCCGTTGGTAACAACAATCCTCATACACCGGACTCAAGACTATTTAGCCAGACATGTTACTAATTAAAAACACATGAATAATTATAGTTACGATGAAAAACGACATAGAAATTAAATTTGACAAACAAAATAGTAATAAAAAATAATGCGATAAAAAAGAATAGCAATGATAATAATAATAAAGCGGTAAAATGAAGAACCTGTAAATGCAGAAAACGGAAACAAAGAAAACTTGAATTGAAATAGCTGACAAACTTAGAAAAAGCTAAGAAAAAGCTATGAACAAAAAATGGTGGAAAAATGGACGAGAGAGAGAGCCAGATTTGTTGTGGTAGCTGCTTTCCAATATATACTCCTCTGATAACTTGTTTTGGTGAGAGAAAATAGGGGTAGTGGCATCATGGAGAGATTATTAAGGAAGACTTGGTTGGAGAAAAAATAGGATGAAGTGGTTAGTTGGTTTCAGTCTTAGAGGACTTAGTGTGTGGAGAAAAAGTAGGAGGAAGTGGTTTAATTGTTGCAAATAAAGTTACGTGGTTGAAAAAGTCTTGTGACGAGGGGCAAGGCATGTGACGTGGGGCACGCATGCATTAAGCATGCCGACCGTCAGGGGTAGGTGACGACTGTCACCCTTTCCTTTTTTGCTTCTGCTGATCATCACGTTGGGTGTGACGAGTGTCACACCTTGCACACGTGGGCCACGCGCTTCTTTCTTTGTGGGTCTTGGGTTCTTCGTGGGATTTTTTCTTTTCTTTTATATTATATGAATTTTTACTTCATTTCTTCTCATTTTTACTCCTTTTCTCAAGCAAGCTTTGTAAACATTAAATTCCTGAAACACATTAAAATACTAGCATAATACCAACATAAAGCAACATAATTAAAATAAAATAGAGACATAATTTATGTTAATCAAGCCAAATATACTATACATTTTCGTGTTATCACAAATTCTCCACCATTATCACTTCGAACTCTAACTATTTTGCAATCTTTTTCATTTTGCACTTGGGAACAGAAGGAAGCAAATACTGAGTATGACTCACCCTTGTGTTTCAAGAACTTTACCCATGTCCATCTGCTATAATGATCAACAATGACAAGTCCATATTTCTTACCATTGACAGAAGTAATTTTCATTGGTCCAAATAAGTCAATGTGAAGAAGTTCTAATGGCCTAGAAGTAGAAACAATCTTTTTAGCTTTGAAAGAGGTTTTTGAAAATTTGGCTTTCTGACAAGCTTCACAAAGAGAATATGAAGTATACCTCAGATTGGGCAAGCCTCTGATTAGTTGAGAAATTTTTCTCAATCTAACATAACCCAGACGTCGGTGCCAGACCCATTTCTCTTCTTGAACAGTCAGAAGACATTTTACATTTTGATTTTTCAAATCTGATAATCTTATTTTGTAAATATTGTTCTTCCTCTTGCCATTGAACAGAACATAGGCATCCTTCTGACTAACAACTTTACATGACGTTTGATAAAATAATGTCATAACCATTGTCACTAAGTTGACTAATTGACAATAAGTTATGCATCAGACCCTCGAATAAAAGAACATTGTTAATAAAATGGAGTTTACCATTAACATTTGTTCCAAAATCAATGATCTTTCCCTTCCGATTGCCTCTGAAACTAACAAATCCTAACATGCTTAAGTTCCAAATCTTGGAACATATGCCTTTCACCTGTCATGTGTCGCGAGCATTCATTGTTCAGGTACCATGATTGGTGTTTCAAAGGCGCCATCAAAGACATCTGCAACATAGATTATCTGATCCTTAGGTACCCATTTTTGGGTTCTTTCTTGTTAGCAATTCTATAGGTTCTGACACCTTTGGACTTATGTGCAACAGGATAATCATGTGAAATTTTTGCATGATACTTTGGTTTAGAATTTTCTTTCTATGTCTGTGTCCGTGTCTGTGCTACAGTAGTATTAGAACCTTCTTGTTTTGTACATTTCAATTTTGTGCCAGCAAGCACGAAATGTTCAGAAATAGGTTTTAGTTTGATATTCAGAGTCTCATCAATTTTCTTTGATTGTCCTAAATATGCCAAGATTCTGCTTCCATTTCTACTAACACCATAGATCATTGAAGCCATTTTGCTTCTATCTATGTTCTTAGCTAGAAAATGCTAAAAAGCTCTATCATATCTGATTACTTCATCAGCAATAGATGTGGTAGAGATTATCTCTTCTTCCAATCTAGACACTTTACTTTTAAGAGCAATGTTTGATTTTTCTAAAGAAAATAATTTTTCATTTAAGTCAAAAATGTTTTGCTCGTCTATAGTAGTGCTCTCAAAAGTATCCACAAATCTCTTATTCAAGATTTTATGTTTACTTAGAAGAAGTTGATATCTTTTCATTAATTTAGATAAACTAATTTCAAGTTTAGAACTAGATAAGGAAGAGAGTACCTATTTGTCGTCATCAGAGTCTAACTCATAGTTAAATGTCAGTTCATCTTCTGATGCTGCTTCTCCCTTGCTGGTCTTGTCCATGAATGCCATGTTTGCATGCTCTTCATCAGAATCTTCATCTTCTAATTTTGAATCATCCCATGTTGCCATGAGACCCTTCTTAACTTTGTAAGCCTTCTTAGGCTTCTTGTCTTTCTTAAGCTTTGGACAATCATTTTTGTAATGTCCAGGCTCGTTGCACTCAAAGCAAGTAACTTCTTTTCCATAAGCATTCCTCTGACCCGAAGTGGATTCACCTCTTCCATATGTCCTTCGTTGACCTCTGAACTTGCTTTGTCTGTGCTTCCAGATTTGACTTATTCTTCTGGATATCAGAGAAAGTTCATCATCATCTGAATCTTCTTATGATTCTTCTGATTCTTCCTTAGCTTGATAAGCCTTGGTTTTCCCAAAAGTAGACTTTAGAGCAACTAATTTTACCCTCTTCTGAGGTTTATCTTGTTCCAGCTCTATTTTATGACTTCTTAACAAGCTAATCAGCTCCTCAAGAGAGGTGTTGTTCAAATCCTTTGCCAATTTTAAAGTAGTTACCATTGGTCTCCATTTTACAGACAAACTTCTGATAATCTTTTTAACATGATCTACGGTGGAGTAACCTTTATTAAAAACCTTAAGTCTTGTCACAAGAGTCTAAAATCTTGAAAACATTATTTCCACAGACCCGTCGTCTTCCATCTTGAAGGCTTCATATTTTTGAATTAAGGCCAGAGCATTTGTTTCTTTTACTTGTGTGTTGCCTTCATGTGTCATATGAAGATAATCAAAGATAGACTTTGCAATCTCTCTATATATGATTTTCTCATATTCATTATATGAAATAACACTTAGAAGAATGGTTCTTACTTTGTAGTGATTTCTACATACTTTCTTTTGTGCTTCTATCATTGCACTTCTTGAAATCTTATGACCTTTATCATCTACTGGGTGAGTATATCCATCAACTACCAAGTTCCATAAATCCAAGTCATATGCCAGAAAATAACTTTCTATCTTATCCTTCCAATAGTCAAATTTATCCCCATCAAACATAGGAGGTTTTGAACTATAGTGATCTCTATCATTATCCCTATTATCAATAGTGGAAGTAGGTGTAGCCATTTGTTTTTCACACACACTAGATCGGTACTAAACACTGTTAAGTGTTGATAAAAATTCAAACTTTTTATCTCCTCAGAACCGGAGCTTTGATGCCAATTGAACGTGTGAAAAACACAAGAAAGGGGGGGTGAATTGGGTTTTAAATCAAAAAAAACTTTTCTATAAAAATATTATTCCCCTTTAAGTTAAAATAATTTTTATTTCACTCTTGATAATAACAATAAGTAAGAACAGGAAGTAAAGAACAATGTATGTTTATACTAGTTCACTTGAAAATTATCAAGCTAGTCTAGTCAACCCGCCAAGGTGATTTTGCCTCACTCAATCGAGGACTTAATTCATTATAACCAAACTGATTACAATTTGCACAAGTTACCTGCAAGTGACTAACAACCTCTAAGACACACAAGTCCTAAACTTCTTAAGGATACAAACCTACTCGGTCCCTTAAGGAAAATTCAGCACTAGCTACCCGCAAGTGACTAACAACTTGTAGGACAAACAAGTCCTAGAATTCTTAAGGATTCAGATCTACCCGGTCCCTTAACGAAAAATCAAACAACCGTTTAAATACAAGTTTTGTTTACAAGAGTATTGCTTCTACACAAGCTAAATATGTAAACTATTTTATGAACAATGACTAAAAAATATGAAAGTTATGAACAACGTTTTATGCATGGATATTTCGTTGATTAGCTGCTTTCTCTCTTAGTCTTCAAGCCTTTATATAGCCAATAAAATAATATATCCGTTGAGGGGTAATCTTGGTATTTCCAAAAAAAATTGATAGCTTGAGCAATAACGTGGGGGACAAGATCGTGCAATGCATATGTCCTGTCATAGTAGTGGAATGAAACGTTGATTGTACCATGTACTATTTGTACCATGTTAATGTTATCTTCTTTCCTTCTGCACTTCAGAGGCTTCTGCGAGCATGAGTTTAGAAGCGAGAGCATAACACAAGGTCATCAGAACTTCAAGTCTTCAGAGTCTTCAGAATT
The DNA here is from genome assembly GCA_948472305.1 of Vicia faba. Taxonomy (NCBI): domain Eukaryota; kingdom Viridiplantae; phylum Streptophyta; class Magnoliopsida; order Fabales; family Fabaceae; genus Vicia; species Vicia faba. The sequence goes on along the minus strand of OX451740.1, from coordinate 481,508,757 downwards.
GTGTCTTCAGAGTTTTCAGCACTTGGTTGTGAGAACCTTTTCTTAGAACCTTAGGTCTTTATAACTTAAAGTCCTTAGAATATTTAGAAATTTTGTCTTTAGAGTCTTCAGCACTTGGTATTTCGAACCCTTATCTTTAGAACCTTGGGTCTTTAGAAAACTGAGTCTTTAGCATCTGGACTTGAGTAGAAACTTCTGTCTTCAGATCTTCTGACTGTTTCTTTAGAACCTGTTGTCTTCAGAAACATGAGTCTTCAGCATATAGACTTAAGTAGCAACTTCTATCTTCAGATCTTCTGAATGGTTTCTTTAGATAAACATCATAGCTTACACTTTAGAGCCTTCTAGAGTATCTTGCTACTGTTCAACAGAACTTGTGTAGGGCAGAAGCGGAACTAATTCTCTTCTAATGTCTTGGCCACGCCATCCATCAAAATCAGAACATGTTTGTTAAGTACTCAACAATAACAAACATTTGGGTATCAAAATTATTCATACAACGATACTCATTTGTTATCATCAAAACTCAGAGATAATATTGCATAACCAAATCTTGTTCTTACAGTCGCATTTTAATTTTTATCCACTTCACCATGCCACATCCATATTGCATAAATTTTACAAATTCCATCACAACATAGGTGATGAAATATTTCTTTATTTGAATATTATTTTGATATTCCCGCATACAACACAAGGACAATAAAAGAGTCCATTATCGTTGGGAAGATTTTGTTCCGCGTATTCAAGGAATTAATAACTCATTTCTCATACACCAGACTTAGTCTATCATCTTTCATTCAACTATGATCCATAATAAATTCTGAAATTTATATAAAAAACTTATAAAATCATTTAACAATACAACAATATAATAAGTTATAAAACAATCTTCATCTTCATAACGCTCAATCACAATAATGTATAACATTCCCAACAACACGAGAACAATCTCAATACCACTCAATCACAACAACACATATATGAATAACACACTAATGCTATGCACAATATAGTAGTATGGTTATATGTTGCACACACATATATAAAACAAAACTATCACATATATACAACATACATTCACATAACATACTAGAGGTCCGTACGGATACTACATAGGAATATAATTTTGTCATCAAGTTTTATTCACAACAATATACCATTTAACAACACCAAAACCTAAAACTCAACATGAATGGTGATAAAGGTAATGAAATAGAGAATATTTTATAAATTGAAGAAGATGTAGTGACCAAAAAATGCCATTTGTGTGCGCTAACTTTTGTCTTGTAAGAACAGGAAGTTTGAAGAAGAAGTTGTGACCAAGAAATGAATGAGAGGTAAGAATATGAAGTTTGGAAGTTTTTTTCGCTATCACTTTTTTTTGTTCTTTGCTAGGACACTTTGGTACTGAAGGAAATAAACTACATCTGATATGTTTTAATTTTAAAGAAACACATTTCACCATAATTGAAAAGACCAACTGTAGCGAAACATATTAATTTTAGGTGACATATCACCATTGTTGACAGATACAACCCTGGTAAAATTATTTTTACTTTTTACATAAATATAAAAATTAATGGACATGCCATTTGTTGTATAGAAAATATGAAAAAACATTGGTGTTGAGATTTGAAGCATGCAAGTCAGTGTATGTTTGGTTGGGCGTCAAAAAATTCAAAAGCACGGTGCGAATCATGACAAAGCAGAAGATATTATTAGTAGCTTTTCATTTTCACAGCCACAAAGTCCTTAAACGCATGTCTGCGATGGAAAAAAGTGTAACCAAACATATGCATAGTGCATGTTTGGATTGACTTCTACAAGCCCCAAATCAATTATAGGATGTAAAATTGATTTTGGGTGATTTTGAGGTTTTTGATTTATCAAAAGTAGAATTGATTCTGCCTTCAGAATTAATTCTACCTGAAGCTAGAAATTGTAGCTTCTGCCTCCAGAATTGATTCTGGATGATTTTTACATTGAAATTTAATTTTCAACTTAATTTTGCATAAATGTATCCAAACATAAATCAATTATGCTAAACTCAATTCTAGTAAAATCAATTGTACCAAACTCAATTCTGTTAGAATCAATTTTGTCTATCGCCAATCCAAACATACCTTTAACATATCATTATGGTTATTACTACAAATCATAGTTAAATGTATTTTAATAAAACAAATAAAAAAATAGGCGTCTAAATAAGATTTATTACGACCAAATGCTTGAGATCGAATGGTTATCGTACCTGATCAGAAGGGATCGTCAAGGCCCGCGAGCTTTGAGTTCAGTAGCGGTTGAATGTGAAGTGGGGGGGGGGGTACCTGCAAGACACTCTGATGTAAAAGTAAGGTTCAGAGTAAGTGCATTTAAAGTATGAGAGTGTAGATGAATGAATACCTGAACCTCTCAAGTGAGAGGGTTTTTATAGCCCCCAGCGATAGGCCAAGGTCTCCAGCGTTGGGCCACGATAAGGTCCAATAATGAATACTGCCAGGGTTTATGGGTGTATGAAGTTCAACTCGTGTCCTTCTCCCTAGTCAATTGCCCCGAGAAAATATAGAAGTTTGACCTGTTATTCTCAGAGGGCAAGATGATGGCATTATGGACACATGAAAGTCACTTTCCTCTAGTGGACACGTGGGGAAATTCCCAACGGTCCTTGGTTTGGGCTGCATGCTTTTGGGCCTTTGTAGAGGCGACATATTGGGCCTCCTCAACAGTGGGGCAGATTTCGGCCCAGTCCACAATAGTAGCCTCCCAAGTTATTTCCCTTAGGAAAAAGGGCGGTGACTTAAGATTAGTTCAAACGTTGGGGAATTGTTTCCCAAGAAGGGAAATTGTTAACCCCCTTCAGGGATGACTCTGTGATTTAGGTCGAGGAGGACCCTGAGATTGCGCGCGGTGTGGTAAACTTGTTCTGGGAGAATTTACTTGGTCGACTTTGTCTTCTGCTTGTATCAATGTAGTGTTTGTTTGGGATCTACATTAGCGGGGAGGCGAGGAGTTTCCTCGTGCTCGCGTCCTCGATGTGCCCGTAAGTGAGGCGTCATAATAATGTTGAGCGTGTATTCGACAACTAGGATGAAATAGTATAAATGCATGGCTTTGCACGTGAGACTCTTCTCAACGGCATATCCTTTCGTGAGTCCCACATGGCAGCTGTTTGGAATGCCATCATTGCCTAGGGAAGTCTAAGAGTCAAAGTAATGATGATCTTTCACACGCTACCCCGTGTGGTGGGGACTAGCTATAAAAAGGGGAATCACGAGATTCACTTGACATTTTCAAGTTTTCTATCCTCTTGTTTCTGCTCTGTTTTCCTTTTGCTCCACTGCTCCAACACTGCCATAGATGTATTCACCGTTCATTTTCTCCAAGTAAGCAATTTCGTCTTTAAACATGATTTTTCTTAGATTTTTATATCGAACGCTTGAATCTTGCTATGAATTGATGAATTTCCAGATGAAGTTCATGAATTTAGGATGAATATTCATGGATTCTAGGATGAAGGTCCTTGAACTTCATATGGGTTCATGAAATATGGATGAATATTCATGGATTTCTAGTGAGCTTCATCTGGTCTTGCGTCGGGGTCATCCCCCCTTCGAGCGGGGAGGATTCGGGTAAGTAGCTCTGTCGAGGAAATGTCCCCGCACATTTTTATGCTCGCATGAGGCTATCAATATCTTCCATGTTCATTGTCGAGGGCTTGGGTTGAGGACGACTCCTCGACACACTCATCTCCCTTTACTTGATTTCCAGTAGAAGGGTGAATTTGATGATGTTAAGTTCACTGTGTTTACCTGTTTTTCAGGTACGATGGCTCAACCACACGAGGAAAATATTGTGTGTGACACTAATGGGGGTGAAACTGTTGTCATGGGCATCAGCCTAGCTTGGGTCACGCCCGAACCCCAAAATAAGAGGTCATGTTTTATGAAGGATGCTTCCGACGCATTCAACGTCCCCGAGGACAAAGCAGTTGATGCCCCTGCCTCCTATGTGCTCCAAATCCCTCACAATAACAGGAGGATCTGCTCGTCTTGCCTGAAAAAATGCTTTCCTATGTATGAATTTTATTTTAAGGAAGCGAGGATGCATTTGCCCTTCAAAGATTTCCTAGTGGGGGTTTTTAAATGGTTGGAATTGGCGCCCTCTCAGCTTCACCTGAACGCGCTCGTGTTCATTCGAGCATTTGAACTTGTCTTCTAATACTTTAAGATTGGTGCCACTCTGACTCTTTTCTTACGAATCTTTTATCTCCAATGACAGACCATCAACAGACTACAGGCCCGGGTGTCGTTCAAGCAGTTTGGGAAACTCTTCTGATCGTACTTGGAATCCGTACGAAACTTCAAAGAAAGGTACTTCGTTGTGAAGCCTCTTGCCGATGCAGTCGTGGACTCTCTATATAACCGCTCGGAGGAAGTCGAGGATGGTTAGATAGTGACTAGAATGACGGTGAAGTTTCCTCTTGAGTGGCAATGGAAACATTTTGAGGAGAAGCCCGAATGTTACGCGGTAAAGCCCGAGGAGTTGGATGCTCGGGATAGGCTTGTTTATGACAAGCTAGTGGCCTATGTCAAGAGCTTCTCTCGGGCGAAGTGTGTGGACCTAGACAATAACTTCACTTTTAATGATAATGGGGAACATCTCTTTATTCCCTAACTGATAAATACGAAAGCGCTCCTTGAGTGCTCTTCTAAAGAGGAGGCTTTGAGACTTCAAGGTAGGGGTTGTGCCCTTAGTTTTATATTTGTCTTTTTGTCTTATAGGCTAACTATTTCCTTTTTTATTGCAGACCGGATGTTGACTCTCTCCGAACGTGGGCTCAAGTTGAGGCCCAAGAATCCAAAAAACTTGGGGCCTAAAAGTCGGGCTGCCTAACTCTAGGAACAAGCCAAAGTTGATGTCCTCCCTAGTGGTTCATCCTATCCTCAAGGGGCCCAGGTTTCCCCTCCTAAACAACTGGCAAAAAGGAAGCGTGTGGAAGACCCTGAGCACGTGGGTGCTGTCGATAAGGACAAGGGTTCCTGGGAGACTTTCGTGTTGCCCACTATTATCACAACCTAGGTATCTTTAGCAGAGAGAATTCCTTACGTCTCTATGAAGAGGAGAGGGAAGAAATTATTTCTACAAATAAAGAAGCCCGACGAAAAAATCTGCCAGAGGATGTGGCTGTCGTGATGAGGGTTCTCGAAACCCCTTTGACACTGAATGATAAGGTGACAGACTCACAGACCGCTCTGGACAAAGCAAATGCCCGGATCGGAAGGTTGAATAGGATCCATGAAAAGCTAAAGCCTGATATTCTCAACCATGAGACAAAGTATGAGGCCCGGGTCAAGCTCCTTCAGGATTTGAACGAGCTCAGACCTCAACTAGAGGTTGTGACCAAGGAGAAGGAGCGATTGGCTTCTCGGGTAAAGGAGTTGGAGGAGATCGTGGCGCCAGCCGATGAAAAGACCGATGCAGAGAAGGCCCTTAAGACTAGGAAATACTTGATTGCTCATAATCGTGTGCTCGAGCATGATGTTATGGATACTCTCAGTTATGGCTTCAACACTGCCATGGAGAAGCTTAAAATCATTAACAGTGGGGTTGAGCTTGTGATCGAAGGTGTTGGGCCTTTCAATCAAGTGGTCAACGGGAAGATAATTCATCCTTCTTATGATTATTATGAGGAAGAATGGGATGACAAGGATGATGGGTGCCGAGATTAGGAGTTTCCAGGCCTGCATGCGTGTATGTATACTTGGTCTGCGCGCTAGCTTTTGTTAACCATTTCGGACAAGGGGCTTTTCCCATCTATATGACTGCTTTTAATTTGGGCATATGTGCCCCACTTTTGTATTGTACAGACAACAATGGTCTTCGTGGTTGACCTTTGGATGTTTTTGTCTTGCTCCCATATTTTGTATTTTGATATTCTGTCATTGTGTTTGACATGTTTATTTTGGTGTGGAAATTTTGACAAGGGGAAATTTATTCTCGACCTTAATTATGGTCGACACATGTGGAGATGTGTCGAGGAGTCGAATTCGGGGTCCGCATGAACAAGGCCAAGATCACGGTCGGGGTCTTGAATCTGTGGCGTGAACTTCCCATCGCGAGTTGGGTGTTCTGCATATTAAGTACTTCAACGGCAAAGCTCGGTTGAGGTATCCCCGTTGGGCTAAGATTTTGATCGACCAATGAACGAAAACCCACCTTTTGTTATTGGTTGGAGGCTATGTTCGTACTTCAACATGCTTTCGTGGTTGAGCAAGCCCTGTCGTTTGTCACAGAGTGTATGTCGACTGCTAGGCCCTGGTGTTTATTTGGGACTTAGTTGTAATATTGTTTCATCCTTATAGTGTTCCATGGTCGAGGTAGTGGTTCTCCACTTAGGTGTTCGAGGTAGTAGGCCTCAGTGCCCGTCATCCCGCGGACACGATAAGAGCCTTCCCAGTTGGCGGCCAGCTTTTCCTCACGGGAATCTTTCTAATTTCTCTGTAGGACTAGGTTGCCGACCTAGAACTCTCATTTTATGACTTTGGCGTCATGATGCAAAGTTATCTACTGCTTTAGTGTGGCCTCACGAAGAGACATCTCCGATCAAATTTCTTCGACCAGGTCAAGCTCTTCCCAAAAGGCCTCATCGTTTAGCTCCTCGTCGAGTGGAACCTCAGTTCGTCTAGATGGCTCCATGATTTCCATGGGGATAATTGCTTCAGTGCCATAGGCTAGTTGAAATGGGGTTTCTCCGGTCACAGAGTGTGGTGTTGACTTGTAAGCCCATGGGATGTTGTACAGCTCTTCGACCCATCCCCTTTTGGCTTCGTCTAACCTACGCTTGAGTCCTCGTAAGATGACTATAATACGGTGGGAGAACTAACTTTTGGTTTTGTGTTTTATCGCAAATGTTGTGGATAGCAAGAGTCGCCATCGACTTTTCTTTTATCCAATAAAGGAAATGGTGAAAAGAACAGGAAAGACCTTTGAGAATTTTCAGAGTTCGGGGGGTAGGTTATGAAAAGGGAAGGTGTTAGCACCCTTTTCATCCGTAGTTATCTATGGGCTCTTAATTGCTAGCTCACTTTTGAAAATGCTTTGTGAATGTGTAAGTTTTGAAAATATTTTAAAAAATTCCTAAGTGCGGCAAACTTTGTAATGATTCTCATATCATTGAGAACGCATACAAGTGTTTGTTTTGAAAATATTTAAGAAAAGAAGGGTTTTGTGTGGAAATTTTTTGTTTTTTTGTGAGAAAGCGACTATGAGCTATCTACCTACTCAAAAGTCTTTCGAGTTATTTTCCTCTTCCTTTAGATAATTCTATCTTACCATTAGTTTGTACGAAGCCCTATCGTTGGATGTTTGAGGGACAGACGTGGGTCATCGTACAGTCATAAAGGAAACTTGTAGGGAGCTTTAGCAATTTGTTGTAAGGGACTAAGATCGTTTATCGAAGGCAGCATCGAAGGTTCATTAAGGGACTACGATCTTTTTAACTGAGGGTCTTGGCTAAAGTGTCCCATGTTTGAGGGACACGACCGTTTTCCGAAGGCAACAAGTGAGGTTACCCTAGAGGTGCGTGTGTGAAAAGTGATTTGTTTTCAATTAATTTTTCTTGATTAGGGTTATCTAGCGGTTGATTTTAAGTCTTGTCATACACGCCTAATTACTATACATCTAGTAGTTATAAGGAAAACGGTAAAATGTGGAAAAGAAATCTAAACTATTACAGGGCTTCAGGGAAGGGGGTACACACCATAAAAAATGGGGGAAGAAATATTAAACTTTGGTTTAAGTTATTACAAACCATCAATAGTTACATAATTACAAAACAACTAATGCGAAAATAAAAGAGCGTGCGGAGATTGTAAAAGGGGAAAGATATGGAAACAATGTCTTGATAAAAAATGACGATTAATCTAACCTAATTGATTTTAATTGAGAAAAGGGAATTAATTTAAACTTAAAATAAAACCCTAAATTATTTTTTAATTGAAAAAAATTTAGTGACAAAACCCTAGAGAAACTTAATTAATTAATTTAATTAACTTAATTAATTAAAAAAGGTTAAATTAATCTTTAACAAAAAAGTTAAATTAATTTAATTTTAATTAATTTTTAAAAAGGGTTAATTATGTTAAAAAAGAAATTCAAAACAAAAATAATATTAAAAAAAGGAATAGATGGGCCTGAAAAAGTAAATCTGGGGGTGCAAGGAAGGAAGTCCATTAGGCCCAATGAACTCCAGTGTGGAATCCAGTGGGGGGCAGCTCCAAAGGTCTCATGATGTACACACAAATCTGGGCACTGAATCTAGCAGCGTAGAGATCTAATGGTGATGAGTAGAGGAGCATGATGTGTGTGCTAGACTTGCATGCATTAGATCTTTAAAGAGAAAACATGAAAAAATATAATACCAGGGGCAAGGATCGAACCCATGCCCTGGTACATTAACACCTTAGCAATACACACTTATATCGCTGGGGCGGCCTTACATCCACTAACCTAAATCAAATAATAAAAATATATTATAAAATGAGTGCTAATGTCAGACAAACAAAAAAACATGCACGTATGGTGGATCCCTGGTATTTAGAGAAGGCCAATCATGATGCTCCATCATGCCACACAGGCGATCAGAATTTTCAAACCACCGCTCATGGTGGTTTCCACTGTCTTCTTCAATGAGAATATTTTTGAAACCTGCAAAATACATAAAATCAAAGCATATAAAACATGTTATCCCCCTTAAAATTTCCTCTTGAGTTGGAATATGGGGTCCGTTTTAGCTAAAAGTCCATGTATCACGAGTTTCGAATAAGAAACCCTAACACGGTTCAACAATGGTAAACCAAGATTTGGACGTTACAATCTCCATGTAATGAATGCAACCTGCTCTAAACATTCATATAAATCGATCTGTATAGTTAGAAATATTCAATAATGCATAGAATTAAAAGTGACTAATGGAAAAAATTACAATCGGAGATGATGAACATGATCATTTCAGGCATGGGAAACAATTGAAAACCAATTATACTTACTCTGTAGATGTTCAAGAAGTGATAAGAGTGCTAGGTTCTGCTCGAATATGGCTGGAAATTGCTACAGAAAATCGCAAGTTTTCTTTGAAAAATTTGAATTATGAAACCCTTATTCATGTGGTAGTTGCGCTCTCTCTTTGCATCTGATGATGTTGTCTGTTTATAGACTTATGGATTTAGGTTAACAAACTTGGTAAATAATCATGAGTGATCAATGCATGATTTGTTTCCAAGAATGATTTCAAATACTTTCCAAAATTTAAAGATTCATTTCCAAAACAGATTCACGCAGTTTCTAGCATTAGTTGGCAAGGATTTGGGCTTTTGATTTGATCCAACATGAATATCCATGTGCCTATTACCTTTTACTTGTATTTTATTATATTTATTTTGAATTTAATAGAGTAAAAATCCAAATAAGCATAAATAAAAATTATGGTAAGGTAAGAATGAGTTTAGGAGTCCTCTAAGGCATCATGAACATGTTTAGACCTTAAAACTTAGGTGCATTAGTCCAAAAATTTCAAGTTTTCTCAATGAACTTCATGCATTTCCTCAAAATTTCCCAACTTGCAATGATCATAACTCTCTAAATTTTCATCTTTTGGAGGTGATCTGGGACTTTTTGGAAATCTAGAGATTTCATCTACAATTTCTCTTTTGATCATTTTTGCATTTGAAGATTTTATCATGATGTAAGTTGCCTTGACAAAAAGTGTCTTTTTTGTTGACTTTTGAAATGACCTATAATGTATGGGCTCATATCTCTCAAATGAAGCACTTTTTGGACTTGAGCATACAAATGCAAAGTTGTAGAGAATTGAATTTCCTTCAAAATAGGCTTTGGTTGGGGAAAAGTTTATAAAGCATGTGAAAGTTATGCTTGGTCAAAGTTCAATTGACTTCTCCTAAGGAAACCCTAATTTGGAAACTTTTGACTTTTGATGATTTGAGGGCTTTCCTTGAGGAATCATGATCAACCCTTGATCAAATGATGAATGTTACTTCAAAATGTTGATGTTGACCAAAAATATTGAAGTTTGATTGTATGTTGACCATAATTGACTTTTTTACCCAAAATAGTTGATTTTCAATCATCTGAGCATTTGACTGAGCAAACTTGTGATGCAAGACTTGAAACTTGACATGAACCTTGTTGAAGAGCTATGGAGAACCACGAAAACCACTTGAGATCTTTGAAACCCATTCTTCCTTGAGAAACACAAAACCCTAGTTATGGACCCATTTCTTAGGAGGAGGTTTGACTAGTCAACCCATGAGTAGCCTTAAATACTTGAGACCTTTATGAGCATGAGGAGGTGTCTTGAATTAACTGTCTTCAAAAATGGGAGGGAAAATTTTGGGGTACAACAACTGCCCCTGTTCAATCTTCTTTAACCTGAAGAGTTAGATTGGCATGTCCGTCATTCGTGACTTGAACGTAAAAGATGATTGAACACTTAAGTGCCCAGAAATAATTACTCACACATGCTTTAAGTAACACTGTTGGTTGATTATATCGGTAATGGGATTAAAGATGCCATTTGGAGAGGTAACAGAGAGTCGTCAGAGATAGGCTTATAGATGCCATATAGGATAACTGTTGATACGAAAATCAGACTAAGTCTACGCCCTACTTTGTCTTAGAACATGTATTTGGAACGATTCTACGCCTGACTTTGTCCAAAAGAAGAATCAAAATAAATCTACGCTCAATTTTATCTGAACCAGAAGATGTTTATGCCCAACTTCGACAAGGAGAGGTACCGAAAAGAGTCTATGCTTGTCTTTTCCAAATAGAGTATCAGAAAGAAATCTACGCATGATTTCATCTGAACTAGAAGATGTCTATGCCCGACTTCAACTAAGAAAGGTACCGGAAAGAGTCTACGTCTGACTTTTTCCAAAAAGAGCATCAGAAAGAAATCAATGCTTGATTTCATCCGAACTAGAAGATGTCTACGCCCGACTTCAACTAGGAAAGGTACCAGAAAGAGTTTACGTCTGACTTTTTCCAAAAAGAGCATCAGAAAGAAATCTACGCCTGATTTCATCTGAAATAGAAGATGTCTACGCCCGACTTCAACTAGGAAAGGTACCAGAAAGATTCTACGTCTGACTTTTTCCAAAACGAGCATCAGAAATAAATCTACGCTTGATTTCATCCGAACTAGAAGATGTCTATGTCCGACTTCAACTAGGAAAGGTACCAGAAAGAGTCCACGTCTGAATTTTACCAAAAAAGAGCATCAGAAAGAAATATGCGCCTGATTTCATCCGACCTAGAAGATGTTTATGCCCGACTTCAACTAGGAGAGGTACCAGAAAGAGTCTACGCCTAACTTTTTCCAAAAAGAGCATCAGAAAGAAATATATGATTGATTTCATCAAAACTAGAATATGTCTACTCCCGACTTCAACTAGAAAAAGGTACCGGAAAGAGTCTACGCATGAATTTCCCAAAAAGAGCATCAGAAAGAAATCTATGCCTGATTTCATCCGAACTAGAAGATGTTTACGCCCGACTTCAACTAGAAAAGGTACTCTTTTAACATGATCTTTTGGGGAGAGCGCTTAAGTAGATATTTGTAAGATGTAGCCTCTGAGGAATCTGTTTGTAGGTTTTTACCTGAAAAGATAAAGAGTTAACTGTATGCAATGTCACGATGTATGAAATGCATTGTGTAATGATATTCTCAAAATAAATGAGAGTGTGCTATATGCATTTTGTATGTGTATGATGTGATGCCTGTAAATGATGTATGGATGTGAAATGTCATTGAAATGTATTGGTAAATTCGTGCAGAATCCTTGATTGGGAAAATAAATTCTTGATTGTTGTTGGGGATGAAGAATATGTGTATCTTCAATCTTGATGGGGATTCCTACTTTCTGTTTGAGGAAACTCCGCTAGGGAAATGTTGATTTCTGTTTGGGAAGAAGAGTTTAAGGACATTGGTCATTCATCGCTCTACTAGGGAATTTAATTCTTATATACCCTGACTGGGGATAAAACAGATGGATAACCTTTCGAGGCGTTTGTCGAACCGAGTTTCTAATAGGGATGTTGTGATACGGTGGCAGAACCGACTGTTTTGATGTTGGTTTACGTTTTGCGTTTTTTGTTTGCTAAATGTCGTGGTAAGCAAGAGTCACCATCGACTTTTATTTCATCCAACCGGAAAGGAAAAAAGTACAGAAAAAATCCTTTTTCGAGATATTCTGAGTACGGGGGGTAGATTATAGAAAGAGAAGGTGTTAGCACCCTTTCCATCCATGATTTTCCATGGGCTCTTAGGTACTTGCTCATCTTTTAAAATTGCTTGTGTGTGTGCTTTGTTTTTGAAAATTTTGACTTCGTGATAACCCTTGTATCAGCCTTCAAAGGTGTGACAAAGTTGTTTTGAAAATTTGTTTGAAAAGTGTAAGTGTGAAAAGTTTTGATTTGGGCAAGTACCTATTAGCATCTACCTACTCGAAAAAAGATTGTTTCTATTCTTGTTTCCTTTAGACAGTGATATCCTACTATTGAGAAATAGGTAGCAGCGTCGTTGGATTTGTAAGGGTCAATTCAAAAGGGACGTACGATCACTAAAGCAATATTAGGACCCCTTAGTAGTAACCCAAGATTCTTAAGATCATATTCAAGGCAACATTTCTGAGGCAACATTTCTGAGGCAACATTTTCGAGGCAACATTTGATCGGGACAATTTGATCTTTTAGACTGGAGGGAAACCACTAAGACACCTTATGCTTAATGATCGTTTACCGAAGGCAACCGAAGTGAGAGTATACCCTAAGAGTGATATGTGCGAGTGATTTGTTTCAGTTATTTATCTTTGCACATTAGGGTTTTCTAACCGTATTAATTTGTCATGCATTCTTGCCATACAATCCTATTAGCATACATCTAGACAGTTAAGTATTTGCGGGAATTAAAAATGCGAGAAAATAAATCTACGCTATTACAAGGCTTCGGGGAGGGGGATTAATTACATAGCCAAAAAATTGGGGATTTAAACAGTAAAATAAACCCTAAAATTAACTATTACAAACCAGTGAGCGGTTACAAAATATTGACAAAATAAATAACAAGCGCGCGGCAAATTAAGTGCGAGAAGAAATTGAAACCTAAAAAATCTAATTTGAGGAAAAAATATTTTTTGGATTTTTATTGAAGAAAATATTTAATTGCAAATTAATTAAACCTAATTTTTAATTGTTTTTAAATTACGAAAGAAATTAAAGTTACCCTAAATTAATTAAACTAATTAATTACAAAACATTTATTAAGAAAATAAATCTTGTTTGTGGTTTTTGATTGGTTAATTTAATAAAATAATTTTTGTGTTGATTAAAAAATAAAATAATTAAAGAAAAGGAATTAAAGAAAAAAAGCAGAAATAACTAAATGGGCCTGTTGTCAACAGATCTGGCTGGAGACAGATCCAGAAGATGATGACCCTCAGAAGATGAGGTGTGCTGGATCTGGTTCTGGCTGATGGATCCAGAAGATGATGGCCCTCAAAAGGTGAGGTGCACTGGATCTGGTTCCGGCTGATGGATCTAGAAGATGATGACTCTTAGAAGGTGAGGTGCACTGGATCTGGTTCTGGCTGATGGATCCAGAAGATGATGACCCTCAGAAGGTGAGGTGCACTGGATTTGGTTTTGGCTGATGGATCCAGAAGATGATGACTCTCAGAAGGTGTACGTGCTAGATCTGATGAAAATAATGCAGAAAATGCCAAAAGCTCACGCTTGGGATCAAACCCAGGACATGAGTTTATGATTTCCTTCCTCTGACCAACTGCGTTGGATGTTAACTTGTTAATATAACAAAAGAGAAACAATATATTGGAAAACAAGTTAGTGGCCAGAATAACACGCCAGAATTTAAACCAGCCAGTCAGGTTGTGACACGCTGTTGTCTTCTTCCCTGGAAACGTTGTTTTAGGCTCTGAACCTTTACCTACAGACGCAGGTATGTTGCTGAAACCTATGTCATTCAAAAATCAAGCACACGCAATATAAATTCAGTTGGGGACCATGGATCAACTGGGCTTGAAACTCTGATCATCATGGTACCCATTATCAGACCTAATTTTACTTAAATCACGAAACCCCAAATTGGAGCACGAAACCCTAACAATGGAAAAATCTTGTTCCTGCACTGTAACTTAAATCAAACTATCCAGAAACATTGCAAACATGATGATGAACACAAATATGTGACTTAAACATGTTAAAGATGCAAGAATTACAGTAATCGAATTTGAATAATTTTACAAACCGCGAGAGTGATAGGGAATGATTATGGATGTTTTGACGCCTGCAAATGATTGGTGTGGTGCGGTGGGAGAACTGACTTGAGGTTTTGCGTTTGTTTTCGCAAATGTTTCGGTTGAGCAAGAGTCGCCACCGACTTTTTATTTTATTTTAAGGAAAGGTTAAAAAGCACAGCAAAAACCTTTGAGATGTTTTCTTGGGTTCGGGGAGTAGATTATAGAAAGGGAAGGTATTAGCACCCTTTCTATCCATGGTTATCCATGGGCTCTTAGTTAATTTCTTAGATCACTTGCCTTGTGTTTTCAATTGTTTGAAATGGTGCTTTCAATTGTTTGAAATGGTGCTTTGTGTGTGGGTTTGAAAATGTTTTGAAAAGAGGCCATTTGTTGTGGCAACCTTTGTAATGATCCATGTTTGAATGTATACAAAGGTGTATGTCTTTTGAAAAGTTTTCAATGTTTTTGGAAGTTTTTTTGAAAGTGTTTTTGAAAGTGTTGTGGAGTGTGGTTTTGAAAAGTAGGCAAGTGTGTTTTGCAAGTTTGATCAAGTAACTAAGAGTTGTCTACTCCTAAATTTACTCAAAGATCTTTCCTATGTTTTAACCCTTTTAACAATTTTGTTCCACCATTGTATTTGGTGGACAATCTTGTGTTAGGATGTTAACGGGACAGGCGCGGGTCATCGTTTAGACCATGATTGCAATGGTGCCAAGTGTCTTTGGCAACTTTTCCTTTAAGGGACTATGATCATTTTTAGGCAACTTTCGAAAGCGTCATCGAGGGACTATGATCATTTGATATTGTTTTGTTTTTCCAAAGACACCCAACATGCAACATGGCCCATTATTGAAGGCAACAAGTGGAGTAACCCTAAGGGGTGCAAGTGTGATTGGTGTTGTCCATTTTCATTCTTTTTGTCTTTTGTTTAGTCAAGCTATTTGTTTGGTTGATTTTTGCATACAAAACCCTAAGTCTATCATGGCATATTTAGAAAGCTTTAAAGTGCGGAAAATAAAATCCTAAATTATTACAACATAATTATGGGATGGGGGGTACAAATGTTCAAATGGGGATATTTAGCAAGAAATTTAAATCTAAACTATTACATCCAAATTGAATATACAAGTTATTTAATTGTAGAATAATTAAACAAAATACAATAAATATGCAAGATGCAAAAAATGATTTTTATATGTATGTAAAAGTATTTTTCATGTGACAAATAAACAAAAATAAAAAGGTTAATTTTTGGGTATTTTTATGGTTTAGGGCAAAACCCTAATTTTCTAAATAATAATATTTATCAATTATATTATATACAATATTTATTAATTATATACAAAAATAAATAAAAAGGAAGTATATTGTAAAAAAGTAATTTTTGAGGTTAAATATTAATATAATGAAAAATGTATTATTTTTGTATTTATCCTAAATATTTAATAAAAGATAGATAAGTATTTATATTATTTACTAAATATATTAAATATGTACAAAAATAAAAATATTTATTATTTACAAAAAAAGAGTATATTTTAAGAAAATGTTTCCAAAATGATAAAATAAAATAAAATCGGAAAATAAAATGTATTTGTATTATTTTTTTAGTATTTTAAATAAAAGGCATTATGTTTATTTATATGTATAAATTCAAATAAAACAAATAAAATCCAAATAAAATGCAAAAATGGTTGAAAAAAATGTTTTTAATAATTTTTATATTTTAACAAAAAATAACAAATCAGAATCAAAAATAAAAAGTCAAAAATGATTAAAAAATCACACAATGGGCCAAGGGGGTGCAAATTGAAAATGAGTGTGCAAATAGAAAAAAGAATCAGGCCCAGCCCAAGGGACTTTGTCTTCAACCTCCAGCAACTTTCCAAACAAAAAACGCGTGTTTCCTTCTGTACCTGTTATCTCTTGATCCTTTGATTTTCAACAAAAACTTACAACAACAATGTTATAGAGCATCATGTCACGATTCTAAACATATAAAGAAGTTGATCTAACTCTCAGAAATGAGAGAGAATTTCTTATCCCCCAATTCCTGACCTAACTTTTTTCAGATATTCAATTTCAAAATTCTCTCAGTACACACAACATAAATGAAAAGTAATGACATGGGTAGCTTCAGGGCCATGAGTAGGACATAACTTCTTCACAAACCTAAGCCTAGATATGCCTGGATAGAGAGATAGAAGTTCAAACTTTTACCTGTTCAGCTTGAATCGTGTACAACAATGGAGGCACTTTCAATGGAATGTGAGGACTTGTACAACTTGCTTGAGGTCCAAGGATGCTTCTCCAATGCTTGGTGTGCCTTGAAACTAACTGAATCGAGCTATGTAACTCAACCTGCACAACTGAAAAATGAAAATGGTGAACTTGGTTAGAGGTGTTACAGTCTATAGCTAGGGCTTGGGATAGGTTGTATGGATGTTATGGAGTGTGTATGAACAAGCTTTGGCCAAAACGCATGAGCAAACTGAGTTGTGCAACTCAATCTGCAGGGATGCCCTGTTTTGTGCAGCAAAATGGTGTTTTGATGAATGATGAGGTTTGGAATATGGTAGGCTCGTGTTTCAGTTCAGTTGGATCAAGTGAAAAGTGTTTACAAAGTTTGCTTTGGCTCTTGCTTGCAGGAATGTGAGTTGTGTTCAGTTTTGCAAAGTTTCTTCCTAGATAAGCAAAGTTTGTCAAGTTGGGTTATAGGCCAAGGCAGGTCCCTCAAGCATGCTGCATAATCTCTCCTTGATCAGTGGGATTAGTCTATAATCTTGTGCCTAAAATATATTCTTTGTACTTCTTTGATTTGCTTTTGACATAAAGCACTTCTTTACAAGAATGGATAAAATGCGTTTTCCAAATATGGCTTGATTTTGTGTGTATTGTCCAAATGCACAAAATAACACTCTAACACAAAGGATATGCATTTAATTATTGAGTGTAATAAGTATTAGAGGCCTGTAATCTAGCTTGTACAAGCTGATTTCAAAAATGCCCATGTTATGAACATGCATTTGGTCATGAACAAAGGTGACTTTTGCCCAACTTTGCCAATTCGATTCTCCCTAACCACAAGGGTGTTTGAGAAGTTCTTGGACAATTTGGAAAGCTTGGAATGTGTACTACAATCCATCTTTGTAATGAAAGTTGAAATTCCAAGTGGAAGCATGTGAAAAATGGCCATGAAGTTGGGCAAAAATCCTGCCTAAAATAGGTCAAAAAAAATTTCTAAGTTAAGAATGTTTTGCACCCCTATTCCAAAAATCATAACTTGAGCTACAAGCTTCTTTTGAGAAAACTTTGTGAATAAAAGTTGTAGAATTTGCAATGGACTACAACTTTCATGTTTTGAGTTTTGTTTGAATCCAAATGTATCTTGATGAAAAAATGGGACAAAGTTAGGAAAAAATAAGGGAATTTCATAACTTAGAAAAATTCTAAGTTATGAAATTTCTTCATTTTAAACCCTAATTTGTAATTTTGATTTCTTGATGATCAAGTTTCATAATTTGACATGTCTTGATGAAAAATGAATCTTGGCACTTGATTTTGACCAAAAAGTCAAAGTTTGACTTTTCAGTATACAGTCAAATTTTGATCAGTTGATTGGAAAATTCATCTGTCAATCTTGTGCATTTGGGATCTTTTGAACTTGTTGAATGTGTCAATACCATGTCATTGAGTCCTTGAGTCCATATGTGAGCTTGGTTTGCCATTGGCCAGGTCAAACAGTCAAAAATTGCCTTTGTGCAGTAAAAACCCTAAAAATGACCATTTTGCCCTTTTGGTGATCTGATCAAATTTCTTGTGGAATTGTGATCCAAACTTGATCAAATGGTCCATATGAGTTCATAATGTTGATGAGGGTCAAATTTCATGAGGTTTGACTGTCAATTGACCACAGTTGACTTTTTCCCCAATACAGTTGATTTCTAGGTCAACTGTCCAATTGACTGGGCAAAGATTGGAATCAAGGCTTGAAACTTGGTATGGATAAACTTGTGAGTCCAACATGAAGCATGAAAGTCATTTTTGGCATTTTAGGTCAAAACATCTTTGTGCAAACTCAAACCCTAATTTGGGTCAACAGTGCAAGGAGGAGTCTTGAGCAGAGCAAACCCTAACTGGATCTTGAGCTCCAAGGGTCTAGTGGTGAGAAAATATTGATGAAATAGGAGGGAAAATTTTGGGGTACAACAATTGGGAATGCTTGCTGAGATGCCCAGTAATTTATTTCTGGCTTTGAAACTCCTTGAGGATGGCTCTAAGATGGATCTCAATCTCACACTTTTTGTCCAAAGTTTTGAGTTTTCTTCTGATAGTTTCACGCCTCTCCCCCCTTATTTTTTATCTGGAATCCTTTATTATATAACCTATAGAGAATTAGGTTAACAAACTTGGAATGAATCTTTGCATTTATCCATTATTTGATTTGATTTTCAATTTGTATGATATCCTTCCAAACTTGGCCTAATCATGCCAATCTCGCGCCAATTAGCCTTGATATGATCTGATTCTGATGTGCCAGCATAATGAGCTTATGATTTTGTCCAAAAAAATTTGAGTGAGAATTTGGGTCGTGGACCATGTTATAAGTGAGGTGCAAGCATAAAAAGTTGTGCCCATTTAGCAAAAAATGCAAATTTGAGCATATTTGACTTTTGCCAATTTTGCAAAAATGGTCAACTTGGCTAATGCATAACTCTTTCAATTTTGACTCTAGAGAGGTGTTCTTGGACTTTTTAGAAATCTTAGGATGTCCTCTAAGCAACCCTTTTGGTGTCATCTTAATTGAGTCTTCCATGTTCATGTATCAAGCTTTGACCCAAAAAGTGTTTTTGTTGACTTTTCAAAAGGACCTATAATGTCAAAATTTATATATTTTTGTGAGTGCATATTATGAACTTGGGATGAAGATGAATTGTAGGGAATTGCATCCTCTTCAAAATGAGATTTGGATGGGTCATTTCTGATAAAGTATGAGAAAGTTATGCTTGGTCAAAGTTGAGTTGACTTTTCCTACAAAACCCTAATTTAGCAACTTTTGGGTTTTGATGAATTGTGAGCAATCCTTGAGGAATCATGATCAAACCTTGATAAAATTATGGATAATACTTAAAAATTAGGATGTTGACCAAAAATATTGAAGTTTGACTGTATATGGGCCACAGTTGACTTTTGACCTAGCACAGTCGATTTTCAGGCATTTGAGCAATTGACTGAGCAAACTTCTTCTACAAGGCTTGAAACTTGACATGGATGATCTTGAGAACATATTAGGACAATTGTGAGCATTTGAGTCCTTTGTGGTTCACACATCTTGATGAAAATAGAAACCCTAATTTGGGGTATCCGCCTTAGGAGAGAGTTTGTCTGGTCAACTCTTGAAATTCCTTGAGCAATTTGGGGACCTCACTTGACATTTGTTGAGAAATATGGGTGGGAAAATTTTGGGGTACAACAGCTGCCCCTGTTCAATCTTCTTAAACCTGAAGATGTAGATTGGTTGTCTGCCTTTCGTGATCTGAAGGTGGAAGATGATTGAACACTAGAGTGCCCAGAAATTTGCACTCGCGTGAAGTGATACTTGATTTGTGACATCGGGAATGGGCTTATAAATGCCATTTGGTAGTTTCTAGAGAATTGTCGGAGATGGGCTTAAAGATGCCATCCGAAGAAGTGTCGATCGCATAAGATATTCCTTTGCGAGAATTCGTATACCTGTTGTTGAGGAGGACTTTGTTGGGGAATGTTGGTCTCTGTCTTGGGAGAAATAGAGTTTTAGGAGCTTCAGTTATCCGTTACACTACTAGGGAATAACTTCGGTTTAGGGAGCGGAAGTGAATTGCGTATCTGGTCGGGATATATGTTGCACCGCGACTTTCTGGGGAAATATGAAATCAATCGTGTTTGATCAGGTCCCGGTCTTACAGTGTTGTGGACTGCTGTCTAAGGATAAGGGAGGAAGAAACTTGGATGGTTAGGTTATGAGAAGGAACCTGGATAGTAGGGTTACTTCGATATGAAAGCCGAGATAGTAGGGCTGTGAGAAGGAACCTGGATAGTAGGGTTACTTCGACATGAAATCCTGGATAGTAGGGTTGTGAGAAGGAACCTGGATAGTATGGTTACTTCGATATGAAAGCCTGGATAGTAGGGCTGTGAGAACGAACCTGGATAGTAGGGTTGTGAGAAGGAACCTGGATAGTAGGGTTACTTCGATATGAAAGTCGGGATAGTAAGGCTGTGAGAAGGAACCTAGATAGTAGGGTGTGATCGGTGGATCTGGAACTGACTGTTTAACGCTGGTTCGCGAGATGTCGCGGAAGCAAGAGTCGCCACCGTCTTTTATTTTCTCCAAATGGAAAGGACAAAAGCACAGAAAAATTCCTTATAGAGATTGCTCTCGGTTCGGGAGGTAGATTATAGAAAGGGAAGGTGTTAGCACCCTTTCTATCCATGGTTATCCATGGGCTCTTAGATACTTGCTCATTTGTGTTTTCAAAATGGTTTGTTTGCTTTTCAACTGTGGGTTTTAAAAAGTTTCTTTGAAAATTCCAGTTCGACTCTTGTATCGGTCCTCAAGAGTGTTTGAAAAATCGCTTTCGAAAGCTTTTTGAAAAGGTGTCGGTGTGAAAAGTATTTTTGATTTGTTTTGAAATTTAGAGCAAGTATCTAGAGTCGTCTACCTACCCTAAGGAATTCGTCTGTGTAAATGTCCTTTAAAGTAGTGCCATCCCACCATTGAGAGGTAGGTAGCACCACCGTTGGAGGTGTTCGGGTCAATTCGAGGTTCGGGACATGGTGATCACCAGAGCAATGGGAAGACACCTTAGAAGCTACCCTCATGCCAGGTTCCCGGATCATGAGGACTTACTAAGACATCCTCTACTCGACGATCACCTTTCGAGGCAAGGCAACAGTGAGGCGTACCCTAAGAGTGGTGTGTGAATTTGTGTGTTATTTTCATGTTAATATTTGTCTTTGATCATGCATTTGGTGAGCTACGCATTTGTTTTTATTTTGTCATTCATTCTTGCATGCAATTATTAACAGTTAAAAAAGTGCGGAAAGATAAAATTCCTAAACTATTACAAAGGCGCGGGTCCACATCGCCAAAATTTAACCAGGACCCGATTTGACAGAAAAAATAAAGAAATAAAAGAAAAGTAAAGAATTAAAAGTGCGAGCAATTAGTTACACGGCTTTGGGAGAGATACATAAATATTATACGGAAGAAGAAATAAATGTGCGAATTGAAATTTAAATCGAAACGAGGGCGTTGGACCCTTTTTAACTAAATTAAATTAAATGATGCAATTAATTAATTAAAAAGGAAAGAAGTTGTTTTTGTATTTTTTTGGTATTTTATGTTTTTAATGAAAAAAAAGAATTAATTGAAGTTAAATGCTAACCCTAATTCTACAATTTTTAATTTATAAAAAAAGAAAATTAAAATCTAATATTAACCCTAATTAATTTACATGCAAATTTAATTATAAAAATAAACATCTAATATTTAATTATTATGGAATAAAAAAAGGATAAAAAGTTAATAGGAACCCTAATTCTATGTTTTTTTAGATTTTTATTAAAAGAATTAAAATTAAAACCTAATTTAAAACTAAATTTATTTATATGCAATTTAATTACAAAAATACTTAAAATAAAATATTTATCATTTTTTCATCTTTTCTGATTTTTTATGTTTTTTGTGTTTTTATGAAAATAATAATTAAATTAACAGAATTAATTAAAAATAATAATTGAAAATAAAGCAATAAAGAAAAATAAAAAATAATGAAAGGGTTTGTAAACCTGGGGGGTTCAGGCCCCAAATAGGAGGTGAAATTGTGGTAATCTGGCCCAAGATTCTGAAGCCTTGTGGACTTTCCCCAGGACACGTACTCAAACGTTGACTAGAGCCCATTGTGTTCCCCAGACCTGTGCCTTTGGATTGACGTAATTGACGCGTGGACGGCTTGATCTTGGAGGTGTATGATGCGCTCTTTAGGCTGAAACTGCATATAATTATGAGTTGAAAAATAATGTGAAAGGAGGTGAGGACCTGGGGCTCGAACCCAGGTCCTTTGGTTTACCAGTCACTATGCTTGCCAGTGGAGCCAGATGCGCGTGTTGTATATGTAATAACGAATGAATAATAAAAACAAGAATTTGTTAGTGGCCTAAAAAATATAAAAAACGCGCGCTGATTTTAAAAGGACCAATCATTGCTGTCCACGCATCATCTTCTTCATTGATGATTTCCTGAAACAAATTAACAAACATTTAACGGGGGTTTTGAACCCCCTCAAAACATGCTTCTTTGAATAATAGCGATTAGGTCCCCTTGGCATATAAATTCAGCGCGAGCATGCCATTATTTTCGTCTAAGCGAGCTGGTTTTGTTCATGGCATTGTTGTGTCTCAATTTTACAGGGATAGAAAATGCCTAATTTGAAAACCTGAAAACCCTAAATGTCTCTAATGGCAAGTCTCCACATAAGGCATGAAAACAAAATTAAACCACATGGTTAGCATCAGAACAAAGTAATTAGTACAAATCCATGAATAAAATGCAATGATATGGTCTCAATAATAGAATACGATTATGCAAGAAAAGTGATACAGTTCACCCTCGAATTACCAATTCTTTGAGCGTGTGATTAAGTTTTTGATTGGAATCGTTTCCTGATAACCCTAGCAAGCTAATGGAACAAGTTTGGAGGCTTGAATCGATCTGCAAGTATGTTTTCAGTTATGGAGTTTTCTTGAAAAAAATGCAAGTCTGTGCAAGGGTTTTCTGCGCAGCTCAATGGTTTTTTTGATTAGGTTTGTGTTCTATGCTTATGTAGGAATGAATTAGGTCAAAGAAAACCATCCAAATCTTTTGCATTCATGGTTTTTGAAATTTGATTTTCAAAGATCTTTTTCAATCTTTTTTCATGTGTTTTTTGTACAAATCATGATCAATTCTCTCCAAATCTTTCCAAATCTGATCATGCACGAATCATTGAGCCTATTACATGTACAAAAAGATTTGATAAGTTAGGTTAAGTATTTTTCATATATTTAATTGATTTAAATGAATTATTATTAATAAAAATTCAAATAAATAAATAAAAAAATGAATAAAAACTTCCCTTTGGGCCAAGTGGTCGTGCACATGTATTGGATGATGAATTATGGAAGAAAAATAGGCCCATTAGCAATTTTAGGTCATTTGAATCAATGTTGACTTTTCAAAATATCCAAAAATTTCCCAACTTCTACAAGGCATAACTTGCTCAATTTTTAAGCTTTGCTCATGTTCTTGGACATTTTGGAAAGTTCTTTGAGTCCTCTAACCAATGCCTTTGGTCCCATGTCATTTTTATTTACCAATATCAAGTTATGGCCTTTGACTTAAAGTCCCTTTTTGTTGACTTTTGAAAATGACCTATAATGTTGAAATTGATAACTTTTTGTGAGAGCATTTCTTGGACTTGGAATATGAAGATGAGTTGTAGGAAATGTCTTTCTCTTCAAAATGAGCTTTGGATGGAATTTTTCTGATAATCCATGTGGAAGTTATGCCCTGGTCAATTTACAGTTGACTTTTTCAGCTGTCCAAATAAGGAAACTTTTGCATCTTGATGATTTTTGAGCCAAGCTTTGAGAATCATGATCAAGCATTGATCAAATGATGTTTGTGGCTTCAAAATGAGATGTTGACCAAAAATTTGAACTTTTGACTGTCAAATGACCATTTTGCCCCTACAGTGGACTGTAGTGCAATTAAGGTTTTTGACTGTGTAATTTTGTGCTGAAAGTCTTGAAACTTGATATGAGGATGCTTGACCACATTTGTAGACATGTGAGACTTGATTGGACCTTTGGAAACTTCATTTTCTTGATCAGAACCAAAACCCTAATTTTGACTGCTTAAGAGGCCCTTGAACTGTGCCACCCTTGGGGAATTTTGAAGCTTGTCTTGGCAATTTCTTGAAGAATATGGGAGGGCAAATTTTGGGGTACAACAGTTGCCCCTGTTCAATCTTCTTAGACCTGAGGATGCAGATTGGCTGATGTGCCTTTCGTAGTCCGAGGGTGGAAGATGATTGAACACTAGAGTGCCCAGAAATTTGCGCTCACATGGTAACAGTGTGATGGAAATGGGCTTATAGATGCCATTTAGAGGTTGATGAATAGGATGATGGGCTTATAGATGCCATCTGAATGTTGATCGCGTAAGAGATTCCTTAGCGAGAACCTGCATACCTGCAAAAGAAAAATGAGTACCTGACATGTTGCAGGAGCTGGTTTTCAGATGCTTTGTATAAATGTGTCCTGACTGGTTACAGGAGTTGGATCTGGAGCTTCACAAGATGATGAATGAACCAGGGATGGTTACTACCTTAGCATGAACGGTGAGAGAACCTTGGGTGACTTTAACTTCAACAACGCT
The DNA here is from genome assembly GCA_948472305.1 of Vicia faba. NCBI lineage: Eukaryota > Viridiplantae > Streptophyta > Magnoliopsida > Fabales > Fabaceae > Vicia > Vicia faba. Next base: position 481,483,962 of record OX451740.1, on the reverse strand, counting down.
CGTTGAGAAAATCTTGGTGGGAATTACCATCTTCGCAGTATCGGGAAGAGAACCAATAGGCAATTATAATCTCAAAAGCGGACGTTTTGAGAAAAACCTGAAATGGAATTATCATCTCACGCACCGTCGGGGAGAGAACCATAGGAAATTATAATCTCAAAAGCAGACGTCTGAGAAAAACCTGGGCTGGAATTATCATCTCACGCACCGTCGGGGAGAGAACCATAGGAAATTATAATCTCAAAAGCGGACGTTTGAGAAAAACCTGGGATGGAATTATCACCTCACGCACCATCGGGGAGGGAACCATAGGAAATTATAATCTCAAAAGCGGACGTTTGAGAAAAACCTGGGATGGAATTATCATCTCACGCACCGTCGGGGAGAGAACCATAGGAAATTATAATCTCAAAAGCGGACGTCTGAGAAAAACCTGGAATGGAATTATCATCTCACGCACCGTCGGGGAGAGAACCATAGGAAATTATAATCTCAAAAGCGGACGTCTGAGAAAAACCTGGAATGGAATTATCATCTCACGCACCGTCGGGGAGAGAACCATAGGAAATTATAATCTCAAAAGCGGACGTCTGAGAAAAACCTGGAATGGAATTATCATCTCACGCACCGTCGGGGAGAGAACCATAGGAAATTATAATCTCAAAAGCGGACGTTTGAGAAAAACCTGGAATGGAATTATCATCTCACGCGCCGTCGGGGAGAGAACCATAGGAAATTATAATCTCAAAAGCGGACGTTTGAGAAAAACCTGGAATGGAATTATCATCTCACGCACCGTCGGGGAGAGAACCATAGGAAATTATAATCTCAAAAGCGGACGTTTGAGAAAAACCTGATAACTTCTATTGAGTCTTCATCAGAAAAACCTGTTGGGAGTCGATTTAGCTGGACTAGAGAAGGCCTTGGACTGGATAAGAAATCTTTGGAGTCGATTAACTGAACCGGTCTAGGTCTTGAAATATGATTGAGAATTTAACTGCATCTTTCCTGAAAGGTAGAGGTCAGTCATATGCCATGCATGATATGGACCAAGCAATGATGTTCTCAACATAAATGAGATTTGTATGATATGATGCGTACATGCATGCTATAATGATGTATGTGATGTTTATGTATGCTTTCGTCTAGGAATGTAAATCCTTGACGAGTGCCGGGAAGTCACTCCTGGGCTGATATTGAAGAATAAGCTTTTACTCCTGCTGGGGATGATAATTGAAAGAATACCGGTAGGAGAAGATGACTCCGTTGAGGAATAAACTTGGCAAATGGAAGATTCTGCGGGGAGAAAAAGTACTCTAGCGGTCTTGCTGGGAAGCAATACTCTGTGGGGAGCGAGATACTTTGCTGAGTCGCTGATAATAACTTGCTGGGGATGTCTTTGTTGTGTTGGAAGTGCTGATAGACTTCGCTGGGGGTAAGAGAACTTCGTCGAGGACGCTCTTTCCATGGCTTTTGGCTGAGGATAACCCAGTTATATCCTGTTAAAGAAATAACTCTTTAAATAAAGCCGGACGACGCGTTCGTGCTCTGCAAGGATAAGCTTCCAGAATCTACTGGGGATAAGCTTATTGCTTGGGGAAATAAATTCCAATTTTCCTGGGGAAACTGGATTGGACTTTCCTGGGGAAGTTTTGAACTGCGGGGGAAGTGATTCCTTTGAATGTTGATATACCGCCGGGGAACAATCTTTAGACCAAGACTGTCGGGGATGCTTGTTATGAGTATGTATGCTGCTGGGGAGGTATTGAGATCTGCTGGAGGATACTCAACTTCCTTAAGATTTGATAACTCTGCTTGAAGAAGAATGCACTGACTGCTGGCTTAATCTCTGGGGAATTAAGATGTACTGGTCATGTTCTTTAGCTGAACCTACCTTGATACCTTGGAGGACAGAACAATTAGATTGCTTGGACAACTCTTTTATTGCCCCTGTTTCTAGTGTCACCTGTAATTAATCCTTTGTTTCGTATGCAAATATTTATGAGTTAGCAAATTATTGTCAATGCATATATCACAAATTGAACCTTGGACGTTATTCGCAAAACAAAACAGAAAAAGAAAAACAGTTGGCACGTTTAATGGAAAAGTATATTTGTATTGATTTTGAATGGCCTAGAAATAGGCGTTTTGTGTACAAGAGGCTGACGTCCTAGTAAGAGAACGCTGCCGAGCAAAATAGTTTATACAAATTTTGTACAAAAGAAAATAAAACAACTGTGTGAAATATGAATAATCCCACTGGGTTTCAACTCTGCTATTGCCTTTATAACTCTGAGAGTCTCATCACTTGATGACCTTGGTTGAAGGTGAAGCTGACTGATCGATGCCGTCTGAACTTAATGTAGATATCGGATTCTGGATGCAAAGTGATCAATGAGACATAGTATTACGCTTTATCCCTAATTTTTGCCTGGACCGCCCTTTCGGGTTTTCAGTCCACCGGGATACCCATTTTTGCCCAAGCCGCCTTTTCAGGTTTTCGACTTGCCGGGTGTACAGATTTTTTCATTTCATCCCTTCATTTTGCCCGAACCCTTTTGGTTCGACGGGAAGCCCTAATTTTTGCCTAGGCATGTCAGCCTAGCGGGTCTTTTTATGCGTAGTATCTTTTTACTATGTCTGCATTGGCGGGGTGAGGAAGATCGTCACCATCCATGTTGGTTAGAATCATGGCTCCTCCTGAGAACACATGTTTAACCACAAATGGCCCTTCGTATGTAGGAGTCCATTTGCCCCTTGGATCACTCTGAGGAAGGATGATTCGCTTGATTACCAGATCCCCAACTTGATATTCCTATGGTCTGACCTTTTTGTTAAATGCCCTGATCATCCGTTTCTGATACGTCTGACCATGACAGATAGCAACAAGTCTCTTTTCATCAATAAGGTTGAGCTGATCAAGTCGTGTCTGGATCCAATCATCTTCGTTCAGATTTGCATCCTTCATTATCCGGAGAGAGGGTATTTGCACTTCGATCGGCAAGACTGCCTCCATACCATAAACCAGAGAGAAAGGAGTTACCCCGGTTGACGTCCTGGCTGAGGTACGGTACCCATGTAGAGTGAACGGTAACATCTCGTGCCAATCTTTATAGGTCACTGTCATCTTCTGCACGATCTTCTTGACGTTCTTATTTGCTGCCTCTACAGCCCCATTCATCTTCGGTCTGTAAGGAGAAGAATTGTGGTGCTGTATCTTGAACTGCTCGCAGAGCTCAGTGATCATCTTATTATTCAGATTGGTACCGTTGTCTGTAATGATTCGTTCAGGGACGCCATACCGACAGATCAGATTATGCCGAATGAACCGTGCCACAACAGTCTTGGTTACCGTAGCATAGGATGCTGCCTCGACCCACTTTGTAAAATAATCAATCGCCACTAGGATGAAGCGATGCCCATTGGAGGCCGTAGGTTTAATCTCACCGATCATGTCTATGCCCCACATTGCAAACGGCCAAGGCGCAGTCAGAACATTCAGGGGAACTGGAGGAACGTGCACCTTATCTGCGTAAATCTGGCACTTATGGCACGTCCTAGAATGTTGGTAACAGTCAGCTTCCATTGTGGACCAGTAATATCCTGCCCGAAGGATCTTCTTAGCCATAGTGTGCCCACTGGAATGTGTACCAAAGGTCCCTTCATGTAGCTCTTCCATGATCCTTTCTGCTTCAGTTTTATCCACACAACGCAGTAAGGTTGAATCATGGTTTCGCTTATACAAGATGCCGTTGCTAAGGAAGAACTTGGCTGTGAACCTTCTCAGGAACTTCTTATCATTGATAGAGGCACCTTCAGGGTATTCCTGGGCTTCCAAATATCTCTTCACCTCATGGTACCAAGGCTTCTTAGTCACCAATTCAGTCTCGAGATCACAACAGTATGCCGGTTCGTCCAGTTTCCAAATGATGATCCGGGGAGCCTCATTATCCCATTTGACCTTGAACATAGAAGACATTGTAGCTAACGCGTCCGCCAACTGATTCTCTTCTCTTAGAAAGTGCTCAAAGGTTATCTCTGTGAAGTGAGGGATCAGGGTCAACACACATTCTCTGTAAGGAATCAGGTTTGGGTGTTTCGTATCCCACTCTCCTTTGATCTGATTGATCACAAGAGCGGAATCTCCGAAGACACTCAGAAACTTGATTCTTAGGTCGATCGCAGCTTGAAGACCCATGATGCACGCCTCATACTCCGCCATGTTGTTGGTACAGTTGAAACATAGCTGGGCAGTGAGCGGAGTATGAGTACCTTGAGGTGATATGATTATGGCGCCGATACCATTTCCCAAAGCGTTGGAGGCTCCGTCAAAGTGCATAGACCATCGGGATCCTGGTTCAGGTCCTTCATCCGGTCCAGGTACTTCACAATCAGTCACTATCATGATGCTTTCATCTGGAAACTCAAAGTTCATTGACTGATAGTCATCTACGGCCTGATGTGCCAAGTGGTCTGCCAATACACTTCCCTTGATGGCTTTTTGGGTCGTGTACTGAATGTCGTATTCTGTCAAGATCATTTGCCATCTTGCAATTCTCCCAGACAGCGCAGGCTTTTCGAATATGTACTTTATAGGATCCATCTTTGAGATCAACAAGGTGGTATGAGTTAGCATATACTGTCTCAGCCGGCGAGCAGCCCATACCAAAGCGCAGCAAGTTTTCTCAAGCAATGAGTATCGGGTCTCACAGTCGGTAAACTTTTTGCTAAGGTAATAAATGGCATGCTCTTTTCGGCCAGACTCGTCATGCTGCCCCAGCACACACCCCATTGAGTTGTCGAGTACTGTCAGGTATAGTATCAGAGGTCTCCCTTCAACCGGTGGCATAAGGATAGGTGGTTCTTGGAGATACTCCTTGATTCTGTCAAAAGCAGCCTGACATTCATCGTTCCATCGTACTACCTGATCTTTCTTCAGCAGCTTGAAGATTGGTTCACAGGTAGCAGTCAGGTGTGAGATGAAGCGAGCAATGTAATTCAGGCGTCCTAAAAAGCCTCTGACCTCTTTCTCTGTCCTAGGAACCGGCATCTCCTGAATAGCTTTGACCTTGGCAGGGTCCACTTGAATGCCCTTATCACTTACAACGAAGCCTAGCAACTTTCCAGATCTTACCCCGAAGGTGCACTTGTTCGGGTTCAGCCTCAGCTTGTATAGTTTCAACCGGTCAAACAACTTCTGCAGATGATCTAGGTGCTCTTCCTCAGTCTGGGACCTTGCGATCATGTCGTCCACATACACTTCTATCTCATGATGGATCATGTCATGAAATAAGGCAACCATGGCGCGTTGGTAGGTTGCCCCAGCGTTCTTTAATCCAAAAGGCATGACCTTGTAGTAGAAGGTGCCCCACTGAGTAACAAATGTAGTCTTTTCCATGTCTTCAGGTGCCATCTTGATCTGATTATAACCTGAAAAGCCATCCATGAAAGAGAACACCTTATGTTGAGCTGTATTATCCACAAGGACATCAATGTGGGGTAAAGGGAAGTCATCCTTGGGGCTGGCCCTGTTCAGATCCCTGTAGTCGACACACATTCTGACCTTACCGTCTTTCTTTGGTACCGGCACCACATTAGCAACCCACTGAGGGTAAGAAGTCACTGCAAGGAACCCAGCATCAAACTACTTCATAACCTCGGCTTTAATCTTCTCAGACATCTCTGGACGCATCCAACGGACCTTTTGCTTAACCGGAGGGCAGTCTTCCTTAGTTGGCAAGTGATGGAACACAATGTCGGTATCCAACCAGGGCATGTCTTCGTAGGACCAGGCAAAGATCTCCATATAATCATGCAGCATTTTAGTCAACCGTTGCTTCACGCTGAGCTCTAGGTTGGCACCAATTTTTACCTCTTTCCTGTCTTCTTCAGTACCCAAGTTTATTGTTTCCACTGGCTCTTCATGGGGTTGAATTGCCCTCTCTTCCTGAAGCAACAGTCTTGCAAGCTCGCCAGGCACTTCGCAATCATCTTCACCTTCGTCTTCGGCTAAGTTGATCGGATTTTCGAAGTCATAACTGGAAGTAGCAGAGTCGTTACCAGTGAGATCCAGAGTGGATTGAAACCTGTATGAGTGAGTGTGTGTAAATACAGCTGTTTTGAAATATATGTAAAGGAAAGAAAGACAGAAAAGGAGCATAAGATTTGCAATGCGAGAAAACGTCCAAGATTTTCATTCATGATATATGAAATGACAATTTATATGCCCTCACAAATAGAAACCACGATGCCTCGGGTAAGACACCGGGCCGTAGAGTTTATTTATTGTTTATTACAAATACCAAAACATAGGAATTCATTACTTAGTAACAAGAGAAACAGACAGATTGTCCTTTGCACTCCAATTGTTAAGTCCACTGTCGGTTTCCGGGTAGATCCAGCTATCAAACTCGGCTTCATCCACTTCATCCTCGTCCCCTATAGCATTTACTCCATGAGCAGGCAGGGGAGCTGTCACTACGTTAGGCTTCTCAGATGCCTCAAACTGTACCTCTTTGGCGTCAATAAGGTCCTGTAGCTTGCTCCTTAAGGCCCAACAGTCATCAGTAGAATGCCCCGGGCTATCTGAATGGTAAGCACAACGAGCGTTCGGGTTGTACTTAGGAGATGCAGTATTTGGAAACTTCGGCGCCTCTCGGACAGTCACTAAGTTGGTTGAGAGCAACTGTGGTAAGATTTGGGATAGGGTCATATTCAAGCGGGTGAACTCTCTCCGGGGTCTTTCAGCCCTTTGAGGATTGGTTTGCCGAGGAGCGGCAGCAGGCTTGGCAATCATCACCACGTTGACGGATTGGCGGCGCTCAGGTCTCTCTGATCTCTTGGAACCATACACGGCACTAGCCTCCTTCTTGAAGGGTTTCTTCTCAGAACTAGACGATGCACCCTTCGGAATCTTTCCAGACTTCAACCCAGCCTCAATTCTCTCTCCAGTCAGAATCAAATCAGTGAACCCTGCAGACGAATTCCCGATAAGATGGTTGAAAAACGGCCCAGATAGGGTCCCCAAGAACATGTCTACCAACTCCCGATCAGTCAACGGTGGCTGCACCCTGCCAGCCAGGTCTCTCCACTTCTGAGCGTACTCCTTAAAACCTTCACTTGAACCTAACGACATACCCTGGAGTTGGGTACGTGTAGGGGCAAGGTCGGCATTATATTGATACTGCTTATAGAAAGCAGTAGCCAACTCCTCCCAGTTACGAACCTTGGTCCCATCCAGCTGATAGAACCATTCGAGATGAGTCCCTGAAAGACTCTCCTGGAAGAAGTGGATCCACAAATTTTTATCCGCAGAGTACGGTTGGATCTTCCGAACATAGGACCTGAGATGTAGCTTGGGACAAGACGCCCCGTCATACTTAGCGAAAGATGGTGCTTTGAACTTATGAGGAATAATCACACCAGTAAACAAACCCAGATCTCCGAAATCCAGCCCAGGTACCTGTTGTATCTCCATAGCATTCAGCCTATCCTCCAGCTGCTTGTAACGGTCTTCTGCCGGAGGATATTGCTCTTCATCAAAATCAGTCTCGTTGTCGGAGACTGCCGGACTAGGACCCTTCTCTGTCTGAGGAGTACCCTTGCCAACAGAAGAACCAGCCTCTTCATGTTGCAGAGCATTGCCAAACCTTCGGCCCGAGTTGAACAGAACAGTTCTTCTCTTCTTCTTCTTCTCCTTCTTCAAGAGCAGAGCCTTCAGCTCTTCTTGGCCTTGAGCCAAACCCTTGATTAATTCCTGGAACTGCGCATTCTGCGCCTGAAGAGCTTTGATGGATGTCTCAGTTGATGATGAGTCAGGATTCATGATGCTGAAATAAACAGCGAAGAACTGTAAGCAACCTGAAAAGAGGAAAAACCTGCTATGCACATGATGAATGATATGTGTTTATGCAATGCATTCGAGGGTTCGAAAGTTCAAATTTGTTGTAGACAAAAAGGAACACACGTTATCATTAAGGAAATAACTGTTTAGTACATTAAAGCCTCATGGGCAAAATAATACAAAAGCAAATCAATCCCAAAATATGCTACGCATTCTCTTTGGAGCTATGTAAGTGTTGAGATTCCTCTCCTCATGCAACAGGCGGGTGAGCTCCAAGACCTTATTTTCACTGGCATGTAGACTGGTCTCAAGAGAATTCCGTTCTTCCTTAAGCTGGATCCAGCTCTTCTGCATCTCTTCCCAGGATGTGGGCATATCAGGGTGCTGAATAGTGTAGGACACTTCTCCTTCCAAGACTGGCTCTTTGATCACAGGGAGCATATGAGGATAAGGCATTACCAACTTCTGGGAGCGAGCGCGTACCCACTTGAGATAAGGTTCCAATGGGATGGAGTTCATGTGCCCCAGTGTCTTGCTGTCTATCCTACTGGGCATCCTCCAAGCTCTGATAAATCTCTGGCGAAGTCCTTGAGTATCGTTGTCGAAGTCAAAAACTATGTCAGGAATTAACATGTCATGAGGACCATCCCTCCGAGCATAACCAAACTGCCTCCAAGCTAGGCATGGGTTGTAAGTAATACCTCCTCTGATTCCAAGTAAAGGAACATTAGGGTACTCCCCGCAACGATCAATGATAGTGACATCTTCTCTGGACCTAGGGCACCAATGTATATCTGCATGTGTAAGAGTCATCAACTGTTGTGACCATCTCAAACCCCGCTCATTCTTCAAGACTGATTGTGGAAGGTGCGAAATAAACCACCTTCCCTGGAGAGGAGTGCAACACATAAGGACACCTCTTTTTCTCATGGTTCGAGTGTAACATGAGTGAAGGATGTCCCCTAGCAACGTAGGTATAGGATTCCTGGACATAAAGATCTGGACAGCACTGACATCAATAAGCTGATCTGGGTTAGGGAACAACACCAAACCATAGACAAGGAGGGCCACAACCTCTTCAAAAGCTTGCAAGTCAAGGGAATTCCAACATTCATGGGCCTTTTCAAACAGAAACTTGGCTAAGAACCCTTTGATACCACTTCTAACTTCCCAATGTCCCTTGAGGTCAGATGACTGTAGGTGCAAGGCTTTAGCAATCTCTTCAAGCTTAGGTTCCTTTTCTGTACCGTTGAAGGGCAGCTGATCAAGGATGGGGATCTTCAGGAGCCGGGAGAACTCCTCCAATGTAGGTACCAACTGATAATCCAAGAAGGTGAAACAGTGATGCAGAGGGTCAAAGAATTGGAACAGGACCTTGATCATATCTTCCTCAATGTTGGTGTTGACCAAGCTGATGAGGCTTCCATGTCTTTCACTGAATGATGAGTTCTCGGGAATCCTGGATATAAGCTCCTTAAGCTGAGGAGGGATCCTAACAAGACTGACTTGAATTGTCTTTCTACGAACAGTTTCCATGTCCTACAAAACAAGAACAAAGATGAAAATTCGAACCCCTGAAATGGTTAGTCAATGCATATGATGCTGGATGATGTCATGATGCTATGCTTAAACACACCACAGATATTTACAAAGACAAACATGTAAGGCACACAAGGCACACAAGACAAGCCCTTAGGGTTTAAGGCCAGCATGGGGTCTGGGTAGTACCCTCTTGAAGTTGGTGGGTTCATCCTGTCCTATTAGAAGTAACCGGGTTCTAAGGATCCCAATATCACTGGATTGCTTTCATTGTTCATCGTTTCGATTTAGCCACTGAACTGGCGACCGAAATATTCCAGAAAAGCAACCCTCAATTGAGTGTAGTATCGAGTATCAACCAACCTCGGACTGCACCAAAGTCAGTTATCTCACTACCCTAAAGAGGCCAAGATGGTTCAATTAAGGTTCCTAAGGTCTGTTGATGCTTCACGACACCACGCGGAGGCCCCGTACTCTCCTTGACTGAACTCAAGGGTTACCGGTACACACCAAAGTGCCACATCAATGTAGCAGACTGTTTCAACCATGTCGGTATACCCCGCACAGTTCCCTCACAGTCTTGTTGCTACTTTCTAAGAAAGGTATCCCCCAGATCCGGGTTAGGATCTATAGAACTCCCAAGCAACCCACAATTTAAAGCACACAAGGAAAATAATTGAAAATACAGTTATGAACTAACCCTAAGGTACACCTCACTTTAAGTTTAATTCCCCAGCAGAGTCGCCAGTTCTGTGATCGGTGGATCTGGAACTGACTGTTTAACGCTGGTTCGCGAGATGTCGCAGAAGCAAGAGTCGCCACCGTCTTTTATTTTCTCCAAATGGAAAGGACAAAAGCACAGAAAAATTCCTTATAGAGATTGCTCTCGGTTCGGGAGGTAGATTATAGAAAGGGAAGGTGTTAGCACCCTTTCTATCCATGGTTATCCATGGGCTCTTAGATACTTGCTCATTTGTGTTTTCAAAATGGTTTGTTTGCTTTTCAACTGTGGGTTTTAAAAAGTTTCTTTGAAAATTCCAGTTCGACTCTTGTATCGGTCCTCAAGAGTGTTTGAAAAATCGCTTTCGAAAGCTTTTTGAAAAGGTGTCGGTGTGAAAAGTATTTTTGATTTGTTTTGAAATTTAGAGCAAGTATCTAGAGTCGTCTACCTACCCTAAGGAATTCGTCTGTGTAAACGTCCTTTAAAGTAGTGCCATCCCACCATTGAGAGGTAGGTAGCACCACCGTTGGAGGTGTTCGGGTCAATTCGAGGTTCGGGACATGGTGATCACCAGAGCAATGGGAAGACACCTTAGAAGCTACCCTCATGCCAGGTTCCCGGATCATGAGGACTTACTAAGACATCCTCTACTCGACGATCACCTTTCGAGGCAAGGCAATAGTGAGGCGTACCCTAAGAGTGGTGTGTGAATTTGTGTGTTATTTTCATGTTAATATTTGTCTTTGATCATGCATTTGGTGAGCTACGCATTTGTTTTTATTTTGTCATTCATTCTTGCATGCAATTATTAACAGTTAAAAAAGTGCGGAAAGATAAAATTCCTAAACTATTACAAAGGCGCGGGTCCACATCGCCAAAATTTAACCAGGACCCGATTTGACAGAAAAAATAAAGAAATAAAAGAAAAGTAAAGAATTAAAAGTGCGAGCAATTAGTTACACGGCTTTGGGAGAGATACATAAATATTATACGGAAGAAGAAATAAATGTGCGAATTGAAATTTAAATCGAAACGAGGGCGTTGGACCCTTTTTAACTAAATTAAATTAAATGATGCAATTAATTAATTAAAAAGGAAAGAAGTTATTTTTGTATTTTTTTGGTATTTTATGTTTTTAATGAAAAAAAAGAATTAATTGAAGTTAAATGCTAACCCTAATTCTACAATTTTTAATTTATAAAAAAAGAAAATTAAAATCTAATATTAACCCTAATTAATTTACATGCAAATTTAATTATAAAAATAAACATCTAATATTTAATTATTATGGAATAAAAAAAGGATAAAAAGTTAATAGGAACCCTAATTCTATGTTTTTTTAGATTTTTATTAAAAGAATTAAAATTAAAACCTAATTTAAAACTAAATTTATTTATATGCAATTTAATTACAAAAATACTTAAAATAAAATATTTATCATTTTTTCATCTTTTCTGATTTTTTATGTTTTTTGTGTTTTTATGAAAATAATAATTAAATTAACAGAATTAATTAAAAATAATAATTGAAAATAAAGCAATAAAGAAAAATAAAAAATAATGAAAGGGTTTGTAAACCTGGGGGGTTCAGGCCCCAAATAGGAGGTGAAATTGTGGTAATCTGGCCCAAGATTCTGAAGCCTTGTGGACTTTCCCCAGGACACGTACTCAAACGTTGACTAGAGCCCATCGTGTTCCCCAGACCTGTGCCTTTGGATTGACGTAATTGACGCGTGGACGGCTTGATCTTGGAGGTGTATGGTGCGCTCTTTAGGCTGAAACTGCATATAATTATGAGTTGAAAAATAATGTGAAAGGAGGTGAGGACCTGGGGCTCGAACCCAGGTCCTTTGGTTTACCAGTCACTATGCTTGCCAGTGGAGCCAGATGCGCGTGTTGTATATGTAATAACGAATGAATAATAAAAACAAGAATTGGTTAGTGGCCTAAAAAATATAAAAAACGCGCGCTGATTTTAAAAGGACCAATCATTGCTGTCCATGCATCATCTTCTTCATTGATGATTTCCTGAAACAAATTAACAAACATTTAACGGGGGTTTTGAACCCCCTCAAAACATGCTTCTTTGAATAATATCGATTAGGTCCCCCTGGCATATAAATTCAGCGCGAGCATGCCATTATTTTCGTCTAAGCGAGCTGGTTTTGTTCATGGCATTGTTGTGTCTCAATTTTACAGGGATAGAAAATGCCTAATTTGAAAACTTGAAAACCCTAAATGTCTCTAATGGCAAGTCTCCACATAAGGCATGAAAACAAAATTAAACCACATGGTTAGCATCAGAACAAAGTAATTAGTACAAATCCATGAATAAAATGCAATGATATGGTCTCAATAATAGAATACGATTATGCAAGAAAAGTGATACAGTTCACCCTCGAATTACCAATTCTTTGAGCGTGTGATTAAGTTTTTGATTGGAATCGTTTCCTGATAACCCTAGCAAGCTAATGGAACAAGTTTGGAGGCTTGAATCGATCTGCAAGTATGTTTTCAGTTATGGAGTTTTCTTGAAAAAATGCAAGTCTGTGCAAGGGTTTTCTGCGCAGCTCAATGGTTTTTTTGATTAGGTTTGTGTTCTATGCTTATGTAGGAATGAATTAGGTCAAAGAAAACCATCCAAATCTTTTGCATTCATGGTTTTTGAAATTTGATTTTCAAAGATCTTTTTCAATCTTTTTTCATGTGTTTTTTGTACAAATCATGATCAATTCTCTCCAAATCTTTCCAAATCTGATCATGCACGAATCATTGAGCCTATTACATGTACAAAAAGATTTGATAAGTTAGGTTAAGTATTTTTCATATATTTAATTGATTTAAATGAATTATTATTAATAAAAATTCAAATAAATAAATAAATAAATGAATAAAAACTTCCCTTTGGGCCAAGTGGTCGTGCACATGTATTGGATGATGAATTATGGAAGAAAAATAGGCCCATTAGCAATTTTAGGTCATTTGAATCAATGTTGACTTTTCAAAATATCCAAAACTTTCCCAACTTCTACAAGGCATAACTTGCTCAATTTTTAAGCTTTGCTCATGTTCTTAGACATTTTGGAAAGGTCGTTGAGTCCTCTAACTAATGCCTTTGGTCCCATGTCATTTTTATTTACCAATCTCAAGTTATGGCCTTTGACTTAAAGTCCCTTTTTGTTGACTTTTGAAAATGACCTATAATGTTGAAATTGATAACTTTTTGTGAGAGCATTTATTGGACTTGGAATATGAAGATGAGTTGTAGGAAATGTCTTTCTCTTAAAAATGAGCTTTGGATGGAATTTTTCTGATAATCCATGTGGAAGTTATGCCCTGGTCAATTTACAGTTGACTTTTTCAGCTGTCCAAATAAGGAAACTTTTGCATCTTGATGATTTTTGAGCCAAGCTTTGAGAATCATGATCAAGCATTGATCAAATGATGTTTGTGGCTTCAAAATGAGATGTTGACCAAAAATTTGAACTTTTGACTGTCAAATGACCATTTTGCCCCTACAGTGGACTATAGTGCAATTAAGGTTTTTGACTGTGCAATTTTGTGCTGAAAGTCTTGAAACTTGATATGAGGATGCTTGACCACATTTGTAGACATGTGAGACTTGATTGGACCTTTGGAAACTTCATTTTCTTGATCAGAACCAAAACCCTAATTTTGACTGCTTAAGAGGCCCTTGAACTGTGCCACCCTTGGGGAATTTTGAAGCTTGTCTTGGCAATTTCTTGAAGAATATGGGAGGGCAAATTTTGGGGTACAACATAGGGTTACTTCGATATGAAAACCTGGATAGTAGGGTTGTGAGAAGGAACCTGGATAGTAGGGTTACTTCGATATGAAAGCCTGGATAGTAGGGATGTGAGAAGGAACCTGGATAGCAGGGTTACTTCGATATGAAAGTCTGGATAGTAGGGCTGTGAGAAGGAACCTGGATAGTAGGGTTACTTCGATATGAAAGCCTGGATAGTAGGGATGTGAGAAGGAACCTGGATAGTAGGGTTACTTTGATATGAAATCCTGGATAGTAGAGCTGTGAGAAGGAACCTGGATAGTAGGGTTACTTTGATATGGAAGCCTGGATAGTATGGCTGCAAAAAGGAACCTGGATAGTAGGGTTACTTCGATATGAAAACTTGGATAGTAGGGTTGTGAGAAGGAACCTGGATAGTAAGGTTGCTTCGAGGTGAAAGCCTGGGTAGTAGGGCTTGTGAAGGAACCTAGATAGTAGGGTTACTTCGATATGAAAGCCTGGATAGTAGGGCTGTGAGAAGGAACCTGGATAGTAGGGTTACTTCGATATGAAATCCTGGATAGTAGGGCTGTGAGAAGGAACCTGGATAGTAGGGTTGCTTCGAGGTGAAAGCCTGGGTAGTAGGGCTTGAGAAGGAACCTGGATAGTAGGGTTACTTCGATATGAAAGACTGGATAGTAGGGTTGTGAGAAGAAACCTGGATAGTAGGGTTACTTCGATATGAAAGCCTAGATAGTAGGGCTGTGAGAAGGAACCTGGATAGTAGGGTTACTTCGATATGAAAGCCTGGATAGTAGGGCTGCGAGAAGGAACTTGGATAGTAGGGTTGCTTCGAGGTGAAAGCCTGGGTAGTAGGGCTTGAGAAGGAACCTGGATATAGGGTTACTTCGATATGAAAGCCTGGATAGTAGGGTTGTGAGAAGGAACCTGGATAGTAGGGTTGCAAGAAGGAACCTGGATAGTAGGGTTACTTCGAAATGAGTTTGGGTAAAACTGCAGAGGGAACCTGGGTAAGGTTTGCTTTTGTCGCACCGATGATTACTCTGTTTAGCTTTGAGTGTTGATCACGGGCTTGCTGGAAATTGTTGATAATAACTGCCTTTCCTGAAAGAAATATAGGGTTAGTTATGTGTGATGCATAAGATGCATTGTATGATGACGTTCTTAAAATAAATGAGACCATGCTATATGTAATGCTTGCACATGTCATGATGTATGAACATGAAAATGCTGGCATAATAATCTGAGTCCGGGAAAGTAAATCCCTGACTGCTGTTTAGAGAGTATGAGAAGTGATGACTAGATGGGGATTCACATCCATTTGGATGGTGAATATTCTGCCGGAAGATACCCTATTTGAGGATAACTCTGTGGGGAATAACTTTATTGGAGAGGAGATACTCTGTTGATAGATCTGCTGACTTGGAGAAATAAACTCCACCGGGGATGAATTTCTGTTGCTGGCAATAATGAATTTTGTTGGAGATTGAATTTCTGCTTGTGAGAGAAATAAACTCTGCTTGGGGAAAATTTACCGACTCACTCGCGATTTGTGAATCTCATCTAGGGAGAGTTACGTCCTATTCGGGGGAACTGAAATCAACTCCTTTGGATACTTCTACTCTACGGGGAGTGTAGATGTTACTGGGATGCATGCTGAGGATATGACAATGACTTTGCATCAAGACTTCTCTGCCCCTGTACCTGCTGGAGAAAGTGCCCGCGGAAGCCTTGTGGATTGAGTGTTATCCCAACTTATGAAGTGCTTAGTAACTGCCAATCGGAATGATAAGTCTTCTACTGATGGGAAAGTGACAAGATGACGAGACATAGTCGTACGCTTTAATCCCTAATTTATGCCTGGACCGTCTTTTCAGATTTTCAGTCCACCGGGATACCCTTTTCTGCCCAAGCCGCCTTTTCAGGTTTTCAACTTGCTGGGTGTACAGATTTTTCATATTTATATCCCTAACTTTTCCCGAACCCTTTTGGTTCGCCGAGATGCCCTTATTTTTTCCTAGGCATGTCAACCTAGCGGGTCTTTGTTCATGTGTAGTATTTTCCGACTATGTCCATGTTCACCAGGTACGGAGAATCGTCACTGTGCATAGTAGTAAGTGTTGCCACACGTACAAGATTTATTTTTGGAACTCATGCCCAGTGCCCCAAGTGATTCAGATGGAGATCTGCCCCTGGCTACTTGGCATCTTTGAGAAATTCCTTGAATCTTCACTTGACTTCCCCAGATGATGGACAATGATCATGCCGTGCCCCTTGGTTGGAGGTATTTTTCCACTTGAGGTGATCCTTTTTATTGAGAAGGTTTTTGTTCACTAGATATTCGTCATGTAAATTTCTCTGTTGTTTGAACAAATAGTCATATGCAAACAATGTATTTTAAGAATGCAAAGCTTATATGTGTCTTGAAATTTTTGAAAATGCGTTTTTCAGTAAAACAAGCAAATTTTGTAAAATGTGATGTCAATTCAGGATTTATAGCAAGTCCTACAGGAGTCAGGATACCTTTTGTAACAGTATGCTTTCGAACTAACCCATGCTTCAGCTAGGACTTTTAAGGGTTATAACGTGGCCTGGTTCACGGTTTAAGAAACAAAGGATAAAGGCTCAAAATTTATTTGTACCCACCTGCTCTTCGTGATGTTTTTCAATCCTAAACTCAGCTAATTGTGCATTTAGATCCTGTTTGAGTCTTTGCTCTGATATTCCAGTGATGGTTTGAATACTGACAGTTTATTTTGAATAGTCAGACATTTTTTGTTGAGGATTTGTAGGACTTCTTTATTTTTTATTTTATTATCCCTGTCTTTTGCCTGAACTATTTCTTTTTGTGATTACAGTCAACGGGATGCCCTAGTGTTTTTCTTAAGTCTCCTTCATAGGTTTTGACTTAATGGGCTTTTATTTTGAGATATAATGACTGCCTGTCTTGGCGATTATGCGGAACCATCACTGTCTTTTGATTTGGAAGGACGTCTTTGATGCCACTCATTGTGTACGAAGCGGAAGATTGCGACTGAATGCGCCTCTGAATTAACTGAGAAAACTACCCTGCCCCAGGTTATGATTAAGGGTTTTAATTAGTGTGAAAAGAAAAACTCCTACTTCTTTGGATCAAAGGGGTTGACTAGGGATTATCTTCCTTATAACTCCACTATTTAGGATTTGAAACAACGCATGTACATCGTCAGCGGGGTCTGTTCAAAAGCATACTGTAGAGATTGTGGTATCGTTTTTGTCATCCTCCCTCTAAAGGCTTACAGCTTTTAATCAAGAGTCGAATATCACAAAAAGGAAGTAAGAACGCAGTTTTGAAATAGTGAATACGAATGAATTGATTCAAGACAAACATACACGATGCATTGATAAAATAACAAGGTTTGATATGAATAAATGTTCGAACAAATCAATAGAAAATTACAAATTGAAAATTCTAGTGAACAAAGGCCTATTCGTGAATTTTTTTTATTAATAACCATGTATTAAAAAAATATTTCGTAAATAACCGGGTTTCGGAAAAAATTACGCAAATAACCATGTTTGAGATGGCTCCACAAAGGAGGAGCCATCTCAATTGGCGCATGCACCTCCTTTTTTAAGGGAGGCGCCATCTCACTTGGCGCCTAAGTGCTTAGGGCATGCCCTAAGCCAAGTGAGATGGCGCCTATGTACAAATTTAGGGCAAAAAATTTTTTTTTTATTTTCTTTCCTGTGTGTTGCCTATTGGACAGAGATCAACAAAATGGATTTTTTATTTTAAAAAAAATAATTACATTCAACTGTTTTACATTAAAAGAACAGTAAAAAAAATGGATACAAAAAAATACTGGGAAAAAAAAAGATACATCAGTGATCCCCCGGAACCCGGTAATGACCCCCGGTTCCGCATCCCCGTCCTCGCCTTTCTCTTGCTGGGTGCCGTTGTGTTTCCTGCTGCAGCAAGGTCTATGGCCCAGCGAAGTCAATGCGATCTGAATCCATAAAATCAGTAAGATCTCCATATCTCGAAGATCCGCTCTGGTACAGTCGGTTACCCATACCCTCAAAGTTTGGTCGTGTTGGCGGTGGGTGGGGTTCCATGGTTGGTCGGTAGCATTGGTCGTCTGAGTATGAGGGTAGAAAGGAAATGGATCTTGGGGTGTTTGGTATTGTGGATGTTGGGTTGTTTGGTGATATGGTGGTTGATGGTAGGTTTGGTCGGCTTGGTCATAATCTTCTGACATTCCCATATCAGGGCTAAGACTGGATGTTGAGGGCGCCATATTGGGATATGTGGAAGACTGAAATTGTGTCTGGGGTATGTGGGTGTGCTGGTATTGGGGTTGGTATTGTGGTTGGGTTTGAGGCATATCCGGGTATTGGTAGTTTGGTGGTGATTGTGGTTGGTAGTACGGCATTTGATTGTAGTTGTGTTGTGGTGGGGAATGTGGTTGTGTGTTTGTTGGTCTGTTTCTTCTTGGGGGTTGGTTTGAGGTTGATGGATTTTGGGTTTGTTGATGGGGAATCGAGGGTTGTGCCCACTGTGTGCGTGGGTCAACCAAGTACCTCGGATGAGACACGTGTATTTCTGGGTTACTAACCGACCTGTACCACGACATATATTGATCAGTGTGTCGCATGTTACCTTGAGTAAGGAAAACCGGGGATTGCAAGATGTAGCGGTGATGCCTTTGCCACATTTTACACCATTTCGGAGCAAAGTCTTTCCAGTTGGTAAGACCGCATTGGGTGTCGACCCTTTTTAGATGCCAGGGGGACAAATCTGTTGGATCACTTGGTATCTCTTGATGCATTCCGAACTGCATCTTCACACGGTCGCTGTGGTGCATCTCCACAATGTTGAACCGAATGAGTGCAGTCTTTGCAGTCCAAGTTGCTGCATCCTCTGGGTTTGGAGCATGGCCTAAACCCAAATATGGTCTCCAGACGAACTGCGATAAAATTTAAATCAGGTTAGCGCAAAAGTAATGTATAAATAATTAAAATGAACAAAAGTTAAAAGCTACGACGTACGTCATCTGGGCCTAAGTGATCCAACAGATTCCGGTATAGTGCGACATTGAATCTTGGATTTTTGCCGTAATCCATACCCCTCACGCAGTACCTAAAGGAAATGAGAAACATGTTATTTTTAGCATATATTTTGGAAAGAGCAGAATAGTTATAAATGCTATAACTTAATGACTTACTTTGTTGCGTACGGGAAACCAAAAGTGTTGTTGTTGATGGGGTTTAAGGACTCCATCCTCCACCAACCCCAGGCTTGTAGTAAAAATGCGCACCCATAAAATGTACATTTTTCCTTGACTGCGTTTTTACACAAGGAACTGTACGGGTGGGCTAATACTGCAGAACCCCAACTATATTTTTTAGTTTTTTCAAAATTTGTTAGTAAATGTAAGTACATGAAATTTACACTATTTCCCGTACTTTTGGGAAATAAAAAATGTACCAAAAAGTATCATAAAATACGTTCTGGCTTTTACTACTCGGTCATTCTCTGAGGAATTTTCATTTAATTCCATACTTGCATAATGACGTTTCAGGTCAGTGAGTAGTATTCCCTGCCCTCTTGCTCCACCACCTTCTACCATATCCCTACCCAACAGTTCTTCACACTGTGAGTTGGGTTGTTGAACCGACCCGTTCACCGCCTTACCGTTGATAGGTAGGCCCAGTAGCATGTACACATCCTCGAGAGTGATGGTACATTCACCTATTGGTAGGTTAAATGTATGGGTCTCCGGTCTCCACCTTTCCAACATTGCAAGAATGAATTTTGAGTCAATGGTGCAGTTGGAGATCTTTATCACATGTCCAAAACCTGCATATTCCAGATAAGGGACGATAAATGGGTCGGGAGCCAGGTAGTTGTGCGAACGGATTCTGAATCTTTTTGTATCCTGAGATCATAATTAAACAAGTGTAAGATTAATTAAGATGAACAACACGTTATTTGAAGTATGAAAAATGTATAACCAAAGAAGAGACTTACAAATGCAGCAATGTTTTCCCTTGTGCCTCTGTGAGTATCGCCCATTGTTAGAAGAGCCATTGTTCAGAATGCTTGAGAGTATGAAAGACTTAGGAAGAAATAGAGAGTATGATAGACTTAAGAAATATTTCGTAGCAGAGAGTGAGAGTTGTGTGGGTGTGAGAGATGTTTCATAAGGTATGTATTTATAGGCAAATAAGTTTGATGTAGTGGTTGCTTGTGCTTGCATGCCTGCGAAGTGTCACATTTGCATGCTTAGGGTGTTACACATATGCATGCATGCATTTAAAAAAAAATGTAAGGTGTCACTCTTGCAGGCTAGGTGGCAGCCCATGCATGTATCACGATTGGACAGTAAGGGAGGCGCCATCTCACTTGGCGAAAGAGTACAAAAATGAATGGTGTCGCCACCTCATTTGGCGAATAAGAGGTGTCATTTGTTACAGCATAGGCTCAGGCTACGTGACAGCCTTTGGGATTCCTTTCTCTGTTGCATGCAAGGCCATTGGAGTTGATGGGTGGAGTCTTACACAAAACATTTATGTGTGCAGAATAGGGCCAGGATAGGTGGCAGGCTATGGGGTTTCATAAGCCCATGCATGTATCACGATTAGACAGTAAGGGAGGCGCCATCTCACTTGGCGAAAGAGTACAAAAATGAATGGTGTCGCCACCCCATTTGGCGAATAAGAGGTGTCACTTCTTACAGCATAGGCTCAGGCTACGTGACAGCCTTTGGGATTCCTTTCTTTGTTGCATGCAAGGCCATTGGACAACCGCACATGACAAACTTCAACATGGGCGGAGATGAACCTTCTACTGACTTGTTTTTCCAACCGTATATGCAGTCGGATGAAAATTTAAAAGAGAAGGACAAGTTTCGTAACAGAGAGGAATGCATCAGGGCCATCAAAAAATTTCACATTCTCAACTCGGTTGATTTTAAGGTGGATCGTGTAAACCCGGAAAGGTACAAGATCAAGTGTGTCCACCCTGACTGTATGTTCAAGCTGACCGTATCATACAGATTAAGGGGTGACTGCTGGGTCATAGGTTCCATGACTACCCATACTTGTGTAAGTTCCACTCAATCACAAGACCACCGAAAACTCAACCATGATCTAATCTGTCAAGAAATCCTACCCCTGGTCAGCAACGACCCTTCTTTGAAGGTGAAAACAATCATCTCCCACATCACCACGGTTTTTAACTACACTCCGTCTTACCGTAAGGCGTGGTTAGCAAAGACTAAGGCGATTGAAAGGGTGTACGGAAACTGGGAGGAGTCATACCGAGAACTTCCCCGCTACCTAATTGCACTCAAGACATATTCTCCAGGTAGTGTTTATGTTCTGGAAACATTGCCAGCGTACGCCCAAGATGGTAGTCTACTGCATGGCAACGGAATATTCATTCGCGTGTTTTGGGCATTTCAACCATGCATCACAGGGTTTGCATCATGCAAACCAATTCTACAAATTGACGGGACTTGGTTGTATGGGAAGTACAAAGGCACGCTATTGATGGCAGTTGCACAAGATGGCAACAATAACATTTTCCCCGTTGCGTTTGCCCTTGTCGAGGGGGAGACCGGTGGTGCTTGGAGCTTTTTCCTGAAAATTCTTCGTACACATGTGGCTCCTCAACCAGATCTCTGTTTGATCTCGGACAGACATGCCTCCATTGAAAGTGCCTATAATAATCCAGCAAATGGTTGGCATGACCCTCCTTCTACGCATGTCTATTGCGTCAGGCATATCTCCAGAATTTCTCGAGGGAGGTCAAGGACAAAACATTAAGGAAAGGGGTGATGAATGCGGGATACGCATTGACACAACCCACATTCAAATATTACCGCAACGAGATCCGTTTGTCTAATCCAGAAGCCGGTACGTGGATCGACAATATACCGGTCGAAAAGTGGACTAGGTCATACGACAATGGCCAAAGATGGGGGCATATGACAACAAATCTTATTGAATCAATGAATGGGGTATTCAAGGGCATACGAAACCTCCCAATCACTGCCTTGGTAAAATCCACGTATTTTAGGATGGCTGCGTTATTTGCCAAAAGAGGTGAAATGTGGTATGCGGTCTTGCAATCAGGACAACTATGGAGTGAAAGCTGTATGAAATACATTAAGGCTGAAAGTGCTAAAGCCAACACTCACATGGTTACACGGTTTGACCGACACAGCCACAACTTCATTGTGAAAGAGACAATCGACCACAATGAAGGCCTGGCAAGACAAGAATACAGGGTCATTTTACCTTCTCAATGGTGCGATTGTGGCAGGTTTCAAGCATTTTGTATGCCTTGCTCTCATGTCATTGCTGCTTGTGCTCATACCCATCAAGATGCGCTTCAACTGCTCTCAAACGTTTATAAATCTGAAACGTTGCTCACTGTTTACAACAACAACTTTCCTTTGGTGGAAAAACCGGACTATTGGCCTGAATACAACGACGATATAGTTTGGCACAATGACCAAATGCGAAGGAACAAGAAGGGTCGTCCCAAAAGCAGGCGCATCACAACAGAAATGGACGATCTTGACAGGTTGGAAAGAAAGTGTGGTTTATGCCGTCAGGTCGGACACAATCGCAAAAACTGTCCGAATCGGGCGTCTGGCTCGACCACATAAATATTGTAATACAATAAATCTTTTCAATATTTGTGTTGTAAACATTAGGGTTTTCCGTTAATAAAAATGTTAACACAATTTAAGAAATTCAATATAGGAAATTACATTAGGGTTTTCGCGTACAACAATGATTAACGATATTCAATCTAGGAAATTACAACTGTTAACACAATTTCATCTGACCCATGCATCATCAGCATTACATCACTGTCTGTTTTGACTTCCTCCAACCACACATTAGGTCTTCCTGTCGCATGCGAGGTTGTTGTTCGTTTTCGCTGGATCCTTCGAATTTTTCCCCCCTCCGCGATGTCTCCATCTAGCCACCGCATCAACTCCCGCTTCAGACGCTCCATGGAGTGAATGTGCCAGAATTTCATTTTCATCGCAGGTTTCGTGGCGGAGAATATAATGTAACCATCTCTGCTAAAAATCATAGGCGACGTCATTACGCAAATAACGGAGTACAAAATAAAAATACAGTGCGAGAAAGTGTGAGAAATTTCAAAGAAACTGACGAATTATTTATAAAACAGCATTTTGCCCTAGTTTTGCCCTAGGCGCCAAGTGAGATGGCGCCTCCTCTCATTTTTAAGGAGCATGCGCCATCTCACTTGGCTAAAAGACAAGGGAGGCGCCAAGTGAGATGGCGCCTAGGGCAAAACCCTAGGTGCATGCGCCAATTGAGATGGCTCCTCCTTTGTGGAGCCATCTGAAACATGGTTATTTGCGTATTTTTTTCTGAAACCCGGTTATTTGCGAAATATTTTTTTAATACATGGTTATTAATAAAAAAATTTCCCTATTCGTCTGATCTTATCACTTCAGATGACGTGCCTTTGAAGGATGGCAGAAGAACTCAGCCTGACCATCTTGTGTAAATTCCAGCACCCCTTCATCAATCAAGTTTTGAATTTTATATTTCAACTTCCAACAGTCATCAGTATCATGCCCCGGACTGTTGGAGTGATATGCACACCTTGCATCAGGATTGTAGTTAGGCGAAGAAATCTTGGGATTCAGATGAGGTCCTATCAATGTAATCAGATTCATCCTCAACAGGTGTTGCAAAGCATGAGATAGTGACACGTTGAGTTTGGTAAACTGCCTTTTGGATATATCCGACTTACTATGATTAACCTGTTGTTTTTGGTGAGGTTGTTGTTGGACCCGTGAGGTTGTAGTCACCCAAGATTCCTTCATCATCCTGCTGAGGTAGTAATCGACCAAGATTCCTTCACCATCCTGCTGAGGTAGTAATCGACCAAGATTCCTTCATCATCCTGCTGAGGTTGTAGTCATCCAAGATTCCTTCATCATCCTGCTGAGGTAGTAATCGACCAAGATTCCTTCATCATCCTGCTGAGTTTGTAGTCATCCAATATTCCTTCATCATCCTACTGAGGTTGTAGTCGTCCAAGATTCCTTCATCATCCTGCTGAGGTTGTAGTCATCCAAGATTCCTTCATCATCCTGCTGAGGTAGTAATCGACCAAGATTCCTTCATCATCCTACTGAGGTAGTAATCGACCAAGATTCCTTCATCATCCTACTGAGGTTGTAGTCATCCAAGATTCCTTCATCATCCTGCTGAGGTTGTATTTGTCCAAGATTCCTTCATCATCTTGCTGAGTTTGTAGTCGTCCAAGATTCCTTCATCATCTTGCTGAGGTTGTAGTCGTTCAAGATTCCTTCATCATCTTGCCGAGGTAGTAATCGTCCAAGATTCCTTCATCATCATGTTGAGATAGAAGTCATCCAAGATTCCTTCATCATATATTTGGAGTAACAATCATTTCTGGATGGCATCTTTAAGCCCATCTCCAACAACTATCCATTACCTCTCCAAATAGCATCTTTAAGCCCATTCCCTCTACCATCACATCACCGAGTGCAAATTTCTGGGCACTCTAGTGTCCAATCATCTTCCACCTTCGAGTCACGAATGGCAAAACTCGCCAATCTAACTCTTCAGGTTTAAGAAGATTGAACAGGGGCAGCTGTTGTACCCCAAAATTTTCCCTCTCATTTGTCAAGTATTTGCTCATAAGATATTCTAAGACGTCAAGTTTGCAGCACTGATACATCAATTTAGGCTTGAAATTGGCACAAGGGCAAAATGGTCAATTGCATACTGGAAAGTCAAACTTTGACTTTTTGGTCAACATTACAATCCAAAGATCAAATTTCATCAAGAAATTCAAAAATATCAAGCTTGATCATTAAGAAGTCAAGAGAATCAAAAATCCAACTTTGCAAGACTTTGAGATTTTTCTAAGTATTTTCTATATTTGATTAATTTCATTTGCTTCATGGCATTTTACTGCAACTCCAAATAATTCAAGATGATGCAAGTAATTCAAGTTATTACAAAGTGACATTTTGCAAAATTACAAATTCTAAAACTATGTCTTGATTAAAACCTTGTCACAATATTTTTGTCTTTGACATAATCTGCACAAGAATAAATTTGTGACATGCTACAAACTATGTTATCCAAAGTTGAAGAAAATATGATATATCACATTGCTACAACATCCTATGATGCCCTGCAAGAAATCTTGTGCCATGCTACATTCTAAGTATGCATGCTGCCAATACAGTCCAAAACTGCTCTATGCAGTCTGCCCAAGCCTACACCATGACAGCCCCAAGCTTGCACCAAAATGGCAAAGGAAATTTATATGCAGAAAGCATCAAAACAGCATGCAAAAACAATTCAAAATGAATTATTTGTTTTCCCCCCTAAACCACAGTCAAGGGTCTACAAAAGGGAGGTTGTCTCATAAGACAAGGAGGTTGGATTTTCGGAAGAGGCATGGAGAGAGAGAGAATAGAGAGTCTCATTGAGCAGAAAAACAGTATCCTTGTTAACCTTGACTCATTTTCAAAACATCAAATCGGTTCTTGTTCAAAACAGAACTCCAACCTCTTACTCCACCATACAAACTCTCCAAACACTTCATACAAAGTTTGTCCAATCACAAAAAATAACTCTTGTGTTGCTATTCATCTCTATCTTCAAAACACCAAAAACATTACAGTACAGTCCAACTCAGCTCTAACAGTCCAGAGCCGTTTCCTGAAGACTCACAAGGTTATCACATTATTTGGAAGAGCATTCAGATCTAAAACAACCAGTGCAGCCCAAAGGTAAGTCCTCTTGACTTGATATCTTGTCATTACATCATTAACAAGTTGTTGTTCTTTGAAGATAAGATATAGTACCTTAATATCTTTTTGAACTAGTCATCTGCACTTTGTTTAGGTTATTCAATCATTTGTTATTCATGTTTATTCATCATATGCCATAAACTAACCTGTACATTCAGTAAAATAATTAAGACAGGAAAATGCAGCATGTATCGACACATATCCTCATGTGTCGACTCATCCTAGTGAAAAAATAGGGTATGAGTCGACACATAACCCCCATGCATCGACTCATACTGATTTTAGGTTGCAAAACAGAAGTGGGAAAAGACTATGTATAGACACATACGCGTTTCACGTCGACACAAGAAGGGTGCATGAGTCGACACATCCCCTTATGTGTCGACACATACTGAGTTATTTTGTTTTGCAGGGGCAGGGAAAAGCTATGTGTCGATGCATAGCAGCATGGGTTGACACATAGCAGTTCAAAGTGCAGTTTTCCTTTTACTTTACATTGTTTTTACATTGTTTTCTTTATCATTCGACGTGGTTGTAATATTTCAGTCTCCACTTCATCCCCATTGTAAATTTGCACTCCCATCCCCCTAAAGTGATGTAATAGCTTAGGATTTATTTTCCGCATGTTTACTTACTTTCATATATTGCTAGTAAATAAGTGTGTATGGTAAGATAAAAACAACAAAATAGGCAATAAAAAACAAGACAAAATGCATGCAATAAAGCACACATGCACCCCTAGGGTTTTCATCCACTTGTTGCCTTTAAAATGGCCATGGTATGCATGTTGAGTATCTTGGCAAAACAAAAACAAAACAAAAAGATCATAGTCCCTCGATGACGCTATCTTGGTTGCCTACACAAAATGATCTAGTCCCTCAAACAAAAATTTGCTAAGATACTTAGCACAATTGCTATCATGGTCAATACGATGACCCGCGCCTGTTCCGTTTAACATCCAAACACAAGGTTGTTCACCAAATAAAATGGTAAAACAACAATGTAAAAGGGTTAAAAATGTGTAGGAAAGATCTTTGAGTAGATAGGATAGACAACTCCTAGTTACTTGATCAAATTTGCAAACATCGTTGCTATTTTCAAAACACACAATTTCAAAACAAACTTTCAAACATTGAAACATCTTTTCAAAAGACAAACACCTTTGTAAAACATTCAAACAAGAATTATTACAAAGGTTGCCTAAGACAAGGCCTCTTTTCAAAACATTTTCAAAAACCACACACAAAGCACCATTTCAAACAATTGAAAAGCAAAAGCAAGTGATCTAAACAAGTAACTAAGAGCCCATGGAAAACCATGGATGAAAAGGGTGCTTGCACCTTCCCTTTTCATAATCTACCCCCCGAACCCAAGAAAACATCTCAAAGGTCTTTCCTGTGCTTTTTGACCTTTCCTTTGGATAAAATAAAAAGTCGATGGCGACTCTTGCTAAACCGAAACATTTGCGAACACAAACGCAAAATCTCAAGTCAGTGTTAGAACATAGCTTGATTCTACAACCCTTGATTAGAGTTTTGATGATAACAAAATACAAAGAACAAATTATTTCAAAGATATATACAAAGAAAAAATTATGCTCCCAATTATGTTTTGTATATGTAGGAGTTCTGATAGAATTAGCATCAGAATAGAATCAACATCAGAAGATCAAAAATATGTGTCACACGCTGAAGTTTGATGACCAGAACCTGCGCCTAAACAAATACACTCTGACTCTGATCAAAAACATCCTTACCAAGTTATCAACACTCTAAAGCATTATCAGCAGATACAGCAAAGAAGACTCTGAAGCGTTACTGGTTATTCAAGACTGAATTAAATGCTAACGGCTTTCTTCAGACAAAGATCTTCTACAAAAGGAAAGAACTTTATTATCATTAAACCTGCTTTATGGACAACGTATCCTTGCTTGCCTATATAAACAGGACTGCTTGTGAAAAGAAGCACGTACGTACGCACTAAAAATTTGCCAAGCTATCCAAACCACACATATTCAAAGCTTTAGCAAATTCATTTTATTCCAAGCCTATTTTGTGTAATTATCACAATTGTGATATACAGTTTTGTAAGAAAACAAAAACACACTTGTTCAATTCATTTGTAAAAGAAGTTCCTTGAGATTAACCGGATTGTGGTTGTACTAAAGAAGACTTTAACAGTTGTTAAAGTAGCTATTGTAATCCTTTGAGAATGGTGGATTAAGACCTCGTTGGAGAGATGCGAAATCACCTTGACGGGTGGACTGGAGTAGTTTGAGATCAAATGAACCAGGATAAAAATACTGTGTTATCAAGCCTTTTAATTTTAGTTTTAAAATTCAACCCCCTCTTATTGTGTTTTTCACATCTTCAATTGGCATCAGAGCCCCTGGTTCTGAACTTTAACACTTAACCGTGTCAGTACAAGATCCAGCGTCAGAAAAACACAATGGCAGGACCAAGTCAAAACATCAGCAATGACAACAATGAAGAAAGGGACAGATTCAGTGGCAAACCTCCAGTCTTTGATGGAGAAAACTTTGACTATTGGAAAGACAGAATTGAGAGTTTCTTTCTGGTCCATGATGCTGATCTGTGGGACATGGTGACTGATGGATACACACACCCAGTGGATGGACGTGGTCAGAAGATTGACAGGAAAATGATGTCTGATCAGCAAAAGCGTGAATTCAGAAATCATCACAAGGCCAGAACAATTCTTCTCAGCGCCATCTCATATTCAGAATATGAGAAAATATCAAACAGAGAAACTGCTAAGAATATGTTTGATTCTCTGAGAATGATGCATGAAGGCAACATTCAAGTCAAAGAAACAAAAGCCCTTGCGCTCATTCAGAAGTATGAGGCATTCAAGATGGAAGATAGTGAATCAATAGAAGCTATGTTTTCAAGATTTCAAATTCTTGTTGTTGGTCTAAAAGTTCTTGACAAAGGATATTCCACAGCTGATCACGTTAAGAAGATCATCAGAAGCTTGCCAAAACAGTGGAGGCCAATGGTTACAGCACTTAAACTAGCCAAGGATCTCAACAAAATCTCTCTGGAGGAACTTGTCAGCTCCCTCAGAAGTCACGAGATAGAGCTAGAAGCAGATGAACCTCAAAAGCAAGGTAAGCCATTAGCTTTAAAATCTAACAGAAAATCTGACTCCAAAGTTTTGCAGGTTGTGGAAGAAACCTCTGATGGATCCTCATCAGAAGAAGATGAATTGTATCTTCACTCTAGAAGGGTGAACCAACTGTGGAAGTAGAGGCAAAGGAAGTTCAGGAATCCCAGAAGATCAGAAAATCAGAATGAATCTTCCTCCAGATACAGAAGGTCATAATCCTCCTCTGGACACAAAAGATCTGAAGGCTCTTTAGGATACAAAAATCCAAACAACAAATACATCATGTGCTATGAGTGTAACGAGCAAGGGCACTACAAAAGTGATTGCCCAAAGCTTCAGAAGGAGAAGCCCAAAAAGAAGTTTGGCAAAGAAAAGAAGAAAAGTCTCATGGCAACATGGGATGATTCTGATACATCTGAAGCTGACTCAGAATCAGATGATGAAAGAGCAAACATAGCTCTCATGGAAAACGTCTCTGAAGACAGTGAAGCTTCTGGTTTAGATTCAGAATCAGATACAGAAGAGGTATTCCCTGACTTTACTATCAACTTTACTAAGGTTGAACTAGCTGAAAGCCTTAATGAAATTTTGGAAAGGTATCAGCAGATCAGAGTCAAATTCAGAAACCTGAAAAGGAATCTTGCTTTTGACTCTGATAAAATTGAGAGTCTCAAATTGGAGAATTCTGAGTTAAAAGATAAAATTTCAAAACTAGAAAACCAATTGCAAAACTCTCAGAAGGAAACAATCCCTGAAACTCCCAGCAATGCTGATGAGATCATCAAAGAGTATGATTACAGCTTTCAGAAGTTTCTGGCTAAAAACATAGATAGAAGCAAAATGGCTTCAATGATCTATGGGGTTAGCAGAAATGGCAGAAAAGGGATAGGACATCAAGGTAAGGTTCCTACACCAAAAAATGCCATGGATTTAGTTATAAAGCATACTCCACTTGATTCACACTTTATATATGGGCACACACATGACATAAAATATACAAGTAGTGATTACTCTGTCAAACCAAAATTCAACCAGAGTTCTGGTAAATTTAACAAATCAGGACCCAAGAAAATATGGGTACCTAAGGATAAAATAATACATGTGACAGATATCTTTAGCAGCAAAGCAAAGACACCAGTCATGGTACCTGGACTCTGGCTGCTCACGAAACATGACAGGAAGAAGGCATATGTTCCAAAGCCTGGAACTTAAGCCTGGAGGCCATGTAGGCTTTGGAGGCAATCAGAGGGGAAAGATTATTGGCTCTGGAACAGTAGGTAATGGAAATCTTCCCTCTATTAGTAATGTTTTATTAGTTGATGGATTAATGCATAAACTGTTATCCATAAGTCAATTAAGTGATAACGGTTATGATATAATCTTCAATCAAAATTCATGCAAAGCTGTTAGTCAGAAAGATGGGAATATCCTATTTAATGGAAAGAGGAAAAACAACATTTATAAAATCAAACTTTCTGAACTGAAAAGTCAGAATATAAAATTTCTTCTGTCTGTTAACAACGAGCAATGGATCTGGCACAGAAGATTGGGACATGTTAGTATGAGAAGAATATCTCAGATTAACAAACTCAATCTGGTCAGAGGACTTCCTAACTTGAAGTTCAATTCAGATGCTCTGTGTGAAGCATGTCAGAAAGGCAAGTTTGCAAAACCTGCTTTCAAATCCAAAAACGTTGTTTCCACCTCTAAGCCATTAGAACTTCTGCACATTGACTTATTTGGACCAGTAAAAACTGCCTCAGTCAGTGGCAAGAAGTATGGGTTAGTAATCGTAGATGACTATAGCAGATGGACATGGGTAAAGTTCTTAAGGCACAAGGACGAGTCACACTCTATGTTTGTTACCTTCTGCAACCAAGTTCAGAATGAAAAGGATCTTAGAATCGTAAAAGTCAGAAGTGATCATGGTGGAGAATTTGAAAATAAAGATTTTGAATTATTCTTTAATGAAAAAGGCATTCTGCATGACTTCTCTTGTCCTAGAACTCCCCAGCAAAATGGAGTTGTAGAACGAAAGAATAGAACATTGCAAGAAATGGCCAGAACCATGATCAACGAGACTAACGTTGCTAAGATCTTTTGGGCAGAAGCAATAAACACAACGTGTTACATTCAGAATAGAATCTCCATAAGACCTATTCTGGAAAAGACTCCATATGAATTGTGGAAGAACAGAAAGCCCAACATTTCTTATTTTCACCCATTTGGATGTACATGTTTTATTTTGAATACAAAAAAAATATTTGAACAAGTTTGACTCTAAAGCACAAAAGTGTATTATGTTAGGATACTCTAAACGCTCAAGAGGATACAGAGTATACAATACAGAAACACAGATTGTTGAAGAGTCAATCAGTGTTCGGTTTGATGATAAGCTTGACTCTCAAAAGTCAAAGCAGAATGAATTCCTTGCAGGTATGGAAGTTGAACTCACAGGTACTGAAGACAACTCAGAGGCTCTCAACAGAGACACTCCCTCAACATCACTAAGAGTCACAGCAAGCAACACAGCACCTTCTGTTGATCAACTCCAGAAAAGACCATCCAGAAGCAGCGTTGATCACCCAGAAGAAAAAATCTTAGGAAGGAAGGAAGATCCAATCAGAACAAGATCTACCTTCAGAAACTCTGAAGAATCCCTCATGGGACTGGTTTCTCTGATTGAACCAACAACAATTGATGAAGCACTTCTGGATAATGACTAGATTCTGGCAATGTAGGAGGAGCTAAATCAGTTCACAAGAAATGACGTATGGGATCTGGTTCCCAAACCAAAAGGATTCAATGTCATAGGTATAAAATGGGTGTTCAAAAACAAACTGAGCGAACAAGGTGAAGTCATCGGAAACAAAGCACGGCTGGTAGCACAAGGTTATAGTCAGCAAGAGGGGATAGACTATACAGAAACCTTTGCTCCAGTCGCCAGGTTAGAATCTATCAGACTTTTAATTTCATTTGCTGTTAATAAAGGCATCACTCTGTATCAGATGGATGTCAAGAGTGCATTCTTAAATGGCTATATAAAAGAAGAGGTTTATGTGCACCAACCCCCTGGTTTTGAAAGTTCCAAAAATCCAGAATATGTTTTCAAACTAAAGAAGTCACTTTATGGTCTGAAACAAGCTCCCAGAGCTTGGTATGAAAGACTAAGTAACTTTTTGTTAGAAAAGGAATTCATCAGAGGGAAAGTGGACACAACCTTATTCTGTAAGACAGTTAAGAATGACATTTTAGTATGTCAGATTTATGTTGATGACATTATATTTGGATCCACTAAACCCTCTCTAGGAAGAGAGTTTGCTAAATGTATGCAGGTAGAATTTGAGATGAGCCTAATGGGGGAACTAAAATTCTTTTTGGGCATTCAAATTAATCAAACTCCAGAAGGAACTTACATTCATCAGAGCAAATATGTCAGAGAACTTCTGAAAAAATTTGATCTATCAGAATGTAAGCCCTCAAGGATTCCAATGCATCCCACGTGCATTCTAGAAAGAGAAGAGGTAAGTAAAAAGGTAGAACAGAAGGTCTACAGAGGTATGATTGGCTCTCTTCTCTATCTGACGGCTTCAAGGCCTGACATTCTATTCAGTGTTTACATTTGTGCTAGATTCCAATCAGATCCTAGAGAATCTCACTTAACAGTAGTTAAGCAAATTTTCAAGTATCTGAAAGGTACTGCTAATATGGGTTTGTTTTATAGAAAATCAAGTAATTACAGCTTAGTAGGATATTGTGATGCTGATTTTTCTGGAGACAGAGTTGAACGCAAAAGCACTTCTGGAAGCTGCCAGTTTCTGGGAGAAAATCTGATCTCATGGTACAGCAAAAGACAGTCCACAATAGCTCTATCAACAGTAGAAGCTGAATACATAGCAGCAGCTGGATGTAGCACGCAAATGCTCTGGATGAAAAATCAACTTGAGGACTTCAATATATTTGAGAGTAACATCCCTATCCTATGTGACAACACTTCTGTTATTTGTCTCAGTAAAAATCCTATTTTGCATTCTAGGGCTAAGCATATAGAAATAAAACATCATTTTATTAGGGACTATATTCAGAAAGGGATTCTCAACTTAAAATTCATTGACACAGACCATCAATGGGTTGATGTCTTTACAAAACCTCTTTCTGAAGATAGGTTTAACTTCATTCTGAAACATCTCAGCATGAAGCCTTGCCCAGAATAAAACTATTTTATTTACATATCTTAACCTTCAGAATTTTTGTTATTTTCTGTGAACTGCTGATCAACATGCCTTTAGATTTTTAGAAGTCCAGATTGTATC
Source organism: Vicia faba (assembly GCA_948472305.1). Taxonomy (NCBI): domain Eukaryota; kingdom Viridiplantae; phylum Streptophyta; class Magnoliopsida; order Fabales; family Fabaceae; genus Vicia; species Vicia faba. The sequence goes on along the minus strand of OX451740.1, from coordinate 481,450,815 downwards.
AGAATCTATCCATGAAGATCTGAGCGTTTCATTTCAAGGATAGAAGTGTGTTGTTCACGTAAGCAAACAGTTGTCATCCATTCCTCAGCTACCTTCTGAGGCTGAACACGCGTTCACTTTTTTGAAAGGTCAAAAGCGCTAATTGGATGCATTGAGACACATGTCATGGGTAACCGTTCCAATATCTTTCTGAATCCCACAAAATCAGTTGTCATTAATGCTTATAATCATTACAATTTATTTCTCTCTCTTGCCGTTTATGTTTTCAAAATCTATTTAAACACATTTCTCATTCTTTACACTCTTTCACTTTCACTTTCTCTACAATCTAATTGATTTCAGTTTGCATCTTTTTCAAAACCCTTTCACTTTCTTCTCAATTTTCTGTGTGAACATGGCTTCCTCAAGCAACCCAACTTCCAAGACTCAGAGAACAGATTCCTCAGAACAATATGAAGAACCTTTCAGAACTCTCCTCGCGCCCATTAAAAACCTAGAAGTACTCTCAGAATTGATTGTGGACTTTAATAGTCTTCAAGAGAACGGGTTCAATCTCTCTGAAGAAGTAAAGGCTCAAGGATGGAACATGTATTTTGACCGTCTGGTAGGTCCAACGTTCCCAATCCTTGTGAAGGAATTTTGGATTCATGCTTCATCTTCCAAACATCAAGTTACTTTGTATATAATGGGGAAGAAGATAGTCATAACTGAAGACCTTATTGCAAGATTGATAGGTTATAGTGGTGGTGACGTAAGATGCATAGACATGGCTGAAAGATGTGATGATGTCGCCTTAATTGCTAGAGAAATTTTCATTCTGGGTCTTCCCTCCAGCAAGATAAGGGATCTGAAAAACCATCACATAATATGGGCTAAGATTATTCTGGGATGCATAAACCACAGGAATCCAACCAGCTCTCTTGACTATATCAACATTGATCAGCAGTTTCTGATCTACTTCATCTCCCAGAAGATTAAGGTGAATCTGGCTCATTTGTTGTTCAATCATCTGAGGACTAGTGTTAAGGAGACCAGAGAAGAGGAGTGCACAAAAAGGGACTGGACACCCCTTGGAAGGCTCATATCAGATATTCTGATAGAGAATAAGCTGATAGATCATCTAACAGAAGCACAGGAAATCAGCACTTTAGAAGCAAATGTTGGCAAACCGTTGAATGCAAAGAATCTGAAGAAGATGAAGATCATTGAGAACATCAAGAAGGAACCCAGTGTCACTTCTTTTGCAACGATCTCCAGCAGAAGAATCCCTCTGGATGACTTTCCCATGTTCTCAGAAATTGATTCCAAGCCTGAGATAATAGTCAGATATCTGGATGCATGCAAGGCAGATGGTACAACACCAAATTTAAACATTCAGGATCTGCAGCAGAAGGCTCCAGAAGTTGTGCTGAAGAAAAACAAGAAAAGGAAGGCTGCAGCAGAAGGATCATCCCAGCGGACTCCCAAAGCAGCTAAAAAGAGAGGTAATCCTTCTTCTGTAACTGTTTTAGATTCAGTATCTGTATCAACATCTGTACCAATCCCTACTCAATCAGAAATTCCTACCCCACAAACATTTGATGATTTTGACATTGAATTTGACCCCTCAGAAACTTTAACTCTTAGAAGATCCCACTCCCTACCTATCAATCCAAATATTGAAGTAACTCAACAAGAACTTGCAAAAGTTCTATCAGATATTGAAACCTTTGACCAACATATATCTGCTCCCATACCAGTAAATCCAAACTCTGAAACCATTTCAAAAGCACCTCAACCAGAAATTCCACTCTCTCCTCAACCAGAAACTCATACACCTTCTCCACAACCTAAACTATTACAACCAGAAGTTCAAACTTCTGAGGTCCAACCTCCTGAATCCTGTGAACCAGAACTTCATCACCGTCAATCCAACCAAACTGTTGATTCTGATCCCATTCCCATTCCTGGAATCACTGAACCTCTGGCCATCAGTATACCCCTGACCATTCTGGATATTCCCCAAATTCCCTCTTCACTAGAATCAACTCCACCAAACTCCCCAACTAATCCAATAATCATTCCAGACTCTCCCACTCCCTCACCAAAGATCAATCCAAATGACAATTCCAAAACTGTCATTGATTTAACTGTTTTTGAACGCCTTGCTGCCATAACCAACAAAACAGTCATTCCAAAACCAAAACCATCTGAACCTACACCAGATGTTGGTACCAGTTTATTGATATTTGAAACAGAAATGCAGAAGTGGATAACTTCCCTGAAGCAAGCTAGTCTTGAGCTAATTGATCCTGCTGCATCAGACTATCTTTGGACAAGTTTCAGAAAATGGGTATGTTCTGAAACTCATAAGATGCAAGAACAGAGCTACAGACAAGTTCAATAGAACTTCAGTAATCTGCTAAAAATAATTTAAGATCAAGTTCTGAGCCAGCTGCTCAAGGAAGAAGTTCTCCCTCTGGACAATGCTCCCTGGTCAGAACATCGTCCAGCAGACAAAGTTCAACCAGAGTCAGAAGATCTCAATCTGACTGATACTCCAGAGCAGATGATTCCTGGTGAAGAACTGGGTCAAAAAGAGGACATTGCAGAATGCTCTGAGAAGCATCCAGTTACTGAAGATTCTCAAGCTTCCTCCTATGAAAGGCAGACTCTGGAAGACCTGAAGAGATCTGATATTTTGATGCAGGAAAGAATGGATAAACAGGATGACAAAATTTTGGAAATCAAGAGCATGTTAACCAAGCAAGAGGAAACCAACATCCAGATCAAGGGCTTGTTGGAAGCTTTGTTCACGCGTCTTCCTCCTCCCTCTTAGAATTTCCTCTATTTTAAAACGTGTTTATCTGTAATATTCTTACATTGCTGTTGTTCTGAACTTATCGTTGATTCTGATTTTAATATAAACTCCTTTAGACTCTGATTATATGTTCTTTTTGATAACTGACAAAAAGGGGGAGAAAGAATAAGATATTTTCAATAACAGATCACTGAGACATAAGTCTCAATCATTCGGATCTACATATGTCTCAGGGGGAGTTTTTCTTCTTAGTTCTATACTTTTTATTCTTTATTCTTTATTGAAAAATCTAGTTTTTGTCATCATCAAAAAGGGGGAGATTGTTAGAACATAGTTTGATTCTACAACCCTTGATTAGAGTTTTGATGATAACAAAATACAAAGAATAAATTATTTCAAAGATATATACAAAGAAAAAATTATGCTCCTAATTATGTTTTGTATATGTAGGAGTTCTGATAGAATTAGTATCAGAATAGAATCAACATCAGAAGATCAAAAATATGTGTCACACGCTGAATTTTGATGACCAGAACCTGCGCCTAAACAAATACACTCTGACTCTGATCAAAGACATCCTTACCAAGTCATCAACACTCTGAAGCGTTATCAGCAGATGCAACAAAGAAGACTCTGAAGCGTTACTGGTTATTCAAGACTGAATTAAATGCTAACGGCTTTCTTCAGACAAAGATCTTATACAAAAGGAAAGTACTTTATTATCATTAAACCTGCTTTATGGACAATGTATCATTGCTTGCCTATATAAACAGGACTGCTTGTGAAAAGAAGCACGTACGTACGCACTAAAAATTTTCCAAGCTATCCAAACCACGCATATTCAAAGCTTTAGCAAATTCATTTTATTCCAAGCCTATTTTGTGTAATTATCACGGTTGTGATATACAGTTTTGTAAGAAAACAAAAACACACTTGTTCAATTCATTTGTAAAAGAAGTTCCTTGAGATTAACCAGATTGTGGTTGTACTCAAGAAGACTTTAACAGTTGTTAAAGTAGTTGTTGTAATCCTTTGAGAATAGTGGATTAAGACCTCGGTGGAGAGAGGCGAAATCACCTTGACGGGTGGACTGGAGTAGTTTGAGGTCAAACGAACTAGGATAAAAATACTATGTTGTCAATCCTTTTGATTTAAGTTTTACAATTCAACCCCCCCTTCTTGTGTTTTTCACATCTTCAGTCAGTTCTCCCACCGTATCACAGAACTGGCGACTCTGCTGGGGAATGTTATAAAAGTGGGGTTACCTTAGGGTTTAGATCACATTTATTTGCTTACATTGTTTTACTTGTTTGCTTTACATTATAGTTCTTTGTTTGGGTTTGAATCCTCTACCCGGATTTGGGGAAACATTATAGGTAAATAGCAATACATTGTGGAAACTGTGTGGGGTATACCGACATGGTCTAAGCAATAGCTATGTTAGTGTGACATATTTGTGGGTATCGGTAGCCCTTGAGTAGTCAAGGAGAATACGGGGCCGCTGAGTGATGTCGTGAAGCACTAACAGGCTTTTAGAACCTTTACTTGACCAACTTTGCCTTTTAGGATGTAGTGAGATGACCGGCTTTGGTGCAGTCCGAAGTTGGTAGATACTCGATACTACACTCATTGAGGTTTGGTTTCTTGGGATATTTCGGTCGCCATTAAAGAGGCTTGCGCTGAAACAATGCCCAAGAAGACAAACCAGTGATATTGAGATCCTTTAGAACCCAGTTACTATTACTAGGACAGGTTGAGCCAACTAAACTTCAAGAGGGTACTTACCTATAAAACTCCATGCAAGCCTAAACCTAAGGACTTGTCTGCTTTATGTGAATATGATTATTTGTATATAAACTTGCTTACCTCGCATATCTGTACATAACATCATAACATCATATCATAGCATTTTCAGTAACCATTTCAAGGATCTCGAGGGCCTTTGATGCAGGGTCACATTGAACCAGACGTCTACCCAGGGGGCAAGAGGATTTATTTTCCTCTAAACAAAACGCTGTCAAAAAATCAAGTACAACAAACTTGAGTCAAGGGCTATGACCCACTTGACATAGTGAGCTTGATTCTCGTGGAAGGACATCCACCGATACAAAGTTCTACAATCAAAGTTGTTGATCAAAGTTTAACTTCTAACTTTTTCTTGTGTTTACCCCGCGAGATCCTTGAAAACATGCATCCACATATCATGCATCATATCATAACAGGTTTCTTCCGTACAGTTCTCCTTACCTTCCTACTGTTTATTTCAGTAAGATGGATATGGAACAAACGGTGAAAGATCTCCAAGCTCAAAACGCTCAATTCGAACAAATGCTTCTGGCTATGGCTAAGGGGCAAGAGGACCTGAAAGCTCTCCTTCTCAAAAATAAGAAGAAAAAGTCCAAAAAGTCAGTAGGCGTCCTGAACTTGAGAAGAAGACCTAAAGCCCTAGATCTTTCAACTCCATCCAACATAGGGGGTTGTCTTGAAGAAGACCACAATTTGGAGATTGATGAAGTTGAAGTTGACTACTCCGAGGAACAATATCCTCCCGCTGATGACAAATACAAACAGTTGGAGGATCTCCTTAGTGCTATGGAGATTCAACAAATACCTGGCTTAGATTTAGGAGACATGGGTTTGGTTTCTGGATTGGTAATCCCGCTAAAGTTCAAAGTCCCTACCTTTTCCCTGTACGATGGAGTCTATTGCCCTAAGATGCACTTAAAGTCTTATGTCCGCAAGATTCAACCATACACAACTGATCCAAAGCTTTGGATCCATTTCTTCCAAGAAAGCCTGGTAGGGACTCAACTCGAATGGTTCTATCAATTGGAGAGTTCTCGCATCCACACTTAGGAGGATTTAGCTGCTGCTTTTTACAAACAGTATCAGTACAATGCTGATCTTGCACCAACTCGTGTGCAATTGCAGAGCATGACCATGGGTTCCAACGAGAGCTTCAAAGGATATGCCCAAAAGTGGAGAGATCTGGATGGTAGGGTACAACCTCCTTTAACTGACAGGGAGCTGATTGACATCTTCATGGGAACTCTGACAGGACCTTTCTTCAATCACTTGATCGAAAGCTCCTCAGTCGGGTTCACCGAGCTAATACTGACCGGCGAAAGGGTTGAAGCTGGCATCAAAGTGGAAATATCCAAGGAGCCACACTCTCTGATGCTCAGAAAAAGCCATACAGTGGGAAGAAAGAGTCCAATGTTGTGTATGGTCAAAAGAGTCATCATGATCAACATGTAGGGGCAATCCTGATCTCTAGTCCCACGCCTGTTCAACAAAGACAATGCAATAGGTGTAGGGTAAGATATCAAGAAAGGCAGTACACTAACATCAACATGCATTTGTCTCAAGCGTTACAACAATTGCTGGAGGTGAAACTGATCACACTAAAGGATCCTCCTCAAAATCCTGATACCTCCTCTTCTAAGTACAATCCGAGCGTAAGATGTGCCTATCATTCTGATAGTCCCGGACATGACACCGACGACTGTTGGACGTTGAAGAACAAGATTCAAGACTTGATTGATGCCAAGGAGATCGAGTTTGACCCTCCAGAGACTCCAAACGTGATCACTACTCCTATGCCAAATCATTGAAGGCTTTTGTTCCATTTGAATTTTCAAGTTGTAATTTCTTTTGTTATTCAAACAATTACCTATTAATGTCAAACTTTGTTTCATTAATGCATTGCATATGTTTGTCTTGAATTATTTCATTTTCATTACATTTAAACTATGCTTTTTACTCACTTTATGACATTCAACTCTTGCTAAAAGTTACAAGCCTTTAGAGGGAGGATGACGAAAACAATGCCATAATCTCATACAGTATGCTTTTGGACAGACCTTGCTGACGATGTACAGGCGTTTCTTTCAAATCCTAAACACTGGAGTTATAAGGAAGATAATCCCTAGTCAACCCCTTCTGGCCAAAGAAGTAGAAGTTTTTCTTTTTCACAAAATTAAAACCTTTAAACAAAACCTGGGGCAGGGTAGTCTCTCAGTTAATTCAAACACGCGTTAAGCCGCAAACTCTCATATCGTAATACAATGAATGACGTCAAGAAACATTCCTCTGGAATCAAAAGACGGTGATGGTTCCCTATCACATAGGCAGTCATTATCTCTCAAGAAAAGAAAATCCCACTAAGTCAAAACCTATGAAGGAGACTTAAAGAAAACTGGGGCATCCCGCTGACTGTAATCTCAAAACAGGAACAGTCAGGCAAAAATTAGGGATAATAAACCAAAAGAAATAGGTCACTGCAAATCCTCAACAAAAATAATGTTGCAAAAAATGACTGCCTTCCAACAAACTTAACTTGTTTGAACCATCACCAAAACGTCATCCCAAACTCAATTGGAGTTCAAACGCATAATTAACTAAGTTTAGGACTGAAGAACATCATGAAGAACGGGTGGATACAAATACACTTTGAGCCTTTATCCTTTGTTTCTTAAACCGTGAACCAAGCCACGTTACAACCCTTTAAAAGTCCTAATTGAAGCATGGCTTAGTTCAAAAGCGTATTGTTACAAAAGGTATCCTGACTCCTGTAAGGCTTTACTCAAAATCCAGAGTTGAATTACAAACTTCTTTACTTGCTAAAAACGCATTTTTCAAAACTTCAAGACAAACATAAACTTTACATTATTTGAATATCACTGTTTGCATATGGCTATTTGTTTGACAGCGAAGAAATTCACGCAACAAATATCCATTGAACGAAAGCTCTCTCAGTGAACAAAATCAATTCAAGCGGGATGACACTTCCAACGACAAATCTCCTATCAACAAGGGGACATGACATGTCACTATCACGCATACCTGGGGCAGTCCAGTCAAGATTCCTGGAAATCTCTCAAAGAAGTGCAGAGTTACCAGAGGCAAGTCCCTATTCCGCTCACTTGGGGCATTGAACGCCAATCCCATCAAAGGGTTGCGTACAATCAAACTTTTTGGCAATGCCACGAACGTTCGCTACTAGGGGAAATGACAAGTCTCCCAAAATTCCTTCTCATAGGATGATTTCCCAGCAAGAGTTTAATCTCTGAAAACCTTCCCCCAGCTGGGAAAACTTCAAGAATCCTCGAGGACTTCCCCAACAAGTTCATCCCCTCTCTAACAGACTAAGCAACAGGGTTTATTTCCCCAACAAACGACAGGATTCCCCAGCTTGAGGTAGCCTTTCTGACTACTACAAATCAAAGGACCACAACTCCTCTTCCCCAGTATACTACTCTACAATCCCCAACAAGTTACTACAAAACTTGGACCCAACCAGATATCAGTTCAACTTCGACTCCCCAATAGAGAAACAGACGACTAAGACTCCTAAACTCTTTTCCCAAGCAGGAATAAACATGCTCCCCGCAGAGTTTTCAATATCCCTCAGCGGATTTCTCCTCAAACAACAAAACAGGAATCCCCAATGGAAACATTCTAAGCAAAGTTTGAAGACACACCAACTCTTCAACAACAGTCCAGGATTTAATGGTTCTCGGTGTTGTACCCCAAAATTTTCCCTCCCATATTCTTCAAGAATTGCCAGGATCAATCTCCAGATGATTCAAAATCTCTCAAGGATTGCACAGTCCAATTGCCTCCTAACACAGTCAAAATTAGGGTTTTGGTTCTTGCAAAGAAATTGAGGTTTCCAAGGGTCCAATCAAGTCCCATATACCCATATACATTGCCAAGCATCCATATGTCAAGTTTCAAGACTCACAACATCAAGTTGCACAGTCAAAAACCCTAAATGCCTCACAAGTCAACTGCAGGGGCAAAATGGTCATTTGACAGTCAAAAGTCAAAATTTTTGGTCAACATCTCATTTTGAAGCCACAAACATCATTTGATCAATTCTTGATCATGATTCTCAAAACATGGCTCAAAAAGTCTCAAGATGCAAAAGTTTCTATTTGTGGACAGTTGAAAAAGTCAACTGCAAATTGACCAAGGCATAACTTCTTCATGGTTTATCAGAAAAATCCCATCCAAAGCTCATTTTGAAGAGGATGACATTTCCTACAACTCATCTTCACACTTCAAGTCCAAGAAATGCTCTCACAAAAAGTTATCAATTTCAACATTATAGGTCATTTTCAAAAGTCAACAAAAAGGCACTTTAAGTCAAAGACCATAACTTGAGATTGGAAAATAAAATGACATGGGACCAAACGCATTGGTTAGAGGACTTCAAGACCTTTCCAAAATGTCCAAGAACATGATCATAGCTTCAAAATTGAGCAAGATATGCCTTGGAGAAGTTGGGAAATTTTTGGGAACTTTGAAAAGTCAACTTTGCCTAAAACACTTCAAAATTGCTAATGGGCCTCAATTTCTTTCATGAATCATTACCCAAACGCTATGCACGACCCATTGAGTTCAAAGGGATTTATTTTCTTATTTTTAATTAATTAATTGAATTTTTATTCTTATTAATTCATTTAATTAGATTTAATTATGAGAAAAATATCAAATAATGGTTTTAAATCTTTTTTGTGCAGCAAATATGTTCATTATATCCAAAATATTTCGTGCATCATCTCAAGGGGACAAGATCATCCACATTTGGCAAGATTTCAATGAAAAAAAGATTGAAAAAGATATGGAAAAAATCAAATATTGAAATCATTAATTCAATGGATTCATGGGCTTGTTTTTTACCTAGAATGCTTCCCATACATATGCAAGATCTAACCTAATGCAAGGATACACGAAAAGCTGCTCAAAAAGAGAGAACAAAGTTGCAATTTTTCATAGAAATTTTGAAAACTGATTTCGTATTTGCAGGATCATTCAAAGCCTAAAACCTATTCCAAACCCTTGCTGAGACTTATTTGAACGTGTTGCAACCACTTTCTAGTCTCCATACTCCAAGAATTGGTAGAATAGCATCACGTTTATCACAAACTTTTCCATAATCGTTTTTTAATTTCCATGCATTATTCATGTGTTTTATTTGTTGATTTACACTAATAATGATGTTCTGAAGCTATTGGTAATATTTAATTGGACTAACACTGCCTGTAGCCGAATCCACCATTGATGAAACCTAGGGTTTCAGAAGCTCCAAAATAGGGCTTTCATGTAGAGGAAAAATTGGACCTTGAGACCTATGCCATTGAATTCAGGAGCTCCAGACGAAACGAACCAACACCTCACGCCCTTTTTATATTAATCCAGCTTCTAATCGCTATTTTCATAGTTTCTATTTAGTGGGGGTTTAAAACCCACGCTACTTTTTTTATATTTGCAGGTAAACGAAGAAGAAAGCTAGCGTGTCATCATATGATAGGAGCATTCGAATTTGGGGCGTGATTTTTTGTTCATACCACTAACGCTTTTTTTTATATAATAATCACTCTTCATTATGTTAACAAATAAACGCAATAGCCCAGTTGGTGGATGAGGTGTCGTGCAGGTATAGGGACCTGGTTCGATTCCCAGGTCCCCCCATATGTTTAATAACTTTTGTTTTAACACGTTCCTATGCAGCATCCCTTCAACGCTCCACCATACATCCTCACACGTTAGCCTGCCACGCGCTCATGCTCACCCATCCAATGGCCATAAGGTGAATCCCATGGTGTACCTCAGTCAACCAAGGCACACACAAGCGTGGAAAGTCAAAGAGGCTTTGTGTTCATGGGCCAAATTTACTTCAATTTACCTCCATTTGGGTCTGAAACCCCCCTTGGTTTGCTTCTTTTAATTTTACTTTCTTTTCAATTCTAATCCTTTTTTTAAATTGTTTTAATTGTATTGTTTTTCACCATAAAATAATTTTCATAATAAAAAAAAATCAGAAACTAAAAAATGTTTTTTTAATTAATTACTAATTCACCATTGAAATATTTTTTGTAAATAAAGGTTAAGTAATTAATTTAGTTAATTTAGGTTTTAAACTTTAATCTTTTTTCTTAATAAATAAAAAATATCTAGAATTAGGTTTTTGACATTTTTCATCCTTTTCTTAATTAATTATTTTTCTCATTATTTATTATTATAATTACTATTTATTTTTGTAAATAAACATGTATATTAATTAATTAGTAAATTAGGTTAACTTTAATATTTCTTTTTATTAATAATTAAAATATTTAGAACTAGGGTTTCCTTCTAATTTTAATTTTCCTTATTTTCAAAAATACCAAAAACATAAAAAACAATTTCTTTTCTTTAATTAAATAATAATTAGCCTTTAATTCAATTTAATTTCAAAAGGGTCAAAACCCTCGGACATTCGATTCTAATTTCTTTTCGCACATTTATTTTCTTTTCAAATATTATGTAACTGCCCAAGGCTTGTAATAGTAATTAGGTCTTTTTACTTTCCGCATTTTTTTATCAAACGGGTCTTTGTAATTTGGTGATGTATAGACCCGCGCCTTGTAATAGCGTAGGATTTATCTTTCCGCATTTAAATTTCCGCACTTTTAAGTTCTAAATTGCCTGAAAGAATGTATGGTTAATTAAAAACAAGCGTAGATCACCATGATACATGTACAAGATAAAACATAACATGAAATCAACACACAAATTCACACACCACTCTTGGGGTACGCCTCACCTGTTGCCTTCGAAACGTGGTCGTCAAGTATAGGACGTCTTAGTAAGTCCTTATGTCCATGATCCAGTTGCCTCGAAACAAGTTGCCTCGAAACGGTTGCCTCGGAATAGTTGCCTCAAAACGGTTGCCTAGGAATAAAAAAAGGATCAAGGACATAAGGGTAGCTTCTAAGGTGTCCTAACTGTTGCTCTGGTGACCACACTGTCCCTAAACTCGAATTGACCCGAACACCTCCAACGGTGGTGCTACCTACCTCTCCATGGTGGGATGGTACTACCTTAAGGACATTTACACAGCCTAATTCCTCAGGGTAGGTAGATGACTCATAGATACTTGCTCTATTCAAAAACAAATCAAAACTCTTTTCACACCGACACTTTCAAAAAAGCTTTCAAAACAATTTTTCAAACACTCTTGAGGACTGATACAAGAGTTATTCCGAAAACTTTCAAAGAAACTTTTTTCAAACCCACTCACAATTGAAAAGCAAACATTTTGAAAACACAATGAGCAAGTATCTAAGAGCCCATGGATAACCATGGATAGAAAGGGTGCTAACACCTTCCCTTTCTATAAATCTACCTCCCGAACCGAGAAACTATCTCATAAGGAATTTTGCTGTGCTTTTGTCCTGTCCATGTTGGAGAAAATAAAAGACGGTGGCGACTCTTGCTTCCGTGACATTTCACGAACCAGCATTAAACAGTCAGTTCTAAATCCACCGATCACAGAACTGGCGACTCTGCTGGGGATACTTTAAAGTGAGGGGTACCTTAGGACTAAGATCACTTGTGTTTTCAATTGTCTGAATTGTTTGCTTTATTATTGTGGGTACTGTTTTGGGAGTTCTATAGATCCTAACCCGGATCTGGGGATACCTTCTTAGAAAGTAGCAACATGACTGTGAGGGAATTGTGCGGGGTATACCGACACGGTTGAAGCAGTCTACTACGTTGATGTGGCACTTTGGTGAGTACCGGTAACCCTTGAGTCCAGTCAAGGAGAGTACAGGGCCGCCGCGTGGTGTCGTGAAGCATCAACTGACCTTAGGAACCTTAATTGAACCATCTTGTCCTCTTTAGGGTAGTGAGATAACTGACTTTGGTGCAATCCGAGGTTGGTTGATACTCGATACTACACTCAATTGAGGATTGTTTTCTTGGAATATTTCGGTCGCCAGTTCAGTGGCTAAATCGAAACGATGAACAATGAAAACAATCCAATGATATTGGGACCCTTAGAACCCGGTTACTTCTGATAGGACAGGTTTTTGAGCCCACCAACTTCAAGAGGGTAATACCTAGACCCCATGTTGGCCTAAACTCTAAGGGTTGTGGTGTGACTTTTGTGCCTTATCATGTTTGCTTCTTGTGAATATTTGTGGTGTGTCTTATCATAGCATCATAACATCATACAGCATCATATGCACTGACTAACCATTTCAGGGGTTCGAATCTTCATCTTTGTTCTTGTTTTGTAGGACATGGAAACTATCCGCAGAAAGACAATTCAGATCAGCCTTGTAAGGATCCCTCCTCAGCTTAAGGAACTTATATCCAGGATTCCCGAGAGCTCTTCTTTCAGTGAGAGGCATGGAAGACTCATCAGCTTGGTCAACACCAACATTGAGGAAGATATGATAAAGGTCCTCTTCCAGTTCTTTGACCCTCTGCACCACTATTTTACTTTCCTGGATTATCAACTAGTGCCTACGTTGGAAGAGTTCTCCCGGCTTCTGAAGATCCCTATCCTTAGTCAGCTACCCTACAACGGTACGGAAAAGGAACCCAAACTTGAAGAGATTGCTAAAGCATTACGCCTACAACCATCTGACATCAAGGGACATTGGGAAGTTAGAAGTGGTATCAAAGGGTTCTTGGCCAGGTTTCTGTTTGAGAAGGCCCAAGAATGTTGGAACTCCCTTGACCTACAAGCCTTTGAAGAAGTTGTGGCCCTCCTTGTCTATGGACTGGTGTTGTTCCCGAATCCAGATCAGCTTATAGATATCAGTGTTGTCCAGATCTTCATGTCCAGGAATCCTATACCTACGTTGCTTGGGGACATCCTTCACTCATGTTACACTCGAACCATGAGAAAAAGAGGTGTTCTTATGTGTTGTACTCCTCTCCTGGGAAGGTGGTTTATTTCGCACCTTCCACAATCAGTTTTGAAGAATGAGCGGGGTTTGAGATGGTCACAACGATTGATGACTCTTACACATGCTGATATACATTGGTGCTCTCGGTCCAGAGAGGATGTCACTATCATCGATCGTTGCGGGGAGTTTCCTAATGTTCCTTTACTTGGAATTATAGGAGGTATTACTTACAACCCGTGTCTGGCTTGGAGACAGTTTGGTTATGCTCGGAGGGACGGCCCTCATGACATGTTAATTCCTGACATAGTTTTTGACTTCGACAACGATGCACAAGGACTTCGCCAGAGATTTATCAGAGCTTGGAGGATGCCCAACAAGGTAGACAGCAAGACACTGGGGCACAGGAACTCCATCCCGGTGGAACCTTATCTCAAGTGGGTACGAACCCGCTCCCAGAAGTTAGTGATGCCATATCCTCATGTTCTCCCTGTGATCAAAGAGCCAGTATTGGAAGGAGAGGTGTCCTACACCATTCAACATCCTGACATGCCTACATCCTGGGAAGAAATGCAGAAGAGCTGGATCCAGCTTAAGGAAGAACGAAATTCTCTTGAGTCCAGTCTACATGCTAGTGAGAAGAAGGTCTTGGAGCTCACCCGCCTACTGCACGAGGAAAAGACTGTCAACACTTACATAGCTCCAAAGAGGATGCGCAGTGTCTTTTGGGATTGATTTACTTTGTAATGTTTGCCCATGAGGCCTTGATGTACTGAACAATTATTTCTTAATGATAACGTGTGTTCCTTTTTGTCTACAACAAATTTGAACTTTCGAACCCTTGAATGCATTGCATAAACACATATCATGCATCATGTGCATAGTAGGTACTCTTCTTTTCAGGTTGCTTAATGTTCTTTGTTGTTTATTTCAGCATCATGAACCCTGAATCATCTACCGAGCAGTCCATCAAGGCCCTTCAGGCTCATAACGCCCAATTCCAAGAGCTGATCATGAGTTTGGCCCAAGGACATGAGGAATTGAAGGCCCCGCTGGTCAAGAAGAAGAAGAAGAGAACTGTACTATTCAACACTGGCCGGATGTTTGGTAACACACTGCAGAATGAGGTTGATTAAGCTGGTTCTTCTGTAGGAAAAGGAAGTCCCCAGGGGGGAAGGGTTCCTAGTCTGGTAGTCTCTGACAACGAGACTGATTTTAATGAGGAGCAGTATACTCCAGCTGAAGACAAGTACAAGCAGTTAGAGGATCATCTGAATGCCATGGAAATTCAACAAGTGCCTGGTTTGGATTTCGGAGACCTGGGTCTATCTTCTGGTGTGGTCATCCCACACAAGTTCAAAGTACCATCTTTCGCAAAGTATGACGGGGCATCCTGCCCTAAGCTACATCTCAGATCTTATGTGCGGAAGATCCAGCCGTATACTGTGGACAAGAACTTGTGGATCCATTTCTTCCAGGAGAGTCTTTCAGGGACTCATCTCGAATGGTTCTATCAGCTGGATGGAACCAAGGTTCGTAACTGGGAGGAATTGGCTACTGCTTTTTACAAGCAGTATCAGTATAATGCCGACCTCGCTCCTACACGTACCCAACTCCAGGGTATGTCGCTAGGATCGGGAGAAGGTTTTAAAGAGTATGTGCAGAAGTGGAGGGACCTGGCTGGCAGGGTGCAGCCACCATTAACCGACCGTGAGCTGGTGGACATGTTCTTGGGGACCCTATCCGGGCCGTTCTTCAATCATCTCATTGGCAATTCGTCTGCAGGGTTCACAGACCTCATTCTGACTGGGGAAAGAATAGAAGCTGGTATGAAATCAGGGAAAATTCAGAAAGGTGCGTCCTCAAGCTCTGAGAAAAAGCCTTTCAAGAAGGAAGCCAGTGTTGTGTATGGGCCTAGGAGGCAAAATAAACCAGAACGCCGCCAAGCTGTCAACGCGGTGGTAATTGCAAAGCCTGTTTCCGCTCCTCGGCAACCTAACCAACCAAGGGGTGAGAGACCCAGAAGAGAATATACTCGGCTTAGTATGACCTTGTCACAAATCTTACCGCAATTGCTATCGACCAACTTGGTGACCGTTAGAGAAGCTCCGAAGGTTGTGAACACTACCTCCCCGAAGTATAATCCCAATGCCCGCTGTGCTTATCACTCTGATAGCCCGGGGCATCCTACTGATGATTGTTGGGCCCTGAGAAATAAGGTTCAAGACCTTATTGATGCGAAGGAAATACAGTTTGAGGCACGCGAGAGGCCCAACGTTGTGACTGCTCCTATGCCCCAGCATGGAGTAAATGCTATTGAGGAAGACCTGTATGCCGTTTCTGTGGATGATGTTGCTACCCCTCTACTGACTGTGAAGAGGAACCTGTTGCTGGCCGGTTTATTTCTGGGTTGTAGCAAGGGTTGCCTTCTGTGTGCTGTTTCCCCTACTGGTTGTCCGTTGCTGAAGTCAGGCATCCAAAGCCTGATGGATAGCAAAGAAATCTTGTTCAAGAAGACCGCTGTTCCTTTTGTTCCCATTGAAGAAGTATATGTTGTCACCATCTTCAATAATCCTACCAAGGCTCCCCCGAGGAAGCCAGTCAAAATCATGTCCATTGCACCCATTATCATTACTGTTCCGGGGCCCCTCCCCTATGAATCTGACAAGGCTGTCCCATGGCACTATGGGGCAGATGTGTATGTACTTGGAGTGAAGCAGGAGTTCAACACCGGTACCGGTATCAGCAATATCACTGGTCCCGCCAAAGTTACTCGCAGTGGCCGGCTCTTCTCGCTTGACATTGCGCCACCAGTTATCCGAAGACCTCTTATCATTACGCCTACAAGTGCGCCTGGTTCCCCTTCTGATCAAGTTTCTACCCCTGCTGCCGAGTCATATGACACTCGGGGCAAGGGGATTGATGATGTGCCTGCCCGGATGGAGGCACCGAAGACTGTCAATGTTGAAGCCTCCCAGCAAGAGATGGAGGAAATCCTTAAGATCATTAAGAAGAGCGATTTCAACGTCGTTGAACAACTGGGGCATACCCCTTCCAAGATCTCCATGCTATCATTGTTGTTGCGCTCAGAGGCCCATGCCAAGGCCCTGATTTCATTTCTGAAGACGGCCCATGTGCCACAAGAGACATTTGTGGATCAATTCACTGATTGTGTGGCCAATTTGACTGCTGACAATGGTTTAGGTTTCTCGGATGCTGATCTTACCGCTAAGGGAAAGAACCACAATGATGCCCTGCATGTCTCCATTGAATGCAGAGGCACTACTCTTGCTCACGTGTTGGTGGACACCGGTTCTTCCCTGAATGTATTGCCCAAGAAGGCCTTAGACAGGTTGGATTGTGAGGGCCTGGAGTTGAAGCCTAGTAACATCATTGTCCGAGCCTTCGACGGGTCGAAGAGGATGGTTCATGGTGAAGTGGATATTTCGATTTGTGTTGGTTCCCAAGTCTTTGATTCAACGTTCTATGTGATGGACATCCGTCCATCTTATTCCTGTTTGTTGGGTCGACCCTGGATTCATAAAGCTGGGGCAGTGACCTCCACTCTACACCAGAAGCTCAAATACCCTGTCAGATGGAAGATTTTTACAGTGCAGGGGGAGGAAGAATACATGGTTAGTCATCTGAATTCATTCCGGTATATAGAGATGAACGGGGAGTTTATTGAAACCCCCTTTCAACATTTTGAAGAGGTACCTCAAACATTGGCAGCAGCGGAAGCAGTGACTGAAGAGGGTTCTCCTCTGAAGATGGCTTCCTTGAAGGATGCCCGGGCTGTGATTGAGAAAGGTGAATGTGCTAACTGGGGCAGGCTCCCTGATTTTACTCCTAAAACTGACAAGTTTGGGCTGGGTTTCACTGCAGAGGCTCAGAGGGCTGTACGCAAAGCAAGGATCGGAAGACCTCCCGTGTTCATCACCAACCCGGGAGTGAATTCTATTGAAGGCGATGCGGAGGAATCAGAGTTTGATAGCTGGATCTACCCGACGGCCGATGGTGGACTGAATAATTGGACTGCAAAAGACTACATACCTGTTACTTTTGTTACGCAGTAATGAATTCCTTTGTTTTAATTTGTAATGAACAATAAATTGAAACTTTACGGCCCGGTGTCTTACCCGGGGCACCGTGGCTTCATTTGTGAGGGCTTATTACTTGTCATTTCCATATATCATGAATAAAGACATTGGACATTTTTCGCATTTCAAATCTTGTGCTCCTTTTCTTTCTTTCTTTATATATTGCAAAACAGCTATATTTACACACACTCACCCATACAGGTTTCAATCCACTCTGGATCTCACTGGTAATGACTCTGCTACTGACAGTTATGACTTCGAAAATCCGATCAACTTAGCCGAAGACGAAGGTGAAGATGATTGCGAAGTGCCTGGTGAGCTTGCAAGACTGTTACTCCAGGAAGAGAGGGCCATTTAGCCACATGAAGAGCCAGTGGAAATGGTAAATTTGGGTACGGAGACAGACAGAAAGGAAGTTATGATTGGTGCCAATTTGGAGTTCAGCGTAAAACAACGGTTGATTCAGATGTTGCATGATTATGTAGAGATCTTCGCCTGGTCCTACGAAGACATGCCTGGTTTGGATACCGACATTGTGGTCCATCACTTGCCTACCAAGGAAGACTGCCCTCCGGTTAAGCAAAAGGTCTGCCGTATGCGCCCAGAGATGTCCGAAAAGATCAAAGTTGAGGTTATGAAGCAATTCGATGCCGGGTTTCTAACAGTGACTTCTTACCCTCAGTGGGTTGCCAACGTGGTACCGGTACCGAAGAAAGATGGTAAGGTCAGAATGTGTGTTGACTATAGGGATTTGAACAGGGCCAGCCCCAAGGATGACTTCCCTCTACCTCACATTGACGTTCTGGTTGACAATACTGCTCAGCACAAGGTGTTCTCCTTCATGGATGGTTTTTCAGGTTATAATCAGATCAAGATGGCTCCTGAAGATATGGAAAAGACGACCTTTGTTACTCAGTGGGGCACTTTCTTCTACAAGGTCATGCCATTTGGGTAGAAAAATGCTGGGGCAACCTACCAACGTGCCATGGTTGCTTTATTCCATGACATGATCCACCATGAGATTGAAGTGTATGTCGATGATATGATTGCAAGGTCCCAAACGGAGGAGGAGCACCTCGACCATCTACAGAAGCTGTTTGACCGACTGAAGTTATACAAGCTGAGGTTGAATCCAAATAAGTGCACATTTGGGGTAAGATCTGGAAAGTTGCTAGGCTTCGTCGTAAGTGACAAAGGTATTCAAGTGGACCCTGCCAAGGTTAAAGCCATACAAGAGATGCCAGTTCCCAAGACAGAGAAAGAAGTCAGAGGCTTTCTAGGACGTCTGAATTACATTGCTCGATTCATCTCGCACCTAACTGCTACTTGTGGACCAATCTTCAAGCTGCTGAAGAAAGATCAGGTATTACGTTGGAATGATGAATGTCAGGCCACTTTCGACAGAATCAAAGAGTATCTCCAAGAACCACCCATTCTTATGCCACCGGTTGAAGGGAGACCTCTAATACTATACTTGACAGTACTTGACAGCTCAATGGGGTGTGTGCTGGGGCAGCATGACGAGTTTGGCCGAAAAGAGCACGCTATTTATTACCTTAGCAAAAAGTTTACCGACTGTGAGACCCGATACTCACTGCTCGAGAAAACTTGCTGCGCTTTGGTATGGGCTGCTCGCCGGCTGAGACAGTATATGCTAACTCACACTACTTTGTTGATTTCAAAGATGGATCCGATAAAGTACATATTCGAAAAGCCTGCTCTGTCTGGGAGAATAGCAAGATGGCAGATGATCTTGACAGAATACGACATCCAGTACACGACTCAGAAAGCAATCAAGGGAAGTGTATTGGCAGACCACTTGGCACACCAGGAAGTAGACGACTATCAGTCAATGAACTTTGAGTTTCCTGACGAGAGCATCATGATAGTGACTGATTATGAAGTACCTGGACCGGATGAAGGACCTGAGGAAGGATCCCGATGGTCTATGCACTTTGACGGAGCCTCCAACGCTTTGGGTAACGGTATCGGCGCTGTGATCATATCCCCTCAAGGCACTCAAACTCCACTTACTTCCCGGCTATGTTTCAACTGCACCAACAACATGGCGGAGTATGAGGCGTGTATCATGGGTCTTCAAGCTGCGATTGACTTAAGGATCAAGTTTCTGAGTGTCTTCGGAGATTCCTCTCTCGTGATCAATCAGATCAAAGGCGAGTGGGATATGAAACATCTGAATCTTATTCCTTACAGAGAATGTGTGTTGACATTGATCCCCCATTTCACATAGATCACTTTTGAACACTTTCCAAGAGAGGAGAATCAGTTGGCGGACGCGCTGGCTACGATGTCTTCTATGTTCAAAGTCAAATGGGACAATGAGGCTCCCCGGATAATTATCTGGAAACTGGACGAACCTGCATACTGTTGTGACCTTGAGGCTGAGGTAGTAACTGAAAAACCCTGGTATCATGAGGTGAAAAGGTACTTAGAAGCTCAAGAATACCCTGAAGGTGCATCCATCAATGACAAGAAGTTTCTGAGAAGGTTCGCAGCAAAGTTCTTCCTCAGCAACGGCATTTTGTACAAGCGAAACCATGATTCAACCTTACTGCGTTGTGTGGATAAGACTGAAGCAGAAAGGATCATGGAAGAGCTACATGAAGGTACCTTCGGAACGCCCTCCAGTGGACACACCATGGCAAAGAAAATCCTTCGGGCAGGATATTTCTGGTCCACAATGGAAGCCGACTGTTACCAACATTCTCGGACATGTCATAAGTGCCAGATATATGCTGATAAGGTGCATGTTCCTCCAGTCCCTCTGAATGTCTTGATAATGCCTTGGCCTTTTGCAATGTGGGGCATTGATATGATCAGTGAGATTAAACCTACGGCATCCAACGGGCATCGCTTCATCCTGGTGGCGATCGATTACTTTACAAAGTGGGTGGAAACAGCTTCCTATGCCACTGTAACCAAGAATGTCGTGGCACGGTTCATTCGACACAACCTGATCTGTCGATACGGCATCCCGGAAAGGATCATTACGGACAATGGTACCAATCTCAATAACAAGATAATCACTGAGCTCTGCGAGCAATTCAAGATACAGCACCACAACTCTTCTCCTTACCGGCCGAAGATGAATGGGGCTGTAGAAGCGGCAAATAAGAATATCAAGAAGATTGTGCAGAAGATGACAGTGACCTATAAAGATTGGCACGAGATGTTACCGTTCGCTCTTCATGGGTACCGTACCTCAGCAAGAACGTCAACCGGGGCAACTCCCTTTTCTTTGGTCTACGGCATGGAGGCAGTCTTACCGATTGAAGTGCAGATACCCTCTCTCCGGATAATGAAGGATGCAGATCTGAGCGAAGATGACTGGATCCAGACTCGACTTGATCAATTAAACCTAATCGACAAAAAGAGACTCACTGCTATTTGTCATGGTCAAACGTACCAAAAACGGATGATCAGGGCATTTAACAAGAAAGTCAGACCACAAGAGTATCAAGTTGGGGACCTGGTAATCAAACGCATCATTCTTCCTCAAAGTGATCCCAGGGGCAAATGGACCCCCACATACGAAGGGCCATTTGTGGTTAAACATGTGTTCTCAGGAGGAGCCATGATTCTAACTACCATGGACGGTGACGACCTTCCTCACCCCGCCAATGCAGACATAGTAAAAAGATACTACGCATGATAAAAGACCCGCTAGGTTGACATACCTAGGAAAAAATTAGGGCTTCCCGGCGAACCAAAAGGGTTCGGGCAAAATGAGGGATGAAATAAAAAAATTTGTACACCCGGCAAGTCGAAAACCTGAAAAGGCGTCTTGGGCAAAAATGGGTATCCCGGTGGACTGAAAACCCGAAAGGGCGGTCCAGGAAAAAGTTAGGGATTAAAGCATAATACTATGTCGCATTGGATCACCTTGCATCCGGAATCCGGTATCAACATTAGGTTCAGACGGCATCGATCAATCAGCTTCATCGTCAACTGAGCAGTAAAGTGATGAGACGCTCGAAGATATAAAGGCGATAGCAGAGTTGAAACCCAGTGGGATTATTCTTTTCACACGGCTGTTTTGCTTTCTTTGTACAAATTGTATAAACTGTTGTTCGGCGGCGTTCTCTTACTAGGACGTCAGCCTCTTGTACATAAACGCCTATTTACAGACAGCTTAAAAAAAATCAATACAAATTCACTCTTTTCAAACCAATTGCCATTTGTTTTTCCTTTTTCTGTTTTTTTTTGCGAAGAACGTCCAATGTTAAATTTGTGATATATGCATTTGACGCTAATTGCTAACTCATAAATATTTGCATGCGAAACAAAGGATTAATTACAGGTAACATCAGAAACAGGGGCAATAATGAGTTGTCTAAAGCGATCTAATTGCTCTGTCCACCAAGGTACCAAGGTAAGTTCGGCTGAAGAATGTAACCAAGATATCTTAATTCCCCAGAGAGTGAGCCAAGATTCAACAATTCTCTCCCAAGCAGAGTTAGCCTACTCTGTCAGCCTTAAGGAAGTTGGATTACCCCCAGAAAATCTTATCATTCCCCAGCGGAGTATACAAACATTCTTAACAAGCATCCCCAGCAGTCTTGATCTAAGATTGTTCACCGGCGGTATACAGACATCCAGTGGAGCCACTTCCCCAGTGCAATCTCAAAAGTTTCCCCAGGAAAGTGGAATCAATCTCCCCAGCAGGTCTTGAAGCTTATCCCCAGTAGATTCTGGAAGCTTGTCACCCGCATAGCACGAACGCTCCCCCGGCTTTATTCAGAAGGTTATTCCCCACCAGAGCTTATAACTGGGTTATCCTCAGCTAATTACCATGGAAAGATCGTCCCCGGCGAAGTCTTCCTATCCCCAGCGGAGTTCATCAAATCTTCCAACATAGGTATCCCCAGTGGAGTTATCATCAACATCTCAACAAAGAACCTCTCTTTCCCCACAGAGTTCACTCCCCGCAGAGTAATCTATTTGCCAAGTTTATTCCCCAACAGAGTCATCTTCTCCTACCGGTATTCTTGCAACTATCATCCCCAGCGAAAACGAAGAACTCTTCTCCTCAAACATCAGCCTAGGAATTAACTTCCCGGCACCCGTCAAAGATTTATTTTCCTAGACAAAAACATACATTCATAAACATCGCATCTTCATACATCACAGCATGCATATACGCATCATAAGCATACAATATCATTTATTCTTGAGAACATCATGACATCATGCAGTTCATACATCATGACATTGCATACAACTGATGTTTTTCCTTTTCAGGAAAAAGGTCAATCCAAAGATGATTACTATCAACTGTCGTGATTCCAGATCCGATTCCTGTATCTTGCCAGGGTGTATATGTTGACGACTATTCTCCGGACTCGATTCTTTTATCTTGCCAGGGCACGTCTGAAGAGTTTGAAGATCCGATTCCTGTATCTTGCCAGGGTGTATCTGTTGATGACTATATTCCAGACTCGATTCCAGTATCTTGCCAGGGCACGTCTGAAGAGTTCGAAGATCCGATTCCTGTATCTTGCCAGGGTGTATCTGTTGACGACTAATTCCAGACTCGATTCCTGTATCTTGCCAGGGCACGTCTGAAGAGTTTGAAGATCCGATTCATGTATCTTGCCAGGGTGTATCTATTGACGACTATATTCCAGACTCGATTCCTGTATCTTGTCAGGGCACGTCTGAAGAGTTCGAAGATCCGATTCATGTATCTTGCTAGGGTGTATCTGTTGATGACTATATTCCAGACTCGATTCCTGTATCTTGCCAGGGCACGTCTGAAGAGTTTGAAGATCCGATTCCTGTATCTTGCCAGGGTGTATCTGTTGATGACTAATTCCAGACTCGATTCCTGTATCTTGCTAGGGCACGTTTGAAGAGTTTGAAGATCCGATTCCTGTATCTTGCCAGGGTGTATCTGTTGACGACTAATTCCAGACTCGATTCCTGTATCTTGCCAGGGCACGTCTGAAGAGTTTGAAGATCGATTCCTGTATCTTGCCAGAGTGTATCTGTTGACGACTATATTCCAGACTCGATTCATGTATCTTGCCAGGGCACGTCAAAAGAGTTCGAAGATCCGATTCCTGTATCTTGCCAGGGTGTATCTGTTGACGACTATATTCCAGACTCGATTCCTGTATCTTGCCAAGGCACGTCTGAAGAGTTCGAAGATCCGATTCCTGTATCTTACCAAGGTGTATCTGTTGACGACTATATTCCAGACTCGATTCTTGTATCTTTCCAGGGCACGTCTGAAGAGTTCGAAGATCCGATTCCTGTATCCTGCCAGGGTGTATCTGTTGACGACTATTCTCAGGACTCGATTCCTGTATCTTGCCAGGGCACGTCTGAAGAGTTTAAAGATTCGATTCATGTATCTAGCCAGGGCACATCTACATAAAGAGTTTGAAGATCAACTCCTGTAACAGGCCAGGTAACTATTTTCTTTCTCAGGTACGCAAGTTCTCGCTAAGGAATCTCTTACGCGATCGACACCTAGATGGCATCTGTAAGCCCATCCATATACCAGCAGTCTCCAAATGGCATCTATAAGCCCATTCCCGACAAGGTTCTGTCACATCTCCAGATGGCATCTATAAGCCCATCCTCCTATCCATTATCCTCCAAATGGCATCTGTAAGCCCCTTCCCACCATCACTGCTAACATGTGAGCGCAAATTTCTGGGCACTCTAGTGTTCAATCATCTTCCACCTTCGGATTACGAAAGGCACGCCAGCCAATCTACATCCTCAGGTCTAACAAGATTGAACAGGGGAAACTGTTGTACCCCAAAATTTTCCCTCCCATATTCTTCAAGAATTGCCAGGATCAATCTCCAGATGATTCAAAATCTCTCAAGGATTGCACAGTCCAATTGCCTCCTAACATAGTCAAAATTAGGGTTTTGGTTCTTGCAAAGAAATTGAGGTTTCCAAGGGTCCAATCAAGTCCCATATACCCATATACATTGCCAAGCATCCATATGTCAAGTTTCAAGACTCACAGCATCAAGTTGCACAGTCAAAAACCCTAAATGCTTCACAAGTCAACTGCAGGGGCAAAATGGTCATTTGACAGTCAAAAGTCAAAAAATTTGGTCAACATCTCATTTTGAAGCCACAAACATCATTTGATCAATTCTTGATCATGATTCTCAAAACATGGCTCAAAAAGTCTCAAGATGCAAAAGTTTCTATTTGTGGACAGCTGAAAAAGTCAACTGCAAATTGACCAAGGCATAACTTCTTCATGGTTTATCAGAAAAATCCCATACAAAGCTCATTTTGAATAGGATGACATTTCCTACAACTCATCTTCACACTTCAAGTCCAAGAAATGCTCTCACAAAAAGTTATCAATTTCAACATTATAGGTCATTTTCAAAAGTCAACAAAAAGGCACTTTAAGTCAAAGACCATAACTTGAGATTGGTAAATCAAAATGACATGGGACCAAAGGCATTGGTTAGAGGACTTCAAGACCTTTCCAAAATGTCCAAGAACATGATCATAGCTTCAAAATTGAGCAAGATATGCCTTGGAGAAGTTGGGAAATTTTTGGGAACTTTGAAAAGTCAACTTTGCCTAAAACACTTCAAAATTGCTAATGGGCCTCAATTTCTTTCATGAATCATTACCCAAAGGCTATGCACGACCCATTGAGTTCAAAGGGATTTATTTTCTTATATTTAATTAATTAATTGAATTTTTATTCTTATTAATTCATTTAATTAGATTTAATTATGAGAAAAATATCAAATAATGGTTTTAAATCTTTTTTGTGCAGCAAATATGTTCATTATATCCAAAAGATTTCGTGCATCATCTCAAGGGGACAAGATCATCCACATTTGGCAAGATTTCAATGAAAAAAAGATTGAAAAAGATATGGAAAAAATCAAATATTGAAATAATTAATTCAATGGATTCATGGGCTTGTTTTTGACCTAGAATGCTTCCCATACATATGCAAGATCTAACCTAATGCAAGGATACACGAAAAGCTGCTCAAAAAGAGAGAACAAAGTTGCAATTTTTCATAGAAATTTTGAAAACTGATTTCGTATTTGCAGGATCATTCAAAGCCTAAAACCTATTCCAAACCCTTGCTGAGACTTCTTTGAACGTGTTGCAACCACTTTCCAGTCTCCATACTCCAAGAATTGGTAGAATAGCATCACGTTTATCACAAACTTTTCCATAATCGTTTTTTAATTTCCATGCATTATTCATGTGTTTTATTTGTTGATTTACACTAATAATGATGTTCTGAAGCTATTGGTAATATTTAATTGGACTAACACTGCCTGTAGCCGAATCCACCATTGATGAAACCTAGGGTTTCAGAAGCTCCAAAATAGGGCTTTCATGTAGAGGAAAAATTGGACCTTGAGACCTATGCCATTGAATTCAGGAGCTCTAGACGAAACGAACCAACACCTCGCGCCCTTTTTATATTAATCCAGCTTCTAATCGCTATTTTCATAGTTTCTATTTAGTGGGGGTTTAAAACCCTCGCTACTTGTTTTATATTTGCAGGTAAACAAAGAAGAAAGCTAGCATGTCATCATATGATAGGAGCATTCAAATTTGGCGCGTGATTTTTTGTTCATACCACTAACGCTTGTTTTTTTATTATATAATAATCACTCTTCATTATGTTAACAAATAAACGCAATAGCCCAGTTGGTGGATGAGGTGTCGTGCAGGTATAGGGACCTGGGTTCGATTCCCAGGTCCCCCCATATGTTTAATAACTTTTGTTTTAACACGTTCCTATGCAGCATCCCTTCAACGCTCCACCATACATCCTCACACGTTAGCCTGCCACGCGCTCATGCTCACCCATCCAATGGCCATAAGGTGAATCCCATGGTGTACCTCAATCAACCAAGGCACACACAAGCGTGGAAAGTCAAAGAGGCTTTGTGTTCATGGGCCAAATTTGTTTCAATTTACCTCCATTTGGGTCTGAAACCCCCCTTGGTTTGCTTCTTTTAATTTTACTTTCTTTTCAATTCTAATCCTTTTTTTAAATTGTTTTAATTGTATTGTTTTTCACCATAAAATAATTTTCATAATAAAAAAAAATCAGAAACTAAAAAATGTTTTTTTAATTAATTATTAATTCACCATTGAAATATTGTTTGTAAATAAAGGTTAAGTAATTAATTTAGTTAATTTAGGTTTTAAACTTTAATCTTTTTTCTTAATAAATAAAAAATATCTAGAATTAGGTTTTTGACATTTTTCATCCTTTTCTTAATTAATTATTTTTCTCTTTATTTATTATTATAATTACTATTTATTTTTGTAAATAAACATGTATATTAATTAATTAGTAAATTAGGTTAACTTTAATATTTCTTTTTATTAATAATTAAAATATTTAGAACTAGGGTTTCCTTCTAATTTTAATTTTCCTTATTTTCAAAAATACCAAAAACATAAAAAACAATTTCTTTTCTTTAATTAAATAATAATTAGCCTTTAATTCAATTTAATTTCAAAAGGGTCAAAACCCTCGGACATTCGATTCTAATTTCTTTTCGCACATTTATTTTCTTTTCAAATATTATGTAACTGCCCAAGGCTTGTAATAGTAATTAAGTCTTTTTACTTTCCGCATTTTTTTATCAAACAGGTCTTTGTAATTTGGCGATGTATAGACTCGCGCCTTGTAATAGCGTAGGATTTATCTTTCCGCATTTAAATTTCCGCACTTTTAAGTTCTAAATTTCCTGAAAGAATGTATGGTTAATTAAAAACAAGCGTAGATCACCATGATACATGTACAAGATAAAACATAACATGAAATCAACACACAAATTCACACACCACTCTTAGGGTACGCCTAACCTGTTGCCTTCGAAACATGGTCGTCAAGTATATGACGTCTTAGTAAGTCCTTATGTCCATGATCCAGTTGCCTCGAAACAAGTTGCCTCGAAACGGTTGCCTCGGAACAGTTGCCTCGAAACGGTTGCCTCAGAATAAAAAAAAAGGATCAAGGACATAAGGTTAGCTTCTAAGGTGTCCTAACTATTGCTCTGGTGACCACACTGTCCCTAAACTCGAATTGACCCGAACACCTCCAACGGTGGTGCTACCTACCTCTCCATGGTGGGATGGTACTACCTTAAGGACATTTACACAGCCTAATTCCTCAGGGTAGGTAGATGACTCATAGATACTTGCTCTATTCAAAAACAAATCAAAACTCTTTTCACACCGACACTTTCAAAAAAGCTTTCAAAACAATTTTTCAAACACTCTTGAGGACTGATACAAGAGTTATTCCGAAAACTTTCAAAGAAACTTTTTTCAAACCCACTCACAATTGAAAAGCAAACATTTTTAAAACATAATGAGCAAGTATCTAAGAGCCCATGGATAACCATGGATAGAAAGGGTGCTAACACCTTCCCTTTCTATAAATCTAACTCTCGAACCGAGAAACTATCTCATAAGGAATTTTGCTGTGCTTTTGTCCTTTCCATGTTGGAGAAAATAAAAGACGGTGGCGACTCTTGCTTCCGCGTCATTTCGCGAACCAGCGTTAAACAGTCAGTTCTAAATCCACCGATCACACTCGGCATCTGTCAAGGATTTATTTTCCCAGACAAAAATATATTCTTTAACATTTCATATTTAATACCTCCTATTTACATACATGATAAAGTGAATACGACACAATCTCATTTATTTTGATAACATCATGACATCATGCATTTCATGCATCATGACATTGCATACAACTAACTCTTTACCTTTTTAGGAAAGATCGATTGACAGATAAAGGTTATCATTACCTTTTGGAGTAGTAGTCGTCAAAGATTCCATCATCACCTTTTGAGGTAGTAATCATCCAAGATTACTTCATCATCCTGCCGAGGTAGTAATCGTCCAAGATTCCTTCATCATCCTACTGAGGTTGTAGTCGTCCAAGATTCCTTCATCATCCTGTTGGGGTTGTAGTCATCTAAGATTCCTTCATCATCCTGCTAAGGTTGTAGTTGTCCAAGATTCCTTCATCATCTTACTGAGGTTGCAGTCATCCAAGATTCCATTATCATCCTACTGAGGTAGTAGTCGTCCAAGATTCCTTCATCATCCTGCTGAGGTAGTAATCGACCAAGATTCCTTCATCATCCTGCTGAGGTTGTAGTCATCCAAGATTCTTTCATCATCCTACTGAGGTTGTAGTCGTCCAAGATTCCTTCATCATCCTGCTGAGGTTGTAGTCATCCAAGATTCCTTCATCATCCTACTGAGGTTGTAGTCGTCCAAGAATCCTTCATCATCCTGCTGAGGTAGTAATCGACCAAGATTCCTTCATCATCCTGTTGAGGTTGTAGTCATCCAAGATTCCTTCATCATCCTACTGAGGTTGTAGTCGTCCAAGATTCCTTCATCATCCTGCTGAGGTTGTAGTCATCCAAGATTCCTTCATCATCCTACTGAGGTTGTAGTCACCCAAGATTCCTTCATCATCCTGCTGAGGTAGTAATCGACCAAGATTCCTTCATCATCCTGCTGAGGTAGTAATCGACCAAGATTCCTTCATCATCCTGCTGAGGTTGTAGTCATCCAAGATTCCTTCATCATCCTGCTGAGGTAGTAATCGACCAAGATTCCTTCATCATCCTGCTGAGGTTGTAGTCATCCAAGATTCCTTTATCATCCTACTGAGGTTGTAGTCGTTCAAGATTCCTTCATCATCCTGCTGAGGTTGTAGTCATCCAAGATTCCTTCATCATCCTGCTGAGGTAGTAATCGACCAAGATTCCTTCATCATCCTATTGAGGTACTAATCGACAAAGATTCCTTCATCATCCTACTGAGGTTGTAGTCATCCAAGATTCCTTCATCATCCTGCTGAGGTTGTAGTTGTCCAAGATTCCTTCATCATCCTGCTGAGGTTGTAGTCGTACAAGATTCCTTCATCATCTTGCTGAGGTTGTAGTCATTCAAGATTCCTTCATCATCCTGCCGATGTAGTAATCGTCCAAGATTCCTTCATCATCATGTTGAGATAGAAGTCATCCAAGATTCCTTCATCATCTATTTGGAGTAGCAATCATTTCTGGATGGCATCTTTAATCCCATCTCCAACAATTATCCATTACCTCTCCAAATGGCATCTTTAAGCCCATTCCCTCTACCATCACATCACCGAGTGCAAATTTCTGGGCACTCTAGTGTCCAATCATCTTCCACCTTCGAGTCACGAATGGCAAAACTCGCCAATCTAACTCTTCAGGTTTAAGAAGATTGAATAGGGGCAGCTATTGTACCCCAAAATTTTCCCTCTCATTTGTCAAGTATTTGCTCACAAGATATTTTAAGACGTCAAGTTTGCAGCACTGATACATCAATTTAGGCTTGAAATTGGCACAAGGGCAAAATGGTCAATTGCATACTGGAAAGTCAAACTTTGAATTTTTGGTCAACATTACAATCCAAAGATCAAATTTCATCAAGACATTCAAAAATATCAAGCTTGATCATTAAGAAGTCAAGAGAATCAAAAATCTAACTTTGCAAGACTTTGAGATTTTTCTAAGTATTTTCTATAATTGGTTAATTTCATTTGCTTCATGGCATTTTACTGCAACTCCAAATAATTCAAGATGATGCAAGTAATTCAAGTTATTACAAAGTGGCATTTTGCAAAATTACAAATTCTAAAACTATGTCTTGATTAAAACCTTATCACAATATTTTTGCCTTTGACATGATGTGCACAAGACTAAATTTGTGACATGCTACAAACTATGTTGTCCAAAGTTGAAGAAAATATGATATATGACATTGCTACAACATCTTATGCTGCCCTGCAAGAAAGCTTGTGCCATGCTACATTCTAAGTATGCATGCTGCCAATACAGTCCAAAACTGCTCTATGCAGTCTGCCCAAGCCTACACCATGACAACCCCAAACTTGCACCAAAATGGCAAAGGAAATTTGTGTGCAGAAAGCATCAAAACAGCATGCAAAAATAATTCAAAATGAATTATTTATTTTCCCCCCTAAACCACAGTCAAGGGTTCTACAAAAGGAAGTTTGTCTCATAAGACAAGGAGGTTGGATTTTCGGAAGAGGCATAGAGAGATAGAATAGAGAGTCTCATTGAGCAGAAAAATAGTATCCTTGTTAACCTTGACTCATTTTCAAAACATCAAATCAATTCTTGTTCAAAACAGAACTCCAACCTCTTACTCCATCATACAAACTCTCCAAACACTTCATACAAAGTTTGTCCAATCACAAAAGACAGCTCATGTGTTGCTATTCATCTCCATCTTCAAAACACCAAAAACATTATAGTACAGTCCAACTCAGCTCTAACAGTCCAGAGCAGTTTCCTGAAGACTCACAAGGTTATCACATCATTTGGAAGAGCATTCAGATCTAAAACAATCAGTGCAGCCCAAAGGTAAGTCCTCTTGACTTGATATCTTGTCATTACATCATTAACAAGTTGTTGTTCTTTGAAGATAAGATGTAGTACCTTAATATCTTTTTGAACTAGTTATTTGCACTTTGTTTAGGCTTATTCAATCATTTTTTATTCATGTTTATTCATCATATGCCATAAACTAATATGTACATTCAGTAAAATAATGTTTAAGACAGGAAAATGCAGCATGTATCGACACATATCCTCATGTGTCGACTCATCCTAGTGAAAAAACAGGGTATGAGTCGACACATAACCCCCATGCATCGACTCATACTGATTTCAAGTTGCAAAACAAAAGTGGGAAAAGACTATGTATCGACACATACGCGCTTCGCATCGACACAAGAAAGGTGCATGAGTCGACACATCCCCTTATGTGTCGACACATACTGAGTTATTTTGTTTTGCAGGGGCAGGGAAAAGCTATGTGTCGATGCATAGCAGCATGGGTCGACACATAGCAGTTCAAAGTGTAGTTTTCCTTTTCCTTTACATTGTTTTTACATTGTTTTCATTATCATTCGATGTGGTTGTAATATTTCAGTCTCCACTTCATCCCCATTATAAATTTGTACTCCCATCCCCCTAAAGTGATGTAATAGCTTAGAATTTATTTTCCGCATGTTTACTTACTTTCATATATTGCTAGTAAATAAGTGTGTATGGTAAGATAAAAACAACAAAATAGGCAATAAAAAACAAGACAAAATGCATGCAATAAAGCACACTTTGCACACATGCACCCCTAGGGTTTTCATCCACTTGTTGCCTTTAAAATGGCCATGGTATGCATGTTGAGTATCTTGGCAAAACAAAAACAAAACAAAAAGATCATAGTCCCTCGATGACGCTATCTTGTTTGCCTACACAAAATGATCTAGTCCCTCAAACAAAAATTTGCTAAGATACTTAGCACAATTGCTATCATGGTCAATACGAGTACCCGCGCCTGTTCCGTTTAACATCCAAACACAATGTTGTTCACAAAATACAATGGTAAAACAACAATGTAAAAGGGTTAAAAATGTGTAGGAAAGATCTTTGAGTAGATAGGGTAGACAACTCCTAGTTACTTGATCAAATTTGTAATTATCCTTGCTATTTTCAAAACACATAACTTCAAAACAAACTTTCAAACATTGAAACATCTTTTCAAAAGACAAACACCTTTGTAAAACATTCAAACAAGAATTATTACAAAGGTTGCCTAAGACAAGGCCTCTTTTCAAAACATTTTCAAAAACCACACACAAAGCACCATTTCAAACAATTGAAAAGCAAAAGCAAGTGATCTAAACAAGTAACTAAGAGCCCATGGAAAACCATGGATGAAAAGGGTGCTTGCACCTTCCCTTTTCATAATCTACCCCCCGAATCCAAGAAAATATCTCAAAGGTCTTTCCTGTGCTTTTTGACCTTTCCTTTGGATAAAATAAAAAGTCGGTGGCGACTCTTGCTAAACTGAAACATTTGCAAACACAAATGCAAAACCTCAAGTCAGTTCTCCCACCGTATCACATATCCATCTTGATGAAGTTTGTTGATAATGGTTCTCAGCTCTTCTTGTCCCCGGGCTAGGCCTAGGATAAGAGCCATCTTCCCCAACATTTGGGTTCTCATTGCATCAACCTCAACTTGCAGTTGTTCCATTCGTTCGTCCTTATTGTCTTCAGGACTTTTCTTGATCAGATTCCCGGGGAAAAGTGTTTTCAGGTCTTCCTGCCCCTTGGATAGGTTTAGGAATTTGTCCCTGAACTGAGCTTCTTGAGTTTGAAGATCTCTATTGTCTTGTTTGAGAGCCATTTCTGAAATAAACAGCGAGAACATGAGAGACATGTACTGGAAGACCTGTTATGCAATGATATGTATGATATGTATGCAATGTTTTCAGGGATCTCGCGGGGTAAACAAGAAAATGTCAAAAGTTGAATTCTGCAGCTTTGATTGAAGAACTTTATATCATTGAGAGTCCTTCTACGAGAGTCAAGCTCACCATATCAAGTGGGTCATAGCCCCTGACTCAATTTATCGTGTTTTGATATCTAGACGACATTGGCTAGAGGAAAATAAATCCCCTTGCCCCTTGATAGACGTCTGATTTACCCTAACCTGCGTCACTAACCCTTGAGATCCTTGAAATGGTTAAATAAATGTTAAGGCATGATGTTATGATGTGTATGCTATGCGTTTAAGCAAAAGTGCGAAGTAATGTAAGCAAGTAAACCCTGAGAGAAATCCAAGTTATTGGATAAGGACTGTAAACAAAACCTGTAAGGAACTCATGTTGTCAGATAATAAAACTGCGCAAGTAGTTCAAGTTGAAAGCACACAAGTCACACAAACAGCCTTAGGTTTAGGCTTGCATGAGGTCAAAGGTAACGCCCTCTTGAAGTTAAGTTCGTTCAACCTGTCCTAGAAAAATAACCGGGTTCTAGAGGATCTCAATATCACTGACCATCCTCCATCGGTCATGGTTTTAGCTTACGCAATCTTTTCTTGCGGCTGAAATTATTCTGAGAGTATGATCTCAATGAATGTAGCATCAAGTATCAACCAGTTCTCAGCTCTACACCGAGGTCGGCTATCTCGCTACCTTCTAATGGCCAAGTTGGGCGATTAAAGGTTCTAAGGTCAGTTGATGCTTAACGACACCATGCGGCGGCCCCGTATTCTCCTCGTTTCTCCACAAGGGATACTGGTACCAACCAAAGTGCCACACCAACGTAGCTACTGCTTCAACCGTATCGGTCTATGCCGTATAGTTCCCTCACATTCTATTGCTACTTACCTAAAAGGTATTCCCCATATCCGGGTGTAGGATCTATAGTAACCCTAAACAAAACCCTTAAAAGTAAAGCAAACAAAGCAATCAAGAGAAGCAATTATGATGACCTAGATCCTAAGGTGTACCACACTTATTAACAATCCCCAGTAGAGTCGCCAGTTCTGTGATACGGTGGCAGAACCGACTATTTTGATGCTTGTTTGTGTTTTGCATTTTTTGTTTGCAAAATGTTGTGGTAAGCAAGAGTCGCCACCGACTTTTATTTCATCCAACCGGAAAGGAAAAAAGTACAGAAAAAATCCTTTTTCGAGATATTCTGAGTATGGGGGGTAGATTATAGAAAGGGAAGGTGTTAGCACCCTTTCCATCCATGGTTTTCCACGGGCTCTTAGGTACTTGCTCATGTTTTAAAATTGCTTGTGTGTGTGCTTTGTTTTTGAAAAGTTAGACTTCGTGATAACCCTTGTATTAGTCCTCAAAGGTGTGACAAAGTTGTTTTAAAAATTTGTTTGAAAAGGGTAAGTGTGAAAAGTTTTGATTTGAGCAAGTACCTACTAGCATCTACCTACTCGAAAAAAGATTGTTTCTATTCTTGTTTCCTTTAGACAGTGCTATCCTACTATTGAGAAATAGGTAACACCGTTGTTGGATTTGTAAGGGTCAATTCGAAAGGGACGTACGATCACTAAAGCAATATTAGGACCCCTTAGTAGTAACCCTAGAGTCTTAAGATCATATTCGAGGCAACATTTTCGAGGCAACATTTCCGAGGCAACATTTGATCGGAATAATTTGATCTTTTAGACTGGAGGGCAACCACTAAGACACCCTATGCTTAATAATCATTTACCCAAGGCAACCGAAGTGAGAGTATACCCTAAGAGTGATATGTGCGAGTGATTTGTTTCAGTTATTTATCTTTGCACATTAGGGTTTTCTAACCGTATTAATTTGTCATTCATTCTTGCCATACAATCCTATTAGCATACATCTAGAGAGTTAAGTATTTGCGGGAATTAAAAATGCGAGAAAATAAATCTACGCTATTACAAGGCTTTGGGGAGGGGCATTAATTACATAGCCAAAAAAATCGGGGATTTAAACAGTAAAATAAACCCTAAAATTAACTATTACAAACCAGTGAGCGGTTACAAAATATTGACAAAATAAATAACAAGCGTGCGGAGAATTAAGTGCGAGAAGAAATTGAAACCTGAGAAATCTAATTTGAGGAAAAAATATTTTTTGGATTTTTATTGAAGAAAATATTTAATTGCAAATTAATTAAACCTAATTTCTAATTGTTTTTAAATTACGAAAGAAATTAAAGTTGCCCTAAATTAATTAAACTAATTAATTACAAAACATTTATTAAGAAAATAAATCTTGTTTTTGGTTTTTGATTGGTTAATTTAATAAAATAATTTTTGTGTTGATTAAAAAATAAAATAATCAAAGAAAAGGAATTAAAGAAAAATAGCAGAAATAACCAAATGGGCCTGCTGTCAGCAGATCTGGCTGGAGACGGATCCAGAAGATGATGACCCTCAGAAGATGAGGTGCGCTGGATCTGGTTCTGGCTGATGGATCCAGAAGATGATAACCCTCAGAAGGTGAGGTGCGCTAGATCTGGTTCTGGATGATGGATCCAGAAGATGATGACTCTCAGAAGGTGAGGTGTGCTGGATCTGGTTCTGGTTGATGGATCCAGAAGATGATGACCCTTAGAAGGTGAGGTGCGCTGGATCTGGTTCTGGCTGATGGATCCAGAAGATGATGACTCTTAGAAGGTGTATGTGTTGGATCTGATGAAAACAATGGAGAAAATGCCAAAAGCTCACGCCTGGGATCGAACCCAGGACATGAGTTTCTGATTTCCTTCCTCTGACCAACTTTGCTGGATGTTAACTTGTTAATATAACAAAAGACAAACAATATATTGGAAAACAAGTTAGTGGCAAGAATAACACGCCAGAATTTAAACCAGCCAGTCAGGTTGTGACACGTTGTTGTCTTCTTCCCTAGAACCGTCGTTTTAGGCTCTGAACCTTTACCTACAGACACAGGTCTGTTGCTGAAACCTATGTCATTCAAAAATCAAGCACATGCAATATAAATTCAATTGGGGACCATGTATCAACTGGGTTTGAAACTCTGATCATCATGGTACCCATTATCAGGCCTAATTTTACTTAAATCGTGAAACCCCAAATTGGAGCACGAAACCTTAACAATGAAAAAAGCTTGTTCCTACACTGCAACTTAAATCAAACTATCCAGAAACATTGCAAACATGATGATGAACACAAATATGTGACTTAAACATGTTAAAGATGCAAGAATTACAGTAATCAAATTTGAATAATTTTGCAAATCGTGAGAGTGATAGGGAATGATTCTGGATGTTCTAACACCTGCAAATGATTGGGAATGCTTGCTGAGATGCCCAGGAATTTATTTCTGGCTTTGAAACTCCTTGAGGATGGCTCTAAGATGGATCTCAATCTCACACTTTTTGTCCAAAGTTTTGAGTTTTCTTCTGATAGTTTCACGCCTCTCCCCCCTTCTTTTTGATCTGGAATCCTTTTTTATATAACCTAGAGCGAATTAGGTTAACAAACTTGGAATGAATCTTTGCATTTATCCAAGATTTGATTTGATTTTCAATTTGTATGATATCCTTCCAAACTTGGCCTAATCATGCCAATCTCGCGCCAATTAGCCTTGATATGATCTGATTCTGATGTGCCAGCATAATGAGCTTATGATTATGTCCAAAAAAATGTGAGTGAGCATTTGGGTCATGGACCATGTTATAAGTGAGGTGCAAGCATAAAAAGTTTGGCCCATTTAGCAAAAAATGCAAATTTGAGCATATTTGACTTTTGGCAATTTTGCAAAAATGGTCAACTTGGCCAATGCATAACTCTCTCAATTTTGACCCTAGAGAGGTTTTCTTAGACTTTTTAGAAAGCTTAGGATGTCCTCTAAGCAACCCTTTTGGTATCATCTTAATTGATTCTTCCATGTTCATGTATCAATCTTTGACCCAAAAGGTGTTTTTGTTGACTTTTCAAAAGGACCTATAATGTCAAAATTTATATCTTTTTGTGAGTGCATATTCTGAACTTGGGAGCTGACGATGAATTGTAGGGAATTCCATCCTCTTCAAAATTATATTTGGATGGGTCATTTCTGATAAAGTATGAGAAATTTTATCTTGGTCAAAGTTGAGTTGACTTTTCCTGCAAAACCCTAATTTATCAACTTTTGGGTTTTGATGAATTGTGAGTAATCCTTGAGGAATCATGATCAACCCTTGATCAAATGATGTATAATACTTCAAAATGAGGATGTTGACCAAAAATCTTGAAGTTTGACTGTATGTGGGCCACAATTGACTTTTGACCTAACACAGTCAATTTTTAGGCATTTGAGCAATTGACTGAGCAAACTTCTTCTACAAGGCTTGAAACTTGACATGGATGATCTTGAGAACATATTAGGACAATTGTGAGCATTTTAGTCCTTTGTGGTTCACACATCTTTATGAAAATAGAAACCCTAATTTGGGGTATCCGCCTTAGGAGAGAGTTTGTCTGGTCAACTCTTGAACTTCCTTGAGCAATTTGGGGACCTCACTTGACATTTGTTGAGAAATATAGGAGGGAAAATTTTGGGGTACAACAGATTCCAACTTGTCTTGAGAGGATAAGGTTAAACGATATTCGGGCCTTCTGTTTCCAAATTCAGTAGCAACTCTCTGGGGATAGTGGTCTAGACTGCCCTTTGCTGGGGAGAGAAATTTTGCCGGTGATCTGTAGTAGTTAGAGAAATAGACTCAAGTTAGGGAGACTGAACTATGTTGTGGAAATA
Source organism: Vicia faba (assembly GCA_948472305.1). Taxonomy (NCBI): domain Eukaryota; kingdom Viridiplantae; phylum Streptophyta; class Magnoliopsida; order Fabales; family Fabaceae; genus Vicia; species Vicia faba. The sequence goes on along the minus strand of OX451740.1, from coordinate 481,413,100 downwards.
AACCCTGCTTGGGGAAATAAACCATTAACTTTGATGGAGGAATACTCTGCGGAGAAAATAACCTTACTGGGGAAATGAACTCTGCTGGAGAAAGGGAATTCTGCAAGAGATTTTACAGTGTTGGGGAAATAAACTCAGTTGGGGAAGAGAATTTTTGTAAACTGTACTGATGCCATAGTCTCTGATGGAGATTGGGACTCCGTAGGTTGGCGACATTGTCGGGGAAAGATCATATTCCCTTATCTGCTAGGGGAATCTGCTGGTGAAATATATCTTTGTTGAGGATGAGCTTGTTAAGACTACTTTGTGGGGATAATCCCATGGAAGTTGTTCTGCGGGGATAATCTTGTGAGTATTTTTTTCTATGGGGATACATGGACGACTTGAAGATTATACCAACTCCTAGAGTCTTGAGCATATTCTTATTCCTGTTTTTATGCATATACTTGTTAACAGTAATCGTATTCATATGCATATGTTCATTCAATTTATTCATTGGACGTTTTTGCAAACAAAACAGAAAAAGGTAAACCAAAAGTTTGAATTTTGAAATTTATATTTCTATTGATAGTTTGCCCATAAACAGGCGGTTTTGTACAAAGAGACAGTTTAATACGATGGGAGAACTGACTTGGTTGTTTTGTGTTTGATTGCAATTATTGTGGATAGCAAGAGCCGCCACCCGACTTTTCTTTTATCCAATGAGGAAAGGGTGAAAAGAAAAGGAAAGACATTTGAGATATTTTCTTGAGTTCGGGGGGTAGGTTATGAAAAGGGAAGGTGTTAGCACCCTTTTCATCCATAGTTATCTATGGGCTCTTAGTTGCTTGCTAGATCACTTTTGAAATTGCTTTGTTTGAAATGTGTTTGTGGTGGGTTTTGAAAGTATTTTTGAAAAGCGCCTTCGTTTAGGAAAACTTTGTAATGATTCTCATCTCTATAAGAATGCATACAAAGTGTTAGACTTTTTTAAAACATTTCATGTTTTGAAAGTTTTTGGTATGTTTGAAAACATGTTTATTTTTTTGAAGATGGATTGTGAGCAAGCGACTAAGAACGTTCTACTTACTCAAAAGTTTTTTGTTCATTTCTTCCTTCCTTTGATATTGCTATCTTACCATTGATTGGTAAGAAGCCTTATATTTGGATGTAAAGGGACGGGCATGGGTCATTGTATGGTCATGAATAGCAATGTTGTGAGATATCTTAGCATTTCTCTTGAGGGACTATGATCTTTGATTGTTTTTGCTAAGACGTCTCACATGCATACTATATGACCATTTTCCCAAGGCAACGAGTGGAGTTAACCCTAGAGGTGCAAGTGTGCAAAGTGTTTTTTTTCATGCTTGATTTATCTTGGATTAGTGTTTTCTAAGCATTGATTTTATCTTTCCATACAAACCCTAAGTTACTAGAATTTATATGAAAGCGATAAATTGCGGAAAATAAATATCCTACACTATTACATCATTTGGGGATAGGGTGTACAAATTTACAAATGGGTATTACAAGAAATTAAACCAAATTATCTATTACAACCATATTGAATAAATGTACAAGAAATGACATGAATATAATGTACAAGGAATATAAAAAGAAATGGATTTTGCTTTGGATTTTTGTTAAGAAAATTGTTTTAACCTAATTAACCTAAAGGGATGTGATTAATAAAAAGTAGGAAAATTAATCCTAAGTTAAAAGGAAATCAAATTAATCAAGAAATCATTTTTTAGGGTTTTTTATGGAAGGCTTTTGGTTAATTAAAATAAATATGAAAATAAAATATTTTTTGTGATATTTTTATATATTCATAAAATAGAGATTGTAAATAAATAGTGTGCAAGAAATCAACTCAAAAGGAGTTGTTTTGATTGGTTGAAAATTTTTTTGAATTTTGTTAAAAAAAATGAAAACAAACAAGTGATAAAAATTTGTTTTGGTCCTGCTAGGGCTTGAACCCAGGTTCTCCACACCTTCCATTTAAAACAATACCACTGGGCCAAGCGTGCATATTTGAAAAGAGACAGCCAGCACTCAATATGTTATAAACCTTCATGTCAGTTTGGTAAAAATGATAAAATAAATACAAAAGGTCTCGTTGGGGCTTGAACCCAGGACCTTATACATCAATGCCTTACGCGCGCGCTGTTTGTACCACTGGGGTGGTCTGTTTCATCTGTTAGTTATCCAACTTGCACTAAATATAAATGAACTCATTTATGAAAACTTGAACATGGCTTCATCTTCTGCCTTCGCGCGCGCAGGGATGTATATCACCATTGTTAACCTTCTAAAACTTTCATTTCTCATCCAAATCAAAAATTATAAACATCAAACCTGCTCAAAATTTTAATACGAATCTAACTATGTAATTTTCAAAAGCTATGGATCAGAGGTTAGCACGAATTTTGTTTGGTACCAAAATCAAGACCTAACTGGTCAAAGTTTAAATTATTAAGACACAAGCAATAAAAATCAAAACTAAGAGCATGGTCAACTTCCTAGATATGATATCTACATCTTTTCTTTTATTTGTATGTGCTAAAAATGCTTGTATCAAGATATCACAATTAAGAAATCTTACCTCTTGAAGTGAAAATCAAATGACCTCTATATGACTTCCAGAAATGACTTGGTGATGGTTTAAGCTTGCAGGGACCTTCCTTGGGCTAGTGGGATACTACTTTTCTTTAAAAATCATTAAATCAATCTAACCAAGTCAAGGTGCAATGGTAGAAAATGGAAATGGTGTATGATGATGGGATGCTTACAGAAACATGGTTTAAGGGCTAGGATAGTGTGATCGGTGGATTTAGAACTGACTGTTTAACGCTGGTTCGCGAAATGTCGCGGAAGCAAGAGTCGCCACCGTCTTTTATTTTCTCCAACATGGACAGGACAAAAGCACAGCAAAATTCCTTATGAGATAGTTTCTCGGTTCGGGAGGTAGATTTATAGAAAGGGAAGGTGTTAGCAACCTTTCTATCCATGGTTATCCATGGGCTCTTAGATACTTGCTCTTTATGTTTTCAAAATGTTTGCTTTTCAAAATGTGAGTGGGTTTGAAAAAGTTTCATTGAAAGATTTCTGAATAACTCTTGTATCAGTCCTCAAGAGTGTTTGAAAAATTGTTTTGAAAGCTTTTGAATGTGTCAGTGTGAAAAGATTTTTGTTTGTTTGAAAAGAGCAAGTATCCATGAGTCGTCTACCTACCCTAAGGAATTAGGCTGTGTAAATGTCCTTAAGGTAGTGCCATCCCACCTGTTGTACCCCAAAATTTTCCCTCCCATATTCTTCAAGATTTGTCAAGATCAAGCTTCAAAAATCTCCCAAGGGTTGTACAGTCCAATTGCCTCCTAACAGTCAAAAATTAGGGTTTTGGTTCTGGAAAAGAAGTTGAAGTTTCCAAGGGTCCAAACAAGTCCCACATACCTATAAACATTTTCAAGCATCCATATGCCAAGTTTCAAGACTCACAGCATCAGATTGCACAGTCAAAAACCCTAATTGCTTCACAGTCAACTACAGGGGCAAAATGGTCATTTGACAGTCAAAAGTCAAAATTTTTGGTCAACATCTTATTTTGAAGCCACAAACATCATTTGATCAATTCTTTATCATGATTCTCAAAGCATGGCTCAAAAAGTCTCAAGATGCAAAAGTTTCTATGGTTGGACAGTTGAAAAAGTCAACTGCAAATTAACCAGGGCATAACTTCCACATGGTTTATTAGAAAAATTCCATCCAAAGCTCATTTTGAAGAGAATGACATTTCCTACAACTCATCTTCACACTTCAAGTCCAAGAAATGCTCTCACAAAAAGTTATCAATCTCAACATTATAGGTCATTTTCAAAAGTCAACAAAAAGGGACTTTAAGTCAAAGACCATAACTTGAGATTGGTAAATCAAAATGACATGGTACCAAAGGCATTGGTTAGAGGACTTCAATACCTTCCCAAAATGTCAAAGAACATGATCAAAGCTTAAAAATTGAGCAAGATATGCCTTGTGGAAGTTGGGAAATTTTTGGGAATTTTGAAAAGTCAACTTTGCTTCAAATGCCTCAAAATTGCTAATGGGCCTCAATTTCTTCCATAAATCATCACCCAAAGGCCATGCACGACCCATTGACCCAAAGGGGAGTTATTTTCTTATTTTTAATTAATTAATTGAGTTTTTAATCCTATTAATTCATTTAATTAAAATTAAATATGAGAAAAATACTAAAACATGTTTTCCAAATCTTTTTGTGCAGCATATTCTGTCATTAAGACCTAAATATTTCGTGTACCACATCAAGGGACCAAATCTTCCAAAATAGGCAAGTTTCTATGACAAAAAAGGATTGAAAAAGATGCTTGAAAATCAAATATTGAATCATTGAATACATGGATTTTGGGCCAGTTTTTCTAACCTAATTCAGTCACACATATATGCACATTGCAAACCTAATGCTAAGAAGACAGAATTTGCGCTGCAAGATCAAGAAAAAACTGGCAACTTTTGACAAAAAATATCAAAACTGAAGACATAGTTGCAGTGTGATTAAAAGCTCAATAAGCATTCCAAACGATTGCTGGGACCTTCCTGAACGTGACTCAATACTTTTCAGTCTCCATACATCCAGAAGTGGTAGAATGACATCGCCCTGTTCATGAACTTTTTCATATTCATATTTGAATTTATACACGTTTTCCATGCATTTTAATGTTTGATTTATACTAACATGATCATTCTAAAGCTAATGGTACCATTCAATTGAAGAATGGCTGCCTGTACAGAAATCCACCATGAAAGCGTTCTAGGGTTTCAGAAGTTTGAATTTGGGGCTTTCCTCATCTGGGAAAATTAGGCCACGAGACCTATACCACTGGATTCAGAACGTCCAAACGAATCAATTCCCCCCATCGCGCCCTTTTTATATTTGCATATGACCTAATTGCTATTTTCAGGTTCTGCACTTAGTGGGGGTTTAAAACCCCCGCTATCTATTTGATAATTTCAGGCAAAACGAAGAAGCCATGAAGAAGACGCTGAGTTGTCTCAACCAGACTGGGCAATTCAAACATTCGCGCGTGTTTTTTTGTGTTTACCAATAGCTCTTATTCTCTCTCATAAAATTCACGTCCCACTATAATATCAGATAAACGCGTTGGTTGAGTTGGTCGTTGTGTTGGCAGGCAGGTATTGGGACCTGGGTTCGATTCCCAGGTCCCCCATATTTCTTCATAATTTTGTTTCTAACATATTCAGGTGGTGCTCCTCTCCAGTGGTCCATCATACACCCAACGCTTGTGCTTGCCAAATGTCCCAGGAGATCAATCCAAGGGTCAGGATGTGAGGTCCATCATGCACATTAGTCAACCATGCCATACGCAAACGCTGAAAATCAATATGGGCTTGGGATCAGTGGGCCAAACTGCTTTCTAAACACCTCCAAATTGGGCAGAACCCCCCCCCCCCCCCCCCCTTGTTTGTATTTTCTTTCTCTCATTTTTTTTCTCTTTTATTTATTTTAATTTAATTATTTTCTTTTAATTCACCAAAATAATTTTCATAATACAAAAAAAATCAGAAATCATAAAAATAAAACATGTTTATTGTTTTTAATATTTAATTCACTAATATTTCATTTTGTAAATAAATGTTCAATAATCAATTTAGTTTAAATTTAGGTTTTCAACTTTAATGTTTTTTTTAATAACTAAAATACATAAAAATTAGGTTTTTAGCATTTTTATTATTTTCTCATCAAATAAATTTTTCTTATTATTATTATTATTAATCATTAATTATTTTTGTAAATAAACTTGTAATTAATTAATTAGGGTTAAATTAGGTTAAACTTAAACAATTTTTTTTAATAATTAAAAACAAATTTAGAATTAGGGTTTTATTTAACTTTTAATTTTAATTAATTTTCTTTATTTACATTAAATACCAAAAAACCAAAAAATAACTTCTTTTCTTATTAAATAATTAATTCACTTCCAATTTCAATTTAATTTCTTTAAAGGGTCCAACGCCCTCGCATACTCGATTATAATTTCTTTTCGCGTGTTTGCTTCTATTTTTTATTTTTAATATTATGTAATTTCCCCAAAGCTTTGTAATAGTAATTAGGACATTTACTTTCCGCACTTTTATTCAAAATCGGGTTCTTGTTAATTTGGCGATGTATAAGACCCGCGCCTTGTAATAGCGTAGGACCTTTATTTTTCTGCACTTTAATTTCCGCATCTTTTTAACTGCTAATAATTGCATGAAAGAATGAATGGCCCAAATAAAATCAAAGCGTAGATCACCCAATGCATGACAAGACAAATAATAACTGAAAATGACACACAATTCACACACCACTCTTAGGGTACGCTTCACTGTTGCCTTGCCCCTCGAAACGTGGTCGTCGAGTATAGGACGTCTTAGTGAGTCCTTGTGTCCATTGATCTAGTTGCCTCAAAACAAGTTGCCTCGGAACAGTTGCCTCGGAATAAAAAGATCAATGGAATAAGGGTAGCTTCTAAGGTGTCTTACTGTTGCTCGGTGACCACACTGTCCCTAATCCTCGAATTGACCCGAACACCTCCAATGGTGGTGCTACCTACCTCTCAATGGTGGGATGGCACTACCTTAAGGACATTTACACAGCAGAATTCCTTAGGGTAGGTAGATAACTCGTCGATACTTGCTCTAATTCAAAACAAATCAAAAACTTCTTTTCACACCGACACTTTGCAAAAAGCTTTCAAAAACAATTTTTCAAATACTCTTGAGGACTGATACAAGAGTCGATCTGAAACTTTAAATGAAACTTTTTCAAACCCACTCACACCTTGAAAAGCAAACAAACCTTTTGAAAACACAAATGAGCAAGTATCTAAGAGCCCATGGATAACCATGGATAGAAAGGGTGCTAACACCTTCCCTTTCTATAAATCTACCTCCCGAACCGAGAACAATCTCAATAAGGAATTTTTCTGTGCTTTTGTCCTTTCCATATTGGAGAAAATAAAAGACGGTGGCGACTCTTGCTTCCGCGACATTTCGCGAACCAGCGTTAAACAGTCAGTTCCAGATCCACCGATCATAGAACTGGCGACTCTGCTGGGGATAACTTTTAAAGTGAGGTGTACCTTAGGACTAAGATCACTTGTGTTTTCAATTGTCTGAATTGTTTGCTTTATTATTGTTGGTACTGTCTTGGGAGTTCTATAGATCCTAACTCGGATCTGGGGATGCCTTCTTAGAAAATAGCAACAAGGCTGTGAGGGAACTGTGCGGGGTATACCGACATGGTTGAAGCAGTCTGCTACGTTGATGTGGCACTTTGGTGTGTACCGGTAACCCTTGAGTTCAGTCAAGGAGAGTATGGGGCCTCCGCGTGGTGTCGTGAAGCATCAACTGACCTTAGGAACCTTAATTGAACCATCTTGGCCTCTTTAGGGTAGTGAGATAACTGACTTTGGTGCAGTCCGAGGTTGGTTGATACTCGATACTACACTCAATTGAGGGTTGTCTTCTTGGAATATTTCGATCGCCAGTTCAGTGGCTAAATCGAAACGATGAACAATGAAAGCAATCCAATGATGTTGGGACCCTTAGAACCCGGTTACTTCTGATAGGACAGGTTGAGCCCACCAACTTCAAGAGGGTAATACCTAGACCCCATGCTGGACTAAACCCTAAGGGTTGTGGTGTGACTTGTGTGCTTTCATACTTGACTACTTGCATGCTTGTTATCTGACACTTGAGTTTCTTGCAGGTTTTGTTTATAGTCCTAAATTGGGACTCATAACAGGGTTTACCTACATTACCCCATGCATAGCATAACATCATACCATTGCATGCATCCCGCATAAGGACTAACCCATTTCAAGGATCTCAAGGGCTTGTGATACAGGTCATGATGAACCAACTGTCCAGCAAGGGGCAAAGGGGATTTATTTTCCTCTAGCCAAGGTTGTCAGGGGCTATGACCCACTTGACATGGTGAGCCTTGACTCTTGAAGAAGGTTCCCCTAACCAAGGTTGTTTGGAAATCAAAACCAGACATGATGACTAAAGTCAGGGGCTATGACCCACTAGATATGGTGAGCTTTGACCCCTGAAGAAGGACTCTCAACAACATGAAGTTCCTTAAATCAAGTTACTAGTTTCCAAATCTAACAATTTTCTTGTTTACCCCGCGAGGTCCTTGAAAACATTGCATGCATACATACACATCATTGCATTGCAGGTATCTTTGTTACAGCTCACTTACCATCTTCGCTGTTTATTTCAGCAATGGCTTCCCAACAAGATAACCAGGGTCCTCATGCTTAAGAGACTCAGTTCAGGGAGATCTTCCTAAGCCTATCCAAGGGGCAGGAAGAATTGAGGACACTCCTCATGGGGAATTTGGCCAAGAACAGTGTTGAAGATGACAAGGACGAACGGTTGAAACGTCTGCAAGCTGAGGTAGATACAATGAAAACCCAGATGTTGGGGCAAAGGGCTCTCATCCAAGGTTTAGCTCGGGAGCAAGAAGAGTTGAGGACCATGATCAGTCAACTCCACCAAGACAGATCCAATATGAAGCAACCAGTCCGAGTCAGGGACCAGGTCTTTGATCAGCTTCCAAGAGGACAAGAGTCTGGTATGGTGAAGAACAGACCCCTCCAAGTTGCTACCACTTCACAGGTCCAACAACGACCTCGCCAAGAACAACGGGCTGACCAGAGCAAGCCAGACAAGCCTAAAAGGAAGTTCACCAAACTCAACGTGTCACCGTCTCAAGCTTTACAACAATTGTTGAGGTTGAACCTGGTGACGTTAAGGGACCCTCCTAAGAATCTCAACACAACCTCCCTAAAGTACAATCCTGAGGAAAGATGTGCGTACCACTCTGACAGTCCAGGACATGACACCGACGACTGCTGGGCTCTGAAGAATAAGATCCAAGACCTGATTAATGAAAGAGCTGTGGATTTCACCCAGATGGGCCAGGCTGAATGCTCCTGCCATCCCTACAGGATTCACCAGTGGAAGTAACAAGCCCTGAGATGAAAGGAATTTTTGCTCACTAGGATCTTTCAAGTTGTAATTTTCTTTTGATTGTTCAAACATTTACTTATGTTAAACGTTGTTATTTCATTAATGCATCGCATATGTCTGTTTTGAAGTAATTATTTCGTATTCACTATATTGCAAATTGCCTTCATTTTTTATGTCAACTCTAAATTAACAATTCTAAGCCTCTTGAGGGAGGATAACGAAAACGATACCACGATCTTTACAGTATGCTTTTGAACAGACCCCGCTGATGAGGTACAGGCATTGTTTCAATTCCTAAACACTGGAGTAATAAGGAAGATAATCCCTCGTCAACCCCTTTGAGCCAAAGAAGTAGGAGTTTTTTCTTTTCGAAATTTAAAACCCTTAATCATAACCTGGGGCAGGGTAGTTCTCTCAGTCGATCCAAGTGCATAACGAATGACACCAAAGAGGTCCTTAAAAAACAAAGAAAGACAATGATGGTTCCAAATAACCATAAAAATAGGCAGTCATTACCAAAATCAAAAAGCCCAATAAGTCAAAACCTATGAAGGAGACTTACAAAACTGGGGCATCCCGCTGACTGTAATCACAAAAGAAACAGTTCAGGAAAAATTTAGGGATAGCGAAATCAAAAAGAAAGAGGTCATACAAACCCTCAACAAAAAACAAAAATGACTGCCTATTCAGAATAAATCATCAATATCTGAACCATCATTGGAACGGCAGGACAAAGACTCAAACAAGGTCTAACGCACGATCAACTGAGCTTAGGTTTGAAGAACATCACGAAGAGTGGGTGGGTACAAATAATTTGAGCCTTTATCCTTTGTTTCTTAAACCGTGAACCAAGCCACGCTACAACCCTTAAAAGTCCTAGCTGAAGCATGGGTTAGTTCGAAAGTATATTGTTACGAAAGGTATCCTGACTCCTTAAGGCTTGCTATAAAATATTGAGTTGACATCACATTTTACAAAATTTGCTGGTTTTACTGAAAAATGCATTTTTCAAAAAAAACTTCAAGACAGACATAAGCTTTGCATTTTTAACATAACTTTGTTTGCATATGAATTTTTGTTTGAACATCATAGAAATTCGCACGACGAATATCTAGTGAACAAAAGCACTTCCAATCAAGGGGCATGGCCTGGTCATTATCCATCATCTGGGGCAGTCCAGTCAAGATTCGGAGAATCTCTCAAAATGCCAAGATAACCAGGGGCAAATCTCCGCCTAAGCCACTTGGGGCATTGGACATGAATTCCCAGCAACAAATCTTGCATGACCAAACATCTTCTGGTAGCGTGGCAACACAATAACAGGGGAACCTCCCTACATCCTGAGAGCATGGACATAGTCGGGAAAAATACTACGCGTAATCAAAGACCCGCTAGGTTGACACACCTAGGCAAAAATAAGGGCTTCCCGGCGAACCAAAAGGGTTCGGGCAAAAATAAGGGATGAAACGAAAAATCTGTACACCCGGCAAGTCGAAAACCTGAAAAGGCGGCTTGGGCAAAAATGGGTATCCCAGTGAACTGAAAACCCGAAAGGGCGGTCCAGGCAAAAGTTAGGGATCAAAAGCGTACGACTATGTCCCGGCATCTTATCACTTGCTTACCAGAAGAAGACTGGTCAAATCGGCAGTTATCAAGATCTCCACAGGTACCTTCTCCCGCAGGAACTAGGGCAATAAGAGTTGTCTAAACGATCTAATGGCTCTTACCACCAAGGTACCAAGGTAGGTTCAGCTGAAGAACGTAACCAAGATATCTTAAATCCCCAGAGAGTAAGCCAGCAAGTCAATACACTCTCCCCAAGCAGAGTTATACTGTCAGCCTTAAGGAAGTTGGGTATCCTCCAGCAAATCTCAACATTTCCCAGCACAAATGTACGAACATTCCTAACAAGCATCCCCGGCGGTTTTGATCAAATATTGTTCCCCGGCGGTATACCAGACATTCAATGGAGTCACTTCCCCAATACAGTTCAAGATTTCCCCAGGAAAGTCCAGTCTGAAGGTTTCCCCAGGAAAGTTGAATCATCTCCCCAGCAGTAAGCTTATCCCCAGTGGATTCTGGAAGCTTATCCCCTGCAGAACACGAACGCGTCTCCCGGCTTTATTCAAAGGTTATTTCCCTACCAGGATATAACTGGGTTATCCTCAGCCAAAAGCCACGGAAAGATCGTCCTCGGTGAAGTCTTCTCATCCCCAGCGGAGTCTATTAAAACTCCTGACATAACAACGGTATCCCCAGCGAGGTTATCATCAACATCTCAACAAAATACCTCTCTTCCTACAGAGTATTGTTCCCCAGCAAGATCTCTAGAGTAATTTTCTCCCCGCAGAGTAATCCATTCGCCAAGTTTATTCCCCAACGGAGTTATCTTCTCCTACCGGTATTCTTGCAACCATCACTCCCCAGCGGAAACAGCGAAACTCTATTCAACCATCAGCCCAGGATTTAACTCCCGGAATTCGTCAAGGATATATTTTCCTAGACAAAAATACGTTCAAAAACATCACATACATCAGGATACATGCATAAACGCATCATATCTTACAATCTCATTTATGTTGAGAACTTCATTACTTGATCCATATCATGCATTGCATATGACTGACCTTTACCTTTCAGGAAAGATCCAGTTAAGTGCTCGGTTATTTTCAAGACCTTGCCTGGTTCAGTTAAATCGATTCCTAAAGATTTATCTGATGCCAATCCAGTCAAAGACTTTAGTCTGGTTCAGTTAAATCGACCCTAAGATTTTTCTGATTCTTATCCAGTCAAAGTTAATCCAAGACCTTCTCTGGTTCAGTCAGATCGACCCTAAGATCTCCCTGATTCTTATTCCAGTTGAAGATTCCAAGACCTTGCCTGGTTCAGTTAAATCGACTCCTAAAGATTTTTCTGATGTCGATCCAGTCAAAGGCCTTCTCTGGTTCAGTCAGATCGACCCTAAGATCTCCCTGATTCTTATTCCAGCTGAAGATATTCCAAGACTTTAGTCTGGTTCAGTTAAATCGACCCTAAGATTTTCTGATTCTTATCCAGTCAAAGTTAATCCAAGACCTTCTCTGGTTCAGTCAGATCGACCCTAAGATCTCCCTGATTCTTATTCCAGTTGAAGATTCCAAGACCTTGCCTGGTTCAGTTAAATCGACTCCTAAAGATTTTTCTGATGTCGATCCAGTCAAAGGCCTTCTCTGGTTCAGTCAGATCGACCCTAAGATCTCCCTAATTCTTATTCCAGTTGAAGTTTCCAAGACCTTGCCTGGTTCAGTTAAATCGACTCCTAAAGATTTTTCTGATGTTGATCCAGTCAAAGGCCTTCTCTGGTCCAGTTAAATCGATTCCTAAAGATTTTCCTAATGAAGACTCAGTAGAAGACATCCAAGGTTCTCTCATCGTTACTGTTGAGGTAGTAATCGCCCAAGGTTCTCTCATCGTTATTGTTGAGGTAGTAATCGCCCCAGATTCTCTCATCGTTACTGTTGAGGTAGTAATCGCCCAAGGTTCTCTCATCGTTACTGTTGAGGTAGTAATCGCCCCAGATTCTCTCATCGTTATTGTTGAGGTAGTAATCGCCCAAGGTTCTCTCATCGTTACTATTGAGGTAGTAATCTCCCCAGATTCTCTCATCGTTACTGTTGAGGTAGTAATCGCCCCAGATTCTCTCATCGTTACTGTTGAAGTAGTAATCGCCCTAGGTTCTCTCATCGTTACTGTTGAGGTAGTAATCGCCCCAGGTTCTCTCATCGTTACTGTTGAGGTATTAATCTCCCCAGGTTCTCTCATCGTTACTGTTGAGGTAGTAATCATCCAAGGTTCTCTCACCGTCCCGTTGAGGTAGTAACCATCCCTGATTCATTCATCACATCATTATCAACAAAAACCTTTTCGAAGCTCCAGACTCGATTCCTGTATCTCTCCAGGGCATGTCTGAAGAGTTCAAAGATTCGATACCTGTATCCAGCCAGGGCGCGTCTATATAAAGAATTTTAAAGTCAACTCCTGTAACAGGCCAGGTAATTAGCTTTCTTTTTCAGGTACGCAAGTTCTCGCTAAGAAATCTCTTGCGCGATCGACACCCAGATGGCATCTATAAGCCCATCCAACACCTCTCAACATGGCATCTGTAAGCCCATCTTCCTATCCATCAATCTCCAAATGGCATCTGTAAGCCCATTCCCCACATCATACTGCTGACACTCTACAATGTGAGTGCAAATTTCTGGGTACTCTAGTGTTCAATCATCTTCCACCTTCAGATTACGAAAGGCACGCCAGCCAATCTACATCCTCAGGTCTAAGAAGATTGAACAGGGGCAACTGTTGTACCCCAAAATTTGCCCTCCCATATTCTTCAAGATTTGTCAAGATCAAGCTTCAAAAATCTCCCAAGGGTTGTACAGTCCAATTGCCTCCTAACAGTCAAAAATTAGGGTTTTGGTTCTGGCAAAGAAGTTGAAGTTTCCAAGGGTCCAAACAAGTCCCACATACATATAAACATTGTCAAGCATCCATATGCCAAGTTTCAAGACTCACAGCATCAGATTGCACAGTCAAAAACCCTAATTGCTTCACAGTCAACTGCAGGGGCAAAATGGTCATTTGACAGTCAAAAGTCAAAAATTTTGGTCAACATCTTATTTTGAAGCCAAAAACATCATTTGATCAATTCTTGATCATGATTCTCAAAGCATGGCTCAAAAAGTCTCAAGATGCAAAAGTTTCTATGGTTGGACAGTTGAAAAAGTCAACTGCAAATTGACCAGGGCATAACTTCCACATGGTTTATCAGAAAAATTCCATCCAAAGCTCATTTTTAAGAGAATGACATTTCCTACAACTCATATTCACACTTCAAGTCCAAGAAATGCTCTCACAAAAATTTATCAATCTCAACATTATAGGTCATTTTCAAAAGTCAACAAAAAGGGACTTTAAGTCAAAGACCATAACTTGAGATTGGTAAATCAAAATGACATGGGACCAAAGGAATTGGTTAGAGGACTTCAAGACCTTTCCAAAATGTCCAAGAACATGATCAAAGCTTAAAAATTGAGCAAGATATGCCTTGTGGAAGTTGGGAAATTTTTGGGAATTTTGAAAAGTCAACTTTGCTTCAAATGCCTCAAAATTGCTAATGGGCCTCAATTTCTTCCATAAATCATCACCCAAAAGCCATGCACGACCCATTGACCCAAAGGGGAGTTATTTTCTTATTTTTAATTTATTAATTGAGTTTTTAATCCTATTAATTCATTTAATTAAAATTAAATATGAGAAAAATACTAAAACATGTTTTCCAAATCTTTTTGTGCAGCATATTCTCTCATTAAAACCTAAATATTTCGTGTACCACATCAAGGGACCAAATCTTCCAAAATAGGCAAGTTTCTATGACAAAAAAGGATTGAAAAAGATGCTTGAAAATCAAATATTGAATCATTGAATACATGGATTTTGGGCTAGTTTTTCTAACCTAATTCAGTCACACATATATGCACATTGCAAACCTAATGCTAAGAAGACAGAAGTTGCGCTGCAAGATCAAGAACAAACTGGCAACTTTTGACAAAAAATATCAAAACTGAAAACATAGTTGCAGTGTGATTAAAAGCTCAATAACCATTCCAAATGATTGTTGGGACCTTCTTGAACGTGACTCAATACTTTTCCAGTCTCCATACATCCAGAAGTGGTAGAATGACATCGCCCTGTTCATGAACTTTTTCATATTCATATTTGAATTTATACACGTTTTCCATGCATTTTAATTTTTGATTTATACTAACATGATCATTCTAAAGCTAATGGTACCGTTCAATTGAAGAATGGCTGCCTGTACAGAAATCCACCATGAAAGCGTTCTAGGGTTTCAGAAGTTTGAATTTGGGGCTTTCCTCATCTGGGAAAATTAGGCCACGAGACCTATACCACTGGATTCAGAATGTCCAAACGAATCAATTCCCCCCATCGCGCCCTTTTTATATTTGCATATGACCTAATTGCTATTTTCAGGTTCTGCACTTAGTGGGGGTTTAAAACCCCCGCTATCTATTTGATAATTTCAGGCAAAATGAAGAAGCCATGAAGAAGACGCTGAGTTGTCTCAACCAGACTGGGCAATTCAAACATTCGCGCGTGTTTTTTTGTGTTTACCAATAGCGCTTATTCTCTCTCATAATATTCACGTCCCACTATAATATCAGATAAACGCGTTGGTTGAGTTGGTCGTTGTGTTGGCAGGCAGGTATTGGGACCTGGGTTCGATTCCCAGGTCCCCCATATTTCTTCATAATTTTGTTTCTAACATATTCAGGTGGTGCTCCTCTCCAGTGGTCCATCATACACCCAACGCTTGTGCTTGCCAAATGTCCTAGGAGATCAATCCAAGGGTCAGGATGTGAGGTCCATCATGCACATTAGTCAACCATGCCATACGCAAACGCTGAAAATCAATATGGGCTTGGGATCAGTGGGCCAAACTGCTTTCTAAACACCTCCAAATTGGGCAGAACCCCCCCCCCCCCCCCCCCCCCCTTGTTTGTATTTTCTTTCTCTCATTTTTTTTCTCTTTTATTTATTTTAATTTAATTATTTTCTTTTAATTCACCAAAATAATTTTCATAATACAAAAAAAATCAGAAATCATAAAAATAAAACATGTTTATTGTTTTTAATATTTAATTCACTAATATTTCATTTTGTAAATAAATGTTCAATAATCAATTTAGTTTAAATTTAGGTTTTCAACTTTAATGTTTTTTTTAATAACTAAAATACATAAAAATTAGGTTTTTAGCATTTTTATTCTTTTCTCATCAAATAAATTTTTCTTATTATTATTATTATTAATCATTAATTATTTTTGTAAATAAACTTGTAATTAATTAATTAGGGTTAAATTAGGTTAAACTTAAACAATTTTTTTTAATAATTAAAAACAAATTTAGAATTAGGGTTTTATTTAACTTTTAATTTTAATTAATTTTCTTTATTTTCATTAAATACCAAAAAACCAAAAAATAACTTCTTTTCTTATTAAATAATTAATTCACTTCCAATTTCAATTTAATTTCTTTAAAGGGTCCAACGCCCTTGCATACTCGATTATAATTTCTTTTCGCGCGTTTGCTTCTATTTTTCATTTTTAATATTATGTAATTGCCCCAAAGCTTTGTAATAGTAATTAGGACATTTACTTTCCGCACTTTTATTCAAAATCGGGTTCTTGTTAATTTGGCGATGTATAAGACTCGCGCATTATAATAGCGTAGAACCTTTATTTTTCCGCACTTTAATTTCCGCATCTTTTTAACTGCTAATAATTGCATGAAAGAATGAATGGCCCAAATAAAATCAAAGCGTAGATCACCCAATGCATGACAAGACAAATAATAACTGAAAATGACACACAATTCACACACCACTCTTAGGGTACGCTTCATTGTTGCCTTGCCCCTCGAAACGTGGTCGTCGAGTATAGGACGTCTTAGTGAGTCCTTGTGTCCATTGATCTAGTTGCCTCAAAACAAGTTGCCTCGAAACGGTTGCCTCGGAACAGTTGCCTCGGAATAAAAAGATCAATGGAATAAGGGTAGCTTCTACGGTGTCTTACTGTTGCTCGGTGACCACACTGTCCCTAATCCTCGAATTGACCCGAACACCTCCAATGGTGGTGCTACCTACCTCTCAATGGTGGGATGGCACTACCTTAAGGACATTTACACAGCAGAATTCCTTAGGGTAGGTAGATAACTCGTAGATACTTGCTCTAATTCAAAACAAATCAAAAACTTCTTTTCACACCGACACTTTGCAAAAAGCTTTCAAAAACAATTTTTCAAACACTCTTGAGGACTGATACAAGAGTCGATCTGAAACTTTAAACGAAACTTTTTCAAACCCACTCACACCTTGAAAAGCAAACAAACCTTTTGAAAACACAAATGAGCAAGTATCTAAGAGCCCATGGATAACCATGGATAGAAAGGGTGATAACACCTTCCCTTTCTATAAATCTACCTCCCGAACCGAGAACAATCTCAATAAGGAATTTTTCTGTGCTTTTGTCCTTTCCATATTGGAGAAAATAAAAGACGGTGGTGACTCTTGCTTCCGCGACATTTCGCGAACCAGCATTAAACAGTCAATTCCAGATCCACCGATCACACCACCATTGAGAGGTAGGTAGCACCACAGTTGGAGGTGTTCGGGTCAATTCGATTGTAGGGACAGTGTGGTCACCGAAGCAACGGTAGGACACCTTAGAAGATACCCTTATGTCCTTGATCCTTTTTTAATCTGAGGCAACCGTTTCGAGGCAACTGTTTCGAGGCAACTATTTTGAGGCAACTGTTTCGAGGCAACTATTTCAAGGCAACTGGATCATGGACATAAGTACTGCTAAGACGTCCTATACTTGACGACCATATTTCGAAGGCAACAGGTGAGGCGTACCCTAGAAGTGGTGTGTGTATTTGTGTGTTGTTTTCATGTTAAGTTTATCTTTGATCATGGCATTGTGAGTTACGCTTGTTTTTAATTAACATACATTCTTCCATGCAAAGTTAGAATTTAAGAGTGCGGAAAGTTAAAAGACGGAAATATAAAGCTACGCTATTACAAGGCGCGGGTCTATACATCGCCAAAATACAAAGACCCGTTTTTCATAAAAGATGCGGAAAGTAAATAAATGCGGTAAACCTAATTACTATTACATCCTTGAGCAGTTACATAATATTCAAAAGAAAATAATGCGCGAAATAGAAATTAAAATTGAACGTCCGAGGGTTTTGACCCTTTGCTTGAAATTAAATGAAATTAAAGCCTAATTAATTATTTAATTAAAGAAAAGTGTTTTTTTATGTTTTTGTATTTATGAAAATAAAGAAAAGAATTAAAATTAAAGTTAGTGAAACCCTAGTTCTAAATTATTTTAATTATTAAAGAAAAAGGTCAAAATTAGGCTAATTAACTAAATTATTTAATTTACATGTTTATTTACAAAAATAATAGTTAATAATAATAATAATAAATAATGAGGAAAAATTAATTAAGAAAAAGATAAAATGTCAAAACCTAATTCTATGTATTTTATTTATTAAGAAAATATTGAATTAAAACCTAATTTAAACTAAATTAATTGTTGAAATTTATTTACAAAAATATTTTAATGGTGAAATTAAATATAATTAAACATATTTGTATTTTTGATTTTTTTCTGTTTTTATTATGAAAAGAAAATTATTTTAGGTGATTTAAATAAAAATAACTAAAGCAAATAAAAGAATTAAAAAGAAAAGAAAATTAATTTAAATATACAAACAGAGGGGGGTGTCTGGCCCATGTGGAGGTGTGACTGGAAGAATCTTGGCCCATTAGGCAAAGCCTGTTTGACCTTTTGGTATCACGTGTTTGTTGGTTGACTGAGCCATACCCTGGACTTCATTCTGTGGCCTTCAGATTGATCATCATAAACGCGTGGCAGCCTTAAGCATGAGTACGTATGGTAGGCCTTTTGGTGAATGCTGCATGGAAACACGTTAGGATAAAAATTATGAAATATGTGGGGGAACCTGGGAATCGAACCCAGGTCCCAATGCTTGCAATACACCTCATCAACCAACTGAGCCACTTAGCGCGTTTGTATATACAATGGGAAACAAATATTATATAATAAAACAAAAGTTAATGATATAAAACAAGAAAACGCGCCAGATATTTGAATCACCCAACCACGCCTGGACACGCATGCTTCTTCTTCGTTTTCCTGCAATTATATGAAACAAGTAGCGGGGGTTTTAAACCCCCATAAACTGAAAGTGTGGAAAATAGCGATTACGCCCACAGGTAACATAAATTGAGCACGAGGTTTCCATTCAACTCGTGTTGAGCTCCTGAATTCAACTGTATAGGTCTAAAGGTCTAATTTTTCCTCTACAAGAAAGCCCTATTTTGAAGCTTCTGAAACCCTAATATCCTTCAATGGTAGATTTCTATTCAAGCAGTTTTGGAACAATTAAATGTTACCAAAAGCTTCAGGGAGATGTTAGTAGCATAAATCAATAATCAAAACACATGAATGATGCGTGGAAATTAAAAGTCAATCATGGAAATATTTGTGAAAAACGTGACTCTGTTCTACCGTTTCTTTGAGTATGAGGACTTGTTCTTGATTGCCAATAGCTTCCTAGCAATGTCAGTAATGTAATGGAAACGTTTTGAGGCCTTGAATCGCCCTGCAAATATGAAATCAGTTTCCAATTTTTTGTTGAAATTTTGCAATTTGGTTATGAGCTTTCAGCAGCTTTTTCGTGTCTTTCTCAATAGGGTTCACTCTTGCATAAGTATGTGAAGCAAATTAGGTCAAAAACAAGCCCATGGATCCATGAATTTATGATTTGAATATTTGATTTTTAATCATGAAATTTCAATCTTTTTTTTCAATGAAACTTTGCCAATTGTGGAAGATCTTGTCCCCTTGGATGATGCACGAAATCTTTAGCATATTTGGAGTATATTTGCTGCACAAAAAGATTTGAAAAAGCATTATTTGATATTTTTCTACAATTAAAACTAATTAAATGAATTAATAAGAATAAAAATTCAATTAATTAATTAAAAATAATAAAATAAATCCTTTTAAGCTCAATGGGTCGTGCATAGGCTTTGGGTAATGATTCAAGGAAGATTTTGAGGCCCATTAGCAAATTTGAAGTGTTTTAGGCAAAGTTGACTTTTGAAAATTCCCAAATATTTCCCAACTTCTCCAATGCATATCTTGCTCAATTTTGAAGCTATGAACATGTTCTTGGACATTTTGGAAAGGTCTTGAAGTCCTATAACCAATGCCTTTGATCCCATGTCATTTTGATTTACCAATCTCAAGTTATGGTCTTTGACTTAAAGTGCCTTTTTGTTGACTTTTGAAAATGACCTATAATGTTGAAATTGATAACTTTTTGTGAGAGCATTTCTTGGACTTGGAATGTGAAGATGAGTTGTAGGAAATGTCATTCTCTTCAAAATGAGCATTGGATGGAATTTTTCTGATAAACCATGAAGAAGTTATGCCTTGGTCAATTTGCAGTTGACTTTTCAGCTGTCCAAAAATAGAAACTTTTGCATCTTGAGACTCTTTGAGCCATGCTTTGAGAATCATGATCAAGAATTGATCAAATGATGTTTGTGGCTTCAAAATAAGATGTTGACCAAAAATTTTGACTTTTGACTGTCAAATGACCATTTTGCCCCTGGAGTTGACTGTGGTGCAACTAGGGTTTTTGACTATGTAACTTGATGCTGTGAGCTATGACACTTGACATATGGATGCTTGACAATGTATATGGGCACATGGGACTTGATTGGACCCTTGAAAACCTTAATTTCTTTGCCATAACCAAAACCCCAATTTTGAGTGTGTTAGGAGGTAATTGGACTGTGCAATCCTTGAGAGATTTTGAAGCTTGATCTTGCCAAATCTTGAAGAATATGGGAGGGCAAATTTTGGGGTACAATAGTTGCCCCTGTTCAATCTTCTTAGACCTGAGGATGTAGATTGGCTGGCGTGCCTTTCGTAATCCGAAGGTGGAAGATGATTGAACACTAGAGTGCCCAGAAATTTGTACTCACATAGTAGAGTATCAGCAGTGTGATGGCGGGAATGGGCTTACAGATGCCATTTGGAGAGATGGTGGATAGGAGGATGGGCTTATAGATGCCATCTGGAGATGTGGCAGAACCTTGTCGGGAATGGGCTTATAGATGCCATTTGGAACTGTAATGGTATGTGGATGGGCTTATAGATGCCATCTAGGTTGTCTGTTGAATTGTAATTTTTGTGAGTTGAAAGAGGGAACCTGTGTAGGGTTGCCTGATGATGAGCTCGTGTAAAACTGCATCTTTGAAAGAGGAAACCTGTGTAGGGTTGCCTGACGATGAGTCCGTGTAAAACTGCATCTTTGAAGGAAGGAAACTTGTGTAGGGTTTACTGATAATGAGTCCGTATAAGACTGCATCTGAAAGGGAGAAGGAACCTGTGTAGGGTTACTTTGATGACGAGTCCGTGTAAAACCGCATCTAGAGCTGAGAAGGAAACCTGTGTAGGGTTTACTGATGACGAGTCCGTGTAAAACTACGCCTGGAGTTTGAGGAGGGAACCTGTGTGGGGTTACTTTGATGATGAGCCCGTGTAAAACTGCACCCTGGAAGAAGTAAAACCTGGGTAGGGTTTCTGATGACGAGTCCGTGTAAAACTGCATCTTTGGAAAGAGAGAACCTGTGTAGGGTTTCTTTGACGACGAGCCCGTGTAAAACTACGTCCGGAGAGAGAGAACCTGTGTAGGGTTTCTTTGGGATAAGTTCGTGTAAAACTTCTGGAGGAACCGGGGTAAGGTTACTTCGGGATAAGTCCATGTAAGACTTCTAGAGGAACCGGGGTAAGGTCATCTTCGGGATAAGTCCATGTAAGACTTCTGGAGGAACCGAGGTAAGGTTACTGCAGGATAAGTTCGTGTAAAACTTCTGGATGAACCGGGGTAAGGTCATCTTGAGATAAATCCATGTAAGACTTCTTGATGAACCGGGGTAAGGTCATCTTGAGATAAGTCCATGTAAGACTTCTTCTGAAATAAAAGGAACCGGTGTAGGGTTACTTTGGTGATAAGTCCATGTAAGACTTCTTCTGAAAATTGAGAAGGAACCGGTGTAGGGTTGCCTGATGATGAGTTCGTGTAAAACTACATCTGAGGTTGAGAAGGAACCTGTGTAGGGTTGCCTGTTGATGAGCCCGTGTAAGACTTCTTTTGAAAGAAAAGGAACCGGTGTAGGGTTGCCCGAGGATGATCAAGTAGATAATTGTCCTGTTTGGTTTCGGATATTAACCCATGATCAGTCGTCTACAGAATTTTCCTGGCTTGTTACCGGTGTTGATCTGGAACTGTAAAGGTAGATGGTAATCATCTTTTGATTGACTTTTTCCTGAAAAGGCAAAGTATTAGTTGTATGCAATTTCATGATGCATGAACTGCATGATTTTAAGATGTTCTAAAAAATAAATGAGGTTTGTGTTGTATGATGCGTATGCATGCTATAATGTATAAAGATGTGATGTTTATGAATGTATTCTCGTCTGGGAAAATAAATCCTTGACGAATGCCGGGAGCTTGTTGAATCCTGGGCTGATGTTGCAAGAATACCGGTAGGAGAAGATGGCTCCGTTGGGGAATAAACTTGGCGAATAGATTATTCTGCGGGGAGTGAACTCTGTGGGGGAAAGAGAGGTACTTTGTTGAGGTTGATGATAACTCCGTTGGGGATACCATTGATGTGTTATGTTGAAGGAATTGATGAACTCCACTGGGGACGGGAAGACTTCACCGGGGACGATCTTTCTGTGGCAATTGGCTGAGGATAACCCAGTTATATCCTGGTGGGGAAATAACCTTTGAATAAAGTCGGGGGAGAGCGTTCGTACTATACGGGTGACAAGCTTCCAGAATCTACTGGGGATAAGCTTCAAGACCTGCTGGGGATATGGACTCCACTTTCCTGGGGAAACTTTTTAGATCGGACTGGGGAAATGGCTCCACTGGATGTCTGGTATACCGCCGGGGAACAATCTTAGATCAAGATTGCCGAGGATGCTTGTTAGGAATGTCTGTATATTCCGTTGGGGAATGTTGAGATCTTCGGGGGATAATCCAACTTCCTTGAGGCTGACCATAGGCTAACTCTGCTTGGGGAGAGTGTCGCTGACTTGCTGGAGATATTGTGCCTTTTTAGGGCTGCTGGGAGATCAACTTTGCTTGGGGAGAATTGTTGAATTTGGGCTTACTCTGCAGGGAGTGAAGGTATCTTGGTCATATTCTTCAGCCGAACTTACCTTGGTACCTTGGTTGACAGAACAACTAGATCGCTTGGACAACCCATTATTGCCCCTGTTTCTGGTGTGGGAGAAGAAGATACCTGGTGGAGGTGCTTGATAACTGCCGATTGACAAATCTTCCTCTGGTAGGCAAGTGACGGGATGCCGGGACATAGTCGTACGCTTTTGATCCCTAACTTTTGCCTGGGCCGCCCTTTCGGGTTTTCAGTCCACCGGGATACCCATTTTTGCCCAAGCCGCCTTTTCAGGTTTTCGACTTGCCGGGTGTTCGTATTTTTTATTTTCATCCCTTATTTTTTCCCGAACCCTTTTGGTTCGCCGGGAAGCCCTTATTTTTGCCTAGGTGTGTCAACCTAGCGGGTCTTTGATTATGCATAGTATTTTTTCCGACTATGTCCATTCCCTCAGGATGTAGGGAGTTGTTACTGTCAGTATTGCAGCGTTACCATACCACCAGAAGATCTTCGTTTGATCGTCCAATGCCCCCAGTGATCCAGATGGAGATTTGCCCCAAGCTGGTTGGCCTTTTGAGAGATTCTCCGAATCTTGACTTAACTTCCCCAGATGATGGACAATGATCATGTCCTGCCCCTTGATTGGAAGTGCTTTTGTTCACTAGATATTCTTCGTGCGAATTTCTCTGCTGTTCGAACAAATAGTCATATGCAAACAAAGTTATGTTAAGAATGCAAAGCTTATGTCTGTCTCGAAGTTTTTGAAAATGTATTTTTTCAGTAAAAACAAGTGAATTTTGTAAACTGTGATGTCAACTCGTTATTTTACCGTGAGCCTTAAGGAGTCAGGGTACCTTTCGTAACAGTATGCTTTCGAACTAACCCATGCTTCAGCTAGGACTTTTGAGGGTTATAACGTGGCCTGGTTCACGGTTTAAGAAACAAAGGATAAAGGCTCAAATTTTATTTGTACCCACCCGTTCTTCGTGATGTTCTTCCAACCTAAACTCAGCTGATCGTGCATTAGACCTTGTTGAGTCTTTGCTTTGATATACCAGTGATGGTTCGGATGTTGACAGTATATTTTGAATAGGCAGTCATTTCCTTTTTTGTTGAGGGTTTGTATGACCTCTTTCTTTTTTGATTTTATGATCCCTATTTTTTGCCTGAACTGTCTCTTTTGTGATTACAGTCAGCGGGATGCCCCAGTTTTGTAAGTCTCCTTCATAGGTTTTGACTTATGGGCTTTTATTATTTTTTTTGGTAATGACTGCCTGTCTTTACGATTGTTCGGAACCATCACTGTCTTTTGTTTTGTAAGGACTTCTCTGGTGCCATTCGTTGTGCACTTGGATCAGCTGAGAGAACTACCCTGCCCCAGGTTATGATTAAGGGTTTTAATTTTCAAAAAGAAAAACTCCTACTTCTTTGGCTCGAAGGGGTTGACGAGGGATTATCTTCCTTATAACTCCAGTGTTTAGGAATTGAAACAATGCATGTACCTCATCAGCGGGGTCTGTTCAAAAGCATACTGTAAAGTCGTGGTATCATTTTCGTCATCCTCCCTCAAGAGGCTTAGAATTATTAATCGAGAGTTGAACATCAAAAATAAAGCAATTTTGAATATAGTGAATACAATTACTTCAAAACAGACACGTGTAATGCATTAATGAAATAACCAAGTTTGACATGAAATAAAATGTTTGAACAATCAAAGAAAATTACAATTCGAACATTCGAATGAAAAAAAGTTTTTCAACCCTAGCCATGTCTTGGAAAGGGAGCAGTGATCACATTGGGAGTCTCAGCAGGCTCGAATTCGATCTCCTTAGCGTTGATCATGTTCTGGATCTTGTATTTTAGCGCCCAACAATCCTCAGTATCGTGCCCCGGGCTATCAGAATGATAAGCACACCTCGCTTCTGGGTTATAGTTTGGAGAGGAGGTCTTGGGCTTTGCAGGAGGGTTGATCACCGCAATCAGATTCATCTTCAACATGTGCTGCAATGCTTGTGACAATGGCATGTTGATGTCGGTGAACTGTCTTTTAGGCTCGTCTGGCCTTCGCTGATTTCCCTTTTGTGATTGTCGGTGTGACGCAGAACCAGAGATCATGACTGCCCCTACGTGTTGGTCACGGCGACCCTTTTGACTGTATGCAGCATTAGACTCTTTCTTCCCCATGTAAGGCTTTTTGTGAGTATCAGAAGGTGCGGCCTCTTGAATCTTCCCAGCCTTGATACCAGCTTCAATTCCTTCCCCAGCCAAGATCAAATATGTAAACCCAGCAGAAGAATTCCCAATCAGATGATTAAAGAATGGACCAGACAGGGTCTCCAAGAACATGTCAACGAGCTCACGGTCAGTCAACGGTGGTTGCACCCTGCCAGCCAGGTCTCTCCACTTTTGCGAATATTCTTTAAAGCCTTCGCCTGCACCCATAGACATTCCCTGAAGCTGAGTGCGCGTGGGAGCCAGGTCGGCATTATACTGGTACTGCTTGTAGAATGCAGTGGCCAAGTCCTCCCAGCTGCGGATGTTAGCTCCATTCAGTTGATAGAACCAGTCGAGTTGGGTTCCTGACAGACTGTCCTGAAAGAAGTGAATCCACAAATTCTTGTCAGCCGTGTAGGGTTGGATCCTCCTTATGTAAGACCTGAGATGCAGCTTAGGACAGGATGCCCCGTCGTACTTTGCAAAGGCAGGTGCCTTGAATTTGTGTGGGATTACTACCCCAGAAGACAGACCTAGATCTTCGAAGTCCAGGCCGGGCACCTTTTGTATCTCCATAGCACTTATCCGGTCTTCTAACTGTTTATACCTGTCCTCAGCTGGAGGGTACTGTTCATCATTGAACTCTGTCTCGTTGTCGGAGACCACTGGACTAGGAACCTCTCTCTCATGGGGGCTGTCCTTTCCAACAGATGGGGTAGTCTGCTCAACTTCATTTAGTGATCCATTCCCAGATTTGCGTCTCGGGTTGAACAACACCGTTCTCTTCTTCTTCTTCTTCTTCGAGAGCAGAGTCTTCAAATCCTATTGGCCCTGGGCTAGACTCTTAATCAACTCCTAGAACTGGGCGTTCTGAGCCTGGAGGGCCTTGATGGATTGCTCAGTAGATGATTCAGGATTCATAATGAGACTGCTGAAATAAGCGGCAGAGAAGGTAAGTGACCTGTAAACAGTGGTACCTGTAATGCAATGATATGTATGATATGCATGCAATGTTTCCAAGGATCTCGCGGGGTAAACAAGAAAATTGTTAGAGTTTGCATTTTGTAGCTTCATGGAAGGCACTGCATATTGTTGAGAGTCCTTCTTCAAGGGTCAAGGCTCACCATATCGAGTGGGTCATAGCCCCTGACACCCTTGGCTAGAGGAAAATAAATCCCCTTTGCCCCTTGCTGGACAGTTGATTCATTATGACCTGTATCACAAGCCCTTGAGATCCTTGAAATGGATTAGTCCTTATGCAGGATGTATGCAATGGTATGATGGTATGATGTTATGCGTGGAGTGATGTAAGTAACCCTGTTATGAGCCCCTGTTAAAGACTGTAAACAAAACCTGCAAGAAACTCAAGTGTCAGATAACAAGCATGCAAGTAGTCAAGTTCGAAGGCACACAAGTCACACAGAGACAACCCTTAGAGTTTAGGCCAGCATGAGGTCTAGGTATTACCCTCTTGAGGTTGGTGGGCTCAAAACCTGTCCTATCATAAGTAACCGGGTTCTAAGGGTCCCAATATCATTGGATTATTTTCTGTGTTCATCGTTTCGATTTAGCCACTGAACTGGAGACCGAAATATTCCAAGAAAACAACCCTCAACTGAGTGTAGTATCGAGTATCAACCAACCTCGGAATGCACCAAAGTCAGTTATCTCACTACCCTAAAGAGGCCAAGATGGTTCAATTAAGGTTCCTAAGGTCAGTTGATGCTTCACGACACCACGCGGCGGCCCCGTACTCTCCTTGACTTGACTCAAGGGTTACCGGTACTCACCAAAGTGCCACATCAACGTAGCAGACTGCTTCAACCGTGTCGGTATACCCCGCACAGTTCCCTCACAGTCTTGTTGCTACTTTCTAAGAGGTATCCCCCAGATCCGGGTTAGGATATATAGAACTCCCAAGACAGTACCCACAATAATAAAGCAAACAATTCAGACAATTGAAAACACAAGTGATCTTAATCCTAAGGTACACCTCACTTTTATAATCTCCCCAGCAGAGTCGCCAGTTCTGTGATCGGTGGATTTAGAACTGACTATTTAACGCTGGTTCGTGAAATGTCGCGGAAGCAAGAGTCGCCACCGTCTTTTATTTTCTCCAACATGGACAAGACAAAAGCACAGCAAAATTCCTTATGAGATAGTTTCTCGGTTCGGGAGGTAGATTTATAGAAAGGGACGGTGTTAGCACCCTTTCTATCCATGGTTATCCATGGGCTCTTAGATACTTGCTCTTTATGTTTTCAAAATGTTTGCTTTTCAAAATGTGAGTGGGTTTGAAAGAGTTTCATTGAAAGATTTCTGAATAACTCTTGTATCAGTCCTCAAGAGTGTTTGAAAAATTGTTTTGAAAGCTTTTGAATGTGTCAGTGTGAAAAGATTTTTGTTTGTTTGAAAAGAGCAAGTATCCATGAGTCGTCTACCTACCCTAAGGAATTAGGCTGTGTAAATGTCCTTAAGGTAGTTCCATCCCACCATTGAGAGGTAGGTAGCACCACCGTTGGAGGTGTTCGGGTCAATTCGATTGTAGGGACAGTGTGGTCACCGAAGCAACGGTAGGACACCTTAGAAGCTACCCTTATGTCCCTGATCCTTTTTTAATCCGAGGCAACCGTTTCGAGGCAACTGTTTCGAGGCAACTATTTCGAGGTAACTGTTTCGAGGCAACTATTTCGAGGCAACTGAATCATGGACATAAGGACTGCTAAGACGTCCTATACTTGACGACCACGTTTCGAAGGCAACAGGTGAGGCGTACCCTAGAAGTGGTGTGTGTATTTGTGTGTTGTTTTCATGTTAAGTTTATCTTTGATCATGGCATTGTGAGCTACGCTTGTTTTTAATTAACATACATTCTTCCATGCAAAGTTAGAATTTAAGAGTGCGAAAAGTTAAAAGACGAAAATATAAAGCTACGCTATTACAAGGCGCGGGTCTATACATCGCCAAAATACAAAGACCCGTTTTTGATAAAAGATGCGGAAAGTAAATAAATGCGGTAAACCTAATTACTATTACATCCTTGAGCAGTTACATAATATTCAAAAGAAAATAATGCGCGAAATAGAAATTAAAATTGAACGTCCGAGGGTTTTGACCCTTTGCTTGAAATTAAATGAAATTAAAGCCTAATTAATTATTTAATTAAAGAAAAGTGTTTTTTTATGTTTTTGTATTTATGAAAATAAAGAAAAGAATTAAAATTAAAGTTAGTGAAACCCTAGGTCTAAATTATTTTAATTATTAAAGAAAAAGGTCAAAATTAGGCTAATTAACTAAATTATTTAATTTACATGTTTATTTACAAAAATAATAGTTAATAATAATAATAAATAATGAGGAAAAATTAATTAAGAAAAAGATAAAATGTCAAAACCTAATTCTATGTATTTTATTTATTAAGAAAATATTGAATTAAAACCTAATTTAAACTAAATTAATTGTTGAAATTTATTTACAAAAATATTTTAATGGTGAAATTAAATATAATTAAACATATTTGTATTTTTGATTTTTTCTGTTTTTATTATGAAAAGAAAATTATTTTAGGTGATTTAAATAAAAATAACTAAAGCAAATAAAAGAATTAAAAAGAAAAGAAAATTAATTTAAATATACAAACAGAGGGGGGTGTCTGGCCCATGTGGAGGTGTGACTGGAAGAATCTTGGCCCATTAGGTAAAGCCTGTTTGACCTTTTGGTATCACGTGTTTGCTGGTTGACTGAGCCATACCCTGGACTTCATTCTGTGGCCTTCAGATTGATCATCATAAACGCGTGGCAGCCTTAAGCATGAGTACGTATGGTAGGCCTTTTGGTGAACGCTGCATGGAAACACGTTAGGATAAAAATTATGAAATATGTGGGGGGACCTGGGAATCGAACCCAGGTCCCAATGCTTGCAATACACCTCATCAACCAACTGAGCCACTTAGCGCGTTTGTATATACAATGGGAAACAAATATTATATAATAAAACAAAAGTTAATGATATAAAACAAGAAAACGCGCCAGATATTTGAATCACCCAACCACGCCTGGACACGCATGCTTCTTCTTCGTTTTCCTGCAATTATATGAAACAAGTAGCGGGGGTTTTAAACCCCCATAAACTGAAAGTGTGGAAAATAGCGATTACGCCCACAGGTAACATAAATTGAGCGCGAGGTTTCCATTCAACTCGTGTTGAGCTCCTAAATTCAACTGTATAGGTCTAAAGGTCTAATTTTTCCTCTACAAGAAAGCCCTATTTTGAAGCTTCTGAAACCCTAATATCCTTCAATGGTAGATTTCGATTCAAGCAGTTTTGGAACAATTAAATGTTACCAAAAGCTTCAGGGAGATGTTAGTAGCATAAATCAATAATCAAAACACATGAATGATGTGTGGAAATTAAAATTCGATCATGGAAATATTTGTGAAAAACGTGACTCTGTTCTACCGTTTCTTTGAGTATGAGGACTTGTTCTTGATGCCAATAGCTTCCTAGCAATGTCAGTAATGTAATGGAAACGTTTTGAGGCCTTGAATCGCCCTGCAAATATGAAATCAGTTTCCAATTTTTTGTTGAAATTTTGCAATTTGGTTATGAGCTTTCAGCAGCTTTTTCGTGTCTTTCTCAATAGGGTTCACTCTTGCATAAGTATGTGAAGCAAATTAGGTCAAAAACAAGCCCATGGATCCATGAATTTATGATTTGAATATTTGATTTTTAATCATGAAATTTCAATCTTTTTTTTCAATGAAACTTTGCCAATTGTGGAAGATCTTGTCCCCTTGGATGATGCACGAAATCTTTAGCATATTTGGAGTATATTTGCTGCACAAAAAGATTTGAAAAAGCATTATTTGATATTTTTCTACAATTAAAACTAATTAAATGAATTAATAAGAATAAAAATTCAATTAATTAATTAAAAATAAGAAAATAAATCCTTTTAAGCTCAATGGGTCGTGAATAGGCTTTGGGTAATGATTCAAGGAAGATTTTGAGGCCCATTAGCAAATTTGAAGTGTTTTAGGCAAAGTTGACTTTTGAAAATTCCCAAAAATTTCCCAACTTCTCCAAAGCATATCTTGCTCAATTTTGAAGCTATGAACATGTTCTTGGACATTTGGGAAAGGTCTTGAAGTCCTCTAACCAATGCCGTTGGTCCCATGTCATTTTGATTTACCAATCTCAAGTTATGGTCTTTGACTTAAAGTTCCTTTTTGTTGACTTTTGAAAATGACCTATAATGTTGAAATTGATAACTTTTTGTGAGAGCATTTCTTGGACTTGGAATGTGAAGATGAGTTGTAGGAAATGTCATTCTCTTCAAAATGAGCATTGGATGGAATTTTTCTGATAAACCATGAAGAAGTTATGCCTTGGTCAATTTGCAGTTGACTTTTTAGTTGTCCAAAAATAGAAACTTTTGCATCTTGAGACTTTTTGAGCCATGCTTTGAGAATCATGATCAAGAATTGATCAAATGATGTTTGTGGCTTCAAAATAAGATGTTGACTAAAAATTTTGACTTTTGACTGTCAAATGACCATTTTGCCCCTGCAGTTGATTGTGGTGCAACTAGGGTTTTTGACTGTGCAACTTGATGCTGTGAGCTATGACACTTGACATATGGATGCTTGACAATGTATATGGGCACATGGGACTTGATTGGACCCTTGAAAACCTCAATTTCTTTGCCATAACCAAAACCCTAATTTTGAGTGTGTTAGGAGGCAATTGGACTGTGCAATCCTTGAGAGATTTTGAAGCTTGATCTTGCCAAATCTTGAAGAATATGGGAGGGCAAATTTTGGGGTACAACAGATAGTTTCTATGTGGTGTATGGAAGCTTAGTGAATCGAAAGGCCATAAAACGCATGAATGGATTTGAGATTTTGTGTGTAAAGTTAGAATGTGTCAAGTCTTGTGCTTGTGTGCGGGTTCTGAGTTTTTGAGAGTTTTGGGAGTGTTCTAAGGCTGGTAATCTCATGTTATCTCCTCTCTCCTCCTTTTTTTGTCTCTTGCAAATGCTTCTTCTATTTATAGGCAAGAGGTTTGTGAATAAGCTAATTTGGTTTACAAACTATGGAGTTATAGCTAGGTTGGATTGCAAATATCAAGTTATGTCATAGTCCCAAGATGAAGTACCAAAGTTGTTGGTTTAATGGGGCTGATTTCCATTATTTATGGTGGATTAAAATCAGAAACAAAAAAGGTATGGGTTCAAGACAAGTTTTGTACCAACAAGCTTACTTTTCAAGAATAGCAATGGTGCCTTTATGCCATAAATGGAAAGATCTTTTGGACAATGGCTTAATAACTTGGGTAATAGCTCAAGAGTTATGTAAGCATTAAATTATGATGAGATTTTCAAGCAAGAAGGCCTGCAACACAAGATTATGCAACATGGCATAAGGGTTTGATTAATGTTCTTCAAATTTTTGTCTTCAACTTGATTCCTTCTACAAAGATCTTGAATCTCTGTAGAACTTTGATCTTTTTCTTACTTTGGTTTTCGACAAGCATCCTGAATCTCTTAAAGATGTTGAATACTCCATCCTTTCGTTTTGATCACATAGATCCACAACTTTCGGCCAAACTCATCAACAGACA
This sequence comes from Vicia faba, assembly GCA_948472305.1. Taxonomy (NCBI): domain Eukaryota; kingdom Viridiplantae; phylum Streptophyta; class Magnoliopsida; order Fabales; family Fabaceae; genus Vicia; species Vicia faba. Next base: position 481,381,374 of record OX451740.1, on the reverse strand, counting down.
AAACAATATTTGTTTCCACCAATTGTATGTTCTTCGAATGGATCACATTCATCTGAATGTACCACTTTGAGTATGCAAGATGATCTCATTGGCATAGTCAAAACGAAAGAATTTCTGGATTGCTTTCCTACTAAATAAACTTCACCAAGTTTTTTCCAGGCATCTCAAGACTTGGAATACCAGTAACCATATCTTGAGTAATCAGTTGATTAAGTGGTCAAAAGTTCAAATGTCCAAACTTCAAATGCCACAACCAACTATCCTTGTGGTCGAATAGTTTTCAAACATTGAACTTATGTTGAATTGATCATTGTCTTAAATGTCCTGTTTTTCGACAACGGAGATTTTAAGACCAAATTATTCTTGGTGTCGAACAATCTCAAAACTCCATCTTTCATGACAACTGAGGAACTTCTTTCGACTAGTTGTCCAACACTTAGCAAATTGCACTTTATTCCAGGTACATAAAGCACATCTTTAGTCATAAATTTTCCTCCATTACTCATTTGAAAGACTATGTTGCCAGTACCTTCTTCTTACAATGAACTATTATCAGTAAGTTTTTGTTAAATTGTAATTCATATTGTCGAAACTATGTGTGTCGAAGGGTTTAAATGTGGATCAAAGCAGGTTGCTCGAAGGAAGCCATTGCCCAGTCAAAGCTTGTGGATCGAAGCAAGCATGAAGATAGACAACATGTCAGCTATCAATCTGGAGAAGAACCCAATAGTACATGGTCGAAGCAAGCACATCAAAATGAGGTTCCATTATCTCCGAGAGTAGGTAGCAGATGGGAAGATGAATTTAGAACACTGCAGAACTGAGAATCAGATTGCAGACATCATGACAAAGGGGGTGAAGTTCAAAGTATTCAGAAGACTAAGAACCATGATGAATATAGATTGTTTAGACACAATGAATTAGGTGGTGTGCTAAATTGTAATTCATAGTGTTGAAACTATATGTGTCGAAGGGTTTAGAGGTGGATTAAAGCAGGTCGTTTGAAGGAAGCTATTGCCCAGTCGAAGCTTGGGGATCGAAGGAAGCTTGCTCTTCTTCAACTTGTTAAAATCTTCCAACCACTCCTTTCAATTAGTCATATGGTTCGAACAGCCTGAACCAAATTTTGAATTCGACATGGTTATTTGCAACTTCACACCTTTTTTATCTGCTTTACCCTTTAGACAGTTTCCTCTTTCTCCTTTCGAGGATTCAGAAGTTCCATCTTCGACCTGATGCTTGAGATCCCAATATGATCCATGGAAACTATATGTGGCATTAAATGTCCAATTGTACTTGTGCAAACTCAAACCCTAGTTTTGAGTCATCAGTGTTTGAGGAGGTATCTTGAGCTGATCAAACCTTGCGCAGTCTTGAACCAATAGAGATCTTGTGAGAAAATTCTTGAGAAATGAGAGGGAAAATTTTGGGGTACAACAGCTGCCCATGTTCAATCTTCTTGAACCTGAAGAGTTAGATTGGCGGATCCTCCTTTCGTGGCTTGAAGGTGAAAGATGATTGAACACTAAAGTGCCCATAAATTTGCACTTAATGATGTATTGATTTGGGAATGGGCTTATAGATGCCATTTGTAGGGATGATGGTAGAAACTAGAGGAAATATCAGCATGAATCTTTGGTCAATTCATACTGAAACTAGATGTCTTACATGTTTTTAACTGGGAGAATTAATTCTGGTCCAGAAGAGGTCTTCATTCGCCTGTCTTTAATCTGGAAGAAATGAATCTAACCAGAAGAGGTCTTTGTTCACCTGTCTTTAATCTGGAAGAGATAAATCTAACCAGAAGAGGTCTTCATTCGCCTGTCTTTAATCTAGAAGAGATACATCTAACCAGAAGAGGTATTTGATTTGATTGACTTTTCCTGCAAGGAAGATGGTAAGTTGCATGCAGAAGTATGCATGGCGTGATGATGTTCTCAAAATAAATGAGATTATGTTGTATGTGTATGTTATATGATGTATGAATGTGAAATGTTACTGTAATTCATCTTTGTCTGCAAAAATAAATCCCTGACTGCTGCTGAGGAGTTTTAGGAAGTTAAATCTTGGATCGCTGTTGAGGATGAAGAGTATGTGCATCTTTAAACCTTGTTTAGAGAATTTCCGTTGGGGATTCCTGCTTTGTTGAGAAGAAACTCCGTTGGGGAATATTGACTTGTTTGAGAAGACTCTGTGGAGAGTATTGATTTCTGCTTGGGAACCAAAATTCAGGAATTTTAGTCGTCCATTGCTCTGGTGAGGAATTATCTCTCGAAAGTTAGTTGTTATCTGGTCGGATTCCAGGCTTCACAATAACTTATTGGGGATAAAGAAGTTAATTGTTATCTGGTCGGATTCCAGGCTTTACAGCAACTTGTTGGGGACAGTGGCAAACTCTACCGGGGAGAGGAAATTAATTGTTAACTGGTCGGATTCCAGGTTTTGCAGAAAATTTAAACTGTTATTTGGTCGGATTCCAGGTTTCGCAACTTAAACTTGACGTTAACTGTTATCTGGTCGGGTCCAGGTTTCAGAACACGGAACTGTTATCTGGTCGGATTCCAAGCTTCAGAATTTTAAATTGTTAACTGGTCGGGTCCAGGCTTCAGCAATTTAAGGAGTTAAACTAATATCTGGTCGGGTCCAGGCTTTAGCAGCTAAATTTTAGATTTAGTGTTATCTAGTCGGGTCCAGATTTTAGAAATTAGATCTATTATCTGGTCGGGTCTAGGCTTCAAGGTGTTTACTGGTATCTGGTCGGGTCCAGACTTAAACTGTTGACTGGTCGGGTCCAGGCTTAAGCAATTTGAGAAGTTAAACTAATATTTGGTCGGGTCTAGGCTTTAGTAACTTGGAATTGAGATTTAATGTTATCTGGCCGGGTCCAGTTTTCACAGTAAGTTGAGAGTAAAATGAAGTTGAACTAGTATTTGGTCGAGTCCAGTATTCATAGTAACTTGCTTGAAAGGATGAAGTTGACTGTTATTCGGTCGGGTTCCAAGCTTTACAACAACTTTCGAAGATAACAATGACTCTGTTGATGACTTTACTGGGGATTAGGGGTTGCGGTCCCTTGATTTGTAATAGTCTGCGAGGCAAACTTAAGTTAGGGAATATGTAGTTTGTTGGGGAAATAAACCCTATTGAAGAGGATATTTGACGAACTGGTGGGGAGGATATATATATTTTTAGGAAGAATTCCATAAGGCTTCCTTTTAAGACCAACTCAGCTGGGGAGAGGATCTTCCGGAGATTGAGACTCTGGCTGGGGATTTTATGAATCCAAAATTGTGGGGATAATGCTAATGAAATAACTCCATGGGGATATCTCAAATGCAATTAAGGAGATGCTTGTCATTGTTTTTAAGTATACATTTGTTAAATGTTTAATCATGTTCATATGCATATGTTCATTCAATTTTAGTCATTGGACACATTGGCACTCAAAACAGAAAAAACAAAAAAGTTTGTACTTCAAAGTATATTTGTATTGATGTTTTGCCCATGAATAGGCGTTTTTGTACAAAGAGACAGGGATCATAGTAAGAGGAAATCGTCAAAAGAAATTAAAAGTGTACATAGTGAAAACAAAAAATAATAGCCATGTGGAAGTGATCTCATTGTCCCAACTCTTTTATTGCCTCTATGTCTTCGAGCAAACCCTTGTCGTTGAACGAAGTTAATTAGATTGATTTTGGACCATTTGAACATCGGATTTTGGTAATAAAGCTGGATGTAGAGATCTCACAGGACATAGTCATACGCTTTAATCCTTAATTTTTACCTGGACCTCCCTTTCGGGTTTTCAGCCCACAAGGATACCTAATTTTACCCAAATCGCCCTTTCGGGTTTTCGACTTGCCGGGTGTACATTCTTTTGCATATATCCCTAAATTTTGCCCGAACCTCTTTGGTTCACCGGGATGCCCTTATTATTGCCTAGGTATGTCAACCTAACGGGTCATTTTATGCGTAGTATTTTTTAACTATGTTTGTGTTTACAGGATGTGGGAAGTCTTCACCATCCATAATGGTCAGCATTATGGCACCACCAGAGAAAACTTTCTTTACAACAAGTGGTCCTTCGTAAGTGGGAGTCCATTTGCCCCTGGGGTCGCCTTGCGGATGAATGATGCGCTTTATTACTAAGTCTCCAGTTTGATACACTTGAGGCTTGATCTTTTTGTTGAAAGCCTCGATCATACGTTTTTGGTACATCTGACCATGACAATCAGCGGCCAGTCGCTTATCGTCAATCAAGTTCAACTGATCCAGCCTAGTCTGAATCCATTCGTCATCACCTAAATCTGCTTCCTTCATTATCCTTAGAGAGGGAATCTGAACTTCAACAGGGAGGACAGCTTCCATGCCATAGACCAAGGAGAAAGGGGTTGCCCCAGTTGATGTTCAAGCTGAAGTACGGTAGCCATGGAGAGAAAATGGTAACATCTCATGCCAGTCTTTATATGTTACCACCATATTTTGCATAATATTCTTGATATTTTTATTGGCAGCTTCCATTGTGCCATTCATCTTGGGTCTGTACGGAGAAGAATTGTGATGCTTGATTCTGAACTGATTGCAGAGTTTTGTAATCATAGCATTGTTGATATTAGTTCCATTGTCAGTAATAATCCTTTCATGGATACTGTAACGGCAGATGAGGTTATGCTAGATAAACCTGGCTACAAGGTTCTTCGTGACAGAGGAAAATAAAGCAGCTTCGACCCATTTGGTGAAGTAATCGATAGTGACAAGAATGAAGCGATGTCCATTAGAAGCAGTGGGTTTGATCTCTCCAATCATATCAATGCCCCATATTGTAAACAACCACAGAGCAGTCATAACATTTAGAGGAACAAGAGGTACATGGACCTTGTCAGCATAGATTTGACATTTGTGGCAAGTCCTTGAGTGATAATGACAATCAGTTTCCATTATGGACCAATAGTAACCAGACCTCAGGATTTTCTTGGCCATAGTGTGTCCACTAGAGTGGGTCCCAAAAATTCCATCATGCATGTCTTCCATAATTTTCTCTACCTCTTCCTTGTCCATACACCGGAGTAGAGTAGAATCATGGTTATGCTTGTATAGGACTTTGTTGCTTAGAAAGAGTTTGGCTGAAAATCTTCACAAGAATTTCTTATCATTGACGGAAGCTCCTTCAGGATATTCTTGTGCCTCAAGATATATCCTCATCTCATGGTACCATGGTTTCTCTTCGTCAGTGTCAAGCTCATAACAGTGTGTTGGCTCATCGAATCTTTCGATTGTAATCATGGTAGCATCATTGTCCCATTTGACTTTGAACATGGAGGACATCATTGCCAAGGCATCAGCCAATTGATTTTCTTCTCTATGATAATGTTCAAAGGTGATCTCCTTGAAGCATGGTATCAGAGTCAACACAAGCTCCTTGTAAGGGATTAGGTTAGGATGCTTAGTGTCCCATTCTCCTTTAACTTGACTAATCACTAGAGCATAGTCTCCAAATACATCCAAATGCTTGATCCTTAAGTCAATGGCAGCCTTCAGACCTAAGATGCACGCTTCGTACTCAGCCATATTGTTCGTACAATCAAAGAACAATCTAGCAGTGAAAGGAGTGTGGCAACCCTCAGGAGAAATAATCACAGCACCAATTCCATTACCCAAAGCATTGGAAGCTCCATCAAAAACCATAGTCCATCGGGATCCTTGTTCAAGTCCGTCATACGGTCCAGGTTTTGCACAGTCAGTCACTAACATGATATTCTCATCCGGGAAGTCAAAGTTCATAGATTGATAATCAACAATAGCTTGATGGGCCAAATGATCTGCCAATTCACTTCCTTTGATGGCTTTTTGTGTTGTATATTGAATATCGTATTCAGTCAGAATCATTTGCCATCTAGCTATCCGTCTGGAGAGAGCGGGCTTCTCGAAGATGTACTTGATAGGATCCATCTTAGAAATCAATAAATTGGTGTGAGTCAATATATACTGTCTTAGCCGGTGAGCAGCCCATGCCAGAATGCATCAAGTTTTCTCTAGCAGTGAATATCTGGTTTCACAGTCGGTAAACTTTTTGCTCAGGTAGTATATTGCATGCTCTTTTCGGCCAGACTCGTCATGTTGGCCCAACACACACCCCATGGAATTCTCTAGCACATTCAAGTACATGATCAATGGTCTTCCTTCCACAATAGGCATAAGGATAGGAGGTTCTTGCAAATATTCCTTGATTTTGTCAAAGGCGGCTTGAAAATTGTCGTTCCATCTGACTACTTGATCTTTCTTCAAGAGTTTGAAGATTGGCTCACAAGTAGCAGTTAAATGAGATATGAAGTTGGAAATGTAGTTAAGACAACCCAAGAATCCTCTAACCTCTTTTTCAGAGCGGGGAATCGACATTTATTGAATGGCTTTTACCTTTGTAGGATCAACTTCGATGCCTTTACCACTGACGACAAAAACTAGAAGCTTTCCAGACCTGACTCCGAATGTGCATTTATTAGGGTTCAACCTTAACTTGTACTTCTTCAACCTCTCAAATAGCTTGAGTAGGTGATCGAGATTCTCTTCTTCAGTTTGCGACCTTGCAATTATATCATCCACATAGACCTCTATCTCATGATGGATCATATCATGAAACAAAGCTACCATAGCTCTTTGATATGTTGCCCCTGCATTCTTTAATCCGAACGGCATGACCTTGTAACAAAAGGTGCCCCATTATGTAACAAAGGTGGTTTTCTCCATGTCTTCGGGAGCCATCTTGATTTGGTTGTAGCCAAAAAATCCATCCATGAAGGATAATACTTTATGTTGAGCGGTGTTGTCAACCAAGACGTCAATATGAGGTAGGGGAAATCATCCTTGGGGCTTGCCCTATTCAGATCCCTATAATCTACACATATACAAACCTTCCCATCTTTCTTTGGTACGGGAACCACGTTCACAACCCATTGAGGATAAGATGTAATAGCCTCAAAACCTGCATCAAATTGCTTCATTACCTCAGATTTTATCTTTTCAGACATGTCTGGCCGCATACGGTGAAACTTTTGCTTAACAGGATGGTAATCTTCCTTTGTTGGTAGACGATGAACCACAATGTCGGTATCCAATCCTGGCATATCTTCATACGACCAAGCAAACACTTCAACATAGTCATGTAACATTTGAACCAATCTGCTCTTGATATTGTCTTCTAGGTTAGCGCCGATCTTGACTTCTTTCCTATCAGTCTCGGTACCTAAGTTTATAACTTCGATGGGTTCTTCATGAGGTTGAATAGCTTTCTCCTCTTGCATCAGCATCCTGGCTAGTTCTCCTGGTATTTCGCAATATTCCTCGCCTTCGTCTTCAGCTTGGTTAATTGGATGTTTGAAGTCATAATTGGCAATAATAGAGTTATCGGCAATGAGATTCGGAGTGGATGAGGATCTGCAAGTGTGTGTGTGTATGCATGTAAGATACATGGCTATTGAAAAATATAATAAAGGAAAAGAAAGACAATGAAAACAAAAATTTGAATGCAAAATGTCCATTGGTTTATATTAAATGATCATATGATAAATGAACATGAACAGAACCCTTAACAAATGGACCATAGTGCCCCGGGCAAAGCACATGGCTTAAAAGTCATTGTTTTGGAATTTAAGATTACAGACAAAAGTTCTTGAATTAACATAAAATAGTAAATAGTAATTACTCCTTAATGAAGGAGATGGGAGTGAAATCCTTTGCATGCCAGTTGTTAAGCTTTCCTTTGACATTAGGGTAGATCCATTCTTCAAAAGTGCATTCATCATCAGATTCTTCCACAACATTTACTTCATGACTTCTGATGCAGAGAGGTGGCTTTCCCACGCGAGCACACCTCACTTATTTATGAGCTTTGGTGGTGAAACCCAACCCAAATTTGTCTGCTTTAAATGGAATGTCGGGAAGTTGTCCCCAGATAGTACAATTTCCATCTTTGACCACGACATGGGTGTCCTTAAGTGAAACCATTCTTGGTATAACTTCATCACCTTTTGATATGTTGGAGGAGATTTTGGTGGCGGCAACCATAGGAGGAACAATTTTGAAGTCCTGGCACGGAGTCTCTATGAATTCACCATCCATTTCCACATACTTGAAGAAATTAAGATGGCTCACCATAAATTCTTCTTCACCGCAAACAATAACGATCTTCCCTTTAACTGGATACTTCAATTTCTAATGAAGGGTGGATGTTATTGCCCCTGCCCCATGGATCCAAGGGCGCCCAAGCAAACAAGAATAGGCGGGATGTATTTCCATTATATAAAAATTAGAGTTGAAAACTTGTGAGCCAACTTTAATTGGGAGATTCACCTATCCATGAACCATCCTTTTAGACCCATCGAAAGCCCTTACGACAATATCTCTTGGCTTCAATACCAGTCCTTCGTAATCTAGCCGGTCCAAAGCACCCTTGCGTAGCACATTTAGAGATGAGTTAGTATCAACTAAGACATGAGCCATGGTGGTTCCTTTGCATTCAATAGAGACATGCAAAGCTTTGTTGTGGTTCTTTCCCACAGGGGTTAAATCAGCATCGGAGAACCCTAATCCATTGTCAGTCGTTAAACTTTCTACACAGTTCTCGAACTGGTCAGCTGTAGTTTCTTGGGGCACATGGGCCTTTTTCAGGAACTTGATTAAGGCTTGGGCATGAGCGTCCGAACAAAGTAACAATGACATCATGGAGATTTTGGAGGGGGTTTTCCCCAGTTGTTCGACTATTTTGAAATCACTCTTCTTTATAATTTTCAAGATTTCCTCCATCTCTCGAGTGGAGGGTTCTCCAGTGTGATACGGTGGGAGAACTGACTTGAGGTTTTGCGTTTGTTTTCGCAAATGTTTCGGTTGAGCAAGAGTCGCCACCGACTTTTTATTTTATCCTAAGGAAAGGTTAAAAAGCACAGCAAAAACCTTTGAGATGTTTTCTTTGGTTCGGGGGGTAGATTATAGAAAGGGAAGGTATTAGCACCCTTTCTATCCATGGTTATCCATTGGCTCTTAGTTACTTGCTTAGATCACTTGCCATGCATTTTCAATTGTTTGAAATGGTGCTTTGTGTGTGGGTTTGAAAATGTTTTGAAAAGAGGCCATTTGTTGTGGCAACCTTTGTAATGATTCATGTTTGAATGTATACGATGGTGTTTTTGTATTTTGAAAAGTTTTCAATGTTTTTGAAAGTTGTTTTGAAAATGTGTTGTGATGTGTGTTTTGAAAAATGGCAAGGATTGTTTTGCAAGGTTGGTCAAGTAACCAAGAGCTATCTACCATAAATTTCTCAAAGATCTTTCCTATGTTTTAACCCTTTTAACAGTATTGTTCCACCATTGTATTTGGTGGACAATCTTGTGTTAGGATGTTAACGGGACAGGCGCGGGTCATTGTTTAGACCATGATTGCAATGGTGCCAAGTGTCTTTGGCAATTTTTCCTTTAAGGGACTTGATCATTTTTAGGCAACTTTCGAAAGCGTCATCGAGGGACTATAATCTTTTGAATTGTTTTGTTTTGCCAAAGACCCCCAACATGCAACATGGCCCATTATTGAAGGCAACAAGTGGAGTAACTCTAAGGGGTGCAAGTGTGATTAGTGTTGTCCATTTTCATGCTTTTTTATCTTTGAATTAGGTCAAGCTATTTGTTATTTTTGATTTGCATACAAAACCCTAAGTCTATCATGGCATATTTAGAAAGCTTTAAAATGCGGAATTTAAAGTCCTAAATTATTACAACGTAATCATGGGGATGGGGGTACAAATGTTCAAATGGGGATGAGACTTAATAGGAGAGTAGTGTCCAAATAAATTACAACCAAATCGAATTGCGATCTCAAATGTAATATGTATCAATGTATAAGAAAAATAAAATGTGTATTGTAAATGTATTTGTGTAAGTGTAGGTGATTATTTACAAGTGTGAAATAAAAATGAAAAAAGGTCAATTTTTGGATATTTTCATGTTTAGGGCAAAACCCTAATTTTGTAAATAAATGGTATTTATTATTTATATTATATACAATATTTATTAAATATACAAAAAATAAATAAAAGAGGAGTATATTGTAAAAAAGTAATTTTTGAGGTCAAATATTAATAAAAATAAAAATGTATTATTTTTGTATTTTTATCCTAAATATTCTAATAAATATATAAGTATTTATATTATGTATTAAATATATTAAATATACACAAAAATAAAATATTAATTATTTTACAAAAAAAGTATATTTTTTTAGAAAATGTTTTCAAAAGATAAAATAAAATAAAATCAGAAAATAGAATGTATTTTGTATTATTTTTAGTATTTTAAATAAAAGTATTATATTTATTTATATATACAAGTTCAAATAAAACAAATAAAAATCCAAATAAAATGCAAAAATGGATGGAAAAATATTTTTAATATTTTTTATACTTTGACAAAAAAATAATAAATCAGAAACAAAAAGAAAAAATAAAAAATGATAAAAATAACACACAATGGGCCAAGGGGGTGTAAGTGTAAAAAGATGGTGTAAACAGAAAAACAAAGCCAGGCCCAGCCCAAAGGACTTTGTCTTCAACCTCCAGCCACTTTCAAACACAAAAACGCGCGCTTTCTTCCATCCCTGTTATCTCTTGATTCTTTGACTTTCAACAAAAACTTACAACATCAATGTTATAGAGCATCATGTCACGATTCTAAACATATAAAGAAGTTGTTCTAACTCTCAGAAATGAGAGAGAATTTCTTCTCCCCCAATTCCTGACCTAACTTTTTTCTAATGTTCAGGTCCCAAATTCTCTTAACACACACAATATAAATGAAAAGTGAGGATATGGGTAGATTCAGGGCCATGAGTAGGACATAACTTCTTCACAAACCTAAGCCTAGATATGCTTGGATAGAGAGATAGAAGTTCAAACTCTTACCTGTTCAGCTTGAATCGTGTACAACAATGGAGGTACTTTCAATGCAGTGTGAGGACTTGTATAGCTTGCTTGAGGTCCAAGGATGCTCTTCAAACCTCTAGCTTGCTTTGAAACTAACTGAATCGAGCTATGTAACTCAACCTGCACAACTGAAAAAATGAAAATGGTAAACTTGGTTAGAGGTGTTACAGTCTGTTTCCAAGGCTTAGGATAGTTTGTATGGATGGTAGGGAATGTGTTTGAACTGGTTTGGATGAAAATGCACGAGGGAAATGAACCGTGGAGGTCAATCTGCAACAGGGACTCTGTTTTGCAGAAAAAAGGTGCTTTGATGGATGAGGAGGTATTGAGGGTCAAGGGCTCGTGTTCTAGGTCAGTTATGGAGTGTCAAATGTGTTCACAAGGTTTGCTTGAGTTGGTTCTTGCAGGAATGTGAGTTCTTGTTCAAAATGCAAGTTTTCTTCCTTCTTAAGCCAAAGTTGTCAACTTAGGTTACAGGCTCATACAGGCCCCTCAAACATGCTGCAAAGTTTATTCTTGATCAGTGGGATATGCCCATACATTTGTGCCTCAGAGATTTCGTTGTACCTCTTTGATTTGTGAAATTGACATAAAGTGCACCTTTTCAAAAATGGCTAAAATGCTTTTTCCATTTTAAGACTAATCCTTCATGTAATGACCAAATGCACAAAATAACATCTTGGCACAATGGTTTAGCATTGAATTATTGAGTGTTAATGGGATTAGAGGCCTGTAACCTAGCTTGTGCAAGCTGAGTTTGAAAATGCATAGTGTATGAACATGAAATTGGCCTATGAACAAAGTGACTTTTGCTCATCTTGACAAATTCGATTCTACCTAACCACAAGGGTGTTTGATGAGTTCTTGGACAATTTGGAAAGCTTGGAATGTGTACTACAATCCATCTTTGTAATGCAAGTTGAAATTCCAAGTGGAAGCATGTGAAAAGTGGCCATGAAGTTGGGCAAAAATCCTGCCTAAAATAGGTCAAAAAATTTCTAAGTTAAGAATGTTTTGCACCCCTATTCCAAAAATCATAACTTGAGCTACAAGCTTCTTTTGAGGAAACTTTGTGAATCAAAGTTGTAGATTTTGCAATGTACTATAACTTTCATGTTTTGAGTTTTGTTTTAATCCAAATACATCTTGATGAAAAAATGGGACAAAGTTAGGAAAAAATTAGGAAATTTCATAACTTAGAAAATTTCTAAGTTATGAAATTTCTTCATTTCAAACCCTAATTTGTAATTTTTGGTTTCTTGATGAACAAGTTTCATAATTTGACATGTCTTGATGAAAAATGAATCTTGGCACTTGATTTTGACCAAAAAGTCAAAGTTTGACTTTTCAGTATACAGTCAAATTTTGATCAATTGACTAGAAAGTTCATCTGTCAATCTTGTGCATTTGGGATCTTTTGAACTTGTTGAACATGTCAAGACAATGCCATTGAGTCCTTGAGTCCATATGTGAGCTTGGTTTGCCATTGGCCAGGTCAAACAGTCAAAAATTTCCTTTGTGCAGTCAAAATCCTAAAAATGACCATTTTGCCCTTTTGGTGATCTGATCAAATTTCTTGTGGAATTGTGATCCAAACTTGACCAAATTGTTCATATGAGTTCATAATGTTGATGTGGGTCAAAAATCATGAGGTTTGACTGTCAATTGACCACAGTTGACTTTTTCCCCAAAACAGCTGATTTCTAGGTCAACTGTCCAATTGACTGGGCAAATATTGGAATCAAGGCTTGAAACTTGGTATTGATAAACTTGTGAGTCCAACATGAAGCATGAAAGTCATTTTGGGCATTTTAGGTCAAAACATCTTTATGCAAACTCAAACCCTAATTTGGGTCAACAGTGCAAGGAGGAGTCTTGATCAGAGCAAACCCTAACTTGATCTTGAGCTCCAAGGGTCTTATGGTGAGAAAATATTAATGAAATGGGAGGGCAAATTTTGGGGTACAACAGTTGCCCCTGTTCAATCTTATTAGACCTGAGGATGTAGATTGGCTTGCGTGCCTTTCGTGATCCGAAGGTGGAAGATGATTGAACACTAAAGTGCCCAGAAATTTGCACTCGCATAGTGGAGTATCAGCAATGTGATATCGGGAATGGGCTTATAGATTCCATTTGGAGAGATGGTGGATAAGAGGATGGGCTTAGAGATGCCATCTGGAGACGTGACAGAACCTTGTCGGGAATGGGCTTATAGATGTCATTGGGAAGTGTTGATCGCGTAAGAGATTCCTTAGCGAGAACTTGCGTACTTTGAGAAAGAAAGATGGTTTCCTGGCTTGCTACAGGTGTTGATCTTCAAACTCTTCATGCATATATGCCCTGGCTAGGTACAGGTATCGAATCTACAAATAGTTGCTCACAGACGTGCCCTGGCTAGATACAGGAATCGAATCCGGAACTTCAAAAGGTTGCTTACAGACGTGCCCTGGCTGGATACAGGTATCGAATCTACAATCAATCGCTCACAGATGTGCCCTGGCTAGATATAGGAATCGAATCTGGAATTAGTCTTCTATAGATATTCCCTGGCTGGATACAGGTATCGAATCTGGAATTTGTCGCTCACAGATATGCCCTGGCTAGATACAGGAATCGAATCTGGAATTTGTCGTCTACAGATATGCCCTGGCTGGATACAGATATCGAATCTGGAATTTGTCGCTCACAGATATGCCCTGGCTAGATAAAGGAATCGAATCTAGAATTTGTCATCTACAGATATGCCCTGGATGGATACAGGTATCGAATCTGGAATTTGTCGCTCACAGATATGCCCTGGCTAGATACAAGAATCAAATCTGGAATTTGTCGTCCACAGATATGCCCTGGCTAGATACAGGAATCGAATCTGGAATTTGTCGTCTACAGATATGCCCTGGCTGGATACAGGTATCGAATCTGGAATTTGGCGCTCACAGATATGCCCTGGCTAGATACAGGAATCGAATCTGGAATTTGTCATCTACAGATATGCCCTAGCTGGATACAGGTATCGAATCTCTAAACTCTTCATGCAGATATGCCCTGGCTGGATACAAGTATCGAATCTACAATTAAATCACTCACAGATGTGCCCTGGCTAGATACAGGAATCAAATATGGAATTGTGACAGTTGATAGTAATCATCTTTGGATTGACCTTTTCCTGAAAAGGCAAAACATTAGTTGTATGCAATGTCATGATGTATGAGATGCATGATGTCATGATGTTCTCAAGAATAAATGAGATTGTGTGATATGATGCGTATATGCATGCGTCATGGTGAATGTATTTGCGTCTAGGAAAATAAATCCTTGACGATTGCGGGGAGTTTGTGGAATCCTGGGCTGATATTGAAGGGTGGAGTTCTTCGCTTCCGCTGGGGATGATGGTTGCAAGAATAAACCGGTAGGAGAAGATGACTCCATCGGGGTATAATCTTGTTGGAGAGATTACTCTGCGGGGAATTACTCTGTGGGAAGAGATACTTCGCTGAGGCTTTGATGAGAGCTCCGCTGGGGATTCCACTGATAAGTTATTGTTGGGGAATTTGATGAACTCCGCTGGGGAATAGGAAGAACTTTACCGAGGACGATCTTTCCGTGGTAATTAGCTGAGGATAACCCAGTTATAAGCTCTGGTGGAAAATAACCTTTGAATGAAGCCGGGGAGATGCGGTCGTACTCTGCAGGGGAATGTTGAGATCTTCTAGGGATACCCAACTTCCTTAAGGCTGACAGTAGACTAACTCTGCTTGGGGAGAGTATCACTGACTTGCTGGAGATACTGTGCCTTTTTAGGGCTGATGGGAGACCAACTCTGCCTGGGGAGAGTATCGATGAAATCTCGTCTTATTCAACGGGGAGTGAAGGTATCCTGGTTACGTTCTTCAGCCGAACCTACTTTGGTACCTTGGTGGACAGAGCAACTAGATTGCTTGGAAAATTCTTTATTGCCCCTGTTTCTGATGTCATCTGTAATTAGTCCTTTGTTTCGCATGCAAATATTCATGATTAGCAATTAATGTCAAACGCATATATCAAAAATGAACATTGGACGTTCTTTGCAAAACAAAACAGAAAAAGGAAAAACGATGGGTAATTTGTCTGAAAAATTGAACTTGTATTGATTTTGAAATTTGCCTGTAAATAGGCGTTTTTGTACAAGAGGCTGACGTCCTAGTAAGAGAATGCCGCCGAGCAAAATAGAGTTTATACAATTTTGTGAAAAGGAAACAAAACAGCTATGTGAAAAATAATCCCACTGGGTTCCAACTCTGCTATCGCCTTTATGTCTTCAAGCGTCTCATCACTTTGCTGCTTAGTTGAAGATGAAGCTGATTGATTTGTGTCGTCTGAGCCCGATAGTTGATGTCGAATTCTGGATGCAAGGTGATCCAATGATACATAGTATTACGCTTTATCCCTAACTTTTTCCTGGACCGCCCTCTCGGGTTTTCAGTCCACCGGGATACCCATTCTTACCCAAGCCGCCTTTTCAGGTTTTCGACTTGTCGGGTGTACAGATTTTTTTCATTTCGTCCCTTATTTTTGCCCGAACCCTTTTGGTTCGCCGGGAAGCCCTTATTTTTGCCTAGGTGTGTCAACCTAGCGGGTCTTTAATTCATGTGTAGTATCTTTTTACTATGTCTACATTGGCGGGGTGAGGAAGGTCGTCACCATCCATGGTGGTTAGAATCATGGCTCCTCCTGAGAAGATATGTTTAACCACAAATGGCCCTTCGTACGTAGGGGTCCATTTTCCCCTGGGATCACTTTGAGGAAGAATAATGCGCTTGATTACCAGATCTCCGACTTGATACTCTTGTCGTCTGACCTTCTTGTTAAATGCCCTGATCATCCGTTTTTGGTACGTCTGACCATGACAAATAGAAGTGAGTCTCTTTTCGTCAATTAGGTTTAATTGATCAAGCCGAGTCTGGATCCAATCATCTTCGCTCAAACCTGTATCCTTCATTATCCGGAGAGAGGGTATCTGGACTTCAATAGGCAAGACTGCCTCCATGCCATAGACAAAGGAAAATGGAGTTTCCCCTGTTGACGTCCGTGCTGAGGTACGGTACCCATGAAGAGCAAACGGTAACATTTCGTGCCAATCTTTATAGGTCACTGTCATCTTCTGCACAATCTTCTTGATATTCTTATTCGCCGCTTCTACAGCCCCGTTCATCTTCGGCCGGTAGGGAGAAGAGTTGTGGTGTTGTATCTTGAATTGCTCGCAGATCTCAGTGATCATTTTGTTGTTAAGATTGGTACCATTATCCGTAATGATCCTCTCAGGTACACCGTATCGACAGATCAGGTTGTGCCGAATGAATCGTGCCACGACGTTCTTGGTTACGGTAGCGAAGGAGGCTGCCTCGACCCACTTTGTGAAGTAATCAATCGCTACTAAGATGAAGCGATTCTTGTTGGATTCCGTAGGTCTGATTTCGCCAATCATATCAATGCCCCACATTGCAAAAGGCCAAGGTGCTGTTAAGATGTTCAGAGGAACCGGAGGAATGTGCACCTTATCAGCATAGATCTGGCATTTATGACAAGTTCGAGAATGCTGATAACAGTCAGCTTCCATTGTGGACCAGAAATATCCTGCCCGAAGGATTTTCTTTGCCATGGTATGTCCACTGGAATGTGTTCCGAAGGTACCTTCATGTAGCTCTGCCATGATCCTTTCTTCTTCGGTCTTATCCACACAACGTAGTAAGGTTGAATCATGGTTTCGCTTGTAGAGAATGCCATTGCTGAGGAAGAACTTTGCCGCAAACCTTCTCAGGAACTTCTTGTCATTAACAGATGTGCCTTCGGGATATTCTTGAGCTTCCAAGTACCTCTTCACTTCATGATACCAGGGTTTTTTTGTTACTTCTTCGGTCTCGAGATCACAGCAATGTGCAGGTTCATCTAATTTCCAGATAATGATCTGGGGCGCCTCGTTGTCCCATTTGACTTTGAACATAGAAGACATCATAGCCAACGCGTCCGCTAACTGATTCTCCTCTCTTGGGAAGTGTCCAAAGGTTATCTCTTCGAAGTGGGGAATCAACGTCAACACATACTCCTTGTAAGGAATAAGATTCGGGTGTTTCGTATCCCACTCGCCTTTGATCTGATTGATCACGAGAGCGGAATCTCCGAAGACACTCAGAAACTTGATCCTTAAGTCAATTGCAGCTTGAAGACCCATGATACATGGCTCATACTCTGCCATGTTGTTGGTGCAGTTGAAACATAGTCGGGCGGTGAGTGGAGTATGAGTGCCTTTAGGGAATATGATCACAGTGTCGATACCATTACCCAAAGCGTTCGAGGCTCCGTCAAAGTGCATAGACCATCGGGATCCTTCCTCAGGTCCTTCATCCGGTCCAGGTACTTCACAATCAGTCACTACCATGATATCCTCGTCTGGAAATTCAAAGTTCATCGACTGGTAATCGTCCACTGCCTGGTGTGCCAAATGGTCTGCCAATACACTTCCCTTGATTGCTTTCTGAGTCGTGTACTGGATGTCGTATTCCGTCAAGATCATCTGCCATCTTGCTATTCTTCCGGACAAGGCAGGCTTTTCGAATATGTACTTGATTGGATCCATTTTTGAAATCAACAGAGTAGTGTGAGTCAACATATATTGTCTTAGCCGGCGAGCAGCCCATACCAAAGCGCAGCAAGTTTTCTCGAGCAGTGAGTATCGGGTCTCACAGTCGGTAAACTTTTTGCTAAGGTAATAAATGACGTGTTCTTTTCGGCCAGACTCGTCATGCTGCCCCAGCACACACCCCATTGAGTTGTCCAGTACTGTCAAGTATAAGATTAGAGGTCTCCCTTCAACCGGCGGCATAAGAATGGGTGGTTCTTGGAGATACTCTTTGATTCTTTCGAAAGCGGCCTGACATTCGTCGTTCCAACGTACTACTTGATCTTTCTTCAGCAGCTTGAAGATTGGTTCACAGGTAGCAGTTAGATGCGAGATGAATCGGGCAATGTAGTTCAACCGTCCTAGAAAGCCTCTGACTTCTTTCTCTGTCTTGGGAGTTGGCATCTCTTGTATGGCTTTCAGTTTGGCAGGGTCCACTTGAATGCCTTTGTCGCTTATGACGAAGCCTAGAAATTTTCCAGATCTCACCCCAAAGGTGCACTTGTTTGGATTCAACCTTAGCTTGTACAACTTCAGACGGTCAAACAGCTTCTGTAGATGGTCAAGGTGTTCCTCCTCAGTTTGGGACCTTGCAATCATATCTTCAACGTATACTTCTATCTCGTGATGGATCATGTCATGAAATAAAGCAACCATGGCACGTTGGTAGGTTGCCCCAGCATTTTTCAACCCAAAAGGCATGACCTTGTAGTAAAAGGTGCCCCACTGAGTAACAAAAGTGGTCTTCTCCATGTCTTCAGGAGCCATCTTGATCTGATTATAACCGGAGAAGCCGTCCATGAAGGAGAATAATTTATGCTGAGCAGTGTTGTCAACCAGAACGTCGATATGAGGCAGAGGGAAATCTTCCTTAGGGCTCGCCCTATTCAAATCCCTGTAATCAACACACATTCGGACCTTACCATCCTTCTTCGGCACTGGAACCACGTTGGCAACCCACTGAGGGTAAGAAGTCACTGCTAGAAACCCGGCATCAAATTGTTTCATAACCTCAGCTTTGATTTTCTCGGACATTTCTGGGCGCATACGACGGACCTTCTGTTTTACCAGAGGGCATTCTTCCTTGGTAGGCAGGTGATGAACCACAATGTCGGTATCCAACCCAGGCATGTCTTCGTAAGACCAAGCAAAGATTTCCACATAGTCATGCAGCATCTGAATCAACCGTTGTTTCACACTGAGTTCTAGATTGGCCCCAATCTTGACTTCCTTTCTGTCTGTCTCAGTACCCAGATTTACCGTTTCCACTGGCTCTTCATGTGGCTGAATGGCCCTCTTTTCCTGGAGTAGTAGTCTTGCAAGTTCACCATGCACTTCGCAATCATCTTCACCTTCGTCTTCGGCTAATTTGATCGGATTTTCGAAGTCATAACTGGCAGTAGCAGAGTCGTTTCCAGTGAGATCCAGAGTGGATTGGAACCTGTATAGGTGAATGTGTGTAAATATAGTTGTTTTGCAATATATAATGAAGAAAGAAAAGGAACGCAAGATTTTGAAATGAAATAAACGTCCAATGTTTTTATTAATGATATATGAAAATGACACACAAAAGCCCTCACAAATGAAGCCACGGTGCCCCGGGTAAGACACCGAGCCATAAAAGTTTCAAAATATTGTCTGTTACAAATTCAAAACAAAAGAGTTCATTACTGAGTGACAAAAGTAATAGGTGTGAAGTCTTTGGCAGTCCAGTTGCTTGGTCCACTGTCGGTTGTTGGGTAGATCCAGCTGTCGAATTCAGATTCCTCCACGTCGTCTTCAATAGCATTAACTCCCGGGTTGGTGATGAACACAGGAGGTCTTCCAATCCTTGCCTTACGAACAACCCTCTGAGCTTCTGCAGTGAAGCCCAAACCAAACTTGTCAGTCTTTGGAGTGAAATCAGGAAGTCGGCCCCAGTTTGCACACTCACCCTTCTCAATAACAGCCCGGGCATCCTTTAAGGAAGCCATCTTCAAAGGAGGGTCTTCAATCACAGTTTCAGCTGATGCCAGTGTCTGAGGAACTTCTTCAAAGTGCTGGAATGGAGTCTCAATGAATTCCCCATCCATTTCTATGTACCGGAACGAGTTGAGGTGGCTGACCATATACTCTTCCTCCCCCTGAACTGTCACGATTTTCCCTCTGACCGGGTACTTCAGCTTCTGATGTAGTGTGGAGGTCACAGCTCCAGCCTTGTGGATCCATGGACGACCCAGTAAACAAGAATAGGATGGCCGGATGTCCATCACATAGAATGTAGAATCAAAAACTTGAGAACCAACCCTGATTGGAATGTCAACTTCCCCATGTACCATCCTCTTGGACCCGTTAAAGGCCCGGACAACAATGTTACTTGGCTTGAGCTATAAACCCTCACAATCCATCCTGTCTAAAGCTTTCTTGGGTAATACATTCAATGAAGAACCGGTGTCTACCAACACATGGGCAAGAGTAGTGCCCCTGCATTCAATGGAGACATGCAGGGCGTCGTTATGGTTCTTTCCTTTAGCAGTCAGATCGGCGTCAGAGAAGCCCAACCCATTATCGGCAGTCAAGTTGGCCACACAATCAGTAAATTGATCAGCAGACGTTTCTTGTGGCACGTGGGCCGTCTTCAGGAAGGAAATCAGGGCCTTGGCATGGGCCTCTGAACACAACAACAGTGATAGCATAGAAATCTTTGATGGGGTGTGCCCCAGCTGCTCAACTACGTTGAAATCACTCTTCTTGATAATCTTGAGAATCTCTTCCATCTCTTGTTGGGAAGCTTCAACATTGGTTGTCTTTGGTGCCTCCGTCAGGGAAGGCAAATCAGTAGCAATCCCTTTGCCCCGAGCGTCAGATGACTCAGCAGCAGGGGTAGAAACAGGAACTTGATCAGGAAGGGGAGCAGGCACACTTGCAGGTGTGATGATAAGAGGTCTCTGAATAGCTGGTGGCGCAATATCTGGTGAGAACAGCCTACCACTGCGAGTAACTTTGGCAGGCCCGGTGATGTTATTGACGCCGGTACTAGTATCAAATTCTTGTTTTACTCCGAGCACATAAACATCTGCCCCATAGTGCCAAGGGACAGCTTTGTCGGACGTATAGGGGAGGGGCCCCGGAACAGTGATGATGATAGGAGAAATCTTCTGAGTAGACATGATTTTGACAGGCTTCTTTGAGAGAACCTTAGGAGGTTTGTTGAAAATAGTGACGATAGAAACTTCTTCAGCGGGGATAGCAGGAACAGCAATCTTCTCGAACAAGATCTCTTTGTTATCCATCAGGTTTTGGATGCCTGACTTCAGCAAAGGACAACCAGCAGGTGAAACAGAACATAGAAGGCAACCTTTACTACAATAAACCGGCTAGCAATAGGTTCCTTTTGATGGTCAATAACGGAGTAACAATATCATCCACAGAGGCTACATACAGGTTTTCTTCCACAACATTCACTCCATGCTGGGGCATGGGAGCAGTCACAACATTGAGCCTTTCGGGCGCCTCAAAATGTATTTCTTTAGCATCAATAAGGTCCTGAACCTTATTCCTCAGAGCCCAACAATCATCCGTAGTATGCCCCGGGCTATCAGAGTGATAAGCGCAACGGGCGTTGGGGTTGTACTTTGGAGAAGTTGTGTTCACTACCTTTGGAGCTTCTTTGACAGTTACCAGATTGGTTGACAGTAGTTGCGGAAAAATCTGAGACAGGGTTATGCTGAGTCGAGTGTACTGTCTTTTAGGTTTCTCACCCCTTGGCTGGTTATACTGCTGAGGAGCAGCAGTAGGCTTTGAAATTACCACCGCGTTGACAGCTTGGCGGCATTCCGGTTTAATTTGTCTTCTGGGACCATAAACAGCACTAGCTTCCTTCTTGAAAGGCTTCTTTTCAGTACTTGAAGAGGCACCCTTCTGTATCTTCCCTGACTTGATACCAGCTTCTATCCTCTCACCCGTTAAGATCAGGTCTGTGAACCCAGCAGAAGAATTACCAATCAGGTGGTTGAAGAATGGACCGGACAGGGTCCATAAGAACATGTCGACAAGTTCACGGTCCGTCAAAGGTGGCTGCACCCTGCCAGCCAGGTCTCTCCACTTTTGTGCATACTCCTTGAATCCTTCGCCCGTCCCCAGTGACATACCCTGGAGTTGGGTACGCGTGTGTTGGCTCCTAAATCCGACACCCTTGTTTGTTATTAATATAGACCATTAATTATGAGGAATGGTTTCGACCAGCTGATCCTGTCGAATGCTCGTCAGAAAGTGGCAAGGTACTTAGAGAATTTCTTTAAGTAGGAATCTTGTTGCCTTCGACATCGAAGGAACTTCTCGACAAAGGCATTTGATGCCTAGGGTGGAACGGTTTGAGATTCGAATGTTTGGAGGGAAAACGGTTCCCAGCAGTTGCCAAGCACAACGTGCCAAGATCAGGAGCGTCGAATGCTGTGAGCATGCCAAGTGGAGTCATCTCGAAGCAACGTAACTGCCTAACGGTTACTTGAGATGTGTTTAGTATAAATACTAGTTGTTCACGTAGTTTTCGCGTGTGTTCACCATTATATACAAGTCACTTATTTAGATTCAAGTACCCAGTGTGAGCGAAAGAATTGTTGAGAATGTATGTGTGAAACACCATTTAAATTAATCAAAGTCTTTTATATTCCAGCACTTTATTGCCTTTCATTTACCCTTCTATGTCGAAGCCTTTATTTAACGCTTTCATTTATTCTATCAAGTTTTTCTTCATGCAATTTACATAAAGTGTCTTTACTTTACTGGTATTAACCATCATTAGACTTAGTCAAACCCCAAAAAATCAACCATGTCTTAGGATCAATCTGATCGATCCTGCGAGTCACCAAATAAGTAACCTTTTGGAGGATCAGCGGTTGTTTACCAATTTCCACGGTAAACAAATTGGCACGCCCAGTGGGACCTTGTGTTGATTTTTAAGGTTAACCGTATTTATATAGAATATCATCTTTTTCGAGAAGTATTGCATGTTATTGAGAAGTGGTAGAATATACACTAACGATACCAATACTACGAGAAGAAGAGAAGCGATGGCGAATCCGCCAAACAATAGCGAAATCCCACAAACAAATGTGGGAACAACGGTTATCCCAACCGTAAGTGAAACGCTAACCGCTGGTTCAACACCAGCAGTAACGGTCACACAAACGGGGCCATTACCTCCATTCACTGGCCCCAGAATGCCTTTGGGAACTCCCCCACCAAGGGGAAACCCAGGAACTAGGCCTTATGTTCCCCCTGGATTTTCGACAGGCGGTCTAAATCGAGAACCACTCTATGGCATGCCAACTTCTGAATTGGCTAGCCTGACGAACGTTGCGTCCACTTTTTCAGACCCTTTAGTGAGTGCCTCTTCGCCACTCCAAGGTTCTGGAGTTGGTATGGTGAACAGGGGTAGGACCCAACTCTTAGGAGGAACGTCCCAAGTAGCGCATGGCCTTACGAATGCCTCGACAGCAGTCTTGAGGCAGCAAATGGACGAAAGCAACCACGATATGGTTCAAATGTTGGCACAAACTTTAAGTACAGTGCTAAATCTTCTAATACAAAATACCACCCAGTCGAATCAGCAGATGACAGCGCAAATGGCGCATCTGGCCGATTTCTTTGGAGTACCCCAACCTATTCGACAGCCCCAAAGGGCGCAAATAAGGGGAAACCAAGGTATACTTCTAGAGGAAGAAACCACCATTAACCAAGTCCAGCAGCCTGTCGAAGAAAACCTTAGGACGCGATTGGAACAACCCGGGGTCGAAGAACCTAGGGTCATAGCCCCGGAAGTAAGGATAGTCAACAGAAACCAAAATGCTGACGAAGTAGTTCAGCACATCCAATACCAGAATATAGGTTTGGAAAATAACCTGACAGCCATGATCGAAAGAATCATGACACAAAATGGGTTGAATACGGGCTTCCGTAGGCCCAACTTTACATCCCCACTGTCAGAATATGTGTTAAAAACAGACTTACCTCCTAGATGTAAAGTCCCTAAGTTCACTAAATTTTCAGGGGACACGACAGAATCTACTGTCGAACATGTGGCGAGATACTTGATTGAAGCAGAAGATATTTCAAACAACGAAAACCTGAGGATTAAGTATTTCCCAAGTTCCCTAACAAAGAACGCGTTTACTTGGTTCACAACTCTTCCCCCCAATTCGATCCACCATTGGACACAGTTAGAGAGATTGTTCCATGAGCAATTCTACATGGGACAAACCAAGATAAGCCTGAAAGAATTGGCCAGTGTAAAGAGGCGATTCACTGAACCTATAGACGAATATCTAAATAGGTTTAGGTTGCTCAAAGCAAGATGCTTTACGCAAGTTCCAGAACATGAGTTAGTCGAAATAGCCGCAGGAGGCTTAGATTATTCCATTAGGAAGAAATTAGACACTCAATACCTGAGAGACATGGCCCAATTGGCCGATAGAGTTCGACAGGTAGAACACCTTAAAGCTAAAAAAGCCAAGGCGACAAAAACTCATAAAAGAGGAAGGATAGCATATGTCGAAATGGACGATGAAGATCCAGAAACCTTCGACGAAACTATAACCGTCGAAGAAAGCGAGGTCGATTTAGCGGAGCTAAAACAAGGGCCACCATACTCTTGCAAACTGCTAGTCCCCTCAAGGGGAAAAAACCCCACTGGTCCTGAAAGGGCCAACGATAGGTTCCCCAAAAAGACTTACAGTTTTGATATCATAAAATGTGATGAAATTTTTGACTTACTTGTAAAAGATGGCCAAATGATAGTGCCCCCAGGGGTAAAAGTGCCTCCTCTTGATCAAAGAAAGAAAAGAGGCTTTTGTAAATATCATAATTTTCTGGGCCATAAAACATCTCAATGTTTTCTTTTCAGGAATCTCGTGCAAGATGCTATCAAAGAAGGGAGGCTGAAATTTGCCGATAAGACCCCCATGGCTGTGGACTCTAACCCTTTGCAGGCTGAAGCCCATTATGCTAAACCTTCAGAGGTGAATGTGATCGAGGCGTCCAGAAGCCAGGTGAAAAGGCCAGGAATAACTATGGTCGAAGTCACCAAGGATCATGTCAACATGCCAATCTTTGGCAGTTTTTCTGGGAGTCTTTCTAGAAAAACAATTGAAGCAGTCCAAAAAGTTGTTGAAAGCCCAAAGCTGGAGACAGTTGGAGCCCCAAAATCTGGAGCAAAACCCAGTTCCTACTTGGCTGCAGTCCAAGGCCAGACAAAGGACCTGGAGGCTCAGATGAAGCAAATGACTCTTGCCACCAAAGACACCATGAATGTCAACATGGTCGAAATCTCTGAATCAAAAGCATCAGAGAAGGCCACTAGGCAAGAGCAAGCCAACAAAACGGCTTTCCCTCGGGAAAACGAAAATCTGGCAGATTTCCTGCAAAGATGCCAGAAGAAAAAGTCAGAAGTGATGTTGTGTCCTCGATGTAGCTCGATTTTCGACAAAAAAGCTGCTGAACACATCCAAGGTATGAGAGCAGCAAACAGAAGAAGGGAAAGTGTTGATATTCGACATGACCCCAGAAGGACCTACCAAAAGGGTTCAAATCAAGAGAAGAGGCCACTGACTTTCAGGCCTCCAACCAATGTGCCAGTTGATACATGGTATAAAACATCAGCTCGAAATAGACCGAGCGAGGAAAGGTGGCACTCCTTCGAAGTGCCAAGAGGTTCATCTTTGACACATAAGAAAGAACCTCAGGTTGTCGTCTCTAAGGTGACCCAGGTATCAAGTAACTACAAGGGAAAGAATCCCATGTCTCGATCCCAATGGAGAAGATACCAGAGGCGGCGAAAGGCTGAGAGGGAAGCTACTAATGAACCAAAGCCAGAATCAAGTTCAAATGTCCCTCAGAGAAAGCAGAGGAAGCCTCTGGAAAGACAACCAGTGACCAATAGACTAGTCTGGCCTAACCAGGGCGAAGTTGATGACGAAGATGGCTCTGAGTCTGATGACACCCTAGATATCATGGTGAACATATTCTCAGTTTTGCCAAGAGAGTTCAACCGCCAGGTGGAAGTCGAATCAAACGATTGGGAAGTCGAACAAGAAATGGCCAAGCATAGGCCAGTATGCCACTTCGTCATGGATAATGGCGCTACTGAAGAGCAAAATGGTTTCTTTGAATCTCCTACAGAGGCAATGAAAAATCACCTCAAGCCTTTATTCATAAGGGCAAAACTCGAAGAAACCACCGTAAATAAGATCTTGGTGGACTGTGGGGCAACCATCAACATCATCCCTCACTTTATGCTGAGAAAAATAGGCAAGAGCGATGAAAACATCAAGCCTCACAACATGGTCCTGTCAAATTATGAAGGCGGAATAGGGACCACTATGGGTGTGATCCAACTAGACATCAAAGTGGGATCCATCCTTCGACCAACTATGTTTATGGTCATATCGGCCAAACCAAATTATAATCTTTTGTTGGGCCGAGAATGGATACATGGTGTTGGAGCAGTACCATCATCAATGCACCAAAGGTTGATATTATGGCATCCTGATGGAATGGTCGAAAATATAGAAGCGGATCAGAGCTATTACTTGGGCGAAGTAAATCACCTAGGGAGAGCTGACTTCGACAAAAATTTGGCTCACATTGGGCCATGCCCAGCACCTGACTTCGACTTGGCGCCAGCGCCAAATGCTTTTTGTTCCTTGTACCTGCACCCTGAGCATGGTTTTCAATGGGACAGAGAAGACTTGTCCCACATTGATTTCAGTGGGCTAACTGACATCCAGCCAACTGGTTGGGGAAGCGAATTCAGTGATAATGACTGAGTCGCAATCACTGCAGTGAATTTCGGCTTATGTAGCCGAAACAAGGATGATAACGGCTCTTGAAGCCGAAGTAAAATATATGGCCACACAGGCCAATGATCAAGATCTACCTTCTGCAGGTCCTGGAAAGGATTTCGACCCAGAACCTCCTGATATCATGCCAGAAGAAATGCAGGTACAAAGGCTCGACGCCATCTACGACGATGAGCCTTTGGGATTCGAAAAGGACCCCCTAGCGAACAACATCAAAATGTTAGCGCAAGATCCTTTAGAAGAAATCAACTTGGGCGAAGGTTTAGAGAAAAAGCCAACTTACATTAGCGCAAAAATAGACCCAGAGCTCAGGTTGGAAGTGATCCATTTGTTAAAAGAGTTCAAGGACTGCTTTGCATGGGATTACGACGAGATGCCTGGTCTCGACAGAGGATTGGTAGAACTTCAGTTGCCAATCAAACCTGGGAAGAAGCCAGTCAAGCAAAGTCCAAGACGCTTCGCTCCAGAAATACTGTCGAAGATCAAAACAGAAGTCGAAAGACTGCTGAAGTGCAAATTCATACGAGCTACGAGGTATGTCGAATGGATTGCAAACATTGTGCCAGTGATTAAGAAAAACGGTACATTGAGGGTATGCATAGATTTCAGAGATTTGAATGTTGCTACACCCAAAGATGAATATCCTATGCCTGTGGCGGAAATGCTAGTCGATTCTGCCGTTGGCCATGAGTACCTGAGCATGCTCGATGGTTATTCAGGATATAATCAAATATTCATTGCCGAAGAAGATGTGTCGAAAATAGCTTTTCGATGCCCCGGGGCTTTAGGCACTTACGAGTGGGTAGTGATGCCTTTTGGCCTAAAGAACGCTGGGGCAACATATCAGTGGGCGATGAACTCTATCTTCCATGATTTTATTAACACTTTCATGCAAGTGTATATTGATGATATTGTTGTAAAATCTGTTTCCAGGAAAAACCATATAGACCACCTTCGACAATCATTTGAAAGAATGAGAGAACATGGTCTGAAAATGAACCCTTTGAAGTGTGCGTTCTGTGTAAAAGCTGGAGATTTCTTGGGCTTTATCGTCCACAAGAAAGGAATCGAAATCAACCAGAACAAGACGAAGTCAATCTTGGAAGCGAAAGCGCCAGCGAACAAAAAGGAACTGCAATCTCTGCTGGGCAAGATAAATTTCTTAAGGAGATTCATATCTAACCTAAGTGGAAAAGCTCAAGCCTTCTCACCCTTACTTCGATTGAATAAGGAAAGATTCGAATGGGGGCAAGAGCAACAAGAAGCCTTCGACAAAATCAAAGGGTATCTCACAAAGCCACCTATTTTGGTGCCTCCTTGCAGCAACAGGAGTATGAGATTGTACATAGCTGCATCCGACAAAACTTTGGGAAGCATGTTAGCCCAGGAAGATGAAAATGGAGTCGAAAGACCCATCTACTATCTTAGTAGAGTTTTGAACGATGCAGAAACTAGATATAGCAAAGTTGAAAAATTATGTCTATGTCTTTATTTCTCTTGTACAAAGCTCAAACAATATATAAAACCAGTTGATGTGTACGTTTCGTCTCATTTTGATGTTTTCAAGTACATGTTGTCGAAACCCATCCTGCACAGCCGAATTGGCAAGTGGGCGCTAGCATTAACTGAGTACTCATTAACCTTTATGCCTCTTAGGGCAGTGAAAGGGCAAGTGGTAGCAGACTTTATAGTCGACCACTCAATTCAGGTTGAGAATATAAATTATGTGGAGACAGAGCCTTGGAAATTCTACTTCGATGGTTCCAACCATAAAGATGGAACAGGAGTAGGGGTCTTGATAATTTCTCCAGAAAAAATTCCAACAACATTCAAGTACAAGATATCAGGTACTTGTTCGAACAATGAGGCTGAGTATG
The DNA here is from genome assembly GCA_948472305.1 of Vicia faba. NCBI lineage: Eukaryota > Viridiplantae > Streptophyta > Magnoliopsida > Fabales > Fabaceae > Vicia > Vicia faba. The sequence goes on along the minus strand of OX451740.1, from coordinate 481,353,042 downwards.
AAGCTCTAATTACTGGCCTTGAGATATTGTTGGAATTGGGGGCAACTCGAGTCGAAATAATGGGAGACTCAGAGTTAGTCATTAAGCAAGTCACAAAAGAATATAAGTGCATAAGAGAAAATCTTATTATGTACTTTGTGATAGCAAATCGTTTATTGGAAAAATTCAAAATAGTCAACATTCGACACATACCCAGATTGGAAAATCAAATAGCCAATGATTTGGCACAAATTGCATCTGGGTACAAAATTTCAAAAACGAGATTACAAAGAGCAATCGAAGTCCGAGAAAAAATAAAAGCAACTAGCCTGTCACCAACAGATTTGAAATCGACAAGACTAGGGTATGCTGATCAAAGGAACTTTGAAATATCGTTCATAGACAATTTGTCAGAGCAAGATTGGAGGAAACCCATTGTAGATTATCTTCCAAATCCAGCAGCTTTGACAGAACGGAAAATAAAATATAGGGCATTGAGTTACGTACTCATGGGTAATGAGTTATTTAAAAAGACGCCTGAAGGGGTACTGCTTAAGTGCTTAAGTGAAACTGAAGCATACATAGCCCTTTCGACTATGCACGCTGGAGCATGTGGGGCTCACCAGGTAGGCCATAAGATGAAATGGTTGTTGTTTCGACAAGGACTATACTGGCCCACCATCTTGAAAGATTGTGTTGAGTTCGCGAAGGGTTGCCAGGAATGTCAAGTCCATACGGGCATCCAACATGTACCAGCAAGCGAACTTCACTCAATAGTGAAACCTTGGCCCTTTAGAGGATGGGCGTTGGATCTTATTAGAGAGATTCGACCGGCATCATCAAAGATCCAAAAGTATATATTAGTAGGCATTGATTATTTCACTAAGTGGATCAAAGCTATTCCTTTAGTCAATGCAGACCAAGAAAATGTCATTGAATTTATTCAAAAGAACATTATCTTTAGATTTGGAATCCCTGAAACTATAACGACTGATCAAGGACCAGTGTTCACTGGTCGAAAGATGCAGGAATTCGCTCAAGAAACAGGCTTTAGACTCCTAACATCAACACCTTATTATGCACAGGCAAATGGTCAAGTTGAAGCAGCGAATAAAATAGTGATCGGCCTGATAAAAAAGCATGTAGGAAAGAAGCCAAAAAATTGGCATAAGACGTTAGACCAGATCTTGTGGGCCTGTCGAACGTCCCCAAAAGAAGCCATAGGTACAACACCATATCGGCTAACTTTCGGTCATGACGCAGTGCTGCCAGCGGAAATTTGTCTTCAATCAGCAAGGGTTCAGAGACATCATGATATCCCCTATGAGGTTTATTGGGATATGATGTTAGACGAACTAGTAGATTTAGACGAAGAAACACTACGCGCTCTCGACCTACTAAGAATTCAGAAGAAAAGAGTGGAAGACTCTTACAATAAAAAAGTAAAACCTAAGGCATTCTCGCCTGGAGAATTAGTTTGGAAGGTGATTCTCCCCATGGATCGAAGCATGGGAAAATGGTCACCCAAATGGGAAGGACCGTTCAGAATTATCCAAATTTTTTCTGGTGGAGCTTATGAGGTCGAAGAGTTAGGTGAAGATAAAAGACTCTTGAGAGTAAACGGCAAATATTTGAAAAAATACAAACCTATGCTCCAAGAGATCAAAATAAATAGCAATTAATGACCAAATTAACCATAAAGAGCCAAAATGGAAAATTATATAATGATTAGCCAAAATGGTTGCATTGTCTTACAAATATTACAGTACATGGTTAATAAATGGCTGAGCAAATTAGAAAGGGATAGAAGCTTTAAGTCGAAGATACTTGGCCTGCTGCAACTCCAGCCTTTTGTTACACAAGGCAGTCGCCTGAGAAAGTTTGGCAATCTGGTCATCAAAGGCTTGGGCCTTCTCAGCGAACTCTAGGCCTCGTGTAACTTCAGCTTGGCTCTGTGTCTGAAACAGTCGAGAGGAGCTCCTCTTTGCGCTTGGTGTTAGCATTTATCTTGGCCTCCAGCTCCTCGATCTGCGCCTTTATAGAGGCATTATCTCGATCTATGGCGTCGATTTCCTCCTGCTTGGATGTTTTCTGCTTCGACAACTCTGCAATTCGAGAAGTTGTTTCAGCTACCTCGGTCCAGGCAGAAGAACTCTTGCCATGTAGCGCTTCGAGCTGGCTGTTGAAGCCCCTCTGACGTCGATAGTCCGTAGAGACTTGGTCAACAATGGAGTATAACTCCAAGATAAAGCTGGAAACCTCTGGAGACACAGCAAGCAAATCGACTGCATTCAGAACAGCTCCCAGACAAGACGGAGCAGTAGGATCCCCCTCCAAAGCCTTCATCAGATCCTTTTTGAAGAACTGAGCCTTGACCTTCATCAAAGCCTCATCAAGAGGAGAAGTCGAAGTGGACTTCCCCGATGCAGTAGAAGCATCATGACTAAGGTCAGATGAACTTCCCCTACTCTCAATGATGGCATTCAGGTAGCCAACGGGATCAGTTTGCTTCAAAAGGGCCAAGTCTTCTTTAGACTTGGGCTTTGTCGAGGTAGTAGCTCTTACAGCAGCGTTGGCTTAGGGTTGAAGTTGTTCAGTAGCGTTTGCATCGACATGACTCTCTTCGACCTGTAGTTCACTAGTGCCAGCATCAACATGATCCCCTTCATCATGTTGCTCCTCTGTCAAATCGACCACTTGAGTTTCCTTTGGTTATTGTTCCTCTGCTTCGGCAATGGCTTCATCATTCGCCAATTCCTCCTCTTGTTGCCTACTATGTTCAGCAGAGTCTTGTGTCTCTGAAGTTTTTGGTGCTGAACTTTCGGTGGTCTCCTGAAAATAGAAGAGGAAGAATCTTCTGGTTTAGAAAGATACACAATCGAACGTGAACATCGACACCTAAGTTAAAAATGGTCGGAGTAGCTACCTGTAGAGGAATTTCAGCCCCAGGGCTGGAATTATCACTTTCAACGGGTTTGCTGAGCAAGACGTTCAGCTCCTCCTCCGTGGGCTCTTTGATGATCACGGGAGGCAGCCTGGGTCTTCTCCCTGCAACCTTGATTCTGATCATGGGTCGAGGCTCAGGAGCAGGGGCATCTTTCTTCAGTTTTCTCCGTTTAAGAGGAACAGGGGGAGATTCATCCTCATCATCACTCGCAGATTCGACCGTTAGTGCAGGTCGTTTCTTAGGTACAGGTTCCTGAAAACCAAATGGAGTCGATTTAGAGCGCCATATCGAAAATCAGGATGTTAAAACCAGAAGGAAATAATAAAAGTTTGGTTACCGGTGCTGAAGGTTTTGTAGAGGGACCTCCTCCCTGATGGCTTTCTGTAGTTTTCTTTGCTGCAGGCTTTCGAATAACTGAAAGAAGACGCGTTCACAAGTTATAATTGACAAGTTATAAGTCGAAATTGAAAGACAAATATAATTTGGAGAGTGAACGTACATTTCTTTATTTTGTCAAGGACCAAAACGAAGGACTTCTGGAGTTCGTCCACGAAATCTTTTTCATCGAAGAACTCTTCAGCATAATAACTCTTCCACCAGTCTTCAAAAGATGGTGAACAGAGGAAGTCGAGTTGATAGTCGAACAGTGAAAGTATTGTTCGACCAGCGTACCTGCCAATGTGCTTGGTAGCAGCATCCTCAGTGTAATCATTGCAAAAATACAACATTGATTTCTCCCTAGGGAAAATGGGAGAAGGAAGTGATTGGATGATACCAAACTGTCGAGAGACCAAATTTGGCTGATAAGCGATCAGGCTCAGATGATTCTTGGAACTCTTAAAGCGCAATGGCATTATTCTGGGAGTGAGAAATGATTCCCACAGTGTTGTGTGCTCTTCGAGATGAGGGTCCCCTGATGACTTGGGATGGGGTCTGGTGAACCATTCTGGACCAAACTTTCGACGGGCGAAAGGAGCCATGGTCGAGGTGAATTCCTTTCTTCCTGCAAACATCAAAACGAAGTTTGCAAAGGTTTGTTGGAGTTCCAGCCCATCCTCAGTGGGAGTCAGTAAAGGCAGCCTGGTGCCTTCGATACGCCTTTTGGCTATCTCAGGAGCTTGTTCGTTTATCTGAGTTTTCTGAGGTAAGAAAGACTCAAAAGTGGCATTTAACCATAGTTGTAGTAGCCAGAAGGGTCCTGCAAGCAGCAAGCTGGCTCTATTTTCTATTACCTTTAACAGAGTCGCTCCACTGCTTATCGACTCATATAGGTTCGCCAGTATTAATTCGGCCAAACAGATGTTTTGACCATAGTGAAGTTGGGTAGCAAGGGTGACCATTTTCTTCGTCACCTGTAGAGACTTCGTGCAGAACACGAAGCGTGACAGCCAAAGGGATAGAAACGCAATGTGCTCCACGTCCGTCACATTAGTTGTCGATCTGTCATGATAATGGTTGATGTAGGTGGTGTAAGTGGGTTTGGTAGCTGAAAACCCAATCTGGTCTTCAGACATTTCCTCTGGGTCAAAGTAATCCCCAGTTGGTTGAAGACCGATAATGGCAGCCACGTCGAAGAGAGTGGGTGTTACCATTCCACAAGGCAGGTGGAAGGTGAAGTGAGTGTAGTCCCAAAATAGCAAAGAGGCTACCAGCATTTCAGGGGAGTAGTTGAGACCAGTCTTCGACAGCATGACTAGGTCATAAATCCCCAGGTTCTTCCAAATCGAAGCCTGGCTTTTTTCCATCTTGTCGAGCCAAGCGTTGTAGTCTGGTGTAAGGTTAGGGCTAGACCTAAAATCCCTAACCCCTCTGTTGAAGAAACGAAGATCTATCTTTTCTTTTGCAGGATCTTCGTTGTCATCTGTAGCCTTTTTGGAGCACCCAACAGGTTTGAGTGCCTCAAGCACCGGGAAGAAGCTCTTGATCTTCGTTGAGTCAGCAATGCATGCAGATAAAGGGCCAGACATGGCGAAAACCTGGTTGGAGTATCCAACAGGAATCAGCAGTTGAGAAGAGTAAGCTTCACGCTCAGCAGTTCCCAAGGGTTCAGGAACCCTTCGCATGCCTTTGGAGTTAACTGTTGGAACAGTTGAAAAGATTTTTGGTTGGGCAGTTTTAGAGGGAGCGTTAGAACTGGGAGCATTGGAAGAACGAGAACCTGAAGCCATTTTTGGGTTGAGATGAAGATGGATGAAGAACAAAGTGTTTGCAGAAGTTTTTGTTCAATAATAAGGCTTGGATGAAGAATAGCGCGAAAAGTCCCACGAGGGGCACTTAGCGCTATTTATAGTGATTGGAAAATCACAAAACTCGAGGTCATTTAATGTTTCAGACGATAGTGGGGCACGTGGCGCTCATTTGCTGACGTAGCTGTTCTGCAGAACGGAAACGGTGCAGCGTGCATCCTCGATTTCGGGAAATTGTCATGATGACAATCTGTGAAAAGACATTGGGCACGCCAAACGCCTTACTGAAGTGACGTCTTAGGAACAGTTGGAATGATGGCTTTTTGGGATTGTCAGTTGGTTGGTAGGAGACGAAAAGCGCACAAGTTAATCTGTGGCTAAGAATGAAGGACAGGTGTCGGGTGGAATCTCAAAGAATGCCTTTTTCTTTTCAGCGTCGAAATAAGGCATTCTTGGGGGGCAATTTGTTGGCTCCTAAATCCGACACCCTTGTTTGTTATTAATATAGACCATTAATTATGAGGAATGGTTTCGACCAGCTGATCCTGTCGAATGCTCGTTAGAAAGTGGCAAGGTACTTAGAGAATTTCTTTAAGTAGGAATCTTGTTGCCTTCGACATCGAAGGAACTTCTCGACAAAGGCATTTGATGCCCAGGGTGGAACGGTTTGAGATTCGAATGTTTGGAGGGAAAACGGTTCCCAGCAGTTGCCAAGCGCAACGTGCCAAGATCAGGAGCGTTGAATGTTGTGAGCATGCCAAGTGGAGTCATCTCGAAGCAACGTAACTGCCTAACGGTTACTTGAGATGTGTTTAGTATAAATACTAGTTGTTCACGTAGTTTTCGCGTTTGTTCACCATTATATACAAGTCACTCATTTAGATTCAAGTACCCAGTGTGAGCGAAAGAATTGTTGAGAATGTATGGGTGAAACACCATTTAAATTAATCAAAGTCTTTTATATTCCAGCACTTTATTGCCTTTCATTTACCCTTCTCTGTCGAAGCCTTTATTTAACGCTTTCATTTATTCTATCAAGTTTTTCTTCATGCAATTTACATAAAGTGTCTTTATTTTACTGGTATTAACCATCATTAGACTTAGTCAAACCCCAAAAAATCAACCATGTCTTAGGATCAATCTGATCGATCCTGCGAGTCACCAAATAAGTAACCTTTTGGAGGATCAGCGGTTGTTTACTAATTTCCACGGTAAACAGCGTGGGAGCGAGGTCGAAATTATACTGATACTGCTTATAAAATGCAGTAGCCAAGTCCTCCCAGTTTCGAATACTGGCTCCATCCAGCTGATAGAACCATTCGAGTTGAGCCCCTGAAAGGCTATCTTGGAAGAAATGGATCCATAGGTTCTTGTCTGCGGTGTAAGGTTGGATCTTCCTTACATATGATCTGAGATGCAGCTTAGGGCAGGAAGCCCCGTCGTACTTCGCAAAGGCAGGTGCCTTGAACTTGTGTGGGATCACCACCCCAGAAGATAAACCTAGATCTCCAAAATCCATCCCCGACACATGTTGAATCTCCATGGCACTTAAACGGTCCTCTAGTTTCTTGTACCGGTCTTCAGCAGGAGGGTACTGTTCATCATTGTAATCCGTCTCGTTGTCGGAGACCACAGGACTAGGAGCCCTTCCCCCTTGGGGACTGTCTTTCTCTGCAGAGGAAGTAGCCTGATCAGCCTCATTCTGCAGTGTATTCCCAAACCTCCGTCCAGTGTTAAACAGTGCAGTCCTCTTCTTCTTCTTCTTCTTCTTCTTCAAGAGCAGAGTCTTCAACTCCTGTTGACCCTGGGCTAAGCTCATGACCAGCTCTTGAAACTGGGCGTTCTGGGCCTGGAGGGCCTTGATAGCTTGTTCGGTAGTAGGCTCGGAAGACATGATGATTGAGTGCTGAAATAAACAGCGAAGAAGATTAAGCAACCTGTAGAAGAAGGGTACCTGTTATGCATATGATGCAATGAGATGCGTATGATTTATGTTTTCAAAGACAATCGGGATTCAACTTTATAGACAAAAAGGAAACACACTTTATTAGATTCAAACTTGAAATTGTTCAACAATTTGCCCTTAGGCATTACAAGAATGAAAATACTGAAAAGGAAATAAAAGCTGTAAAAGAATCATCCAAAGCCCATCAGTGCTCCCATGGCCTCCTCTTCTCAGTGCGGATATAGTCGTTCAGGATCCGCTCACTCTCCAATTGCTTAGTCAGCTTCTGGATCTTTTGTTCCTGTTCGTTGAACTTTTCTCGATAAGAATCACGTTCTTCCTGTAGCTGCGCCCAAGACCTCTTTAGTGTATCAATATCAGTGGGTATCTGAGGAGGGAGGACAGTTGGAGGAACCCCGTCTTTATCAGGAAATTCAAGAATAATAGGCCTGACAGCTTCGTATGGCATACCTAACTTCTGAGCACGGATGCGGACCCATCTACAGTAGGGTTCCATTGGTAGAGAAGTCTTCGATCCTAACTCATGTGGGTCAGCTTTGTGAATTCTGCCCCAAGCCTTGATGAATCTACGGCGCAGCTCGTCACTGTCTACCTGAAACTCAAAACTGATGTGAGGAACCAACATCTCATGAGGCCCTGCTCTTCTGGCTCTTCCAAACTGACGGAGAGCTAAACATGGATTATAAGAGATTCCTCCCTGGGTACCAATCAATGGAACATTAGGATATTCTCCGCAACGATCAATAATGGCTACTTCATCCAAACCTCTGAGAGTCCAAATGATGTCCTTATCAGTGAGAGACATTAACCTATGAGCCCAGCCCTTTCCTTCTTCATTCTTCAGCACGAACTTAGGGAGGTGCGAAATAAACTACCTCACTAACAAAGGAGCACAACACCACAGAGTTCCCCGTCTTCGGGCAGTACGAGCATAGAGTTGCTGCAGGATATCACCCAAGAGAGTGGGCACAGGGTTCCGAGACATGAAGATCCTTATGGAGTTGACATTAATAAAGGTATCAGGATTTGGAAATAATACTAGACCATAGATTAAGAGAGCCAGAACATCTTCGTACGCCTTGAAGTCTAAGTCGTTCCAGAAACTGTTAGCTTTGCCAATCAGAAACTTAGCCAAAAATCCCTTAACTCCACTTCTAGTCTCCCAGTTAGCCATTACCTCTTCTTTGGTGAAGGGAAGGGCTGCAGCAATCTCTTCAGGCCTAAGAGTCTTCTCCCAACCAGTGAATGGAGTCTGCTCCAAAACAGGAATACCAAGTAACTCAGAGAATTCTTCCAGGGTAGGGACCAGCTGGAAGTCTTGAAAAGTGAAGCAATGGTAAAGGGGATCATAAAACTGGACCAGGACACTCATCAGTTGTTGGTCCCACTTTGAAGTGACTAAACCGAGAAGAGAACCATGCCTTTTGATGAAGGAAGTAGTGTTTGGAATCCTATCAACCAATTCCTTGAGCAAAGTAGGTGGTTGAACAAAGTTGAGCCGGATAGTATTCCTACGCACGGGCATCATGATGTCCTACAATACAGAGCAAAGATGAAACCCTCTTGTCTTTGAAATGGGTCAGTCCTTATGCAGGATGCATGCAATAGTATGATGGTATGATGTTATGATAAAGCACACCACAAGTATTCACAAAGGCAAACATGATAAGGCACACAAGTCACACAAGACAACCCTTAGAGTTTAGGCCAGCATGAAGTTTAGGTATTACCCTCTTTCAGTTTCGCTGGTTAAGACCTGTCCTATCAAAAGTAACCGGGTTCTAGAGGATCTCAATATCACTGACTACCCTCAATCGGTCATAACTCCAGCATCGCAATCTTTTCTTGTGGCCAGAACCATCGCGAGAGTTTAGCCTCAATGAGTGTAGCATACTGCTACCGTTCTATGGCCAAGTTGGGTCAATTTAGGGTTCTAAGGTCGGTTGGTGCTTAATGACTCCTTAGAAGACCCATATTCTCCTCGTTGCAACACAAGGGATATCGGTACAGACCAAGGTGTCACACCAACGTAGCCACTGCTTCACCCATGTCGGTCTACGCCGGACAGGTCCCTCACAGCTTATGCTACCTAAAAGGGTTTTCCCCAGATCCGGGTTAGGATCTATGAAACTCCGATGCAAAGCCCATAAATATAAAAGCAAACAAAGCAAGCAATTGAAAACAAGTAAGTGATCTAACCCTAAGGTAACCCCACTTACAAGTTTATTCCCCAGCAGAGTCTCCAGTTCTGTGATACGGTGGGAGTACTGACTTGAGGTTTTGCGTTTGTTTTCGCAAATGTTTCGGTTGAGCAAGAGTCGCCACCGACTTTTTATTTTATCCTAAGGAAAGGTTAAAAAGCACAGCAAAAACCTTTGAGATGTTTTCTTTGGTTAGGGGGGTAGATTATAGAAAGGGAAGGTATTAGCACCCTTTATATCCATGGTTATCCATGGGCTCTTAGTTACTTGCTTAGATCACTTGCCTTGCATTTTCAATTGTTTGAAATGGTGCTTTGTGTGTGGGTTTGAAAATGTTTTGAAAAGAGGCCATTTGTTGTGGCAACCTTTGTAATGATTCATGTTTGAATGTATACAAAGGTGTTTTTGTCTTTTGAAAAGTTTTCAATGTTTTTGAAAGTTGTTTTGAAAATGTGTTGTGATGTGTGTTTTGAAAAATGGCAAGGATTGTTTTGCAAGGTTGGTCAAGTAACCAAGAGCTATCTACCCTAAATTTCTCAAAGATCTTTCCTATGTTTTAACCCTTTTAATAGTATTGTTCCACCATTGTATTTGGTGGATAATCTTGTGTTAGGATGTTAACGGGACAGGCGCGGGTCATTATTTAGACCATGATTGCAATTTTGGCAATTTTTCCTTTAAGGGACTTGATCATTTTTAGGCAACTTTCGAAAGCGTCATCGAGGGACTATGATCTTTTGAATTGTTTTGTTTTGCCAAAGACCCCCAACATGCAACATGGCCCATTATTGAAGGCAACAAGTGAAGTAACCCTAAGGGGTGCAAGTGTGATTAGTGTTGTCCATTTTCATGCTTTTTTATCTTTGAATTAGGTCAAGCTATTTGTTATTTTTGATTTGCATACAAAACCCTAAGTCTATCATGGCATATTTAGAAAGCTTTAAAATGCGGAATTTAAAGTCCTAAATTATTACAACGTAATCATGGGGATGGGGGTACAAATGTTCAAATGGGGATGAAACTTAATAGGAGAGTAGTGTCCAAATAAATTACAAGCAAATCGAATTGCGATCTCAAATGTAATATGTATCAATGTATAAGAAAAATAAAATGTGTATTGTAAATGTATTTGTGTAAGTGTAGGTGATTATTTACAAGTGTGAAATAAAAATGAAAAAAGGTCAATTTTTGGATATTTTCATGTTTAGGGCAAAACCCTAATTTTGTAAATAAATGGTATTTATTATTTATATTATATACAATATTTATTAAATATACAAAAAATAAATAAAAGAGGAGTATATTGTAAAAAAGTAATTTTTGAGGTCAAATGTTAATAAAAATAAAAATGTATTATTTTTGTATTTTTATCCTAAATATTCTAATAAATATATAAGTATTTATATTATGTATTAAATATATTAAATATACACAAAAATAAAATATTAATTATTTTACAAAAAAAGTATATTTTTTTAGAAAATGTTTTCAAAAGATAAAATAAAATAAAATCAGAAAATAGAATGTATTTTGTATTATTTTTAGTATTTTAAATAAAAGTATTATATTTATTTATATATACAAGTTCAAATAAAACAAATAAAAATCCAAATAAAATGCAAAAATGGATGGAAAAATGTTTTTAATATTTTTTATACTTTGACAAAAAAATAATAAATCAGAAACAAAAAGAAAAAATCAAAAATGATAAAAATAACACACAATGGGCCAAGGGGGTGTAAGTGTAAAAAGATGGTGTAAACAGAAAAACAAAGCCAGGCCCAGCCCAAAGGACTTTGTCTTCAACCTCCAGCCACTTTCAAACACAAAAACGCGCACTTTCTTCCATCCCTGTTATCTCTTGATTCTTTGACTTTCAACAAAAACTTACAACATCAATGTTATAGAGCATCATGTCACGATTCTAAACATATAAAGAAGTTGTTCTAACTCTCAGAAATGAGAGAGAATTTCTTCTCCCCCAATTCCTGACCTAACTTTTTTCTAATGTTCAGGTCCCAAATTCTCTTAACACACATAATATAAATGAAAAGTGAGGATATGGGTAGATTCAGGGCCATGAGTAGGACATAACTTCTTCACAAACCTAAGCCTAGATATGCTTGGATAGAGAGATAGAAGTTCAAACTCTTACCTGTTCAGCTTGAATCGTGTACAACAATGGAGGTACTTTCAATGCAGTGTGAGGACTTGTATAGCTTGCTTGAGGTCCAAGGATGCTCTTCAAACCTCTAGCTTGCTTTGAAACTAACTGAATCGAGCTATGTAACTCAACCTGCACAACTGAAAAAATGAAAATGGTAAACTTGGTTAGAGGTGTTACAGTCTGTTTCCAAGGCTTAGGATAGTTTGTATGGATGGTAGGGAATGTGTTTGAACTGGTTTGGATGAAAACGCACGAGGGAAATGAACTGTGGAGGTCAATCTGCAACAGGGACTCTATTTTGCAGAAAAAAGGTGCTTTGATGGATGAGGAGGTATTGAGGGTCAAGGGCTCGCGTTCTAGGTCAGTTATAGAGTGTCAAATGTGTTCACAAGGTTTGCTTGAGTTGGTTCTTGCAGGAATGTGAGTTCTTGTTCAAAATGCAAGTTTTCTTCCTTCTTAAGCCAAAGTTGTCAACTTAGGTTACAGGCTCATACAGGCCCCTCAAACATGCTGCAAAGTTTATTCTTGATCAGTGGGATATGCCCATACATTTGTGCCTCAGATATTTCCTTGTACCTCTTTGATTTGTGAAATTGACATAAAGTGCACCTTTTCAAAAATGGCTAAAATGCTTTTTCCATTTTAAGACTAATCATTCATGTAATGACCAAATGCACAAAATAACATCTTGGCACAATGGTTTAGCATTGAATTATTGAGTGTTAATGGGATTAGAGGCCTGTAACCTAGCTTGTGCAAGCTGAGTTTGAAAATGCATAGTGTATGAACATGAAATTGGCCTATGAACAAAGTGACTTTTGCTCATCTTGACAAATTCGATTATCCCTAACCACAAGGGTGTTTGATGAGTTCTTGGACAATTTGGAAAGCTTGGAATGTGTAATACAATCCATCTTTGTAATGCAAGTTGAAATTCCAAGTGGAAGGATGTGAAAAGTGGCCATGAAGTTGGGCAAAAATCCTGCCTAAAATAGGTCAAAAAATTTCTAAGTTAAGAATGTTTTGCACCCCTATTCCAAAAATCATAACTTGAGCTACAAGCTTCTTTTGAGGAAACTTTGTGAATAAAAGTTGTATATTTTGCAATGGACTATAACTTTCATGTTTTGAGTTTTGTTTGAATCCAAATACATCTTGATGAAAAAATGGGACAAAGTTAGGAAAAAATTAGGAAATTTCATAACTTAGAAAATTTCTAAGTTATGAAATTTCTTCATTTCAAACCCTAATTTGTAATTTTTGGTTTCTTGATGAACAAGTTTCATAATTTGACATGTCTTGATGAAAAATGAATCTTAGCACTTGATTTTGACCAAAAAGTCAAAGTTTGACTTTTCAGTATACAGTCAAATTTTGATCAATTGACTGGAAAACTCATCTGTCAATCTTGTGCATTTGGGATCTTTTGAACTTGTTGAACATGTCAAGACAATGCCATTGATTCCTTGAGTCCATATGTGAGCTTGGTTTGCCATTGGCCAGGTCAAACAGTCAAAAATTGCCTTTGTGCAGTCAAAACCCTAAAAATGACCATTTTGCCCTTTTGGTGATCTGATCAAATTTCTTGTGGAATTGTGATCCAAACTTGACCAAATGGTTCATATGAGTTCATAATGTTGATGTGGGTCAAAAATCATGAGGTTTGACTGTCAATTGACCACAATTGACTTTTTCCCCAATACAGCTGATTTCTAGGTCAACTGTCCAATGGACTGGGCAAAGATTGGAATCAAGGCTTGAAACTTGGTATGGATAAACTTGTGAGTCCAACATGAAGCATGAAAGTCATTTTGGGCATTTTAGGTCAAAACATCTTTATGCAAACTCAAACCCTAATTTGGGTCAACAGTGCAAGGAGGAGTCTTGATCAGAGCAAACCCTAACTTGATCTTGAGCTCCAAGGGTCTTGTGGTGAGAAAATATTGATGAAATGAGAGGGCAAATTTTGGGGTACAACATCCAGCATCAGTATCCTTGGCAGGTGCCTCTATCCCAGTAGGCTCACCTTCTTTCTCTTTGCCTTTGGTGTTGGCACTAGACTTGTCATTAGTTATGCAGACGGGAGTTTTTGTAGTAGTGGGTGGTGAAATATCAGGGGAAAAGATCCTCCTTGTTCTTGTCACTTTACTAGAACCTGAAATATTAGTAACATCAGCTTCATTTTCGTTGATCCAAGAATCTTGTTTTATCCCATGATAATAAACCTCGGCACCATAGTTCCATGGAACTGCTTTGTCAGAGGAGTAGGGAATAGGCCCAACAACAATGATTATTAAAGGATCACTGGTTGGTTCATTTGAAATTTTGATGGGACCCTTTGAGGGGATCCTAAGCGGCTTGTTGGAGATGGTTATTATGGACAGGTCTTCAGTTTTATTGGTTAAACTTTTGATGGTAGGAATCTTCTCAAACAGAATCTCGCGACTATTTATCAGGCGTTGCACACCTTCCTTCAATCGCTTGCACCCATTTTCTTGTTGACCACAACAAACACAATCTTTAGAACAGCCAAGGAACACTCCGACTTTCAGCAAATTATCCTTTACAGTAGTTAATGGAGTTGTTAAATCTTCAATGGAGGAAACGAAAGTAGCATCATCAATTGCATTAACACCTTTGCCATGATTCGGAATTGGTGCGGTAAACACATTTGGAGTAGCAGGTGGATGAAATTCAATTGTTTTATTGTCTATCATATCTTGAATTTTATTCTTTAGAGCCCATCATTGATCAGTTTCATGCCCGGGGCTATTGGAATGATACACACATTTGGCATTTGCATTGCACTTAGGTGATGAAATGTTTGGATTGGATGGTGGATCACGCAATGTCACTAAGTTGGCCTTCATCAGATGTTGTAAGGCTTAGGACAGTGACGTGCTTATCCTCGTGAACTGTCTTCGAGGAACTTCGGATCGTTGATTGTTGGATGATTGCCTTTGAGCAGATGGAGGGTTTGAGATTAATACAACATTAACAGAGGGTCGGTGATCCTTCTTGGTATGGGCCCTTGCCTCATACACAACATTTGTTTCCTCCTTTCTAGTGAAAGGCTTCTTTACAACGTTGGATGCGGAAGCAGATGTCATGGGAATTTTTCCGCTCTTAATGCCACTTTCGACCCTTTCACCAGTTAGGATCAACTCGGTGAAACCAGACGAAGAACTGCCAATCAATAGGTTGAAAAATGGGCCAGTTAATGTACCCATGAACATGTCAACTAGTTCTCTGTCAGTTAGTGATGGTTAGACCCTACCAACAAGATCCCTCCATTTTTGGGCGTACTCCTTAAACCCCTCATTAGTACCCATTGTCATATCTTGAAGTTGGACTCTGGTTGGTGCCAGATCGGCATTGTATTGATACTGATGATAAAAAGCAGTGGCCAGATCTTCCCATGTGTGGATGCAGGAACCCTCCAATTGATAGAACCATTCTACCTGAGTCCCAGCCAGACACTCTTGGAAGAAATGGACCCAGAGCTTTTTGTCGGTAGTGTGCAGCTGTATCTTGTGCACGTAAGACCTTAGATGAAGTTTCGGGCAGGAAACTCCATCATACTTGGCGAAGACTGGTATTTTAAACTTATGGGGAATGACAACCCCAGGTACTAAGCTCAACTCACTAAAATTCAAACCAAGTACGGCTTGAATTTCAACAGCCTTTAGTCTATCCTCCAACTGCTTGTATTTATCTTCAGTCGGAGGGTATTGCTCATCAAAGTAATCTTTGTCTTCGGAAGCTTGATTATTAGCACCCCCATCACGGGTGCTCCTTACCTCTTCGTCTTCCTCAGATGACTCTTTGACTATTTGTACCTGACGAACCGGTCCTTTGAATCTCTTACCCATGTTTATGAAGGCCTTCTTTTTGGTTTTCTTCTTGGCTACTAGCATAGTCATCAGCTCTTGTTGTCCCTTAGCCAGGGTCAGCAAAGTCTCTTAGAACTGGAAATTCTGCGCCTGCAAGTCCTTCATTGTTTGTTTGATATCCATCCTACTGAAATAAACAGTATAAAGATAAGGAAACCTGTTGTGAAAAACCTGTTTGTGTTATGATGCATGAAAATGCGTATGCAAATGATTTCAAGGACTTAGAAGATTTAAATTTGTTTAGACAAAAGGAATAAACATCAATTGCATTAATAAGTTAAAATTGATTATAAACATGCCTCTTGGGCTTACAATGGAGGAAATAAATACAAAATAAATTCCTAAGGCAAAAAGGTCGAGTGCATCCTCTTCGGTGCAATGTAGGCGTTCAAACTTCGTTCTTCATGAAGCTGTCTCGTAAGCTCCAAAACCTTCTTTTCACTTGCATAGAATTGGGTTTCGAAGGTGTATCTCTCTTTCTTTAGATGAATCCAAGCTCTTTTCAAATCTTCAAGAGAAGCAGGCGTGTTAGGATAAAGGACAGTATACGGAACATCTCTCTCGGCAACGGGCTCCATGATGATAGTTAGGATGGCTTCATAAGGCATCATGAGGTTTTGGGCACGAGTTCGCACCCACTTGAGATAAGGCTCCAAAGGAATGGAGTTCTTATGCCCCAATGTCTTGCAATCAACCTTGTTAACCATGCCCCAAGCTCGTATGAATCTATGACGATAGCCTTGGATATCGTTCTTGTAGTCAAACGCAATTCCTTGGACAAGTGCATCATGAGGGACATCCCTCCTAGCATATCAAAATTGTCGCAAAATCAAACAAGGATTGTAGGTAATACCTTCCTTAATTCCAAGTAGAGGGACATTAGGGAATTCTCCACAACGGTCAATAATAGTAATGTCTTCCATAGATCGAGCACACCAATAGATATCTGAATGTGTGAGTGACATCAACCTACTAGACCATCTTAAGCCTTGCTCATTCTTCACAACAAATCGGGGTAGGTGCGAAATAAACCACCTAGCCAAAAGAGAGTGCAACACATAATAAGTCCTCTTATCTTCATGGTGCGAGAGTGAAGAGAATGCAAGATATCCCCAAGTAAAGTAGGCACCGGATTGCGAGATAGAAAAAGGTTGACTGTGTTCACATCTATAAGTTGGTCCGGATTGGGAAACAGTACCATCCCATAGATGAGAAGATCCAATACTACTTCAAAGGCTTGTAAATCTAGAGCATCCCGACAATCTTGAGCCTTCTCCAACAAAAACTTGGCTAGGAACCCTTTGACACCACTTATCGTTTCCCAATTTGCCACAAGATCGGATCGTTGCAAATGTAGAGCTTGAGCAATCTCCTCAGGTCTTGGGTCTCTTTCAATACTATTGAAGGGTAATTTATCAAGAATAGGAATTCCCAAGAGTTGAGAGAATTATTCCATAGTAGGCACAAGATGGTAATCAGGAAAGGTAAAGCAATGGTGTAAAAGGTCGAAGAATTGAAAGAGAAACTTCATAATGTCTTCATCAAGGCTTGAGGTAACCAGATTGAGAAGTCAACCATGTCTCTCGGTGAAAGGAGAATTCTCAGGAACCCTTGACGCTAATTCTTTGAGTTGAGGAGAAACTCTTACGAGGTTGACTTGGATAGTATTTCTACGAGTAGAAGTCATGTCCTATAAAACAAAACAAAAATAAATCTCTAGGTCCTTGAAATGGTTAGTGCAAAATTCTATGGTATGATTTCATGATGTTATGTACAAGTATATACACAAGCCAAGCAAACAAGTCCTTAGGTTTAGGCTTGCATGAGGTTTCATTGGTAAATACCCTCTTGAAGTTTAGTTGGCTCAACCTGTCCTAGAAAGTAACCGGGTTCTAGGGAATCTCAATACCACTGATCTTTCTTCATCGGGCATTGTTTCAGTGTAAGCCTCTTTATTGGCGATCGAAATATCCTGAAAGTCCAATCTCAATGAGTATAGTATCTAGTATCAACCAACTTCAGACTGCACCAAAGCCGAATATCTCACTACTTCCTAATGGCCAAGTTGTTCAATTAAAGGTCCTAAGGTCAGTTAGTGCTTCATGACACCACACAACAACCTCGTATTCTCCTTGACTAGACTCAGGGGCTACCGGTACCAACAAATGTGTCACACTAACGTAGCCATCGCTTCAACCATGTCGGTATACCTCACACAGTTTCCACAATCTATTGCTACTTACCTAATGGTGTTCCCAGATCCGGGTAGAGGATCAATACAAGCCCAAACAAGGATCCATAAATGTAAAGCAAACAAATCAAACAATGAAAGCAAGTAAATGTGATCTAACTCTAAGGTAACCCCACTTTTAAGATTATCCCCAGTAGAGTTGCCAGTTCTATAATATGGTGGAAGAACTGACTTGGTTGTTTTGTGTTTGATCGCAATTGTTGCGGATAGCAAGAGTCGCCACCAACTTTTCTTTTATACAATAAGGAAAGGGTGAAAAGAACAGGAAAGACCTTTGAGATATTTTCTTGAGTTCGGGGGGTAGGTTATGAAAAGGGAAGATGTTAGCATCCTTTTCACCCATAGTTATCTATAGGCTCTTAGTTGCTTGCTAGATCACTTTTGAAATTGCTTTGTTTGAAATGTGTTTGTGGTGGGTTTTGAAAGTATTTTTGAAAAGCGCCTTCGTTTAGGCAAACTTTATAATGATTCTCGTCTCTATAAGAATGCATACAAAGTGTTGGACTTTTTGAAAAAAATTCATGTTTTGAAAGTGTTTGGTGTATTTGAAAAGATGTTTTTTTTAAGATGGATTATGAGCAAGCGACTAAGAATGTTCTACCTACTCAAAAGTCTTTTGTTCATTTATTCCTTCCTTTGATATTGCTATCTTACCATTGATTGGTAAGAAGCCTTATCTTTGGATATAAAGGGACGGGCATGGGTCATTGTATGGTCATGAATAGCAATGTTGTGAGATATCGTAGCATTTCTCTTGAGGGACTAAGATCATTTATAAGGCAACATTCATAGCGTCATCGAGGGACTATGATCTTTGATTGTTTTTACTAAGACGTCTTACATGCATACTATGACCATTTTCTCAAGGAAACAAGTGGAGTTAACCCTAGAGGTGCAAGTGTGCAAAGTGTTTGTTTTTCATGCTTGATTTATCTTGGATTAGTATTTTCTAAGCATTGATTTTATCTTTCCATACAAATCCTAAGTTACTAGCATTTATATGAAAGCGATAAATTGCGGAAAATAAATATCCTACGCTATTACATCATTTGGGGATGGGGTGTACAAATTTACAAATGGGGATTGCAAGAAATTAAACCTAATTATCTATTACAACCATATTGAATAAATGTACAAGAAATGACATGAATATAATGTAGAAGGAATATAAAAATAAATGGATTTTTCTTTGTATTTTTGTTAGGAAAATTGTTTTGACCTAATTAACCTAAAGGGATATGATTAATAAAAAATAGGAAAATTAATCCTAAGTTAAAAGGAAATCAAATTAATCAAGAATTAATTTTTTAGGGTTTTTTATGGAAGGCTTTTGGTTAATTAAAATAAATATGAAAATAAAATATTTTTTGTGATATTTTTATATATTCATAAAATAGACATTGTAAATAAATAGTGTCCAAGAAACCAACTCAAAAGGAGTTGTTTTGATTGGTTGGAAAAAATGTTGAAGTTTGTTAAAAAAATGAAAACAAACTAGTGATAAAAAATTGTTTTGCTCCTCCTAGGGCTTGAACCCAGGTTCTCCACACCTTCCATTTAAAACAATACCACTGGGCCAAGTGTGCATATTTGAAAAGAGACAGCCAGCACTCAATATGTTATAAACCTGCATGTCATATTGGTAAAAATGACAAAATAAATACAAAAGGTCTCGTTGGGGCTTGAACCTAGGACCTTATACATAAATGCCTTACGCGCGTGCTGTTTGTACCACTGGGGTGGTCTGTTTAATCCGTTAGTTATCCAACTTGCACTAAATATAAAATGAACTCATTTCTGAAAACTTGAACATGGCTTCATCTTCTTCCTTCGCGCGCGCAGGGATGTATATCACCATTGTTAACCTTCTAAAACTTTCATTTCTCATCCAAATCAAAAATTATAAACATCAACCCTGCTCAAAATTTTAATATGAATCTAACTATGTAATTTTCAAAAGCTATGGATCAGAGGTTAGCATGAATTTTGTTTGGTACCAAAATCAAGACCTAACTGCTCAGAGTTTAAATTCTTAAGACACAAGCAATAAAAATCAAAACTAAGAGCATGGTCAACTTCCTAGATATGATATCTACATCTTTTATTTTATTTGTATGTGCTAAAAATGCTTGTATCAAGATATCACAGTTAAGAAATCTTACCTCTTGAAGTGAAAATCAAATGATCTCTATATGACTTCCAGAAATGACTTGAAGATGGATTAAACTTACAGGGACCTTCCTTGAGTTAGTGAGATCACTACTTTGCTTTAAAAGTCAATGAATCAATCTAACCAAGTCAATGTGCAATGGTAGAAAATGGAAATGGTGTATGATGATGGGATGGTTATATAAACGTGGTTTAAGGGTTGGGATAGTTTCTATGTGGTGTATGGAAGCTTAGTGAATCGAAAGGCCAAAAAACGCACGAAGGGATTTGAGATTTTGTGTGTAAAGTTAGAATGTGCCAAGTTTTGTGCTTGTGTGCGGGTTCTGAGTTTTAAGAGTTTTGGGAGTGTTCTAAGGCTGGTAATCTTCTGTTCTATCCTCTCTCCTCCTTTTTTGTCTCTTGAAAATGCTTCTTCTATTTATATGCAAGAGGTTTGTGAACAAGCTGATTTGGTTTACAAACTATGGAGTTATGGCTAGGTTGGATTGCAAATATCAAGTTATGTCATGGTCCCAAGATGAAGTACCAAAGTTGTTGGTTTAAAGGGGCTGATTTCCATGATTTATGGTGGAGTAAAATCAGAAACAAACAAGATATGAGTTCAAGACAAGTTTTGTACCAACAAGCTTACTTTTCAAGATTAGCAATGGTGTCTTTATGCCATAAATGGAAAGATATTTTAGACAATGGCTTAATAACTTGGGTAATAGCTCAAGAGTGGGTGTAAGCATTTAATTATGATGAGATTTGCAAGCAAGAAGGCCTGCAACACAAGATTATGCAGCATGGCATAAGGGTTTGATCAATGTTCTTCAAATTTCTGTCTTCAACTTGATTCCTTCTACAAAGATCTTGAATATCTATAGAACTTTGATCTTTTTCTTACTCTGGTTTTCGACAAGCATCTTGAATCTCTTAAAGATGTCGAATACTCCATCCTTTCGTTTTGATCACATAGATCCACAACTTTCGGCCATACTCATCAAAAGACAAAACAATATTTGTTTCCACCAATTGTATGTTCTTCGAATGGACCAGATTCATCTGAATGTACCACTTTGAGTATGTAAGATGATCTCATTGGCATAGTCGAAATGAAAGAATTTATGGATTGCTTTCCTACTAAATAAACTTCACAAATTTTTTTCAGGCATCTCAAGACTTGGAATACTAGTAACCATATCTTGAGTAATCAGTTGATTAAGTGGTCGAAAGTTCAAATGTCCAAACTTCAAATGTCATAACCAACTATCCTTGTGGTCGAACAGTTTTAAAACATTGAACTTCTGTCGAATTGATCATTGTCTTAAATGTCCTGTTTTTCGACAATGGAGATTTTAAGACCAAATTGTTCTTGGTGTCGAACAATCTAAAAACTCCATATTTCATGACAACTAAGAAACTTCTTTCGACTAGTTCTCCAACACTTAGCAAGTTGCACTTTATTCCAGGTACATAGAGCATATTTTTAGTCATAATTTTTCCTCCTTTACTCATTTGAAAGACTATGTTGCCAGTACCTTCTTCTTACAATGAACTATTATCAGCAAGTTTTTGTTAAATTGTAATTCATATTGTCGAAACTATGTGCGTCGAAGGGTTTAAAGGTGGATTGAAGCAGGTTTCTCGAAGGAAGCCATTTCCCAGTCGAAGCTTGTGGATCGAAGCAAGCATGAAGATAGACAACATGCCAGCTATCAATCTGGAAAAGAACCCAATAGTACATGGTCGAAGCAAGCACATCGAAATGAGGTTCCATTATCTCCGAGAGCAGGTAACAGATGGGAAAATGAATTTGGAACACTGCAGAATTGAGAATCATATTGCAGACATCATGACAAAGGGAGTGCAGGTCGGAGTATTCAGTAGACTAAGAACCATGATGAATATAGATTGTTTAGACACAATGAATTAGGTGGTGTGCTAAATTGTAATTCATAGTGTCGAAACTATGTGTGTCGACGGATTTAGAGGTGGACCGAAGAAGGTTGTTCGAAGGAAGCTATTTCCTAGTCGAAGCTTGGGGATCGAAGCAATCTTGCTCTTCTTAGACTTGTCAAAATCTGCCAACCACTTCTTTCGATCAGTTATGTGGCTCGAACAGGCTGAACCAGATTTTTAATTCGACATGGTTATTTGCAACTGCACACCTTTTTTTATCTACTTTGCCCTTTCGACAGTTTCCTCCTCCTCCTTTCTAGGATTCAGAAGTTCCATCTTCGACCTGATGCTTGAGAGCCCAATATGATTCATGGAAACTATTTGGGGCATTAAAAGTCTAATTGTACTTGTTCAAACTCAAACCCTAGTTTTGAGTCATTAGTGTTTGAGGAGGTATCTTGAGCTGATCAAACCTTGTGCAGTCTTGAACCAATAGAGATCTTGTGAGAAAATTCTTAAGAAATGAGAGGTCAAATTTTGGGGTACAACTGGCAGAAATCCTAGTAAGTGGAAATCATTGTGAAATGAGAAGAGTACAAAGTGAAAACAAAACATATAGCTATGTGGAAATAATATCGTCGGGTTTCAACTCTGATATCGCCCCTATGTCTTTAAGCATCTCATCCCTTATTGTCGGAAGAAGTTGACTGAAATGATTTGTACCATTTGAACTTGACGTTGGTAATAAATCTCGTTGTAAGTGATCCAACGGGACATAGTCGTACGCTTTAATCCCTAACTTTTTCCCGGACCTCCCTTTCGGGTTTTCAGTCCACCGGGATACCCTTTTCTGCCAAAGTCGCCTTTTCAGGTTTTCGACTTGCCGAGTGTACACTTTTTATATATATCCCTATTTTTGCCCGGACCCTTTTAGTTCACCGGGATTCCCTTATTTTTTCCTAGGTTAGTCAACCTAGTGGGTCGTTTTTCATGCGTAGTATTTTTTGACTATGTCTATGTTCAGAGGTTGTGGGAAATCTTCACCGTCCATGGTGGTTAGTATCATGGAACCGCCTGAAAATATCTTCTTGACTACAAATGGCTCTTCGTAGGTAGCAATCCATTTTCCCCTGGGATCACCTTGCGGTAGGATGATGCGCTTTATTACCAAGTCACCAGCCTGATATACCTGATGCTTGATTTTCTTGTTGAATGCTTTAATCATACACTTCTGATACATTTGACCGTGATAAACAGCCGCAACCTTTTCTCATCAATCAAATTCAACTGATCAAACCTAGTCTAAACCCACTCGTCTTCGTCTAAGTCTGCATCCTTCATAATTCTTAGAGAAGGAATCTGAACTTCGATAGGTAGGACAACTTCTATACCATAGACCAGAGTGAATGGGGTTTCCCAGTTGATGTTCGAGCTGAAGTTCAATAGCCATGAAGAGAAAATGGTAATATCACATGCCAGTCTTTGTAGGTTAAAACCATCTTCTGTATAATCTTCTTAATATTATTGTTGGCGGCTTCCACTGCGCCATTCATCTTTGGTCGATATGGGGAAGAGTTGTGGTGCTTAATCTTGAAATGCATGCAGAGTTCAGTGATCATAGTATTGTTGAGATTAGTTCCATTGTCCGTGATGATTCTCTCAGGGATGCCATACTGTGATACGGTGGGAGAACTGACTTGAGGTTTTTCGTTTTGTATTCGCAAATGTTGCGGTTTAGCAAGAGTCGCCATTGACTTTTCTTTTATCCAAAAGGAAAGGTGAAAAAGCACAGAAAAGACCTTTAGAGATGTTTTCTTGAGTTCGGGGGGTAGATTATGAAAAGGGAAGGTATTAGCATCCTTTTCATCCATGGTTTTCCATGGGCTCTTAGTTACTCGCTAGATCAACTTGCTTTCGTTTGAATGTGCTTTGTGATGTGGGCTTTGAAAGTATTTTGAAAATATCTTTGTAATCGTTCTCGTCTCTATAAGAACGTATACAAAGTTTTGTTTCGAAAGATAGTTCAAAGGTGTACTTGTGGATTGTGATTTGGAAAGTGGTTTTCGGAAAGATATTTTGCAATGGTTCTCGTCTCTATAAGAACGTATATAAAATGTTTTATATTTTGGAAATGTTTTTAAATAAGAGTGTTAATGTATAAAAGTGTTTTTTGTAGTTGCGAGCAAGCGAGTACTAAGAGCGAAACTACCTACTCAAAAGGTCTTAAATGTGCTTTTCCTTCTCCTTTAGATGTGGCTATCTTACCATTATTTTGGTAAGAAGTCCCATCATTGGATGTGAAGGGACGAGTATGGGACGTTTGTATAGTCATAGAAAGAAACTTATGAGACATTTTAGCAATGTTGTTTAGGGACTAGATCGTTTTACCGAAGGCAACATCGAGGGTCATCGAGGGACTACAATCTTTTTTATCGAAGGGTCTTTGCTTAAAACGCTTCATATTCGAGGGACATGACTATTTTTCGAAAGGCGACAAAGTGAGATTGCCCTAGAGGTGTTAGTTTGCAAGTGTGTTAGTTTGCATACGTTTTATTTTGTATTTGAAAGTCGTCTATTTGTTGATTTTATCTTGACATGCATCCTATTTACTAGCAATACATGAAAAGCAAGTAAAATGCGGAAAGTAAAATCAAAAGATATTACATCATTTTAGGGGGATGGGGGTACAAATTAATAATGGGGATGAAGTAGAAACTAAAATATTACAACCATGTCGAACAACAACAAAGATAATGTAAAAACAGTGCAAAATATAGGAAGAAATGCATTTTGAACCACTATGTGTCGACCCATGCTGCTATGCATCGACACATAGCTTTTCCTTGCTCCTGCAAAACAAAATAACTCAGTATGAGTCGACACATAATGGAATGTGTCGACTCATGCACCCTTCTTGTGTCGACGCGAAACGCATATGTATCGACTCATAAGCGCTTCCAGCTTCTGTTTTGTGACCTGAACTCGGTATGGGTCGACGCATGAGGATTATGTGTCGACTCATACCCTATTTTTTCACTAGGATGGGTCGATACATGATGATATGTGTCGATACATGCTGCATTTTCCTGCCTTAAACATTATTTTACTGAATGTACAGGTTAGCTTATGGCATATGATGGATAAACATGAATAACAAATGATTGAATAAGCCTAAACAAGGTGCAGATGACTAGTTCAAGAAGATATTAAAGTACTACATCTTGTCTTCAAAATAAACAAATCTTTAATGATGGATGAAGAGATATCAAGTCAAGAAGACTTACCTCTGGATTGCACTGTCTGTTTTAAATCTGAATGTTTTTCCAAATGTAATGAGGACCTCAATGAATCTCCAGAAAGCTACTCTGGACTGTTGAAACTAAGCTGGATTGTACTGTAAGGTTTTTGGTGTTTTGAGGATAGGGATGAACAGCACTACAGGGACTGTTTTTTGTTGTTGTTATGTTTGGACAGTCTTTGAGGAAGAGTTTGTACGGTGGAGCAATGGGTTGGGTTTCTGTTTTGAACAAGAGCAGTTTTGGTTTTGAAAATGAGTCAAAGTTGCACATAATATTGTTTTTCTGCTCAACAAAACACTCTATCTTCTCTCTAGAAAAAAATTTTAACCTGTCTTCAAAATCCAACCTCCATGTCTTATGAGACAGTCCTCTTTTTGTAGACCCCTTGACTGTGGTTTAGGAGGGGAAAACAAATAAGTCATTTTGAATTGTTTTTGCCTACTGCTTTGATACTTTCTGCACATAAATTTCCTTTTCCATTTTGGTGCAATTTTGGGGTTGTTGTGGTGCAGGCTTGGGCAGACTGCATAGAGCAGTTTTGGACTGTATTGGGCATCATGCATACTTAGGATGTAGCATGGCACAAGCCTTCTTTCAGGGCAGCATAGGGTGTTGTGGCAATGTGATATATCATATTTTCTTCAACTTTGGACAGCATAGTTTGTAGCATGTCACAAATTTGGTCTTGTGCACATTATGTCAAAGGCAAAAATATTGTGACAAGGTTTTTTTTTTGAGAAAATTCAATCAAGGCATAGTTTTAGAATTTATAATTTTGTAAGAATGCCACTTTGTAATAATTTGAATTACTTGCATCATCTTGAATTATTTGGAGTTGTAGTAAAATGCCATGAAGCAAATGAAATTAACCAAGTATAGAAAATACTTAGAAAAATTTCAAAGTCTTGCAAAGTTGGATTTTTGATTCTCTTGACTTTTGATGATCAAACTTCATTTTTTTTTATGTCTTGACATAATGTGATTTCTGGGACTCAAATTTGGTCAAAAAGTCCAAGTTTGACTTTTTAACATCCGGTTGACTTTTTCCAACTGAAGCTCCAATTTTGCTCATTTTGCCCCCCTTTTGATAATTTGAATGATTCTTCTTAGAAAATATGATCTGGGGCTTGAAAATTTACTGAGGCAATTCTAAAGCCCCTTGAGATAATATAGGGCAAATTTTGGGGTACAACAGCTGCCCCTATTCAATCTTCTTAAACATAAAGAGTTAGATTGGCGAGCTTTGTCGTTCGTGACTCGAAGGTGAAAGATGATTGGACACTAGAGTGCCCGTAAATTTGCACTCGACAATACGTAGTTGAGGGAATGGGCTTAAAGATTCCATTTGGAGAAGTAATAGATCCTTGTTGGAGATGGGCTTGTAGATGTCGTCCAAGAATGTTTGTTGAATTGTAAATTGTAAGCTGAAAGAAAGAGTATCAGAATGGCGTCTGTGTCTAGAGCGTATCTGTACTGTATCTGAAGTCTGAATCTGAATGAGTATCATCATGGCGTCTGTATCTGGAGCGTATCCATACTGTATCTGAACCTTCAAATGTAAATGAGTATTAGAATGGCATCCGTGTCTAGAGCGTATTCGTATTGTATCTGAACCCTGAAAACTGAATGAGTATCAGAATGACATCTGTGTTTGGAGCGTATTCGTACTGTATCTGAAGGTTGAATCTAAATGAGTAACAGAATGGCATCCGTGTCTAGAGCATATTCGTACTGTATCTGAACCCTGAAAACTAAATGAGTATCAGAATGACATCCGTGTCTGGAGCGTATATGTACTGCATCTGATTGCATATTGTTAATGGTAGATGTTAATCTTATCCTGAAAAGGGTAAAATGTTAGCTAAAACATAAAGTTATGTTTCATGGAAATGTATGATTCAATGTATTTGTTTTATCAATGTTTATGATATATGGATGTAATGTATGCGCATGTAAGCTGATTTGCTGTATTGTTGTTTGGTTGAGGAAAATAAATCCTTGAACGCTGATGAGGATATATTGAATTTTCATGTCTTGAAGTTGAAGTACTGACGAACTCTTGTTGAGAGAATTAATTCCATTGTAAGGGCAATGCCATGTACTGCTTGTAAGATCTGCTCGGGGAATCCTGAGAAATTTGATGATTTTTACTGGGGATTAATAGTTTGAAGTTTTAGTTCCGCTGGGGATTTAAATGATGTACTATGGGGATTGCTTATGGAATAGCCAAAATATGTTTTCCGGTTCTTTCAACCTATCAGTAATGGTCTTTCGCATTTTGTTTATTTGTAAGCAGTAATTATGTTCAAATGCATATGTTCATTAATGAATCGTTGGACATTTTTGCAAATAAAACCAAGTGTAAAGAAAAAGACAAATAGTTTTCTGTAATTTCAAAGAGATATCTTTGTATTTTGACTTTGAATAAGTATTTTGTACAAGGGAGACAAACATTCTAGTAAGAGAATGGCGCCATAAAACAAGAAAAATTTATACAAAGAAAGATAGCTATGTGTAATAATCCCATGGGGTTTCCATTATGCTATAGCCTTCGTGTCTCTGAATATCTTGTCTATTGGTTGCTTCGTCCGAAGATGATTGAGTTGATCAGAAACTTCGAGTTTGTCAGTGGAAGTCAAGAGGTTATCCTCAAAGTGATCCGACGGGACATAGTCATACGCTTTAATTCCCTAACTTTTTCCTGGATCGCCTTTTCGGGTTTTCAGTCCACCGGGAAATCCTTTTTTTGCCCAAGTCGCCCTTTCGGGTTTTCAACTTGCCGGGTGTACAGATTTTTTATATATTTTATCCTTAATTTTTGCCCGAACCTTTTTGGTTCGCCGGGATGCCCCTGTTTTGCCTAGGTGTGTCAACCTAGCGGGTCTCTTATGCGTAGTATCTTTTGACTATGTCCATGTTCGCAGGGTGTGGCAGGTCGTCACCGTCCATGGTGGTTAAGATCATTGCCCCACCGGAGAATATGTTCTTGATTACAAATGGTCCTTCATAGGTAGGAGTCCATTTGCCCCTAGGATCACTTTGTGGCAAGATGATGCGCTTGATCACTAGATCTCCAACTTGATATACTTGGCGTCTGACTTTCTTGTTGAAAGCCTCGATCATTCATTTTTTATACATCTGACCATGGCAAACAGCAATAAGTCTCTTTTCATCAATTAAGTTTAGTTGATCAAGTCGAGTCTGGATCCAATCATCCTCATTCAAACCTGCATCCTTCATAATTCTCAAAGAGGGGATCTGAACCTCAATAGGCAAGACAACCACCATGCCGTAAACCAAAGAATAGGGTGTTTCCCCAGTTGATGTGCGAGCCGTGGTACAATACCCATGGAGAGCGAATGGTAGCATCTCATGCCAGTCCTTGTAGGTGACTGTCATTTTCTGTATGATCTTTTTAATGTTTTTATTTGCAGCTTCAATGGCACCATTCATCTTTGGTCGATACGGGGATGAACTGTGATGCTGAATCTTGAATTGCTCGCACAAAGCGGTGATCATAGTATTGTTAAGGTTGGTACCATTATCGGTGATGATCCTTTCTGGTATACCGTACTGGCAGATGAGGTTCTGATTGATAAAGCGGGCAACAACATTCTTAGTCACGGATGCGAAGGAAGCTGCTTCGACCTATTTTATAAAGTAATCAATGGCCACTAGGATGAAACGATGTCCATTGGAGGTTGTTGGCTTGATCTCCCCAATCATATCAATTCCCCACATAGCAAAGGGCCAAGGATTCATCAAGACATTCAGAGGAACTGGAGGTACGTGCACCTTGTCAGCATAAATTTGACACTTATGACAGGTATGAGAGTGTTGATAGCAATCTGCTTCCATAGTAGACCAATAATAGCCTGCCCGTAGGATTTTCTTCGCCATCGTGTGCCCACTGGAGTGAGTGCCAAAAGTACCTTCATGTAACTCAGCCATGATCTTTTCAGCCTCAATCTTATCCATACATCGGAGCAGAATGGAGTCATGATTGCGTTTGTACAGGATACCATTACTCATGAAGAACTTAGCAGAGAATCTCCTTAAGAACTTTTTATTATTGATTGAAGCTTCTTTTGGATATTCTTGAGCCTCGAGATACCTCTTGACTTCATGAAATCAAGGCTGGTCCACTACCTCTTCAGTATTAATCTCGTGACAGTATGCTGGTTCATCCATTCGTTCGATGGTGATCTGGGGAGCCTCGTTATCCCAATTAAGTTTAAACATAGATGACATTGTGGCTAGAGCATCTGCTAGCTGATTTTCTTCTCACGGAAAATGCCTGAAGGTGATCTTCTCAAAATGTGGTAGCAATGTCAAAACATGTTCTTTGTAAGGGATAAGGTTTGGGTGCTTAGTGTCCCATTCTCCTTTGATCTGACTGACAACCAAAGCTGAATCTCCAAACACATCTAAAGATTTGATTCCCAAGTCTATGGCAGCCTTGAGACCAAATATGCACGCTTAGTATTCTGCCATGTTGTTTGTACAGTTGAAGCAAAGTCTGGCAGTAAAGGGAGTATGACACCCTTATGGAGATATGAGTACAGCGCCGATGCCATTACCAAGTGCATTGGATACTCCATCAAAGAACAGGGTCCATCGGGATCCTTGTTCAGGTCCGTCATATGGTCTGATTTCTTCACCGTTGTCTAATGTCATGATGTCTTCATCCGGGAATTCAAATTTCATGGACTGGTAATCTTCTACAGCTTGATAAGAAAGATGATCAGCTAGCACACTGCCCTTTATAGCTTTCTGGGTAGTGTACTGTATGTCATATTATGTTAAGATCATCCGCCATCTAGCTATCCTCCCAGACATAGTAGGCTTTTCGAAGATGTACTTTATCGGATCCATCTTAGATATCAGCAAAGTGGTATGAGTTAACATATACTGTCTTAGCCGGCAAGCAGCCCATACCAGAGCGTAACAAGTTTTCTCGAGCAGTGAATATCTGGTTTCACAGTCGGTAAACTTTTTGCTCAGGTAATAAATAGCGTGCTCTTTTCGGCCAGACTCATCATGCTGCCCCAATGCACACCCATTGAGTTCTCTAAAACGGTGAAATACATGATCAGTGGTCTTCCCTCGACTGGTGGCATCAAAACAGGAGGCTATTGTAGGTACTCTTTGATCTTGTCAAAAGCAATCTGACATTCATCATTCCATCTGACTACTTGATCTTTCTTCAATAGTTTGAAGATTGGTTCACAAGTAGCTGTTAGGTGAGAAATGAATCTGGCAATATAGTTCAGGCGTCCCAAGAATCCTCTGACTTCCTTCTCAGTACGAGGAGCAGGCATTTCTTGTATTGCTTTAACCTTGGCAGGATCAACCTCGATGCCTTTGTTGCTGACAACAAATCCTAAGAGTTTACCAGACCGGACCCCAAATGTGCACTTGTTTGGATTCAACCTTAGTTTGTACTCCTTCAACCTCTCAAACAGCTTTTGCAAATGATCAAGGTGCTCCTCTTCAGTTTGTGATCGGGCTATCATGTCATCTACATAGACCTCTATCTCATGATGTATCATATCATGAAATAAGGCTACCATGGCACGTTGATAGGTTGCCCCAGCATTCTTCAGTCCGAACGATATTACTTTGTAACAGAATGTGCCCCACTATGTGACAAATGTAGTTTTCTCCATGTCCTCAGGTGCCATTTTGATTTGGTTATAACCTGAGAATTCGTCCATGAAGGAAAACACTTTGTGCTGGGCTGTATTGTCAACCAGGATATCGATGTGGGGTAATGGAAAATCATCTTTAGGGTTGGCCCTGTTTAAATCTCTATAATCCATGCACATTCGTACTTTGCCGTCCTTTTTAGGCACGGGAACAATGTTGGCAACCCATTGAGGATATGAAGTGACAACCAAGAATCCAGCATTGAATTGTTTCATGACTTCCGCTTTGATTTTCTCTGACATGTCAGGTCTCATGCGGCGGACTTTTTATTTCACTGGTGGACAGTCTTCTCTTGTGGGTAGACGATGTACCACGATGTTTGTATCAAGTCCTGGCATGTCTTCGTATGACCAGGAAAAGATCTCAACATAATCATGCAATAGCTGAATTAGACGCTCCTTAACACTCGGCTCTAGATTGGCACCCACCTTGATTTCCTTTCTATCTTCCTCGGTACCCAAGTTGATTGTATCCAACGGTTCCTCATGAGGCTGAATAGCTTTTTCCTCTTGTTGTAGTAGTCTGGCCAATTCCCCTGGTACTTCACAATCTTCCTCACCTTCGTCTTTGGCTTGGTAGATTAGATCTTCAGAGTCACTAAAGGCCATAGCAGTATCGTTACCCATGGGATCCGGAATGGAGGGGTACCTGCGTTTGTGAGTGTGGGTGTGTGTAAGGGTATAGCCATCTTTAAACAATAAAATGTAAAAGAAAGACAATGAGCACAAAAGGTTTGTATGTGAAAAATGTCCATGATTCATTGAATGTCATATGAAGATGAAATAAAAAAACCCTTACAAATGGACCATTGTGCCTCGGGTAAGACACAAGGTTTTTAATGTGCGAATTCTTTGTGAATATTACAAGTAGGGGTGTTCAAAACCAAATTGGCCCAATAGAAAACTGCAAAACCGAACCGAACCAAACCGAAACCGCAAAAAACCGCATTTGGTTCGGATGTGTTTGGGTCATTTTCTCGTGGAACCGCATGGTTCGGTTCGGTTTGTGGTTTGTATTTTACAAACCGAACCGAACCAAACAAAACCGCATTATGTTATAAAATCTTACTAACCAATATATATTTCTATAATTCTTTATAGAAATCTACATGTATTATGTGTATATTTTATCATACTTTGTATTATATTCATTTTAATTTACAAATCATAAAAAATAAAATATTATTCATTTATAAATACTATTTTCACAAAATATATTTTATCATATTCTTTGTATAATATTTATTTAAGAATGCAATCTTGTTGATATCATTATTTAGATTTAGATAAAATTATAATACGCAATTTTATGTATCAAATTATAAATTTATTTTGAAAATTATAAATTTTTTATGGTAATGTATGAACAATTAAATATAAAATTATATTTTCCTATATATTTGTATGTATGACATAATAATTATTTTTGTAAAAAACCGAAACAACCGAACCAATCCAAACCACATTAGTTTGGTTTGGTTTGGTTCGGATTTATTTTTAAAAGCCAACCGAACCAAACCGAACCGCATGTTTTTTTCTCTTGCGGTTCGGATGATTTTTTGCTTCAAAACCGCCCAAACCGCACCGCGAACACCCCTAATTACAAGTCCAACAGAAATGTAAAAGATAAATTACTGAGAGATGAAAGTTATTGGGACAAAGTCTCTGGCTTCCCAATTACGAAGTCCTCCATTGACAGTAGGAAATATCCAATCCTCCAAGATGCCATCTTCTTCACCATCTTCCACTGCGTTGACCTCTCGGTTTCTAATCTTCAGAGGTGGCCCTCCAGCACAGGCGCGACGCACAACCTTCTGAGCATTTGAAGTAAACCCTAAGCCAAACTTGTCAGATTTATACGGAATGTCTGGAAGTTGCCCCCAGATGGTGCATCCACTCTCCTTTACTACTGCCTTGGCGTCCTTTTGAAATGACATCCGAAGCGGAGGTCTTGTGATCTTGGGGATCGGGGATACCACCTTGGTTACTGCTACCTCTTGAGAGACTTCTTCAAAATGTTGAAAAGGAGTTTCAATGAACTCGCCATCCAACTCCACATACCAGAAAGAATTTAGATGGATAATCATGTACTCTTCCTCTCCGTAGACAGTGATAATCTTTCCATGGACCAGGTACTTCAGCATCTGGTGTAGTGTAGAGGTGACATCACCAGCATTATGGATACAGGTTCGTCCTAGAAGACAGGAGTAAGAGGGGCGAATGTCCATTATATAGAAAGTTGAGTTGAAAGTCTGAGTTCCCACCTTTATGGGGATGTCCACCTCCCCGTGGACCATCCTCTTTGAGCCATCAAATGCTCTTACGACTATGTTACTGGGTTTCAAAGTCAATCCTTCGCAATCCAACCTGTCGAGAGCTTTCTTCGATAAAACATTCAAAGATGAGCCAGTGTCCACCAAGACATGGGCCAGAGTTGTTCCTCTACACTCCACAGAGACATGTAATGCCTCGTTGTGCTTTCTCCCTTTTGGTGTCAAATCAACATCAGAGAAGCCTAGGCCGTTATCAGCTGTCAAACTGGGTACACAATCTTGGAATTGGTCAGCAGATGTCTCTTGTGGCATATGGGTTGTCTTCAGAAACTTCACCAGAGCTTTCGCATGTGCCTCAGAACACAACAATAATGCTAGCATGGAGATTTTGGATGGAGTTTACCCCAATTGTTCAACCACATCATAGTCACTCTTCTTTATTATTCTTAGGATCTCCTCCATTTCCTTCTTGGAGGTTTCAGGGATAGTCATTGGTTGAGCCTTCGTCCGAACAGGCTCTTCTTGAATACATTTTCCTTGATTTTCAGCAGTAGAAGTGTTGGTAGGGATAACATCAGGGGTCGTGTCGTCTTTGTCAGTAGGAGCACTTACAGATATGATTATTGGTATGGAGGTAACCTTTGGAACAGCCACGGGTCCAAAAACTGCCTTTGGAGGGGAAATTTCTGGAGAGAAGATTCTACCGCTACGAGTAATCTTACTGGTTCCTGCAATATTGCTAATGTCGGAGTCTTCTATTTCGGAGCTCACTTCTTCGGCGGCCAGTCCATTTTGTTTGATACCATGGTAGTAGATTTCTCCATCGTAATTCCACGGTACTGTTTTGTCTGATTCATAGGGGACCGGCTCGGGCATTGTGATTATAAGAGGAGTAGTGTTTGGAACCGATATAATCCTAACGGGTCTTTTGGGGACCCTGGAAGGATTGGTGTAGATGGTTATGATTAAAATGTCTTCAACAGGAACAGGTGAAACGGGAGCACTTTTAAACATAATCTCTTGGTTGTCTATCAAGCATCGAATGCTTGTCTTCAACAGAGGGCAAACAGTTGGTGAGGATAAGCAAAGGTGGCAGTCTTCATTACAACCTGGGAATATACCATCTTTCAACAAGTTTATCTTAATTATTGGGAGCGGAGTCAACAGTTCATCCACTGTAGTAACAAACAAATCTTCTTCGACAGCATTGGTGTTGTGACCATGTCTAGGCATAGGAGTGGAAATGATGTTTGGTTTCTCGGGCGCTTCAAACTCAATTTCTTTTGCATCTAAAAGGTCTTAAATTTTGTTTTTCAAAGTCCAACAGTTGTTAGTGTCGTGGCCCGGGCTTTCGGAATGGTATGCGCATCTGGCATTTGGGTGATAATGAGGGGACGCAATGTTGGGATTCTTTGGGGCCTCCTTTAAGGTTGCCAGATTCAATTTCAGAAGATGTGGCAAAACCTGGGCTAGAGTCATATTAATTCTGGTGAATTATCGAACTGGCCTTTCCACCCTCGGTTGGTTACTTCTTGGTTGATCAGATATAGGCTTTGGGATCATAACGGCCCCTACCATCGGTCGGCGTTCAGATCTTCCTTGATTCCTTTATGGATAAACAGCAGATACCTCCTTCTTTCTAGTGAAAGGCTTTCGTGCAGCTGTAGAGGCAGACGAATCCTTCTGAATCTTTCCACTTTTTATACCAGCTTCCACCCTTTCTCTAGTTAATATTAACTCAGTAAACCCAGCAAATGAGCTCCCAATCAAATGGTTGAAGAAAGGGCCCGATAGGGTGTCCAAGAACATATCCACCAACTCCCTTTCAGACAGAGGGGGTTGCACTCTCCCCGCTAGATCTCTCCATTTCTGCGCGTAATCTTTGAAACCCTCATTTGAAGCCATAGCCATACTTTGAAGTTGAGTACGGGTAGGCGCCAAATTTGCATTATACTGGTATTGCTTATAGAAAGATGCGGCAAGATCTTCCCAATTGTGGACGTCGGCCCTTTCTAATTGGTAAAACCAATCAAGTTATGTTCCTGATAAACTATCTTGGAAAAAATGGACCCATAAGTCTTTATCGGCGGAGTGCGGCTGGATATTTCTCACATATGATCGGAGGTGCATTTTAGGACATGACACCCCATCATATTTTGCAAATAACGGCACTTTGAACTTTGGTGGGATCACAATTCCCGACACTAGCCCCAATTCTTCAAAGTCTAGACCCGGTACCCTCTGTATTTCCATAGCATTCAGACGCTCTTCAAGATGTCTGTACTTATCATCCGCTGGAGGATAATTTTCCTCAGAGTAGTCTTCCTCTTCTTCCTCCTCTTCAGAGTGACAGAACTGTTGTTTCTTTCCCTTTCCCTTCATCAGATGTTGCTGCGAAATTCAAGGTTCTCCTAGTTTGCCCTTGAAACCTTCTCCCCATGATTACAACACCAGTTGGTTTCTTTTCTTTCTTCTTTTTCTCCTTTTCAAACAGAGTCTTCAGCTCCTCTTGTCCTTTGGCCAGGGTTGTGAGTAACTGTTGAAACTGCATGTTTTGAGTCTGAAGATCTTTGACTGTCTGTTCGAGATCCATCTTACTGAACTAAACAGTAGAGAGATGAGGAAACTTGTTGCAAAAGACCTGTTTATGTTATGATGAATGATATGTGCATATGTAATGTTTTCAAGGATTTTAAAAGATTCAAGTTCGTTTTAAACAAAAAGAAACACACGTTATATTAATAAGATAGAGTTTGAGTACATCGATGCCCCTTGGGCAAAATAATACAACACTCTAAGATAAAAAAGCAGTGTGCATCCTCTTTGGTGTAATGTAGGTGTTTAGAGTCTGCTCCTCAAGAAGTAGCCTAGTGAGCTCCAAAACCTTCTTCTCGCTTGCGTAGAATTGGGCTTCGAAAGTATATCTCTCTCCTTTGAGTTGTATCCAATCCCTTTGTAGGTCTTCAAGAGATGTGGGCATGTCAGGATGTAGGATAGTGTATGGAACTTCTCCTTCCTTAACAGGCTCAATAATCACCGGGAGAATGGAAGGATAAGGCATCATAAGACTTTGAGCGCGAGTTCGTACCCACTTGAGAGAGGCTCAAGAGGGATGGAATTCTTGTGTCCCAAAGTCTTTCTATCCACCTTGTTTAGCATCCTCTAAGCTCGAATGAATCTCTGGAGAAGACCTTGATCATCGTTGTCATAGTCGAATACCAAGCCTTGAATCAGCATATCATGTGGGCCATCCCTTCGGGCATAACCAAACTGTCTTAGAGCCAAGCATGGGTTGTAGATGATGCTTCCCCTAATGCCAAGTAGAGGGACATTAGGGAATTCCCCACAACGGTCAACAATGATAACATTCTCTTTGGATCGAGAGCACCAATGTATATCTGAATGTTTGAGCGTCATTAACCTTTGTGACCACCTTAATCCTTGCTCGTTCTTTAAGACTGATTGGGGAAGATGAGAAATAAACCATCTTTCCAGGAGAGGAGTGCAACACATAAGAACACCTCTTTTCCTCATTGTACGAGTGTGAAAAGAGTGTAAGATATCTCCAAGCAATGTAGGCACCGGATTGCGTGACATGAAGATTTTGACGGCACTCACATCTATGAGTTGGTCAGGATTGGGGAACAAGACCATCCCATAGATAAGAAGAGCCATAATTTCCCCAAATGCTTGTAAGTCTAAGGAATTCCAACAGCTTTGGGCCTTCTCAAACAAGAACTTTGCTAAGAAGCCTTCGACACCACTTCTAGTTTCCCAATGGGTTGTGACATCAGATGAGTGCAAGCGCAGAGCTTGAGCAATCTCTTCTGGCTTTGGGTCTCTTTCCGTACCATTGAAAGGTAGTTAATTGAGAATAGGAATCCTCAAGAGTTGATAGAATTCTTCCAAATTGGGCACAAGCTGATAGTCGGGAAATGTGAAGCAATGGTGCAAAGGATCAAAGAACTAAAAGAGCACCTTCATCATATCCTCCTCTATGTTGGAGGTGACCAAGTTGAGTAGACGACCATGCCTCTCGGTGAATGGAGAGTTCTCAGGGATCCTTGAAGCTAGCTCCTTGAGTTGTGGAGGAATTCTTACAAGGTTGACTTGGATAGTTTTCCTGCGAAGTGAATCCATATCCTACAAAACAAAAACAAATATGAAACTCCAAAATCCTTGAAATGATTAGTGGATGTGTATGATGCTTCATGATGTCCATGATGTTATGTATAAGTATGCATATACAAGCAAAACAAACAAGTTCTTAGTTTAGACTTGCATGGTGTTTTATAAGTAAATACCCTCTTGAAG
This sequence comes from Vicia faba, assembly GCA_948472305.1. Lineage (NCBI taxonomy): Eukaryota > Viridiplantae > Streptophyta > Magnoliopsida > Fabales > Fabaceae > Vicia > Vicia faba. The sequence continues at coordinate 481,315,808 of OX451740.1, read as the reverse complement.
TTTAGTTGGCTCAACCTGTCCTAGTAATAGTAACCGGGTTCTAAGGAGCTCAATATCACTGGATTGTTTCCTTGTTCATTGTTTCAGCTCAAGCCTCTTTAATGGCGACTGAAATATCCCAAGAAACCAACCCCCAATGAGTGTAGTATTGAGTATCTACCAACTTTGGACTGCACCAAAGCCGGTAATCTCACTACGCCCTAAAGGCCAAGTTGGTCAAGTAAAGGTTCTAAAAGTTCGTTAGTGCTTCGTGACATCACTCAGCGGCCCCATATTCTCCTTGACTACTCAAGGGCTACCGATACCCACAAATATGTCACACTAACATAGCTATTGCTTAGACCATGATGGTATACCCCGCACAGTTTCCACAACGTATTGCTATTTACCCATAATGTATCCCCAAATCCGGGTAGAGGATTCAAACCCAAACAAAGAACCATAATGTAAAGCAAGCAAATCAAACAATGTAAGCAAGTAAATGTGATCTAGCCCTAAGGTAATCCCACTTTTAAGTATTTTCCCCAGCAGAGTCGCCAGTTCTGTGATACGGTGGGAGAACTGACTTGAGGTTTTGTGTTTTGTATTCACAAATGTTGCGGTTTAGAAAGAGTCGCCACCGACTTTTCTTTTATCCAAAAGGAAAGGTGAAAAAGCATAGAAAATACCTTTAGAGATGTTTTCTTGAGTTTGGGGGGTAGATTATGAAAAGGGAAGGTATTAGCATCCTTTTCATCCATGGTTTTCCATGGGCTCTTAGTTACTCGCTAGATCAACTTGCTTTCGTTTGAATGTGCTTTGTGATGTGGGCTTTGAAAGTATTTTGAAAATATCTTTGTAATGGTTCTCGTCTCTATAAGAACGTATACAAAGTTTTGTTTCGAAAGATAGTTCAAAGGTGTACTTGTGGATTGTGATTTGGAAAGTGGTTTTCGGAAAGATATTTTGCAATGGTTCTCGTCTCTATAAGAACGTATACAAAATGTTTTATCTTTTGGAAATGTTTTGAAATAAGAGTGTTGATGTATAAAAGTGTTTTTTGTAGTTGCGAGCAAGCGAGTAACTAAGAGCGAAACTACCTACTCAAAAGGTCTTAAATATGCTTTTCCTTCTCCTTTAGATGTGGCTATCTTACCATTGTTTTGGTAAGAAGTCCAATCGTTGGATGTGAAGGGACGAGTATGGGACGTTTGTATAGTCATATAAAGTAACTTATGAGACGTTTTAGCAATGTCGTTTAGGGACTAGACCGTTTTACCGAAGGCAACATCGAGGGTCATCGAGGGACTACGATCTTTTTTATCGAAGGGTCTTTGCTTAAAACGCTTCATATTCGAGGGACGTGACTATTTTCCGAAAGGCGACAAAGTGAGATTGCCCTAGAGGTGTTAGTGTGCAAGTGTGTTAGTTTGCATACGTTTTATTTTGTATTTGAAAGTCGTCTATTTGTTGATTTTATCTTGCCATGCATCCTATTTACTAGCAATACATGAAAAGCAAGTAAAATCTGGAAAGTAAAATCTAAGCTATTACATCATTTTAGGGGGATGGGGGTACAAATTAATAATGGGGATGAAGTAGAAACTAAAATATTACAACCATATCGAACAACAACAAAGATAATGTAAAAACAGGGCAAAATATAGGAAGAAGTGCATTTTGAACCACTATGTGCCGACCCATGCTGCTATGCATCGACACATAGCTTTTCCCTGCTCCTGCAAAACAAAATAACTCAGTATGAGTCGACACATAATGGGATGTGTCGACTCATGCACCCTTCTTGTGTCGATGCAAAACGCATATGTATCGACTCATAAGCTCTTCCAACTTCTATTTTGTGACCTGAACTCAGTATGGGTCGACGGATGAGGATTATGTGTCGACTCATACCCTGTTTTTTTCACTAGGATGGGTCGATACATGATGATATGTGTCGATACATGCTGCATTTTCCTGCCTTAAACATTATTTTACTAAATGTACAGGTTAGCTTATGGCATATGATGGATAAACATGAATAACAAATGATTGAATAAGCCTAAACAAGGTGCAGATGACTAGTTCAAGAAGATATTAACGTACTACATCTTGTCTTCAAAATAAACAAATCATTAATGATGTATGAAGAGATATCAAGTCAAGAAGACTTACCTCTGGACTGCACTGTCTACTTTAAATCTGAATGTTTTTCCAAATGCGATGAGGACCTCAATGAATCTCCAGAAAGCTACTCCGGACTGTTGAAACTAAGTTGGACTGTACTATAAGGTTTTTGGTGTTTTGAGGATAGGAATGAACAGCACTACAGGGACTGTTTTTTTTTGTTATGTTTGGACAGTCTTTGAGGAAGAGTTTTTATGGTGGAGCAATGGGTTGGGTTTCTGTTTTGAACAAGAGCAGTTTTGGTTTTGAAAATGAGTCAAAGTTGCACATAATATTGTTTTTCTGCTCAACAAAACTCTCTATCTTCTCTCTAGAAAATTTTTTTAACCTGTCTTCAAAATTCAACCTCCTTGTCTTATGAGACAGTCCTCTTTTTGTAGACCCCTTGACTGTGGTTTAGGGGGGGAAATAAATAAGTCATTTTGAATTGTTTTTGCCTACTGCTTTGATACTTTCTGCACACAAATTTCCTTTGCCATTTTGGTGCAATTTTGGGGCTGTTATGGTACAGGCTTGGGCATACTACATAGAGCAGTTTTGGACTGTATTGGGCAGCATACATACTTAGGATGTAGCATGGCACAAGCCTTCTTGCAGGGCAGCATAGGGTGTTGTGGCAATATGATATATCATATTTTCTTCAACTTTGGACAACATAGTTTGTAGCATGTCACAAATTTGGTCTTGTGCACATTATGTCAAAGACAAAAATATTGTGACAAGGTTTTTTTTTTGAGAAAATTCAATCAAGGCATAGTTTTAGAATTTATAATTTTGTAAGAATGCCACTTTGTAATAATTTGAATTACTTGCATCATCTTGAATTATTTAGAGTTGTAGTAAAATGCCATGAAGCAAATGAAATTAACCAAGTATAGAAAATACTTAGAAAATTTTCAAAGTCTTGCAAAGTTGAATTTTTTATTCTCTTGACTTTTGATGATCAAACTTCATTTTTTTATGTCTTGACATAATGTGGCTTTTGGGACTCAAATTTGGTCAAAAAGTCCAAGTTTGACTTTTTAACGTCTGGTTGACTTTTTCCAACTGAAGCTCTAATTTTGCTCATTTTGCCCCCCTTTTGATAATTTGAATGATTCTTCTTAGGAAATATGATATGAGGCTTGAAACTTGACTGAGGTAATTCTAAAGCCCCTTGAGATAAGAGAGGGCAAATTTTACGGTACAACATATACCGACAGATAAGATTATGCCTAATGAACCGGGCCATAACATTCTTGGTAACAGTGGAGAACAAGGCTGCTTCAACCCACTTTGTGAAGTAATCAATTCCGACGAGGATGAAGCAATGTCCGTTAGAAGTAGTAGGCTTGATCTCTCCAATCATATCAATGCCCCACATCGCAAACAGCCACAGAGCAGTCAAGACATTCAGAAGTATTAGAGGTACATGTACTTTATCAGCGTAGATCTAGCATTTATGAAAAGTTCTCGAGTGGTGGTGACAGTCAGTTTCCATAATCGACCAATAGTAACATGGTCTCATAATTTTCTTGGCCATAGTATGCCCGTTAGAGTGAGTACCAAAGATACCTCAGTGCATATCTTCCATAATCTTCTCAGCTTCTTTCTTGTCCATACAACGAAGTAGAGTCGAATCATGATTGCGCTTGTATAAAATTCCTTTGCTCAAGAAGAATTTAGCTGAGAACCTCCGTAGGAATTTCTTTTCATTGATTGATGCCCCTTCACGGTACTCTTGAGCCTCAAGATGCCTCTTCACTTCATAAAACCAAGGTTTTTATTCTACTCCGTCAGTGTCAGCTTTATAGCAGTGTGCTCGTCCATTCTTTCAATGGTAATTCTGGGAGCCTCATTGTCCCATCTAACCTTGAACATAAATGACACCGTATCCAACACGTCTTCCAACTGATTCTCTTCTCGTGGGATATGCTCAAAAGTGATTTCCTCAAAATATGGGATCAGTGTTAACACATGCTCTTTATAAGGAATGAGATTCGGGTGCTTCGTATCCCATTCTCCCTTGATCTGACTGATCACTAGGGCTGAGCCCCCCATATACATCCAAGAACTTGATTCTTAGGTCAATAGAATCCTTGATACCCATAATGCATGCTTCGTATTCAGCCATGTTGTTGGTACAATCAAAGCATAATCTGGCGGTGAATGGCGTATGGCAACCCTGTGGATAGATAATTACAACACCAATTTCATTGCCAAGTGCGTTGGAAGCTCCTTCGAAAACCATAGTCCATCGGGATCCTGGCTCAGGTCCTTCATACGGTCTAGGTTCTTCACAATCTGTGACTAGCATGGTGTTCTTGTCCGGAAATTCGAAATTCATAGACTGATAATCGTCTATGGCTTGATGTGCCAAATGATCTTCCAGTACATTTCCCTTGGTTTCCTTTTGATTGGTGTACTGAATGTCATATTCTGTCAAGACCATTTACCATCGGGCTATTCTTCCAGAGAGGGTTGGCTTCTCGAATATGTACTTGATAGGATCCATTTTAGAAATCAATAGAGTAGTATGAGTCAACATATACTGTCTTAGTCGGCGAGCAGCCCATGCCAAAGCACAACAAGTTTTCTCGAGCAGTGAATATCTTGTTTCACAGTTACTAAACTTTTTTCTAAGGTAGTATATTGCATGCTCTTTTCGACCAGACTCATCATACTACCCTAGTACACACCCCATTGAGTTCTCTAGCATTGTTAGGTACATGATTAGAGGTCTTCCTTCAACTTGTGGCATCATAATCATAGGTTCTTGTAGGTATTCCTTAATTTTATCAAAGGCTATTTGGCAGTCGTCGTTCCACTTTACTACTTGATCTTTCTTCAGCAGCTTGAAGATTGGCTCACAAGTAGCAGTCAAATGAGAAATGAATCAGGCAATGTAATTCAGTCATCCTAAGAAACCTCTGACTTCCTTCTCAGTATGAGGAGCCGACATTTCTTGAATGGATTTGACCTTGGCGGTATCAACTTCAATACCTTTACCACTGACGATGAAACCCAGGAGTTTACCAGATCTCACCCCAAAGGTGCACTTGTTCAGATTTAACCTTAACTTATACTTCCTTAGTCTTTCAAATAGTTTATGTAAATGATCAAGATGCTCTTCTTCAGTCTGTGATCTTGCTATCATGTTGTCAACGTAGACCTCTATCTCATGATGAATCATGTCATGGAATAAAGCTACCATGGCACACTGATAGGTTGCGTTGGCGTTCTTCAACCCAAAAGGCGTAACCTTGTAGCAGAAAGTGCCCCACTGTGTGATGAAGGTAGTTTTCTCCATATCTTCAGGCGCCATCTTAATCTGATTATAACCCGAGAAACCATCCATGAAATGGAATACCTTATGCTGAGTGGTGTTGTCGACTAGAACATCAACACGCGGAAATGGGAAATCATCTTTGGGGCTCTCCCTGTTCAGATCCCTATAGTTTACACACAAATGCACCTTGTCGTCTTTCTTTGGTACCGGAACAATATTAGCAACCCATTGAGGATATGATGTCACTACTAAGAAGCCTGCGTTGAATTGCTTCATAACCTCGGCTTTGATCTTCTCTGACATCTCGAGACGCATGTGATGAACCTTTTGCTTAATCGGAGAACAACCCTCTTTCATTGGCAGACGATGAACCACAATATTAATATCGAGCCCTGACATATCTTCGTACGACCAAGAAAAGATCTCAACATAGTCATGTAACATCTGAATTAACCTGTTCTTTACACAGCTCTCTAAGTTAGCACCTATCTTGACTTTTTCTGGTTTGTCTCGGTACCCAAGTTTACAACTTCGACTGGTTCTTCATGTGGTTGGATAGCATTTTCTTCTTGTATTAAGAGTCTGACAAATTCTCCAGGTATTTCACAATCTTTCTCACCTTCGTCCTTGGCTTGGTATATCAGATTTTCAAAGTCATGAGTGGCAATAGCATAATCAATATCGACGAGATCCATAGTGGATGTGGATCTGCAATGTAGTATGTGGGTATGTGTAAAAAACACATAGCTATACTTGAAAGCAATAAAGTAATGAAAGGACAGAGAGCACAAAATTTGAATGCAAAAACGTCCAATATTTTATTAGATGAGCATATGTGGATGAAAGATAACAACCCTAACAAGTGAACCATTGTGCCCCGGGTAAGGCACAAGGCTTAAAGTTATTGTTTAAAAAGTACATATCCCAAAAACTTGAAAGCAATAAAATAGGAAATAGCAATTACTCCTGACTAAAGGATATTGGTATAAAGTCTTTAGCCTTCCAGTTGTTGAGTCCACTTCCAGTAGTAGGGAATATCCAGTTGTCCAAATCCCAATCATTGTCAGTGTCTTCTATAGCATTGACTTCGTTATTGTTGATGCGGAAAGGTGGTCTCCCAGCATGAGCACGACGAACCTCCTTCTGAGCCTCTGAGGTGAAACCCAAACCAAATTTGTTGGACTTGTAAGGAATGTCAGGAAGCTGACCCCAAATAATGTAACCACCTTCTTCTACCACCGCCCTAGCATCTTTCAGAGAATCCATTCTTAGTGGATCCTTGGTAATCTTAGGAGTAGCAAGAGTAGCTTTAGCAACGACAATCATATGAGGGATTACTTCAAAGGTCTTCCAGGGAGTTTCAATGAATTCATCATCCATCTCAACATATTTGAATGAATTCAAATGGCTCACCATATACTCTTCTTCTCCAGAGACCGTGACAATTTTCCCTTTCACATGATACTTCAATTTTTGATGCAAGGTAGAGGTAACAGTGCCTGCCCCATGAATCCAGGGGCGTCCAAGAAAACAGGAATAGGCTGGACAAATATCCATTACATAGAAAGTGGAGTCAAAGACCTGAGATCCCACCTTGATTGGAAGATCAACCTCTCCGTGCACCATTCTCCATGACCCATCAAAGGCTCTTACCACAATATTATTGGGCTTCAACATAACCCCTTCATAGTCCAGTCTATCTAGAGCACATTTTGGTAATACATTTAATGGGGAACTTGTATCCACCAACACATGCGCCAGGGTATTGCCCCTACACTCAATAGAGATGTGCAGGGCCTTGTTATGATTCTTTCCTTCCGGAGTTAAGTCAACATCAGAAAAGCCTAACCCATTATCAGTTGTTAGGCTTGCTACGTAATTCTCAAACTGATCAGCAGAGGTCTCTTGAGGTACATGAGCAGTCTTCAAAAATTTTACCAAAGCCTGAGCATGGGCTTCAGAGCACAATAATAAGGATAACATGGATATCTTAGAGGGCATCTGCCCGAACTGTCCAATTATATTGTAGTCACTTTTGTGGATGATTTTCAATATTTCCTCCGTCTCCTGTTTGGAGGAATCTTCAACGGTAACATATTTTGACGGTGCCTCTATCTGGGCAGGCTCAGTCACCTTTTCTTTTCCCCGGGTGTCTGTAGTTGACCCAGCAGCAGGGATACGTACTGGTGTAGTGGTAGTCTTTGGAGGAGAGATCTCTGGAGAGAAGACCCTTCCTGTTCTGGTAACTTTACTAGTTCCGACAATATTTTTTACATTAAGGTTGGTAACTTCGGTATCTTCATCTTTGGTAATCCATGGTTCTTGCTTAACACCATGGTAATAAACTTCAGCTCCATAGTTCTAGGGAATAACCTTGTCAGAGAAATAGGGGACTGGCCCCGATGTAGTGATGATCAGGGGAGCCACCCTAGGCACGACAATAATTTTTATAGGACCTTTAAAGGTGATCCTTACAGGAGTATTGGAAATTATGATTATAAAAACATCTTCTAGTCTCAGCTCTTGAGACATACTTTCGTGCAAACTCTTCACGGTCGAAGTTTTCTCAAAAAAAAATTCTTGGCTATCAATTAAATTCTGAATACCCTTCTTCAGCCACACATAACCATCAGATTGGGACGCACAATGGTAACAACTTTCAAGGCAACCCAGAAATAAACCGGCTTGTAAAAGATTCTTCTTAATGATTATCAAGGGAGTGGTCAAGTCACTTATAGTGGAGACATAAGCAACATCTTCGATAGAATTAACACCTTTACTATGGCTGGGCATAGGTGCATTGATCATATTAGGAGTCTCGGGAGGATCAAATTCAATCTCTTTCACGTTGATCATATCCTAGATTTTTTCCTTCAGTGACCACCAGTTGTTGGTGTCGTGCCCAGGATTATTAGGGTGATAGGCACACTTCACATTCGAGTTGTACTTAGGAGAGGAGGGGTTGAGATTTTGAGGAGGATCCCGCAGTATTATCAATTCTGCTTTTAACAAATGTTGAAATGCCTGAGAGAATGGCATATTAATATTGGTGAACTGCCTTCTCGGAGCTTCTGACCTATGTTGATTCCCCTGTTGTTGTTGTTGTTGAGCAAGTGCAAGATTAGAAATCAATATCGCTCCTACAGACTGATGGTGATCATTCTTACTATGGCCCTTCTGGCCTTAATCAACATTGGTTTACTTCTTATTATTGAACGTCTTCTTTACAGCACTAGAAGACGCAACCACCAGAATCTTTCCGCTCCTGATACCGCTTTCAACTTGTTCCCCAGTCAGAATTAGATCAGTAAAACCAGATGACGAACTCCCAATTAGCAGATTAAAGAATGGACCTGTCAGAGTGCCCATGAACATATCAACTAACTCCTTGTTAGACAAGGGAGGTTGAACCCTTCCAGCTAAGTCTCTCCACTTCTGGGCATATTCTTTGAAACTCTCGTTTGAGCCTATAGACATGTTTTTTAATTACACTTGCATCGGTGCAAGGTCAGCATTATATTGATACTTCTTGTAAAAAGCAGCAACCAAGTCTTCCCAAGTGTGTATGTTGGTTCCTTCAAGCTGATAGAACCATTCTAATTGCATCTCCGACAGGCTTTCTTGGAAGAAACGCACCCATAACTTTCTATCAGCAGTATGGGGATGGATTTTTCGGACATAAAACCGCAGATGAAGCTTAGGACAAGACACACCATCGTATTTGGCAAAGACGGGGGCATTGAACTTACGGGGGATAATAACCCCTGGGATAAGACCCAACTCTTAAAAATCCAACCCCATGAACTCCCTGGATCTCCATAGTATTGAGACGATCTTCCAGCTGCTTGTATTTGTCGTCAGCTGGAGGATACTTTTCATTTGAGTAGTTCGCTTCTTCTTCATCAAAACCCTGGTTGTCAGCCTTCATACTTTTATCATCTTCCTCATCATCTTCTCCTTCAAACTCCAAAGCTCGTTTGACTGAACCTTTGAGTCTCCTACCTGTGTTGAGGATGCCAATTGGTTTCTTGATTTTCTCTCCCATCTCTTTAGTGATGAGGGCCTTCATCTCTTCCTGCCCCTTGGCTAGGTTTAGGAACAATTGCTGGAATTGGGCATTCTAAGCCTGGAGATCCTTAACTGTTTGTTCAAGAGCCATTCTTTATGCTGAAATAAACAGCAAAAAGATAAGAAACCTATTTTGAAACACCTGTCATGTAGTGATATGCATGATATGTATATGCAATGTTTTCAAGGACCTTATGAGATTTAAATTTGTTAACCAAAAGGAAACAGAAACAAAGATTTTTATTAATAAGTTTATATGAATACAAAAGATTTCAGAGGAATAAACTAGAAAACTCCTAAAACTTTGAGTTTCTCATAGACGCCTCTTCTTCGTGTTGATATATGTGTTAAGACTCTGCTCCTCGTGAAGTTTCTTTGTGAGCTCCAACACTTTCTTCTCACTTGCATAGAATTGAGTCTCAAAGGTGTCCCGTTCTTCCTTGATTTGAATCCAGGATTTCTGCAATTCTTCAAGGTCATTAGGCATGTCTGGATGAAGAGTGGTGCGAGAAATGTCTCCTTCAACAACAGGCTCCATGATTACTGGTAGGACAGCAGGATATGGCATCATAAAGGTTTTGGGCACGAGCTCGTACCCATTTGAGATAGGGCTCCAGGGGGATGGAGTTCTTTTGTCCTAAAGCCTTGCTATCAATCTTGCTCACCATGTCTCAAACATGTATAAACCTTTGATGATAACCTTGAGGATCAATCTCGTAATCGAATACAATACCCTAGATAAATGTGTCATGAGTATCGTATCTTCGAGCATAACCAAATTGACGTAGAGCTAGAGAAGGGTTATAAGTAATGCCTCCCCTAATGCCAAGGAGTGGAACATTAGGGAATTCCCCATAGAGGTCAATGATAGTGATATCCTCGTGAGATCAGGAATACCAATAAATGTCTGTATGAGAGAGTGACATTATTCTTTGAGACCACCTCAAACCTTGTTCATTCTTTATTATCGAGCGGGGAAGGTGCGAAATAAACCACCTGGATAGCAGAGGTATACAACACATAAGAGTTCCTCGCCTCTTCATAGTACGAGTGTGAATAGAATGCAAAATGTCTCCAAGCAAAGTAGGCACATGATTACAAGCAAGAAATATTTTGATGGTGTTCACATCTATGAGTTGTTATGGATTAGGGAAAAATACAAATACATAGATTAACAAAGCCAAGATCTCCTCGAAAGCTTGAAAACTCATAGAATCCAGAAACAATTGAGCCTTCTCTATCATTAATTTAGCAAAAAAAACCTTGACTCCACTTCTCATTTCCCAGTTAGATACAATGTCGGACCACTTCAGATGTAAGTCTGCTGCAATATCTTCTGGTTTTGGAGCTTCCTCTAAACCGGTTAAGGGTGTCTGATCAAGAACAGGTACTCCTAGTAGTTTAGAGAACTCTTCTATCGTGGGTACCAACTGATAATCTGGAAAGGTGAAACAGTGATATGCAGGGTCAAAGAACTGGAATAGAACACTCATTATGTCTTCATCAAAACCTAGGGTAACCAGACTGAGTAGTCGACCATGCCTTTTGATGAATTGAGAACTTTCAGGAACCCCTGATACTAACTCCTTAAGTTGAGAAGGTATTCTTACAAAGTTAATTCAGGTAGTGTTTCTGCGAGCGGAGGCCATAACCTACAACAAATAAAAAAGATAAATCCATTGGTCCTTGAAATGGTTAGTGAAAATGATATGGTATGATGTCATGATGTTCTGATATTATGTTCGAACAATTAATCATACACAAACAAAACACACAAGGCCTTAGGTTCAAGCTTGCATGGAGTTTGTAGGTAAGTACCCTCTTGAGTTTTAGTTAGCTCAACCTGTCCTAAAAGAAGTAACTGGGTTCTAGGAGTCTCAATATCACTGATCTTTCTCTCAGGCATTATTACAGCATAGCATCTGATTTGTGATAGAAATATCCCGAGAGTCTGATCTCAATGAGTGTAGTATCGAGTATCGACCAACTTCAGTCTGCACCAAAGCCAGCCATCTCACTACTTTCTAATGGCTAAGTTGTGTCAACTAAGGTTCTACAGTCAGTTAGTGCTTATAACACCATGTGGCAGCCCAACATTCTCCTTGATTGACTCAAGGGACACTGGCACCAACCAATGTGTCACACTAACATAGCCATCATTTCAACCACATCTGTATACGGCGTATAGTTTTCACAATCTATTGCTACTTACCTAAAATATCCCCAAATCCAGATATAGGATCTTTACAAAAATAAACTCTAGCAAAAACCCTGAAATGTAAAGCATACAAATCAAGCAAGTAAATAATTTTAAATATCATCTAGCTCTAAGGTAACCCCACTTTTAGTTCTCCCCAGCAGAGTAGCTAGTTCTGTAATACGGTGGGAAAATTGACTTTTGGTTTTGCGTTTTATTGCAAATGTTGTGGATAGCAAGAGTCGTCGTCAACTTTTCTTTTATCCAATAAAGGAAAGGGTGAAAAGAACATGAAAGACCTTTGAGAATTTTCTGAGTTCGGGGGGTAGGTTATGAAAAGGGAATGTGTTAGCACCCTTTTTATTCGTAGTTATCTATGGGCTCTTAATCGCTAGCTCACTTTTGAAAATGCTTTGTGAATGTGTAAGTTTTGAAAATATTTTTAAAAATGCCTAAGTGCGGCAAACTTTGTAATGATTCTCGTATCATTGAGAATGCATACAAAGTGTTTGTTTTGAAAATATTTCTGAAAATAAGTGTTTTGTGTGAAAAATGTTTATTTGTTTGTGAGCAAGCGACTACGAGCTATATACCTACTCAAAAGTCTTTCGCATTATTTTCCTCTTCCTTTAGATAGTGATATCCTACCATTAGTTAGTAGGAAGCCCTACCATTGGATGTTTAAGGGGCATGCGCGGGTCATTGTACAGTCATAAAGGCAACTCATAGTACACTTTAGCAATTTGTCATAAGGGACTAAGATCGTTTACCGAAGTCAGCATTGAAGGGTCATTAAGGGACTACGATATTTTTAACCGAGGGTCTTGGCTAAAACGTCCCACGTTCGAGGGACATGACTGTTTTCCGAAGGCAACAAGTGAGGTTACCCTAGAGGTGCGTGTGTGAAAGTGATTTGTTTTCAGTTAATTTGTCTTGATTAGGGTTATCTAACGGTTGATTTTAAGTCTTTCCATACATGCCTATTTACTATACATCTAGAAGTTATAAGGAAAACGGTAAAATATGGAAAATAAATCTAAACTATTACAGGGCTTCAGGGAAGGGGGTGTTATACCCCAAAATTTTCCCTTTCTTTTCTCAAGACATTTCTCATAAAGATTTTCAAAATCCCGAGTTTGCACAAGTACAATTGGACTTTTAATGCCCCATATAGTTTCCATGGATCATTTGGACTTTCAAGCATCAGGTCGAAGATGGAACTTATGAATCTTCGAAAGGAGGAAGAGGAAACTTTCGAAAGGGCAAAGCAGATAATAAAAAAAGGGTGTGCAGTTGAAGATAACCATGTCAAATTTAAAAACTGGTTCAGGCTATTCGAACCACATGACTGATCGAAAGGAGTGATTGGCATATTTTGACAAGTCGAAGAAGAACAAGCTTGCTTAGATCCCCAAGCTTCAACTGAGAAATGGCTTCCTTCGAAGCAACCTGCTTCGACCCACCTCTAAACCCTTCGACACATATAGTTTTGACATAATTTATTACAAGTCGAATAAGAGCAAGCTGCTTCGATCCCCGAGCTTCGACTGGGTAATGGCTTCCTTCGAGAAACTTACTTAGATCCCCAAGCTTCAACTGGGCAATGGCTTCTTTCAAGCAACTTGCTTCGATCCACCTCTAAACCCTTCGACACACATAGTTTCGACACTATGGATTATAAGTCTATCTTCATGCTTGCTTCGATCTACAAGCTTCGACTGGGAAATGGTTTCCTTCGAGCAACTTGCTTCAATCCACCTATAAACCCTTCGACACACATAGTTTCTACACTATGAATTACAATTTGAGGTTTGGACATTCAAAATTTAGACCACTTAATCAGCTGATTACTCAAGATATGGTTACTGGTGTTCCAAGTCTTGAGATGCCTAAAAAAAATTTGTGAAGTTTGTCTGGTAGGAAAGCAATCCAGAAATTCTTTCGTTTTGACTATGCCAATGAGATCATCTTGCATACTCAAAATGGTACATTCAGATGAATATGGTCCATTCGAAGGACATACAATTGGTGGAAACAAATATTGTTTTGTATGTTGTTGAGTTTGGTCGAAGGTTCAGATGAATGTGATCCATTCGAAGAACATACAATTGGTGGAAACAAATATTGTTTTGTCTGTTGATGAGTTTGGTCAAAGGTTGTGTGGTCCATTCGAAGAACATACAATTGGTGGAAACAATATTGTTTTGTTTGTTGATGAGTTTGGTCGAAGGTTGTGTGGTCCATTCGAAGAACATATAATTTGTGGAAACAATATTGTTTTGTCTGTTGATGAGTTTGGTCGAAGGTTTGTAGATCTATGTGATCAAAACGAAAGGGTGAAGTATTCAAGATGCTTGATGAACAAAGTCCTATATGCTACTAAGCCCAAGATTGTTGTACTGTCCATATAACAGCCTAAAACCATGTCAAAAAAGCAGTCTGCTGCACTGCTATGAAACAGCCCTGCACCAAGTTGCCACAATACTCCAAAACTGCTACAAAATAGTCCTGCTATGTTGCTCCTGAACCAGTCCCATATTTGCACCAAACTAGCATATAAGAGTTGCACCTTGAAAGCTATGAAAATAACATACCCAAACTATTCAAATTTCATTTGTTCCCCCCCCCCCCCCCCCCCCAAAAAAAAAAAAACTCCAGCAAGACTCTTCTATAAATAAGTTGTTTTCACAACACACAAAGGGGACTTTTTGACAAGGAAAAAGGAGAAGGAGAAAAAAAAGAGAGGAGAGAATACGAAGGCTAAAACCTTAAAACACTCTTAAACCCAGAATAAAAAGCAACACCTCTGTTTATTTTCTTCGAACTCAAGAACATTCAAGGCAGCAACTCAAGTTCGAAATACAAATTCCAGCTTCAAGGTAAGTCTTCTTGACTGTAAACCCTTCATTTCAAGTATCATTGATGATTCATCTTCGAAAATAACATGTAATAACCATTGCATTCGAAGCTAACCTTTTGCTTGTCTTCTTTTCTTGTCAATTATATGTTAAGAACTAACCTGTACAGACCATAAATGGATGGAAATTGTCGACAATTTATCATCTTCTAGACACAATGCAGATAGAATCTAAATACAGATTTATTCTGACATTCATTCTAGACTCTCCTATAGATGCAGTTCAGATACAATCCAGATATGGATGTCATTCTGATATTCGTTCAATATCTTCTCAGATACAGTCAAGGCTCGGATTCATTCTGACATTCCCCTGCTGAGTTATTCTTAACTGAAAAAAGAAACTTTACGGAGTTCTCCCTAAAAGAATTCATCTCCCTAATAAGGTCTTCAAAATATTCTCCTCAACAGGGTTTATTTCCCCAATAAACATCATATTCCCCGACACAATTTTTTTCTCAGACTATTACAAATCAACGGACAAAACCCCTTTGTCCCCAGCGGAGTTCCTTCAAACAAATAAGCAAAACTCCCAGCAATAGTCAGGAATTTACTTCCCTAGACAAAGATACACTTAAACAACATTTCACATTTCATACATCATAGCATATTCATACGAGACACATATAGCATTCTCATTCATTCTTAGAGCTTCATTATGAAATACATTACATACATCATGCCCTGGCACGAAACTAGCTTTATCTTTTCAGGCCGGTTCCCAAACAGTTAGATCTCATCAATAATCTATCGTCTATCAAATATGATGAGACACTTTCTCTTCTAGATACAGTTCAGATATGATCCAGAGACGAATAACATTCTGACACTTATTCCAGATTCTCTTCTAGATACAGTTCAGATACGATCTAGAGACGGATGACATTCAGACACTTATTCCGGATTCTCTTTTAGATACATTTTAGATACGATCCAGAGACGGATGACATTCTGACACTTATTCCAGATTTTCTTCTAGATACAGTTCAGATACGATCCAAAGACGGATGATATTCTGACACATTCTCTTCTAGATACAGTTCAGATACGATCAGAGACGGATGACATTCTGACACTTATTCCAGATTCTCTTCTAGATATAGTTTAGATATGATCCAGAGACAGATGACATTCTGACACTTATTCCAGATTCTTTCAAATACAGTTCATATACGATCTAAAGACGGATGACATTCTGACACTTTCTCTTCTAGATACAGTTCAGATACGATCCAGAGACGGATGTCATTCTGACACTTATTCCAGATTCACTCTAGAAACAGTTCATATATGATCCAGAGACGGATGACATTATGACACTTATTCCATATTCTTTCAAATACAGTTCATATACGATCCAAATATGGATGGCATTCTGACACTTTCTCCTCTAGATATAGTTTAGATATGATCCAGAGACGGATGTCATTCTGACACTTATTCCATATTCACTCTAGAAACGGTTCAGATATGATCCATATACGGATGTCATTCTGATACTCATTCCAGATTCTTTCAAATACAGTTCAGATATGATCTAGATACGGATGTCATTCTGACACTCATTCAATACAGTTCAGATACGATCCAGATACGGATGTCATTCTGACACTCATTCAATACAGTTCAGATACGATCCAGATGCGGATGTCATTCTGACACTCATTAAATACATCTTTCAAATACAGTTCAGATACAATCCAAATGTGGATGTTGTTCTGACACTCATTCAATACATCTTTCAAATACAGTTCAGATACGATCCAGATGAGGATGTCATTCTGACACTCATTCAATACATTTCTCAAATACAATTCAGATGCGATCTAGATACGGATGTCATTCTGACATTCATTCAGTATAATTCTCAAACACTATTCAGATATGATCCAGATGCGGATGTCATTCTGACACTCATTCAATACATCTTTCAAAAGCGGTTCAGATGTGATCCAGATACGGATGTCATTCTGACACTCATTCAGTACATCTTTCAGATACAAGTCATATACGATCCAATTATGGATATTATTCTGATACTCATCCCACTACATCTTATCCTTCAGATTAAATCGACCAAAGATTTATTCTGATACTTATTCCAATCCCTATCAATGGTTACTTTGGATGGCATCTATAAGCCCATCTCCAACAACTCTTCATCACCTCTCCAAATGACATCTTTAAGCCCATTCCCTACATAATCAACTAACACATCACCGAGTGCAAATTTCTGGGCACTCTAGTGTTTAATCATCTTCCACCTTTAAGTCACGAATGGCAGACTCGCCAATCTAACTCTTCAGGTTTAAGAAGATTGAACAGGGGTAGTTGTTGTACCCCAAAATTTGCCCTCTCTTTTCTCAAGACATTTCTCATAAATATTTTCAAAAGCCCAAGTTTGCACAAGTACAATTGGACTTTTAATGCCCCATATAGTTTCCATGGATCATATTGGACTTTCAAGCATCTGATCGAAGATAGAACTTCTGAATCTTCGAAAGGAGGAAGAGGAAACTGTCAAAAGGGAAAAGTAGATAATAAAAAAAGGGTGTGCAATTGCAGATAACCATGTCGAATCAAAATCTGGTTCAGGCTATTCGAACCACATGACTGATTGAAAGGAGTGATTGGCAGATTTTGACAAGTCGAAGAAGAACAAGCTTGCTTTGATCCCTAAGATTCGACTAGGAAATGGCTTCCTTTGAAGCAACCTGCTTCGATCCACCTCTAAACCCTTCGACGCACATAGTTTCGACACTATGGATTACAAGTTGAAGAAGATCAAGCTTGCTTCGATCCCCAAGCTTCGACTGGGCAATGGCTTCCTTCGAGAAACTTGCTTCGATCCCCAAGCTTCGACTAGGCAATGGCTTCCTTCGAGCAACTTGCTTTGATCCACCTCTAAACCCTTCGACACACATAGTTTCGACACTATGGATTACAAGTCTATCTTCATGCTTGCTTAAATCCACAAGCTTCGACTGGGAAATTGTTTCCTTAGAGAAACTTGCTTCGATCCACCTCTAAACCCTTCGACACACATGGTTTCTACACTATAAATTACAATTTGAGGTTTGTACATTTGAACTTTCGACCACTTAATCAGCTGATTACTTAATATATGGTTACTGGTATTCCAAGTCTTGAGATGCCTGGAAAAAACTTTGTGAAGTTTGTCTAGTAGGAAAGCAATCAAAAAATTCTTTCGTTTTGACTATGCCAATAAGATCATCTTGCATACTCAAAGTGGTACATTAAGATGAATGTGATCCATTTGAAGGACATACAATTGATGGAAACAAATATTGTTTTGCCTGATGTTGAGTTTGGTCGAAGGTTCAAATGAATGTGATCCATTTGAGGAACATACAATTGGTGGAAACAAATATTGTTTTGTCTATTGATGAGTTTGGTAAAAGGTTGTGTGGTCCATTCGAAGAACATACAATTTGTGGAAACAATATTGTTTTGTCTGTTGATGAGTTTGGTCGAAGGTTGTGTGGTCCATTCGAAGCACATACAATTGGTGGAAACAATATTGTTTTGTCTGTTGATGAGTTTGGTCGAAGGTTTGTGGATCTATGTGATCAAAACGAAAGGGTGAAGTATTCAAGATGCTTGATGAATAAAGTCCTTTATGCTGCCAAGCCCAAGCTAGTTGTACTGTCCACATAAAATCCTAAAACCATGTCAAAAAAGCAGTCTGCTGCACTGCTATGAAACAGCCCTGCACCAAGCTGCTACAACACTCCAAAACTACTGCAAAACAGTCCTGCTATGCTGCTCCTAAACTAGTCCTATATTTGCACCAAACTAGAAAATAAAAGCTGCACCTCGAAAGCTATGAAAAGAACATACCTAAACTGTTCAAATTTCATTTGTTTTCCCCCCCAAAACTCTAGCAAGACTCTTCTATAAATAAGTTGTTTTCACAACATACAAAGGGGGATTTTTGACAAGGAAAAAGGAGAAGAAGAAAAAAAAGAGAGAGGAGAGAAAGATTAGGCGGTAAAGCCACTCTATAAGCAACATTCCCCACTCTCTCCGAAATCTGATATGGTCCAATAAAACGAGAAGTGAGCTTCTTAGACTTCAATGCTCGCCCAACATCAGTCACAGGTGTAACTCTCAAAAACACATGATCACCGGCTTGAAATTCTAAATCCTTCCTTCGCTTGTCATGATAACTCTTCTTTCTACTTTGCGAAGCTTTCATCTTTTCTCGAATCAATTTCACCTTCTCAGTAGTCTCACGAACAAGTTCAGGTCCAAGTACTACACTTTCACCAGATTCATGCCAACATAACGGAGTTCTACATCTTCGACCATACAACGCCTCAAAAGGTGCCATCCCAATACTAGAATGGTAACTATTATTATAAGTGAACTCTATCAACGAAAGATAAGTATCCCACGAACCTCCCTGCTCAAGAACACATGCCCTCAACAAATCTTCCAAAGATTGAATCGTCCGTTCAGTCTGACCATATGTTTGAGGATGATACGTTGAACTCAACCTCAACTTAGAACCCAACGCTTCTTGCAAACTCTTCCAAAAATCAGAAGTAAATCTTGGATCTCTATCTGACACAATGCACAAAGGAACACCATGCAGCTTCACAATCTCACTAGTGTAAATCTCAGCCAACTTCGGCACTGGAAAACTGATGTTAATAGGAATAAAATGAGCTGACTTCGTAAGCCTATCAACAATCACCCAAATGGAATCATGTCATCTTAAAGTATTAGGTAACCCCGTCACAAAGTCCATTGAAATGCTATCCCATTTCCATTCTGGAACTTCCAACGGTTGCATCAATCCTGCAAGCTTCTATTGTTTACCTTTCGACTTCTGACAAGTCAAACATGCATACACAAACCGAACCACGTCACTCTTCATCCTAGGACACCAAAACAAACCTTTCAAATCTTGATACATCTTCGTAGCTCCTGGATGAATAATCAACTTACTTATATGACTCTCTTCAAGTATCACTTTCTTCATCTCAGCATCATTAGGAATACAAATCCGATTACGAAATCTCAACACACCTTACGCATCTAGATTGACAGTTGGATCTACCCGACTGCCAGCGACGGACCGAGCAACTGGACGGCAAAGGATTTTACCCCTATCACATTTGTCACGCAGTAATTAATTTCTTTAGATTTCCGATTTGTAACAAACAATATGTTGAAACTTTGTTGGCTCGGTGTCCTACCCGGGGCATCGTAGCTCCATTTGTGAGGGCTTTTTTGTATGACATTTTCATATATCATCAATCAAAACATTGGACGTTTGTTGCATTTCAAATCTTTTGCTCTTTTCCTTTTTGTGTTATATATATTGCAAAACAGCTATATTTACACACACTCACTTATACAGGTTTCAATCCACTCTGGATCTCACTGGTAACAGCTCTGCTACCGCCAGTTATGACTTCGAAAATCCGATCAACTTAGCCGAAGACGAAGGTGAAGATGATTGCGAAGTGCCTGGTGAACTCGCAAGACTGCTGCTCCAGGAAGAGAGGGCTATTCAACCACATGAAGAGCCTGTAGAAACAATTAACTTGGGCACTGAGACAGATAGGAAAGAGGTCAAGATTGGTGCCAATCTAGAGCTCAGCGTGAAGCAACGATTGATCCAAATGTTACAAGACTACATGGAGATTTTTGCTTGGTCCTATGAAGATATGCCTGGTTTGGATGCCGACATTGTAGTTCACCATCTGCCAACCAAGGAAGATTGCCCTCCGGTAAAGCAAAAAGTCCGACGGATGCGTCCGGAGATGTCTGAAAAGATCAAGGCCGAGGTTATGAAGCAGTTTGATGCCGGGTTCCTTGCAGTGACTTCCTACCCCCAGTGGGTTGCCAATGTGGTGCCAGTACCGAAGAAGGACGGTAAAGTCAGAATGTGTGTCGACTACAGGGATTTGAACAGGGCCAGCCCCAAGGATGACTTCCCCCTACCTCACATCGATGTCCTTGTTGACAATACAGCTCAACACAAGGTGTTCTCCTTCATGGATGGTTTTTCAGGGTATAATCAGATTAAGATGGCTCCAGAGGATATGGAGAAGACTACCTTTGTGACTCGGTGGGGCACCTTCTGTTATAAGGTCATGCCATTCGGATTGAAAAATGCTGGGGCAACCTATCAACGTGCCATGGTTGCTTTATTTCATGATATGATCCATCATGAGATTGAAGTATACGTTGATGACATGATTGTGAGGTCTCAAACTGAGGAGGAGCACCTTGACCATCTGAGGAAGTTGTTTGATCGACTCAAGTTATACAAGCTGAGGTTGAATCCCAACAAATGCACCTTTGGGGTAAGATCCGGAAAATTGCTAGGTTTCATTGTAAGTGATAAAGGTATTCAGGTGGACCCTGCCAAGGTAAAAGCCATACAAGAGATGCCGACTCCAAAAACAGAGAAAGAAGTCAGAGGTTTCCTGGGACGACTGAATTACATCGCCCGATTCATCTCACATCTAACTGCTACTTGTGAGCCAATCTTCAAATTACTGAAGAAAGATCAAGTGGTACGCTGGAATGATGAATGTCAGGCCGCCTTTGAAAGGATAAAGGAATATCTCCAAGAGCCACCCATTCTTATGCCACCAGTGGAAGGAAGACCTCTGATACTATACTTGACGGTACTTGATAATTCAATGGGGTGTGTGCTGGGGCAGCATGACGAGTCTGGCCGAAAAGAGCACGCTATTTATTACTTGAGCAAAAAGTTTACCGACTGTGAGTCTCGTTACTCACTGCTTGAGAAAACTTGATGCGCTCTTGTATGGGCTGCTCGCCGGCTGAGACAGTATATGCTGACTCACACTACCTTATTGATTTCAAAAATGGATCCCATCAAGTACATATTTGAAAAGCCCGCTCTGTCTGGAAGAATAGCGAGATGGCAAATGATCTTAACAGAATATGACATCCAGTATACAACTCAGAAAGCAATTAAGGGAAGTGTACTGGCAGATCATTTGGCACACCAACCTGTGGACGATTACCAATCATTGAACTTTGATTTTCCGGACGAAGACATCATGGTGGTAACTGACTGTGAAGTACCTGGACCGGATGAAGGACCTGAGGAAGGATCCCGATGGTCTATGCATTTTGATGGAGCCTCCAATGCTTTGGGTAACGGCGTCGGCGCTGTAATCATATCTCCCAAAGGAACTCATACTCCCCTCACCGCCCGATTATGTTTCAGCTGCACCAACAATATGGCAGAATATGAGGCATGTATCATGGGTTTACAAGCTGCAATCGACTTAAGGATCAAATTTCTAAGTGTTTTCGGAGATTTCGCTCTCGTGATCAATCAGATCAAAGGCGAGTGGGATACGAAACACCCGAATCTTATTCCTTACAAGGAGTATGTGTCGACCTTGCTCCCTCACTTTGAAGAGATAGCTTTCGAGCATTTCCCCAGAGAGGAGAATCAGCTAGCGGACGCACTAGCCACGATGTCTTCAATGTTCAAAGTTAAATGGGACAATGAAGCTCCCCGAATCATAATCTGGAAGTTGGATGAACCAGCATACTGTTGCGAGCTCGAGGCTGAGAAGGTGACTGAAAAACCCTGGTATCACGAGGAAAAGAGGTACTTGGAAGTTCAGGAATACCCTGAAGGTGCATCGGTCAATGATAAGAAGTTCATGAGGAGATTTGCTGCAAAATTCTTCCTCAGCAACGGCATTCTCTACAAACGGAATCATGATTCAACTCTGCTACGTTGTGTGGATAAGGCTGAAGCAGAGAAAATCATGATAGAACTTCATGAAGGTACGTTTGGAACCCATTCCAGTGGACACACCATGGCTAAGAAAATCCTTCGGGCAGGGTATTTCTGGTCCACAATGGAAGCCGATTGTTACCAACATTCCCGAACTTGTCATAAATGCCAGATCTATGCTGACAAGGTGCATATCCCTCCGGTTCCTTTGAATGTCCTGACGGCGCCTTGGCCTTTCGCAATGTGGGGAATCGATATGATCGGTGAGATCCAACCAACGGCATCCAATGGGCATCGCTTCATCTTGGTGGCGATCGATTACTTCACGAAATGGGTTGAGGCAGCTTCCTATGCCACAGTAACCAAGAGCGTCGTGGCACGTTTCATCCGGCATAATCTGATCTGTCGGTACGGCGTCCCAGAAAGAATCATTACGGATAATGGTACCAATCTCAATAACAAAATGATCACTGAACTCTGTGAACAATTCAAGATACAACACCACAATTCTTCTCCCTACCGGCCGAAGATGAATGGGGCTGTAGAGGCAGCCAATAAAAATATCAAGAAAATTGTGCAGAAGATGACAGTGACCTATAAAGATTGGCACGAGATGTTACCGTTCGCTCTCCATGGGTACCGTACCTCAGCAAGGACGTCAACCGGGGCAACTCCCTTCTCTTTGGTCTATGGCATGGAGGCAGTCTTGCCAATCGAGATCCAGATACCCTTTCTCCGGATAATGAAGGATGCAGACTTGAATGAAGATGATTGGATCCAGACTCGACTTGATCAATTAAATCTGATTGATGAAAAGAGGCTCACTGCTATCTGTCATGGTCAAACGTATCAAAAACGGGTGATCAGGGCATTTAACAAGAAAGTCAGACCGCAAGAGTATCAAGTTGGGGACCTGGTAATCAAACGCATCATCCTTCCTCAAAATGATCCCAGGGGCAAATGGACCCCTACGTATGAAGGGCCATTTGTGGTTAAGCGTGTGTTCTCAGGAGGAGCCATGATCCTAACCACCATGGATGGTGACGACCTTCCTCACCCCGCCAATGCAGACATAGTGAAAAAATATTACGCATAAATAAAAGACCCGCTAGGTTGACATACCTAGGAAAACATAAGGGCTTCCCGGCGAACCAAAAGGGTTCGGGCAAAAATAAGGGATGAAATGAATAAAAATATGTACACCCGGCAAGTCGAAAACCTGAAAGGGCGGCTTGGGCAAAAATGGGTATCCCGGTGGACTGAAAACCCGAAAGGGCGGTCCAGGCAAAAGTTAGGGATAAAAGCGTAACACTATGTCTCATTGGATCACTTCGCATCCGGAATTCGGCATCGACTATCTGGCTCCAAATTTCGGCATTGACCAATCAAGCTTCATCTTCAACTAGGTAGCAAAGCGATGAGACGTTCGAAGACATAAAGGCAATAGCAGAGTTGGAACCCAGTGGGATTGTTCACATAGCTGTTTTGTTTCCTTTTTCAAATTGTAAACTCTATACTATTTGGCGATGTCCTCTTACTAAGATGTCAGCCTCTTGTACAAAAACGCCTATTCACAGGCAAAGTTTAAATCAATACAGATTCACTTGTCCATACAAATTACCATTGTTTTCTTTTTCTGTTTTGCGAAGAACGTCCAATGTTCATTGTTGATATATGCATTTGACATTAAATTGCTGATTCATAAATATTTGCATATAAAACAAGAGATTAATTACAGGTGACATCAAAGACAGGGGCAATGTGGAGTTGTCTAATGCAGTCTGGTTGTTTTGTCCGCCAAGGCACCAAGGTAGGTTCAACTGAAGAATGTGGCCAAATCATCTCAATTCCCCGGCAGGTCTTAAAGCTCATCCCCAGTAGATTCTGGAAGCTTATCTCCTGCGGAGCACGAACGTCTCTCCCGAGTTTTATTTAGAGTTATTTCCTCATAAGGACTTATAACTGGGTTATCCTCAGCTAAAAGCCACGGAAGACCGCTCTCGGCAAAGTTCCTTCAATCCCCAGCGGAGTTTCTCGTCATTATCCCCAGCGGAATCCATCATTAGAGTCCTCAACAGGCCTCACATCAAGATTTCGGCCAAATATCTCTTCCACAGAGCAATTCTCCGGCCGACCGTCAAGGATTTATTTTCCTAAGACGAAATTACATTCATAAACATTTCACATTTTCATACATCTTGCTTACATATATGATGAAGTGCATACAACACTGTCTCATGTTGAACATCATGACACCATGCATATCATACATCATGACATTGCATACAACTTATGTTTTTACCTTTTCAGGGAAAAAGACAATCCCAAAGACAATTACCTTCAACTGTCACTATTCCGGATCCGATACCTGTATCTAGCCAGGGCACATCTGAGAGTGATCAGTTTCCAGACTCAACTCCTGTATCTAGCCAGGGCACGTCTGAAGAGTTCGAAGATTCGATTCCTGTATCCAGCCAGGGCACATCTATCAACTACAACAGCTCCAGATTCGATTCCTGTATCCAGCCAGGGCATATCTGTTGACCACGTTTCCAGACTCGATTCCTGTATCTAGCCAGGGCACGTCTGAAGAGTTCGAAGATTCGATTCCTGTATCCAGCCAGGGCACATCTATTAACGACTATTTCCAGATTCGATTCCTGTATCTAGCCAGGGCACATCTGTGAGCAACCAATTGTAGATTCGATACCTGTATCTAGCCAGGGCATATCTGCATGAGGAGATTGAAGATCAAACACCTGTAACAAGCCAGGAAAACATCCGTCTTTCTTAAATACACAAGTTCTCGCTAAGGAATCTCTTATGCGACCGACACTTCCAAATGGCATCTATAAGCCCATTCCCGACAAGGTTCCGTCACATCTCCAGATGGCATCTATAAGCCCATCTCCCTATCCACCATCTCTCCAAATGGCATCTATAAGCCCATTCCCGACACCACACTGTTGAGACTCCAGCATGCGAGTGCAAATTTCCGGGCACTCTAGTGTCCAATCTCCTTTTACCTTCGAGTCACGAAAGGCAAACTTGCCAATCTAACTCTTCAGGTTCAAGAAGATTGAACAGGGGCAACTGTTGTACCCCAAAATTTGCCCTCCCATTTCCTCAACATTTTCTCATCACAAGACCTTTGAAGATCAGGATCCAGTTAGGGTTCCCTCTGCTCAGGACTTCTCCTTGCACTGTGGACTCAAATTAGGGTTTGTGTTTGCCTAAGGATGTTTTGACCTAAAATGCCTAAGATGATTTTCATGCTTCATATTGGACTCCCAAGTTTACCTATACCAAGTTTCAAGTCTTGATTCCAAGTTTTGCCCAGTCAATTGGACAGTTGACCTAAAAATCAGCTGTATTGGGGAAAAGTCAACTGTGGCCAATTGACAGTCAAATCTCATAAAATTTGATCCACATCAACATTATGAACTCACATGAACCATTTGATCAAGTTTGGACCACAATTCCACAAGAAATTTGATCAGATCACCAAAAGGGCAAAATGGTCATTTTTAGGGTTTTGACTGCACCAAGGCAATTTTTGACTGTTTGACCTAACCAATGGCAAACCAAGTTCACATATGGACTCAAGGACTCCATGGAATTATCTTGACACATTCATCAAGCTCAAAAGATCCCAAGTACACAAGATTGACAGTTGAATTTCCCAGTCAATTGATCAATTTTGACTGTATACTGAAAAGTCAAACTTTGACTTTTTGGTCAAAATCAAGAGTCAAGATTCATTTTTCATCAAAACATGCCAAATTATGAAACTTGTTCACCAAGAAATCACAAAATGCAAATTAGGGTTAGAAAATGGAATTTTTCATAACTTAGAATTTTTCTAAGTTATGGAAAACCCTAATTTTTTTTCCAACTTGGCCCCATCTTTTCACCATGATCCATTTGGATTCAAACAAAAGTCAAAACATGAAAGTTATAGCTTGTTGCATAGTCTACAACTTTGATTCACAAAGTTTTCTCATTTGAAGCTTGTATCTCAAGTTATTATTTTTTGAATAAGGGCACTAAACCATCTTTTAACTTAGTGAAATTTGACCTATTTTGACAAGGTTTTCTACCCTACTTCAAGGCCACTTTTCATACCCTTCCACTTGGAATTTTGATTTGCATTTCAAAGATGGATTGTAGTACACATTCCAAGCTTTCCAAAATGTCCAAGAACTCATCAAACAACCTCATAACTTGAGAGATTCGAATTTCACAAGTTGGCAAAAATTCACTTTTGTTCTTCATCAAGACATGTTCATAATCTTGCCAATTTGAAATCAGTTTGCTTTATGCTTGATTACAGGTCCTTGAACCATTTCATACTCAATAATTTAATGCATATTCAATGTGTTAAGGTGTTGTTCTTTGAATGCAAGCATTGTATGCAAGATTAATCCTAAACTAGATAAAGTGAAATTTCCATTTTTGAAAAGGTTAACTTTATGTCCAATTGCAAATCAAGAAAGTACATGGAAAATCTGCTTGACACAAGATTATGTGCATAACACACTGATCAAGAGAGGATTATGCAGCACATTAGGGGGTCCTCTACTGACCTAGAAAGCCAACTTGCTTTTGCTTGCTTCAAGTTAAAGAAAAGTCCATAACTTGTGCCATATCTCATCTCAGCTTAGAAACAGAAGAGAAAAGTTATCAAACACATTCCATAGACCACATCCAAGCTTCTGCACGAGTCCTGAACATCTAAAGCACCCTCCATCTCAAAATCACCTTGAAACTGCTCAAACAGGGGAACCCCTGCAGTTTGAGTGCAAACTCCCAATCCCTTCGAGCATTTTGATCCAAACCTTTTCCTCTACCTTCCCTACAACATATACAAGCTAACCATGTCCTAAAATCAGACCTGTAACACCTCCAAGCCACTTCACCATTTTTAATTTTCTGTTTTGCAGTTGGAGTTCACTAGCTCGATTCAGGGAGTTTCAAGACAAAGTAGGAATTGGAAAAGCATCCTTACACTTCAAGGAAGCTGTACAAGTCATCATTTCACTCTGAAACATCCTCCATTGCAAAGCTCGACTCCAACTGAACAGATACATTCATGGAGTTCTATCTCCCTTATTAGGCATTGTTAGCTTTAGATTTTTGAAGAAAACATGTCACAATCATAGCCCTGAACATGCTCATATGTTTAGATTTCATTTATATTTCGTGTGCTTAGAGAATTTCATGTCTGAACATTAATGAAAAGTTAGGTCAGAAATGGGGGGAGGAGAAATTCTCCCTCATCTTAGAGAGATAGGTCATGTTCTTTATATGGTTGAAACCGTCTCTTAATGCTCTACACTTTTCATGTTATGAGTTTTGCTTGAAAGTCCAGGAATCCAGAGATAAAAAACGCGTCTTTTGCTTGAAGGATGTTGTACAGAGGTTGAAGAAGAAGTGGTCTGGGCTGGGCCTGGATTTATTTTCTTTTCACACCCCATTTCCATGTTTACACCCCCTGAGCCCATTTGCCTCATTTTTGACTCTTTTTGACTTTTTCTTTTTTGGTTGACTTTGTTTATTTTTTCTCATGACATTAGAAAATTAAAAATATTTTTTTCATCATTTTTTGCATTTATTGCATATTTATTTGTTTATTTTCTTTGTTTGTACATAAATATATATATACTATTATTAGAATAAATATAAAAATAATGTAAATACAATTTTTATTTTTATTTACTTTCTGAAAATATTTCACATAGAAAATACTCTTTATTTATTTTATTAAAATATTAAATAAATATTTATTTTGTGTATAATACATATTTAGGGTTTAATATATATATATATATATATATATATATATATATATATATATATATATATATATATATATATATATATATATGTTTATCAATATATTTAAGTTAAAAATGTAAAAATACTTGAATCCTTCATTCTCATTAATATTTGATATAAAAATACTTTTTTTCATAATATACTTCATTTTATCTTATTTTCATAAATAATAAATAAACATTTGTATTTAATTAGATAATAATACATTTTCCTTAAAATTAGGGTTTTTACCCTAAATTCAAAATACTCCAAAAATAATACAATCTTTATTTTCTTTTCTATTTTACATAAACCATACTTTTCTCATACATATAAAAACTTTCTTTTTTTTGCATTTCACATATTTATTTAATTTCCATTTAATTATGCAATTTATTTACCTTGCAAATATTCAAAATGATGTAATAATTTAGATTTAAATTCTTGTCAATATCCCCATTTGAACATTTGTACCCCCCTTCCCATATTTGGTTTTGTAATAGCTTAATAATTTTAATTTCGCACTTTATTGCTTTCTAATGATAACATGTTAGAATTAGGGTTTGTATGCGAAAAACGATAAAAAATAGTTTGACCTAATACAAGATAAACAAGCATGAAAATGGACACACAAATCACACTTGCACCCCCTAGGGTATTCCACTTATTGCCTTCAAATAAATGGGCCATATTGCATGTTGAACTTCTTTGGGCAAAGCAAACAATTTGAATGATCATAGTCCCTCGACAAAACTTTTCAAAACAAACAAAAAACAAATGATCAAGTCCCTTAAAGAAGTTGCTCAAAGACATTTAACGCCGTTGCAATTATGGTCTGAAACGATGACCCGCGCCTGTCCCTTTCACATCCTAACACAAGGTTGCCCACCAAATACAATGGTGGAACAAACTTGTTAAAAGGGTTGAAACATAACAATAATCTTTTGAGAAATTTAGGAGTAGATAACCTCTTAGTTACTTGAACCAAACTTGCAAAACAAAACACTTGCCTAATTTCAAAATCACACATCACTACACTTTCAAAACAACTTTCAAAAACAAATGAAAACTTTTTTAAAAGACATACATCTTTGTATACATCCCCACATGGATCATTACAAAGGTTGCCACCACATTGGCCTCTTTTCAAAACATTACCAAACCCACACACCCAAGCACCATTTAAAACAATTGAAAACAAAAGGCAAGTGATCTAAGCAAGTAACTAAGAGCCCATGGATAACCATGGATAGAAAGGGTGCTAATACCTTCCCTTTCTATAATCTACTCCCCGAACCCAAGAAAACATCTCAAAAGGTTTTTGCTGTGCTTTTTAACCTTTCCTTAGGATAAAATAAAAAGTCGGTGGCGACTCTTGCTAACCGCAACATTTGCGAATACAAACGCAAACCTCAAGTCAGTTCTCCCACCGTATCACAGAACTGGCGACTCTGCTGGGGAAAACTTTAAAAGTGGAGTAACCTTAGGGTTTAGATCACCTTTGTTTTCAAATTGATTGCTTTGTTTGCTTTACATTTGTGGGCTTTGTATCGGGGTTTTATAGATCCTAACCCGGATCTGGGGAAACCCTTTTTAGGTAGCAACAAGGCTGTGAGGGAGCTGTGCGGGGTATACCGACATGGTTGAAGCAGTCTGCTACGTTGATGTGGCACTTTGGTGTGTACCGGTAACCCTTGAGTTCAGTCAAGGAGAGTACGGGGCCGCCGCGTGGTGTCGTGAAGCATCAACTGACCTTAGGAACCTTAATTGAACCATCTTGGCCTTTTTAGGGTAGTGAGATAACTGACTTTGGTGCAGTCCGAGGTTGGTTGATACTCGATACTACACTCGATTGAGGGTTGCTTTCCTGGAATATTTCGGTCGCCAGTTCAGTGGCTAAATCGAAACGATGAACAATGAAAGTAATCCAGTGATATTGGGACCTTTAGAACCCGGTTACTTCTAATAGGACAGGTTGAGCCCACCAAACTTCAAGAGGGTAATACCCAGACCTCATGCAGGCCTAAACTCTAAGGGTTTGTCTTGTGTGACTTGTGTGCCTTACCATGTTTGCCTTTGTGAACATTTGTAGTGTATTTAATCATAACATCATGACATCATACAGTATCATGAGCATTGACTAACCATTTCAAGGATTTCGGATCTTCATCTTTGTTCTTGTTTTATAGGACATGGAAACTGCTCGCAGAAAGACAATCCAGGTTAGCCTTGTGAAGATCCCTCCTCAGCTTAAGGAACTTATGTCCAGGATTCCCGAGGGTTCTTCATTCAGTGAGAGACATGGAAGACTCATCAGCTTGGTTAACACCAACATTGAGGAGGATTTGATAAAAGTCCTGTTCCAGTTCTTTGACCCTCTGCATCACTGTTTCACTTTTCCGGATTATCAATTGGTGCCTACATTGGAAGAGTTCTCCTGACTCCTGAAGGTCCCTATCCTTGATCAACTACCCTACAACGGTACGGAAGAGGAGCCCAAGCTTGAAGAAATTGCTAAAGCCTTGCACCTACAGTCATCTGACCTCAAGGGACATTGGGAAGTTAGAAGTGGTATCAAGGGTTTCTTAGCCAGGTTTCTGTTTGAGAAGGCCCAATAATGTTGGAACTCCCTTGACCTACAAGCTTTTGAAGAAGTTATGGCCCTCCTTGTCTATGGTTTGGTGTTGTTCCCTAACCCAGATCAACTTATTGATATCAGTGCTGTCCAGATCTTCATGACCAGGAATCCTATACCTACACTGTTGGGGGACATCCTCCACTCATGTTACACTCGAACCATGAGAAGAAAGGGTGTCCTTTTGTGTTGCACTCCTCTCCTGGGAAGGTGGTTTATTTCGCACCTTCCACAATCAGTGTTGAAGAACGAGCGGGGTTTGAGATGGTCACAACGGTTAATGACTCTCACGCATGCAGATATACATTGGTGTCCTAGGTCCAGGGAAGACGTCACTATCATTGATCGTTGCGGGGAGTACCCTAATGTTCCTTTATTTGGAATCAAATGAGGTATTACCTACAACCCATGCCTGGCTTGGAGACAGTTTGGTTATGCTCGGAGGGATGGCCCTCATGACATGTTAATTCCTGACATAGTTTTTGACTTCGACAACGATACTCAAGGACTTCGTCAGAGATTTATCAGAGCTTGGAGGATGCCAAGTAGGATAGACAGCAAGACATTGGGGCACCGGAACTCCATCCCGTTGGAACCTTATCTCAAGTGGGTACGAGCCCGCTCCCAGAAATTAGTGATGCCTTATCCTCATATGCTTCCTATGATCAAAGAACCAGTCTTGGAAGGAGAGGCGTCCTACACCATTCAACATCCCGACATGCCCACCTCCTGGGAAGAGATGCAGAAGAGTTGGATCCAGCTTAAGGAAGAACGGAATTCTCTTGAGACCAGTCTACATGCTAGCGAAAAGAAGGTCCTGGAACTCACCCGCCTACTGCACGAGGAAAGGAATCTCAACACCTACATCGCGCCAAAGAGGATGCGCAATGTTTTTTTACCTTAAGGAGTTATTTTGTAATATTTGGCCCATGGGGCATTTATGTACTAACGAATTTCTCCTTATTAATATGATGTGCGTTCCTTTTTGTCTACAACAAATTTTGAATGTTCTAAATCCTTGAATGCATTGCATACATACGCATTCCATTGCACCATACGCATAAGCAGGTACCCTATTTCACAGGTTGCTTATTTTTCTTCGCTGTTTGTGTGAACAGTCATCATGAATCCAGACTCCTCCAGTGAGCAAGCAATCAAGGCCCTTCAGGCCCAAAGTGCACAGTTTCAAGAAATGGTCCTAAGCCTAGCCCAAGGTCAGCAAGAGTTGAAGACTCTACTCCTGAAGAAGAAGAAGAAAAAGAGGACTGCATTGTTCAACACCGGACGCAGATTTGGGAACACACTCCACAATGAAGCTGATCCAACTACTTCTTCTGCTGAGAAAAACAGTCCCCAAGGGGGAGGAGCTCCTAGTCCCGCAGTCTCCGACAACGAGACGGACTATAACGACGAACAATACCCACCTACTGCTGACAGATACAAGCAATTGGAGGACCGCTTAAGCGCCATGGAAATTCAGAATGTGCCGGGACTGGATTTCGGAGATTTGGGGTTATCTTCTGGAGTAGTAATTCCACACAAGTTTAAGGCGCCTGCCTTCGCCAAGTATGATGGGGTCTCCTGCCCAAAGCTGCATCTGAGGTCGTACGTAAGGAAAATCCAACCTTACACGGCGGATAAGAACCTCTGGATTCACTTCTTCCAAGATAGTCTCTCAGGGTCACAGCTTGAATGGTTCTACCAATTAGATGAAGCTAGCATCCGACACTGGGAAGATTTGGCAACCGCATTCTACAGACAATACCAATACAATTCTGATCTCGCTCCTACGCGTACCCAACTTCAGGGTATGTCTCTAGGGACGGGTGAAGGGTTCAAAGAGTACGCTCAAAAATGGAGAGATTTGGCTGGCAGGGTGCAGCCTCCATTGACTGATCGAGAACTGGTTGATATGTTTCTGGGGACGTTGTCTGGTCCGTTTTTCAATCATTTGGTTGGTAACTCCTCCGCTGGATTTACAGATTTGATATTAACGGGAGAAAGAATTGAAGCTGGCATCAGGTCAGGCAAGATACAGAAGGCTGCCTCTACAAGTGCTGAGAAGAGGCCGTTTAAGAAAGAAGCAAGTTCCGTCTATGGTCCTAGAAGACAAGTCAAGCCCGAAAGTCGCCAAGCCGTCAATGCTTTGGTCATCTCAAAACCTGTTGCTGCTCCTCAGCAGTACAATCAACAAAGAAGCGAAAGGCCCAAGAGGCAGTATACCCGACTGAGTATGACCTTATCTCAAATTTTACCCCAACTGTTATCCACCAACCTGGTGACCCTCAAAGAAGCTCCTAAGGTCGTCAACACTGCGTCTCCTAAATATAACCCAAATGCCCGGTGTGCTTATCATTCTGATAGTCTCGGGCACACTACTGATGATTGCTGGGCCTTGAGAAACAAAGTGCAAGATCTGATCGACGCAAAGGAAATTCAGTTTGAAGCGCCAGAAAGACCAAATGTTGTAACTGCTCCTATGCCCCAGCATAGAGTAAATGCCATCGAAGAAGAAACGTACGCTGTTTCGGTAAATGAAGTTGTCACCCCTCTGAAGACTGTTAAGAAGAACCTACTGCGGGCCGGTTTATTTCCGGGTTGCGATGAAGGTTGCCTGTTCTGTGCTATTTCCCTATCTGATTGTCTCTTGCTGAGGTTAGGCATCCAAGGCCTAATGGATAGCAAGGAAATTCTATTCAAAAAGACTGTTGTTCAATTGGTTCCGATGAAAGAAGTTTCTGTGATTACCATCTTCAAAAATCCAATCAAGGCTCCCCCGAAGAAGCCCGTTCAAATTATGACTGTTGCACCTGTGATCATTACTGTTCCGGGGCCTCTCCCCTACGTGTCTGATAAAGCTGTCCCCTGGCATTATGGGGCAGACGTGTATGTGAATGGAATCAAACAAGAATTCGACGCTGGTGCCAGTATCTGCGATATCACTGGTCCAACCAAAGTTACCCGCAGTGGCAGGCTCTTTTCGCCTGACATTGCACCGCCCGCTATTCGAAGACCCCTTCTTATAAAACCTACAAGTTTACCTGTTCCTGCTGCTGATCAAGTTGTTTCCCCTGCTGCCGAGTCATCAAATACTCGGGGCAAAGGGATGGAAGAAGAGCCTGCCCGGATGGAGGCACCATTACCCATAAACGCTGAGGCCTCCCGACAAGAAATGGAGGAGATTCTGAAAATAATAAAGAAGAGTGATTTTAATGTTGTCGAGCAGTTGGGGCATACACCCTCCAAGATCTCCCTGCTCTCCTTGCTGCTATGCTCCGAGGCCCATGCTAAGGCCTTGATCTCATTTCTCAAGACGGCCCATGTGCCGCAGGAAACGTCTGCAGCCCAATTCACTGATTGCATAGCTAATCTGACAGCAGACAATGGCTTGGGTTTTTCAGATGCTGACCTGACCGCGAAAGGGAGAGACCACAATGATGCCCTGCATGTCTCTATCGAATGCAGGGGCACTACTCTGGCACATGTATTGGTGAATACTGGTTCTTCCTTGAATGTTCTACCGAAAAAGGCTTTAGATCGTCTGGATTATGAAGGCCTGGAATTGAAGCCCAGCAATATCATCGTCAGGGCCTTTGACGGTTCAAAAAGGATGGTTCATGGAGAGGTTAACATCCCTATTCGTGTGGGCTCTCAAGTGTTTGACTCTACCTTTTACGTGATGGATATACATCCATCGTACTCTTGTCTGCTGGGTCGACCTTGGATCCATAAAGCTGGGGCAGTGACCTCTACCTTGCACCAGAAGCTGAAATACCCTGTCAGAGGGAAAATCGTCACTGTGCAAGGAGAAGAGGAGTATATGGTGAGCCATTTGAATTCCTTCAGATACATTGAGATGGATGGGGAGTTTATTGAAACCCCCTTTCAGCATTTCGAGGAAGTACATCCAATTTCAGCAGCAGCAGAGGCAGCGGTCGAAGAGAATGTTTCCTTGAAGATGGCTTCTCTAAGGGATGCCCGGGCTGTGGTTCAGAAAGGCGATTGTGCAAACTGGGGTCAGCTTCCTGACTTCACTCAGAAGAACGACAAGTTTGGGCTAGGCTTTACTGCGGAGGCTCAGAGGGCTGTGCGCAAAGAGAAGATCAGAAAGGCTCCGGTGTTTATTTCCAGCTCAAGGGTGAATGCTATTGAGGAAGATGTGGAGGAAGCAGAGTTTGACAGTTGGATCTACCCGACTGCCAGCGACGGACCGAGCAACTGGACGGCAAAGGATTTTACCCCTATCACATTTGTCACGCAGTAATTAATTTCTTTAGATTTCCGATTTGTAACAAACAATATGTTGAAACTTTGTTGGCTCGGTGTCCTACCCGGGGCATCGTAGCTCCATTTGTGAGGGCTTTTTTGTATGACATTTTCATATATCATCAATCAAAACATTGGACGTTTGTTGCATTTCAAATCTTTTGCTCTTTTCCTTTTTGTGTTATATATATTGCAAAACAGCTATATTTACACACACTCACTTATACAGGTTTCAATCCACTCTGGATCTCACTGGTAACAGCTCTGCTACCGCCAGTTATGACTTCGAAAATCCGATCAACTTAGCCGAAGACGAAGGTGAAGATGA
This sequence comes from Vicia faba, assembly GCA_948472305.1. Lineage (NCBI taxonomy): Eukaryota > Viridiplantae > Streptophyta > Magnoliopsida > Fabales > Fabaceae > Vicia > Vicia faba. Next base: position 481,280,381 of record OX451740.1, on the reverse strand, counting down.
TTGCGAAGTGCCTGGTGAACTCGCAAGACTGCTGCTCCAGGAAGAGAGGGCTATTCAACCACATGAAGAGCCTGTAGAAACAATTAACTTGGGCACTGAGACAGATAGGAAAGAGGTCAAGATTGGTGCCAATCTAGAGCTCAGCGTGAAGCAACGATTGATCCAAATGTTACAAGACTACATGGAGATTTTTGCTTGGTCCTATGAAGATATGCCTGGTTTGGATGCCGACATTGTAGTTCACCATCTGCCAACCAAGGAAGATTGCCCTCCGGTAAAGCAAAAAGTCCGACGGATGCGTCCGGAGATGTCTGAAAAGATCAAGGCCGAGGTTATGAAGCAGTTTGATGCCGGGTTCCTTGCAGTGACTTCCTACCCCCAGTGGGTTGCCAATGTGGTGCCAGTACCGAAGAAGGACGGTAAAGTCAGAATGTGTGTCGACTACAGGGATTTGAACAGGGCCAGCCCCAAGGATGACTTCCCCCTACCTCACATCGATGTCCTTGTTGACAATACAGCTCAACACAAGGTGTTCTCCTTCATGGATGGTTTTTCAGGGTATAATCAGATTAAGATGGCTCCAGAGGATATGGAGAAGACTACCTTTGTGACTCAGTGGGGCACCTTCTGTTATAAGGTCATGCCATTCGGATTGAAAAATGCTGGGGCAACCTATCAACGTGCCATGGTTGCTTTATTTCATGATATGATCCATCATGAGATTGAAGTATACGTTGATGACATGATTGCGAGGTCTCAAACTGAGGAGGAGCACCTTGACCATCTGAGGAAGTTGTTTGATCGACTCAAGTTATACAAGCTGAGGTTGAATCCCAACAAATGCACCTTTGGGGTAAGATCCGGAAAATTGCTAGGTTTCATTGTAAGTGATAAAGGTATTCAGGTGGACCCTGCCAAGGTAAAAGCCATACAAGAGATGCCGACTCCAAGAACAGAGAAAGAAGTCAGAGGTTTCCTGGGACGACTGAATTACATCGCCCGATTCATCTCACATCTAACTGCTACTTGTGAGCCAATCTTCAAATTACTGAAGAAAGATCAAGTGGTACGCTGGAATGATGAATGTCAGGCCGCCTTTGAAAGGATAAAGGAATATCTCCAAGAGCCACCCATTCTTATGCCACCAGTGGAAGGAAGACCTTTGATACTATACTTGACGGTACTTGATAATTCAATGGGGTGTGTGCTGGGGCAGCATGACGAGTCTGGCCGAAAAGAGCACGCTATTTATTACTTGAGCAAAAAGTTTACCGACTGTGAGTCTCGTTACTCACTGCTTGAGAAAACTTGCTGCGCTCTTGTATGGGCTACTCGCCGGCTGAGACAGTATATGCTGACTCACACTACCTTATTGATTTCAAAAATGGATCCCATCAAGTACATATTTGAAAAGCCCGCTATGTCTGGAAGAATAGCGAGATGGCAAATGATCTTAACAGAATATGACATCCAGTATACAACTCAGAAAGCAATTAAGGGAAGTGTACTGGCAGATCATTTGGCACACCAACCTGTGGACGATTACCAATCATTGAACTTTGATTTTCCGGACGAAGACATCATGGTGGTAACTGACTGTGAAGTACCTGGACCGGATGAAGGACCTGAGGAAGGATCCCGATGGTCTATGCATTTTGATGGAGCCTCCAATGCTTTGGGTAACGGCGTCGGCGCTGTAATCATATCTCCCAAAGGAACTCATACTCCCCTCACCGCCCGATTATGTTTCAGCTGCACCAACAATATGGCAGAATATGAGGCATGTATCATGGGTTTACAAGCTGCAATCGACTTAAGGATCAAATTTCTAAGTGTTTTCGGAGATTCCGCTCTCGTGATCAATCAGATCAAAGGCGAGTGGGATACGAAACACCCGAATCTTATTCCTTACAAGGAGTATGTGTCGACCTTGCTCCCTCACTTTGAAGAGATAGCTTTCGAGCATTTCCCCAGAGAGGAGAATCAGCTAGCGGACGCACTAGCCACGATGTCTTCAATGTTCAAAGTTAAATGGGACAATGAAGCTCCCCGAATCATAATCTGGAAGTTGGATGAACCAGCATACTGTTGCGAGCTCGAGGCTGAGAAGGTGACTGAAAAACCCTGGTATCACGAGGAAAAGAGGTACTTGGAAGTTCAGGAATACCCTGAAGGTGCATCGGTCAATGATAAGAAGTTCATGAGGAGATTTGCTGCAAAATTCTTCCTCAGCAACGGCATTCTCTACAAACGGAATCATGATTCAACTCTGCTACGTTGTGTGGATAAGGCTGAAGCAGAGAAAATCATGATAGAACTTCATGAAGGTACGTTTGGAACCCATTCCAGTGGACACACCATGGCTAAGAAAATCCTTCGGGCAGGGTATTTCTGGTCCACAATGGAAGCCGATTGTTACCAACATTCCCGAACTTGTCATAAATGCCAGATCTATGCTGACAAGGTGCATATCCCTCCGGTTCCTTTGAATGTCCTGACGGCGCCTTGGCCTTTCGCAATGTGGGGCATCGATATGATCGGTGATATCCGACCAACGGCATCCAATGGGCATCGCTTCATCTTGGTGGCGATCGATTACTTCACGAAATGGGTTGAGGCAGCTTCCTATGCCACAGTAACCAAGAGCGTCGTGGCACGTTTCATCCGGCATAATCTGATCTGTCGGTACAGCGTCCCAGAAAGAATCATTACGGATAATGGTACCAATCTCAATAACAAAATGATCACTGAACTCTGTGAACAATTCAAGATACAGCACCACAATTCTTCTCCCTACCGGCCGAAGATGAATGGGGCTGTAGAGGCAGCCAATAAAAATATCAAGAAAATTGTGCAGAAGATGACAGTGTCCTATAAAGATTGGCACGAGATGTTACCGTTCGCTCTCCATGGGTACCGTACCTCAGCAAGGACGTCAACCGGGGCAACTCCCTTCTCCTTGGTCTATGGCATGGAGGCAGTCTTGCCAATCGAGATCCAGATACCCTCTCTCCGGATAATGAAGGATGCAGACTTGAATGAAGATGATTGGATCCAGACTCGACTTGATCAATTAAATCTGATTGATGAAAAGAGGCTCACTGCTATCTGTCATGGTCAAACGTATCAAAAACGGGTGATCAGGGCATTTAACAAGAAAGTCAGACCGCAAGAGTATCAAGTTGGGGACCTGGTAATCAAACGCATCATCCTTCCTCAAAATGATCCCAGGGGCAAATGGACCCCTACGTATGAAGGGCCATTTGTGGTTAAGCGTGTGTTCTCAGGAGGAGCCATGATCCTAACCACCATGGATGGTGACGACCTTCCTCACCCCGCCAATGCAGACATAGTGAAAAAATATTACGCATAAATAAAAGACCCGCTAGGTTGACATACCTAGGCAAAAATAAGGGCTTCCCGGCGAACCAAAAGGGTTCGGGCAAAAATAAGGGATGAAATGAATAAAAATCTGTACACCCGGCAAGTCGAAAACCTGAAAGGGCGGCTTGGGCAAAAATGGGTATCCCGGTGGACTGAAAACCCGAAAGGGCGGTCCAGGCAAAAGTTAGGGATAAAAGCGTAACACTATGTCTCATTGGATCACTTCGCATCCGGAATTCGGCATCGACTATCTGGCTCCAGATTTCGACATTGACCAATCAAGCTTCATCTTCAACTAGGTAGCAAAGCGATGAGACGTTCGAAGACATAAAGGCAATAGCAGAGTTGGAACCCAGTGGGATTGTTCACATAGCTGTTTTGTTTCCTTTTTCAAATTGTAAACTCTATACTATTTGGCGATGTCCTCTTACTAGGATGTCAGCCTCTTGTACAAAAACGCTTATTCACAGGCAAAGTTTAAATCAATACAGATTCACTTGTCCATACAAATTACCATTGTTTTCTTTTTCTGTTTTGCGAAGAACGTCCAATGTTCATTGTTGATATATGCATTTGACATTAAATTGCTGATTCATAAATATTTGCATATAAAACAAGAGATTAATTACAGGTGACATCAAAGACAGGGGCAATGTGGAGTTGTCTAATGCAGTCTGGTTGTTTTGTCCGCCAAGGCACCAAGGTAGGTTCAACTGAAGAATGTGGCCAAATCATCTCAATTCCCCGGCAGGTCTTAAAGCTCATCCCCAGTAGATTCTGGAAGCTTATCTCCTGCGGAGCACGAACGTCTCTCCCGAGTTTTATTTAGAGTTATTTCCTCATAAGGACTTATAACTGGGTTATCCTCAGCTAAAAGCCACGGAAGACCGCTCTCGGCAAAGTTCCTTCAATCCCCAGCGGAGTTTCTCGTCATTATCCCCAGCGGAATCCATCATTAGAGTCCTCAACAGGCCTCACATCAAGATTTCGGCCAAATATCTCTTCCACAGAGCAATTCTCCGGCCGACCGTCAAGGATTTATTTTCCTAAGACGAAATTACATTCATAAACATTTCACATTTTCATACATCTTGCTTACATATATGATGAAGTGCATACAACACTGTCTCATGTTGAACATCATGACACCATGCATATCATACATCATGACATTGCATACAACTTATGTTTTTACCTTTTCAGGGAAAAAGACAATCCCAAAGACAATTACCTTCAACTGTCACTATTCCGGATCCGATACCTGTATCTAGCCAGGGCACATCTGAGAGTGATCAGTTTCCAGACTCAACTCCTGTATCTAGCCAGGGCACGTCTGAAGAGTTCGAAGATTCGATTCCTGTATCCAGCAAGGGCACATCTATCAACTACAACAGCTCCAGATTCGATTCCTGTATCCAGCCAGGGCATATCCGTTGACCACGTTTCCAGACTCGATTCCTGTATCTAGCCAAGGCACGTCTGAAGAGTTCGAAGATTCGATTCCTGTATCCAGCCAGGGCACATCTATTAACGACTATTTCCAGATTCGATTCCTGTATCCAGCCAGGGCACATCTGTGAGCAACCAATTGTAGATTCGATACCTGTATCTAGCCAGGGCATATCTGCATGAGGAGATTGAAGATCAAACACCTGTAACAAGCCAGGAAAACATCCGTCTTTCTTAAATACACAAGTTCTCGCTAAGGAATCTCTTATGCAACCGACACTTCCAAATGGCATCTATAAGCCCATTCCCGACAAGGTTCCGTCACATCTCCAGATGGCATCTATAAGCCCATCTCCCTATCCACCATCTCTCCAAATGGCATCTATAAGCCCATTCCCGACACCACACTGTTGAGACTCCAGCATGCGAGTGCAAATTTCCGGGCACTCTAGTGTCCAATCTCCTTTTACCTTCGAGTCACGAAAGGCAAACTTGCCAATCTAACTCTTCAGGTTCAAGAAGATTGAACAGGGGCAACTGTTGTACCCCAAAATTTGCCCTCCCATTTCCTCAACATTTTCTCATCACAAGACCTTTGAAGATCAGGATCCAGTTAGGGTTCCCTCTGCTCAGGACTTCTCCTTGCACTGTGGACTCAAATTAGGGTTTGTGTTTGCCTAAGGATGTTTTGACCTAAAATGCCTAAGATGATTTTCATGCTTCATATTGGACTCCCAAGTTTACCTATACCAAGTTTCAAGTCTTGATTCCAAGTTTTGCCCAGTCAATTGGACAGTTGACCTAAAAATCAGCTGTATTGGGGAAAAGTCAACTGTGGCCAATTGACAGTCAAATCTCATAAAATTTGATCCACATCAACATTATGAACTCACATGAACCATTTGATCAAGTTTGGACCACAATTCCACAAGAAATTTGATCAGATCACCAAAAGGGCAAAATGGTCATTTTTAGGGTTTTGACTGCACCAAGGCAATTTTTGACTGTTTGACCTAACCAATGGCAAACCAAGTTCACATATGGACTTAAGGACCCCATGGAATTATCTTGACACATTCATCAAGCTCAAAAGATCCCAAGTACACAAGATTGACAGTTGAATTTCCCAGTCAATTGATCAATTTTGACTGTATACTGAAAAGTCAAACTTTGACTTTTTGGTCAAAATCAAGAGTCAAGATTCATTTTTCATCAAAACATGCCAAATTATGAAACTTGTTCACCAAGAAATCACAAAATGCAAATTAGGGTTAGAAAATGGAATTTTTCATAACTTAGAATTTTTCTAAGTTATGGAAAACCCTAATTTTTTTTCCAACTTGGCCCCATCTTTTCACCATGATCCATTTGGATTCAAACAAAAGTCAAAACATCAAAGTTATAGCTTGTTGCATAGTCTACAACTTTGATTCACAAAGTTTTCTAATTTGAAGCTTGTATCTCAAGTTATAATTTTTTGAATAAGGGCACTAAACCATCTTTTAACTTAGTGAAATTTGACCTATTTTGACAAGGTTTTCTACCCTACTTCAAGGCCACTTTTCATACCCTTCCACTTGGAATTTTGATTTGCATTTCAAAGATGGATTGTAGTACACATTCCAAGCTTTCAAAAATGTCCAAGAACTCATCAAACAACCTCATAACTTGAGAGATTCGAATTTCACAAGTTGGCAAAAATTCACTTTTGTTCTTCATCAAGACATGTTCATAATCTTGCCAATTTGAAATCAGTTTGCTTTATGCTTGATTACAGGTCCTTGAACCATTTCATACTCAATAATTTAATGCATATTCAATGTGTTAAGGTGTTGTTCTTTGAATGCAAGCATTATATGCAAGATTAATCCTAAACTAGATAAAGTGAAATTTCCATTTTTGAAAAGGTTAACTTTATGTCCAATTGCAAATCAAGAAAGTACATGGAAAATCTGCTTGACACAAGATTATGTGCATAACACACTGATCAAGAGAGGATGATGCAGCACATTAGGGGGTCCTCTACTGACCTAGAAAGCCAACTTGCTTTTGCTTGCTTCAAGTTAAAGAAAAGTCCATAACTTGTGCCATATCTCATCTCAGCTTAGAAACAGAAGAGAAAAGTTATCAAACACATTCCATAGACCACATCCAAGCTTCTGCACGAGTCCTGAACATCTAAAGCACCCTCCATCTCAAAATCACCTTGAAACTGCTCAAACAGGGGAACCCCTGCAGTTTGAGTGCAAACTCCCAATCCCTTCGAGCATTTTGATCCAAACCTTTTCCTCTACCTTCCCTACAACATATACAAGCTAACCATGTCCTAAAATCAGACCTGTAACACCTCCAAGCCACTTCACCATTTTTAATTTTCTGTTTTGCAGTTGGAGTTCACTAGCTCGATTCAGGGAGTTTCAAGACAAAGTAGGAATTGGAAAAGCATCCTTACACTTCAAGGAAGCTGTACAAGTCATCATTTCACTCTGAAACATCCTCTATTGCAAAGCTCGACTCCAACTGAACAGGTACATTCATGGAGTTCTATCTCCCTTATTAGGCATTGTTAGCTTTAGATTTTTGAAGAAACCATGTCACAATCATAGCCCTGAACATGCTCATATGTTTAGATTTCATTTATATTTCGTGTGCTTAGAGAATTTCATGTCTGAACATTGATGAAAAGTTAGGTCAGAAATGGGGGGAGGAGAAATTCTCCCTCATCTTAGAGAGATAGGTCATGTTCTTTATATGGTTGAAACCGTCTCTTAATGCTCTACACTTTTCATGTTATGAGTTTTGCTTGAAAGTCCAGGAATCCAGAGATAAAAAAACGCGTGTTTTGCTTGAAGGATGTTGTACAGAGGTTGAAGAAGAAGTGGTCTGGGCTGGGCCTGGATTTATTTTCTTTTCACACCCCATTTCCATGTTTACACCCCCTGAGCCCATTTGCCTCATTTTTGACTCTTTTTGACTTTTTCTTTTTTGGTTGACTTTGTTTATTTTTTCTCATGACATTAGAAAATTAAAAATATTTTTTTCATCATTTTTTGCATTTATTGCATATTTATTTGTTTATTTTCTTTGTTTGTACATAAATATATATATACTATTATTAGAATAAATATAAAAATAATGTAAATACAATTTTTATTTTTATTTACTTTCTGAAAATATTTCACATAGAAAATACTCTTTATTTATTTTATTAAAATATTAAATAAATATTTATTTTGTGTATAATACATATTTAGGGTTTATATATATATATATATATATATATATATATATATATATATATATATATGTTTATCAATATATTTAAGTTAAAAATGTAAAAATACTTGAATCCTTCATTCTCATTAATATTTGATATAAAAATACTTTTTTTCATAATATACTTCATTTTATCTTATTTTCATAAATAATAAATAAACATTTGTATTTAATTAGATAATAATACATTTTCCTTAAAATTAGGGTTTTTACCCTAAATTCAAAATACTCCAAAAATAATACAATTTTTATTTTCTTTTCTATTTTACATAAACCATACTTTTCTCATACATATAAAAACTTTCTTTTTTTTGCATTTCACATATTTATTTAATTTCCATTTAATTATGCAATTTATTTACCTTGCAAATATTCAAAATGATGTAATAATTTAGATTTAAATTCTTGTCAATATCCCCATTTGAACATTTGTACCCCCCTTCCCATATTTGGTTTTGTAATAGCTTAATAATTTTAATTTCGCACTTTATTGCTTTCTAATGATAACATGTTAGAATTAGGGTTTGTATGCGAAAAACGATAAAAAATAGTTTGACCTAATACAAGATAAACAAGCATGAAAATGGACACACAAATCACACTTGCACCCCCTAGGGTATTCCACTTGTTGCCTTCAAATAAATGGGCCATATTGCATGTTGAACTTCTTTGGGCAAAGCAAACAATTTGAATGATCATAGTCCCTCGACAAAACTTTTCAAAACAAACAAAAAACAAATGATCAAGTCCCTTAAAGAAGTTGCTCAAAGACATTTAACGCCGTTGCAATTATGGTCTAAAACGATGACCCGCGCCTGTCCCTTTCACATCCTAACACAAGGTTGCCCACCAAATACAATGGTGGAACAAACTTGTTAAAAGGGTTGAAACATAACAATAATCTTTTGAGAAATTTAGGAGTAGATAACCTCTTAGTTACTTGAACCAAACTTGCAAAACAAAACACTTGCCTAATTTCAAAATCACACATCACTACACTTTCAAAACAACTTTCAAAAACAAATGAAAACTTTTTTAAAAGACATACATCTTTGTATACATCCCCACATGGATCATTACAAAGGTTGCCACCACATTGGCCTCTTTTCAAAACATTTTCAAACCCACACACCCAAGCACCATTTAAAACAATTGAAAACAAAAGGCAAGTGATCTAAGCAAGTAACTAAGAGCCCATGGATAACCATGGATAGAAAGGGTGCTAATACCTTCCCTTTCTATAATCTACTCCCCGAACCCAAGAAAACATCTCAAAAGGTTTTTGCTGTGCTTTTTAACCTTTCCTTAGGATAAAATAAAAAGTCGGTGGCGACTCTTGCTAACCGCAACATTTGCGAATACAAACGCAAACCTCAAGTCAGTTCTCCCACCGTATCACACATAAGCAACTACATTACCATTCTGCATAAGCACACCTTCTAAACCCATCTTAGAAGCATCACAATACACCACAAAAGGCTCTCCTGGATTAGGTAACGTCAAAATCAGAGCCGACGTCAACCTCTTCTTCAATTACGTAAAACTTTCTTTGCACTGAACATCCCATACAAAAGCCCTACCTTTACAAGTCAACTTAGTCAACGAAAGTGAAAATTTAGAAAACCCTTTGATAAACCTTCTATAATAACCAGTTAATCCCAAAAAGCTTCTAATCTCAGTAACTTGACTTTGGAGTTTCCCATTGCAACACAATATCAACCTTCGATGGATCTACAACAATGCCCCTACCTGAAATCACATGCCCAAGAAAACTAACCTCTTTCAACCAAAACTCACACTTGGACAGCTTTGCATACAACTTCTTCTCTTTCAAAACTTGCAATACCACCCTTAAGTGTTCAGCATGCTCTTCTTCTGACTTAGAGTAAATCAAAATATCATCGATGAACACTACTACAAACCGATCCTAATAAGTATGAAAGATTCGATTCATATATTCCATGAATACTCCCGGTGCATTAGTAACACCGAAAAGCATCACTGAATAATCTTAATGTCCATAACACGTTCTGAAAGCCATCTTCTGAATATCTTCATCCTTCACTTTAATCTGATGGTATCCCGACCTCAAATCAATCTTACAAAACACACGAGCATCCACCAATTGGTCCATCAATTCATCTATTCATGGAAGAGAATACTTGTTCTTAATCGTCACTTTATTCAACTGTCTATAATCAACACAAAGCCTCATACTTCCATCTTTCTTCTTTACCAACAACACTGGAGCACCCCACGGCGATACACTTGGTCTTACAAACTTCTTCTCAAGTAACTCTTCCAATTGCTTCTTCAACTCTGACAATTCAGATGCAGATATTCTGTATGGTTCCATAGACACAGGTCTGATACCAGGTACAAGATCAATTGCAAACTCAACTTCCCTTTCCGGCGGTACATCAGGAATCTCGTCAGGGAAAACTTCAGGAAATTCACACACCACCTGCAATTCCTCAATTACAGCTTGAGTTTCTACAGATAGCGACGCTATCAACGAGAACATATGTGCTTCCTCTTGCATCAACTTCCTCAACTGTTTAGCAGACAACAGACCATCTTCCTCTTCTTCAGGAGTAGAAAACTTCACCGACTTGTCATAACAGTTAATATGAACAGAGTTATGCTCTAACCAGTTCAAACCCAAAATCACATCCAAACCTCTTAACGGTAAATAAACCAAATCAATAGCAAAGTCTCTATCGAAGATCGACAAGGGACACTTCAAACACACAAAAGAAGTAGTCACCGACCCCTTGGCTGGAGTATCGATGACCATTTCTCCATTAAAAGAAGACAACATAATACCCAATCTTTCAACACAATCATCAGCAATAAAACAATGCGTAGCACCAATATCAATAATAGTAATTAAAGGAGTACTATTAATGAAACATGTACCTCTGATAAGTATGTCCTCAACAGCTGTCTAATCCTCCACTAAAGCAAACACCTTTCCACTTGACTGAGCCCTCTTCGGTTTCGGGCACTGACTACCAATGTGCCCTTCTTCACTACAGTTGAAACAAATCACATCCTTATGTTCACACTCAAATACAACATGTCCATTCTTACCACAACAGAAACACCTCTTCATTTCAGTCGTGCACACATTACTCTTGTGCCCAGATTTTCCACACTTGAAACAAAGCACACCAGCATGAGCATCTCCTCCACTAATCCTCTGACTCTAAGCAACTTTCTGTTTACCTTTACCAGCTGGGGTATCATAAGGCCTACCACGATTCTGTTGGTGCTTACCCCTCTTCTCGCTGATAATCTTGTAATGAGCATTATTATCCTCTTCATAAATCCTGAAGCTATCAACCAAATCAGCAAAGACACGAATCTTCTAGTATCCAACAACCTTCTTAATCTCCGGGCGCAACCCGTTCTCAAACTTAATACACTTCGAAAATTCATTATTTGCCTCAGCGTAATGCAGATAAAACTTAGCCAACTCAGCAAACTTGGCAGCATACTCAACAACTGACATACTTCCTTGCTTCAGCTCAAGAAACTCAATTTCCTTCTTACCACAGACATCTTCAGGAAAGTACTTTCTCAGGAATTCTCTACAGAACACAGCTCAAGTGACATTCTCACCTGCAGCTTCCAATTTTTGACAAGTCTCTAGCCACCAGTCATCAGCCTCGACTGCTAGCATATGAGTACCATAACGAACCTTCTGCGCTGGAGTGCAATCCATCACACGAAAGATTCTCTCAATCTATTTCAACCACTCTAATGCTCCGTCAGGATCATACTTTCCCTTGAACATAGGTGGATTCTCTCTCTGGAAAGTCACCAAGCTACGAGATCCAGCATTCTCGTCAATATTCGGCTGATTTTCCATTGCATGAGCCATTGCTTCTAGAGCAGCAGCAAGTGCAGCATCATTCCTTCCAACCATCTCAACTTCTCACTACAACATAAACAACGGTTAGAACTCAAATTAACAATACTCGATTATTAGACAACTACGACTCGGTGACAAGGTCAGACCAACCTTTTGCTCTGATACCAACTTTATAACACCCAAATTCTACCCCAAGCAATTATATAAATAAATCAGAGTTATAAAATTCAATCATACAAACGAACTGGGGAGTCACAAATTCTTCTATCAAAATTCATTGCATTCATCGTGGATATATAACAATTTTTAAAATATTGGATGAACCATCATCATAACATCTTTAATTAAATAACTCAACATCTACACAATAGAATTCTTAATAACATCTTTAACAACAATACAGCAACTTCAAAACAATACATATTTAATAATAATCAACTTAAAGTTCAACAACTGAAAATCAACAATCAAAAACAGCAAGCGTTCATCCCCCCGAGTGTTACATATCAGAGCAATGACACCGACTCGAACTACTGAAGGTATACAGCCTTCACTCTCAATTGCCTGCATGTTACCAACATAAGGGCAACATTCAAACAGAAGGGGTGAGATATCTAACAATATAATAAAACGCATGATAATTAATATATTAAATTAGATCATCAACATCACCACTTCTCATCTCATAATCAATAATAATTACACAATAATACAAATTCACAACATCATTACACACTTCTTTATGCAATCATATAATGCGACTCAATACTATGAAAATGCATGTGGTACCATTGGAGCAGAACTCCCATCTCAAAAATTTGCCAATTAATAGAGGCATCAACAAGGCATAGCCTTCATCTCAAAATTCGCCAATACAGGCCATCTCAACGAGCATAAGCTCTATCTCAAAATGCAATGTATGCGACACAATCATGAATGTAATAACAACACCCAAATTAACAACATCTCAAATTAACAACATCTCAAAAGCATCTCAACGTCTCTTCATCAACATCTCATATCATCATAATAATTCATCAAACATCATTTATTTATTATATATCATCAACACAACATCATTAATAACTTCTCACTAACAACTCAGCTATACATTAATACCACAGTAATTCATACTGCTATTCTATAGTCTTACATCAACACTATCATTAATCCTACTATTATAATTCAAACAGCAGCCTTTAAGCATCTCATCTTCATCATACTGTACGAAACCAATGCAACAATCAACACGGGAATTAACTCTAAATCCTAAATTGGCTACTAGGATTACACTTACTATTCTTCATTTTAATCCTCTAGAATAAAGTTCATCGCGTTAGCTATTCAACGCTTCGAACGACATCTCAAACGACATTGTAAACTCCAGTTACAGCACTTTAAAACTGAATCTGCCAAAAATTAGACAATATGGGTCGATGCAAAACCCCTTGGATCGACGCGTACTTTGTAACACCCCAATTCTATCCCAAGCAATTATATAAATAAATCAGAGTTATAAAATTCAATCATGCAAACGAATCAGGACGTCACAAATTCTTCTATCAAAATTCATTGCATTCATCGTGGATATATAACACTTTTAAAACATCGGATGAACCATCATCGTAACATCTTTATTTAAATAACTCGACATCTACATAGCGGAATTCTTAATAACATCTTTAACAATACTACAACAACTTCGAAATAGCACATATTTAATAATAATCAACTTAACATTCAACAACTGAAAAATCAACAATAAAAAATAGAAGGCGTTCATCCCCCCGAGTGTTACATATCAGAGCAATGACACCGACTCGAACTATTGAAGGTATACAACCTTCACTCTTGATTACCTGCATGTTACCAACATAATGGCAACATTAAAACGGAAGGGTGAGATATCTAACAATATAATAAAGCGCATGATAATTAATATATTAAATTAGATCATATAACATCACCACTTCTCATCTCATAATCAACAATAATCACAATGATAATACTCATTCACAACATCATTATGCACATTCTTTATGCAATCATATAATATGACTCAATACTATGCAAATGCATGTGGTACCACTGGAGCAGAACTCCCATCTCAAGAATTGGCCAATTAATAGAGGCATCAACAAGGCATAGCCTTCATCTCAAAATTCGCCAATACAGGCCATCTCAACGAGCATAAGCTCCATCTCAAAGTGCAATGTATGCGACACCATCATGAATGTAATAACAACACCCAAATTAACAACATCTCAAAAACATCTCAAATTAACAACATCTCAAAAATATCTCAACGTCTCTTCATCAACATCTCATATCATCATAATAATTCATCAAACATCATTTATTTATTATAAATCATCAACACAACATCATTAATAACTTCTCATCAACAACTCAGATGTACATTAATTCCACAGTAATTTATACTGCTATTCTGTAACTCTTACATTGTTACCGTCACTATTCCTACTGCTATAATCCAAACAGAAACCTCTAAGCATCTAATCTTCATCATTCTGTACAAAACCAACGCAACGACCAACATGGGAATTAACTCTAGTCCTACTTGGTATTACTAGGGTTAACCTTCCTACTCTTCATTTTAATCTTCTAGAATAAATTTCACTGTGTTAGCTATTCAATGCTTCGAACGACATCTCAAATGGCATCTTAAAACTCAAGTTACAACACTTTAAAACTAAATCTGTCAAAAATCAGACAATAGGGGTCGATGCAAAACCCCTCGGATCGACGCGTATTGCCCTTAACTGAACAACATGAGTCGATGCATCCTCTTATGGATCGACTCATCCTGAGTCTTGCACGCAGCATGTATCGACACACGCATCTCACAGATCGACTCATCCTGAGTATTCCAACCTTTATGTATCGATGCAAGCCTCTTCGTGTCGATTCATCCTGAGTCTAACATCGCTCATGTATCGACGCATCATGTTTGAGGTCGACACATCCTGATACCTCCTGCATAATTTTGAGATTTCCTCTGCATTTTCACTACGGGATTCATGTTTTTAGCCCTACAAACTTAATATAATCATGATAAATCATTACTTACAGTCATCCTATGATTCTACATCGATCAAACAACATTGGGACATCATTATTCATCTAAAATTCGTCAATTCTTCATCATTCATCATCATATACATTCAATTTATGAACAAAACAACAATCACCTCTAATCCCACATATCAATCATCATGATCCCAATTATAAAGTAAGAACCCCACCCTTACCTTGGATTAAAGGTCGCTCTACAATTTTTTGGTCGAATTCTCTTTCTGCCATTTTTCCACTTTTCCAACAGCTTTCACGTTCTCCTCTCAATCCTTATTCTTCTACTGCTTCTTTCTTTTTATTCTCTTCTTTCTAATAATAATAAAATAACCCTATTATTCTATATTCCTTATTAGGCTCGAAACTAACACACACCCTTATTACTTTTATTCCTTCAAAATAAGGCCACACCACATAATATTATACTTCTAATATTATTTCTCCACTTAATAAAATAAATCCAATTAATTATAACACATCTTCTCAAATATTCCAAAAATAATTTAATTAAATAATTAATTAAATTACGGGCGTTACATACTGCTCTAATTGCACAACATAAGTCGACGCACCCTCTCTTGGATCGACTCATCCTGAGTCTTACACGCAGCATGTATCGACACATGCATCCTACGTATCGACTCATCCTGAGTCCTTCAACCTTCATGTATCGACACAAGCCTCTTCGTGTCGACTCATACTGAGTCTCTAAACCCTCATGTATTGATACATCATGTTTGAGGTCGACACATCCTGATCCTTCTTGCATAATTCTGCGATTTTTCTCTGTATCTCACTACGGGATTCATGTTTTTAGCCCTACAAACTTAATATAATCATAATAAATCATTACCTACAATTTTCCTATAATACTACATCGATCAAACAACATCGGGACATCATTATTCATCTGAAATTCATCAATTCTTCATCATACATCATCATATACATCCAATTCAAGAACAAGACAACAATCACGTCTAACCCCACATACCAATCATCATGAACCCAATTATAGAGTCAGAACCCCACCCTTACCTTGGATTGAAGGTTGCTCTACAATTTTCCAGTTGAATTCTCATTCTGCCGTTTTTCCACTTTTCCAACAACTTCACGTTCTCCTTCTCAATACTTATTCTTCTTACTGCTTCTTCTTTTCTATTCTTTCTAACAATAATAAAATAACCTATTATTCTCTTAACTCCTTATTGGGCTTAAACTAATACACCCCCTTTATTACTTATATTCCTTTAAAATAAGCCCACGCCAAATAATATTATACTTCTAATATTATTTCTCCACTTAATAAAATAATTAAATCCAATTATACACAACACAACTTCACAAATATTCCAAAAATAATTTAATTAAATAATTAATTAAATTACGGGCATTACACGAAGCCTGGAATCTAACCAGATAACAGTTAACTTCAGTAAGTTATTGTGAAGCCTGGAATTCGACCAGATAACAATTAACTTCATCCGCCTTAGAAAGTTTTTGCGAAGCCTAGAATCCAACCAGATAACAGTTAACCTCAGAAAGTTCATGCGAAGCCTGGAATCCGACCAGATAACAGTTAACTTCTGTAAGTTGTTGTGAAGCCTGGAATCCGACCAGATAACAATTAACTTTATCCACCTCAGAAAGTTGCTGCAAAGCTTGGAATTCGACCAGATAACAGTTAACTTCAGAAAATTGCTGCGAAGCCTGGAATCCGACTAGATAACAGTTAACTTCAGTAAGTTACTGTGAAGTCTGTTGTGATACGGTGGGAGAACTGACTTGGGTTTTGCGTTTGTGTTTGCAAATGTTTCGGTTTAGCAAGAGTCGCCACCGACTTTTTATTTTATCCTAAGGAAAGGTCAAAAAGCACAGGAAAGACCTTTGAGATGTTTTCGTGGGTTCGGGGGGTAGATTATGAAAAGGGAAGGTGCTAGAACCCTTTTCATCCATGGTTATCCATGGGCTCTTAGTTACTTACTTAGATCACTTGCTTTGCATTTTCAATTGTTTGAAATGGTGCTTTGTGTGTGGTTTTGAAAAATGTTTTGAAAAAGAGGCCATCATTGTGGCAACCTTTGTAAAGATTCTTGTTTGAATGTATACAAAGGTGTTTGTCTTTTTGAAAGGTTTTCAATGTTTTGAAAGTTGTTGTGAAATTGTGTTTGTGGAGTGTGTTTTGAAAGAAGTAGCAAGGATGTTTTTTACAAGTTTGATCAAGTAACTAAGAGCTATCTACCCTAATTTTACTCAAAGATCTTTCTCATGTTTTAACCCTTTTAACAGTGTTGTTTCACCATTGTATTTGGTGAACAACCTTGTGTTAGGATGTTTGAACGGGACGGGCGCGGGTCATCGTATAAACCATGATAGCAATAGAGTCAAGTTTTTTTTGGCAATTTTCTTGAGGGACTTGATCATTTTTTAGGCAACTAAGATAGCGTCATCGAGGGACTATGATCATTTTGATTTGTTTTTGTTTTGCCAAAATACTCAACATGCAACCATGGCCCATTTTTGAAGGCAACAAGTGGATGAAACCCTAGGGGTGCAAGTGTGAATTGTATTTTTTTTTCATACATATTTATCTTGGATTAGGTCAAGCTAGTTGTTGATTTTATTTTGCATACAAACCCTAGGTCTAAGCATGGCATAATTGAAAGCTTTTAAATGTGCGAGAATTTAAATGCTACACTATTACAACATGATATAGGGAGGGGGATACAAATTTGAATTGGGGATATTTGACAAGGAAATAAATTCTAAGTTATTACAACCATATCGAATGTACAAGCCATATTTGAATGTACAACAATTGAATATGATACAATAAATAAATGTCAAATAAAAGGTATTATGCATAAAAATGGTTTTTTATGTATGTGAAACGGCATTTTTTATTGTGAAATGTAAAATAAAATAAAAAGCCAAATTTTAATTATTTTGATTATTTAGGGGAAAACCCTAATTTTTAAATAAATAGTAATATTTATTAATTATGTACAATATATGTTAATTTATGCAAAAATAAAAGTATATTGTTAAGAAAAAGTAATTTTTATTGTCAAAAAATAAAAATGTATTATTTCTATATTTTTGTCCTAATTATCTAATAAAATAAAATATACAAGTATATATATATTTATGAAACATATTAAATATATAAAGATAAAAATAATTATTTACCAAAAAAAGTGTATATTTAAGAAAATATTTTCAAGTGTAAATAAAAATAATAAATGGAAAATAAGTATATTTTTTATATTATTTTTTAGGGTTTTAATAAAAAGGATTTAGATTATTTACATATATATGTTTAATTAAAATGAAATAAATATGAAATAAATATGAAAAAATATGGAAAATTATTTTTGGCATTTTTTTATGTTTGAACAAAAAATATAAAGTCAGAATAAAAAGAAAAAACATAAAAATGACAAATATTTAATCAAATGGGCCAGGGGGGTGCAAACTGAATAAAAGGGTGCTAAAAGCAAGAATGACTCAGGCCCAGCCCAAGCCATCACCTTCTTCAACCTCTGAACAACATATGCACGTGCTTCTTGGTTCAAATGTTAACTCCTGATTCTTTGATCTTTTGACAAAACTTAAAACATGAAACTTGTAGAGAATTTAAACACGAATCTAACCATATAAAGCATTGAATCTAACTCTCAAAGACCGGAGAGAATTTCTCTGGCCCTAAAATCTGACCTAACTTTTTTCACATGTTCATGGCTGAAATTCTCCTAGCACACTTAATATAAATGAAAGTTAATCACATGTATGGCTTCAGGGCTATGAGTACAACATATTTCATTCACAAACCTAAGCCTAACCATTCCTAAATAGAGAGATAGAAGTCCATGAAATACCTGTTTTAGCTTGAATCTAGTAGAGCAATACAGCAACCTTCAATGGTGTTTGAGCTTCTGTTGAGCTTGCCTGAGGTCCAAGGAAGCTCCTTCAATACTTGGCTTGCTTTGAAACACCTTGTATCGTGTTGTATAAGTCCACCTGCAAAGCTTGGAAATGAAAATTGCAAAGTGTATTAGAGGTGTTACAGCTGGTGTTTAAGGTTTGAAATAGCTTGGATGGATGAAATGGAAGGTGTTTGAACAGGTTTGGGCAAAAGTGCACGAGCAAATTGTGTTGTGGAACTCAATCTGCAGGGAGTGCCCTATTTTGCAGCAAAATAGGGATTTTGTGTATTAGGAGGTATGAGGGATGGAAGGGTCGTGCTTTAGGTCTGTTTTGATGTATGGAACTTGTGTGCAATGTTTGCTTTGGCTTGTGTTAACAGAAAAATCAAGTTGGTCTTGTTTTGCAATGTTTCTTCTATATGAAGCAAAAATGTGTAAGTGTACCTCAAAGGCCTGTACAAGCCATCTTGTATGCTGCACACAACCCTCTAGGCCCCCTCTAATCCCTGGATTTGATTTTCAATCTTAGATCTTTGTTCAAGGCTCAATGCTTAGTGGTTTGACATAAAGTTACTTTTGCAAAAATGGCAAAATCACTTTTACTACTTAAGGCTTAAACTTGTATGTAATGCCCAAATGGATGAGATAACACCTTAACACAATGGTTAGGTATTAAATTATGCAGTGTAAGTTGGTTTTGAGGCCTGCAAGCTAGCATTACACAAGCTGATTTGAAAATGCAAGTTGCTATGAACATGCCTTGGCCATGAACAAAAGTGAGTTTTTGCCAACTTTGTGAATTCGATTCTCTCTAACCACAAGGGTGTTTGAGGAGTTCTTGGACACTTTGGAAAGCTTGGAACATGTACTACAATCCATATTTACAATGCAACTTGAAACTCCAAGTGGAACTATGTGAAAAATGACCAAGAAGATGGGTCAAAATCCTGCCTAGATTAGGGCAAATTTCTTCTAAATTAAAAGTTTTTGGTACCCTTGTTCCAAAAATCATAACTTGAGATGCAAGCTTCCTTTGAGAAAACTTTGTGAATCAAAGTTGTAGACTTTGTTATGGACTACAACTTTCATGTTTCAAGTTTTGTTTGAATCCATTTGCATCTTGGTTAAAAAATGGGACAAAGTTAGGAAAAAATAAGAAAATTTCATAACTTAGAAAATTTCTAAGTTATGAAATTTTTTCATTTTAAACCCTAATTTGCATTTTTGGGTTTCTTGATGGGAAAGTTTCATAATTTGACATGTCTTGATGAAAAATGACTCTTGGCACTTGATTTTGACCAAAAAGTCAAAGTCTGACTTTTCAGTGTACAGTCAAATTTTGATCAGTTGACTGGAAAATTCATCTGTCAATCCTATGCATTTGAGATCTTTTGAACTTGTTGAATGGGTCAAGACAATGTAATTGAGTCCTTGAGTCCATGTGTGAGATTGATTTACCATTGGCTAGGTCAAACAGTCAAAAATTGCCTTTGTGCAGTCAAAACCCTAAAAATGACCATTTTGCCCTTTTGGTGATCTGATCAAATTTCTTGTGGAATTGTGATCCAAACTTGATCAAATGGTTCATATGAGTTCATAATGTTGATGTGGGTCAAATTTCATGAGGTTTGACTGTCAATTGGCCACAGTTGACTTTTTCCCCAATACAGCTGATTTCTAGGTCAATTGTCCAATTGGCTGGGCAAAACTTTGAATCAAACCCTGAAACTTGGTAAGGGAAAACTTGTGAGTCCAACATGAAGTATGAAAGTCACTTTGGGCATTTTGGGTTAAAACATCCTTGTGAAAACTCAAACCCTAACTTAACTTAACAGTGCAAGGAGGGGTCTTGAGTAGAACAAACCCTAGCTTGATCTTGAGTTTCAAGAGTCCTGTGATGAGAAAGTGTTGATGAAATGAGAGGGCAAATTTTGGGGTACAACAGTTGCCCCTGTTCAATCTTCTTGAACCTGAAGAGTTAGATTGGCAAGTTTGCCTTTCGCGACTCGAAGGTAAAAGGGGATTGGACACTAGAGTGCCCGTAAATTTGCACTCGTCAAGACATAGATGTGGGAATAGGCTTAAAGATGCCATTCGGAGATGGTAGAATCTTGCTGGAGATGGGCTTAAAGATGCCATCCGAGAATCTTTGTTGAATTGCAATGTGGTAGGTCAGAAGAATGAGGATCAAAATGGTATTCGTGTCTGGAATGCATTTGAACTATATCTGGAGACTGAATTCGTATGAGCAAAAGAATGGCGTCCGTGTCTGGGGCGTATCTGAGCTGCGAATGTGTTTGAATGTAGAATGAATATCAGAATGACTTCCGTGTCTGGCGTGTATCTGTATTGTATCCGGATATCAGAGGAATATTTGTGTATGGAGCAACTACGTGCTGGGGATAAACTCTGAATGAGTGATAGAATGACAATTGTGTCTGGAGCGTATCTGGACTGTATCTGAAGTTGAAATTTGTATGAGTAGCAGAATGACTTCCGTGTCTGGAGTGTATCTGAACTGTAACTGGGATCTGAATGAGTGACAAAATGGCAACCGTATCTGGAGCGTATCTGGACTGTATCTTGGAGTTGAGATCTGTATGAGTAGCAGAATGACTTCCGCGTCTTGAGTGTATCTGAAACTGTAACTAGGATATGAATAACCGACAAGATAGCAACCGTGGCAATTGCACTGGGGAGAATCAAACTGCTGGTGCGAAGGCCAGAATGGCTTCCGTGTTTAGAGCGTATCTGAACTTGAAGTTGATAATTGAATCTGAGTGAGAGATAGAATGGCCGCCGTGTCTGGAGCGTATCTAGTCTATATCGGATTGCTGAAGTCTGAATGGGTAGGAGAATGACCGCCGTATCTGGGGTGTATCTGTACTATATCTGACTTGAAATTTTGAATGAGTAATAGAATGACCACCGTGTCTAGGGTGTATCTGTACTATATCTGACTTGAAATTCTAAATGAGTAATAGAATGACCGTCGTGTCTGGGGTGTATTTGTACTGTATCTAGATAATCGTTAATGATAGCCTTTTAATCTTATTCTGAAAAGGGTAAAAAATGTTAGCTGAACACAAAGTTATGTTGTATGATATGTATGATGCAATGAACTGTATTTCATCAATGTTTATGATATATGAATGTCATGGTTATGCATGCAAGCGAAGTAACCGTCTTTTTTAGGAAGATGAAATCCGGATAGCTGGAGATAATGGATTCTTTGACTGCTGCCAGGGAAAGTGAATCCTTGACTGCTGCAGGGGATTGCAAGAATTTTTTATTACTGAAGATGAAAAATGCTTGTTGACTGCAGACTGCTTGGGGAACAAGGAAAGCTTTGAAAATCTCTACTGGGTAGTTTAAAACCTGGGAGACTTATGCTGGAGAAATGGGAATGAGAATCTTCAATCTGTTGGGAAGTATCTCTGTGGGGAGAATGTTCACTATTCTAGTTCCGTTGGGGATAGGATTTTCAGGGTTTTTGGGCTCCACTGGGGATCTTGAAACTTGACTCTGAGGGGAATTAAGTTCTGGAATGCACTTTAGTTGGGGAGTCCATTTTTTAGAAAGCTTTTGCTCTGCTGAGGATCCTGAAGTTTAACTCTGTTGGGGAAATATATTCCGAATTTTTTAACTCTGTTGAGGATCTTGAATTTTAATTCCGCTGGGGGATTTCTTCTGAAAGGGCATCAAGATATCTACCTATACCTTCAACCTATCAGCAATCATCTTTTCCCAGTTTTTATTTGTAAGCAATGATTATGTTCAAATGCATATGCCTATTTAACAAAACATTGGACGTTTTTTCAAATAAAACATAAGTGTAAAAAGAAAAGGAAGGGAAAGAAAATTTCTGCACTTGGAAGTGTATTTATATTAACTTTTTATGAGTATTTTTGTACAAAGGAGACAGACATCCTAGTAAGAGAATGTTATCGTAAAAATTGAAAAAAATTATACAAAAGAAAGATGGCTATGTGCAATAATTCCATGGGATTCCCATTCTGCTATAGCCTTCACAACTCTGAATGTCTTGTCCATTCACTGCTTCATCCGCCGGTGATTGGATTGATCAGAAGCTTGGAGCTTGTTGGTGAAGAGATTTGTTCTTTAAAGTGATCCGACGAGACATAGTCATACGCTTTAATTCCCTAACTTTTGCCTGAATCGCCCTTTCGGGTTTTCGATCCACCGGGAAACCCTTTTTTGCCCAAGTCACCCTTTCGGGTTTTCAACTTGCCGGGTGTACAGATTTTTTTTGTTTTATCCCTAATTTTTGCCTGAACCGCCCTTTCGGGTTTTCGGTTCACCGGGGAGCCCATTTTTGCCCAAGTCGCCCTTTCGGGTTTTCAACTTGCCGGGTCGTTTTATGCGTAGTATCTTTTGACTATGTCTGCATTCGCAGGGTGCAACAAATCGCTGCCGTCCATGGTGGTCAAAATCATTGCTCCACCAGAAAATATGCTCTTGATCACAAATGGTCCTTCGTAAGTAGGAGTCCACTTGCCCCTGGGATCACTTTGCGGTAAGATGATCAGCTTGATTACAAGATCTCTGACTTGATATATCTGACGCCTTACTTTCTTGTTGAAAGCCTTGATCATATGTTTTTGATACGTCTGACCATGGCAAACAGCAGTAAGCCGCTTCTCATCGATCAAATTAAGTTGATCAAGCCGAGTCTGAATCCAATCGTCTTCACTCAAACCAGCGTCTTTCATAATCCTTAAGGAAGGAATCTGAACCTCCATGGGTAGAACAGCTTCCATGCCATACACCAAAGAAAATGGGGTTGCCCCTGTTGAAGTACGTGCCGTGGTACGATATCCATGCAGAGCAAACGATAACATCTCATGCCAGTCCTTGTAGGTAACTGTCATTTTCTGAATGATCTTCTTGATGTTTTTGTTTGCGGCTTCAACAACACCGTTCATCTTCGGCCGATAGGGAGATGAATTGTGATGATAAATCTTGAACTGTTCGCATAGAGCGGTGATCATAGTATTGTTCAGATTTGTACCGTTGTCTGTGATGATCATGTCGGGGACACCATACCGGCATATGAGGTTCTGCTTGATGAAGCGGGCAACCACATTCTTTGTAACAGAGGCAAAGGAAGCCGCCTCGACCCATTTGGTAAAATAATCAATGGCGACCAAGATGAAGCGATGTCCATTGGATGTCGTGGGCTTGATCTCTCCAATCATGTCGATGCCCCACATTGCGAATGACCAAGGAGCTGTCAGAACGTTGAGAGGAACAGGAGGAATGTGTACCTTGTCGGCGTAGATTTGGCATTTATGGCAAGTATGGGAGTGTTGATGGCAATCAGCTTCCATGGTAGACCAGTAATAGCCTGCCCTTAGAATCTTCTTAGCCATCGTATGTCCGCTCAAGCGGGTGCCAAATGTGCCGCTGTGTATCTCAGTCATGATCAACTCTGCTTCAGCTTTGTCCATACAACGAAATAAAACACAATCATGGCTACGCTTATAAAGGATGCCATTGCTTAAGAAGAACTTGGCCGCAAATCTCCTTAAGAACTTTTTGTCATTTACGGAAGCTCCTTCAGGGTATTCTCTAGTCTGGAGATACCTTTTGATTTCATGAAACCAGGGCTGTTCCAGTACTTCTTCGGTATTAATCTCATGACAGTGCGCAGGTTCACCCATTCGCTTGATGGTAATTTGGGGAGCCTCGTTATCCCAGTTGAGTTTAAACATGGAAGACATTGTAGCCAGAGCATCTGCTAGCTGATTTTCTTCTCGCGGGAAATGCTCGAAGGTGATCTGCTCAAAATGAGGCAACAATGTCAGGACATGTTCTTTGTATGGGATAAGATTAGGATGCTTGGTGTCCCACTCTCCTTTGACTTGACTGATAACCAAAGCCGAGTCCCCAAATACAACCAAAGATTTGATCCCCAAGTCTATAGCAGCCTTGAGACCAAAGATGCAAGCTTTATATTCGGCCATGTTGTTGGTACAGCTGAAACAAAGTCGGGCAGTGAAAGGTGTATGGCAACCTTCCGGAGAAATGAGTACCGCACCGATATTGTTGCCGAGTGCATTTAAAGCACCATCAAAGTATAGGGTCCATCGGGATCCCTTTTCAGGTCTGTCATACGGTCTGTTACCTTCGATGTTGTCTAATGTCATGATGTCCTCGTCCGGGAAGTCGAATCTCATAGACTGATATTCTTCGATAGCTTGATGAGCTAGATGGTCTGCTAGTACACTCCCTTTTATAGCTTTTTGGGTAGTATACTGGATGTCATACTCAGTCAGGATCATCTGCCATCTAGCGATTCTTCCAGATAAAGAAGGCTTCTCGAAGATATATTTGATCGGGTCCATCTTGGAAATCAGCAAAGTGGTATGAGTCAACATATACTGCCTTAGTCGGCGAGCAGCCCATACCAAAGCGCAGCAAGTTTTCTCGAGCAGTGAGTAGCGAGTCTCACAGTCGGTAAACTTTTTGCTAAGGTAATAAATGGCATGCTCTTTTCGACCCGACTCGTCATGTTGGCCCAGTACGCACCTCATTGAGTTGTCTAAAACAGTCATATACATGATCAACGGCTTTCCTTCAACGGGTGGCATTAGGATAGGAGGTTCTAGTAAATACTCCTTGATCTTATCAAAAGTAACTTGACAATCATCGTTCCATTCAACTACCTGATCCTTCTTCAATAGTTTGAAAATTGGCTCACAGGTAGACGTCAGGTGAGAGATGAACCTGGCGATATAGTTCAAGCGTCCCAAGAATCCTCTAACCTCCTTTTCAGTACGGGGGGCAGGAATTTCTTGTATAGCCTTTACTTTTGTTGGATCAACCTCAATGCCCTTGTTGCTGACAATAAATCCCAGAAGTTTACCAGACCTAACTCCGAAAGTGCACTTGCTTGGATTCAGTCTGAGTTTGTACTCCTTCAACCTGGCAAACAGCTTCTGCAAATGTTCAAGGTGTTCTTCTTCTGTTTGTGATCGAGCTATCATATCGTCTACGTAAACTTCGATCTCATGATGTATCATATCATGAAACAAAGCTACCATGGCGCGTTGATAAGTTTCCCCTGCATTCTTCAGTCCGAACGGCATCACCTTATAGCAGAAGGTACCCCATTGTGTAACAAAGGTAGTTTTCTCCATGTCCTCGGGGGCCATTTTGATTTGGTTATATCCCGAGAATCCTTCCATGAAGGAAAATACCTTGTGTTGAGCTGTGTTGTCAACCAAGATGTCGATATGCAGCAGCAGAAAATCATCTTTAGGGCTAGCCCTGTTCAAATCCCGATAGTCCACACACATTCTGACCTTGCCGTCTTTTTTGGGTACGGGCACATTGTTAGCAACCCATTGTGGATAGGTTGTAACAGCCAGAAAGCTGGCATTGAATTGCTTCATTACTTCAGCCTTAATCTTCTTAGACATGTCGGGCCTCATTCGGCGAACCTTTTGCTTGATCGGTGGACAATCTTCTCTTGTGGGGAGACGGTGAACCACGATATCTGTGTCTAACCCTGGCATGTCTTCATAAGACCAGGCAAAGATTTCAACGTATTCATTCAACAACTGTATTAAGCGTTCCTTGACACTTGGTTCCAAGCTGGCACCCACTTTTACTTCTTTCCTGTCTTCCTCTGTCCCTAAGTTGATGGTTTCTAACAACTCTTCATGAGGCAGAATAGCCCTCTCTTCTTGTTGTAGAAGTTTGGCTAACTCTCCCGGTACTTCACAATCTTCGTCAACTTCGTACTCAGCCTGATTGACCAAATCTTCAGAGTTATTGAAGGATAAAGCAGAATAGTCACCCATGGAATCCGGAGTGGATGGGTACCTGCATTTGTGAGTGTGGGTGTGTGTAAGGGATAGCCATCTTTAAACAAACAAAAATGCAAAAGGAAAGAAAATGAACACAGCAGTTTATAAATGAAAAATGTCCAATGATTCATTAAAACATGGCATATGATTATGAAGAGAATCAAGCCCTTGCAAATGGACCTACATGCCCCGGGCAAGGCGTGAGGTGAAAAATAGTGTGCGAATTGTTTTAGTTATTACAGACCATAAAAATGGGAAATTGTTCAAAGATAAAATTACTGATTGATAAAGGTGATAGGAAAGAAATCCTTTGCTTCCCAATTGCTCAAACCCCCTTCAACAGTCGGAAAAATCCAATCTTCAAAGTGGATATCCTCATCTTCATCTTCTGCAGCATTGATTCTGTGGTGAGAAATTTTGACAGGTGATCTTCCAATCTTGGAGCGACGCATAGCCTTTTGTCCTGCAGCAGTAAACCCTAAACCAAACTTGTCCGTCTTATGGGGAAAGTCAGGCAACTGTCCCCATATTGTGCTCTTCCCCTCCTTAATCACAGCCTCTGCGTCCTTGAGAGATGCCATCTTAGCCACATGCTTGGGAATGATAGGTACCTCAACTGCTGTCTTCACAACCACAACCTCGGGAGAAACTTCCTCGAAATGCTGAAAAGGTGTTTCGATGAACTCGCCATCTAACTCCACATATCGAAAGGAATTGAGATGACTAATCATGTACTCCTCCTCGCCATGCACGGTTATGATTTTACCCTTAACAGGATACTTCAGCATTTGGTGCAAAGAGGACGTAACTGCCCCGGCATAATGGATCCATGATCTCCCCAGCAAACATGAGTATGAAGGACGGATGTCCATCACGTAGAAGGTGGGGTTAAACACATCGGTGCCTACCTTGATGGTAATATCAACCTCCCCATGAACCATTCTTTTGGAACCATCGAAAGCTCTGACGATAATGTTGCTGGGCTTGAGGGTCAAACCTTCACAATCCAAACGGTCTAAGGCCTTCTTTGGCAGCACATTCAGGGAAGAACCAGTATCGACCAAGACATGGGCGAGTGTGGTCCCTCAGCACTCAACCGAAACATGTAATGCATCATTGTGCTTCCTTCCTTTGGGAGTCAAGTCCGCATCGGAAAAGCCCAGACCATTGTCAGCAGTAAGACTGGCCACACAATTTTGAAATTGGTCAGCCGAGGTCTCTTGAGGGACATGTGTTGTCTTTAAGAATTTAATCAGAGCCTTAGCATGGGCCTCTGAACAGAGCAGGAGAGCTAACATTGAGATTTTAGAAGGGGTTTGCCCCAATTATTCCACAATGTCATAGTCACTTTTTCTGATTATTTTTAGGATCTCATCCATCTCCTTCTGAGTGGTTTCAGGGATAACCGCAGCATGAGCCTTCGTCCTGACAAGCATTTCCAGTATCCCTTTACCTTTGTCGGTGTTATCAGCGGATGGTCTTTCTTCAGGAGCGTTTAAATCTTCAATCATTGGGCCTTGCACAGAGGGTCCAACAGGTGCAGAAGCTTTTAAGGGTCCGAAGACTGCTCGGGGAGGAGCAATCTCCGGAGAAAAGATCCGGCCACTGCGGGTGATCTTGCTAGTACCCGCGATGTTTCCTATGTCAGGGTCTTCTTCAGAGATTTCTTGGACTGTTTCGATTTGTTTGACGTTGTGGTAGAAGATTTCCCCCCCCCCCCCCCCCCATAGTTCCACGGTATCATCTTACTTGATTGGTACGAGACAGGTCCCGACATGGTGAACTTTAGAGGTACACATTCAGAGTTGGGTGTAATCCTGACAGGCCTTTTGCAAGCCTTGGGAGGATTGTCGGAAATGATTATGATGGAAATATCATTGGTTGAGGTATCACAAGTATCAAGAGCAATTGGATTGAAAGTGTTAATAGGGGTTTTCTGAAAAAGTATTTCTTGAGTATCCATCAGGCGTTGGACACCTGACTTCAACATTGGACAATCATCTTGAATATTCAAACAAAAATAGCAATCTTCATTACAACCAGGAAAGATCCCGGCTCTCAACAAATTTTCTTTTATTACTAACAATGGAGTCAACAGATCGGCGACATCAGTAACATGGAGATTTTCCAAAACAGCATGCACATTGTGATCGTGCTTGGGCATTGGCGCAGATATAACATTGGGCTTTTCAGGAGCGTCAAACTCGACCTCTTTGGCGTCAATTAAATCCTGAATTTTGTTCTTGAGTGCCCAGCAATTATTGGTATCGTGCCCAATACTATCGGAATGGTAAGCTCACTTGGCTTTTGGATTGTAAGATGGAGAGGTGGTATTTACATTCTTTGGTGCCTCTTTAATATTGGCGAGATTCAACTTCAGGAGATGTGGAAGGATTTGAGCAGGTGTCATATTTACTGGAGTAAACTGCCGTGGTGGCCTTTGCTGATAAGTTCTGGGCTGATCATTCCTCGGTTGGTTGTTTCTAAGCTGGTCTGATGCGGACTTCTGTATTAATACAGCCCCTACTGTTGGCCGACGTTCTTCTCTTTCCCTACTTTTCTGAGTGTACACAACAGATGCTTCTTTCTTGGCTGGGAAAGGTTTTCTAGCAGTTGTGGATGCGGAAGCATCCTTTTGAATTTTTCCACTTTTGATACCGGCTTCCACCCTCTCGCCAGTCAAAATCAACTCAGTAAATCCTGCTGAAGAGCTTCCGATTAGATGGTTGAAGAAAGGGCCAGATAGGGTCCCCAAAAACATGTCGACTAATTCCCTATCTGATAGCGGTGGCTGCACCCTCCCATCCAGGTCGCGCCACTTCTGGGCGTACTCCTTGAACCCTTCATTTGAAGCCATTCCCATACTCTGTAGCTGAGTACGGGTCGGCGCCAAATCAGCGTTATACTGATACTGACGATAGAAAGCGGCTGCCAAGTCTTCCCAATTGTGGACCTCTGACCTCTCTAGCTGATAAAACCAATCTAACTGAGTGCCAGACAAGTTGTCTTGGAAAAAGTGCACCTAGAGGTCTTTGTCGGATGAATGTGGCTGAATCTTTCTAACATACGACCTCAAGTGCATCTTAGGGCAAGACAGACCGTCGTACTTGGCGAATGTTGGGACCTTGAATTTAGGAGGGATAACAATCCCATCCACAAGCCCCAGCTCCTCAAAATCCAATCCGGGCACCCTCTACAACTCCATAGCTGCCAATCTGTCCTCAAGGTTCTTATACTTGTCATCCGCTGGTGGATACTGTTGTTCTGAATAGTCTTCGTCTGCTTCTTCTTCCTCCTCTTCTACCTCAGATTCGAAAGGTACAGTAACTCCTTTCCCCTTGCCAATACCCTCATCGGATGTTGACGGAAACTCAAGAGTCCTTCTAGCATCACCCTCAAATCTTCTTCCGAAAGTAGCTACCCCCGGTCTCTTTTTCTTTTTCTTCTCTTTACTCTTCTCTAGCAGAACTTTGAGATCCTCCTGACCCTTTGCCAAGGTTATGAGGAGTTGTTAAAATTGTGAATTTTGTGCCTATAGGTCCTTCACTGTTTGCTCCAAATCCATCTTGCTGAAATAAATAGCAGAAAGATAAGGAAACCTGGCTCGAAGACCTGTTTGTGCATATGATGAATGATATGTTTATTCATGTAATGCATTCAAGGATTTAGAAATTCAAAGTTGTTGCAGACAAAAAGAACACACGTCATATTGATAAGAAGAAATTTTGTCAGCACATAAATGCCCCATGGGCTAAATATTACAAAGCTTCTTAAGGTAAAAAGACGTTGCGCATCCTTTTTGGTGCGATGTAAGTGTTGAGAGTCTCTTCCTCGTGAAGTCGGCGGGTGAGCTCTAAAACCTTCTTCTCACTGGCATAGAAGCTGGCTTCAAAAGTATCCCGTTCTTCCTTGAGTTGGATCCAACTCTTTTGCATTTCCTTCCATGATGTTGGCATGTTAGGATATAGGATGGTGTATGGAACCTCTCCTTCCTTAACAGGCTCTTTAATCAAGGGGAGAATGTGAGGATATGGCATCATAAGATTCTGAGAGCGGGTTCGTACCCACTTGAGGTAAGGCTCAATGGGGATGGAATTCTTGTGCCCCAGTGTCTTACTATCCACCTTGTTAGGCATCCTCCAAGCTCTGATGAACCTTTGGCGAAGTCCTTGCGCATCGTTGTCGAAGTCAAAAACTAGGTTAGGAATCAGCATGTCATGAGGGCCATTCCTTCGAGCATATCCAAATTGTCTCAAAGCTAGACAGGGGTTGTAGGTAATGCCTACCCTAATGCCAAGTAATGGGACATTAGGAAATTCACCACAACGATCAACGATGATGACATTTTCTCTGGACCGAGAACACCAATATACATCAGAATGTGTGAGGGTCATCAATCGTTGTGACCACCTTAAACCCTGCTCGTTCTTCAGAACTGATTGTGGAAGGTGAGAAATAAACCACCTTGCTAGGAGAGGAGTACAGCACATGAGAACACCTTTTTTCCTCATTGTTCGTGTGTAAAATGAGTGGAGGATATCCCCAAGTAATGTAGGTATGGGATTCCTGGATATGAAAATCTTGACAGCATTCACATCTATAAGTTAGTCAGGATTTGGGAACAAGACCAACCCATAAATAAGGAGTGCCACAATCTCTTCAAAGGCTTGCAGATCCAGGGAATTCCAACACTCTTGTGCCTTCTCAAACAATAACTTTTCCAAGAAGCCCTTGACACCACTTCTGGTTTCCCAATGCCCCTTGATGTCAGATGGTTGCAAGTGCAGTGCTTGAGCAACATCTTCAGGTTTTGGTTCTTTTTCCGTACCGTTGTAGGGTAGTTGATTAAGAATAGGAATTCTCAGGAGTTGAGAAAATTACTCTAAAGTAGGCACCAATTGGTAATCAGGGAATGTGAAACAGTGGTGAAGGGGGTCAAAGAACTGGAACAGCACTTTCACCATGTCTTCTTCAATGCTGGTGTTGACTAGGTTGAGAAGTCTACCATGTATTTCACTGAAGAGTGAATTTTCTGGAATTCTGGATGTAAGCTCTTTGAGTTGAGGAGGGATTCTCACAAGGTTGACTTGAATTGTTTTCCTGCGAAGAGTTTCCATGACCTACAAAACAAGAACAAAGATGAAGATCCAAACCCTTGAAATGGTTAGTGGATGCATATGATGCTTTATGATGTTCATGATGTATGCACAAACACATGTACAAGCAAGTCACGCAAAACCCTAGTTTCAGGCTTGCAGGAGGTTTCATAGGTAAGTACCCTCTTGAGTTTAGTTGGCTCAAAAACCTGTCCTATAAATAGTAACCGGGTTCTAAGGAGATCAATATCATTGGATTGTTTTCTATGTTCATTTTTTTGGTTTAGCCACTTAACTAGCGACCAAAATATTCCAAGAAAACAATCCTCAATGAGTGTAGTATCGATTATCTACCAACTTCGGACTGCACCAAAGCCGATCATCTCACTACCCCTAATAAAGGCCAAGATGGTCAAGTAAGGTTCTAGGTCATTAGTGCTTAGTGGCATCACTCAGCGGCCCCGTATTATCTTTGATTGACTTAAAGGCTACCGGTACTCACAAATATGTCGCACTAATATAGCTATTGCTTCAATCGTGTCGGTATACCCCACACAGTTTCCACAACGTATTGCTATCTATGAATGTTTCCCAAATCCGGGTGGAGGATTTCAAGCCCAAACAAGAGAACCAAAATGTAAAGCAATCAAACCAAACAATAATCATGCAAAAGGGTGATCTAAGCCCTAAGGTTACTCCACTTAAAAACAATTTCCCCAGCAGAGTTGCCAGTTCTGTGATACGGTGGGAGAACTGACTTGGGTTTTGCGTTTGTGTTCGCAAATGTTTCGGTTTAGCAAGAGTCGCCACCGACTTTTTATTTTATCCTAAGGAAAGGTCAAAAAGCACAGGAAAGACCTTTGAGATGTTTTCATGGGTTCGGGGGGTAGATTATGAAAAGGGAAGGTGCTAGCACCCTTTTCATCCATGGTTATACATGGGCTCTTAGTTACTTGCTTAGATCACTTGCTTTGCATTTTCAATTGTTTGAAATGGTGCTTTGTGTGTGGTTTTGAAAAATGTTTTGAAAAAGAGGCCATCATTGTGGCAACCTTTGTAATAATTCTTGTTTGAATGTATACAAAGGTGTTTGTCTTTTTGAAAGGTTTTCAATGTTTTGAAAGTTGTTGTGAAATTGTGTTTGTGGAGTGTGTTTTGAAAGAAGTAGCAAGGATGTTTTTTGCAAGTTTGATCAAGTAACTAAGAGCTATCTACCCTAATTTTACTCAAAGATCTTTCTCATGTTTTAACCCTTTTAACAGTGTGGTTTCACCATTATATTTGGTGAACAACCTTGTGTTAGGATGTTTGAACGGGACGGGCGCGGGTCGTCGTATAGACCATGATAGCAATAGAGTCAAGTTTTTTTTTTGGCAATTTTCTTGAGGGACTTGATCATTTTTTAGGCAACTAAGATAACGTCATCGAGGGACTATGATCATTTTGATTTATTTTTGTTTTTCCAAAATACTCAACATGCAACCATGGCCCATTTTTGAAGGCAACAAGTGGATGAAACCCTAGGGGTGCAAGCGTGCATTGTATTTTTTTTTCATGCATATTTATCTTGGATTAGGTCAAGCTAGTTGTTGATTTTATTTTGCATACAAACCCTAGGTCTAAGCATGACATAATTGAAAGCTTTTAAATGTGCGAGAATTTAAATGCTACACTATTACAACATGATATAGGGAGGGGGATACAAATTTGAATTGGGGATATTTGACAAGGAAATAAATTCTAAGTTATTACAACCATATCGAATGTACAACAATTGAATATGATACAATAAATAAATGTCAAATAAAAGGTATTATGCACAAAAATGGTTTTTTATGTATGTGAAAGGGCATTTTTTATTGTGAAATGTAAAATAAAATAAAAAGCCAAATTTTAATTATTTTGATTATTTAGGGGAAAACCCTAATTTTTAAATAAATAGTAATATTTATTAATTATATACAATATATGTTAATTTATGCAAAAATTAAAGTATATTGTTAAGAAAAAGTATTTTTTAGTGTCAAAAAATAAAAATGTATTATTTCTATATTTTTGTCCTAATTATCTAATAAAATAAAATATACAAGTATATATATATATATATATATATATATATATATATATATATATATATATATATATATATATATATATATATATATATATATATATATATATATATATATATATATATATATATATATATATATATATATATATATATATATATATATATATATATATATATATATATATATATATATATATATATATATATATATATATATATATATATATATATATATATATATATATATATATATATATATATATATATATATATATATATATATATATATATATATATATATATATATATATATATATATATTTATGAAACATATTAAATATATAAAGATAAAAATAATTATTTACCAAAAAAAGTGTATATTTAAGAAAATATTTTCAAGTGTAAATAAAAATAATAAATGGAAAATAAGTATATTCTTTATATTATTTTTTAGGGTTTTAATAAAAAGGATTTAGATTATTTACATATATATGTTTAATTAAAATGAAATAAATATGAAATAAATATGAAAAAATATGGAAAATTATTTTTCGCATTTTTTTATGTTTGAACAAAAAATATAAAGTCAAAATAAAAAGAAAAAACATAAAAATGACAAATATTTAATCAAATGGGCTATGGGGGTGCAAACTGAATAAAGGGGTGCTAAAAGCAAGAATGACTCAGGCCCAGCCCAAGCCATCACCTTCTTCAACCTCTGAACAACATATGCGCGCGCTTCTTGGTTCAAATGCTAACTCTTGATTCTTTGATCTTTTGACAAAACTTAAAACATGAAACTTGTAGAGAATTTAAACACGAATCTAACCATATAAAGCATTGAATCTAACTCTCAAAGACCAGAGAGAATTTCTCTGGCCCTAAAATCTGACCTAACTTTTTTCACATGTTCATGGCTGAAATTCTCCTAGCACACTTAATATAAATGAAAGTTGATCACATGTATGGCTTCAGGGCTATGAGTACAACATATTTCATTCACAAACCTAAGCCTAACCATTCCTAAATAGAGAGATAGAAGTCCATGAAATACCTGTTTTAGCTTGAATCGAGTAGAGCAATACAGCAACCTTCAATGGTGTTTGAGCTTCTGTTGAGCTTGCCTGAGGTCCAAGGAAGCTCCTCCAATACTTGGCTTACTTTGAAACACCTTGTATCGTGTTGTAGGAGTCCACCTGCAAATCTTGGAAATGAAAATTGCAAAGTGTATTAGAGGTGTTACAGCTGGTGTTTAAGGTTTGAAATAGCTTGGATTGATGAAATGGAAGGTGTTTGAACAGGTTTGGGTAAAAGTGCACGAGCAAATTGTGTTGTGGAACTCAATCTACAGGGAGTGCCCTGTTTTGCAGCAAAACAGGGATTTTGTGTATTAGGAGGTATGAGGGATGGAAGGGTCGTTCTTTAGGTCTGTTTTGATGTATGGAACTTGTGTGCAATGTTTGCTTTGGCTTGTGTTAACAGAAAAATCAAGGTTGTCTTGTTTTGCAATGTTTCTTCTATATGAAGCAAAAATGTGTAAGTATAACTCAAAGGCCTGTACAAGCCATCTTGTATGCTGCACACAAACCTCTAGGCCCCCTCTAATCCCTGGATTTGATTTTCAATCTCAGATCTTTGTTCAAGGCTCAATGCTTAGTGGTTTGACATAAAGCTACTTTTGCAAAAATGGCAAAATCACGTTTACTACTTAAGGCTTGAACTTGTATGTAATGCCCAAATGGATGAGATAACACCTTAACACAATGGTTAGGCATTAAATTATGCAGTGTAAGTTGGTTTTGAGGCCTGCAAGCTAGCATTACACAAGCTGATTTGAAAATGCAAGTTGCTATGAACATGCCTTGGCCATGAACAAAAGTGAGTTTTTGCCAACTTTGTGAATTTGATCCTCTCTAACCACAAGGGTGTTTGAGTAGGTCTTGGACAATTTGGAAAGCTTGGAACATGTACTATAATCCATATTTGCAATGCAACTTGAAACTCCAAGTGGAACTATGTGAAAAATGACCAAGAAGATGGGTCAAAATCCTGCCTAGATTAGGACAAATTTCTTCTAAGTTAAAAGTTTTTGGTACCCTTGTTCCAAAAATCATAACTTGAGATGCAAGCTTCCTTTGAGAAAACTTTGTGAATCAAAGTTGTAGACTTTGTTATGTACTACAACTTTCATGTTTCAAGTTTTGTTTGAATCCATTTGCATCTTGGTTAAAAAATGGGACAAAGTTAGGAAAAAATAAGAAAATTTCATAACTTAGAAAATTTCTAAGTTATGAAATTTTTTCATTTTAAACCCTAATTTGCATTTTTGGGTTTCTTGATGGGAAAGTTTCATAATTTGACATGTCTTGATGAAAAATGACTCTTGGCACTTGATTTAAGTCAAAGTCTGACTTTTCAGTGTACAGTCAAATTTTGATCAGTTGACTGAAAAATTCATCTGTCAATCCTATGCATTTGAGATCTTTTGAACTTGTTAAATGGGTCAAGACAATGTCATTGAGTCCTTGAGTCCATGTGTGAGCTTGATTTACCATTGGCTAGGTCAAACAGTCAAAAATTGCTTTTGTGCAGGTAAAAACCTAAAAATGACCATTTTGCCCTTTTGGTGATCTGATCAAATTTCTTGTGGAATTGTGATCCAAACTTGATAAAATGGTTCATATGAGTTCATAATGTTGATGTGGGTCAAATTTCATGAGGTTTGACTGTCAATTGGCCACAGTTGACTTTTTCCCCAATACAGCTGATTTCTAGGTCAACTGTCCAATTGGTTGGGCAAAACTTTGAATCAAACCCTGAAACTTGGTAAGGGCAAACTTGTGAGTCCAACATGAAGTATGAAAGTAAATTTGGGCATTTTGGGTTAAAACATCCCTGTGCAAACTCAAACCCTAACTTAGGTCAACAGTGCAAGGAGGGGTCTTGAGCAGAACAAATCCTAGCTTGATCTTGAGTTTCAAGAGTCTTGTGATGAGAAAGTGTTGATGAAATGAGAGGGAAAATTTTGGGGTACAACACCTGTAAACTAACAAGATAATAGTTAACTTCATCCTCCCCAGTAAGTTGTTGCGAAGCCTGGAAACCGACCAGATAACAATTAGCTTCATCCTCCCAAAAAGTTACTGCAAAGCCTGGATTTGGACCTGATACCAGTCAACTATCCTCTCCAAGACGAAAGTTTAACCATATCTTTTATCCATGGTCAAGTTATGATTCCCCAATAGAGTAATGGACAACCCATGTTT
The DNA here is from genome assembly GCA_948472305.1 of Vicia faba. Lineage (NCBI taxonomy): Eukaryota > Viridiplantae > Streptophyta > Magnoliopsida > Fabales > Fabaceae > Vicia > Vicia faba. Next base: position 481,243,105 of record OX451740.1, on the reverse strand, counting down.
TTGAACTCTATTTCCCAAGCAGAAATTAACATTCCCCGTAGAGTTCCCTCAAACAACAAACAGGAATTCCCAACAGAAGCATTCTCAACAAAGTTGAAGATACACATACTCTTTATCTCCAGCGATAGTCTGGGATTCAGCTTCCCAATACTCCCTAGCATTTTGTCAAGGATTTATTTTCCTAGACAAGGATACACTTCAATAAACAATTCACATTCATACATCATATCACATACCTGACAAATACATATAACATAGTCTCATTTATTTTGAGAACATCATCACGCCATGCATACATCTGCATGCAACTAATCCTTTTCCTTGCAGGAAAAGTCAATCAATGGGACCTCTTCTGGTTAGATTTATTTCTTCCAGATTAAAGACAGGCAGACGAAGACCTCTTCTAGTTGGATTTTCTTCTTCCAGTTAATGATAGGCAAACATACAAACCTCTTCTGGTTAGAATTGTTTCTTCCAGTTAATGACAGGTATTCAATAGACCTCTTCTGGTTAGATTCATCTCTACCAGTTAATGACAGGTAATCAACAAACCTCTTATGGTTAAGATTATTTCCCCAGTGAAGTCTCCAAACAACAGACTTCTTCTGGTTAAATTTATCTCTTCCAGTTAAAAACAAGCAAAAGACATATATTGTTTAAGTATAAATCGACCAAAGATTTATTCTGATACTTCTTCCAATTTCTACCAACAGTCACTCTGGATGGCATCTGTAAGCCCATCTCCGATGAATTCTTTATCACTTCTCCAAATGGAATCTTTAAGCCCATTCTCGACACAATAACCTAACACATCATCAAATGCAAATTTCTGGGTACTCTAGTGTTCAATCATCTTCCACCTTCAAGTCACGAATGGCAGACCCGCCAATCTAACTCTTCAGGTTTAAGAAGATTGAACAGGGGCAGTTGTTGTACCCCAAAATTTTCCCTCCCTTTTCTCAAGATATTTCTCACAAAGATCTTCAATGATTCAAGCTTGCACAAGTATTGACTAGGTCAAGCCATTTTCTCAACACCGATGCCTTAAATTAGGGTTTGAGTTTGCACAAAGACAATTGGACTTCTAATATTTCAAATGACTTTCATGGATCATTACGGACCCTCAAGATTGCTCTTGTCAAGTTTCAAGTCTTAGATCACAAAATTGCTCAGTCAATTGATCATATGGCCTAAAATCAGTTGTATTGGGAAAAAGTCAACTATGGTCAAGCTACAGTCAAACTTCAAGATTTTGGACCAATATCAACATTTCGAAATCATATGTACCATTTGATCAAGATTGGATCATAATTCTCCAAGAAAGTTGCTCAAATCATCAAAAGGGCAAAATGGTCAAAATTAGGGTTTTGACTGAGAATGACCAATCTTTGACTTTTGATCTAGTACGTGACTTATTGGTTTGAAACATGATCTCAAGAATTCAAGTACATCATTTTAACCTAATCACGTATTTCAATTCATCTCACGAGGTCAGTGGATTGATAGACGAAATTTGGTCAACTGATGAAAAAAGTCAATTGTACACTGAAAAGTCAAACTTTGACTTTTTGATCAAATTTGAGTTTCAAAGATCATATTTCATCAAGACATTCAAAATATGAAATTTGATCATCAAGAAATCAAGAAAGTCAAAAGTCATTTTGAAAATTCAAACTTTGTAAGACTTAGAAATTTTTCTAAGTGTTTTTTATACATGTTAATTTCATTACTTCATGACATCTTTTCACCATAATTCAAGATAATTCAAGTTGTTACAAGTTTTCAAGTAAACAACAAGGCTGCATTTTTAAGTTAAAAATTGCAAGTTACAAATCTTAAGCTTTGTCTTGTTTTAACTTTTCCCTTTGGCTCAATCTTCAAACTTTTCCATTATGCTGTCCACAAATATGCCATGTCTTTGTTACAAGCTGCATAAATCTGTCCACAAAACCATGCCTACATCATGCTACATATCCTGCTGTCTAAAACCTGCATAGTAATTCCAAGAAAACTATCAAAACCTGCAATGCTGCCCTATAAAATCTGCATCGTATCAGTCTCATATTTGCAAAAACTTAGCAAATAAGAGTTGCATCTAAAAAGCAATGAAACAGTGTGCCCAAACAGTTCAAAAACTTATCTATTTCCCTCCCAAATTTCAGTTAATTTCATCTATAAATAAGCTATTTCACAACACACAAAAGGGAGGTTATTTTGCAAGCTAAAGAGGCCAGATTCTTGTGTGTTGAAAAATCCTCAAACCCCACTTATACTCTAAAAACCAGAATTGTCCACAAAAACCTCCATTTCTGAGCTTTGAAACCAAAATCTTCAAATCTCCCAAACCTTGCAAATCTTGTCAAAACAAACCATCCAAATACTTCATATACATCATATAGAAGTTGTTCAAACACAAGAGAAACTTCTGTAACATCACTATCACCATTCTCCAAACTCAAAAACAACCACTTGACTTCTCCAAGACAATACAACAACTCTAAATCAAAACACGAATATCTGTTTCAAGGTAAGTTTTCTTGACTTTGAACTCTTCATATAAACATCATTAATGGTTCATTTGTGAAGATAAAATGTAGATATCATTTCCCTGAAGCTAACCATATGCTTACTTTTCATTTTCATTAACCATGTGTTGAGAATTGACTTGTATATGTAACAGAAAAGTGTTAGAAATAAAAAAACAGCAGTATGAGTCGATGCATATCTCTATGAGTCGACTCATATTAGGTACAAAACAGGTTATGAGCCGACGCAAACCATTATACATTAATACATATTGTTATCAAGACACGTTACAGAAAGAAAAAATGTGTATGAGTCGATACAAAACACGAATGAGTCGATGCATAACAGAAATGAGTCGATGCAAACCATTATGTATCGATACATACTGAGTTGATTTTGATTTCTAGGAGCAAGAAATGATATGTATTGATGCATAAGTGCACGTGTCGATGCAAAACAGATATGAGCCAATGCAAACCATTATGTATCAATACATACTGGTTTGGTTTTGATTTCCAGGGGCAGGAAGTGAGATGTATTGATGCATAAGTGCATGTGTCAATGCATAAAAGTTTTCGTATCAATGCATAAGTGCATGTGTCAATGCATAAAAGTTTTTTAAAACAATTTTCCTTTTTTTTACATTATCTTTATATTTCTTTATATTTTTATTGTTACTCATTATTCAATATGGTTGTAATAGTAATTAGGTTTTAATTGCTTTCATTCTCCATTTGTAAATTTGTATCCCCCATCCCCTAAAGTATTGTAATAGCGTAGGATATTTAATTTCCGCAATTTATCACTTTCAATATTATTGCTAGTAATTAGGGTTTGTATGGCAAGATAAAATCAATCGTTAGAAAACCCTAATCTAAAAGACAAAAATGCATGAAATCAATACACTTCGCACACTTACACCTCTAGGGTTAATCTCACTTGTTGCCTACAAATAAATAGTCATGTCCCTCGAATGTGGGACACTTTAGCAAAGACCCTTGATAAAAAAGATCGTAGTCCCTCGATGACCCTTCGATGTTGCCTTCGGTAAAACGATCTTAGTCCCTTACAACAATTGCTAAAGCGTCTCATAGGTTGCCTTCTATGACTATACAACGACCCACACCCATTCCTTCACATCCAATGATGTGGCTTCTTATCAATCAATGATAAAATGTCAATATCTAAAGGAGGAGAAAAAGAACTAAGGCTTTTTGAGTAGGTAGAACGTTCATAGTTTCTTGCTCACAATTATTTTCAAAACAAAATCTTTCAAACACACCAACACTTTCAAATGAAATATTTTTAAAAGTCAACACTTTGCATACATTCTTGTAGAGACGAGAATCATTATAAAGTTTGCCGAAACGAAGGCACTTTTCAAAAATACTTTAAAAAACAATCAAAAACACATTTCAAATAAAGTATTTTCAAAGTGAGCTAGCAACTAAGAGTCGGTAGATAACTACGGATGAAAAAGGTGCTAACACCTTCCCCTTTCATAACCTACCCCCCGAACTCAAGAAAAATTCTCAAAAGGTCTTTCCTGTTCTTTTCACCCTTTCTTTTATTGGATAAAAGAAAAGTCGGCGGAGACTCTTGCTATCTGCAATAATTGCGATAAAACACAAAACAAAAGTCAGTTCTTCCATCGTATTACAGTGGGGAACAATCTGCATTTTATAGGGCCTCCGACATTGTGATAGTGGAGCATCGCCTCAAAGTAGTTGATATGGTCGACAAGATCTGTAATGCCATGGTACTCCTTCAGATGGGGAGGCTTCTTCATCCCTTTAGGAATAGGGGCCTCCATAATGGCTTGGGACAGTGTGAAGATATGAAAAACCCAAGAAGGTGGGTTTAATTGTAAAACTTAAATCAAATGTGCAGACAACACTGTATTTTTATCCTGGTTCGTTTGATCTCAAACTACTCCAGTCCACCCGTCAAGGTGATTTCGCCTCTCTCCAACGAGGTCTTAATCCACTATATTCAATAAGATTACAACAGTCTGCTTTAACAACTATTAAAGCCTTCTTGAGTCTAACCACAGACCAATTTATCTCAAGGAAATTCTCTTACAGATAATTGAAAAAAATGTGTGTTGATGTTTTCTAACAAAACTATATATCACAACTGTGATAATACACAATATTAAGCTTGGAATAAAAACTGGATTGCTAGTGCTTTTGAGTAGGCGTGGTTTGAAAGCTTAGCAAATTGTATGAGTGCGTGCGTAGATTATTAGCCTTTTCTTTTCTCACACTGACTTGTTTATATAGCCAAGGCAAAGATACGTTGGTGTCCATAAATCATTTTCAATGACCATAACGTTCTTTCCTTTTTGAGAAGATCTTGTCTTGGATAAAGCCATTGGTAATTAATCTGTCTTTGAATGCTTAGTAACGCTTCAGAGTCTTCTTTATGATACTCAGAGTGTTCTTTGCTTTAACTGGATGATGACGCTTCTGAGTGCTGATGACTTGGTAAATATCTTGATCAAAGTGTTGGCTCCTAAATTCGACACCCTTGTTTGTCATCAATATAGACCATTAATTTTGAGTCTGAAGAGTTTCCAGGTTTCGACCAGCTGATCCTGTCGAATGCTCATCAGGAAATGGCAAGGTACTTAGAGGGTTTCTTTTAAGTGGGAATCTTGTTACCTTCGACGTCGAAGGAACTCCTCGACAAAAGTATCTGACGCCCAGGTTGGAACGGTTTGAGGTTCAAATGTTTGGAGGGAAAACGGTTCCCAGCAGTTACCAAGCGCAACGTGCCAAGATCAGGAGCGTCGAATGCTGTGAGCATGCCAAGTGGTGTCATCTCGAAGCAACGTAACTGCCCAACGGTTACTTGAGATGTGTTTAGTATAAATACTAGTTGTTCACGCAGTTTTCGCGTGTGTTCATCATTATATACAAGTCACTCATCTACATTCAAGTACCCAGTGTGAGCGAAAGAATTGTTGAGAATGTATGTGTGAAACACCATTTAAATTAATCAAAGTCTTTTATATTCCAGCACTTTATTGCCTTTCATTTACTCTTCTCCGTCGAAGCCTTTTATTCAACGCTTTCATTTATTTTATCAAGCTTTTCTTAATGCAATTTACATAAAGTGTCTTTACTTTACTGGCATTAATCATCATTAGATTTAGTCAAAACCCAGAAAATCAACCATGTCTTAGGATCAATCTGATCGATCCTGCGAGTCACCAAATAAGTAACCTTTTGGAAGATCAGCGGTTGTTTACCAATTTCCACGGTAAACAAATTGGCACACCTGGTGGGACCTTGTGTTGATTTTTAAGGTTAACCGTATTTATATAGAATATCATCTTTTTCGAGAAGTATTGCATGTTATTGAGAAGTGGTAGAATATACACTAACTATACCAATACTACGAGAAGAAGAGAAGCGATGGCGAATCCGCCAAACAATAGCGAAATCCCACAAACAAATGTGGGAACAACGGTTATCCCAACCGTAAGTGAAACGGTAACCGCTGGTTCAACACCAGCAGTAACGGTCACACAAACGGGGCCATTGCCTCTGTTCACTGGCCCCAGAATGCCTTTGGGAACTCCCCCACCAAGGGGAAACCCAGGAACTAGGCCTTATGTTCCCCCAGGATTTTCGACAGGCGGTCTAAATCGAGAACCACTCTATGGCATGCCAACTTCTGAATTGGCTAGCCTGACGAATGCTGCGTCCACTTTTTCAGACCCTTTAGTGAGCGCCTCTTCGCCACTCCAAGGTTCCGGAGTTGGTATGGCAAACAGGGGTAGGACCCAACTCTTAGGAGGAACGTCCCAAGTAGCGCATGGCCTTACGAATGCTTCGACAGCAGTCTTGAGGCAGCAAATGGACGAAAGCAACCATGACATGGTTCAAATGTTGGCACAAACTTTAAGCACAATGTTAAAACCTCTAATACAAAATACCACCCAGTCGAATCAGCAGATGACAACGCAAATGGCGCGTCTGGTCGATTTTTTTGGGGTACCCCAACCTATTCGACAGCCCCAAAGGGCACAAATGAGAGGAAACCAGGGTATACTCCTAGAGGAAGAAACCACTATTAACCAAGTCCAACAGCCTGTCGAAGAAAACCTTAGGACGCGATTGGAACAACCCGGGGTCGAAGAACCTAGTGTCATAGCCCCGGAAGTAAGGATAGTCAACATAAACCAAAATGCTGACGAAATAGTTCAGCACATCCAATACCAGAATATGGGTTTGGAAAATAACCTGACAGCCATGATCGAAAGAATCATGACGCAAAATGGGATAAATATGGGCTTCCGTAGGCCCAACTTTACATCCCCACTGTCAGAATATGTGTTACAAACAGACTTACCTCCTAGATGTAAAGTCCCTAAGTTCACTAAATTTGCAGGGGACACGACAGAATCCACTGTCGAACATGTAGCGAGATACTTGATTGAAGCAGGAGATATTTCAAACAACGAAAACCTGAGGATTAAGTATTTCCCAAGTTCTCTAACAAAGAACGCATTTACTTGGTTCACAACTCTTCCCCCCAATTTGATCCACCATTGGACCCAGTTGGAGAGATTGTTCCATGAGCAATTCTACATGGGACAAACCAAGATAAGCCTGAAAGAATTGGCCAGTGTAAAGAGGAGATTCACTGAACCTATAGACGAATATCTAAATAGGTTTAGGTTGCTCAAAGCAAGATGCTTTACGCAAGTGCCAAAACATGAGTTAGTCGAAATAGCCGCAGGAGGCTTAGATTATTCCATTAGGAAGAAATTAGACACTCAATACCTGAGAGACGTGGCCCAATTGGCCGATAGGGTTTGACAGGTAGAACGCCTTAAAGCTGAAAAAGCCAAGGCAACAAAAACTCATAAAAGAGAAAGGATAGCATACGTCGAAATAGACGATGAAGATCCAGAAACCTTCGATGAAACTATAACCGTCGAAGAAAGCGAGGTCGATTTAGCGGAACTAAAACAAGGGCCACCATACTCTTGCAAACTGCTAGTCCCCTCAGGTGGAAAAAACCCCACTGGTCCTGAAAGGGCCAACGATAGGTTCCCCAAAAAGACTTACAGTTTTGATATTACAAAATGTGATGAAATTTTTGACTTACTTGTAAAAGATGGCCAAATAATAGTGCCCCCAGGGGTAAAAGTGCCTCCTCTTGATCAAAGAAAGAAAATAGGCTTTTGTAAATATCATAATTTTTTGGGCCATAAAACATCTCAATGTTTTCTTTTCAGGAATCTCGTGCAAGATGCTATCGAAGAAGGGAGGTTGAAATTTGCCGATAAAGCCCCCATGACTGTGGACTCTAACCCTTTGCAGGCTGAAGCCCATTATGCTGAACCTTCAGAGGTGAATGTGATCGAGGCGTCCGGAAGTCAGGTGAAAAGGCCAGGAATAACTATGGTCGAAGTCACCAAAGATCATGTCAACATGCCAATCTTTGGCAGTTTTTCTAGGAATCTTTCTAGAAAAACAATCGAAGCAGTCCAAAAAGCTGTTGAAGGCCCAAAACTGGAGACAGTTGGAGCCCCAAAATCTGGAGCAAAACCCAGTTCCTACTTGGCTGCAGTCCAAGGCCAGGCAGAGGACCTGGAGGCCCAGATGAAGCAGATGACTCTTGCCACCAAAGACACCATGAATGTCAACATGGTCGAAATCTCTGAATCAAAAGCATCAGAGGAGGCCATTAGGCAGGAGCAGGCAAACAAAACGGCTTTCCCTCGGGAAAACGAAAATCTGGCAGATTTCCTGCAAAGATGCCAAAAGAAGAAGTCAGAAGTGATGTTGTGTCCTCGATGCAGCTCAATTTTCGACAAAAAAGCTGCTGAACACATCCAAGGTGTAAGAGCAGCAAATAGAAGAAGGGAAGGTGTTGATATTCGACATGACCCCAGAAGAACCTACCAAAAGGGTTCAAATCAAGAGAAGAGGCCACTGACTTTCAGGCCTCCAACCAATGTGCCAGTTGATACGTGGTATAAAACATCAGGTCGAAAGAGACCGAGCGAAGAAAGGTGGCACTCCTTCGAAGTGCCAAGAGGTTCATCTTTGACACACAAGAAAGAACCTCAGGTTGTCGCCTCTAAAGTGACCCAGGTATCAAGTAACTATAAGGGAAAGAATCCCATGTCTCGATCCCAATGGAGAAGATACCATAGGCGGCGAAAGGCTGAGAGGGAAGCTACCAATGAGCCAAAGCCAGAATCAAGTTCAAATGCCCCTCAGAGAAAGCAGAGAAAGCCTCTGGAAAGGCAACCAGTGACCAATAGACTGGTGTGGCCTAACCAGGGCGAAGTTGATGACGAAGATGGCTCTGAGTCTGATGACACCCTAGATATCATGGTGAACATAATCTCAGTTTTGCCAAGAGAGTTCAACCGCCAGGTGGAGGTCGAATCGAACGATTGGGAAGTCGAACAAGAAATGGCCAAGCATAGGCCAGTATGCTACTTCATCATGGATAATGGTGCTACTGAAGAGCAAAATGGTTTCTTCAAACCACCTACTGAGGCGATGAAAAATCACCTCAAGCCTTTATTCATAAGGGCAAAACTCGAAGAAACCACCGTAAATAAGATCTTGGTGGATTGTGGGGCTACCATCAACATCATCCCTCACTTTATGCTGATAAAAATAGGCAAGAGTGATGAAAACATCAAGCCTCACAACATGGTCCTGTTAAATTATGAAGGCGGAATAGGGACCACTATGGGTGTGATCCAACTAGACCTCAAAGTAGGATCCATCCTTCGACCAACTATGTTCATGGTCATATCGGCCAAACCAAATTATAATCTTTTGTTGGGCCGAGAATGGATACATGGTGTCGGAGCAGTACCATTGTCAATGCACCAAAGGTTGATACTATGGCGTCCTGATGGAATGGTCGAAAATATAGAAGCGGATCAGAGCTATTACTTGGGCGAAGTAAATCACCTAGGGAGAGCTGACTTCGACAAAAATTTGGCTCACATTGGGCCATGCCCAGCACCTGACTTCGACTTGGCGCCAGCGCCAAACGCTTTTTGTTCCTTGTACCTGCACCCTGAGCATGGTTTTCAATGGGACAGAGAAGACTTGTCCCACATTGATTTCAGTGGGCTAACTGACATCCAGCCAACTGGTTGGGGAAGAGAATTCAGTGACAATGACTGAGTCACAATCATTGCAGCGAATTTCGGCCTATGTAGCCGAAACCAGGATGATAACGGCTCTCGAAGCCGAAGTGAAATATATGGCCACTCAGGCCAATGATCAAGAGCTACCTTCTGCAGGTCCTGGAAAGGATTTTGACCCAGAACCTCCTGATATCATGCCAGAAGAAATGCAGGAACAAAGGCTCGACGCCATCTATGATGATGAGCCTTTGGGATTCGAAAAGGACCCCCTGGCGAACAACATCAAAATGTTAGCGCAGGATCCTTTAGAAGAAATCAACCTGGGCGAAGGGTTAGAGAAAAAGCCAACTTACATTAGCGCGAAAATAGACCCAGAGCTCAGGTTGGAAGTGATCCATTTCTTAAAGGAGTTAAAGGACTGCTTTGCATGGGATTACGACGAGATGCCTGGTCTCGACAGAGGATTGGTAGAACTTCAGTTGCCAATCAAACCTGGGAAGAAGCCAGTCAAGCAAAGTCCAAGACGCTTCGCTCCAGAAATACTGTCGAAGATCAAAACAGAAGTCGAAAGACTGCTGAAGTGCAAATTCATACGAGCTACGAGGTATGTCGAATGGATTGCAAACATTGTGCCAGTGATTAAGAAAAACGGTACGTTGAGGGTATGCATAGATTTCAGAGATTTGAATGCTGCTACACCTAAAGATGAATATCCTATGCCTGTGGCGGAAATGCTAGTCGATTCTGCCGCTGGCCATGAGTACCTGAGCATGCTTGATGGTTATTCAGGATATAATCAAATTTTCATTGCCGAAGAAGATGTGTCGAAAACAGCTTTTCGATGCCCCGGGGTTTTAGGCACTTACGAATGGGTAGTGATGCCTTTTGGCCTGAAGAACGCTGGGGAAACATATCAGCGAGCGATGAATTCTATCTTCCATGATTTTATTAACACTTTTATGCAAGTGTATATTGATGATATTGTTGTAAAATCTGTTTCCAGGAAGAACCATATAGACCACCTTCGACAATCATTTGAAAGAATGAGAGAACATGGTCTGAAAATGAACCCTTTGAAGTGTGCGTTTTGTGTAAAAGCTGGAGATTTCTTGGGCTTCGTCGTCCACAAGAAAGGAATCGAAATCAACCAGAACAAGACGAAGGCAATCTTGGAAGCGAAAGCGCCAGTGAACAAAAAGGAACTGCAATCTCTGCTGGGCAAGATAAATTTCTTAAGGAGATTCATATCTAACCTAAGTGGAAAAGCTCAAGCCTTCTCACCCTTACTTCGATTGAATAAGGAAAGATTCGAGTGGGGGCAAGAGTAACAAGAAGCCTTCGACAAAATCAAACGATATCTCACCAAGCCACCTATTTTGGTGCCTCCTTGCAGCAACAGGAGTATGAGATTGTACATAGCTGCATCCGACAAAACTTTGGGAAGCATGTTAGCCCAAGAAGATGAAAATGGAGTCAAAAGACCCATTTACTATCTTAGCAGAGTTTTGAACGATGCAGAAACTAGATATAGCGAAGTTGAAAAATTATGTCTATGTCTTTATTTCTCTTGTACAAAGCTCAAACAATATATAAAACCAGTTGATGTGTACGTTTCGTCTCATTTTGATGTTTTCAAATACATGTTGTCGAAACCCATTCTGCACAGCCGAATTGGCAAGTGGGCGCTGGCATTAACTGAGTACTCATTGACCTTTATGCCTCTTAGGGCAGTGAAAGGGCAAGTGGTAGCTGACTTTATAGTCGACCACTCAATTCAGGTTGAGAATATAAATTACGTGGAGATAGAGCCCTGGAAATTCTACTTCGATGGTCCCGGCCATAAAGATGGAACAGGAGTAGGGGTCTTGATTATTTCTCCTGAAAAAATTCCAACAACATTCAAGTACAAGATATCAGGTACTTGTTCGAACAATGAGGCTGAGTATGAAGCTCTAATTACTGGCCTTGAGATATTGTTGGAATTGGGGGCAACTCGAGTCGAAATAATGGGAGACTCAGAGTTAGTCATTAAGCAAGTCACAAAAGAATATAAGTGCATAAGAGAAAATCTTATTATGTACTTTGTGATAGCAAATCGTTTATTGAAAAAATTCGAAGTGGTCAACATTCGACACATACCTAGATTGGAAAATCAAGTAGCCAATGATTTGGCACAAATTGCATCTGGGTACAAAATTTCAAAAACGAGATTACAAAGAGCAATCGAAGTCCGAGAAAAAATAAAAGCAACTAGCCTGTCACCAACAGATTTGAAATCGACAAGACTAGGGTATGCTGATCAAAGGAACTTTGAAATATCGTTCATAGACAATTTGTCAGAGCAAGATTGGAGGAAACCCATTGTAGATTATCTACAAAATCCAGCAGCTTTGACAGAACGAAAAATAAAATATAGGGCGTTGAGTTACGTACTCATGGGTAATGAGTTATTTAAAAAGACGCCTGAAGGGGTATTGCTAAAGTGCTTAAGCGAAACTGAAGCATACATAGCCCTTTCGACTACGCACGCTGGAGCATGTGGGGCTCACCAAGTAGGCCATAAGATGAAATGGTTGTTGTTTCGACAAGGACTATATTGGCCCACCATCTTGAAAGATTGTGTTGAGTTCGCGAAGGGTTGCCAGGAATGTCAAGTCCATACGGGCATCCAACATGTACCAGCAAGCAAACTTCACTCAATAGTGAAACCTTGGCCCTTTAGAGGATGGGCGTTGGATCTTATTGGAGAGATTCGACCAGCATCATCAAAGAGCCAGAAGTATATACTGGTAGGCATTGATTATTTCACTAAATGGATCGAAGCTATTCCTTTAGTCAATGCAGACCAAGAAAATGTCATTGAATTTATTCAAAAGAACATTATCTTCAGATTTGGAATCCCTGAGACTATAACGACTGATCAAGGATCAGTGTTTACTGGTCGAAAGATGCAGGAATTCGCTCAAGAAACAGGCTTTAGACTCCTAACATCAACACCTTATTATGCACAGGCAAATGGTCAAGTCGAAGCAGCGAATAAAATAGTGATCGGCCTGATAAAAAAGCATGTAGGAAAGAAGCCAAAAAATTGGCATAAGACGTTAGACCAGATCTTGTGGGCCTGTCGAACATCCCCAAAAGAAGCCATAGGTACAACACCATATCAGCTAACTTTCAGTCATGACGCAGTATTGCCAGCGGAAATTTGTCTTCAATCAGCAAGGGTTCAGAGACATCATGATATCCCCTCTGAGGTTTATTGGGATATGATGTTAGACGAACTAGTAGATTTAGACGAGGAAAGACTACGCGCTCTCGACCTATTGAGAATTCAGAAGAAAAGAGTGGAAGACTCTTACAATAAAAAAGTAAAACCTAAGGCATTCTCGCCTGGAGAATTAGTTTGGAAGGTGATTCTTCCCATGGATCGAAGGGATCGAAGCATGGGAAAATGGTCACCCAAATGGGAAGGACCGTTCAGAATTATCCAAATTTTTTCTGGTGGAGCTTATGAGGTTGAAGAGTTAGGCGAAGATAAAAGACTCTTGAGAGTAAACGGTAAGTATTTGAAAAAATATAAACCTATGCTCCAAGAGATCAAAATAAATAGCAATTAATGACCAAATTAACCATAAAGAGCCAAAATGGAAAATTATATAATGATTAGCCAAAATGGTTACATTGTCTTACAAATATTACAGTACATGGTTAATAAGTTGCTGAACAAATTAAAAAGGGATAGAAGCTTTAAGTCGAAGATACTTGGCCTGCTGCAACTCCAGCCTTTTGTTACACAAGGCAGTCGCTTGAGAAAGTTTGGCAATCTGGTCATCAAAGGCTTGGGCCTTCTCAGCGAACTCTAAGCCTCGCGCAACTTCAGCTTGGCTCTCTGCGTCCGAAACAGTCGAAAGGAGCTCCTCTTTGCGCTTGGTGTTAGCATTTAGCTTGGCCTCCAGCTCCTCGATCTGCGCCTTTATAGAAGCATTATCTCGATCTATGGCGTCGATTTCTTCCTGCTTGGATGTCTTCTGCTTCGACAATTCTGCAATTCGAGAAGTTGTTTCAGCTACCTCGGTCCAGGCAGAAGAACTCTTGCCATGTAGCGCTTCGAGCTGGCTGTTGAACCCCCTTTGACGTCTATAGTCCGCAGAGACTTGGTCAACAATGGAGTATAACTCCAAGATAAAGCTGGAAACCTCTGGAGACACAGCAAGCAAATCGACTGCATTCAGAACATCTCCCAGACAAGACGGAGCAGTAGGATCCCCCTCCAAAGCCTTCATCAGATCCTTTTTGAAGAACTGAGCCTTGACCTTCATCAAAGCCTCATCAAGGGGAGAAGTCAAAGTGGACTTCCCCGATGCAGTAGAAGCATCATGACTAAGGTCAGATGAACTTCCCATACTCTCAATGATGGCATTCAGGTAGCCAATGGGATCAGTTTGCTTCAAAAGGGCTAAGTCTTCTTTAGACTTGGGCTTTGTCGAGTTGGTCGCTCCTACAGCAGCGGTGGCTTGGGGTTGAAGTATTTCAGTAGCGTTTGCATCGACATGACTCTCTTCGACATGTGGTTCAGTAGTGCCAGCATCAACATGATCCTCTTCGTCATGTTGCTCCTCTGTCAAATCGACCACTTGAGTTTCCTTTGGTTGTTGTTCCTCTGCTTCGGCAAGGGCTTCATCGTTCGCCAATTCCTCCTCTTGTTGTCTACTATGTTCAGCAGAGTCTTGTGTCTCTGAAGTTTTTGGTGCTGAACTTTCGGTGGTCTCCTGAAAATAGAAGAGGAAGAATCCTCTGGTTTAGAAAGATACACAATCGAACATGATCACCGACACCTAAGTTAAAAATGGTCGGAGGTGCTACCTATAGAGGAATTTCAGCCCCAGGGCTAGAATTATCACTTTCAACAGGTTTGCTGAGCAAGACGTTCAGCTCCTCCTCCGTGGGCTCTTCGATGATCACGGGAGGTGGCCCGGGTTTTCTCCTTGCAACCTTGATTCTGATCATAGGTCGAGGCTCAGGAGCAAGGGCATCTTTCTTCAGTTTTCTCTGTTTAAGAGGAACAAGGGGAGATTCATCCTCGTCGTCACTCGCAGATTCGACCGTTAATGCAGGTCGTTTCTTAGGTGCAGTTTCCTGAAACCCCAAATGGAGTTAATTTAAAACGCCACATCGAAACAGGATATTAAAACCAGCGGGAAATAATAAAAGTTTGGTTACCAGTGCTGAAGGTTTTGTAGAGGGACCTCCTCCCTGATGGATTTCTGTGGTTTTCTTTACTGCAGGTTTTCGAACAACTGAAAGAAGACGCGTTCACAAGTTATAATTGACAAGTTATAATTCGAAATGGAAAGACAAATATAAGTTGAAGAGTGAATGTACATTTCTTTATTTTGTCAAGGACCAAAACGAAGGACTTCTGGAGTTCGTCCACAAAATCTTTTTCATCGAAGAATTCTTCAGCATAATAACTCTTCCACCAGTCTTCAAAAGATGGCGAACAGAGGAAGTTGAGTTGGTAGTCGAACAATGAAAGTATTGTCCGACCAGCGTACCTACCAATGTGCTTGGTAGCAGCATCCTCAGTGTAATCATTGCAAAAATACAACATTGATTTCTCTCTAGGGAAAATGGGAGAAGGAAGTGATTGGATGATACCAAACTGTCGAGAGACCAAATTTGACTGATACGCAATCAGGCTCAGATGATTCTTGGAACTCTTAAAGCGCAATGGCATTATCCTGGGAGTGAGAAATGCTTCCCACAGTGTTGTGTGCTCTTCGAGATGAGGGTCCCCTGATGACTTGGGATGGGGCCTGGTGAACCATTATGGACCAAACTTTCAACAGGCGAAAGGAGCCATGGTCGAGGTGAATTCTTTCCTTCCTGCAAACATCAAAACAAAGTTTACAAAGGTCTGTTGGAGTTCCATCCCATCCTCAGTGGGAGTCAGTAAAGCCAGCCTGGTGCCTTCGATACGCCTTCTGGCTATCTCAGGAGCTTGTTCGTTTATTTGAGTTTTCTGAGGTAAGAAAGACTCAAAAGTGGCGTTTAGCCATAGTTGTAGTAGCCAGAAGGGTCCTGCAAGCAGCAAGCTGGCTCTATTTTCTATTACCTTTAATAGAGTCGTTCCACTGCTGATCGACTCATACAGGTTCGCTAGTATTAGTTCGGCCAAACAGATGTTTTGACCATGGTGAAGCTGGGTAGCAAGGGTGACCATTTTCTCCGTCACCTGTAGAGATTTCGTGCAGAACACGAAGCGTGACAGCCAAAGGGCTAGAAACGCAATGTGCTCCACGTCCGTTACATTAGTTGTCGATTTGTCATGATAGTGGTTGATGTAGGTGGTGTAAGTGGGTTTGGTAGCTGAAAACCCAATCTGGTCTTCAGACATTTCCTCTGGGTCAAAGTAATCCCCAGTTGGTCGAAGACCGATAATGGCAGCCACGTCGAAGAGAGTGGGCGTTACCATCCCACAAGGCAGGTGGAAGGTGAAGTGAGTATAGTCCCAAAATAGAAAAGAAGCTACCAGCATTTCAGGGGAGTAGTTGAGACCAGTCTTCGACAGCATGACTAGGTCATAAATCCCCAGGTTCTTCCAAATCGAAGCCTGGATTTTTTCCATCTTGTCGAGCCAAGCGTTGTAGTCTGGTGTAAGGCTAGGGCTAGACCTAAAAGCCCTAACCCCTCTGTTGAAGAAACGAAGATCTATCTTTTCTTTTGCAGGATCTTCGTTGTCATTTGTAGCCTTTTTGGAGCACCCAACAGGCTTGAGTGCCTCAAGCACTGGGAAGAAGCTCTTGATCTTCGTTGAGTCAGCAATGCATGCAAATAAAGGACCAGACATGGCGAAAACCTGGTTGGAGTATCCAACAGGAATCAACAGTTGAGAAGAGTAAGTCTCACGCTCAGCAGTTCCCAAGGGTTCAGGAACCCTTCGCATTCCTTTGGAGTTAACTGTTGGAACAGTTGAAAAGATTTTCGGTTGGGCAGTTTTAAAGGGAGTGTTAGAACTGGGAGCATTGGAAGAACGAGAACCTGAAGCCATTTTTGGGTTGAGATGAAGATGGATGAAGAACAAAGTTTTTGCAGAAATTTTTGTTCAATAATAAGGCTTGGATGAAGAAAGCGTGAAAAGTCTCGCGAGGAGCACTTAGCGCTATTTATAGTGATTGGAAAATCACAAAAGTCGAGGTCATTTAATGTTTCAGACAATAGTGGGACACGTGGCGCTCATTTGCTGATGTAGTCGTTCTGCAGAACGGAAACGGTGCAGCGTGCATCCTCGATTTCGGGAAATTGTCATGATGACAATCTGTGAAAAGACATTGGGCACGCCAAACGCCTTACTGAAGTGACGTCTTAGGAACAGTTGGAATGATGGCTTTTTGGGATTGTCAGTTGGTTGGTAGGAGACGAAAAGCGCACGAGCTAATCTATGGCTAAGAATGAAGGACAGGTGTCGGGTGGAATCTCAAAGAACGCCTTTTTCTTTTCAGCGTCGAAATAAGGCATTCTTGGGGGGCAATTTGTTGGCTCCTAAATTCGACACCCTTGTTTGTCATCAATATAGACCATTAATTTTGAGTCTGAAGAGTTTCCAGGTTTCGACCAGCTGATCCTGTCGAATGCTCATTAGGAAATGGCAAGGTACTTAGAGGGTTTCTTTTAAGTGGGAATCTTGTTACCTTCGACGTCGAAGGAACTCCTCGAAAAAAGTATCTGACGCCCAGGTTGGAACGGTTTGAGGTTCAAATGTTTGGAGGGAAAACGGTTCCCAGCAGTTACCAAGCGCAACGTGCCAAGATCAGGAGCGTCGAATGCTGTGAGCATGCCAAGTGGTGTCATCTCGAAGCAACGTAACTGCTCAACGATTACTTGAGATGTGTTTATTATAAATACTAGTTATTCACGCAGTTTTCGCGTGTGTTCATCATTATATACAAGTCACTCATCTAGATTCAAGTACCAAGTGTGAGCGAAAGAATTGTTGAGAATGTATGTGTGAAACACCATTTAAATTAATCAAAGTCTTTTATATTCCAGCACTTTATTGCCTTTCATTTACTCTTCTCCGTCGAAGCCTTTTATTCAATGCTTTCATTTATTTTATCAAGCTTTTCTTAATGCAATTTGCATAAAGTGTCTTTACTTTACTGGCATTAATCATCATTAGATTTAGTCAAAACCCAGAAAATCAACCATGTCTTAGGATCAATCTGATCGATCCTGCGAGTCACCAAATAAGTAACCTTTTGGAAGATCAGCGGTTGTTTACCAATTTCCACGGTAAACACAAAGTCAAAGTATTTTATGCGCAAATTCTGGTCATCAGGCTTCAGCGTATGATCTGGTAACTTCAGCGTGTAGCACATGATATTGATCTTCTGATGCTGACATATCTTCTGATGCTGATGTTGATACTGATCTTCTGATGCTGATTCCATCAGAGTTTCTGTAAATACATAACATAATTTTAAGTAGCATATATGTCTTATATATAAATCTTACAATTTATTTATTCTTGTATTTTTTTTATCATCAAAACTCTAATTGAGGGTTGTAGAATCAAACTATGTTCTAACAATCTCCCCCTTTTTGATGATGACAAAAACCAGATTTTTTCAATTAAAAATAAAGAATAAAAGGTATCAGAGATTAAAAATAACGAATAAAAGGTATCAGAGAAACGAAGAGAAAAACTCCCCCTGAGTTGATTACTTCCCTTTAATTCCATGAGACTTTGAGCATCTGAACTTTACTGTATCAGAGTTCATCAGATTCATCAGAGTTTTATACCTGTAAGCTTTTCAGAAAAAGGGAATGTCAAAATGTTTGAGACTTATGTCTCAGTAATCCGTTATTGAAAAATATCATTCTTTCTCCCCCTTTTTGTCAGTTATCAAAAAGCACAAATAATCTGAGTTAAAATAAATAGAGCTAAAAATGCATTTATATTGAAGACAGAAGCAATGATAAGTTCAGAACATGTAAAAATATTACAGATAAACAAGTTATAAAAACAGCAAGGGAATTTCTAAGAAGGAGGAGGAAGTCATGTGAACAAAGCCTCCGACATGCTCTTGATTTGGGTGTTGGTTTCCTGTTGCTGAGATAACATGTTCGTTATTGCATCAATTTTGGTGTCCTGCTTATCCATTCTTTCATTCATCAGCATATCAGATCTTTTCAAGTCTTCAAGAGTCTGCCTGTCAAGGGAGGAAGCTTGAGGATCTTCAGAAACAGGTTGCTTCTCAGAGCTTGCATCAATATCTTCTTCTTGACCCAAGTCTTCAACTGGAATCATCTGTTCTTCTGACTCTGGTTGTTCTTTGGAAGTTGGACGATGTTCAGACCAAGGGGCAATGTCCAGATGGAGAACTTCTTCCTTACGCAGCTTGCTCAGAACTGGACCTTCAATTTCTTTCAGCAGATTGCTGAAGTTCTGTTGAGCTTGTCCATAGCTCTGTTCTTGCAGCTTAAAGGTTTCAGAACATACCCATCTTCTGAACTTTGTCCAAAGGTAGTCAGAAGCAGCAGGGTCAACCAATTCCAAACTTGCTTGTTTCAGAGAAGTGATCCACTTCTGTATTTCTGTTTCAAAGTTCAATATGCTGGAACCAACATCTGGATGTTTTGGTTTAGGGATAGTAGTTTTGTGGTTTATTGCAGCAAGGCGTTCAAGGACTGTTAAATCAATGACAGTCTTGTTGTGGTCGTCTGAATTGTCTTTAGGTGAGGGAGTGGGAGAGTCAGGAATTATGATTGGACTTGATGGGGAATTTGGTGGAGTTAATTCTGGTGAAGAGGGAAGTTCAGGAATATTCACAATGGTGCCAAAGGGCAATTGAATGGCCAGAGGTACAGGTTCAGGGGATTCAGAGGGTTGAGCCTCAGAGGTTTGAGTCTCAGGTTGTGGAGATTGTTCAGGTTGAGGAGAGGGTGGATTAATTTCTGGTTGAGGAGATGAAGGTAGTGGGATTTCTGGTCCTGGAGAGAGTGGAATTTCTGGTATTGGTGAGATGGGAATTTCTGGTTGTGGTTCTGTGGTAGTTTAAGGATTTGGATTTTTTGGAGTGGGAGCAGAAGTGTGTTGGTCTATATCAGAAAGAACTTGTGCAAGTTCTTGTTCTGGTATGGCTTCAGTATTTGGATTTTGTGGTTGGGAGCGAGATCTTCTGAGGGTTAATGATTCAGAAGGGTCAAAATCATCAAAAGTTTGAGGTGTTGGGTTTTCAGATGGAGTTGGAATCGGGATAGATGTTGATACAGCAGTTGAATCTAAAACAGTTATAGAAGAAAGATTACCTCTCTTCTTAGGAGTCTGCTGAGATGATCCTTCTGCTGCAACTTTTCTTTTCTTTGTCTTCTTCAGGACAACCTCTGGAGCCTTCTGCTGAAGATCTTGAATATTCAGATTTGGTGCTGCACCATCAGCTTTACAAGCATCCAGATATCTCAGAATGATTTCAGGTTTAGAGTCAATTTTTGAGAATATAGGGAAGTTATCCAGAGGGACTCTTCTGCTGGAGATTGCATCAAAAGGAGTGACGCTGGGCTCCTTCTTGATTTTCTCTATCAACTTCATCTTCTTCAGATTTTTGGCATTCAACTGCTTGCCAACAGTAGCATCCAGAGTGCTGATTTCTTGAGCCTCTGTCAGATGATCAATCAGCCTATTCTCTGTAAGAATATCTGATATCAGTCTTCCCAAGGGTATCCAATCCCTTTTTGTTCGCTCCTCTTCTATTGTTTCTTTGACACTTGTTCTGAGATGGTTGAACAGAAGATGAGCTAGATTTATCTTGACCTTCTGAGAGATGAAATAGATCAGAAACTGCTGATCAATATTAATGTAATCAGGAGAGCTGGTAGGCTTCCTGTGGTTAAAGCAACCCAGAATGATCTTGGCCCAAATTCTGTGTTTGTCCTTCAAATCCCTTATCTTGCTGGAGGGAAGCCCCAGAGTGAAGATTTCCCTTGCAATTAGGGCAACATCAACACACCTTTCTGCCATATTAATGCAACGAATACCACCACCACTGTACCATATGAGTCTTGCAATCAGGTCTTCAGTAATAACAATCTTCTTTCCCATGATGTAAGACGTGACTTGATGATTTGAAGAAGAAGCGTGAATCCAGAATTCCTTTACCAGAATAGGAAATGTTGGACCCACCAGTCTGTTAAAATACTTTTCCCAGCCTTGAGCTTTAACCTCTTCAGATAGATCAAACCCATTCTCCTTAAGACTGTTGAAATCCACGATTAATTCTGACAGAACCTCTAGGTTTTTGACTAGTGTTAGAAGCGTTCTGAAGGGTACTTCATATTGTTCAGATGAAATAGTTTTCTGGGAACCTGAAGTAGGAATGCTGGAAGAAGCCATGTTCACACGAGGTTTTTGTGAAAAAGATTGAAAGGGTTTTTGAGAAAGTAAGAACACTGAAATCAGAAATATTCAGAGAAAATTGAAAGTGAAGGTAAAACGTGTAAATGGTGTGAAGTGTGTTTAAATAGTTTTCTAAAAAGGTTTTGAAAACATAAACGATTAAGAGAGAGAAATTAATAATGATTATTAGCATTTAATGATAGCTGATTTTAGGGGATTCAGAAAGATATTTGGAACGGTTACCCATGACATGTGTCTCAATGCATCCAATCAACGCTTTTGCCTTTTCAGAAACGTGAACGCGTGTTCAGCCTCAGAAAATGGCTGATGACTGGATGACACTTGTTTGCTTGAGTCAAAACAGTTTTATTCTGGGAAGAGCTTCATGCTGAGATGTTTCAGAATGAAGTTGAACCTATCTTCAGAAAGTGGTTTTGTAAAAATATCAGCCCATTGATGGTCTGTGTTAATAAATTTAAAATTTAAAATCCCTTTCAGAATATAGTCCCTAATAAAATGATGTTTTATTTCTATATGCTTAGCCCTATAATGTAAAATTGGATTTTTACTTAAGCAAATAGAAGAAGTATTGTCACAGAGGATAGAAATGTTACTCTCAAATATCTGGAAGTCCTCAAGTTGACTTTTCATCCAGAGCATTTGTGTGTTGCATCCAGCTGCTGCTATGTATCCAGCTTCTGCTGTTGATAGAGCAATTGTGGATTGTCTTTTGCTGGACCATGAGATCAGATTTTCTCCCAGAAACCGGCAGCTTCTAGAAGTGCTTTTACGTTCTACTCTGTCTCCAGCAAAATCAGCATCACAGTATCCTACTAAGCTGTAATCACTTGATTTTCTATAAAACAAACCCAGATTAGTAGTATCTTTTAGATACTTGAAAATTCGCTTAACAACTGTTAAGTGAGATTCTCTAGGATCTGATTAGAATCTAGCACAAATGCATACACTGAATAAAATGTCAGGCCTTGAAGCCGTCAGATAGAGAAGAGAACCAATCATACCTCTGTAGACCTTATGTTCTACCTTTTTGCTTACCTCTTCTCTTTCCAGAATGCACGTGGGATGCATTGGAATCTTTGATGGCTTACATTCTGAGAGATCAAATTTCTTCAGAAGTTCTCTGACATATTTGCTCTGATAAATGTAAGTTCCTTCTGGGGTTTGATTGATCTGAATGCCCAGAAAGAATTCCAGTTCCCTCATTAGGCTCATCTCAAATTCTGCCTGCATACACTTAGCAAACTTTCTTCCCAGAGAAGGTTTAGTAGATCCAAATATGATGTCATCAACATAAATCTGACATACTAAAATGTCATTCTTAACTGTCTTACAGAATAAGGTTGTGTCCACTTTCCCTCTGGTGAATTCCTTTTCTAACAAGAAGTTACTCAGTCTTTCATACCAAGCTCTGGAAGCTTGTTTCAGACCATACAATGACTTCTTTAGTTTGAAAACATATTCTAGATTTTTGGAACTTTCAAAACCAGGGGGTTGGTGCACATATACCTCTTCTTCTATATAGCCATTTAAGAATGCACTCTTAACATCCATCTGATACAAAGTGATGCCTTTATCAACAGCAAATGAAATTAAAAGTCTGATAGATTCTAACCTGGCGACTGGAGCAAAGGTTTATGTATAGTCTATCCCCTCTTGCTGACTATAACCTTGTGCTACCAATCGTGCTTTGTTTCTGATGACTTCACCTTGTTCATTCAGTTTGTTTCTGAACACCCATTTTGTTCCAATGACGTTGAATCCTTTTGGTTTAGGAACTAGATCCCATACATCATTTCTTGTGAATTGATTTAGCTCCTCTTGCATTGCTAGAATCCAGTCATTGTCCAGAAGTGCTTCATCAATTGTTGTTGGTTCAATTAGAGAAACAAGTCCCATGAGGGATTCTTCAGAGTTTCTGAAGCTAGCTCTTGTTCTGATTGGATCTTCCTTTCTTCCTAAGATTGTTTCTTCTGGGTGATCCATGCTGCTTCTGGATGGTCTTTTCTGAAGTTGATCAACAGAAGGTGCTGGATTGCTTGCAGTTACTCTTTCTGATGTTGAGGGAGTGTCTCTGTTAAGAGCTTCTGATGACTTGTCTTCAGTACCTGTGAATTCAACTTCCATACCTGCAAGGAATTCATTCTGCTTTGACTTTTGAGAGTCAAGCTTATCATCAAAACGAACACTGATTAACTCTTCCACAATCTGTGTTTCTGTATTGTATACTCTGTACCCTCTTGAGCGTTCAGAGTATCCTAACATAATACACTTTTGTGCTTTAGAGTCAAACTTGTTCAAATATTTTTTTGTATTCAAAATAAAGCAAGTACATCCAAATGGATGAAAATAAGAAATGTTGGGCTTTCTGTTCTTCCACAGTTCATATGGAGTCTTTTCCAGAATAGGTCTTATGGAGATTCTATTCTGAATATAACACGATGTGTTTATTGCCTCTGCCCAGAAGATCTTAGCAACGTTAGTCTCGTTGATCATGTTTCTGGCCATTTCTTGCAATATTCTGTTCTTTCGTTCTACAACTCCATTTTGCTGGGGAGTTCTAGGACAAGAGAAATCATGCAGAATGCCTTTGTCATTAAAGAATGACTCAAAATCTTTGTTTTCAAATTCTCCACCATGATCACTTCTGACTTTGACGATTCTAAGATCATTTTCATTCTGAACTTGGTTGCAGAAGGTGACAAACACAGAGTGTGACTCGTCCTTGTGTCTTAAGAACTTTACCCATGTCCATCTGCTATAGTCATCTACGATTACTAACCCATACTTCTTGCCACTAACTGAAGCAGTTTTAACTGGTCCAAATAAGTCAATGTGCAGAAGTTCTAATGGCTTAGAGGTGGAAACAACGTTTTTAGATTTGAAGGCTGGTTTTGCAAACTTGCCTTTTTGACATGCTTCACACAGAGCATCTGAATTGAACTTCAGGTTAGGAAGTCATCTGACCAGATTGAGCTTGTTAATCTGAGATATTCTTTTCATACTAACATGTCCCAATCTTCTGTGCCAGATCCATTGCTCGTTGTTAACAGACAAAAGACACTTTACATTCTGACTTTTTAGTTCAGAAAGTTTTATTTTATAAATGTTGTTTCTCCTCTTTCCATTAAATAGGATAGTCCCATCTTTCTGACTAACATCTTTGCATGAATTTTGATTAAAGATTATATCATAACCGTTATCACTTAATTGACTTATGGATAACAGGTTATGCATTAATCCATCTACTAATAAAACATTACTTATAGAGGGAAGATTTCCATTACCTACAGTTCCAGAGCCAATGATCTTTCCTCTTTGATTGCCTCCAAAACCTACGTGGCCTCCAGGCTTAAGTTCCAGGCTTTGGAACATATGCCTTCTTCCCGTCATGTGTCGTGAGCAGCCAGAGTCCAGGTACCATGATTGGTGTTTCTGCTTTGCTGCTAAAGATATCTGCCACATGTATTATTTTATCCTTAGGTACCCATATTTTCTTGGGTCCTGATTTGTTAGTTTTACCAAAACTCTGGTTGAATTTTGGCTTGACAGAATAATTACTACTAGTATATTTGATGTCATGTGTGTGCCCATATAAAAAGTGTGAATCAAGTGAAGTGTGTTTTATAACTAAATCCATGGCATTCTTTGGTGTAGGTACCTTACCTTGGTATCCTATTCCTTTTCTGCCATTTCTGCTAACTCCATAGATCATTGAAGCCATTTTGGTTCTATCTATGTTTTTAGCTAGAAACTTCTGAAAGCTGTGATCATACTCCTTGATGATCTCATCAGCACTGCTGGGAGTTTCAGGGATTGTTTCCTTCTGAGAGTTTTGCAATAGATTTTCTAATTTTGAAATTTTATCTTTTAACTCAGAATTCTCCAATTTGAGACTCTCAGTTTTATCAGAGTCAGAAGCAAGATTCCTTTTCAGGTTTCTGAATTTGACTCTGATCTGCTGATATCTTTCCAGAATTTCATTAAGGCTTTCAGCTAGTTCAGCCTTAGTAAAGTTTATAACAAAGTCAGGGAATACCTCTTCTGTATCTGATTCAGAGTTTGACTCAGAAGCTTCATTGTCTTCTGTTATGTTTGCCATGAGAGCTATGTTTACTCTTTCATCATCTGATTCTGAGTCAGCTTCAGATGTGTCAGAATCATCCCATGTAGCCATGAGGCTTTTCTTCTTTTCCTTGCCAAACTTCTTTTTGGGCTTTTCCTTCTGAAGCTTTGGGCAATCACTTTTGTAGTGTCATTGCTCGTTACATTCATAGCAGATGATGTCTTTGTTGTTTGGATTTCTGCTTCCTGAAGAGCCTTCAGATCTTCTGTGTCCAGAGGAGGATTCTGACCTTCTGTATCTGGAGAAAGATTCATTTTGATTCTCTGATCTTCTGGGATTCCTGAACTTCCTTTGCCTCTGCTTCCATAATTGGTTCACCCTTCTAGAGAGGAGAGATAGTTCATCTTCTTCTGATGAAGACCCATCAGAGGTTTCTTCTACAGCTTGCAAAACCTTGGAGTCAGATTTTCTGTTAGATTTTAAAGCTAATGGCTTTGCTTTTGAGGTTCATCTGCTTCTAGCTCTATCTCGTGACTTCTGAGGGAGCTGACAAGTTCCTCTAGAGAGATTTTGTTGAGATCCTTGGCTAGCTTAAGCGCTGTGACCATTGGCCTCCACTGTTTTGGCAAGCTTCTGATGATCTTCTTAACATGATCAGCAGTAGAATACCCTTTGTCAAGAACTTTGAGACCAGCAACCAGAATTTGAAATCTTGAGAACATCGTTTCTATTGATTCACTTTCTTCCATCTTGAATGCCTCGTACTTCTGAATGAGCGCAAGAGCTTTGGTTTCTTTGACTTGAATGTTGCCTTCATGCGTCATTCTTAGAGAGTCAAACATATTCTTTGCAGTGTCTCTGTTTGATATCTTTTCATATTCAGAATAAGAGATGGCGCTGAGAAGAATTGTTCTGGCCTTGTGATGATTTCTGAAATCACGATTTTGCTGATCAAACATTGCTTTCCTATCAATCTTCTGACCACTTCCATCCACTGGGTGCGTGTATCCATCAGTCACCATGTCCCACAGATCAACATCATGGGCCAGAAAGAAGCTTTCAATTCTGTCTTTCCAGTAGTCAAAGTTCTCTCCATCAAAGACTGGAGGTTTGCCACTGAATCTGTCTCTTTCTTCATTGTTGTCATTGCTGATGTTTTGATGTGGTCCTGCCATTGTGTTTTTCTGACGCTGGATCTTGTACTGACACGGTTAAGTGTTATAAGCTCAGAACCAGGCGCTCTGATGCCAATTGAAGATGTGAAAAACACAAGAAGGGGGGTTGAATTGTAAAACTTAAATCAAATGTGCAGACAACACTGTATTTTTATCCTGATTCGTTTGATCTCAAACTACTCCAGTCCACCCGTCAAGGTGATTTCGCCTCTCTCCAACAAGGTCTTAATCCACTATATTCAATAGGATTACAACAGTCTGCTTTAACAACTGTTAAAGCCTTCTTGAGTCTAACCACAGACCGGTTTATCTCAAGGAAATTCTCTTACAGATAATTGAACAAAATGTGTGTTAATGTTTTCTAACAAAACTATATATCACAACTGTGATAATACACAATATTAAGCTTGGAATAAAAACTGGATTGCTAGTGCTTTTGAGTAGGCGTGGTTTGAAAGCTTAGCAAATTGTATGAGTGCGTGCGTAGATTATTAGCCTTTTCTTTTCTCACACTGACTTGTTTATATAGCCAAGGCAAAGATACGTTGGTGTCCATAAATCATTTTCAATGACCATAACGTTCTTTCCTTTTTGAGAAGATCTTGTCTTGGATAAAGCCGTTGGTAATTAATCTGTCTTTGAATGCTTAGTAACGCTTCAGAATCTTCTTTATGATACTCAGAGTGTTCTTTACTTTAACTGGATGATGACGCTTCTGAGTGCTGATGACTTGGTAAAGATCTTGATCAGAGTCAGAGTATTTTATGCGCAGATTCTGGTCATCAGGCTTCAGCGTATGATCTGGTAACTTCAACGTGTAGCACATGATATTGATCTTCTGATGCTGACATATCTTCTGATGCTGATGTTGATACTGATCTTCTGATGCTGATTCCAACAGAGTTTCTGTAAATACACAACATAATTTTAAGTAGCATATATGTCTTATATATAAATCTTATAATTTATTTATTCTTGTATTTTTTTATCATCAAAACTCTAATTGAGGGTTGTAGAATCAAACTATGTTCTAACACAGTGGACCACAGAGGTCATCTTCGTCGCTTCGTTTTGGTGAGTGATAGGGGGACAAGTTGTAGCGACGATCTTTGTGTCGGTCTTGGACACAGGGAGGATTCTTCAGTCGAGACTTCTTTTCTTTATCGCCCCTGTTCCTTTTACATTCATGGGATCGTCGTTCCTTACGCAGGGAATGTGACCACACTTTTAGACGGCTTCGGGCTGGGTCCTCTCTAATGCTGGGCCTTGCTCAGTGCGATAGAGAGAGAGGCTTCGAGAACCGTCCCGTCTGTGTCTTCGCAGGGGAGATCGGGAGAGGTCCTCCTGTTGCCGGGGAGGAGGAGTTCGTGAATCAGGCCTTCAGTGTTTTTTGGGGGACCGACGGGTCTGTTCCAGCATCACCAGGCGCTCGCCCTGCGCGAAGATCGTGTAGTTTGTTTGGTTGATCACCATAAACAAGGCTTTGGTCGTAGGATCAACATTCTCAGGAACGGGGATCTCTTGATACATAACGGGCTTGTAATTCTGCCGAGGATGGTTGGCATCGTCGCGTGGTTGCAAGCGGTGGAGGAGGACGCAGTCATCCTGTCCCTGAGATCTTGCTCGGTAGTGGTAGCGTTGTTGTTGTTGCCAACGTCGGCAAAATGGATGTTTTGGTCACAGTTGTTAGCTTGGTCGGCCATGACGATCAGAAGGTTGAGAGAGTTGCTTTGGTCTTAGGTAAATGAAAGACGGGGAAGCTGGATTCTTACAGACGGTGCCACTGATCGTACCTGATTAGAAGAGACCGTCAAGGCCCACGAGCTTTGAGTTGAGTATTAGTTAAATATGAAGTGGGGGATACCTGTAAGACACTCCGATGCCAAAGTAAGGTTCAGAGTATGTGCAAGTAAAGTGTGAGAGTGTAGTTGAATGAATACCTGACCCTCTCAAGTAAGAGGATTTTTATAGCCCCCAGCGCTGGGCCAAGATCTCTAGTGTTGGGTCACGATAAGGCCCAATAATGAAGACTGCCAGAGTTTACAGGTGTATGGAGTCCAGCACGTGGCCTCCTCTCTGATCAGTTGCCTCAAAAAAATAGAAAAGTCGGACCTGTTATTCTCGGAAGACAGGATGATGGCGTTATTGACACATGCAAGTCACGTTCCTCTAGTAACACATGAGAAAATGTTCAACGATCCTTGGTTTGGACTACATGCTTTTAGACCTTTGTAGAAGCGCTAGATTGAGCCTCCCTAATAGTGGTACAGGTACCGACTCTGTCCAAAATAAATGGTAAACAAGTTCATGCTAAAAAACGAAAGTTCGAGGAATATCAAATTGTATTCTGATCCTTATGAAGTGGAAACTAGGGGTGTTCAAATCCAAACCAATCTAAATAAAAAATCGAAAACCGATCCAAAAAACCGAAAACCGCAAAAAACCGAAATTTATTGGATGTGTTTGGATGTTATTTTGTGAAAACCGATCAGTTCGGATCGAATTTCGGATTAATTTTTCAAAACCGATCCAAACCAAACCAAACCGCATACATATATTTTTATACTTATTTACTTTTTATTAGTATGATATGCTATGTGAAATTATTATTAGATGATAATAATTTTTTTAATAATAGTTATTAGCTTGGTATAATTTATTTATTTTTATTATTTCAATCATAATCAACCACTCTCATTTTGTAATATTAACTTTTAATATATTATATGTTATATATTAATATCAAATCTATGATTTATTAGTAGTTTTATAATATTAATAAAAATATAATGTGTAATTTTGATATCCAAAAATCGATCCAAATTAAATCGCATAAAATTGGATCGGATCGGATTGGATTTTTTTAATATATCATTCAAAATCGAACCGAACCGCAAATAAATTTATTTTTGAATCGAATGATTTTTTATCTTAAAACTGATCCAAACCGAACCGCGAACACCCCTAGTAGAAACAATCCTTGTAAAAGTAAGTTGTTGATTGAGAATATTTTAGACGTAAGTGCATATCCGTTTTTCTCAATAATAATAAAACTTTGTCGATGCACCAATTGTAAAATTTAGAGAATAATTTTCAATATTATATAATTACTAATTTCATTTGAATAAATAAAATATATAAATATATTGTATAAAAGTAGTGCAATCTGTTTGAGACAAATAATTGGTGTTTCGTTGATGGTTCGTGCATTTGTTATCATCTCTTAGATCTGTCACAACAACGCCAACATCTTTCCTTCTCTTCCTCTTCAGATCACACACACAGGTACGCTCGCTATTCAGATCAATCATCACATCGCTTTTTGCCGTTCTTAATTCTCAGTGCTTGTGAAGGGTTCTTGCTTCAAGTATCAGAAATGGGTGCGGCTGAAAACGTTCACGATGATGATGGAACCTTGGAGATTGGAATGGGTCAGTTTCCTTTTTACCCTTATCGTTTTTTTTTGTTGGTTTTTTCAATAGTTGCTATTGGAATTTAGATTGATCAATATTTGGAGTTTATAAATTCGTGAATTGTTTGTTTATGCTGTGCAGAATATAGAACTGTTTCTGGGGTTGCTGGACCATTGGTTATTCTTGAAAAAGTTAAGGTAATGACTATATATTATACTCTGTCTATTTGATATGCTTTTGCTTGCTGAAGTATTTTAGAATTTTGAAGTTTTCTCAATAATGAGGATGTGATGTTTTGTGTATATTGTGACTGAATTTCATAACGATTAATTGATTCAGGGACCTAAGTATCAAGAGATTGTTAATATTCGGTTAGGAGATGGAACTACTAGGCGTGGCCAAGTTCTAGAAGTTGATGGCGAAAAAGCTGTTGTTCAGGTGAGTGTTTACTAAGTAATTTTCCGGTTGATCCTTAATCACCCGTAGTTGCATATATCATCAGGACCGTCTTTGGGAATGTGCAAGACGGGCTATCACACATGGTCCAAAATTTATCACAGTTAAAGTGTGGTTAAATAGAGCCTTGTAAAATGTTTGTCACGGTTAAACCATGGTTAAATAGGACCTCTATTTGTCTTGTCATGGTTAAACTACGACTAATCTACACGGGGTCTCCAAAAATTTGAGACGCCTTTGTATATCATGAGGAAATATTTGCTCTTATCTTTGACATATAACGGAAATTTATAAGATTTTGATATTGTTTCTCAGATTTTATGAGTTGATAAGGAAAAGCTTTTGGCGCTGTCTTTACTTTGTTAATGATGTTGTATTAACTCTTATAGCAAAAACATGGCTTATGCTAATTTATCTTTTGGTACCATTGCCTAGGTTTTTGAAGGTACATCTGGGATTGACAATAAATTCACAACTGTGCAATTTACTGGAGAGGTATAAACTGCTTGTTTTTCTTACTGCTATATTTTAAAATTATGCATGTGAATGATCTTGTGAATATTTTTTGAATGTATCTTCTGGTTGGCTATTTCTACCACGATTCGCTTTAAAGCCACCGTTAAGGCCATTCCGACCACGATTTCAAATAGTCTCTAACTTAATATGATTACTTTTTACCTCCTACCCATTTATCCTTAAGTATCGGTTTATTGAATTCTTTTTCATTTTGATTCCTTGACTTGCTGTGAATAATTTCAACTGTTGAATCCCATTTTTTTCTCTCTTATTATATTCACAGGTGTTAAAAACTCCTGTATCACTGGACATGCTTGGCCGCATTTTTAACGGTTCAGGAAAACCAATTGATAATGGTCCACCCATATTGCCTGAGGCTTACTTGGATATATCAGGTATATAATTTGTTCTAGAGAGGTTTAAACCTGCAGGCTTATTTTCGTCTATTTTAATATTTTCCCGACAATTCAGGAAGTTCCATCAACCCTAGTGAGAGAACCTATCCAGAAGAGATGATTCAGACAGGAATATCTACAATTGATGTCATGAATTCTATCGCCAGAGGTCAAAAGATCCCTCTATTCTCAGCTGCTGGTCTCCCCCATAATGAAATTGCTGCACAGATATGTCGCCAGGCTGGCTTAGTCAAGCGACTAGAGAAATCCGATAATATTCTCGAGGTATTGTGGATGTACTAACGTAAATTTACTTACACATTCCTAAAACATGAGCTTTGTACAATGTTAGTGTTCCATATCTTCCTCATTTTTGGGTGTTTTTTTTGTGTTCATATATTTATGGCTAAGGCAATATGGGAATTTGTATTGATCAGCTGTAGTTTTTAGGGCCCAAAGAAAAGTGGCATATTTCTGCTAGTGTTTTTGCTAGCGTTCTTTATTAGTGTTGTTAAGTAGCAGCACTTTAGTGCTATATTGGAGAGGAATTTGAACAAATCACATTCGCTGGAAATTCTGTCTTTATTGCGGTACGCCCCTAGTCGCCTAATTGCGGCATTTGGCTTGCTTTCCAGCCTCCAACACTTTCATTTTGTTAGTTAGAAGGGGTGGATTCAGTCCTACATTGCTTATAAAGTTTGTGCAACCTTCACCTTACAAGTCAGTTTTGTAGGAATGATTTAGACCCAATCCGCACATTTTAAGATGGTATCAGAGTCTACCCTAGATCTATTGTTAGGCTTCCCGCATTGTCCACACTTCAGTCTCATTGAGATGACCTGAGTGTGGTGGGTTTGTTGGAAATTCCTCCTTCATTGCGGTCTGCCCCTAGTCGCCTTATTGCGGCATTTGACTTTCCTTCATTGCAGCCTCCATAGAGATATGTTGCTTAGAGATATGTCCTACATAGTATTTATAAAGTTTGGACAATTCTCACCTCACAAGTCGGTTTTGTAGGGACAATCTTTTTATTACCACATATTCTAAGAATATTTATTCAGTGATAACCTATTTAGTACAAAATGTTGTTAAATAGCCAGCTAGAGGCTAGAGCTATTAAATAGCCAGCTAGAGCTGGCTATTTAATGCTCATTGCACATGCATCACTTTTATTTCAAGTTTTGATACAGTGGGAGAGTACCTCTTCGTTTTTATTTGATTAATTCCTAAACACATCAAATAAATTCCTGATGGGGTGCTTTTGAATCAGCTTTATTTTTTGAATTTATTCCAAATTACAGCATTATATATACCACATTCTTGAACACAGAAATTCCGACATTAAACTGGTAAGATAATATACAATTTTGACTCAAAATCATATTAAGAAGGGGACATAATTTAATTGAAATGGCGTAGCTTTTTGGTTTGGGGCTTACAAATGATCAATTTTTTCTATTGCCTTCAAGTAAATATGACTATTTTCTGCTTATTTTTGCATTTGAACACATTACTTTTTCACTAAGTAAGATTAATGTGGGTTTTCTAACTGAAACTTTCAATATGTACAGGGTGGAGAAGACGACAATTTTGCTATTGTGTTTGCAGCCATGGGAGTTAACATGGAGACTGCACAATTTTTCAAACGTGACTTTGAAGAGAATGGCTCTATGGAGAGAGTGACCCTTTTCCTTAATCTGGTAATATTTAGAATCAGTATGCAAGTGTTCTATTACTCTCATTTGTGTTTTTCGCCGTTGTATTATGTTTTCTTCACTGTATTTAACTTCAATATATTTACACAGTACAATTTTGTAAAAGAAATATGTGCGACCTTATAATTGTTTTTAACATATTGTAATTTTTAAATTTTGATTTCTTACGTGCATGGAGGATCTGATACTTACGATGCTTGTTCTTTTTCTGTTATGATTTATTGCAGGCAAATGATCCTACAATTGAGCGTATCATCACTCCTCGTATTGCTCTTACTACTGCTGAATATTTGGCATATGAATGTGGCAAGCACGTTCTTGTGATACTCACAGATATGAGTTCTTATGCTGATGCTCTTCGTGAGGTAATATACCTTCAACTATAATTTGTTTGTCTACAAGAAATGCTCGAAACAATTTGATTGTCAACGAGACTATTGATCACTTCTGGATTCTGTAGGTATCTGCTGCCCGAGAAGAAGTGCCTGGTAGACGTGGGTATCCTGGTTACATGTATACAGATCTTGCAACAATATACGAACGTGCTGGAAGAATCGAGGGGCGAAAAGGCTCTATCACGCAAATTCCAATTCTAACCATGCCTAACGATGGTAATGAAATATTATTAAACCTTTTCAGCTCTCTTGCATAATGCACTCTTAATTATGTCTGATTATCTTTATTGAACATCTTCTTACACAGATATTACACATCCAACTCCTGATCTTACTGGGTATATCACTGAGGGGCAGATATATATTGACAGGCAGCTACATAACAGACAGGTCGGTTATATCGAACACTCTGGCTGTTATATTGTTTGTTCGCATTTCTTGAAATTCGTATCATGTTCATTATTGCATTACTGCACATTATAAAATAAGCCTTTCAATTTCTCGATCTGCTTATTTCTTGATGTATTACATGGGTGAACTGCTTACAAAATTTCAGACTGAAACTAAACACACGATTCCTTTTTCGTTTGTTTTGAACAGATATATCCACCAATCAATGTTCTTCCATCGCTCTCCCGATTAATGAAGGTGAGGTTAATCTTGTCTGCTTGATGTCACAAGATGCCATCAACCAATTATTTCTTCTTAACTGTTTACTCTTGGATTGAATGAGGGGCCCTTACACTTGATTCCATCGAACAATCACCATTTAATCTAGCCGAAATTTATTTTTAATTCTGGCCTTGTCTAGCAAAAGTAACATCACTCTCTTCAATTTGTGATGCATCATGGTTGCTGTTACTTCTACAGAGTGCCATTGGAGAGGGAATGACACGAAAAGATCACTCTGATGTGTCGAACCAGGTCTTCTTTTTTTTACCCTTTTTTTTGTTTATCATATTGCAAATTTTCCGTCTCTAAACTATCCCATTGGCATCCTTATGTTTTTCTCCAGCTCTATGCAAATTATGCCATTGGAAAAGATGTCCAAGCAATGAAAGCCGTGGTCGGAGAAGAAGCACTTTCCTCCGAGGATCTGGTCTCTAATATTTTCTGTTTACGGATAATTTGTTTTTATTATATCGAAGTTAATCTTGATGTAACAGTATTAATTAAATTATCTTTTTATTCGCAGCTGTATCTGGAATTTCTGGACAAGTTTGAGAGGAAGTTTGTTGCACAAGGAGCTTATGATACCCGAAACATCTTCCAGTCTCTAGATCTTGCATGGACATTGCTTCGTATTTTCCCTCGCGAGCTTCTTCACCGTATACCAGCAAAGACACTCGATCAGTTCTACAGTCGAGACGCAGGAAACTGATTATTCATTCAGCAAGCAGAATATACATTAGTCACATTCTCAATCAGCTTGTAATGATTATGGCCATTGATTCATTTCTTCTCTTTCTCATTCAGCAGTTCTTATTTATTCTATTCAGCACATATGTTACATATAATAAAGGTTTGAGTGCCTATTATTTTGATTTCCTCATCTAGTGAAGACCCCCATAGATACTTTTTTACCTGTGCCAATTTTTTTCATTAGGTGGTGAGGATATTGGTTACTATCAATTTGGGATAGTGTCAATGACATTGTGGAATTATCAGTGCAGGTGTTTTTATGATTTACCTTATAATTTGATTATCGAGGATATTCTAATCAGGAGGCCACTTTGTTACTTTTAGCTTTGTTGATCTTAATCTCAATTTAATGGGCTCTAGTATTTCATTAAAATTACAATTGTGACTTCGAGCAATGTGAGTCGTCGAAATGAGCTAATATGTCAAACTCGATAAAATATAAGGTCTGGATCTTTAAATTAGAGCCCGAATTTTATAAGGATATTTTTAGGAGAATCTTTTAATGCACTTTATGCTTTTCTATTGTACTGTGTGAAAATATGGTTATGTCCTCAAGTTTCAGAGATGTATTTTCGGACATACCAAAAATATACACATTGTTGAATAAGACCTTAAATAAATTAAAATAATAATTCAGAGATGCATTTACGTACAGATTTTGTAGATGCATCTCTGGACGCACCCCAACTTCAAACTCTTTTCAAAACCGTATACACATTGCCTTAGGATCTAATGTTACACAATTATTTTGGAGATACATCTCCGACATCCATACGTAGATGTATCTCCAGACAATGTTGTCTCAAATATGCGTCATCGTCCTTTCCCATTCCTCACTGATACCCTTTTAAAAGCCCATTTCCTTAAAACACTTCCCAACCATAATGTTCGAAACTTCATCAATCTTCATCAAATGTCTCAAATATGCGTCATCGTCCTTTCCCATTCCTCACTGATACCCTTTTAAAAGCCCATTTCCTTAAAACACTTCTCAACCATAATGTTCGAAACTTCATCAATCTTCATCAAACATCAGTATTCAAGCTTCATCAAACATCAAGAATCAAGTTTTGGAGAGAAATTGTAAGATTTTTTTGAACTTTATCGAGTAAATGTAAAATTGTGTAGAAGTTGAGTTTTAGATTGTAAAAACGAAAGATTTTAAGTGTTTGCTATCTTAGAACTACTGAGGAACGTTTTAGTTAGGTTGTTTTGATGATCAATGAATTTTTTGAGGTTCTCAGACTCTGCATTCC
This sequence comes from Vicia faba, assembly GCA_948472305.1. NCBI lineage: Eukaryota > Viridiplantae > Streptophyta > Magnoliopsida > Fabales > Fabaceae > Vicia > Vicia faba. Next base: position 481,207,222 of record OX451740.1, on the reverse strand, counting down.
GCCATTGACGATCATTGAGATTGCAAGAGTTTCTGAAGATGCATCTCCGAAAATTTTCAAAGTTTACATATAAATCGGAGATACATCTCCGAAATAAGTCTGCTTGCAGGTTTTCCTTTATTTGAACAATAGTCATTGTGTAACGTTTGTCTTGTCCCTTTACAAGAGTTATGACTGACAGACAATCGACATTGAGACATGATAGGGTTGCACAACATGCTTCAGTTCAGAGGGGAAAAAAGTCAAGCAACCCAACCTTCTTCTACATCTGGACCGGTTGATAGGAGTCGCATCAGATTTCGGGGCTCATCTCTCTCTGCCTTCTTCTGCTCATGCTCACGCCTCTCGGCCTCTATCTTCATGTAGACACATGAGTTCATCCATGTTGGTACCTGAGGCATGAGAGGCATCACAGTCCCATGTCACACCAGAGGTAACCCAATCCCATGTCACACCGACGGTACCTGATGCATCACAGTCTCAAGCATCACTTGAGGCATCATATGCATCTCATTCCCAGGCCCAGGCCTAGGCAGATGAGGCCGCACCTGCGACACCTCAAATTTTTAGAGGAGGGCCGTCAGACTTATCACTACTGCCTCTTACCCGGACCATGTTTCCAGACATATCTGGAATGGAGAGGTAAAAATTAGTTAGAACTATTCATTTAAAAATGTGTTTGTTTTATCATTAAGTTTTATTTGTTTGAATCACACTTGTTAAACCATGTATGCATGAACATGATCTGCTAAAAATCATCAATCATATGCGGAAGATTAGTCTCCTGGAAGAGCCTAATGAACCATGGTTTCAGGAAGTGTTGCAGCTATCAGGGTTGCAAGATTTGACCCTGACTGGTTATACTACATTTGACCATGTTATGATTAATGCATTTATAGAGAGATGGCATGCAAATACTTCATCCTTCTATCTACTGGTGAGATGTCTATCACACTGGACAATGTCGCGTGCCTGCTGCATCTTCCGATTAAGGGGAAGTTTTTAGATCATGGGATGTGTGAAAAAGAAGAGGGACTGGAGTTGATGGTAGAATACTTAGGAGTTACACCATAGAGTGCCATGAAAGATCTTGACAAGACCCGTGAGGCTCATGCTAGGTTTAGATATTTGTATGGGGTGTTTGAAAAAGAGATAGTGAGCGCACGATAGGCTGATGGTGATGCCGAGCAGATAGGGCAACACATAGCGTATGCTATGAGAGCATATATCTTGTATTTGGTTGTCCCTGCCATTTTTGTGGACAAGAGTGCCACTTATGTGGATGTTATATACCCGCGGTACTTAGAGGACTATAAGCAGATCCATGAGTACAACTGGGGGCCGCTTTTTGGTCTACTTGCACTCTAAATTATCTGAAGGTTGTATGTGGAAGACGTAGCAGGTGACCTGCATTATCACACTTCTTACAATAACATTTCTTGGTCTTCTATTGATTGTGTGCCATTTTATTAATTATTGCAACGTCGTTACTAACTAATTATTCTTGTTTTTTTAGGCATGGATCCTACGATACTTCCCACACATCTCCGTTTGGTCACTTGAGCTGACTTATACTGAGGATAAACCGCATGCTTCTGCATTCGACCTGCTCATAGAGAACCAGACGACAATGTCGTTCAGAGTGTATATTGATCGCTTGGTCTTTGAGGATATACACTTCCATACATACGTCGATCACCGTGTGACAATTTCATTTGATGACATTTTCTTATATTTGGGATGATTGGCTTGAGGGTCGCACCTAACGACTCCTTGTCTGCTTGAGCGCGTCATGCGTCAGTTTGGTTACATACAGTACATTCCCAGAGATCCTACTGTGTAAGCTCCTCCCCTGGTGAAACACATAGATATGGATGTCAAGTTTGATGATTGTGTTAATCATATGGTATCAGATGAGGCACAAAGTACTATAACACCGAACGAATGGAGATACGTAGACGGTTAAATCTGGTGGTTCTTCCAGGTGTCACATTCATATTTAGTACAAAATGCTCCCGGAAATCCACCTAGGCGAGCTCATCAGGAGATGCTAGAGGAGAAGCAGGCTAGGGAAGGTCATGCTCATGATGTCTTGCTTAGATGTCTTCGTATCATGAAGATTAGACATACGAGTATTGAGGGAGGACGCTTTTTGGATGGCTCTGAGGCAAAGGGTGTTATAGATTCCATGATAGAGGAGGCTCGTGAGGCTCTGCACTATAGGGGGCAACACAGGAACGTGGGGGAGACGAGGGCGAGGCCGACTCATATTCTGACATACGTAGTAAGAGTGTTGTATTTATACACTTGATACATTTTAGATTGTATTTTATTTATCGACTTCGGTGTAACTCTTGGTACTCTTGATACATTTTGTAGTCTTGGCTTATATATATATATATATATATATATATATATATATATATATATATATATATATATATATATATATATATATATATATATATATATATATATATATATATATATATATATATATATATATATATATATATATATATATATATATATATATATATATATATATATATATATATATATATATATATATATATATATGTCATTTTATTCATATCGTTATTTTTGTCGAATCTTAGAAAATGTTCTAACATTTTACATTTTGAAGTCTAGATATGAGAATCATGTAAAATAAGCTGTGTAGATGTCTGCATAAATTTTGGAAATACACCTCCGAGCAATTTAAGAATATGCATCTCCGAAAAAAGCTGACGTTAAACAAAAAAAGATTGCGTCCGGAGATACATCTCCGAAAAATGATAGGCTTTTTGGGAATTACATAGGATATTTTTTGGGGTATATAGGGTGCTTTAAGAAATTCCCTTTTTTTATCCCTCTTAAAAAGTCTGCTATCCATTAAGACTAGCCCAGGGTGTTCGCGATGCGGTTTTGACGTAAAAAATATCCGAACCGCAAGAGAAAAAGTGTGCGGTTCGGTTGACTTTTAGAAATAAAATCGAACCAAATCAAACCAATGCGGTTTGGATTGGTTCCGTTGGTTCGTTTTTTTACAAAAAAATTATTAAGTCATACATACACATATAGACGACAACATAACTTTGTATTTAGACATTTATGCATCATCAAATAACAATAAAATTCATCATATTTGGATAACAACTTTTCATTTAATTTACAAAAATAAGATTAGAGAAAAGTGGAATAAAAAACATTATATAGTAGAATAAACCAATATAAAAAATATTATAATGAAATAGAAAAGATAGAGGAGATGAAATATTAGAGAAGATGAAAAAGAAATAGAAGAAGAGAGGAGATATAAGAAAATATGTATTTCAAGCGTAATTGGAAGAGAGACCTGTAGAATAAAAATAATAAGATGAAAAAGAAAGAACATAAGAGATTAATGACTAGAGAAGAAGAGACGAGATGTACTTGGAAAAGAAGATGAGAAGAATGTGTGATATCGCTTTGAGAGATCTGAGAAGACTTAAACTAAAACTTTAAGTGTGAGGAAGAGAGAATCATTCCTTATCGTAAGGTTAAGGCATAACAGGTTTGGGTTTGGATTGGATGTGGGTTAAGTGAAGTTTGAGTTCTAACATAATGCAGATTGGTTCAGTTTAGTTCGGTTTGGAAAATACAAACCGCAAACCGAATCAAACCGCACGACTTTGTTAAAAATGACCCAAACACATCCGAATCAAACATGATTTTTACGGTTTCAATTTAGTTTGGTTCGATTTTGCAGTTTTGTATTGGGTCGATTCGATTTTGAACACCCCTAGCCCATACAGGTTCAAGAAACTAGATCAAATTTTATTGAGGTATTCTAAAATTATGTTGATATTTTTGTTGTTTCACCTAACAACATATTGAATTGTGTTGCCTCATAAATTTTAGGGTTAAATATACAATATCCCCCTACATTATAGGTGAATTTTGATTTACTTCCTGTAAAATTTTTTTTGGATCACCCCTTTAAAATGTTAAAATTCTATGTCTTTTGCCCCTTAAGTGCAAAAATTCCCCCTGTAATATTTTTTGATTTTATTCCCAAATTTAATGTTTAATTTGTACGTTTAGGAGTGTAAACAAAAAAAAATTACAGGGGGATAATACAATTTTTTTACAGGAGTAAATCAAAATTCGCCTATATTACAGAGGATAAAGTGGTGTTAACCCTAAATTTTGTCTCTTCTATTGTATTTAATTAGATCACCAACCCGTGCTTCGCACAGGTATATTAGAAATAAAATTATATTTTTTCATAGCAGTTGATATTTAATTTTTTATTTGTATATAAAATTATCTTGTAGGTAATTTAGATTATGTTTGTAATTATATTATTAATTTTTTAATGTGAAAGATAATAAATTAGAAAAAAATTACTTTAGTCAATAATATGTGAGATTAAATTACACATATATATTATATCTGTTTACATAGACAAATTATCTAGACCTTTATTTGTATAAAAATTTATAAATATTTAATTTATAGTATTTTGAGGATATGTATATAATTTGTGTATTGCATGAGTTTTATTATAATATATTTATAAGAATTTTTTTGTTCAATGAGAAAATAAAAATAAAAATTGATGACATTAATGTATGATCGTGTAAAAATATTCTTTTTCTTATTTATTAGATTTTTTTTTATTATTCTGATTTTATTTTTTTCAAATATTGTATTCTCATCATTACTTTAATTATATTTCAAAGAAAATAATAATTATGTATAATAGGAACACAAAAGAATATAATTAAGAGATAACTTACATGTTCGAATTGAATTTCTTACAAATTATTTTAGTAATTTTTATAACATGTAATATAATTTTCTAATCATGCACTTTAATATTAATTGTGCACCTTAACTTAATATATGCGATCACACTAACAATTTGATCAAGTGTTTCTACAAAGAAATATGGAAAATAAAAAAAATGTAATCTCATTTAAAATCCTAATAAAATAAGAAAAAAATGTTTTTTTAACTCAAACTTAGATATTTTAATTGAGAGGTTTGGATAAATTTGAGAGGTGAAATGGGTAAGATCATACAAAATTATAAGATAATTTTTTTAGTAACATATTTATTTTATTTTTTAAAATAATAATTTTATAAACATTTTAAAATCAATTAGATACATATTTTAATAATAAAAAAAATCATTTTTATCATTTCATGATATCAAGTGAATCACAAATACTTTATTCTCTATAAAATATTGAAAAATAAGACATTTCTTGTATTATTTGATTCTTCACAGAGTGTCATTTTTATTTATCGAAGATATCCAATAATTAAATAAATAAATTAAAATCAAATACACCTTTCTCTCAAAAATTACTGTTAAAAATATACTTACATGAGCTGCAATTTTTCTCACAATTTTCAAGTAATAAAGATGAAAAAGTAGAAATAATATGAGTTTTTTTTATCCTCTTCTTTTCGTTCACATAACAAAAATAATTATATTCAAATAAACAATAAAAAGAAGAGAAAATCATAAAGTAGATAATATAATATTATATTAATGCTCAAAACAAATTATTACAAAATACCGTAGATAAAATATTTAAATAATTGATAGGATAGATTAAATTGAGTCATTAACCTGCAACATAAATCAAAGTCATTAGCTTGCAACATTTTAAAAAATAGTTAAAACATAAGTGAGAGTTTAGAAAAAACAATCGAAATATCAATACAAAAGGAAACATGATCTCATTTCTATATGGGTTGGGTTGTAGATGTAACATATTTATATTGAATTTTTTCTCTTCATATTGAAGAAATTGAAAAGGTTAAAAAAACTGTCATTATGAATAATGATCTTACCAGTTGATCAGAACCTGTGAAGTGGCCGAAAGATGATCTGTAGTCGGGCTGTGATGTCGAGGAGAAAAAAAGGGGGTTGTACCTGCAAGACACTCCGACGATCAAGTAAGATTAGTAACAAGGAGATACAAGCAAAGTATTAAGGAATTGGTGGTGAATAGTGAATATTCGATACCTGGCCCTCACAAGTGTGAGGGTTTATATAATGCCCCTGACGCATAGCCATTGGTTCCTGATTTCATGCCTGGATATGTGGGTCCGTAGAATCAGGTAACTGCCAAGACTTGGTCAAACCGGGCAGATGTGCCTGTAACTAGTCGTTGGTACCGAAGAGGGGGCCAATTACAAGCATCTCTCTGGTGGGTTCCTGGTGTCCTGCATGACGTTGATGTCGGGCAGGCCGAGAGGATGCTCGTCGATCATCTTAGGCCAGTGCTGGCTTGGGAGGGAAAATGGTCGATATTTCCCGATGGACAGCGGGAGATTCCGGTCATGGTCGTGTGGGCCGTACCAAAGGAAAGGTCCAGACTGGGCCCAGTCAAGCTGTCGGGCCAGTCCAGAACAGTAGCCCCCAAGTCATTTCTTCTGGGTACATGAGTGATGACTTTAACATATGCTCGCAGAAAGAGGTACGCCATAAACGGGGAAATGAGTGTTTCCTGTTGTGCCTTTCTCGCATGTAGATGAGGAGTTGGTCATTAAGATTCTTGAATTTAGAGAGGTAACGTGTTTTGGGAAGTGCGCTAACAAAGCAGCACAATGATGTCCTAGGGGCTAGAGTGTAATGATGACGATCCTAGCGTTTTCCAAGCGCGTGTCTTGCATGCACAAATTATTTTAGCTATAAATACGAGAGGAGCAGGGCGTTTAGTGTTTTTGTCTTCTCTCTTAACTGCTCGTATTAGCTCGACTGTCAGCCACCGTCATTTGTTGAGTTTTCTCGCTCGCAGCTGCTTACTTTCAGCCTTTCTTCTTCTATTAACTGGTAAGTTTCCAGCCTTCCATCGTTGTTCGCTTTCAGTAGTTCGTATTTTCTCCTTTTACTTTCTAGAGATGCATGCGGTTAGGATTTAGGGTTCCGTTTGCGAGGATGTCGTTAGAGAGTGTTGGTGGTAGAGGGTGTTTCTGTAGTTTAGAATCGTCGGAGCCGCTGTGAGGTCTCCCCAGGGGACTTCGTGGTGTGTTGTAGACGACCCATTAGGGATTATGGCTTTTTTCTGTAACTTTTGCCCATTGACGCACCTTAGTGAGGGTTCTGGTCGGGGACACGATTCTCGTTTCCATCACCCTTTCGCTTGATTAACGGTGGAAGGGTGGTTCTGGCATTGATGTCGAGCTCATATTTTTCCTCTGCTTTTCAGGTGCTATGGCTGACAACGCCCGAGTCGATATTTCGAGCAAATCCACACAGTCTTCGGGAAGTTCCTCAGACGAGACGAGCAGCTCATCGAACATCCTATAAATTTCCGGGGATGCGCATAATCAATTGGAGCAACAAACGGGCGAAGGCGACGTGGAGATGACTTATGCCGATCAAGGTTTCCTGTTTCCTCTTGGGGACGAGGAGGATCCTCGGGCTTGGGTCATGAATGACCCTTGGGACTGGCCTTCGTATTTTTATGAGCATCAGGAGGATGTCTTTACAGAGGTGTACACTCACGAGGAGGGGGTCCAAGGGGAATGGTCGTTATACATCCCCGGGAAAGAGATTAGAATTTGCTCTAAATACGATAGGAGGCGGATCCCAATGTATGACATAGTATTTCGTGAGATGGGTCTTCGCCCCCCTTCTCTGACTTTGAGGTGGTCGTGTTCAGGCACTTGCGCGTGGATCTTTCCCAACTGCATCCGAAAGACATCGCCTTCATGCAAGCGTTCGAAATAGTTTTCGGCCACTTGAAGATATGGGATACTATTCCCTTGTTCTTCTACTGCTTCTATCTTCAGAGGAGCTAGGTCGACGAAAAATTTCTGGGGATGCGCAGAATCAATTGGAGCAACAAATGGGAGAAGGCGACGTGGAGATAACTTCTGCCGATCAATGTTGCATGTTTCCTCCTAGGGACGAGGAGGATCCTCAGGCTTGGGTCGCTAATGACCCTTGGGACTGGCCTTCATTATGAGCACCAGGAGGATGTCTTTACAGAGGTGTACACTCACGAGGAGAGGGTCCAAGGGGAATGTTCGTTATACATCCCCAAGAAAGAGAGAAGAATCTGCTCGAAATACGATAGGAGGCGGATCCCAATGTATGACATTGTATTTTGTGAGGTGGGTCTTCGCCTCCCCTTCTCTGACTTCGAGGTGGCCGTGTTCATGCACTTGCGCATGGCTCCTTCCCAACTGCATCCGAACGGCACCACGTTCATGCGAGCGTTCGAAATAGTTTGCGACCACTTGAAGATAGGGACTACTATTCCATTGTTCTTCTACTGCTTCCATCTTCAGAGGAACAAGGTCGATGGAAAATGGGGATGGGTTTCCCTGAAACAAGGCAACAGGAAGCTGTTTAAAGCCTATTTGGAGTCTGCCCGATACTTCAAAGTGTTGGCGGTAGAAATGTTTAAGACTAAGCCATTGGATTGACTAGACTTGTACAAATCAAAATAAAATCGCCACCGCACTTTATTGTTTCCAAAGGAATGGGAAAAGAGCGAATAACCCAAAAAGAGGGGGAAAGATTCAAGGTAAGGGGGTTGGTTATGTAAAGGGAAGGTATTAGCACCCTAAACATCTACGGTACTCTGCAGGAACCTCTTTGTAAAATCTGTATATTTTGGCTATGAAATATTGTGTAAAATAGATGGTGGAGGTGGGAAAAAGAAACATATTTTTTTTATGATTTTTGCACCCGCCGCGGTTGCAAATCTTTAGTGCCTATGTACCATCTTTTCGTACAATAGGGGATCAGGGTACACATAGTTCCTCTTTTAAAATTTTAAAACACAAATGTGTTGGTCAATTTTATGAGATAAAACATCATCGTCATTGTCCGTGTGGAAAACATACCTACTACCCAAAATCATGAGAAAGAAGAATTTGAATCATCTCAAAGTGGAAGATATGGCTTGGATTTTAAAATCAACAATGCCTCACTCAACACCCAAGTGAAAAATATCTCTCTTTACTACATATTGTAGAAGTATAGTTGTTTGCATCACTACAAGGATTGATAAGAGTTCAATCTTTTGAGAAAAGTTTAAAGATAAAAGCCAAAGTGGCAAGATGGTTTGAAATGAGATTGATTGACTTTTAGTCTTCTCACAAAAATGTCAAAGTATTATTAAGTTTATTGGAGTTTATTTATAAAAATGTTTGAAAATGCATGGACCTAAGTCCAAGTTTATTATAAAAGTAATTCAAGTTTAAAACAAGAAGAGTTTTCAAAAGAGGGGAGGAGATTTTTTGAAATTAAAGAAGATGGGATGAGAAGAAGAGGCTATCCTAAAGCGTAAGGTAAAAGCTAGGGATAAGAACCATCTAACCAACAAGTAGCCAATACTTCACACTATGAGCCAAAATAGAATTCCCATTCTTTGGATTGAAACCAAACAAGCAAATGATACTAGACCTCTTGGGGAAACCAAACTTCAAGTGTATTAAGTCTTCACAAAAATTGGGCAGAGTAACGGCTGTATACGGGTGAATTCCAGATTACAAACCAAGGGTGTAATCACAATAACCTGCACACAAAACAAATAAACAATCCAATGTCTTGAGGTAAACCTCAAGAGCTCCAGACAAAATAATCAGATAAGATCACAAGGTCTCCACTCACAGGGCAAGGTTTCTAATCCTAAGTCCAAAAAGTTCAATACTCCATAATGCCAAGGATAGTAACCAAATAGTCTAAGTATCATTAAAGATTTTTTAGGGTTTAAGTTGATTATTAGATGTTTTGAAAAAAAGAAAAGTAAAACCCAAATGAGCAAAAAAAAAGACAAGAAAGTAAATGCTCAAATGAGCAAAGATAAAAAAATGGCATGAAATGTAAATGCTAAAAAAAATAAATAATGCATAAAAATAAAAGGGGCATATAAAAGAATAAAGGATAAAGTCAATTATTAGTGGTTAGTTGGATGCTCATCTTGAAACTTACATTTGGAACTCATTAGAGGATTGGTAGAACCAAAGCCTCCACATAACAAGTTGTATTTGCTTTTTGTCAAGTATATCATCCATTTGGAATCCTTATGAATATCATTTAATGATCAATGGTGTTTAAGTGATCCGCGTTGACCAAAGGTGTTGTAGATCCATTAGAAGATTGGTAGAACCAAAGCCTCCACACAATGAATCTCAAGGTTATTGGATCAAAGAGATCAAATTAACATAATTGGGCTTGCAAACATAAGTTTGAGCCACGAATGATCATTTATTCTAATCGGGACAAAATTTAGCGCTATGTTAAGCAATCGTAAGTGGACTTATATAGAAGTCACACCTATTTTGAGGCCGGTCAATAGCAATCTATGCACCATTTGTTTTGAGACATGATATAGAGATCATGCACCATCTGTATATTTTGGCTATGAAATATTGTGTAAAATAGATGGTGGAGGTGGGAAAAAGAAACATATTTTTTTTATGATTTTTGCACCCGCCGCGGTTGCAAATCTTTAGTGCCTATGTACCATCTTTTCGTACAATAGGGGATCAGGGTACACATAGTTCCTCTTTTAAAATTTTAAAACACAAATGTGTTGGTCAATTTTATGAGATAAAACATCATCGTCATTGTCCGTGTGGAAAACATACCTACTACCCAAAATCATGAGAAAGAAGAATTTGAATCATCTCAAAGTGGAAGATATGGCTTGGATTTTAAAATCAACAATGCCTCACTCAACACCCAAGTGAAAAATATCTCTCTTTACTACATATTGTAGAAGTATAGTTGTTTGCATCACTACAAGGATTGATAAGAGTTCAATCTTTTGAGAAAAGTTTAAAGATAAAAGCCAAAGTGGCAAGATGGTTTGAAATGAGATTGATTGACTTTTAGTCTTCTCACAAAAATGTCAAAGTATTATTAAGTTTATTGGAGTTTATTTATAAAAATGTTTGAAAATGCATGGACCTAAGTCCAAGTTTATTATAAAAGTAATTCAAGTTTAAAACAAGAAGAGTTTTCAAAAGAGGGGAGGAGATTTTTTGAAATTAAAGAAGATGGGATGAGAAGAAGAGGCTATCCTAAAGCGTAAGGTAAAAGCTAGGGATAAGAACCATCTAACCAACAAGTAGCCAATACTTCACACTATGAGCCAAAATAGAATTCCCATTCTTTGGATTGAAACCAAACAAGCAAATGATACTAGACCTCTTGGGGAAACCAAACTTCAAGTGTATTAAGTCTTCACAAAAATTGGGCAGAGTAACGGCTGTATACGGGTGAATTCCAGATTACAAACCAAGGGTGTAATCACAATAACCTGCACACAAAACAAATAAACAATCCAATGTCTTGAGGTAAACCTCAAGAGCTCCAGACAAAATAATCAGATAAGATCACAAGGTCTCCACTCACAGGGCAAGGTTTCTAATCCTAAGTCCAAAAAGTTCAATACTCCATAATGCCAAGGATAGTAACCAAATAGTCTAAGTATCATTAAAGATTTTTTAGGGTTTAAGTTGATTATTAGATGTTTTGAAAAAAAGAAAAGTAAAACCCAAATGAGCAAAAAAAAAGACAAGAAAGTAAATGCTCAAATGAGCAAAGATAAAAAAATGGCATGAAATGTAAATGCTAAAAAAAATAAATAATGCATAAAAATAAAAGGGGCATATAAAAGAATAAAGGATAAAGTCAATTATTAGTGGTTAGTTGGATGCTCATCTTGAAACTTACATTTGGAACTCATTAGAGGATTGGTAGAACCAAAGCCTCCACATAACAAGTTGTATTTGCTTTTTGTCAAGTATATCATCCATTTGGAATCCTTATGAATATCATTTAATGATCAATGGTGTTTAAGTGATCCGCGTTGACCAAAGGTGTTGTAGATCCATTAGAAGATTGGTAGAACCAAAGCCTCCACACAATGAATCTCAAGGTTATTGGATCAAAGAGATCAAATTAACATAATTGGGCTTGCAAACATAAGTTTGAGCCACGAATGATCATTTATTCTAATCGGGACAAAATTTAGCGCTATGTTAAGCAATCGTAAGTGGACTTATATAGAAGTCACACCTATTTTGAGGCCGGTCAATAGCAATCTATGCACCATTTGTTTTGAGACATGATATAGAGATCATGCTCCAACAATATTTAGTGCAATAAGAAGGGGATGAGATGAAGAGAGATGGGAGAGAATATACAAACCACTTTTGAATTAAATTTAACCAAACTATTATTAAAATCATTCATCCATTTTTGTGGAGTTAGACTCAACACCATGGATCCAATGATGTTAATAAAGTTCATGATCAAAAATTTAATCCAAGATCAACCAGAAAATAATCACAAGATAATATTACATTTTAATATATACAAAAAGGTTTAAAAATAATGTTTAAAAAATAGAAATAAAAGAGAAAAATATCAACTATATCTAAATTAATCAAGAAATAAAAAGTAAGACCATAGAAAAACCAGAAATGAACTAAAATATTTTTATAACTTTTTTGGAAATTTTTAAAGTCAGAAACTATTTTTAAAATTAAAAGAAAGGGGTAAAATAAACCAAAAATGATAAAAAATAGCAAAGTCAGAAACAAAAATAAAATAAGGTCACCAATATTTGTCATAATATCATTGGATCGACCCATAATTTTTTCAGAGTTTAAAATGCATAGAAGTATTTTTAAACATTTAAAACAAATTAAATAAAGTGTAAATTTATAAAAAATTCCAAAAAACAAAATTAAATTGTGAAAAAATAAAAATCAGAAAGAGAATAATCAAAAATATTTTTCAAGATTTTTCCATATTTTTTGGACTTAAAATGAATTTTCTATGATTTTTTGAAGTTTAAAAAAATTAAATATAAAAAATCAGAAAAGAAAATAAAAGTAAAAAATATGTGGACCATTGGATGAGAGTCAAAACGCGTTAGTAATTAAATCCAAGGGATCTGGCGCGCTGTGCATATCATGGTCATTAGTGAATAAAGCACTAAATCAATTATTAAATCAGAACTCAAAAATAACAAGTGGCGTGCCATCATTGGTTGGATGATGACACGTTGGTCATCTTCAACCTCCAGCCAACTTGAATTACAGGTCTCTCAAACTGTAAAATCAGAAGCTCAAACCTATGCCATTCGCTTCGTCTCTTCAAGACGAAGACAACCACACCCTCGCGCCAAATTTATATAAACTGTAGCTCAAGCAATTTGGAAAGAAAGTTTTAAAAAGGAATTTAAAATTTCATGGTCAAAATGTGTTTCTAGTAAAAAGCAAGTGTTGCGACTAGAACTAGGGAAATGAGAGCATCACAATGATATCAAAGTTTTGAAGAATTGGTGAAGGAATCTACCTATTGAAATTGAGATGTAGAGCTCTGAAACTAGACTTCTATGGAGCAATATAGGGTACGATTCTTGAATGTAATTATATGGTTAGCTTCAGGGAAGATCAAGGAAGGTGAATTGATGAAAAAATTGGATTGAAAAAGGCTTGTATATGGATTACGAAGTTGCTGAACTCTGAGTTATGGAACAAGTTTGGCAGGGTGATTCTGGCTATCCAAGCTTGAGAAAATGAATGGGATATTTCATGTATTTATAGGAGAAACAAATGGGATCAAAAGGAAGAGTGAATGATGCATTTTGGAGGGAATTCGTGCAAACCTGATGCACGAGTGAAGTGTGATCTAATTTTTACCAAAACTCATCCAATCCTTGCGTTTTGAGGTGCTAAACACTTCTGGAAAGTTTTTTAATCAAGTTTAAATCAAAAATGCGTGTAAATCTTGTGATTAGAAGCCAAAACAAAGATTTCAAACTTCTGGCTTGGTGAAAAATTCAATTTCAAAGTGCCAACTTCTGACCAATGGCATTTTTAGCTCAAGGGGTCTTAAAGCATGATTCCTGATGCTTCAGAAAGATGAGGTTACAAGCTTTGCAATGGAAAAATAATGGAATCAAATGGATGCTTGAGCTGACAGTTATGTTGAGTCAAAGTTGGAGAAAAAATGTTGACTTTCCATACTTAGAAATATTTCAAATTCCTCTTCAAAAGTGACCTATAATGTCTTGCATCCAAACATAGCTTTCTACTTAGAATTTTCTCTTGACCAAAAAAGATGGCATGAAGTAGATCTCTTGAATGATATTTTGGAACTCGAACCATTCAAAATCTCCAAAAATTGAGAGAGTTATGAATTGTTGAAGTGGGCAAAAAATCATGAAATGACCTATAATCTTTTGTATCCTTAAGGAAATTTGCATTCATTTTCTCACTTTGCAGATAAAAGAAGGCATAAAGTTCACATCTTCAAGATCATTATGGAAACAGAATGGGATCAAGGTGATAAAAATTGACTAAGTTATGATCATTTGAATCACACATGGAAAAATGGGGATTCATCTGGAGGACTTGTAATCTTTCTTCATCATCAAGTTTCTTCCACATGAAAACTCCTTGAAACTTTTGAAGTGATTTATTACCAACCCTTTAAAGAGAAGGATGACTTTGGAATCACTCAAAAATACCAAAAGATGAGAAAGATATGCTTCTTTGAAGTTCAAAACCCTAGCTCCTAGATCAAGAACATGCTTTGAGGAACTTTGACAATTTTGAACAAACTTCTTGTACCAAAACAAATGATTTGAAAATATAAGTTGTTGATGATAACAAGAACTAATAGAAACCACAACCACTTCTATATCTTGAGAATTGAGAGAAATATGCACTTGTGATCAATGGGAACAAGGTCTTGTCCAAGCATGACAACTCCTTCAATCAACCCCTTGTACTTTTGAATCAATCTTGATAATTTGGAAATGTAGTGAACCAAAATAACCTTGCCATGCCATCCCTTCTAAAACAACTTCCATGGTGAGGTTTGAACTTCTCAAGCTTCATTGACTAGGTCATGGAAATAAACTCATGAACCCATGGATCAACTTGCTAAGCCCCATTGCCTTTTCCTGCATTGTTGACAAGTAAGACAAACCAACATTTCATTTTATTAATTAAAAGGAAAGTCAAAACAAAAACATGAATGATTACAAAAGAAAAACAAGTCAAGGTGCTTGGTGATTCCTCAAAGAGAAAATCTAAAGATAGGAAGGAGAACCAAAAGCCCTAATGTGATCTTATTGTGATTGAATCAATATGGTATGGTAAGGGGATCTTAGGAGCAAAAATTGGGGTACAACAACTGCCCTTATTTAAGTTTCTTCTATCCGAAGATACGAAGGTTAAAAATCTTCGTGTTGATGCGATCGAAGATACTTAAATATAAAACAAACCCTATTTTTGGCCCTAAGATGCCATGCAATGCTTATGAATATGAGTGCACATGGACAAATCCAAAGGGACGCAAAACACCACTGGGGATGTAACAATAATAAAGAAATAGGAGAGCGACCCGACCAGGAAAATAAATCACTGATGGATCAAAAGACCTGAGCCAGAGAGGATGGTAAAATGGTCAAAGGATACACCAACTCCTACTGGAGGTAAATCTACCAATGTTCACCGAAGGTAGAAGGAAAAGAAATATCAACACCGACGTCCACTGAAGGTAAAAGAAAAAGAAATATCAACACCGACGTTTACTGACGGTGAGCTACCAACATTCATTGAAGGTAGAAGGAAAATAAATATCATAGCATCTCCGTTCACTGGCGATGAACTACCAACATTCACTGAGGGTAGCAAAAAGATTACAAACACCAACTTTCACTGATGGTGATCTACCAACTTTCACTGAAGGTAGAAAGAGAATATATCATAGCACCGCTGTTCACTAACGATGAACTGCCAACATTCACTGAGGGTAGCAAAAAGATAATAAACACAAACTTTCACTGATGGTGATCTACCAACTTTCACTGAAGGTAGAGAGAAAATATATCATAGCATCTCCGTTCACCGATGATGAACTACCAACGTTCACTGAGGGTAGCAAAAAGATAACGAACACCAACGTTCACTGATGGTGATCTACCAACTTTCACTGAAGGTAGAAAGAGAATATATCATAACATCTATGTTCACTGACGATGAACTACCAACGTTCACTGAGGGTAGCAAAAAGATATCAAACACCAACTTTCACTGAAGGTAGAGAGAAAATATATCATAGCATCTGTAACACCCCAATATTACCCAAGGTTTTATATGCAACAATCAGAGTAAATTAAAATTTCATAAATTTAATACTGAGGCATCACACCTTCAAAAACAACTCACTTTAAACAGTTTGATTTAAAGTATAAGTCTCGGATACATAGCATCGCCGGAAGACATAAATTGATTCAAAAACATCAAAACATCTTCTTTAATAAACTTCCTTAATAAATCATATTTTCATAAAGTATGATTCTATATACAAAAGGAAGAACAACAAAAGAATCAACAACAAGACAACATAAATGTTTCCCCCCGAGTGCTACGTATCAGAGCGACACCGACTCAACTAACATCAGCTATAAACTTCGTCTTCATAACCTGCACGTTACCAATATAAAGATAACGGCGAAACAAGTAAAGGGTGAGATAATCCAAAACATATAGTTAAAGACATGATAAAATATATATATAGTTTTGGAATTGTAAAGGATATAAGTTAATAAGTGCATTCCAACACATATCCAAACCTCACTTACTCTTATCGTCATTCTAAAGTGTATAATCTATACTTAATCGCCTTAGCCTCATCGACACAAATCATCACGACAACACGTAAACCTCCGTCACCACGAAATCGTCACAAGCTAATACATCGCTAATTAACACGGCAATCATAAACAACAACATCAACCAACAACATTAAACAATGCTAACAACATGAGCAACATAAACAAATCATCACAAATTGGCTAAAGCCCATCGTCGCTTTTGGCATAAAAGCCCATGTCGCTTTTGGCATAAAAATCCCATCATCGCCAATATCATCACATCATAATTGCATTAAGCATTTCATCTAAATTAAGTCATCACAAAAATCACCATTTATATTCATCGCCTAGTTATCATGAAATTATCAAGTTATATTCATTTCATGTTCATCATAAAGATCATCACCAAACAAAGCATCATACATCATCGCAATTCAATCATCGTCAATCAATTAAAAACCCAACTCCAAACAACTCACACATAAACATAACCGACTCCATGAGACACGACTATGTTATGCATGTGGTACCCGTCGCTTTGTCCATAATTAGGAACACTTGGCATAAAAGCCTCGTCGCTTGGCATAAAAGCCTCGTCGCTTGGCATAAAATCCCATCGTCGCCAATGCAATGTATGTGACTCGACAATAAACAACACAACACAAAAACATCATCGTCGCTTATCAAAATTGGCATAAAGCCCACATCACCATAATTTATCCAAATCAAGATAAATATATCATCGCATTATATTTGCATTATGCAAAACGTCACATATAATTCATCATCATCAAAATCATGCATTCACAAATCGGAAGCATTTATTAATAACATCAATATAATCATCACATCATCATGTACAAAGACATATAACCTTGCATCGCATAATCAACAAGTATTCACTAACTAATACGTCGTCGCAAACATTATGTTTAATCACCCCACCTCATTATCGATTCGTTCACTAAATTCTACATACGGAAAGATAGTCAAACACCTATCATCGTCGGAAAAGCCATTCCTAATAACTGGCATTACTCCTAATCGTCAACATCGCAATCGGATTGTCCATACGTGTCTTAAATCCCCTAAAACGAAATCCGATTCAATTAAACCGTAATTAAGCCTATTTCGGGTCATCTCGTAAAAACTCACAACTTCTAAAAACTAACCTCACCACTAAGTTCTACACGTCAAACTTAGCTAGCACGTCAATTTTCGTTGAATTCGGAGCAACTTGCTCCGTCGTCGAATCTACCGAAATCGGAAAATCGGAACACAATCGGGTTCCAAAGGAAGTGCGAAAAATCAGAATTTTGGGGGCTACAGAAGCATCAACACGGGCCCCCGTGTGCATCAACACGGCCCGTGTTGAAAAGCCACCAGAACGTGCAAAAATGCCAAAGTCAGAGCATCAACACGGGCACCCGTGTGGATCAACACGGCCCGTGTTGATTGTCCTGTCAACAACTCTTCCCTCTACAATAGGTCAACACGGGCGCCCGTGTGAATCAACACAGCCCGTGTTGATTGACCTGCGTGAAAACTCCATTTTTAACATTCCTAACCTCACTTTTACCACTCCCATTGATTCTAATTATCATCAACCTCATAATCCCTACACCTAATTCAACTTTCCAATCTATTTCAATCAAACAATCAAACATACAACTCATAAATCAACCTATCAATTTTACCCCCAAATCCAAAATATATCTATCAAAACCTAACAATATGAGATGGAGAATCAAACCCCTTACCTTTAGAGATTGGATGATCCAAGATGATTCCACAACTCCAACCTCAAGCTTCCTCTCTTGCTCTCTTGCTCTTCTTCTTCTTCTTCTTTCCAAAACCCTCTCTTCTTCTCTCTAAGGCCAAGTTTGGCTTTGGTTTGTAAGAATGGAAGGAATGGGAAAGAAAATTGATTTTATAAGTTGTTTTTCTACTAGCAAGCCTAAGTTTCTATGTTTGGTTTTGGTATGTATGAATGGAAGGAAAATGAGGAGAAATGGTTTATAAAGGTATTTCTACTAGTAAACCAAGGGTTAAAACCCAATCCTCAACAATTTCTCCCCACACTCCTAACTTACTAATTATATCATCAATTCAATTAATTTCGGGGAATTAAATATCGGATCCGAATAATATTTTACCGGACCGAACGGAACGTCGCTAAATATATTATCATATATCGATTAATATATTTATTCTCGTCGCAAAATAAATATCGACCGGTAACTCGAAAATATTAATATAATATAATATTAATTAAAACAGGGCGTTACAGCATCGCCCTTCACTGACGATGAACTACCAACATTCATCGAGGGTAGAAAAAAGATAACAGACACCAACGTTCACTGATGGTGATCTACCAACTTTCACTGAAGGTAGAAAGAGAATATATCATAGCATCGCCGTTCACTGACGATGAACTACCAACATTCACTAAGGGTAGCCAAAAGATAACAAACACCAACGTTCACTGATGGTAATCTACCAACTTTTACTGAAGGTAGAGAGAAAATATATCATAGCATCGCCCTTCACTGACGATGAACTACCAACGTTCACTGAGGGTAGCAAAAAGATAACAAACACCAACATTCACTGATGGTGATCTACCAACTTTCACTGAAGGTAGAAATAGAATATATCATAGCATCACCATTCACTGACGATGAACTACCAACGTTTACTGAGGGTAGCAAAAAGATAACAAACATCAACATTCACTGATGGTGATCTACCAACTTTCACTGAAGGTAGAGAGAAAATATATCATAGCATCGCCGTTCACTGACGATGAACTACCAACATTCACTAAGGGTAGCTAAAAGATAACAAGTTTACCTAGAATTCTGGTATTTCGCCTAGAACGGGTCTCAACTTCTTCTTTAACCGAGGCAATTTTCTTGGAAAGGGTAAGATGTAAGCTGTCTCAAATAAAGAGACTTACACTTGCAAAGATTTCACAACAAGCTGTTTCTGCGAATTTTAAAGTCTTGCCCTCCACTGGCGTAAACTGACGACGGACTGCAAACTGTCCACTCATAGAGGAGATAGCAAAAAGGTTACGTCGACTGTTACAAGGAAGCACAAGTTGCTCAAATAAAGAGACCTGCTACTTGTTGTCATGGAGGATTGTAAAAAGAAATGACTTTTCGGGGATAGAAATATGGCTTCCCGGGGAAAGAAATATGACTTCCTGGGGAAATGCCATGATATTCTTACTGAGGAGATAAAGTATTCTTTTGAAAAATAAATGCACAAACCAAAACTCGAAGCTTTCAGAAATCCAGAGTAAATAATATTATTGTGGAACCACAAATTCAAACCAGAAATAAACTGGAATGGAACAGTCAACCAAAATACATCCTTTGAGAAATAAACTCAAGAGGGAAAACCAAATCCATCCAAACAAGGAGCTGTATAGGAAGGATAAAGCAAAAATCTTCCACGAGGGACAACTCAGTGAGGAAATTGAAAGAATATACGCTTTTTGCTTAGGGCCAACACTCTATTGAAGAGAGGACAACGTAACTCTGAAAAACAGGGTGTTATGTCAACAAAACATTAAAAAATGTCAACGAACAATGATTTGCCGATTTTAGATATGCATGATGTATGTATGAATGTATGAGTGTTATCATGCGTATGTTGACAAAACAGATACACAACCATGGGAGTAACCAAGAAAAACCAACTCTGGCACAAACAACACTCGGCTAAACTATATCCAGGATGATCATTCCAAGAAAAAGTAAATTCCAACAGAGGAAACAAAACCTACTGCCTGCTTTATCTTTACTGGGGAGAAACACAATCTGGAAGTAAACAAATCAAAATGATAAAATAGTACAGATACATGGATAAAACATCCTTCTCTAGGCTTCACCGGGGAAACAAACATTTTCAAAAGTAACACTTCTATCGGGGATTGGAAAACCAGTCTCAAGTAATGCAGATGGACACCAAATCAACAAAAAATTCACTGGGGAATTCAGGCCTACTTCATTGGGGAGATTAACACCATATCTCAAAAGGAAAACCATAATACGTTCTTCACTACCGAAACCAGGGACCTGCGCTCTTCAAGAGTGATTATGGTACCAACTTCTCGGGAAAAAGAACTTCCATTAGACCGAACGAAAACTTCACCGGAGAAATATTGGATTGAAACTTCACATCATGAAAATTCAGAAAAGAGGAGAAATGAATCCAAACTTGACCGAGGATACTGGAGACACCTAATTTGGTTCAGAAGTTGATCAGACAGATTCTCTTCCTAGGAAGTAAGTCAAACAATTAGGGTTTGACGTTTCTCAAAGAAAATTGAGTCTTCAGGGTTTCAAATGGCCTTCATAGGTCTTCATGTCTCCTCAAGGTTGTTTAAATCAGTTTTCGAACCTCTCATTGCAAGTTTGCTCAATCAATGGTCCAGATAACTGAAAATGACTACATTGACTTGAAAATTACCCTTTTGCGAGAACAAATTCAAATGATCGTAACTTCTTCATTATTCAAATTTTTTGAATGGTTTTTCTTACGTATGATTCCCCTTGATTCCATCTCAAATTCCTCTTCACAAATCAAGAACTGATTACACATAGAAAGCCACCAGAAGTTCGAATGCGTTGAAAGTCACTTCATGAATTTTGACCTAATTTCAAATAACAGTCGTCTGATTTCTAGAATTGTGATTTATTCAAATTAGAAGACCTTGAGACGTTTATTTCTGCTCATGGTCATGTGTGATGTCGCTCATGGGTTTATCTTCAAAGAATTGAAGGAAAATTGCGCTTGGAAGACTTTGAAAGTTATCAAATCGTCGTAAGTCATTTGTTTGTTTTCAAAATGTTCTTAATCATCATTGATCTTGGAATTTGTAAAGGTTGATGAGGGTTCTCAAAGCATGATTGTTTAGCAATAAAGTCCCACTATTATCAAGCATGGCGTGCGAGTTTCATTCTGAATGAAAATTCGGTGTGGACAAAAGGCGAAGGTTAGGACTATCATTTAGATGACCATGGCTTTGGGATTAAGTTAACCAAGTTAGAATTTTTAAACATTTATTTTGTTTAGAAGTTTGATTGGAATACGAGACATATTGATTATTCAATCATTTGTGTTTGCTTAAAATCCAAGTTACCAAATCAAGATGTTTTAGTCGAAAAAACATTCAATTGAGCATTGCAAATTTAAATTCAAGTCTTGAACAATAAAATTCATTACAACAAATTTATTCAAAGCCTCATTTTATTATATTACAAATGGTTTGATTTACAAATTTTTGTTACAAAGAACTACATGTTTTTGTCTACAAAGAAAGAACATTTATTTTGTTTCTTCAAATCACTGTTGTTTCATCTTCAAGTGACCATTCCCATCCTCGCTTGCTATCCACGCCTCATGTTCATGTAACAAAAGAAAAAAGAAGAAGTTAGCAAACAATAAGCATTGAGAAATTCAAGAAAAAAATGAGTTCATCATTAGGATTTTGCAACTTGGAATCAGAATATTTGTTTGTCTTTCATCACAATCCATTTCCCAATTGCAAATCACAAGAAAGTTGCCTTTCTTGGTTCACAAGAAAGGAAACAAATGTACAAGTCAAACTGCCCAGCACAAAACAGGACACGGCATCACAGAAACACGGAAGCATAAGGCAAAGTATAAGATGCAGCAAGCAAGCTACTCAGGCTGCAATAGCATACAAAAACCTGCAACAAAAACAATGCAGCAAGAAAGCTACTCAGGCTGCAATAGCATACTAAAACCTGCAACAAAAACAATGCAGCAAGCAAGCTACTCAGGCTGCAATAGCATACAAAAACCTGCAACAAAAACAATGCAGCAAGCAAGCTACTCAGGCTGCAAAAGAATGCAGACTAAAACCTGCAAGAAAAGCATAACAAGCAAGTCTAAAGCTGCTCAAATAGCAGCAATATAGTAGCAAGGATAGGCTGCAAAATCAGATGACATACAAGCTAGCATCATCATTTTCCCTGTTGCAAAACCCTTCAGAATTTGGAGTAAAAAGCAAGTTGCTTTATTTCATTGAAAAATAAAAGAGGAAAGAAGATAGGGACAAGTTAGAGAGATATCACCTAGCAATAGTCCAAAATCCTGCAATATGTCAAAGTCAGTTGTGTCAAACCTGCTGTTGACAGCCCAAGGTTTGCACACAAATAGAAAATATGAAACCTGTGCTCAAAAAACCCCAAGGTCAGCATACCACAATTTGTTCAAAACCCTCAAATTTTCCCCCCACTTTGGACCCTGATTCTCAATATAACAAAGCCACTGTTCCATAAAACGAAGGGGTCAAGAGAGGATAAAAAGAACCAAACAGTCAAGCTAGCAAGTACCGACCCAAACAGCCAGCAAGAGAATATACAAAAAAAATAACACAGAACAGAAAAGCACATACAAACTCTTTGTCTCAAATCAACCACAAAAAACCAACAACATTAACAAAAAGCTCTCACAAACTCTTTATCTCAAATCAACCACAAAAAACCAGCAACATTAACAAAAAGCTCACACAAACTCTTTATCTCAAATCAACAGCAAAAACCATCAACATTAACAAAAAGCTCACACAAACTCTTTGTCTCAAATCAACAACAAAAACCAGCAACATCAACACTAGCCAAAAAACCCTTTGCCTCAAACCTCACTGTAAACCAATAAAACCATCGAAAACCAAAGAAACAATACAAAACCAAACCTCATTATGGATCAACAAGATATCACAGACCAGCAAAGCCAGATAATATACCATCTAAGTCAAGAACCAAAAAGAAAACAACAAAGATATTAACAAACCAGAAGAGCCAAAGATCTCCAACTGCTTTCGCCTCATCATCATCTCCCTTCCCCATTCATCTTCCGTCACCACTGAACACCATCATCAATATCGCCTCTCCATCCAAAGCTCACAAATGGAAAAAGAAATCACAAGACCAACAAAATGAGGGAGAAGTTATACCAGAAAGAGAGCTCCAGCAGGTATGATTTCTCCCCATATTCTCATACTTCCGTGGCATGATTCCTGCATTAATAAAGAATTAATAAGTGGATAAAAATAAAGAAAATCTTTAGGCGAGAGGAAATGACGAAAAACGTACCTTCAATCCTCTTCAAAATTGCTAGGGTTAGAGAAGGATTAGGGTTTGTATGGATGAGGAGTTTGAAATTGCTAAGTCAATCCGGTGAGGATTAGAGAGACGAGAGAGACAGGTTCCAGTAACAAAGGGCTTGAGAGAGGTCGAGGATGAGACGGTTTTGGATCTCTCTGATTAGAATCCGAGTTCAAAAGAAAAGCTTTAAAAGATGCTTAGTCGCGATGTCGAGGAAGACGAAGAGGCATTAGGACATTTCAGTAGAGAGCGAGTGTTTGCGAGATGAATTAAAAATGGAAGAGTGAAGAAGCTTAGAGATATTTAGGTTATGGAAGGGATGAATAGAGGCAAGGTAAAGAGATTAGAGCGCCGCGTGAGAGGGAAGATGAAGACCCAAATCCTAACCCTAACCCCTTTTACATCCCTAATCTGTAAATAACAAAGTGATTAGTGAGTTTGAGTTTGATGATTGGTGTTGGACCATGCTGGGCCAAATCCTTCTTCCTTTCATTTAGGCCCATGCGTTTTTTTAAATATTTTTGAATAGATAAAACATTAATTTTCATACTCCTTTGCCATTTGGTTCGGGCCTGGGACACATTTTGTGTTCTTTCTTTGGCCCAATGAATCACCGTCCACTCAACATTTCTTTCTACCTCACACCCCCCATTTTCAGTTTAACATCACCTTTCTATTTTTGTTTGTTTTAAATAATTAGTTTAACTTTGTTTGTTTTCATTAAGTTTAATAAATCATATAATTTTGTTAGATAATTAGCTTAGTTTTTTTTTTAATTTGGTAAATAGTTTTCACTATTTATTTTGTGCTTAAGCTTTAATTTGCTATTTTAATTTCTAAAACCCTAAAAATACATACATTTGATTTAACTCTTAAAGCTAATTAATAGAATAGATTTTTCTATCTTTCTTTCCAAACTTTTCAAACAAATAACCAGAATCTTATTTCCTTGCTTTGTTAATTAATTTTTATTTATTATGACTTCAATTAATCACTCAAAATTCGATTTGGTTGTATTGTTTGTTATTTGGACTGGTTAGTCGCGTTCGACTCATCCCCATTAGTAAAAAAATTGTACCCCCATTCCCGGAAACTATGTAATAGCGTAGAATTTCAATTTCCGCAACTTACTGTTTTCTTTATACTGTATAGTAATTAGGCGTGTATGGCAAGATTTAAAATAAATCGCTTGATAACCTAATTTCAACAAAATAACTTGAAACAAACACACTTTTTCACATGCGCACATCTAGGGTAACCTCGCTTGTTGCCTCAGAAACACAGTCATGTCCCTCGAATACTGGACGCTTTAGCAATGACCCTTCGATAAAAAGATCACAGTCCCTCGATGACCCTCGACGTTGCCTTTAATAAAATGATCTAGTCCCTTACGAAAAATTGCTAAAGCGTCTCATAAGTTGCTTTCGATGAGTATAAAATTGACCCGCGCCCGTCCGTTCACATCCAACGATGGGGCTTCTCACCAAATTAATGGTAAGAAAGAAACATTAAAAGGAAGAAGAAAAGAACAATTTAAAACCTTTTGAATAGATAGATTCTCTCCTAATTACTCGTTTGCTCACGATAAAAACATTTTTACACCTTCACTTTCATCTCAAAACATTTTCAAAAAGACAAAATGTTTTGTATACGTTCTTATAGAGACGAGAACCATTTCAAAACATCTTTTCAAAACACTTTCCGAAACACAATCCACAAACACATCTTTGAACCACTTTTCGAAACAAAACTTTGTACGCGTTCTTATAGAAACGAGAACCATTACAACGAGATTTTTCAAAACACTTTCAAAGCCCACACCACAAGTACACTGTCAAATAAAAGCAAGTGATCTAAACGAGTAACTAAGAGCCCATGGAAAACCATGGATGAAAAGGGTGCTAATACCTTCCCTTTTCATAATCTACCCCCGAACCCGAGAAATAATCTCGAAAGATCTTTCCTGTGATTTTTTACCTTTCCTTTTGGATAAAAGAAAAGTCGGTGGTGACTCTTGCTATCTGGGATCAGTGGAAATAGAACTGACTGTTTGGAATGCTGGTTCGCGAAATGTCGCGGTAAGCAAGATTCGCCACCGTCTTTTATTTAATCAAACAAGGAAAGGACAAAAGCACAACAAAATTCCTTTTCGAGATGTTTCTCGGGTTCGGGAGGTAGATTATAGAAAGGGAAGGTGTTAGCACCCTTTCTATCTGTGGTTATCCACGGGCTCTTAGGTACTTGCTCACTATGTTTTCAAAAAGTTTTGCTTTTCTTGTGTGTGTGGGTTTAAAAAATTTCGTTTGAAAACTTCGATTTAACTCTTGTATCTGTCCTCAAGAGTGTAGGAAGTGTTGTTGAAAACTTTGTTTGAAAAAGTGTAAGTGCGAAAAGTTATTTTGTTTTGAAAGAGCAAGTACCTAAGAACCTCTACCTACTCAAAAGGAATTAAGCTGTGTAAATGTCCTTTAGACAGTGCTATCCCACTATTGAGAAGTAGGTAGCACCGTCGTTGGAGTTTTCGGGTCAATTCGATTAATGGGACATGTGGTCACTAAAGCAATGGTAGGACGCCTTAGCGATAACCCTAATGTCTTAGATCATTTTTTATAGAGGCAACCATTTCGAGGCAACTTTGATCTTTAGACAGGAGGGCGACCTCTAAAACACCCTATACTCAATGACCACGTCGAGGCAACCAAGTGAGGCGTACCCTAAGAGTGGCATGTGCGAGTGTGTCAGGTTTCAGTTATGTTATCTTTGCACATGTGATGGTGAGCTACGATTGATTTTAAGTTTAAGATAAGTCTTGTCATACATAGCCTATTAGCATACATCTAGCAGTTAATGGTTGCGGAAAATAAAACTAAGCTATTACAAGGCGTCGAGTATTTACATCGCCAAAAAACAAACCCTTGAAAAAGTAAATTGCGGAAAATTAAATAAAAGCGATAAAAAGTCCTAATTAAAGCTATTACATCCTCGGAGAAAATACAATTATATAATAAAAATATGGATAAAAAAAAATCATACGTGCGAGAGAAACTTGAATCGGAGAGTTTTTTAGGGTTTTGACCCTTTTTAGAGAAAGAAAGAGATTTTTATTATTTTGCATTTTTAAATTAAACCTAGACTAATTAATTAATTAAATAACAGAAAGATATTTTTTGAGTTTTTTATGTTTTTTAAGGAAAAAATAAAAGATGGTCAAAAGTTATTAAAAACCCTAATTCTACATTGATTTTAAATTATTGCAAAAAAGTTAGAATTAACCTAATTAAAACTAAGTTAATTATGTTAATATTTATTTACAAAAAATAACTAATTAAATTTAATAAATAAAAATATTATATTTTTTATGTTTTCTGAATTTATTATGAAAATAAATATTAATTTGTTAGTGATAATAATAATTATAAAAAAAAATAATTAAATGAAAGAAATAAAAAAGAAAAGAAAAGAAATAAACTTGAAGGAGGGGTGTTGGGCTTAATTCTGGAGTGAAAAAGCAGTTCTGAAGCCCATTTACATCCAGCCTGTTTGACTTTTCTGGACTTGCTACGCATATGTTGACCAGGGAGTATGGTGAGGACTCAGCTTTGGCCATTAGATTTGGGTTTGGAGACACCTGGCGTACTGAGATTGGAAGCGTATGGTGGACATCCCTTGGCAAGCTACACATGAATTCTTGAAGAAGAAAAATAAACAAATTTTGGGGGACCTGGGATTCGAACCCAGGTCCCAAGGCTCATTGGCCAGCGTCCCTGCCACTACACCACATGCATCTTTTTATTATTTGGATAATAAGAAATCATTATATATCAAACAATCCACATGCTATAAAAAAAACGTGCGCTTTTCAAATTAACCAATCAGATGCCAACACATCAGCGTCTTCAACCTTGGTTCCTGCATAATTAGAATCAGATAGCGGGGTTTTTTAACCCCCACTACTTTCTGCAAGGAAAAATAACGATTAGGCACACAACAATCGTAAATGTTTCGCGAGGTGTGGGTTGGAATCGTCTTGGCCTCACGATTTCAACCATGTATCCTATTAGTCCCAATTTTTCCTGGATTGAAAAGCCCCATTTAAAAGCTCAAGAACCCTATAAATTCAGTCATGGTATCTTTCGATTCAGGGCGTTACAGTTCAATTCAATCATGCCATTAGCTTTGTATGATCTCTAGCAATGCAAAACAATCACAAACACATGTTAAATGCGCATGAATTAGGAGATATAATTATGAATAAGAAGTGCAAATCGTGGGACTGTATGGAGCGATTCCTTGAGCTTTGGTGCTGGAATTTGATTGAGAATCAATCCTAGTGCCTCCTGCAAGGTGTTTGGATGAACAAAATGCCTTGAATCGACCTAGAATGCAAGAACAAGTTTTGAATTTTCTTGACAATTCTTGAATTTGACAAGGTCGTTTCTGCAACTTTCAATCGTGTCCTAGGTCATGGTTTGCTTGCATACATATATGAGAATCAAATTAGGTCAAAATTTTGGATCCAACCCATGTGCATTGAAGACTAAATCCTTGATTGAAAATCAAATATTCTTGATTTTTCATGATTGAACAATGTTGCCAAAATTGGATTTTTTTGTATCTTTGACTTGTGCACGAATTTTCCAGCATGTTTTGATCATATTTGCTTCACAAATTGATTTAAAAATCAAATCTTCTATTTTCTTATAATTTAAATTAATTAAATGAATTAATATGTATTAAAAATCCAATTAATCAATAAATTTAAGAAAATAAATCCAATTTAACTTGGTGGGTCGTGCATAGGTCATGGGTGAAGTTTCAACAAGAGATTTGAGGCCCATTAGCAAAAAGAAGGTGTTTTGGGCAAAGTTGACTTTTGCAAATTCATGAAAATTTCCCAACTTCTCCAATGCACAACTTGCTCAATTTTGATCATATGACCATGTTCTTGGAAATTTTGGAAAGCCCTTGAAGTCCTCTAACCAATTCCTTTGGTCCCATGTCATTTGGATTTACCAATCTCAAGTTATGGCCTTTGACTCAAAGTGTACTTTTGTTGACTTTTGAATTTGACCTATAATGTAAAAATTGGTAACTTTTTGTGAGGGAATTTCTTGAACTTGGAGTGTGAAGATGGATTATAGGAGATTGCATCTTCTTCAAAATGAGATTTGGATGGAATTTTTCTGACAAACCATGAAAGAGTTATGCCCTGGTCAAGGTATAGTTGACTTTTCTGCTGTCCAAAAATAGTAACTTTTGCACCTTGATGATTTTTGAGCTATTCTTGTGGGATCATGATCAAGACTTGATCAAATGATGATTGTGAACTCAAAATAAGATGTTGACCAAAAATTCGGACTTTTGACTGCAAAATGACCATTTTGCCCTTACAATTGACTGTAGATCAAATGGAGCTTTTGACTGTACAAATTGGCACTGTGAGTCTTGAAACTTGGCATGTAGATGCTTGAGAATGTATATAGGCCTATGAGACTTGATTGGACCATTGAAAACCCCAAATTCCTTGAAAGAAACAAAACCCTAATTTTGAATTGACTGCCTTAGGAGGTGATTTGACTGTACAACCCTTAAGCCATTTTGAGCAATTTGAAGATCATTCTTGACAAATCTTGAGGAATATGGGAGGGCAAATTTTGGGGTACAATAGTTGCCCCTGTTCAATTTTCTTAAACCTGAGGATATAGATTGGCTTTCGAGCCTTTCGTGATCCGAAAGTGGAAGATAATTGAACACTAGAGTGCCCAGAAATTTGCACTCGCATGGTGTAGTATCAGCAATGTGATGTCGGGAATGGGCTTACAGATGCCATTTGGAGATTGTTGGTAGGAGGATGGGCTTATAGATGCCATCTGGAGATTGTAATGGATAGTTGTGGAGATTGGCTTAAAGATGCCATCCAGGGGTGAATGCTAGACTGTATCTATAAGCTGGAACTGGATGATTGTTAGCATGGCGTCCGTGCCTGGAGCGCCTCTAAACTGTATTGGAAAGTTGGGTGGTTTGAGCTGGTCGAGTAAATAGTTGTCTTGTCTGGTTTCAGGTATTAAACTCTGACCTGAGAAAGAAAGATAGTTTTCCTGGCTTGCTACAGGTATTAATCTTCAATCTCTTCATGTAGATAGTTTTCCTGGCTGGTTTCAGGTATTAACCTACAATCAGTCGTCCACAGATATTTTCCTGGCTAGTTACAAGTATTAATCTAGAACTTAAGAAGGTTGGTCGACGAGATAGTTCTCCTGTCTGGTTTCAGGTATTAATCTCTGCCCTGAGAAAGAAAGATAGTTTCCTGGCCTGTTACAGGTGTTAATCTTCAATCTCTTCATGTAGATAGTTTTCCTGGATGGTTTCAAGTATTAAACTACAATCAGTCGTCCACAGATATTTTCCTGGCTAGTTACAGGTATTAATCTGGAACTTAAGAAGGTTGGTCGACGAGATAGTTGTCCTGTCTGGTTTCAGGTATTAATCTCTGACCTGAGAAAGAAAGATGGTTTCCTGGCCTGTTACAGGTGTTAATCTTCAATCTCTTCATGTAGATAGTTTTCCTGGCTGGTTTCAGGTATTAACCTACAATCAGTCGTTCACAGAATTTTCCTGGCTAGTTACAGGTATTCATCTGGAACTTAAGAAAGGTTGGTCGATGAGATAGTTATCCTGTCTGGTTTCAGGTATTAATCTCTGACCTGAGAAAGAAAGATGGTTTCCTGGCCTGTTACATGTGTTAATCTTCAATCTCTTCATGTAGATAGTTTTCTTGGCTGGTTTCAGGTATTAATCTATAATCAGTCGTCCACAGAATTTTCCTGGCTAGTTACAGGTATTCATCTGGAACTTAAGAAAGGTTGATGGTAATCATCTTTTGATTGCCCTTTTCCTGAAAAGGCAAAACATTAGTTGTATGCAATGTCATGATGTATGAAATGCATGATGCCATGATGTTCTTAAAGTAAATGAGATTTGTGTTGTAGGATGCATATGCAGGTCATAATGTATGAAGATGTGATGTTTTTAGCTGGGGAAAATAAATCCCGGAGCTGCTGGAGAATAGTGTTGAGTTCTTCATTTCCGCTGGGGATGATGAACGAAGATGATTGCAAGAATAAACCTGTAGGAAAAAACTAGCTCCGTTGGGGAATAAACATGGTGAAGAGATTACTCTGCGGGGAATTACTCTGTGGGAAGAGATGCCTTGCCGAGATTTTAACGATAATTTCGCTGGGGATTCTGTTGATAAGATCTGTTAGAGATTTTGATGATGAATTCCGCTGGGGATAGAAAGAACCTCGCTGGGGAGGACCTTTCAGTTGCAACTTGCTGAGGATAACCCAATTAGACTCTTGTGGGGATAACCTCTGAATTTGGCTGAGGAGATGCACTTGTATTCTGCAGGGGACAAGCTTCCAGAATCTACTGGGTAAGATGATTCAACTCTGGCGGGGAAGCTTTTTTAGACTGCGCTGGGAAATGGCTCCACTGGGGGTATCCTGTATTTCGCCGAGGAACATTCTTATATTTCGTTGAGGAATATTAAGACTGTCGGGGATGCTCTTATGCTTGCTGGGGAATATCTGTATACTCCGCTGGGGAATATTAAGACCTACTGGGGATGCCCAACTTCTTTAGGGCTGATGGTAGACCAACTCTGCTTGGGGGAGAGTATTGCTGATTCATTCATGATTGCATGTCTCAGTGGGGAGAGCTACCATTGCTGTCTTACTCTGCGGGGAGTGAAGGTATCTTGGTCATATTCTTCAGCTGAACCTACCTTGGTACCTTGGTGGACAAAGCAACTAGACTGCTTGGTTAATTCTTATTGCCCCTACTTCCGATGTCACCCGTAATTAGTCCTTTGTTTCGTATGCAAATATTTATGAGCAGCAATTAATGTCAAATGCATATATCAAAAATGAACATTGGACGTTCTTTGCAAAACAAAACAGATAAAGGAAAAAATCAATTTGCAATTTGTCTGAAAAATGAACTTGTATTGCTTTTGAAGTTTGCCTGTAAATAGGCGTTTTTGTACAAGAGGCTGACGTCCTAGTAAGAGAACGCCGCCGAGCAAACAGGATTTTATACAATTTGTAAAAAGAAAACAAAACAGCTATGTGAATGATCCCACTGGGTGTCTGCTATCGCCTTTATATCTTCAAGCATCTCATCACTTTGCTGCTTAGTTGAAGATGAATCTGATTGACTGGTGTCGTCTGAGCCTGATAGTTGATACCAAAGTCTGGATGCGAGGTGATCCAATGAGACATAGTATTACGCTTATCCCTAACTTTTGCCTGGACCTCCCTTTCGGGTTTTCAGTCCACCGGGATACCCATTTTTGCCCAAGCCGCCTTTTCAGGTTTTCGACTTGCCGGGTGTACGAATTTTTTTGGGTCTTTAATTATGCGTAGTATCTTTTTACTATGTCTGCATTGACGGAGTGAGGGGGGTCGTCACCATCCATGGTGGTTAGAATCATCGCTCCCCCTGAGAAAATGTTCTTAACCACAAATGGCCCTTCGTAAGTAGGGGTCCATTTGCCCCTGGGATCACCTTGAGGTAGAATGATGCGCTTGATTACCAGGTCCCCGACTTGATACTCTTTTCGCCTGACTTTCTTGTTAAATGCCTTGATTATCCGTTTTTGGTATGTCTGACCATGACAAATAGCAGTGAGTCTTTTTTCGTCGATTAGGTTTAGTTGATCGAGCCGGGTCTGGATCCAGTCGTCTTCGCTTAAACCCGCCTCCTTCATGATCCGGAGAGAGGGTATTTGAACTTCAATGGGCAGGTCTGCCTCCATGCCATATACCAAGGAGTAGGGTGTTGCCCCTGTTGACGTCCGTGCTGAGGTACGGTACCCATGAAGAGCAAATGGTAACATCTCGTGCCAATCTTTGTAGGTCACTGTCATCTTCTGCACAATCTTCTTAATGTTCTTATTAGCTGCTTCTACAACCCCATTCATCTTCGGCCGGTAGGGAGAAGAGTTGTGGTGCTGTATCTTGAATTGCTCGCAGAGCTCAGTGATCATCTTGTTAAGATTGGTACCATTATCCATAATGATCCTCTCTGGTACACCGTATCGACAGATCAGGTTGTGCTGAATGAACCGTGCCACGACGTTCTTGGTTACGGTGGCAAAGGAAGCTGCTTCAACCCACTTCGTAAAGTAATCAATCGCTACCAAGATAAAGCGATGCCCGTTGGATGCCGTAGGTCTGATCTCGCCGATCATATCAATGCCCCACATTGCAAAAGGCCAAGGTGCTGTCAGGACGTTCAAAGGAACTGGAGGAATGTGCACCTTATCAGCATAGATCTGGCACTTGTGACATGTCCGAGAATGCTGATAACAGTCGGCTTCCATTGTTGACCAGTAATATCCTGCC
This sequence comes from Vicia faba, assembly GCA_948472305.1. Lineage (NCBI taxonomy): Eukaryota > Viridiplantae > Streptophyta > Magnoliopsida > Fabales > Fabaceae > Vicia > Vicia faba. The sequence goes on along the minus strand of OX451740.1, from coordinate 481,174,024 downwards.
CGAAGGATTTTCTTTGCCATGGTATGTCCACTGGAATGCGTTCCGAAAGTACCTTCATGTAGCTCTGCCATGATCCTTTCTGCTTCATTCTTATCCATACAATGCAGTAGGGTTGAATCATGGTTTCGTTTGTAAAGAATGACATTGCTGATGAAGAACTTTGCCGCGAATCTTCTCAGAAAATTCTTGTCATTAACAGACGCGCCCTCGGGGTATTCTTGAGCTTCAAGGTACCTCTTTACTTCATGATACCAAGGTTTTTCTGTTACTTCTTCGGTCTCAAGATCACAACAATGTGCAGGTTCATCCAATTTCCAAATAATGATCCGGGGAGCCTCGTTGTCCCATTTGACTTTGAACATAGAAGACATCGTAGCTAACACGTCCGCCAACTGATTCTCCTCTCTTGGGACGTGTTCAAAGGTTATCTCCTCGAAATGGGGAAGCAATGACAGTACGTACTCCTTGTAAGGAATAAGATTTAGGTGTTTCATATCCCACTCGCCTTTGATCTGACTGATCACAAGAGCGGAATCTCCGAAGACACTCAGAAACTTGATGCTTAGGTCAATTGCAGCTTCAAGACCCATGATGCATGCTTCATACTCTGCCATGTTGTTGGTGCAGTTGAAACATAGTCGGGTGGTAAGCGGGGTATGAGAGCCCTTAGGAGATATGATCACAACGCCAATGCCATTACTCAAAGCGTTTGAAGCTCCATCAAAGTGCATAGACCATCGGGATCCTTCCTCAGGTCCTTCATCCGGTCCAGGTATTTCACAATCAGTCACTACCATGATATTCTCGTCTGGGAATTCAAAGTTCATGGACTGGTAATCATACACTGCCTGATGTGCCAAATGGTCTGCCAACACACTTCCCTTGTACTGACACGGTTAAGTGTTATAAGCTCAGAACCAGACGCTCTGATGCCAATTGAAGATGTGAAAAACACAAGAAGGGGGTTTGAATTGTAAAACTTAAATCAAATGTGCAGACAACACTGTATTTTTATCCTGGTTCATTTGATCTCAAACTACTCCAGTCCACCTGTCAAGGTGATTTCGCCTCTCTCCAACGAGGTCTTAATCCACTATATTCAAAGGGCTACAACAACTACTTTAACAACTGTTAAAGCCTTCTTGAGTATAACCATAAATCGATTTCTCTCAAGGAAATCTCTTTACAAATAATTGAACAAAAATGTGTTTGATGTTTTCTAATAAAACAGTATACCACAACTGTGATAATACAAAAATTTAAGCTTAGAATGAAACTGGATTGCTAATGCGTTTGAATGAGCATGGTTTGAAGGCTTAGCAAATTGTATGAGTGCGTGCGTGTGTATTAGCGTCTTCTTTTCTCACACAGACTTGTTTATATAGCCAAGGCAAAGATACATTGTTGTCCATAAAGCACTTTCAATGATAATAACGTTCTTTCCTTTTTGTGAAGATCTTGTCTTTGAATAAAGCCGTTGGCAATTAATCTGTCTTGAATACTTAGTAACGCTTCAGAGTGTTCTTTATGATAATCAGAGCGTTCTTTGCTTTAGCTTATGCTGACGCTTCTGAGTGCTGATGACTTGGTAAGGATCTTGATCAGAGTCAGAGTGTATATGTTTATACGCAGATTCTGGTCATCAAGCTTCAGCGTATGATCTGGTAGCTTCAGCGTGTAGCACATGTTATTGATCTTTTGATGCTTACGTATTACTGATCTTCTGATGCTTCTAATGTTGATTCCATCAGAACTTCTGTAAATACAAAACATGATTTTAAATAGCATATTTGTTCTATATATATATCTTTGAATTTATTTATTCTTGTATTTTGTTATCATCAAAACTCTAATCAAGGGTTGTAGAATTAAACTATGTTCTAACAAGACATTCAAAGTTGAGAGAGGGTGCAATGTCATTGTATTCAACGGGTTTTTTAATTAATCTGCACATATGATTTATGATTGCTTTTAGAAACTGACACATATAACAAGTGATCATGTAAATTGAATTTCAGTTATTATCTATTTTGAAGGGTTTTTTTAATTACCATTTTCCGAGAAAAAGCAGAAAATAAAGACACAATTTGGGAAACAAAGACAACTTTTATTATTCATTTTAAAAGTCACAACAACAGATAAGCCCTACATTATTAATACTTCCACCTTGGGCAGAGTGAAAGCTTTTAAAAAGATTAACAAAACAAATTACTTTGAAACATGTATGCAAGAAGGAACATCAATGGTGATCCAGTTCTGGACCCTAACTCCGTGCGTCACATAATTCGGTGTTTCCTGCTCTGCTTCATCTTCCACAATGGAATTGATCCTGGAAACAGTTGGATGAAGATAACCCCCGCTACAGAAGATGTCTTGATATTTTCTTGCAGCAGACTTTGGCTTCATGCCCTTACCTTTATCATTCTTCAAAGAAAACCCAAGCCAACTCTGTTCTTGTTCACAGGTGGATCCATAATCTGTCCCCACACTTCACTATGACCCTTACAGACAACCTGCTACGCATCCTTAAGCGAAACCTTGGAATTCTCATTTCCTCTTATATTGTCAATGGATAAGGCTTGGAACTGGGTTCCAACAGCAGCTTCACCCACCTCCACAATGCTGAAAGAGGACAAATGAGATATCAATAATGCCTATTCCCCATTTGTGATCACTATTTTCCTTTCACGTACAAACTTCAGTTTCTGGTGTAAAGTTAAAGTGACAGCCCCTGCCTCATGTATCCATGGTCTTCCTAGAAAACATCTATAAGCGGGTATAATATCCATTACCTGGAAAGTAATCTGAAACAAATGTGGTCCTATATGAATAGGCAAGTCCACCTCACCAATAACAGATTTCCTTGATCCATCAAACACTTTCACAATGATGCCACTCGGGTGCATATGTGTTCCTTGATATTTCAACTTCATAAGCATACTTCTTTGTATAACGTTCAAAGCAGATCCATTATCAATCTGCACATTGGATAGTGAATCATTCTTGCAGTTCATAGAGATGTGGAGGGCCAAGTTGTGATTCCTTCCTTCATCTGGTAATTCATTGTCGCAGAAGCTGAAGTTATTACATGATGTAATGTTCCCTATTACAATGCTGAATTGGTCTATTGGCATATCACTCTCCACAAAAGCTTGGTCCAGTACCCTCATCAAGGATTCTCTGTGAGCAGAGGAGTTCATCAATAGAGCCAAGATAGATATGTTTGAAGGAGTCTGCAGTAGCTGATCTATAATTTTGTAGTCGCTTATCTTGATTATCTTCAAAATATCATCCACTTCTTTCTCTAACGCAGCCCCACTAGTCTCACCCATAGCCTTCTTGGGTTCAACATTTTCACCAATTTTCTTTCCAGCGCTATCATCTCTTCGAATGACTGGTGCAAACACACGACCGCTACGGGTCACCCTGCTATTTTCAGCAATACTCCCAACATCAGGCATTGGCTGGATGTGAACTTCCACTCCATCCTCTAAGATTGTAGCGTTGTATTTGTAAGGCATATCCTTATCTGACTTGTAGGGGATAGGACCCGGTAAACTAATCACCAATGGGGTAACAACTGGCTTGCTATAATACTCAACTTCAAGATAGGCGGGTGCCCCAAAACAAGGTACAATGACTTTTACCCCTTCTTCAACATAATTAATCATTATTGAGTCATTTCTGGAAAACAAATCCTCATCTGAGGAGAAATACTCATCTGTAGAGACATACTCTTCATCCGACTCTTCTGCCATCAAACAAACCTCAACCATATCAACTTCATGGAAATCATCCCTTTGACTTATAAACTTGATAATTCTGTTATCTAACAACCACTGAACACCCTTCTTTACAATTAAACATCCTCGGGAATCTTGGCAACAAACTCGGCAAGATCCATATTGGTGTTCCACCTGACCAGCCATATGGCAGAAGGTAGCATGCAATTGCACAAGGTCCTCCTTCATATACTCTACATCAAAAATTCTGAATTCTGCAGGACATCCAGAAACCATATTCACCTCCTCTTCATACTCTGCCATAGGCCTGATTATGTGGATTAGGCCCTCATCCATGAAAGATAAAACACCAGACTTCACCAACTTCTGCACCTCAGTCTTCAAAGGATAACAATTCTCAACATTATGCCCTGGTGCTCCCTGATGAAAAGTACATGTTTGATCTGCTTTGTAGTACCAAGGCAATGGTGATGGTACAACGGGAGGTGGTCGGGTCTGAACCAACTTCTTCTGAATCAATGCCGGTAGTAACTCTGTACAGCTCATAGGAATATGGTCATAACTATCCCTTCTCTGATTATACCCTTGATTCCCCTGCTGGGATGGTCTTTGATAAGCAACAGTAGTTGGAGCTACACCCACAACTGGAGTAACTGAAGCGACCTGCTGATGACACTGATAATTCCTTCTAGGAGTATTAACCCTCATCTCTTGCATAACAGCATTTGCATCCCCTTCCTTCTTCTTGGTAAACCCATAAGATGGTTTCTTCACATCTCAAGAACTTTCACTCTTTGTTGAGCGGCCCTCTCTTACAGCCTCTTCTAAGCGGATACCCATTCCTACCATTTCAATAAAGTCACTTGGCGCACTTGCCACCATCCTTTCGTAGTAGAAAGCACCCAACATTTTCAAGAAAATCTTATTCATCTCCTTTTCTTCTATGGGAGGAATCACTTGGGCGGCTACCTCACGCCATCTTTGTGCATATTCTTTGAATGATTCCCTATCTTTCTGAACCATGGCCCTGAGTTGATCACGGTCAGGCGCCATGTCCATGTTGTACTTGTATTGTTTGATGAATGTTTCTCCCAAATCATTGAAAGTATGGATATTGGCACTGTCCAAACTCATATACCACTTTAGCGCAACACCTGTCAAACTATCCTGAAAAAAGTGAATCAGCAGACGCTGATCATTAGTATGGGTAGACATTCTCCTTACGTACATCACCAGATGAGCACGAGGGCAACTGTTGCCCTTGTACTTCTGAAACTCCGAGACCTTAAACTTAGCAGGTATCTTAACATCCGGGACCAAGCATAACTCATTCATATTCTGCCCAAATAGCTCTTTTCCCCTGAGGGCCTTCATCTCTCTTTGCATCTTGTCAAACTGCTCTTGAAAATCATCCATTCTGTCATAAAGACCCAAGTCTTCACTCGGTGGAGGGAAAGGACGACACACATCATCATTAACAAACGAAACCATATTCACCGACAGAGGCGCAGCAGCAGCAGCATGCACCACATGAGGTACCAGAGTAACAATAGTCTGAACAATTGGAGTATCTTGAGGACCAAGATTAAAACCTTTAGGTGAAAAATTCTCTGGCATTCCCCATGGATAACCTTGAGGCATGCGATTATGAACAGTAGTTGGAGTAGCAGATACGGGAACAATCGGAGCTTCAGTAGTTGCCCTTGTTGGATGAGGTTGAACACTCGGTGGCTGATTCTGAGCAGCCACCAGAGCTTCCATCAGAGTAGTCAGATTGGCCATGCCGGCCTTCAAAGCAGAAACCTCCTCGCGTAGCTCGCGATTCTCTTGTTCTAGGTTGTCCATCTTCTTTCTGAAATTAGCCCGAGTGTTGTAGTGGTGAGTCAGCTTGCTGAACAAAGTAAAGAAGCTTGGTAAGACACCTGGATATGCATAACAAATGCAAGAAATATGTACAATATGATGCATGATATGCAGTGCACATAATTTTATTTAATATTTCAAGGGATTTAAAATTTGTGGACATATTGCAAATATCAAAGTAATAACGCATTTGAAATACTGAAATTTTTTTATTATAACAATTCCTAAATGGATTCCAAGTTTCAACGATCCCAAGTACAAGATGAAATAAAAATCTAAAACCCTGAGAAGTAAAACCGATGGAGATCACTCTATACACTGGCGCTTCCCTATGAGCCTGGCAATCTGAGCCTTCAACCTTTGGTTTTCTTCTGCATGTCTGATGGCAACCTCCTTCCAATCACCTGAATCAAGAAGTGAGTGATCAACATCTGATTGAGGCTTAGGAGAAAATAAATCCCCTTGCCTCTCTATAGTCTCTACCGCTCGACTCTCAAGGATCTCAATCAAGTCGTCTTTCTCCTTCAAGTCTGCTCTATAGGAAATCTCTAAAGTTTGGAACTTGTTCTTCCAAGCGTCCTTTTCCTGTTGCATCCTAAATAAAGTAAGTTGCAGCTCTTCTAGATCATCTAATAAGGGAGAAGTGGTCTTCACAAATAAATCAGGCATAGGTGTTTCCCGAGAATACAACATCTTCAACTGAATAGCTCTCGTTTAGACCCACTGAAGATATGGCTCCAAAGAAACAACACCCCTAGGTCCCAAATCCTTCCTACTCTTCTTATGAATGTGACGCCAGGCCTTCGCAATCTGCTCCCTAGCTTCCCTATGGTCTTCTCCTTCCTTCAGAAAGAAACTACTCAAATGAATACTATTTGGTTTATCCCTCATCAGATAACCAAGCTGTCGTCGTGCAAGAACAGGGTTATAGTTAATTCCTCCCTTTGTACCAAGAAGAGGTACATTGGGGAAACTACCACAACTATCAATAATCTCTTATCCTGGTAAGCTCGATGATACCAATCAATATCTGAGTGAGTAAGTGCAATGATCTTAGGAGCCCAACAGGGTTCTTTCTTGACATCCCAAAAAGCATCAGACTGAGGCATATAAGAGTTAAACCACCAGTACAACAAAGGCGTGCAACATATAATCATCCCCTCATGATAAGAATTCCGAAGATGAATAGAGTAATAAGCATCACCCAACAAGGTAGGAACTGGGTTTCCAATCATGAAGATCCTGATAGCATTAATGTCAATAAACTTGTCCACATTAGGAAATAAGAACAACCCGTAAGTAAGTAGAGCAAAGATGGCCTCAGAAGTGACTGTACTTTTCATCCTGGCAAAGTAACGAGCTTTCTCCAATAAGAACTGAGCTGGTAATCCTCTAATCCCTCCTTTAGTAGTCATATAGGCTTCCACCTCAGACTTCCCCAGATGAATCAAAGCAGCAATGTCATGTGGTTTTGGCTCACCCTCCAAACCAGTAAAAGGAACACGATCGGTAACAGGTAAATCCAATAAATAAGAATACTCCTCCAGTGTGGGCATCAACTGATAGTCGAGAAAAGTAAAGCAATGATATAATGGATCATAGAACTGGACCAAGGTCGAGAGAATACCCTCCTTCATCTTCAGCTTCATGAGAGGAATAATGGATCCATACTTCTTTCGAAAGTCTGCAGAACACTTGATCTCGGGAATTAGACTGATCAACTCATCCATCTTGGGATCCTTGAAACTGTACTTCCCAGTCTTTCTCTTTTCAGAATCCATGGTTAAAAAGTACCTGAGATATTCACAAATGGTCAACATTTAAATCCCTTGAAATAAGATCTCTTCAAAAGATGCTTATGGGTGCATGGATGCATGATGCAATAATCACACACAAGATCACACATATAGGGTTCATAGGTTCAACGTCACGAGCATGAGGTCGAAGGTACTATCCATAAGGTATTGGTCTAAAAGTTATCACCTACCAAAAAAGGTTCTAGAGGTTCCCAGAGTCTACATCCTTCCTTCGGATATTACCAACTTCTCGATTAACTCGGTAATTAGTAATGTTCTCAAGAAAAACTTGTCCGAGCGTAGTATCGCATGACAACTATTTCCGGATTACTCCGTCAGAGCTTCCGCACTACACCTAAAAGGCTAAGATGGGTTTGGTATTCTACGGTCCTCAGCTTCAGCAGGCTCCCAGGTCGAAAGCAGTACGTCTTCCCGATTACTTGGTAAACGACACTACAGTCAAAGGGGCCTCCACTGAGTGGGGGATCTCATGCCTCCTTTTTTTGGATTACTCCCTCAAAGTTAACATGACTATACCGCCCGTCCTATCTTAAAGTCTGCCCAAGTTTGGGTATAGGACTTATAAGTAATCACCAAGCATCCTGAAAACCAGGAAAATCCAAACAAACATATATACAATATATAACACAAAAACAATAATAACACATATACAAATATAAAAAAAAGATAGGCTCAACCCACTTAGGGATGCACCAGCAAAAGGTCAACCTTTCCCCAGTGAAGTCACCATTTTTTTGTTGGCGGTAGAAATGTTTAAGACTAAGCCATTGGATTTACTAGACTTGTACAAATCAAAATAAAATCGCCACCGCACTTTATTGTTTCCAAAGGAATGGGAAAAGAGCGAATAACCCAAAAAGAGGGGGAAAGATTCAAGGTAAGGGGGTTGGTTATGTAAAGGGAAGCTATTAGCACCCTAAACATCTACGGTACTCTGCATGAACCTCTTTGTAAAATCTGTATATTTTGGCTATGAAATGTTGTGTAAAATAGATGGTGGAGGTGGGAAAAAGAAACATATTTTTTATGATTTTTGCACCCGCCGCGGTTGCGAACTTTAGTGCCTACGTACCACCTTTTTGTGCAATAGGGGATCAGGGTACACGTAGTTCCTATTTTAAAATTTTAAAACACAAATGTGTTGGTCAATTTTATGAGATAAAACATCATCGTCATTTTCCGTGTGGAAAACATACCTACTACCCACAATCATGAGAAAGGAGAATTTTCATCATCTCAAAGTGGAGGATATGGCTTGGATTTTAAAATCAACAATGTCTCACTCAACACCCAAGTAGAAAATATCTCTCTTTACTACATATTTTAGAAGTATAATTGTTTGCATCACTACAAGGATTGACAAGAGTTCAATCTTTTGAGAAAAGTTTAAAGATAAAAGCCAAAGTGGCAAGATGGTTTGAAATGAGATTGATTGACTTTTAGTCTTCTCACAAAAATGTCAAAGTATTATTAAGTTTATTGGAGTTTATTTATAAAAATGTTTGAAAATGCATGGACCTAAGTCCAAGTTTATTATAAAAGTAATTCAAGTTTAAAACAAGAAGAGTTTTCAAAAGGGGGGAGGATATTTTTTGAAATTAAAGAAGATGGGAGGAGAAGAAGAGACTATCCTAAAGCGTAAGGTAAAATCTAGGGATAAGAACCATCTAACCAACAAAAGCCAATACTAGACACTATGAGCCAAAATAGAATTCCCATTCTTTAGATTGAAACCAAACAAGCAAATGATACTAGACCTCTTAGGGAAACCAAACTTCAAGTGTATTAAGTCTTCACAAAAATTGGGCAGAGTAACGGCTGTATACGGGTGAATTCCAGATTACAAACCAAGGGTGTAATCACAATAACCTTCCCACAAAACAAACAAACAATCCAATGTATTGAGGTAAACCTCAAGAGCTCCAGACAAAATAATCAGATAAGATCACAAGGTCTCCACTCACAGGCCAAGGTTTCTAATCCTAAGTCCAAAAAGTTCAATGATCCATAATGCCAAGGATAGTAACCAAATAATCCAAGTATCATTAAATATTTTTTAGGGTTTATGTTGATTATTAGATGTTTTGAAAAAAATAAAAGTAAAGCCCAGATGAGCAAAAAATAAAAATGACAAGAAAGTAAATGCTCAAATGAGCAAAGATAAATAATGGCATGAAATGTAAATGCTAAAAAAAAAATAATGCATAAAAATAAAAAGGGAATATAAAAGAATAAAGGATAAAGTCAATTATTAGTGATTAGTGGTTAGTTGGATGACCATCTTGAAACTTGCATTTGGAACTCGTTAGAGGATTGGTAGAACCAAAGCCTCCACATAACAAGTTGCATTTGCTTTTTGTCATATATATCATCCATTTGGAATACTTATGAATATCATTTAATGATCAACGATGTTTAAGTGATCCACATTGACCAAAGGCGTTGTAGATCCATTAGAGGATTGGTAGAACCAAAGCCTCCACACAATTAATCTCAAGGTTATTGGATCAAAGATATCAAATCATCATACTCGGGCTTGCAAACATAAGATTGAGCCACAAATGATCATTTATTTGAATCGGGACAAAATTTAGCGCTATGTTAAGCAATCTTAAGTGGACTTATATAGAAGTCGCACCTATTTTAAGGCCGGTCAATAGCAATCTATGCACCATTTGTTTTGAGACATGATATAGAGATCATGCTCCAACAACATTTAGTGCAATAAGAAGGGGATGAGATGAAGAGGGATGGGAGAGAATATACAAACCACTTTTGAATTAAATTTAACCAAAATATTATTAAAATCATTCATCCATTTTTGTGGAGTTAGAATCAACACCATGGATCCAACGATGTTAATAAAGTTCATGATCAAAAATTTAATCCAAGATCAGCCAGAAAATAATCACAAGATAGTATTACATTTTAATATATACAAAAAGGTTTAAAAATAATGTTTAGAAAATAGAAATAAAAGAGAAAAATATCAACTATGTCCAAATTAATCAAGAAATAAAAAGTAAGACCATATAAAAATCAGAAATGAACAAAAATAATTTTATAATTTTTTTGGAAATTTTTTAAAGTCAGAAACTATTTTTAAAATTAAAAGAAAGGGGTAAAATAAACCAAAAATGATATAAAAAAATAGCAAATTCAGATTTTTTGGACTTAAAATGAATTTTCTATGATTTTTTGAAGTTTAAAAAAATTAAATATAAAAAATCAGAAAAGAAAATAAAAGTCAAAAATATGTGGACCATTGGATGAGAGTCAAAACGCGTTAGTAATCAACTCCAAGGGATATGGCGCATTGTGCATATCATGGTCATTAGTGAATAAAGCACTGAATCAATTATTAAATCAGAATTCAAAAATAACAAGTGGCATGCCATCATTGGTTGAAAGATGACACATTGGTCATCTTCAACCTCCAGCCAACGTGAATTGCAGGTCTCTCAAACTGAAAAATCATAAGCTCAGACCTATGCCATTCGCTTCGTCTCTTCAAGACGAAGACAACCACACCCTCGCGCCAAATTTATATAAACTGTAGCTCAAGCAATTTGGAAAGAAAATTTTGAAAAGGGATTTGAAATTTCACGGTCAAAACTTGTTTCCAGTAAAAAGCAAGTGTTGCAACTAGAACCAGGGAAATGAGAGCATCACAATGATATCAAAGTTTTGAAGAATTGGTGAAGGAATCTACCTATTGAAGTTGAGATGCAGAGCTCTGAAACTGGACTTCTATGGAGCAATATAGGGCACGATTCTTAAATGTAATTATATGCTTAGCTTCAGGGAAGATCAAGGAAGGTGAATTGATGAAAAAATTGGATTGAAAAAGGCTTGTATATGGATTACGAAGTTGCTGAATTCTGAGTTATGGAACAAGTTTGGCAGGGTGATTCTGGCTATCCAAGCTTGAGAAAATGAATAGGATAGTTCATGTATTTATAGGAGAAACAAATGGGATCAAAAGGAAGAGTGAATGATGCATTTTGGAGGGAATTCGTGCAAACCTGATGCACAAGTGAAGTGTGATCTAATTTTCACCAAAACTCATCCAATCCTTGTGTTTTGAGGTGCTAAACACTTCCGGAAAGTTTGTTAATCAAGTTTAAATAAAAAACGCGTGTAAATCTTGTGATTAGAAGCCAAAACAAAGATTTCAAACTTCTGGCTTGGTGAAAAATTCAGTTTCAAAGTGCCAACTTTTGACCAATGGCATTTTTAGCTCAAGTGGTCTTAGGGCATGATTCTTGATGCTTCAGAAAGATGAGGTTACAAGCTTTGCAATGGAAAAATAATGGAATCAAATGGATGCTTGAGCTGAAAGTTGTGTTGGGTCAAAGTTGGAGAAAAATGTTGACTTTCCATACTTAGAAATATTTCAAATTCTTCTTCAAAAGTGACCTATAATGTCTTGCATCCAAACATAGCTTTCTACTTGGAATTTGCTCTTGACCAAAAAATATGGCATGAAGTATATCTCTTGAATGAAATTTTGGAACTTGAACCATTCAAAATCTCCAAAAATTGAGAGAGTTATGAATTGTTGAAGTGGGCAAAAAATCATGAAATGACCTATAATATTTTGTATCCTTAAGGCAATTTCCATTCATTTTCTCACTTTACACATAAAATAAAGGCATAAATTTCACATCTTCAAGATCATTATGGAAAAATAATGGGCTCAATGTGATAAAAATTGACCAAGTTATGATCATTTGAAGTCACACATGGAAAAATGGGGATTCATCTGGACGACTTGTAATCTTTATTCATCATCAAGTTTCTTCCACATGAAAACTCCTTGAAACTTTTTGAATTGATTTGTTACCAACCCTTTGAAGAGAAGGATTCCTTTGGAATCACTCAAAAATACCAAAAGATGAGAAAGATATGCTTCTTTGAAGTTCAAAACCCTAGCTCCTAGATCAAGAAACATGCTTTGAGGAACTTTGACAATTTTGAACAAACTTCTTGTACCAAAACAAATGCTTTGCAAATATAAGTTGTTGAGGATGATAATGGGAACTCATAGCAACAACAACCACTTCTATATCTTGAGAATTGAGAGAAATATACACTTGTGATCAATGGGAACAAGGCCTTGTCCAAGCATGACAACTCCTTCAATCAACCCCTTGTACTTTTGAATCAAACTTGATAATTTAGAAATGTAGTGAACCTAAATAACCTTGTCATGCCATCCCTTCCAAAACAACTTCCATGGTGAGGTTTGAACTTCTCAAGCTTCATTGACTAGGTAATGGAAATAAACTCATGAACCCATGGATCAACTTTCTAAGCCCCATTGCCTTTTCCTGCATTGTTGACAAGTAAGACAAACCAAAATTGCATTTTATTAATTAAAAGGAAAGTCAAAACAAAAACATGAATGATTACACAAGAAAAACAAGTCAAGGTGCTTGGTGATTCCTCAAAGAGCAAAGCTAAAGATAGGAAGGAGAACTAAAAGCCCTAATGTGATCTTGTTGTGATTTAATCAATATGGTATGGTAAAGGGATCTTAGGGGCAAAAATTGGGGTACAACATAAAGATAAATATATTTTGTTGCATCCTTCTTCGAGAAAGGCGATGTAAAACGTTTTCAGGACCGTGTCTGCGTAAAAAGAGGATAGTACTCATGTGAACGAGCTAAGAGACCCCATTGTGAAATTGGTTTACAAGTTCCCGTTCCAATGGACGAGGAAGCATTTTCATAGTGAATTGGGTTCTTATGTCTGGAGGGAGAGGGAGCTCGGACCCGAGGACCTGGAGAGATTCATCGTCCTGACTACGTTCGTGGATCGGATCCCTTGCGTCCAACGAGTTGGTCGGGGAGGTAGGCTTGTGTGGGAAAAAAATAAGGAGCCCGTATACGAGCTGGGCCTCATAAATTTCAAGGAGCTCCTCGGAAGCAAGGACCCCATTAAATACTTGGGTATATATAAAACCGCATGGCCGAACCTGTCATATGGTGTAATGAAACATCAATGAAGTCGCCACCGAACGTATTTTATCCCGCCGAGAGGGAAAGGTAAACATCGAGAAAACCTGAAGAGGGAGAAATCACGGTCTTTCGACCGAGAGATCGAGTAAGGAAGTTTGTTACGCGAGGGGAAGGTATTAGCACCCCACACACCCATAGTACTCTATGGTATCCACTCTTGTTGTCTAATCTAATGGGTGTGGTCAAAACCTATGTTTATGGCTTAAAGCTAAAAAGGGAATGCATGCGAAAAAAAGAAAACAATGTAGGGAAAATAAAAGTTGTGCTCGGTTGGGCCCTACCCCTTTGCCTACGTATCCCTTTTAAGGAATCAGAGCAGCCGTAGTTTGGCTCATATATTCTGGTTGGTTTGTGTTTTTTAGTTAAGACAACAAAAAACAGTCAGGATGGCAAAACATCAAATAAAACAACAAACAAATAAGATGGTAAAACATCGACTAAATAATAACAAAGTAACATGTCAAAGATGGAGAAACATCAAATGATAAAACATCACACCTAACAGTGACATTGAGAATCAAAGTAGGATAGCAAACATGTGCGATGGTGAAACATCGGCTTTAAACAAATGTGCGATAGCGAAACATCGGCTAAAAGATAACAAAGATATCATGGCAAAGATGGTGAAACATCAATAGAACGGATGGCAAAACATCACACCTAACAATGATATTGAGAATCAAAGTAGGATAACAAACATGTGCGATGGCGAAACATCGGCTTCAAACAAATGTGCGATGGCAAAGCATCGACTAGAAGATAACAAGATATCATGGCAAAGATGGAGAAACATCAATAAACCGGATGGCAAAACATGACACCTAACAATGATATTGAAAATCAAAGTAGGATAACAAATATGTGAGATGGCGAAACATCGGCTTAAAACAAATGTGCGATGGCGAAACATCGGCTATAATATAACAAAGTATTATGGCAAAGATGGCGAAACATCAATAGAACGGATGGCAAAACATCGCACCTAATAATGATATTGAGAATCAAAGTAGGATAACAAACATGTGCGACGGTGAAACATCGACTTCAAACAAATGTGCGATGGTGAAGCATCAGCTAGAAGATAACAAGATATCATGGTAAAGATGGCGAAACATCAATAAACCGGATGGCAAAACATCACACCTAACAATGATATTGAAAATCAAAGTAGGATAACAAACATGTGCGATGGAGAAACATCGGTTTCAAACAAATGTGCGATGGAGAAACATCGGCTATAAGATAACAAAGTATCATGGCAAAGATGGCGAAATATCAAATGATAAAATATCACACCTAACAATGATACTGAGAATCAAAGTAGGATAACAAACATGTGCGATGGCGAAACATCGGCTTCAAACAAATGTACGATGGCGAAACATCGGCTAAACCAAGTTTAAAAACAAAACCAAGAGGTGCACAAACAAATAAGATTGATTTGTATCTTTTACCTCGAAGAAGGGTTTGAGTTTATTAGAGGTGTTTTATGATTTTCCAAGAAAACAATTTTTGTTTTAAGATGCAAAATGCAAAGGAAGGAAAAAAACAACTAAGGGAAACTAGCCTAGCACTATTCCTAGTGTTATCATACAATGATTGACCCTAAGGTTGAGGATAAAGGAAAATCCTACCCTATGCTAGCATACATGGATTCCTACCTTAATCAACATGTCAAAGGAAGCTTAACAAAACTATCCTATAAGGAACAGGCAATGAGAGCGAAGTCGTGATCTCAATTTCTAAATTGAGTGACTCATCGATCAACAATTAAAGAAGAAAAACAATAAACATCCTATAGGGAACATGCACTGAGAGCGAAGTCGTGATCTTAATTTCTAAATTGAGTGACTCATCGATCAACAATTAAAGAAGAAAAACAATAAACATCCTATAGGGAACATGCACTGAGAGCGAAGTCGTGATCTCAATTTCTAAATTGAGTGACTCATCGATCAAAAGTTAAAGAAGAAAAACAATAAACATTCTATAGGGAACATGCACTGAGAGCGAACTCATGATCTCAATTTCTAAATTGAGTGACTCATCGATCAAAAGTTAAAGAAACAAACACAAACACAACACATGTATCAAACAAAACAGAGGGCCTCCTGACATATATCAACAACAGAGGTCCCATCATGCAACAGAGAACTATACAAAATGAAAATAGAATGAAGGAAATAATGCAATACCAAACGGATAACTATCCGTAGCAACTGAGCAAGAATAAAAGAAACCCAGAGAACTTTAAGCAAGCTGGCATCAACAGACAAATCAAGTCAGAAATTACGCCATCAGGATGTAAGTATTGAGATTTTCAGATATGAACAGATCCCATGGGAAATGTATGGCATTTATAATCACATATACATATCCTGCATAGACTATCAAATATGCCAAGCATAAGAGTAGTTCCAATATAATAAATTGTGTTCCACAAATAAAGTGAAACACAGTAGCCTCAAGTCAAAAATGGAAAACTTTTCTCAAAGTACCTCACACATTCAACAACCAAGTTAGTATTCCCATAAATTGAATGATGACTCACATAAGGGATGGATGATGAAACCATAATGAAGTGAGAAAACATGATAGCAACTATCCAAACATTAGATATTATAGACAAAAAGAAACAGGCATGTGCACAATTTGGTCAAAAGTTAGAGGAATGTTGCTCCTTTCTATCACCATATTGAATTGACAATTGAATATCAATCAAGGATCATGGGAGCTTGAGTAGAATACAAACAAATACCATGGAGGTCAGTAGCAACCACAATTCAATCATACACAATTAATTCAACACAACTCACAAGCATAATAGAAGAGGAATCCCACACAATGCATCAAAAGGTTCAATCATTCAAACAAAGGGCATTAAATGAAATGACTTGAGTTTATATGGATAAACAGAACCAACATGATCATTAGGTGCCCAATTATAGGCCTCACTCAAGTTCATTGGCCATCAAACAAATTGCAATAAGATATGCAACATTAATTGGGTACCTTCACTTTAAAAATACATCAAAAATAGAAACAAGGATCAATAATTCACACAAAAAATCTCTTAGCATCTTTGAACTGTGTAGAAGTCAGAAAGCAAGTGTTAAGTTCATGAATGGTTGAGGAGGGGATCAAATGAGGCCCAAAGTTCAAAACTAGTTGGCCAAACTATCAAAACTAGACAAGTTTTCAAAATAATTTATGGAAAAATATAAAACCAAGTCAAATAATTCAAGAAAAATGGTTTTCAGATCCTCAATACATCCATGAACTATAATCAAGACCTAAATTCCATTGAAAATCCAGGGCAAATTGGTTTTGAAAATGAAACTTGCAATGTAAGCTACAAAACCCTAATTGTTTGAATTTTAATCTTAAATATTAATTAGGTAATATAAAAATTCAAAAAATTCAAACCAAGATCATGCAAATCACAAGGAAACCCTAAATATAAGAATATATATTTTTCACATTTTAGGATTGAAGAAAAGTCAAAAATAAAATCAAAATTCAAACCATTAATCAATTAAACAAATATTCACATCTCAAAATAAAATTCCAATAAAAATTCAGAAAAAATCCAAAGAAAATTATATTCAAATATTAGAATTAAAAACACACATCCATGATTTTTTGTGGAATTTTTGGATTAAAATAAATATTAAAATAAAAATCAAACAAACAATTAAACAATTAAACTATTATGTAATGACAAAAATACAAACCCTAGCCAAAAGTCAGAAAAAGGTCAAAACAAAATTATATTCAGACTCCATGATTAAAAACAAACTTATATTATTTTTTTGAGGATTTTTGAATTAAAGGAAATAATAAAACAAAAATTATGAAGCAAACATTTCAAATAAACTTCTCAAATTAAATTTCTAGTCAAAAATAGAAAAAATGCTAAACAAAAATCAGAATCAATTTCTAAATTATTTTATGAGTCAAAGATAATTTTTGTAGAATTTTTAGATCAAAAGAACTATTAAAATAAAAATAATCATTGAACAAACAATTAATTAAACTTATGAAATTTTAAACCAATCAAATTTTTTTAGAAAATTCCAATAAAATTACACAAGATAGTAAAAACTATTTTGGACTTGTGATAATTTTTTAAGAATTTTTTAAATTGTTATGATTAAGAAATAAAAATCAGAAAATCAATTAAAATCAAATAATATGAAATGCATTAAAACTTCAAACAAGCCAATCACAACGCGCCACCTTACTTCGTCTTCAACCTCCAGTATAGGGCAAAACATGTGCAACAAAACAGGTCATGAGCCTATGTTCAGATCCATCAATCGTGCTCGTTTCTCAACCAAAATCCATGGAATCAAGTGCAAATTAAAGCTAACATATCATACTACATTATGCAATTCGAATCAATTTCAAAGATCAAGCATGGATCAAGAAATAAAGTCTCAAAAACTGAAAAAACTCACTGCAAACATCAAAATCAGGAACACGATTTCATCCATTCTGCTTGAATCAAAGCTCAAATATACATCAATCCTAGTGATTGGCCAGCTAGCAACTCAATGGACATGATTTACATCATCAATTCAAACTGAAACACATAAATCAAAGTTCAAGAAAACTCACATGGATGTGAAAACTGGAAACTCGATTCCTTCACTCCAGAAGCAATCCAACGGTGCAAGCTGGATCTCCTTACTTCACTGAAGCTGAACCAACAAGAATTTTGAAGAATGATCCAAGGAGAAGAGAGATTCGAAGCAATTTGCAGAGATACTTGAAAATTTTCAGATTTGCAATGTAGCAATTATGAGCCTCCTCCTTCACAACTGAGCCTTGATTCTTGTTATATAGCACGAGAGGAAAAGGATAGAAGTGGTATTTGGCACTCTCAGCCGTTGGAGGGCAAGTTTGGTAGTTTTGGCAAAAAATGAGGATGCACATGGAGCCTGAGTTTCACTAGTGCATTTACTTGCCTTTTGTGCGTTTTGTAAGCCAAATGAGGTCAGAAATACATGCTCAAAATGCCAGCTCATGAGTGTTTGAAATGAAGAAGTGTTGGTGAATTTGCAAAATTGAACCTGTTTTTTATTTTTTCACTCAAGCAAGTTCAAGAAGCACATGGGCACAAAATGGTGAGTGTAATGGGCCTCATCATGTCACAAATTGTTCATGGGCTTGATTAGAAGTGAAGAGAATAGCTAAAAATGAAGTTCTCAAGAAATGGCCATTTTGCATACTTGTCAAATTTCAATAAAATGCCTCAAAATTCCAAAGTTCATAACTTGCTCATACTTTTGAATTTGGACACAAATGAGTACAACTTGGAAAGGTATTGAAAAGATAGACAATCCCTTATTATTAGTTTTTGAAATTGAATCCATTAATGTCCTCAAAATTTGACATGAAATTCACTAAATTTGGAAAATGACCTATAATTTTAACTTGAGGCATGAACTTCCAAAGACCATAACTCTTGACTCTTTGTCAATTTCGACATGCAACCAAAAGGAGATTAAAGATCACCCTCTTATCTTTCCAAGCATACTTCATTTGCATTTTTTTGACCAAAGGTGAATAAAATATGAAATTTTCAAGTTAAGTCCTTATTTTCCAAAATTAGAAACTTTTAGTGTTTCTTCATGAACAAGTTTCAACCCAAACCTCAATCTTTTTTATCCAATGATGAAAATGGACTTGAAATATGAAAATTAAACCCTTGAATTGATGGTTGACCAAAAGTTCCCTTGGTCAACCTTGACTTTGACCAAAATGACCATTTTGCCCCTTTGAATCAATTGATCCACTTCCCTTCAAAATTGATGATCAAAACTTCAAACATATGATATTCCAAATATATAGAGTACATGTACAAAGTTTCACTTCAAAATTCTCAAGAAATCTTGATAAAATCCCAAAACCTAGTTTTGGTTAACATCTTAGGAGACTGATGAATCATCTCTAAAATTTCAAATCCTCTGGATATCTTGACCAATTTCTTGTACAAAGACTTTTTAAATACCAATGAGATGTTGTAGCTTCCAAATCAAGACTTGTACATTAATCAATAGACTTGATCAAACAAAACCCTAGTTTGACTAGTGAATCAAAAGAGTGATTCTTCTTATAATCAATCACAAACTTCAATCCTCTGATGATCCAAAGAGATGGATAAAATATCTTGAGATATGCAATAACTTTTGAGCTTGAAAGATCCAGTGGTTTAGATGATAAGGTTCTACTTGAGCAAATTGTCAATGCAATCAACCTTCAAAGCTTGAGGAAAACTTGATAACCAAATTACTTTGATCCCATCACAATGTATGAATGCAATGCAATATGATATTCATGATGAAACATAAGCCTAAATCAAGAGGGTAAATTTTGGGGTGCAACAGCTGCCCCTATTCAAATATCTTCAACATGATAAGTGAGAAAAGTGACAACTTTCGAGCGTTCAGAGTTGAAGATGATTGAATACAAAAGAACCCGAAAATTTACACTCTTGAAGAAGAAAGAAAAAGAAGCAGAAAACCCCCAAGACATGCGTCAGAATGAAGCTGTAATGCATGTTGAAACAAAACAAAAACAAAGAAGAGTAGACACAACTAAACTTCTGGACAAGGTGCCAGGGCAAAACTGGGTTTCAAAAAAAGGTGAGATAAAACTCAAACCAGAGTATAGGCGAAACTAAGCTCTGGAAAAGAAAACGTACGCGGGTGAGGAGACGAAACTCTGAGCTCGACCCAAGGCAAATTGGCTAGAGTGCGTGATTCTAGGAGCACTTACTAATCTCAACTAAGATAGACAGTATGAAAGAACTGAAAGAATCCCAGAAATAAGGAATAAAAGCGAGAGGAAACTCGACTTAATAACTAGTTAGACGAAACTAAACTAGATGAGTACCAGGATGAAACTGGATTTCACGCACGGGTAACAAGGAGAAACTCGACCCATAGCAAAGTGATGAGAGTGCACGTTTCTCAGAGCACCCGCTGGTCTCAAATTAGTGGATAAATAGTGACGAAAACTGATAAAAGGATCCAAGGAACAAAAGAGATTGATTTCAAACCAGGGATGCAGTACGAACACTACACTCGGTAAACGAACACCGTCAAAGAGTCCAAGGTATGAAAGCAAAAACGAGACGAAAGTCGACTCAATAACTAGTTAGGCGTAACTAAACTAGATGAGTATCAGGACGAAACTGGATTTCATGCACAGGCGACGAGGCGAAACTCGACCCAAAGCGAGAGTGATGAGAGCGCATGTTTCTCAGAGCACCTGCTGGTCTCAGGTCAATGGATAAACAGTGACGAAAACTGATAGAAGAATCCAAGGAATAAAAGAGACAGATTTCAATCCAGGGACGCAGTACGAACACTGCACTCGGTAAACGAACACCGTCAAAGGGTCCAAGGTATGAAAGAAAAAAAAAAACAATACAAAACTCGACTCAATAACTAGTTAGATGAAACTAAACTAGATGAGTACCAGGACGAAACTGGATTTTATGCACAAGGCTAGGAGACGAAACTCTGAGCTCAACCCAAAGCAAGGAGATTAGGGCGTACACCTAAAAACCTGCTGAAAGCGAATATCAAGACGAAACTGGTATTCAAAAGGTGCATCAATGGACATTGGAATGAACCGGAGAGGGTAGTGAAGACTAAACCCGAGAAGACCGCGCCAGGGAGAAACTGAACTACAGTCAAGAGTAGACACTCAAACAAACAAATGATTGACATCAAAAGGATATTGGTATAGGGAGGAAACTGAGATAATAAGGACGAAGACCTCGCTGGGGATTTAATATGAAGTATTAGCAAACTCACTGGGGACAACAGAAACAAAAACGGCTTATATTTCAATGCATGTTTGAATTCTTTCTATATAGCGCAATGTCCATAATGGAAATGCTACACGTTTTGGTAGATGCAATGTAATGATGCATGTTTAAAAGTTTCACTGGGGAATGGCCAATTGAGAAGCCAATAACCAAGAAGTCAGAATCTGACGTGACTTACAAAAATAAATTGCAAAATCCAAAGGAGAGGAGAAAATACGGGGAACCGCTAGAGAGGGAACCTCGAAGAGATGAAGCTCCACGGGGAATAACAACCGAGCAACCAGTAGAAACGGGCCACAAACATTGAGGGGAGCTGCAAAAATAAATTGCAAATTCCTAGAGAAGATCGAATCGATATTGTAGCTTCTGGAGAGGGACGCTATCTGAAGATCAGACGTTGAGGGAGAAGATCAGGGCAAGACTGTATTCTCTGGAAAAGATAGTGCGCGGTCGTGTTGAGGATGATACCAAGACAGCAAACCCGACGTGAGGGGTGAAAAAACTTTGTTGGGGGAACAAAGCTCTGCTGAGGAAACGGGACTTCACCGGGGATACAGAACTCCGTTGAAGATTTTTGTTGGAGAGATTTCTGGAATGACACATTGGATGGATTATGCAGATAGTCACAGTACCGACCTTACTGGGGATAAGGAAAGATCTTAACATAAGGATGCCCCAATCAACATACTAGCTGGGAAATGAGAGGTCATGGCGAGGGAACTCTGTTGGCAACTCTGTTGGGGATATGCGATGTCCTCAAATCCGGAGTCTCAGAATGAAGCTTTTAAAAAAAGATTCCAAGGGCAACAAAACTTCGTTGCAGAAATGAAACTTCATTGGGGATAGGTAAAGTACTATTCATACATGGGTTCTGTCTAGCAGAAGAAAACCAAATATTCCCTTCCTGACAATCCTTAAGCTCTTTGTAGGTGTTCAATGTGTAAACTCTTTTTTTGATGTCAAACAAATGTTTTGCATGCAGAAAGATGTTTATTTTGGAAATGACAGACCTAATGCGATGATTATTTAAGCCTTAAAGTTGAAAAACCTTAACAAAGTGTCGCATCTCTGTTGTGAATGAATCACTGGCTAGAGTGCGAAAAAAATTTCAAAACTTTTCTTCCCCCTTTTTTTTAAGAAAACAAGTCAAGATGCGGGTGGTAAGATACCAACATGGATATGCAACACATATTTGGGAGTTTAGGAAACGTCATCCTGTTGTAGTATGCTTTCGAGTTAAACCCTTGTTTCAGTTAGGACTTTTAAAGGTTGTAACGTGGCCTGGTTCGAGGTTTTTTAGAAAAAAAAAGTTTTTCAAGGCTCAAGTTATTTGGTGCCCACCCCCTTCGTGATATTCTCTTGTCCTAAGTTCAGTTGAATTATGACAAGCATTCATCTTTCAAAAGGATTTATAATGGTTGAGTGATCACGACAAATTCTCCAACATGATTGTCACTTAACTTTTGCTGCTTTTGTTTTCGATATTATTGTTCCTCTTCTTTTGATGAAAATTTTATTGAATAATCCTCTTTTTTTTTCTGGCCTTTTAGGCTCTCTTTTCCCTAACTTTTTCCTGGACAAAATCTTTTGAATTTCAAATTTGGGAGTCCAGCGGGATGCCCGAACTTTTTCCTAAGCGACTTGTTTTCAAGTTTCGACTTAACAGGGCTTTTTGTTTCTTTCTTATTCATACTTTCCACTTCGAACAAGTCAATGTAACTTTAGGTCTTTGAACTTTTTCTTTTCTCTCTCTCTCTCTCTCTCTCTCTCTCTCTCTCTTTTTGAAGAAAACAAATGCTTCATTCCTTGGTCGGCGAGGGATAGCCATTATTGTATCGATTCGATCTCGACCTCAGGATTTTGTGAGGAAATGAACATCGTGGTTTAGACATTTTTCCTGATCTCACGATGCGAAAGATAAAATATGGTGATCCTCAAATGGGACGTTCCTTCTGAAATTTGAATGCTTGGTCAAATTAACTGAACATCTACCCTGCCCCGGGTTAAAAAAAAGGTTTTTTTTTGAACGAAAAAGAAACTCCTACTTCGAAGGCTCAGAGGGGTTAACGAGGGTCTAACTCCCTTATGTCTCCGGTGTTTGGGGATTGAAACAATGCATGTACATCATCAACGGGGTTCTACTCAAAAGCATACCATTACAGTCATCGTTTTTAGCTAAACTCCTTCCTCCAAACTCTTGGATAAGCAAAAGAATTGGCACAGTTGGCATCAAAATGCTTGAAAAAAATGATTAAATAGTGATACTGGATGGATTAAGTAAAATGAAACAATATTTTTTCAAGGCAAAAATATTCGACGCACCAAGGCTGACATTCTGCCATAAACAAAATCCTATATACAGACAATGCTAAAACAATCAATCAAAATAACACATGAAAGTGCGGCAAAGAAACGTAATAAAAGCCATTATGGGGAAGAAGTATCTCCAACTAGGTTCGCCGATCTTGCCGACCTACCGTAATCTTGATATTACCCTGACCCAAGACTTTTACCAACAACACGGAGCTGTGAAACAAATCGCAAGGCATCCACCAGTAAAGTGAATGAGAATCCTATCAAACACAGAACTAAACATGCCCCTTGCACAATAGTAGTTGTGTTTGTTATTCGTATTTCAAGCGATCAATTAACCATGACTTAGATTACCATTTTCGTGTAAGGCCCACGAAGTTTATATGCACATGCTTATCAAAATATTGGACTTTTTGCAAATAAAATAGTAAAAAGGGAGAAAAGAAACGTATAAGTATACTTGAAAGAAGATATTCTATTGATTTTGAGAAATCAACCTGTGAAAAAGGCATTTACAATTGGAAGCAAGTAATTACAAAGTCAAAGCAAAGAAGTGTTTACAAATGGCAATGTGAATGTGAATATCCATCAAGTCCCGACTCTGCTATGACTCTTATGACTCTTACGCTCTCATCTTCCTTCTTTCAGATAGATCATTCTTGTATTAGCTTCGAGCTTATGCCAGGTGACGGAATGAAGGAAAGAAACAAAGGATCTCATGCTGAGCGTAGTCATTTGCTTTAAGTCCCTAACTTTTTCCTAAATCGCCCTTTCGGGTTTTCGATTCACCAGGACACCCTCTTTTTTCCTAAACTGCCTTTTCGGGTTTTTAGTTTAGCGGGTTTTTTTATTTTTATTTTTTTATGCAAAGTATTTTTTAACTACGTCAGCATTCACAGGGAGAGGGAAGCACCCTCCGTCCATAGTCGTGAGCATCATCGCTCCTCCAGAGAAAATTTTTCTGACCACGAAAGGACCTTCATAAGTCGGAACCCACTTGCCCCTGGGATCTCCCTGGGGGAGAATTATCCTTTTTAGCACAAGGTCACCTGGCTTGTAACACTGAGGCCGTACCCTCTTATCAAAAGCTTTCCTCATCCTTTGCTGATATACTTGACCATGACATACAGCCGTCAACCTCTTCTCGTCAATAAGTTCCAACTGATCCATCCGATTCTGTACCCATTCACTTTCATCCAGCTCAACGTCCCTCATGATCCTAAGAGAAGGAATCTCAACTTCTACCGGCAATACTGCTTCCATGCTGTAAACCAATGAAAATGGGGTTGCCCCAGTCGAAGTACGCACAATGGTGCGATAACCATGCAAAGCGAAAGACAGCATCTCATGCCAATCTTTATAGGTTACCACCATCTTTTGTATGATCTTTTTAATATTCTTATTGGCCGCTTCGACAACACTGTTCATCTTTGGTCGGTATGGGGAAGAGTTATGATGCTTGATTTTAAAGGACTCACAAAGCTCCTTCATCATTTTGTTGTTCAAATTAGACCCATTATCGGTAATGATCTTTTCAGGCACTCCCTAGCGATAGATAATATTGTGCTTAATGAACCGAGTTACCACCTGCTTGGTGACATTTGCATAGGATTCCGCTTCGACCCATTTTGTAAAATAATCGATGGCAACTAGAATGAAACGGTTCCCGTTGGATGCAGTCGGTTCAATTTTTCTGATCATATCAATTCCCCACATTGCAAACGGCCAAGGGGAAGTAAAGACATTCAAAGGTACTGGCGGCACATGCACTTTATCAGCATAGACTTGACATTTGTGGCAAACCCGTGCATGATTGTAACAGTCAGTCTCCATGGTGGACCAATAATAACCTACTCACAAAATCTTTTTAGCCATGGTATGCCCACTGGAATGGGTCCCGAAATCACCTTCATGTATCTCATCAATGATTCTAGCTGCTTCTTTCTTGTCAACACATCTGAGCAGTAAACCGCCATGATGCCTTCTATACAACACACCACCACTGAGAAAGAACTTGGCTGAAAATCTTCTCAAGAACTTCTTATCTGTGACAGATGCCTCTTCAGGGTACTCTTGTGTTTCAAGATATCGTTTAACATCATAAAACCAAGGATTATCATCTGATTCCAAACTAGCCTCAAAACATAAAGCTGGCTCACTTAAACTTCTGATGGTAATGGAAGGTGCCTCATTAGCCCACTTAACCTTGAACATGGAGGACAAAGTTGCCAGTGCATCAGCTAGATTGTTTTCTTCTCTGGGAATGTGCTTAAACGTGATCTCTTTAAAGTATGGAATCAACTTTATAACATGCTCACGATAGGGAATTAGGTTCTGATGGCGAGTCTCCCAATCTCCATTAATTTGGCTGATAACAAGATTGGAATCCCCGTAAACTTTCAAAAATTTGATGCGCAGGTCAATCGCCGCTTCAATGCCATAAATGCAAGCCTCATATTCGACCATGTTGTTAGTGCAATCGAAACAAATACGAGCCGTGAAAGGAATGTGGTATCTGTGATCGGTGGAAATAGAACTGACTGTTTTTTAAGCTGGTTCGCGAAATGTCGCGGTAAGCAAGAGTCGCCACCGTCTTTTATGTTCTCCAACAAGGAAAGGACAAAAGCACAACAAAATTCCTTTTCGAGATGTTTCTCGGTTCGGGAGGTAGATTTATAGAAAGGGAAGGTGTTAGCACCCTTTCTATCCGTGGTTATCCACGGGCTCTTAGGTACTTGCTCTTATGTTTTCAAAAATGTTTGCTTTTCAAATGTGTGTGGGTTTTGAAAAAGTTTCGTTTGAAAAATTTCTAAGTAACTCTTGTATCAGTCCTCAAGAGTGTATGAAAAATTTGTTTGAAAACTTTTAGAAAGTGTAAGTGTGAAAAGATGTTTTTGTTTGTTTTGAAAAGAGCAAGTACCCAGGAGATCTACCTACTCTAAGGAATTAGGCTGTGTAAGAGTCCTTTAGATAGTGCTATCCCACCATTGAGAGGTAGGTAGCACCATCGTTGGAGTTATTCGGGTCAATTCGATTGTAGGGACAGTGTGATCACCAAAGCAATAGTAGGACACCTTAGAAGTAACCCTAATGTCCTAGATCCTTTTTAATCCGAGGCAACCATTTCGAGGCAACTAGATCTTAGACATAAGGGAGACCGCTAAAACACCCTATACTTGACGACCACTTTCGAAGGCAACGAGTGAGGCGTACCCTAGAAGTGGCATGTGCATTGTGTTTGTTTTCAGGTTAACGTTTATCTTGGATCATGCAATTGTGAGCTACGAGTCATTTTTAATTATCATACTTTCTTTCATGCAATTTTAGCAGTTAGGAGTGCGGAAAATAAAATACGGAAAGGTAAAAGCTATGCTATTACATGGCGCGGGTCTATACATCGCCAAAAAACAAAGACCCGTTTTTAATAAAGTGCGGAAAGTAAAAAAAGCAATAAACCTAATTACTATTACATACTTGGAAGCAGTTACATAATGATCTAATAAAAAATAACGCGCGAAAGAATTAAATTGGAACGTCCGAGGGTTTTGGACCCTTTTGAGAAATTAAGAGTTTTTTTGGTCCTTTGCTTGAAATTAAATTAAAATTAAACCTAATTATTTAATTAATTATTTACAAGAAAGATAGTTTTTTGTATTTTTTTTGTATTTAATGAAAATAAAGAAATTAAAATCAAAAGAAAACCCTAGTTCTAAGTCTATTTTAATTATTAATGAAAATGTTAAAGTTAACCTAATTTAAGCTAATTAATTAATTTACATGTCATTTACAAAAATAATAATAATTAATAATGATAAAAATAATTAATTAAGAAAATGATTAAAAGTGATCAAAACCTAATTCTATGCAATTTTTATTTATTAAGAAAAGGATTAAAATTAAAACCTAAATTAAACTAAGTTAGTTATTAGTATTTATTTACAAAAAATAAGTTAATGGTGAAATTAATAAATAATTAAAATATATTTACAATTTTGATTTTCTGATTTTTATTAGGAAAAATTAATTTGTGGTGAAATAATAATAATAATTAAAACAATTAAAAGAAAATAAAAGAAAATAAAATTAATTATGCAAACCAAGGGGGTGTGATGGCCCATATGGAGGTATATTTCTGGAATTCAGGCCCAAGAAGCAAAAAGCCTGGTTGACTTTCCTGATTGCCTGCACGTTGATTGACTAGGACACACCATGGACTCCATCTCTTGGCCACTGGATTGATGTTGAGAGACACATGACAAACTATTGCTGGGCGTGCATGATAGAACATTGGATGATTGCTGTATTAGAACGCCTTGGAAAAAATAAGAATAATTATATGGGGGACCTGGGAATCGAACCCAGGTCCCAGTGCTCCTTGCCTTTGTGCCTTTGCCAACTGGACTACCATGCGCGTTTGTAATATAAATGGACAACAATTATTATATAAAAAAGACAAACATTATGATAATCAAACAAAATAACGCGCGCTGTTTTGAACCCACCAACCATGCCTTGCCACCTATTGTCTTCCTCGTTTCACCTGCAAACATAACACAAGATAGCGGGGGTTTTAAACCCCCACAAAGCAAAAGTGCCAAGAATAGCGATTAGCAGCAGGCATCACATAAATTGAGCGCGAGGGTTTGGTTGAATTCGTCTGGCCTTGACGAATTCAACCATAGTCATCATGTGGTCCAATTTTTCCTTATGCATAAAGCCCTAATTGAGAGCTTCAGAAACCCTAGATTTCGTCCATGGTGGATTTCGATTCAGGCAGTTTCAACACAATTGAACTATCCCATTAGCTTCAGAATGTTCCTAACAACACAAACCAATCAAGAAAATAGATTAAAAACGCATGAATCATGTTATGCAATTTTGGAAATATATTCAAACTGTGGGACTCGTGTTCTTTGATTCTTCGCACGTTAGGACTGGTTCTTGATGGCAATGACTTCCTGGAGACTCAGGCAATATGTTTGAATCAAAAAGAAGCTTTGAATTGCGCTGTAAATAGGAATTCAGTTTCACAATATTTCTTGGATTTTTGCAAATTGGTTATGGAGTTCTATGGCAGCTTTTTTGTTTCCAGGAATAGGGTTGTCTTCAGCATATGTATGTGAAGAGAATTAGGTTAAAATCTTGGCCCAAAAGTCCATGAAATTATGTTTTCAATCTTTGATTTTCAATCATATAATTTCCAATCTTTTTTGAATGAAAACCTTGCCAAATTGGGAGATCTTCTCCCCTTGAGTGATGCACGAGATCTTCAGCATGTATGGAGTGTATTTTCTTCATAAAAAGATTTGACAACCATGTTTTGATATTTTTCTACAATTAAAATCAATTAAATGAATTAATATTAATATAAATTCAATTAATTAATTAAAAATAAGAAAATAAATCATTTTAAGTTCAATGGGTCGTGCATAGGCTTTGGGTAAAGATTCAAGAAGAAATTTGAGGCCCATTAGCAAAAATGAAATGTTTTAGGCAAAGTTGACTTTTGAAAGTTTTCCCAAACATTTCCCAACTTCATCAATGCATATCTTGCTCAATTTTGAAGCTATGGACATGTTCTTGGACACTTTGGAAAGGTCTTGAAGTCCTCTAACCAATGCCTTTGGTCCCATGTCATTTTGATTCACCAATCTCAAGTTATGGTCTTTGACTTAAAGTGCCTTTTTGTTGACTTTTGAAAATGACCTATAATGTAGAAATTGATAACTTTTTGTGAGAGCATTTCTTGGACTTGGAATGTGAAGATGAATTGTAGGAAATGTCATCCTCTTCAAAATGAGCATTGGATGGGATTTTTTTGAGGAACCATGAAAAAGTTATGCCTTGGTCAATTTGCAGTTGACTTTTCAACTGTCCCAAAATTGAAACTTTTGCATCTTGGGACTTTTTGAGCCATGCTTGAGGAATCATGATCAAGAATTGATCAAATGATGATTGTGGCTTCAAAATAAGATGTTGACCAAAATTTTTGACTTTTGACTGTCAAATGACCATTTTACCCCTGCAGTTGACTGTGAAGCAATTATGGCTTTTGACTGTGCAACTTGACCTTGTGAGTCTTGAAACTTGACATATGGATGCTTGACAATGTATATAGGCATATGGGACTTGATTGGACCCTTGAAAACCTCAATTTCTTTTCCAGAACAAAAACCCTAATTTTGACTGTGTTAGGAGGCAATTGGACTGTGCAACCCTTGAGATATTTTGAACCATTTGGAGGTTAATCTTGACAAATCTTGAAGAATATGGGAGGGAAAATTTTGGGGTACAACAGTATCCCTCAAGAGAAGTGATAATAGCTCCGACGCCGTTGCCCATGGCATTGGAGGCACCATAAAAAACAAGTGTCCAACGTGATCCCGGCTCGGGTCCTTCGTCTGGGTCTGGCATGTTACAATCCCGAATATACACAATTTCTTCATCTGGAAAATCAAACTTCATCGGTTCATAATCTTTCATGGGGTGATGAGCAAGATGGTCGGCCAGTACACTACCCTTAATGGCTTTTTGAGTAGTGTATTGGATATCATATTCAGTGAGTATCATCTGCCAACAGGCTACCCTTCCTGTAAGAGCTAGCTTCTCGAAAATATACTTGATTGGATCCATTTTGGATATCAAGTAGGTGGTATGAGTTAACATGTACTGCCTCAAATGTTTGGCGGCCCAGGCAAGCGCACAACAAGTCTTCCAGCAATGAGTACCTCGAATCGCATTCCGTAAACTTCTTACTCAAGTACTAAATAGCCTGCTCTTTCTTCCCTGTCTCATCATGCTAACTAAGGACACAACCCATTGAGATCTCCAACATAGTTAGATACATGATTAGTGGCCTTCCTTCCACTGGCGGCATGAGTATCGGAGGTTCCTGCAAATACTCCTTTATTTTGTCAAAGGCCTTCTGACAATCCTCATTCCATTTCACTGTCTGACTTTTCTTCAACAACTTGAACAAAGGTTCACATGTGGCTGTGAGATGAGAAATAAATCTAGAAATGTAGTTTAACCTTCCCAAGAAACCACGTACTTCCTTCTTTGTCCCTGGTTCAGGCATTTCCTATATCGCTTTTACCTTGGCCGGGTCCACCTCGATACCTTTTTCACTTACAATAAAACCCAACAACTTTCCGGATCTCACCCCGAAGGTGCACTTATTCGGATTCAACCTCAACAAGAACTGCCTCAGTCTCTCGAACAATTTTTCCAGATGAACAAGATATTCCTCTTCCGTGTCAGACTTAGCAATCATATCGTCCACATAAACCTCAATCTCTTTGTGAATCAAATCATGAAAGAGAGTGAACATGGCACACTGATATGTTGTCCCATCATTTTTCAAACCAAACGGTATCACTTTATAATAGAAAGTTCCCCAAGGCGTGATAAATGTTGTCTTCTCCATATCCTCCGGGGCCATCTTAATTTGATTGTAACCCGAAAAACCATCCATGAACGAAAACACTTTGGAATGAGCAGTATTATCGACCAACACATCAATATGCAGAAGAGGGAAGTCATCTTTAGGGCTGGCCCTGTTCAAATCCCTATAATCCACGCACATCCTGACCTTACCATCCTTCTTGGGCACAGGCACAATATTTTCAATCCATGGCGGATAATTGATGACCTTTAAGAAATTCACGTCCAACTACTTCTGGACCTCCTCCTTGATCTTCTTGGACATCTCAGGATGAGTTCTTCGGAGCTTTTGCTTGACAGAAGAACAACCTTCTTTGAGCGGTAATCGATGCACCACTATGTCTGTATCTAACCCAGACATATCCTCATAAGACCAAGCGAAGATATCAGAATACTCACGGAGTAGCTCAATCAATTTGACCTTTATACTTTCTTCGAGATCTGCCCCTATCTTGACTTCTCTTCTTACCTCTTCTGTGCCAATATTCACCACCTCAATCGAATCCTGATTCAGCTGGATAACCTTCTCCTCTTGTTTTAACAATCTTGCTAATTCCTCAGGAAGATCACAATCCTCATATGCTTATTCTTCAACTTGATAAATAGGAGTATCAAAGTCATAATGAGCCATAGCATAGTCGTTATCAATATATTCGGTGGTGGAAGTGCATCTGCATGAATGACATTTTGGCGTTTTTTAGTGACAGTGTGTGAAAAGAGAAACATTGCCATTCAAAATAAAAAAAATGGAGCAAAGTTCTGAATGCAAAAAAGTCCTTTATTTCATGATAAACTTTTGAAAATAAACATGGTGGCCCTACACAAATGATCCACCACGCCTTGGGCAGAGCGTAGGAATTATGATATGATAATAAAATAAAACAAGAAAATTACTCCTCAACGCTTGAAACTTGGATAACATCCATAGAAGTCCAATTGTTGAGTTTTTGGCCTGGAATACTCAGACGAATCCAATCTTCGATATTGTAGCCATCAACCCTATCATTGCCAACTGCATTGACGTGTCCTTCTTGAGCAGCACAAGGACGGGAAAACTTCACAGGAGTAGATAAACTAGATGCTCTGGGAGTTGTACTCTACTGACCTGGGCTAAAACCAAGACCAAACTTATTAAATTTTGGGGTAACGTCCAGCACCTGACCCCAACCTTCAGGGTTACCATTTTCCACCACAGCTCTCGCATCCTTGAGAGAAGACATAATAGTTTCAGGTTTCCTTTTCTGCTCTGGAGGAGGAAAATTGACAACATGAACTGTTTCAAACGCCTGAAATGGATTCTCATGTATCTCGCCTTCAACTTCAACATAGAGGGATAATGTCAAATGACTCACGATGTACTCTTCCTCACCGCACACAGTTATCACATTTCCCCCTGCAGGATACTTGAGTTTCTGATGAAGAGTAGAAGTGACTGCCCTTGCTTTATGAATCCACAGCCGCCCCAACAAACAACAATACGTTGGCTGTATATCCATCACAAAAAATGTAGTCATGAAGGTGCGAGGACCAACCTTGATTGGTAACTCCACCTCCCTAAACACTGATCTTCGAGTCCCGTCAAACGCCTTCACCATCAAATCACTAGGGCACAACTCCAGTCCAGAATAATCAATTTTCATCAATGATGACTTAGGCAATACATTCAAAGACGATCCCATGTCCACCAAAACCTGGGATAAAGTAGTACCCATGCACTCCATCGAAATATGCAACGCTTTGTTATGGTCTCGCCCTTCTGGAGGAAGATCAAAATATGTGAAGCCCAGACCGTTCTCGGCAGATATGTTAGCATAAACATTCTCAAACTGATTGACCGTTATCTCATGTGGCACGAACGCATTCTTTAACAACTTCATCAAAGCATTTATGTGAGGTTCTGAATAAATCAACAGAGCCAAGATAGACATATTAGAAGGAGTATGGCTCAGGTGATTAATTATACTATAATCACTCTTTCTGATAATTCACGTTAACTCTTCAACCTCATCGGGAACTGAAGAAGCTTCTGGTATTGGAGTTGGTTGAGTCACATTGGCTGGCGTAACCCTTGGATTACCAATTATCGCCTTCTGTTTTCCTTTTTCTCTTGTAGAAGCATCTGCCGCATCTTGCACATTGGAAGGACCAAAAACTCTCCCGCTTCTAGTCATTCGACCCACACCAGAAAAATTATGAACTTCCCCTTCATTATCTTCAGCACGTTCTTCCTCAGACGAATGAGTACTTACCTCCTACTTCACCCCATGGTAATAAACATCAGCACCATAATGCCATGGGATGGCCTTCTCGCTGGTATACAACATGGGACCAGGTACCGTAATCATCAAAGGAGGTGCCCTAGATGGAGTAGGAATGCACACAGGAGTGTAAGGAATATATACCACAACAACATCTTCTTCGGTAACCTTACGGTAGCTCGGATTTCTATCGAACTGCAGGGAACCCTCCTTTATCATCAACTGGATACCGGCTTTTAAATCATCACAGCCCTTTGGTTGCTCTTTACACTTGGCACACTCTGAAGTACAACCCGGGAAAATAGAATTGTCAAGCAAATACCTCTTAACATACCACAACGGAGTAGTTACTTGTTCCACATTCATGATTAAATTCAACACTTCACCATTATCATCAATCATATTAACAGCACGCCCTCCATGCCTAGGCATTGGGTTCTGAGTAACATTTGGACCAGTTACTGGAGTAAACTCAATTGCCTTAGCATCTAACAAGTCTTGTATCTTGCACTTCAACACAAAGCAATTGTCAGTAGAATGACAAACTCTGCTTGAATGGAATTCACATCTTGCGTTAGCATCATAGTTAGGAGGAAGTCTTGCGGGTGGTGGTGGCATATTTCTCAAACCGATCAACTTCAAATCGAGCAAATGGTGGAATGCTTCAGTAAGAGATACTGGCAAGGGATAAAATTTTCTCAACTGTCTCTACTGTTGATTATTATACTGACAGGGAGCATCTTGCTGTCTTTGTTGTTGAGGCACTATATTCGGTCTCTACTGCGGAGGAGCATTAACAGGAATAGAACCATCATTGATTTGTTGGTGCTGACGATCCTCTCTTCTTCCTCTATGAGAGTAAACCACACTTGCGTCACCTTCCCTTTTCTTAGGGTAAGTGTTGAATGGTTTCTTACTGCCCCCTGATGAGCCGCTAGAACCTCCAATCTGAATTTTCCCCAATTTCAATCCTACCTCAATTCTTTCACCAGCCATAACCAAGTCTGCAAATCCTGCCGAAGTACTTCCTATCATGTGCTCATAGAATGGATCTTGCAGGGTACTCATAAACATATCCATGAGTTCTCTCTCCATGAGTGGAGGTTGAACCCTCGCAGCCAACTCACGCCACTTCTGAGCGTATTCCTTGAAAGATTCTCTTGGTTCCTGTGACAAATTCTGTAACTGAGTGCGATTAGGCGTCATATCCACATTGTACTGATAATGTTTGACAAAAGCCCGAGCAAGATCATTCCAGCAACAAATATGGGGTTTCTCCAACTTCATGTACCACTCCAGGGATGCCCCAGATAGGCTATCCTGGAAAAAGTGAATCAAAAGCCCCTGATCCTCAGTATGCACCGACATCTTTCGGAAATAAGCAGTTGTATGAGTAACAAGACATGACGTTCTGTTGTACTTTTCAAATACAGGAGGCTTGAATTTTGGAGGAACTTTCACCCCGGACACCAACCTGAGATCATTAGCATCCATACCAAGGACTCCTTTCCCTTCTACAACCTTTAAACGTTCTTCCAACAACCGATACTTCCTATCCTCAACCTGAACTTCCGGCTCTAAACGCCGAACAGAAAACTGATCTTCATCCTGATCAAAGTCATAATCCTACTCCTGATAGTTCCTTACACCGCCCTAATTATCTCTTCTATTCCCCACAAGACGAGGTCCTGGAGACGGGGGAAACTGCCCTACGTTGCGCACAAAAGGGTTTCCGGGCATCCCATGAAAATTTCCAACAGGCTGACCTTACACATCCCCCAATCCTACAGAAATATCCTGATAGAGCCCTTGATTTCCACCATCCCCTGGATAGCAGTACTGGTTGTTGACAATGGCAGCCAGTTCCTCCTGTCGGCGATTTACATTGGTGATGACCTCCATGAACTGGGTCATCTGAGTAGCCATCTGGGCCCTCATTTCAGCGAGTTCAGCTTGAACTTGTTCCATCTGTCTTGGAAAATTGTTTCTGGTGGAATACCAATGAGTAGTCGTCTTGAATTCTGAATAAGAAAAGCAGAAGAATAAGAATACCGTCTTGAGATAACCTGTAATGTTATGAAATGCATGATGTGCATGATATGTTTTTCATTTCCCGGTATCCGAGAGTCCTTTTATTCATCAATCACGACATGCAACCAATAATCAAGCATAAAATCAAAGGAAAAAAGGGACAACAAGACAAACACTTTAATTATTTACAAACAAAAGAAACAATGTTCGAGTGACTTCAGACATTTAAGAGTGTAACGATAAACAATAAAATACGTGTTTCAAAGTAAACTTAACAAAAACTGAATAATAAAGACAAACAATGGTCCCTTACAACAATCTTGGGGGTGACCAAATACACCAAAGGTAAATAACAAAACTAAATCTCTAGAACAAGACACGCTTCAAGGTGTTGACAATACTCTTCAAGCACGGCTTTCTCCTTCAAAAGTTATGATGCGACTACTTTGCTTTCTTGAAACCGATCCTCTGCGACACGCCTCTGGGCTACTTCCTTCTTAAGCTGAGCATCTTTGTCTTTGAGCTGTTTCTCCAAGTTTTGAATCTTCTTCCTGTAGCTATTCTCAGATGCCTGAAGCTTCTGGCACTCTTGCTGGGTCTTACTCAACTCTTCTTCCATTTCAGCATGAGACCTCTTCCTAAAACTGGTTGCATCAGAAGTTTCCCCTTGAGCTTCTTTGAGTTTGCGAGCTAAGTCGGCCCTTTCTTGATCTACCCAATAAAGTTTCATCCCTGCCTTACGGTCTTTTGCACGAAGTTGAATGTTCTCAACATGAACCTGGGTGAACACCTCGGTAGGCACCGTGCTACTCAGAACAGTAGGAGGTTGCTCACATATAAGAGCCGACCTTGCAAATGGTAACCGTAAAATATTAACCCTGGCTCTAATCTATTCCAAGTAAGGAACTCTAGCAATAGGAACCTTCTTTCCCAAAGTAGTTCTATCCTTCTTGTGAATTCCCTTCAAGCACTTGTCACTCTTTTCAACATCACATGATCACTTCCTCTAACAAAATACACTAATTCAGACACCTCCTCAACCTTTGGCGGTTCATCCATTACATATCCCAATTGACGATAAGCAAGCACATGATTATAGTTGATACACCCCTTAGTTCCTATGAGGGGAACATTATGGAAATCTTCGCAGCGAGTAATAATACTTCGTGCTTCTCCCATGTCATAATTCCACCGGATATAAAATGAAGTAAGGTTGACAAGTCTTGGTGACCATCAGAGAGAATGCCTGGTATCCACGAAAGGGCCATTTACCGGTAGGTTCAACTTAAACCATTGATACAACATCGAATGACATAAACTTACATTACCTCCTTTTCCATGCCTGAAATGAATGGTGTAAAGAGTATCTGCCAAGAGTGTCGGTACCGGGTTCTTATTTCTAAAAACACAAATAGCCGTCAAATCCACAAAATTTCTCTTGCGAGGGAAGAGGATGATCCTGTATATCATGAGAGCAAAAAGAGAGATGAAGTCACTCCAATTCCCTTTCTTTGCCCAGTCTTCAGCTTTCTTCACCAAGAAATCCAAATAAAACCCTGTAGTATCCTCACTTGATTTCCAATTGTCTTTCACCTCTTTCCAACTCAAATGAAGAATTTCAGCAATAACTTCGAACTTTAGCTTCTCCGGCACTTGGACAAAACGAACTTCATCAGACAACTTGATATTAAGTAGGTACGCGTACTCTTCTAGTCTGGGAACCAGTTGATAATCTAGAAAAGTAAAACACCATAATTCCTTGTCATAGAACTGGAAGAGGGTGATCAAAGCCATTGGGTCAACTGAAGTGTTAAGGATTAGTAACAAATTGCCATAATTTTTGTTGAAATTATTCAGAACATCACCCTTCAGATAAGAACTTAACGTCTTCAATTCAGACACATCAATAGTAGGAATCTGATAAGAGAATGTATGTCTGGTGGGCTCTTTAACACGAACTGAATCAAACTCATCTGATGGGAGGCCAGCCATTTCTGATGGAAAGAAGACTCTCGAATGTCCCTGGAAGATGACATTCGCATGCTAGTTATTTTTTATACATCATTTTTTTATAGAAATAAACATGCTATGATGCAACATGACAGGACCAAAATTTCACACTGGATAATGGCTGGACCATTACAGAACAACACCACTCAAGATCAAAAGAAAAATCCCAAAGCTTCAAAACTATCATGGGAACCTGAGTCATCTTTGCAACACAAAGTCACCAACAGTACCTGTACCTGTAAGAAAAGTTTTCCCACCCCTCTCACGGGTGTAATCTAGGTCAAGGTAAGGTTAAAAGCCAAATCAGAGTACAAGAGCTCGACTATCGGTATCATCATACGATAACACCTATCCAAACTTCCTCTGAAGTCATGGGTCTCATGGTCAGGTCTACAAAGCATCCGCCTCATAGCTACCATGGCCACTATATTCCTAGTTCCTATGGAATTCACTCATAGCCTGGGTATGAGGCCTTTTACCTCATGGAATAACCCACCCACCAAGAAATCCAGAATCCAAACAGTCTAGCCAAATCCAGTATGCAGAAAGTAAAGCGCACATAGGATGCAATGCAAACAGATAAATATGCAAAGCGGTAAAATAAACACCCAAAAAGGAAACAAACAATAGCTAGGATCGACTCCGGGATGGACCAGCAAGAGGTCAATCTTTCCCCAGTGAAGTTTCCAGCTGAAACCGCCTGGCTGAACCTGTCATCTGGTGTAATGAAACATCAATGAAGTCGCCACCGAACGTCTTTTATCCCGCCGAGAGGGAAAGGTAAACATCGAGAAAACCTGAAGAGGGAGAAATCACAGTCTTTCGACCAAGAGATCGGGTAAGGGAGTCTGTTACGTGAGGGGAAGGTATTAGTACCCCACACGCCCGTAGTACTCTACGGTATCTACTCTTGTTGTCTAATCTAATGGGTGTGGTCAAAACCTATGTGTGATCGGTGGATCTGGAACTGACTGTTTAACGCTGGTTTCGCGAAATGTCGCAGAAGCAAGAGTTGCCACCATCTTTTATTTTCTCCAAATGGAAAGGACAAAAGCACAGAAAAATTCCTTAAAGAGATTGCTCTCGGTTCGGGAGGTAGATTATAGAAAGGGAAGGTGTTAGCACCCTTTATATCCATGGTTATCCATGGGCTCTTAGATACTTGCTCATTGTGTTTTCAAAAATGGTTTGTTTGCTTTTCAACTGTGGGTTTTAAAAAAAGTTTCTTTGAAAATTTTAGTTCGACTCTTGTATCGGTCCTCAAGAGTGTTTGAAAAAATTACTTTCGAAAGCTTTTTGAAAAGGTGTCGGTGTGAAAAGTATTTTTGATTTGTTTTTTTTTAAAATTAGAGCAAGTATCTAGAGTCGTCTACATACCCTAAGGAATTCGTCTGTGTAAATGTCCTTAAAGTAGCGCCATCCCACCATTGAGAGGTAGGTAGCACCACCGTTGGATGTGTTCGGGTCAATTCGAGGTTCGGGACATGGTGATCACCAGAGCAATGGGAAGACACCTTAGAAGCTACCCTCATGCCAGGTTCCCGGATCATGAGGACTTACTAAGACATCCTCTACTCGATGATCACCTTTCGAGGAAAGGCAACAGTGAGGCGTACCCTAGGGGTGATGTGTGATTTGTGTGTCGTTTTCATTTATTTTGTCTTGTTCATGTCAAAGTGATCTATGCGTTTGTTTTTATTTTTGGTCATTCATTCTTGCATGCATTTATTTAACAGTTAAAGATTGCGAGAAATAAAAAGTTCTAAACTATTACAAAGGCGCGGGTACACATCGCCAAAATTAAAATCCAGGACCCGATTTGACAGAAGGTAAATAAAGTGCGAGAAATAAAATGTCTGAGTTTACAAGGCTTTGGGAGAATTACATAAATATTTAAAAGAAGGAAATAAATAAAATGCGCAAATTGGAATTAAAATTGGAAACGAGGGCGTTGGGCCCTTTTTAATGAAATTAAATTAAATTATTAAATTAATTAAATTAAAGAAAAAGAAATTAGTTTTTTAGTTTTTTTTATTTTTATGGATTTTTATGAGAAAAATTAAATGAAATTAAAACATTAACCCTAATTCTAGTTGTTTTTAATTTATTAAGAAAACATGAAAATTATCTAAAGTTAAACCTAAATTAATCTAATTATTTACATGCAATTTGATTTATAAAAAATAAATAATATTTAATTATTAATAATGGTGAAAAAGAAAAGAAAAAGGATGAAAATTGATTAAACCTAATTCTACAAATTTTAAGTTTATTAAGAAAAATGTTTGAATAAAACCTAATTTTATAAAGCTAAATTAATTAATGAGAATTTTTTTTATTAATAACCATGTATTAAAAAAATATTTCGCAAATAACCGGGTTTCGGAAAAAATTACGCAAATAACCATGTTTCAGATGGCTCCACAAAGGAGGAGCCATCTCATTTGGCGCATGCACCTAGGGTTTTGCCCTAGGCGCCATCTCACTTGGCGCCTCCCTTGGCATTTAGCCAAGTGAGATGGCGCATGCTCCTTAAAAAGAAGAGGAGGCGCCATCTCACTTGGAGCCTAGGGCAAAACTAGGGTTTTTTTGCTGTTTTATAAATAATTCGTCCGTTTCTTTGAAATTTCTCACACTTTCTCGCACTGTATTTTTATTTTGTACTCCCTTATTTACGTAATGACGTCGCCTATGATTTTTAGCAGAGATGGTTACGTTATATTCTCCGCCACGAAACCTGTGATGAAAATGAAATTCTGGCACATTCACTCCATGGAGCGTCTGAAGCGGGAGTTGATGCGGTGGCTAGATGGAGACATCGCCGAGGGGGAAAAAATTCGAAGGATCCAGCGAAAACGAACAACAACCTCGCATGCGACAGGAAGACCTAATGTGTGGTTGGAGGAAGTCAAAACAGACAGTGATGTAATGCTGATGATGCATGGGTCAGATGAAATTGTGTTAACAGTTGTAATTTCCTAGATTGAATATCGTTAATCATTGTTGTACGCGAAAACCCTAATGTAATTTCCTATATTGAATTTCTTAAATTGTGTGAACAGTTTTATTAACGGAAAACCCATAATGTTTACAACACAAATATTGAAAAGATTTAATGTATTACAAAATTTATGTGGTCGAGCCAGACGCCCGATTCGGACAGTTTTTGCGATTGTGTCCGACCTGACGGCATAAACCACACTTTCTTTCCAACCTGTCAAGATCGTCCATTTCTGTTGTTATGCGCCTGCTTTTGGGACGACCCTTCTTGTTCCTTCGCATTTGGTCATTGTGCCAAACTATATCACCGTTGTATTCAGGCCAATAGTCCGGTTTTGCCACCAAAGGAAAGTTGTTGTTGTAAACAGTGAGCAACGTTTCAGATTTATAAACGTTTGAGAGCAGTTGAAGCGCGTCTTGATGGGTATGCGCACAAGCGGCAATGACATGAGAGCAAGGCATACGAAAAGCTTGAA
The DNA here is from genome assembly GCA_948472305.1 of Vicia faba. Lineage (NCBI taxonomy): Eukaryota > Viridiplantae > Streptophyta > Magnoliopsida > Fabales > Fabaceae > Vicia > Vicia faba. The sequence goes on along the minus strand of OX451740.1, from coordinate 481,133,204 downwards.
ACCTGCCACAATTGCACCATTGAGAAGGTAAAATGACCCTGTATTCTTGTCTTGCCAGGCCTTCATTGTGGTCAATTGTCTCTTTCACAATGAAGTTGTGGCTATGGCGGTCAAACCGTGTAACCATGTGAGTGTTGGCTTTAGCACTTTCAGCCTTAATGTATTTCATACAGCTTTCACTCCATAGTTGTCCTGATTGCAAGACCGCATACCACATTTCACCTCTTTTGGCAAATAATGCAGCCATCCTAAAATACGTGGATTTCACCAAGGCAGTGATGGGGAGGTTTCGTATGCCCTTGAATACCCCATTCATTGATTTAATAAGATTTGTTGTCATATGCCCCCATCTTTGGCTATTGTCGTATGACCTAGTCCACTTTTCGACCGGTATATTGTCGATCCACGTACCGGCTTCTGGGTTAGACAAACGGATCTCGTTGCGGTAATATTTGAATGTGGGCTGTGTTAGTGCGTATCCCGCATTCATCACCGCTTTCCTCAATGTTTTGTCCTTGACCTCCCTCGAGAAATTCTGGATGATATGCCTGACGCAATAGACATGCGTAGAAGGAGGGTCATGCCAACCATTTGCCGGATTATTATAGGCACTTTCAATGGAGGCATGTCTGTCCGAGATCAAACAGAGATCTGGTTGAGGAGCCACGTGTGTACGAAGATTTTTCAGGAAAAAGCTCCAAGCACCACCGGTCTCCCCCTCGACAAGGGCAAACGCAACAGGGAAAATGTTATTGTTGCCATCTTGTGCAACTGCCATCAAAAGCGTGCCTTTGTACTTCCCATACAACCAAGTCCCGTCTATTTGTAGAATTGGTTTGCATGAAGCAAACCCTGTGATGCATGGTTGAAATGCCCAAAAGACGCGACTGAATATTCCGTTGCCATGTAGTAGACTACCATCTTGGGCGTACGCTGGCAATGTTTCCAGAACATAAACACTACCTGGAGAATATGTCTTGAGTGCATTTAGGTAGCGTGGAAGTTCTCGGTATGACTCCTCCCAGTTCCTGTACACCCTTTCAATCGCCTTAGTCTTTGCTAACCACGCCTTACGGTAAGACGGAGTGTAGTTAAAAACCGCGGTGATGTGGGAGATGATTGTTTTCACCTTCAAAGAAGGGTCGTTGCTGACCAGGGGTAGGATTTCTTGACAGATTAGATCATGGTTGAGTTTTCGGTGGTCTTGTGATTGAGTGGAACTTACACAAGTATGGGTAGTCATGGAACCTATGACCCAGCAGTCACCCCTTAGTCTGTATGAAGCGGTCAGCTTGAACATACAGTCAGGGTGGACACACTTGATCTTGTACCTTTCCGGGTTTACACGATCCACCTTATAATCAACCGAGTTGAGCATGTGAAATTTTTTGATGGCCCTTATGCATTCCTCTCTATTACGAAACTTGTCCTTCTCTTTTAAATTTTCATCCGATTGCATATACGGTTGGAAAAACAAGTCCGTAGAAGGTTCATCTCCGCCCATGTTGAAGTTTGTCATGTGCGTAGGTGGTGTGTAGATTTTGTCGGTAGGAATACTTGGGATGCCATCATCGTCAGAATCGTCGTTCACCATTTCATCAAACTCTAACTCGTTATCTTCTTCTTCATCATCAACTGCATCCACCTCATCTTGCTCATTCTCCAAAGGATCAACCTCCTGTGTCACCGGAGGCTCTACCTCATGTGTCACCGGAGGCTCTTGAAACAGAACGTACAACTCAATAGAGTCGTTTCCAGAATAGACATGGCTGGAAATCATGTTCTGGAAATCCTCGTCATCTTGAATTACAACCTTATAAAAAATAACTTGGTTGTTTCCAAAAAAGACTGGACTCTGATAAAATATCTGGGATACCGGGCCTCGTTCAAGTTTGGCCTCCAATCTTTTCTTAAAGTACGAGAAATTTGCTTTCCCGTTTAAGAGAAATCGGACATTGTCGGTGTTTCTAAACAAAAACCCAACTGTGGGACACATGTATGTCTCACCGTTGAAATGTGCTTTGACAACAAATTGTGGTGAAGAGGCCATTGTGTAGAATTGTTTTAGGTATGAAGGTGGGAATGTTTTGGGTTTATTGATTGTATGAAGGTATGAATGCTGGAATGTTTGAAGGTTAGATGACTGATTCGAAGGTTGGAAAATTTTACAGTTTATGTGAATGAATGTTATGTTCAACGTAAGGCAAAAAATTTCAATTAAGTAAGTGATGCAACCCCCCAAGGCTGCCAATAATATTACATGCATGGGCTTATGCAGCCACCTAGCCTGCCACCCATCAACTCCAATGGCCTTGCATGCAACAAAGAAAGGAATCCCAAAGGCTGTCACGTAGCCTGAGCCAATGCTGTAAAACGTGACACCTCTTATTCGCCAAATGGGGTGGCGACACCATTCATTTTTGTACTATTTCGCCAAGTGAGATGGCGCCTCCCTTACTGTCCAATCGTGATACATGCATGGGCTTATGCTGCCACCTAGCCTGGCCCTATTCTGCACACATAAATGTTTTGTGTAAGACTCCACCCATCAACTCCAATGGCCTTGCATGCAACAAAGAAAGGAATCCCAAAGGCTGTCACGTAGCCTGAGCCAATGCTGTAAAACGTGACACCTCTTATTCGCCAAATGGGGTGGCGACACCATTCATTTTTGTACTATTTCGCCAAGTGAGATGGCGCCTCCCTTACTATCCAATCGTGATACATGCATGGGCTGCCACCTAGCCAGCAAGAGTGACACCTTACATGTTTTGTAAATGCATGCATGCATATGTGTAACACCCTAAGCATGCAAATGTGACACATCGCAGGCATGCAACCACTACATCAAACTTATTTGACTATAAATACATACCTTATGAAACATCTCTCACACCCACACAACTCTCTCACTCTCTGCTACGAAATATTTCTTAAGTCTATCATACTCTCTATTTCTTCCTAAGTCTTTCATTCTCTCAAGCGTTCTGAACAATGGCCCTTCTAACAATGGGAGATACTCACAGAGGCACAAGGGAAAACATTACTGCATTTGTAAGTCTCTTCTTTGGTTATACATTTTTCATACTTCAAATAACGTGTTGTTCATCTTAATTAATCTTACTCTTGTTTAATTATGATCTCAGGATACACAAAGATTCAGAATCCGTTCGCACAAATACCTTGCTCCCGACCCATTTATCGTCCCTTATCTGGAATATGCAGGTTTCAGACATGTGATAAAGATCTCCAACTGCACCATTGACTCCAAATTCATTCTTGCAATGTTGGAGAGGTGGAGACCGGAGACCCATACATTTCACCTACCAATAGGTGAATGTACCATCACTCTCGAAGATGTTTACATGCTACTGGGCCTCCCTATTGACGGTAAGGCGGTGAACGGGTCGGTTCAACAACCGAACTCACAGTGTCAAGAACTGTTGGGAAGGGACATGGTAGAAGGTGGTGGAGCAAGAGGGCAGGGAATACTACTCACTGACCTGAAACGGCATTATGCAAGTATGGAATTAAATGAAAATTCCTCAGAGAATGACCGAGTAGTAAAAGCTCGAACGTATATTATGATACTTTTTGGTACATTTTTATTTCCCGAAAGTACGGGAAATAGTGTAAATTTCATGTACTTACATTTACTAACAAATTTTGATAAAACTAGAAAATTTAGTTGGGGTTCTGCAGTATTAGCCCACCTGTACAGTTCCTTGTGCAAAAACGCAGTCAAGGAAAAATGTACATTTTATGGGTGCGCATTTTTACTACAAGCCTGGGGTTGGTGGAGGATGGAGTCCTTAAACCCCATCAACAACAACACTTTTGGTTTCCCTTACGCAACAAAGTAAGTCATTAAGTTATAGCATTTATAACTATTCTTCTCTTTCCAAAATATATGCTAAAAATAACATGTTTCTCATTTCCTTTAGGTACTGCGTGAGGGGTATGGATTACGGCAAGAATCCCAGATTCAATGTCGCACTCTACCGGAATCTGTTGGATCACTTAGGCCCAGATGACGTACGTCGTAGCTTTTAACTTTTGTTCATTTTAATTATTTATACATTACTTTTGCACTTACCTGATTTAAATTTTATCGCAGTTCGTCTGGAGACCATATTTGGGTTTGGACCATTCTCCAAATCCAGAGGATGCAACAACTTGGACTGCAAAGACTGCACTCATTCGGTTCAACATTGTGGAGATGCACCACAGCGACCGTGTGAAGATGCAGTTCGGAATGATCCAGGAGATACCAAGTTCACCGCTACATCTTGCAATCCCCGGTTTTCCTTACTCAAGGTAACATGCGACACACCGATCAATATATGTCGTGGTACAGGTCGGTTAGTAACCCAGATATGCACGTGTCTCATCTGAGGTACTTGGTTGACCCACACACACAATGGGCACAACCCTCGATTCCCCACCAACAAACCCAAAATCCATCAACCTCAAACCAACCCCCAAGAATAAACAGACCAACAAACACACAACCACATTCCCCACCACAACACAACTACAACCAAATGCCGTACTACCAACCACAATCACCGCCAAACTACCAATACCCGGAAATGCCTCAAACCCAACCACAATACCAACCCCAATACCAGCAAACCCACATACCCCATACACAATTTCAATCTTCCACATATCCCAATATGGCGCCCTCAACATCCAGCCTTAGCCCTGATATGGGAATGTCAGAAGATTATGACCAACCCGACCAAACCTACCATCAACCACCATATCACCAAACAACCCAACATCCACAATACCAAACACCCCAAGATCCATTTCCTTTCTACCCCCCATACTCAGACGACCAATGCTACCGACCAACCATGGAACCCCACCCACCGCCAACACGACCAAACTTCGAGGGTATGGGTAACCGACTGTACCAGAGCGGATCTTCGAGATATGGAGATCTTACCGATTTTATGGATTCGGATCGCATTGACTTCGCTGGGCCATCGACCTTGCCGCAGCAGGAAACGAGACGGCACCCAGCAAGAGAAAGGCGGGGACGGGGATGCGGAACTGGGGGTCATTACCGGGTTCCTGGGGATCACTGATGTATCTTTTTTTTTCCCAGTATTTTTTTGTATCTATTTTTTTACTGTTCTTTAAATGTAAAACAGTTGAATGTAATTATTTTTTTTTAAATAAAAAATCCATTTTGTTTATCTCTGTCTAATACGCAACGCGCAGGAAAGAAAAAAAAAATTTTTTTTGACCTAATTTTGTACATAGGCGCCATGTCACTTGGCTTAGGGCTTGCCCTTTGCCCTTAGGCGCCAAGTGAGATGGCGCCTCCCTTAAAAAAAGAGGAGGATGCGCCAAATGAGATGGCTCCTCCTTTGTGGAGCCATCTCAAACATGGTTATTTGCGTAATTTTTTTCCGAAACCCGGTTATTTGCGAAATATTTTTTTAATACATGGTTATTAATAAAAAAAAATCTAATTAATGATATTTACTTAAAAAATATTAAAATAAAATATATTTTCAATTTTGTCTTTTCTGATTTTTTGCTATTTTTATGTTTTTATGAAAATAATTAAATTAAAGGAATTAATAAAAAGAAATAATTGGAATAAATAAAATAAGGAAGAAAATAGAAATCAAAACCTTGGGGGGTCTGTCCCCAAATTGGAGGTCTATTCTTAGCATTTTAGGCCCAATTATCCTTGGCCTTATTGACTTTCCAAGGTAGCATTCCTATGCGTTGACTCCTGCCCATCATGTTCTTCCAATTATGGCCCTTTGATTCATCTCAGTAGGCACGTGGATGGCTTGATGTTGTGGATGTATGATGGACACTTGCTTGGAAATTACATAGAAACATTGTTAGAAAAATAACATGGAAAGGGGTGGGGGACTTGGGATTCGAACCCAGGTCCCAGGGGTTACCAGCGCGTCTTTTGACCAGTGGAGCTACCAACGCGTTTTGATTATTATGTAACTAAAGAACAATATAATATAAAACAATAGTTAGTGGGAAAGTTAGCGCGAAAATTCAAATTGTGCAATCAGATCCTTACACATCAGCGTCTTCCTCCTTGTTTTGTTTTTCCTGAAACATGAAAAAGGTTAGCGGGGGTTTTAAACCCCCCCAAAATATGATTTATCCAAGAATAGCGAATAGCTCATGGTAGCTCATAAATTGAGCGCGAGGTGTGTGTTGTTTTCGTCCAAGCATGCTGATTTTAACCATGGTATTATGGTGTCTCAATTTTACAGTAGTGAGAAACGCCCAATTTCAAGTTCGAAGAACCCTAGCATCCTTTAATGGTGAATCCTTATATATTGCGTGAAAACTCAATCAAAGCATATGGTTAGTTTCAGAATCATCCAATTAGTGTGAATCCATAAAAAAAATGCAATGAATATGCTTGAATATTAAAACACGATTATGCATAAAATTGAAAACAGTTTGACTTATAACTACCAATTCTTGATGTTTCAGGCTATGATATTGATTCAGTCTCCTTCCTTGAAGTCTCAGCAAGCCAATGGAACAATTATTTTGGCTTGAATCGCCCTAGAACCTAGTTTTCAGTATTGGACTTTTTTGAGAAAATTGCAAGTTTGGGTATGGCTTTTCTGCGCAGCTGGGAGATTGTGAACACTAGGGTTTGCATCAGTATTTATGTGTGAATGATTAGGGTTAAGAAATTGGTCCAAGGAATCAAGGAATTGATGAGAAAATATTTGATTTTCCATGCATATATTTTTTCAATCTTTTCATGCAAATTTGATTCAAATTGTGTCCAATCACCATGATTCTTTCTAAATCTGATCATGCACGAAATCTTAAGCCTATTCCATGCACAAAAAGATTTAAAAACCTAAGTTTAGTATTTTCCACATATTTAATTTAATTAAATGAATTATTAATAATTAAAAATCCAAATAAATAAATAAAAATGATAAAAAACTTCCCTTTGGGCCAAATGGTCGTGCACATGCCTTGGATGATGAATTGTGGAAGAAAAAGAGGCCCATTGGCATTTTTAAGACATTTGAAGCAATGTTGACTTTTCAAAATATCCAAATATTTCCCAACTTCCACAAGGCATATCTTGCTCAATTTTTAAGCTTTGCTCATGTTCTTGGACATTTTGGAAAGGTCTTTGAGTCCTCTAACCAATGTCTTTGGTCCCATGTAATTTTGATTTACCAATCTCAAGTTATGGCCTTTGACTTAAAGTCCCTTTTTGTTGACTTTTGAAAATGACCTATAATGTTGAAATTGATAACATTTTGTGAGAGCATTTCTTGGACTTGAAGTGTGAAGAGGAGTTGTAGGAAATGTGATTCTCTTCAAAATGAGCTTTGGATGGAATTTTTCTGATAATCCATGTGAAAGTTATGCCTTGGTCAAGTTACAGTTGACTTTTTCAACTGTCCAAATATGGAAACTTTTGCATCTTGATGATTTTTGAGCCAAGCTTTGAGAATCATGATCAAGCATTGATAAAATGATGTTTGTGGCTTCAAAATGAGATCTTGACCAAAAATTTGGACCTTTGACTGTCAAATGACCATTTTGCCCCTACAGTTGACTGTAGTGCAATTAGGGTTTTTGATTGTGCAATTTTGTTCTGTAAGTCTTGAAACTTGACATGAGGATACTTGGCCATGTTTGTAGGCATGTGGGACTTGATTGGACCCTTGGAAACTTCATTTTCTTTGTCAGAACCAAAACCCTAATTTTTGACTGTTAGGAGGCCCTTAAACTGTGCAACCCTTGGGGAATTTTGAAGCTTTGACTTGGCAAATTTTGAAGAATATGGGAGGGCAAATTTTGGGGTACAACAGTTGCCCCTGTTCAATCTTCTTAGACCTGAGGATGCAGATTGGCTGACGTGCCTTTCGTAATCCGAAGGTGGAAGATGATTAAACACTAGAGTGCCCAGAAATTTGCGCTCACATAGTAGCAGTGTGATGATGGGAATGGGCTTACAGATGCCATTTGGAGATTGATGAATAGGATGATGGGCTTATAGATGCCATGCTGAGAGATGATGGATATGTGGATGGGCTTATAGATGCCATCTGGGTGTTGATCGCGTAAGAGATTCCTTAGAGAGAACTTGCGTACCTGCAAAAGAAAAGGATTACCTGGCCTGTTACAGGAGCTGGTCTTCAGATTCTTTGTATAGATGTGTCCTGACTGGTTACAGGAGCTGAATCTGGAGCTTCAAACGGTGATGAATGAACCAGGGGTGGTTACTACCTCAACAGGAACGCCGAGAGAACCTTAGGCGACTTCAACCTCAACAGTAATCATTGAGAGAATCTTGGGCGACTTCAACCTCAATAGAAATCATTGAGAGAATCTTGGGCGACTTCAACCTCAACAGCAATCATTGAGAGAATCTTGGGCGACTTCAACCTCAACAGCAATCATTGAGAGAATCTGGGGACGATTACTACCTCCGCAACAATCAGGGAGAGAACCACAGGCGACTACAACCTCAACAGCAATCATTGAGAGAATCTTGGACGACTTCACTTCAACAGTAACACTGAGCGAATCTGGGATGATTACTACCTCCGCAGTATCGGGGAGAGAACCACAGGCGACTACAACCTCAACAGTAATCATTGAGAGAATCTTGGACGACTTCACTTCAACAGTAACGCTGAGCGAATCTGGGGATGATTACTACCTCCGCAGTATCGGGGAGAGAACCACAGGCGACTACAACCTCAACAGCAATCATTGAGAGAATCTTGGACGACTTCTACTTCAACAGTAACGCTGAGAGAAACTTGGGATGATTACTACCTCCGCAGTATCGGGGAGAGAACCACAGGCGACTACAACCTCAACAACAATCATTGAGAGAATCTTGGATGACTTCAACTTCAACAGTAACGCTGAGCGAATCTGGGGATGATTACTACCTCCGCAGTATCGGGGAGAGAACCACAGGCGACTACAACCTCAACAGCAATCATTGAGAGAATCTTGGATGACTTCAACTTCAACAGTAACGCTGAGCGAATCTGGGGATGATTACTACCTCCGCAGTATCGGGGAGAGAACCACAGGCGACTACAACCTCAACAGCAATCATTGAGAGAATCTTGGATGACTTCAACTTCAACAGTAACGCTGAGAGAATCTGGGATGATTACTACCTCCGCAGTATCGGGGAGAGAACCACAGGCGACTACAACCTCAACAGTAATCATTGAGAGAATCTTGGACGACTTCACTTCAACAGTAACGCTGAGCGAATCTGGGGATGATTACTACCTCCGCAGTATCGGGGAGAGAACCACAGGCGACTACAACCTCAACAGCAATCATTGAGAGAATCTTGGACGACTTCTACTTCAACAGTAACGCTGAGAGAAACTTGGGATGATTACTACCTCCGCAGTATCGGGGAGAGAACCATAGGCGACTACAACCTCAACAGTATCATTGAGAGAATCTTGGATATCTTCTACTGAGTCTTCATCAGAAAAATCTGTTTGGGGTCGATTTAGCTGGACTAGAGAAGGCCTTGGACTGGATAAGAAACAGAAAAATCTTAGGGTCGATTTAACTGAACCGGTCTAGGTCTTGAAATGTCTTCAACTGGATAAGAAACAGGGAGATCTTAGGGTCGATCTGACTGAACCAGAGAAGGCCTTGGACTGGATAAGAAACAGAAAAATCTTAGGGTCGATTTAACTGAACCGGTCTAGGTCTTGAAATATAGTTGAGAATTTAACTGGATATTTCCTGAAAGGTAAAGGTCAGTCATATGCAATGCGTGATATGATCAAGCAATGATGCTCTCAACATAAATGAGATTCGTAAGATACGATGCGTATATGCATGCTATAATGTATGGAAATGTGATGTTTATGAATATGTGTTTTTCGTTTAGGAAAGTAAATCCTTGACGGGTGCCGGGAAGTCACTCCTAGGCTGATGTTTGAAGAATAGACTTTGCTTCCGCTGGGGATGATAGTTGCAAGAATACCAGTAGAAGAAGATAACTTCGTTGGGGAATAAACTTGGTGAATAGATTACTCTGCGGGGAGAAAAGTACTCTAACGATCTTGCTGGAGAGTAATACTCTGTGGGGAGAGAGGTACTTTGTTGAGTTTGATGGTAACTTGCTGGGGATACCCTTGTTGTGTTGGAAGTATTGATAGACTTCGCTGGGGATAAGAAGACTTCGTCGAGGATGCTCTTTCTGTGGCTTTTGGCTGAGGATAACCCAGTTATAAGCTCTGGTGGAGCATAACCTTTGAATAAAGCCGGGAGACGCGTTCGTGCTCTGTAGGGGATAAGCTTACAGAATCTACTGGGGATAAGCTTACTGCTTGGGGAGATGGATTCTGACTTTCCTGGGGAAACTGGATTGGACTCTCCTGGGGAAGTTTTGAATTGTATCGGGGGAGTGACTCCGATGAATGTTGGATATACCGCCGGGGAATAATCTTTAGGTCAAGACTGCCGGGGATGCTTGTTAAGAATATATATGCTGCTGGGGAATATTGAGATCTGCTGGAGGATACTCAATTTCCTTAAGGTTGATAGTATAGCTTTGCTTGGGGAGAGTGCACTGACTTGCTGGCTCACTCTCTGGGGAATTAAGATGCACTGATTATGTTCTTCAGCCGAACCTATCTTGGTACCTTGATGGACAGAGAAACTAGATTGCTCAGACAACTCATTACTGCCCCTGTTTCTAAGGTGGGAGAGGAAGACCTGTGAGGTGCTGATAGTTGTTGATGGACAAACCTTCTTCTGGTTGGCAGGTGACAGGATGACAGGACATAGTCGTACGCTTTAATCCCTAACTTTTGCCTGGACCGCCCTTTTGGGTTTTCAGTCCACCGGGATACCCTTTTTGCCCAAGCCGCCTTTTCAGGTTTTCGACTTGTCGGGTGTACAGATTTTTTTCATTTCATCCCTTCCTTTTGCCCGAACCCTTTTGGTTCGCCGGGAAGCCCTAATTTTTGCCTAGGTATGTCAACCTAGCGGGTCTTTGATTGTGCAGTATTTTTTTGGCTATGTCCATGCTCTTAGAATGCAGGGAGTTGCCCCTGTTAGAAGTGTTTTGTCATGCCACTAGAAGGTGTCTGATCAGACAAGATTCGTTGTTGGAATGCCCCAAGTAACTCAGGCGGAGATTTGCCCCAGGCTATTTGGCCTTTGAGAGATTCTCCAAATCTTGATTGGATTGCCCCAGATGATGGACCATGCTCATGCCATGCCCCTTGATTGGAAGTGCTTTTGTTCACTAGGTATTCATCGTGCGAATTTCCCTGCTGTTCAAACAAAAATTCATATGCAAACAAAGTTATGTTAAAAATGCAAAGCCTATGTCTGTCTTGAAGATTTTGAAAATGCATTCTTTTTCATAAAACAAGTGATTGTTTGTAAAACGTGATGTCAACTCCGTATTTTACCGTAAGCCTTAAGGAGCCAGGATACCTTTCGTAACAGTATGCTTTCGAACTAATCCATGCTTCAGCTAGGACTTTTAAGGGTTATAACGTGGCCTGGTTCACGGTTTAAGAAACAAAGGATAAAGGCTCAAATTATTTGTACCCACCCGCTCTTCGTGATGTTCTCCAAACCTAAACTCAGTTGATCATACGTTAGACCTTGTTTGAGTCTTTGCTTTGATGTTCCAATGATGGTTCAGATATTGATGATTTATTCTGAATAGCCAGTCATGTTTTTGTTGAGGGTTTGTATGACCTCTTTCTTTTTGATTTGTTATCCCTATTTCTTTTTTTGCCTGAACTGTTTCCTTTTTTGGAATTACAGTCAGCGGGATGCCCCAGTTTTGTAAGTCTTCTTTATAGGTTTTGACTTATTGGGTTTTTATTTTTTGAGATATAACGACTGCCTGTCTTTATGATTGTTCGGAATCATCACTGTCTTTCTTTTTTACCGCAAGGATCTCTTTGGTGCCATTTGTTGCGCACTTGGATCAACTGAGAGAACTACCCTGCCCCAGGTTATGATTAAGGGTTTTAAATTTCGAACAGAAAAAACTCCTACTTCTTTGGCTCAGAGGGGTTGACGAGGGATTATCATCCTTATAACTCCAGTGTTTAGGGATTGAAACAATGCCTTTACCTCATCAGCGGGGTCTGTTCAAAAGCATACTGTAGATTGTGGTATCGTTTTCGTCATCCTCCCTCAAGAGGCTTAGAATTATTAATCGAGAGTTGACATCAGAAAAAATATGAAAATAATTTGCATAGAGTGAATACGAATATATTGATTCAAAATAGACATAAGCGATGCATTAATGGAATAACAATGTTTAACATGAATAAATGTCTAAACAGTCAAAGAACAACACAACTTGAACATTCGAATGAACAAAAGTCTTTTCATCTCCGGGCTTGTCACTTCAAGTGGTGAGCCTTGGAGGGATGGTAGAAAAATTCAGCCTGACCGTCTTGTGTGAACTCCAGCGCTCCTTCATCAATCAGGTCCTGGATCTTGTTCTTCAGAGCCCAACACTCATTTGTATCATGTCCCGGACAGGAAGAATGGTAGGCACACCTTTTATTGGGATCATAAGTAGGATGTGCTGTGTTGGGACTCTGGGGATGAGCCCTTAATGTGATCAAATTCAATCTCAACAGTCGTTGTAAAGCTTGAAACAGCGACATGTTGAGCTGTATGAATTACCTCCTGGGCTTGTTTGGCTGAAGCCGGTGAGGTTGATGCTGAATTTGTGACACTGGATCCATTTGAGGAGCTCTCCCCTTACCTCCTTGTCTCAAAGATGGTTGAATGATGACTGGCTTTTTACCCTTAGACGTTTGCCCCAGTTGGTTACCCTGAAGCAGTTGGTTGACGAGAACCCCGAGCTCATCTTGTCTTTGAGCTAACCCTTGAATGGCAGTCACCTGCCCCAGCATCTGGACCTTCAATGCCTCCACCTTAGCTTGTAGGTGTTTCAGTCTTTCATCCTCAGCACTGTTCCTGACCAAAGTCTCCATGAGAAGTGTCCTTAGCTCCTCCTGCCCCTTGGATAGATTCAGGAGGATTTCCCCGAATCGAGTCTCTTGAGCAAGAAGGTCTTGGTTGTCTGGTTGGAAAGCCATTGCTGAAATAAACAGCGGGAAGGGTAAGTAACCTGCAACAAGGGTACCTGTTATGCAATGATGTGTATGACATGCATGTAATGTTTTCAAGGACCTCGCGGGATAAACAGGAAAATTTGTTAGAATTTGGGTCCGGTAGCTTGATTGAAGGAACCCTATGTTGCTGAGAGTCCTTCTTCAAAGGGTCAAAGGCTCACCATATCCAGTGGGTCATAGCCCCTGACGACCTCGGCTAGAGGAAAATAAATCCCCTTTGCCCCTTGCTAGACTGTTGGTTCATCATGACCTGCATCACAAACCCTTGAGATCCTTGAAATGGGTTAGGATGTATGCAATGGTATGATGTTATGCTATGCATGGAGTAATGTAAGTAACCCTGTTATGAGTCCCAATTAAGGACTGCAAAACAAAACCTGCAATAAACTCAAGTAAAACCTATCATGAGTCCCAATTAAGGGCTAAAACAAAACCTGCAAGAAACTCGGTAAACCTTGTTATGAGTCCTAATTAAGGACTATAAACAAAACCTGCAAGTAGTTCATGTGTCAGCTAACAAGCATGCAAATAGGCAAGTACAAAGGCACACAAGTCACACAAGAGAAACCCTTAGAGTTTAGGCCAGCATGGGGTCTGGGTAGTACCCTCTTGAAGTTGGTGGGTTCAACCTGTCCTATTAGAAGTAACCGGGTTCTAAGGGTCCCAATATCACGGGATTGCTTTCATTGTTCATCGTTTCGATTTAGCCACTGAACTGGCGACCGAAATATTCCAGGAAAGCAACCCTCAATTGAGTGTAGTATCGAGTATCAACCAACCTCGGACTGCACCAAAGTCAGTTATCTCACTACCCTAAAGAGGCCAAGATAGTTCAATTAAGGTTCCTAAGGTCTGTTGATGCTTCACGACACCACGCGGAGGCCCCGTACTCTCCTTGACTGAACTCAAGGGTTACCGGTACACACCAAAGTGCCACATCAATGTAGCAGACTGTTTCAACCATGTCGGTATACCCCGCACAGTTCCCTCACAGTCTTGTTGCTACTTTCTAAGAAGGTATCCCCCAGATCCGGGTTAGGATCTATAGAACTCCCAAGACAGTCCCACAATTTAAAGAAAGCAAAGAAAACAATTGAAAACACAGTTATGAACTAACCCTAAGGTACACCTTACTTTTAAAGAATCCCCAGCAGAGTCGCCAGTTCTGTGATCGGTGGATCTGGAACTGACTGTTTAACGCTAGTTTCGTGAAATGTCGCGGAAGCAAGAGTCGCCACCGTCTTTTATTTTCTCCAAATGGAAAGGACAAAAGCATAGAAAAATTCCTTAAAGAGATTGCTCTCGGTTCGGGAGGTAGATTATAGAAAGGGAAGGTGTTAGCACCCTTTCTATCCATGGTTATCCATGGGCTCTTAGATACTTGCTCATTGTGTTTTCAAAAATGGTTTGTTTGCTTTTCAACTGTGGGTTTTAAAAAAAGTTTCTTTGAAAATTTTAGTTCGACTCTTGTATCGGTCCTCAAGAGTGTTTGAAAAAATTGCTTTCGAAAGCTTTTTGAAAAGGTGTCGGTGTGAAAAGTATTTTTGATTTGTTTTTTTTTGAAATTAGAGCAAGTATTTAGAGTCGTCTACCTACCCTAAGGAATTCGTCTGTGTAAATATCCTTAAAGTAGCGCCATCCCACCATTGAGAGGTAGGTAGCACCACCGTTGGATGTGTTCGGGTCAATTCGAGGTTCGGGACATGGTGATCACCAGAGCAATGGGAAGACACCTTAGAAGCTACCCTCATGCCAGGTTCCCGGATCATGAGGACTTACTAAGACATCCTCTACTCGATGATCACCTTTCGAGGCAAGGCAACAGTGAGGCGTACCCTAGGGGTGATGTGTGATTTGTGTGTCGTTTTCATTTATTTTGTCTTGTTCATGTCAAAGTGATCTATGCGTTTGTTTTTATTTTTGGTCATTCATTCTTGCATGCATTTATTTAACAGTTAAAGATTGCGAGAAATAAAAAGTTCTAAACTATTACAAAGGCGCGGGTCCACATCGCCAAAATTAAAATCCAGGACCCGATTTGACAGAAGGTAAATAAAGTGCGAGAAATAAAATGTCCGAGTTTACAAGGCTTTGGGATAATTACATAAATATTTAAAAGAAGGAAATAAATAAAATGCGCAAATTGGAATTAAAATTGGAAACGAGGGCGTTGGGCCCTTTTTAATGAAATTAAATTAAATTATTAAATTAAAGAAAAAGAAATTATTTTTTTAGTTTTTTTTTATTTTTATGGATTTTTATGAGAAAAATTAAATGAAATTAAAACATTAACCCTAATTCTAGTTGTTTTTAATTTATTAAGAAAACATGAAAATTATCTAAAGTTAAACCTAAATTAATCTAATTATTTACATGCAATTTGATTTATAAAAAATAAATAATATTTAATTATTAATAATGGTGAAAAAGAAAAGAAAAAGGATGAAAATTGATTAAACCTAATTCTACAAATTTTAAGTTTATTAAGAAAAATGTTTGAATTAAACCTAATTTTATAAAGCTAAATTAATTAATGATATTTACTTAAAAAATATTAAAATAAAATATATTTTCAATTTTGTCTTTTCTGATTTTTTGCTATTTTTATGTTTTTATGAAAATAATTAAATTAAAGGAATTAATAAAAAGAAATAATTGGAATAAATAAAATAAGGAAGAAAATAGAAATCAAAACCTTGGGGGGTCTGTCCCCAAATTGGAGGTGTATTCTTAGCATTTTAGGCCCAATTATCCTTGGCCTTATTGACTTTCCAAGGTAGCATGCCTATGCGTTGACTCCTGCCCATCATGTTCTTCCAATTATGGCCCTTTGATTCATCTCAGTAGGCACGTGGATGGCTTGATGTTGTGGATGTATGATGGACACTTGCTTGGAAATTACATAGAAACATTGTTAGAAAAATAACATGGAAAGGGGTGGGGGACTTGGGATTCGAACCCAGGTCCCAGGGGTTACCAGCGCGTCTTTTGACCAGTGGAGCTACCAACGCGTTTTGATTATTATGTAACTAAAGAACAATATAATATAAAACAATAGTTAGTGGGAAAGTTAGCGCGAAAATTCAAATTGTGCAATCAGATCCTTACACATCAGCGTCTTCCTCCTTGTTTTGTTTTTCCTGAAACATGAAAAAGGTTAGCGGGGGTTTTAAACCCCCCCAAAATATGCTTTATCCAAGAATAGCGAATAGCTCATGGTAGCTCATAAATTGAGCGCGAGGTGTGTGTTGTTTTCGTCCAAGCATGCTGATTTTAACCATGGTATTATGGTGTCTCAATTTTACAGTAGTGAGAAACGCCCAATTTCAAGTTCGAAGAACCCTAGCATCCTTTAATGGTGAATCCTTATATATTGCGTGAAAACTCAATCAAAGCATATGGTTAGTTTCAGAATCATCCAATTAGTGTGAATCCATAAAAAAAATGCAATGAATATGCTTGAATATTAAAAAACGATTATGCATAAAATTGAAAACAGTTTGACTTATAACTACCAATTCTTGATGTTTCAGGCTATGATATTGATTCAGTCTCCTTCCTTGAAGTCTCAGCAAGCCAATGGAATAATTATTTTGGCTTGAATCGCCCTAGAACCTAGTTTTCAGTATTGGACTTTTTTGAGAAAATTGCAAGTTTCGCTATGGCTTTTCTGCGCAGCTGGGAGATTGTGAACACTAGGGTTTGCATCAGTATTTATGTGTGAATGATTAGGGTTAAGAAATTGGTCCAAGGAATCAAGGAATTGATGAGAAAATATTTGATTTTCCATGCATATATTTTTTCAATCTTTTCATGCAAATTTGATTCAAATTGTGTCCAATCACCATGATTCTTTCTAAATCTGATCATGCACGAAATCTTAAGCCTATTCCATGCACAAAAAGATTTAAAAACCTAAGTTTAGTATTTTCCACATATTTAATTTAATTAAATGAATTATTAATAATTAAAATTCCAAATAAATAAATAAAAATGATAAAAAACTTCCCTTTGGGCCAAATGGTCGTGCACATTCCTTGGATGATGAATTGTGGAAGAAAAAGAGGCCCATTGGCATTTTTAAGACATTTGAAGCAATGTTGACTTTTCAAAATATCCAAAAATTTCCCAACTTCCACAAGGCATATCTTGCTCAATTTTTAATCTTTGCTCATGTTCTTTGACATTTTGGAAAGGTCTTTGAGTCCTCTAACCAATGTCTTTGGTCCCATGTAATTTTGATTTACCAATCTCAAGTTATGGCCTTTTACTTAAAGTCCCTTTTTGTTGACTTTTGAAAATGACCTATAATGTTGAAATTGATAACTTTTTGTGAGAGCATTTCTTGGACTTGAAGTGTGAAGAGGAGTTGTAGGAAATGTGATTCTCTTCAAAATGAGCTTTGGATGGAATTTTTCTGATAATCCATGTGAAAGTTATGCCTTGGTCAAGTTACAGTTGACTTTTTCAACTGTCCAAATATGGAAACTTTTGCATCTTGATGATTTTTGAGCCAAGCTTTGAGAATCATGATCAAGCATTGATCAAATGATGTTTGTGGCTTCAAAATGAGATGTTGACCAAAAATTTGGACCTTTGACTGTCAAATGACCATTTTGCCCCTACAGTTGACTGTAGTGCAATTAGGGTTTTTGATTGTGCAATTTTGTTCTGTAAGTCTTGAAACTTGACATGAGGATACTTGGCCATGTTTGTAGGCATGTGGGACTTGATTGGACCCTTGGAAACTTCATTTTCTTTGTCAGAACCAAAACCCTAATTTTTGACTGTTAGGAGGCCCTTAAACTGTGCAACCCTTGGGGAATTTTGAAGCTTTGACTTGGCAAATTTTGAAGAATATGGGAGGGCAAATTTTGGGGTACAACACTATGTCTATGGCTTAAAGCTAAAAAGGGAATGCATGCGAAAAAAAGAAAACAATGTAGGAAAAATAAAAGTTGTGCTCGGTTGGGCCATACCCCTTTGCCTACGTATCCCTTTTAAGGAATCAGAGCAGACGTAGTTCGGTTCATATATTCTGGTTGGTTTGTGTTTTTTAGTTAAGATAACAAAAAACAGTCAAGATGGCAAAACATCAAATAAAACAACAAACAAATGAGATGGTAAAACATATGCTAAATAATAACAAAGTAACATGTCAAAGATGGTGAAACATCAAATGATAAAACATCACACCTAACAGTGACATTGAGAATCAAAGTAGGATAGCAAACATGTGCGATGGTGAAACGTCAGATTTAAACAAATGTGCAATAGCGAAACATCGGCTAAAAGATAATAAAGATATCATGGCAAAGATGGCGAAACATCAATAGAAAGGATGGCAAAACATCACACCTAACAATGATATTAAGAATCAAAGTAGGATAACGAACATGTGCGATGGCAAAACATCGGCTTTAAACAAATGTGCGATGGAGAAGCATCGTCTAGAAGATAACAAGATATCATGGCAAAGATGGCGAAACATCAATAAACCGGATGGCAAAACATGACACCTAACAATGATATTGAAAATCAAAGTAGGATAACAAACATGTGCGATGGAGAAACATCGGCTTCAAACAAATGTGCGATGGCGAAACATCGACTATAAGATAACAAATTATTATGGCAAAGATGGCGAAACATCAATAGAACGGATGGCAAAACATCACACCTAACAATGATATTGCGAATCAAAGTAGGATAACAAACATGTGCGATGGCGAAATATCAGCTTCAAACAAATGTGCGATGGCAAAGCATCGGCTAGAAGATAACAAGTTATCATGGCAAAGATGGTGAAACATCAATAAACCAGATGGCAAAACATCACACCTAACAATGATATTGAAAATCAAAGTAGGATAACAAACATGTGCGATGGCGAAACATCGGCTTCAAACCAATGTGCGATGGTGAAACATCGGCTATAAGATAACAAAGTATCATGGCAAAGATGGCGAAACATCAAATGATAAAACATCACACCTAACAATGATATTGAGAATCAAAGTAGGATAACAAACATGTGCGATGGCGAAACATCGGCTTTAAACAAATGTACGATGGCGAAACATCAGCTAAACCAAGTTTAAAAACAAAACCAAGAGGTGCACAAACAAATAAGATTGATTTGTATCTTTTACCTTGAAGAAGGGTTTGAGTTTATTAGAGGTGTTTTATGATTTGCCAAGAAAACAATTTTTGTTTTAAGATGCAAAATGCAAAGGAAGGAAAAAAACAACTAAGGGAAACTAGCCTAACACTATCCCTAGTGTTATCATACAATGATTGACCCTAAGGTTGAGGATAAAGTAAAATCCTACCCTATGATAGCATACACGGATTCCTACCGTAATCAACATGTCAAAGGAAGCTTAACAAAACTATCTTATAGGGAACAGGCAATGAGAGTGAAGTCGTGATCTCAATTTCTAAATTGAGTCACTCATCGATCAACAATTAAAGAAGAAAAAAAATAAACATCCTATAGGGAACATGCACTGAGAGCGAAGTCGTGATCTCAATTTCTAAATTGAGTGACTCATCGATCAACAATTAAAGAAGAAAAACAATAAACATCCTATAGGGAACATGTACTGAGAGCGAAGTCGTGATCTCAATTTCTAAATTGAGTGACTCATCAATCAAAAGTTAAAGAAGAAAAACAATAAACATCATATAGGGAACATGCACTGAGAGCGAAGTCGTGATCTTAATTTCTAAATTGAGTGACTCATCGATCAAAAGTTAAAGAAACAAACACAAACATAACACATGTATCAAACAAAACAGAGGGCCTCCTGACATATATCAGCAACAGAGGTCCCATCATGCAACAGAGAACTATGCAAAATGAAAATAGAAGAAAGGAAATAGTTAAATACCAAACGGATAACTATCTGTAGCAACTGAGCAAGAATAAAAGAAACCCAGAGAGCTTCAAGCAAGCTGGCATCAACAGACAAATCAAGTCAGAAATTACGCCATCAGGATGTAAGTATTGAGATTTTCAGATATGAACAGATCCCATGGGAAATGTATGGCATTCATAATCACATATACATATCCTGCATAGACTATCAAATATGCCAAGCACAAATAAAGTGAAACACAGTAGCCTCAAGCCAAAAATGGAAAACTTTTCTCAAAGTACCTCGCACATTCAACAGCCAAGTTAGTATTCCCATAAATTGAATGATGACTCACATAAGGGATGGATGATGACACCATAATGAAGTGAGAAAACATGATAGCAACTATCCAAACATTAGATATGATAGACAAAAAGAAACAGGCATGTGCACAATTTGGTCAAAAGTTAGAGGAATGTTGCTCCTTTCTATCACCATATTGAATTGACAATTGAATATCAATCAAGGATCATGGGAGCTTGAGTAGAATACAAACAAAGACCATGGAGGTCAGTAGCAACCACAATTCAATCATACACAATTAATTCAACACAACTCACAAGCATAATAGAAGAGGAATCCCACACAATGCATCAAAAGGTTCAATCATTCAAACATGGGGCGTTAAATGAAAGGACTTGAGTTTATGTGGATAAAAAGAACCAACATGATCATTAGGTGCCCAATTATAGGCCTCACTCAAGTTCATTGGCCATCAAACAAATTGCAATAAGATATGCAACATTAATTGGGTACCTTCACTTCAAAAATACATTAAAAATAGAAACAAGGATCAATAATTCACACAAAAAATCTCTTAGCATCTTTGAAGTTTGTAGAAGTCAGAAAGCAAGTCTTAAGTTCATGAATGGTTGAGGAGGGGATCAAATGAGGCCCAAAGTTCAAAACTAGTTGGCCAAACTATCAAAACTAGACAAGTTTTCAAAATAATTAATGGAAAAATATCAAACCAAGTCAAATAATTCAAGAAAAATGGTTTTCAGATCCTCAATACATCCATGAACCATAATCAACACCTAAATTCCATTGAAAATCCAGGGAAAATTGGTTTTGAAAATGAAACTTGCAATGTAAGCTACAAAACCCTAATTGTTTGAATTTTAATCTTAAATATTAATTAGGTAAGATAAAAATTCAAACAATTCAAACCAAAATCATGAAAATCACAAGGAAACCCTAAATATCAGAATATATATTTTTTCACATTTTTAGGATTGAAGAAAAGTCAAAAATAAAATCAAAATTCAAACCATTAATCAATTAAACAAATATTCATATCTCAAAATAAAATTCCAAGCAAAATTCAGAAAAAAATCCAACCAAAATTATATTCAAATATTAGAATTAAAAACACACATCCCTGATTTTTTGTGGAATTTTTGGATTAAAAGAAATATTAAAATAAAAATCAAACAAACAATTAAACAATTAAACTATTATTTAATGACAAAAATACAAACCCTAGCCAAAAGTCATAAAAAGGTCAAAACAAAATTATATTCAGACTCCATGATTAAAAACAAACTTATATGATTTTTTTGAGGGTTTTTGAATTAAAGGAAATATTAAAACAATAATTATGAAGCAAACATTTCAAATAAACTTCTCAAATTAAATTTCTAGTCAAAAATAGAAAAAAATGCTAAACAAAAATCAGAATCAATTTCTAAATTATCTTATGAGTCAAAGATAATTTTTGTGAAATTTTTAGATCAAAAGAACTATTAAAATAAAAATAATCATTGAACAAACAGTTAATTAAACTTATGAAATTTTAAACCAATCAAAACATTTTAAAAAATTCCAATAAAATTACACAAGATAGTAGAAATTATTTTTGATTTGTGATAATTTTTTCAGAATTTTTGAAATTGTTTTAATCAATAAATAAAAATCAGAAAATCAATTAAAATCAAATAATATGAAATGCATTAAAACTTCAAACACGCCAATCACAGCGCGCCACCTCACTTCGTCTTCAACCTCCAGCATAGGGCAA
Organism: Vicia faba; assembly: GCA_948472305.1. Lineage (NCBI taxonomy): Eukaryota > Viridiplantae > Streptophyta > Magnoliopsida > Fabales > Fabaceae > Vicia > Vicia faba. The sequence continues at coordinate 481,111,119 of OX451740.1, read as the reverse complement.
ACGTGTGCAACAAAACAGGTCATGAGCCTATGTTCAGATCCATCAATCGTGCTCGTTTCTCAACCAAAATCCATGGAATCAAGTGCAAATTAAAGCTAACATATCATACTACATTATGCATTTCGAATCAATCTCAAAGATCAAGCATGGATCAAGAAATAAAGTCTCAAAAACTGAAAAAACTCACTGCAAACATCAAAATCAGGAACACGATTTCATCCATTATGCTTGAATCAAAGCTCAAATATACATCAATCCTAGTGATTGGCCAACTAGCAACTCAATGGACATGATTTACATCATCAATTCAAACTGAAACACATAAATCAAAGTTCAAGAAAACTCACATGGATGTGAAAACTGGAAACTCGATTCCTTCACTCCAGAAGCAATCCAACGGTGCAAGCTTGATCTCCTTACTTCACTGAAGTTGAACCAACAAGAATTTTGAAGAATGATCCAAGGAGAAGAGAGATTCGAAGCAATTTGCAGAGATACTTGAAAATTTTCAGATTTGCAATGTAGCGATTATGAGCCTCCTCCTTCACAACTGAGCCTTGATTCTTGTTATATAGCACGAGAGGAAAAGGATAGAAGTGGTATTTGGCACTCTCAGCCGTTGGAGGGCAAGTTTGGTAGTTTTGGCCAAAAATGAGGATGCACATAGAGCCTGCGTTTCACTCGTGTATTTGCTTGCCTTTTATGCGTTTTGTGAGCCAAATGAGGTCAGAAATACATGCTCAAAATGCCAGCTCATGAGTGTTTAAAATGAAGAAGTGTTGGTGAATTTGCAAAATTGAGCATGTTTTGTATTTTTTCATTCAAGCAAGTTCAAGAAGCACATGGGCACGAAATGGTGAGTGTAATGGGCCTCATCATGTCACAAATTGTTCATGGGCTTGATTAGAAGTGAAGAGAATAGCTGAAAATGAAGTTCTCAAGAAATGACCATTTTGCATACTTGTCAAATTTCAATAAAATGCCTCAAAATTCCAAAGTTCATAACTTGCTCATACTTTTGAATTTGGACACAAATAAGTACAACTTGGAAAGGTATTATATCCCGTAGTTTTGAGTTTTTGCAATTGAATCTATTAAGGTCCTCAAAATTTGACATGAAATTCACTAAATTTGGAAAATTACCTATAATTTTAACTTGAGGCATGAACTTCCAAAGACCATAACTCTTTACTCTTTGCCAATTTGAACATGCAACCAAAAGGAGATTAAAGATCACCCTCTTATATTTCCAAGCGTACTTCATTTGCATTTTTTTGACCAAAGGTGAATAAAATATGAATTTTTGAAGTTAAGTCCTTATTTTCCAAAATTAGAAACTTTTAGAGTTTCTTCATGAACAAGTTTCAACCCAAACCTCAATATTTTTGATCCAATGATCAAAATGGACTTGAAATATGAAAATTACACCCTTGAATTGATGGTTGACCAAAAGTTCCCTTGGTCAACCTTGACTTTGACTGATTTTGACCAAAATGACCATTTTTCCCCTTTGAATCAATTGATCCACTTCCCTTCAAAATTGATGATCAAAACTTCAAACATATGATCTTCCAAATATATAGAGGCCATGTACAAAGTTTCACTTCAAAATTCTCAAGAAATCTTGATAAAATCCCAAACCCTAGTTTTGGTTAACACCTTAGGAGACTGATGAATCATCTCCAAAATTTCAAATCCTCTGGATATCTTGATCAATTTCTTGTACAAAGACTTTTCAAATGCCAATGAGATGTTGTAGCTTACAAATCAAGACTTGTACATTAATCAATAGCCTTGATCAAACAAAACCCTAACTTGACTGGTGAATCAAAAGAGTGATTCTTCTTATAATCAATCACAAACTTCAATCCTCTAATGATTCAAAGAGATGGATAAAATATCTTGAGATATGCAATAACTTTTGAGCTTGAAAGATCCATAGGTTTAGATGATAAGGTTCTACTTGAGCAACTTGTCAATGCAATCAACCTTCAAAGCTTGAGGAAAACTTGATAACCAAAGTACTTTGATCCCCTCACAATGTATGAATGTAATGCAATATGATATTCATGATGAAACATAAGCCTAAATCAAGATGGTAAATTTTGGGGTGCAACAATATATACGTTTCTAATAGTAGTAAGTGGTCGTCATTTATTTTCGTTTATTGACTATGTTTCTTCTTATTTGTTTTGCAGATAACATGAATCCCACTCAGGAGCGCTCAGACAAGACTCTTACTTCCAGAGCGAGGAGGGTTCAAAAGGATGTGTAGACTGGCTTAGGGCCCGCTCCTGCCTCGGGGTCGGGAGACTCATCATCGGCCAAAGCTACAATTGCTCTTTCTCCTGTCGCTGTTTCCTCGAAGGCGAAGAGGCCGTGAGTCGAGGGGAGTGTCGACTTGACTGGGGAAATAGAAAAGGAACGTACGACCTTCCTCCCCGCTGGCTGGAGAAGTCTTTTTTCGAGGGCGCAACTCTCCGTCTTCCCCGGGCCGAGTCTATTCATCTCGAGGGGATGGGCCGCTCGGAGAAGAGGGCGATGTTGGAAGTTTGATGCGGATCTTAGAGATGGCAGTCGCCTATACTGAGGGAAGTTCCTCTCAGGAGACATAGATGAAGAATCTTCAGGCCAAGCTGGCTGCGAGTGAGAAGGCTCGAGATGAGAAAGAAAAATCCCTGAAGCTGTATGTTGAAGAATCGGGGAGGCTCTCTGAGGAACGCATGGTTCTCTTGCTCGAGAAAAAGGACCTTGAGGAAAAAGTGGTGGCCCTGACTGCGGAGATTACGCCCGCTGAAGACGAGCCAGAGGATACCAAAGATCTGAAGACTCAGGCCAAGCTGGTTGCTCATTTTCAGTTGGTCGTGGATGACGCTCAGGCTGCTCTCGAGGGGAGTTTTAAAATTGCTATAAAACAGATGCGTATGTTGAACCCCGGTGTTGAGCTCAACACCTCAGCAATAGGGGTCAATTATTACGTGGCTGCTGTCAGATTCTGGTCCCTGATTATCTCAAGGAGTTTGTTGCTCAGCCGACCGGGGGTCCCGCCCAACTGTCGCCCGTTGCTGAAGGAGAAGTGGAGGATGATTGTTTTATATTTACTTCGGCATGCGTTCCGTATTTGTTGTATTTTTGTTTTTCTGGGCTTTTGCCCGTTTATGTAATATTCTCACATTAGCGGCCCAAGTGGTCGTTTTATTTAATTTCCAGCCAATGGTCGTTTGCTTTGAATATTTAACTTGTGTTGTTTACATGTGTGATCGGTGGATCTGGAACTGACTGTTTAACGCTGGTTCGCGAAATGTCGCGGAAGCAAGAGTCGCCACCGTCTTTTATTTTCTCCAAATGGAAAGGACAAAAGCACAGAAAAATTCCTTAAAGAGATTGCTCTCGGTTCGGGAGGTAGATTATAGAAAGGGAAGGTGTTAGCACCCTTTCTATCCATGGTTATCCATGGGCTCTTAGATACTTGCTCACTTGTGTTTTCAAAAATGGTTTGTTTGCTTTTCAATTGTGGGTTTAAAAAGTTTCTTTGAAAATTCCAGTTCGACTCTTGTATCAGTCCTCAAGAGTGTTTGAAAAATGCTTTCGAAAGCTTTTTGAAAATGTGTTGGTGTGAAAAGTATTTTTGATTTGTTTTGTTTTGAATTAGAGCAAGTATCCACGAGAACCTACCTACCCTAAGGAATTCGTCTGTGTAAATGTCCTTTAATGTAGTGCCATCCCACCATTGAGAGGTAGGTAGCACCACCGTTGGAGGTGTTCGGGTCAATTCGAGGTTCGGGACATGGTGATCACCAGAGCAATGGGAAGACACCTTAGAAGCTACCCTCATGCCAGGTTCCCGGATCATGAGGACTTACTAAGACATCCTCTACTCGACGATCACCTTTCGGGGCAAGGCAACAGTGAGGCGTACCCTAGGGGTGGTGTGTGCGATTCGTGTGTCGTTTTCATTTGCATTTATCTTGTCATGTTATTGGTGTTCTACGCTTGATTTTATTTAAGGCCATTCATTCTTGCATGCTTTGTTTAACAGTTAAAAGTTGCGAGGAAGGTAAACCTAAAGCTATTACAAATGGCGCGGGTCCACATCGCCAAAATTAACCAGGACCCGATTTGACAGAAAAATAAAGAAATTAAAAGTGCGAGAAATAATTACAAGGCTTCGGGAGAGGTACATAATTCTTTAAATGACATAAAATAAATATGCGAAATTAAACAATTAAGAACGTGGGCGTTGGACCCTTTTGCAAAATTAAATTAATATGATGAAATTAATTAAAAGAAAGAAAGATTTTGTTTTTTGGTGTTTTTTAGTATTTTAGGATTTAAATGAAAAGAGAGAATTAATTAAAATTTAAATGAGATGCAAACCCTAATTCTAATCATTTTTTAATTTATTAAGAAATATGTTGAATTTTGACCTAATTTAAACCTAAGTTATTTTCATGCAAATTTGATTATAAAAATAAATAAAATAAATAAATATTATTGTGGAAAAGAAAAATTAAAAAAAAGGAATAAAACATTGATTAAACCTAATTCTATGTTTTTTTATATTTTTATTGTGAAAAGAATTAAAATTGCAACCTATTTTAAACTAATTAATTTCCAAGCATTTATTTACAAGAAAATATTAAAATAAAAATATTTATCATGTTTTTTATCTTTTCTGATTTTTTAGGCATTTTTTATATTTTGTAAAAATAATTAACTAAATCAAAACAATAAAGCAAATAAACAATAATTGAAAATAAAATATAAAGAAAATGTAGAGATTTGCAAACCAGGGGGGGTATCAGTCCCAAGTGTGGAGGTCTTTTGTTAGCAATTCAGGCCCATTTAGAATGGCCTTTTTTGACTTTTTCAGTCAGCATGCTGGCACATTGACTCACGCGTATAGTGTTCCTACAATCTCAGCCTTTGATCTGATCTCCAGGGGGTGCGTGGCTGGCTTGATGAAGAGGTGCATCATGGTCTACAATGTTATGCCTGCACATGAATATCTTTTGAAGAAAAATATATGGAAAGTGTGGGGACCTGGGATCGAACCCAGGTCCTAAGGGTTGCCAATGCGTTTGCCTGCCAATCGTGCCATTTGGATTCTTTGTATATTTAATAAACAACGAATATAATAAAACAAAACAAAGGTTAGTGCTTCGAAAACGCGCGAAATTTAAAAGAACCAATGGTTGCTGGCCACGAGGTCTTCTTCTTCGTTTTCCCTGAAACACAAAACATTGAACCACGGTTTTTTAGCGTTGTTTTAGGTATGCTATTAGAAAATAGCGACTAGCTCTCAAGCGCTCATAAATTGAGCGCGAGGGTTGATTCTTGTTCGTCCCAAAGCGTGGAATTCAATGATCCTGGTCTCAGCCCCCAATTTTGCCTTATCTCAAAAACCCCAATTTAAAACTCTGCAAACCCTAAAAAGTAATCATGGCATATTTGTATATAACGCATAAAAACGCAATTAAATCCATTGGTTAGTTTCAGGACAAGATAATAAACATGAATCCATGAATAAAATGCTGTAAAAATGCTTAGATTGGAGAATACGATTATGCAATTTTCATGAGATATCTCAGGTTCTGTATACCAATTCCTTGGGCTTTGATGGTTGTTTTTGATTGGAATGTGATCAGTAATCCTTGAGGAAGCTATTGGAACAAGAATTAGGTCTTTAATCGCCCTCTAACCTTGTTTTCAGAATTGACTTTTTGAGAGAAATTTCAAGCTTTGTTATGGTCTTTTCTGAGCTGCTGCGTGTCTATCTTGATTAGGGTTATGTTTCTTGTATATGTAGGAACAATTAGGTTAAGAAAAACTCAATCAAATCTCTTGTAATCATGGTTTTGAATATTTGATTTCTTAAGATTTTTCCATATCTTTTTCCATGTGTTTTTGGTCCAAATCATATCCAATTGCTCCAATTCTTTCCTTATTTGCATATGCACGAATTATAGAGGCTAAAACATGTATAAAAAGATTGGTTATGTTAAGTTAAATATTTTTCATATATTTAAATGATTTAAATGAATTAATATAAATAAAAATTCAAATAAATAAATAAAAAATGAGAAAATACTTCCCTTTGGGCCAAGTGGTCGTGCACATGTTATGGGTGATGAATTATGGAAGAAAAATGGGCCCATTAGCAATCTTAGGTCATTTGAATCAATGTTGACTTTTCAAAATATCCAAAGATTTCCCAACTTCCACAAGGCATAACTTGCTCAATTTTTAAGCTTTTCTCATGTTCTTGGACATTTTGGAAAGGTCTTTGAGTCCTCTAACCAATGCCTTTGGTCCCATGTCATTTTGATTTACCAGTCTCAAGTTATGGCCTTTGACTTAAAGTCCCTTTTTGTTGACTTTTGAAAATGACCTATAATGTTGAAATTGATAACTTTTTGTGAGAGCATTTCTTGGACTTGAAGTATGAAGATGAGTTGTAGGAAATGTCTTTCTCTTCAAAATGAGCTTTGGGTGGAATTTTTCTGATAATCCATGTGAAAGTTATGCCCTGGTCAATTTCAGTTGACTTTTTCAACTGTCCAAATAAGGAAACTTTTTGCATTTTGATGATTTCTGAGCCAAATTTTGAGAATCATGATCAAGCATTGATCAAATGGTGTTTGTGGCTTCAAAATGATAGGTTGACCAAAAATTTGAACTTTTGACTGTCAAATGACCATTTTACCCCTACAGTTGACTGTAGTGCAATTTAGGGTTTTTGACTGTGCAATTTTGAGCTGAATGCCTTGAAACTTGATATGAGGATGCTTGACCATATTTGTAGGCATATAGGACTTGATTGGACCTTTGAAAACTTCATTTTCTTGATCAGAACATAAACCCTAGTTTTGATGTATAGGAGACCTTTGCACTGTGTGACCCTTGGGGAATTTTGAGACTTGATTTGGCAATTTCTTGGAAAATATGGGACGGAAAATTTTGGGGTACAACAGTTGCCCCTGTTCAATCTTCTTAGACCTGAGGATGCAGATTGGCTGACGTGCCTTTCGTAATCCGAAGGTGGAAGATGATTGAACACTAGAGTGCCCAGAAATTTGCGCTCACATAGTAGCAGTGATGGTGGGAATGGGCTTATGGATGCCATTTAGAGGTTGATCGCGTAAGAGATTCCTTAGCGAGAACCCGCATACCTGCAAAATAGAAACAATGAGTACCTGACACGTTGCAGGAGCTGATTTCAGATGTTTGGCATAGATATGTCCTGACTGGTTACAGGAGCTGAGTCTGGAGCTTCACAAGATGATGAATGAACCAGGGATGGTTGCTACCTTAGCATGAATGGTAAGAGAACCTTAGGTGATTTTAACTTCAACAACGCTCGTTGAGAAAATCTTGGTGGGAAATACCATCTTTTGCAGTATCGGGAAGAGAACCATAGGCAATTATAATCCGAAAGGAATTATCACCTCACTCACCGTCGGAGAGGGAACCCTAGGAAATTATAGTCTGAAAGGAATTGTCGCCTCACTCACCGTCGGAGAGGGAACCATAGGAGACTATCACCTCACTCACCGTCGGAGAGGGAAACATCTGAAAAGGAATTATCACCTCACTCACCGTCGGAGAGGGAACCATAGGAGATTATCACCTCACACTCACTGTCGGAGAGGGAAACATCTGAAAAGGACTTACCACCTCACTCACCGTTGGAGAGGGAACCATGGGAGACTATCACCTCACTCACCGTTAGAGAGGGAAACATCTGAAAAGGACTTACCACCTCACTCACCGTTGGAGAGGGAACCATAGGAGATTATCACCTCACACTCACCGTCGGAGAGGGAAACATCTGAAAAGGAATGATCACCTCACTCACCGTCGGAGAGGGAACCATCTGAAAAGGAATGATCACCTCACTCACCGTCGGAGAGGGAACCATCTGGGATAACTTCTACTGAGTCTTCATCAGAAAAATCTGTTGGGAGTCGATTTAGCTGGACTAGAGAAGGCCTTGGACGGGATAACAACAGAGAATCTTAGGGTCGATTAACTGAACCGGTCTAGGTCTTGAAATGTCTTCAACTGGAATAAGTGTCAGAACGTCGCCATATCTGGTTCATATCTGGACTATATCTGGAAGGAAATCTGGAAGCAGTATCAGAACGTCACCATATCTGGTTTACATCTGAAACTATATCTAGAAGGAACTCTGGAAGCAGCGTCAGAACGTCACCATCTCTGGTTTACATCTGAAACTATATCTGGAAGGAAATCTGGAAGCAGTATCAGAACGTCGCCATATCTGGTTTACATCTGAAACTATATCTAGAAGGATATCTGGAAGCAGTATCAGAACGTCGCCATATCTGGTTCATATCTGAAACTATATCTAGAAGGAACCCTGGAAGCAGCATCAGAACGTCACCATATCTGGGTCATATCTGAAACTATATCTAGAAGGAAATCTGGAAGCAGCATCAGAACGTCACCATATCTGGGTCATATCTGAAACTATATCTAGAAGGAAATCTGGAAGCAGCATCAGAACGTCACCATCTCTGGTTCATATCTGAAACTATATCTAGAAAGAATTGCGATAGTTGATAGTAATCATTTTTGTATTGATCTTTTTCCTGAAAAGGCAAAACATAATTGTATGCAAAATCATGATGCATGAACTGTATGTCTTCAAAATTAATGAGATTCGTGTAGTATGATGCATATGCATGCTATAATGTATGAAGATGTGATGTTTATGAATGTATTTTTGTCTAGGAAAATAACTCCTTGACGGGTGCCGGGAAGTCACTCCTGGGCTGATGTTGAAGAATAGGTTTTGCTTCCGCCGGGGATGATAGTTGCAAGAATTCCGATAGGAGAAGATAACTCTATTGGGGAATAAACTTGACGAATGGGTTACTCTGCGGGGAGACAAATACTCTAGTAATCTTGCTGGGGAGCAATACTCTATGGGGAGAGAGACACTCTGTTGATTGTTGATAGTAACTTGCTGAGGATATCCTTGTTGTTGGAAGTGTTTATGGACTTCGCTGGGGATACGAAGGCTTCGTTGACGACGCTCTTTCCGTGGCTTTTGGCTGAGGATAACCCAGTTATATCCTGTTAGGGAAATAACTCTTTGAATAAAGCCAGGAGACGCATTCGTGCTCTGCGAGGATAAGCTTCCAAAATCAACTAGGGATAAGCTTACTGCTTGGGGAGATGGGTTCCAACTTTCCTAGGGAAGCTGGATTGGACTCTCTTGGGGAAGTATTGAACTGTATTGGTTATATTCTTCAACGGAACCTACCCTGATACCTTGGAGGATAGAACAATCAGATTGCTTAGACCACTCTTTATTGCCCCTGTTTCTATGGGGGAGGCACTTGTGGGGTGCTGATAGTTGTTGATGGATAAACCTTCTTCTGGTAGACAGATGGCAGGACATAGTCGTACGCTTTAATCCCTAACTTTTTCCTGGACCGCCCTTTCGGGTTTTCAGTCCACCGGGATACCCATTTTTGCTCAAGCCGCCTTTTCAGGTTTTCGACTTGCCGGGTGTACAGATTTTTTCATTTCATCCCTTCATTTTGCCCGAACCCTTTTGGTTCGCTGGGAAGCCCTTATTTTTGCCTAGGTGTGTCAACCTAGCGGGTCTTTGATTTTGCGTAGTATTTTTCGACTATGTCCACGCTCTTAGAATGCAGGTAGGTGCCCCTGGCTGCTTGTGTTGCCATACTACCAGAAGGTGTCTGATCGTGCAAGATTCGTTGTTGGAATGCCCCAAGTGATTCAGGCAGAGATTTGCCCCAAGCTATTTGGCCTTTTGAGAGATTCTCTGGATCTTGACTTAGCTGCCCCAGATGGTAGACCATGATCATGCCGTGCCCCTTGATTGGAGATACTCTTGTTCATTAGACTTTCGTCATGCGAATTTCTATGCTGTTCAAACAAAAAGTCATATGCAAACAAAGTTATGTTAAAAATGCAAAGCTTATGTCTGTCTCAAAGATTTTGAAAATGCATTCTTTTTTTCATAAAACAAGTGAATGTTTGTAAAACGTGATGTCAACTCCGTATTTACCGTAGGCCTTAAGGAGTCAGGATACCTTTCGTGACAGTATGCTTTCGAACTAACCCATGCTTCAGCTAGGACTTTTGAGGGTTATAACGTGGCCTGGTTCACGGTTTAAGAAACAAAGGATAAAGGCTCAAATTATTTGTACCCACCCGCTCTTCGTGATGTTCTCCAAACCTAAACTCAGTTGATCGTGCGTTAGACCTTGCTTGAGTCTTTGCTTTGATGTTCCAATAATGGTTCAGATGTTGATGATTTCTTTTGAATAGGCAGTCATTTTTTTGCTTTGGTTGAGGGTTTGTGAGACCTCTTTCTTGATTTTTGTTATCCCTTTCTTTTTTTGCCTGAACTGTTTCCTTTTTTGGAATTACAGTCAGCGGGATGCCCCAGTTTTGTAAGTCTCCTTCATGGGTTTTGACTTAATGTGTTTTTCATTTTTTGAGATAATGACTGCCTGTCCTTGTGATTTATTCAGAACCATCACTGTCTTTTGTTTTGTAAGGACTCCTTTGGTGCCATTTGTTATGCACTTGGATCAACTGAGAGAACTACCCTGCCCCAGGTTATGATAAAGGGTTTTAAATTTCGAAAAGAAAAACTCCTACTTCTTTGGCTCAGAGGGGTTGACGAGGGATTATCATCCTTATAACTCCAGTGTTTAGGGATTGAAACAATGCCTGTACCTCATCAGCGGGGTCTGTTCAAAAGCATACTGTAGATTATGGTATCGTTTTCGTCATCCTCCCTCAAGAGGCTTAGAATTTTAGATCCAGAGTTGACATCAGAAAAAAAATATGAAAAGAAATTTGAACATAATGAAAACAATTGTATTAATTCCCAAAACAGACGTATGCGATGCATTGATAGAATAAAAGAGTTTGCTATGACATTAATTGTTTGTATAAGCAAAGAAAAATACAACTCAAAAATTCAAATAAACAAAAGGCTTTAATGATTGGGCAACGGAGCAGTGATTATGTTCGGAGTCTCAGGCACTTCAAACTGAATCTCCCCGGCGTCGATCATGTCTTGAATCTTGTTCCTGAGAGGCCAGCAGTTGTCCGTGGTATGCCCCGGGCTATCAGAATGATATGCGCACCTATCATTGGGATGATAGTTGGGAGCAGAAGTGTTCGGATTCCGAAGAGGAGCCCTTAAGGTGATCAGCCATGCCTTCAACATTTGTTGCAGTGCTTGGTCCAGCGACATGTTGATTTTGGTGTACTGTCGTTTCTCCTTGCGCTGCTGCCCCTGTCCTTGTTGAGCAGGTCCAGGATTGGAGATCTGGATTGCCCCTACCTCATGACGGCTCTTTTTACCGTGCACAGCATTGGATTCTTTCTTTCCATGATGAGGCTTTTTATCAGAAGGTGCAGCCTCTTGAATTTTCCCAGACCGAATGCCAGCTTCTATTCGCTCTCCAGTCAAGATAAGATCTGTGAATCCAGCAGACGAATTCCCAATTAGGTGGTTGTAGAACGGACCAGACAGGGTCCCCAAGAACATATCGACAAGTTCCCGATCAGTCAGAGGTGGTTGTACCCTTCCAGCAAGATCCCTCCATTTCTGCGCATATTCTTTAAAACCTTCACTTGATCCTAACGACATACCCTGGAGTTGGGTACGCGTAGGAGCAAGGTCGGCATTATATTGATACTGCTTGTAGAAAGCAGTAGCCAACTCTTCCCAGTTACGAACCTTGGTCCCATCTAGCTGATAGAACCATTCGAGATGAGTCCCTGAAAGACTCTCCTGGAAGAAATGGATCCACAAATTCTTATCCACCGTATACGGTTGAATCTTCCGAACATAGGACCTGAGATGTAACTTGGGACAAGACGCCCCGTCATACTTGGTAAAGGATGGTGCTTTGAACTTCCGAGGAATAATCACACCAGTTGACAAACCCAGATCTCCAAAATCCAGCCCAGGTACCTGTTGGATCTCCATAGCATTCAGCCTATCCTCCAACTGTTTGTACTTGTCTTCGGCAGGAGGATATTGTTCGTCGTTGAAATCTGTCTCGTTGTCGGAGACCACTGGACTGGGAACCCTTTCCTCCTGATGACTACCTTCCCTCACAGATGGAGTTGTCCTCTCAGTTTCAATCTGCGGTGTATTCCCAGATCTGCGCCTGGGGTTGAAGAAGACAGTCCTCTTCTTCTTCTTTTTCAAGAGCAGAGTCTTCAGGTCTTGTTGCCCCTGGGTCAAATTCATGATCAGCTCTTGGAACTGGGCATTCTGAGCCTGGAGGGCCTTGATGGACTGCTCAGCTGATGATTCAGGATTCATGACGATCGGCTGAAATAAACAGCGAAGAAGGGTAAGCAACCTGTCAAAGGGATACCTGCAATGCAATGAGATGTATGACATGCATGTAATGTTTTCAAGGACCTCGCGGGGTAGACAAAAAATTTGTTAGCATTTGGATCCGGTAGCTTGATTGAAAGAACTTCATATTGTTGAGAGTCCTTCGTCAAGGGTCAAAGACTCACCATATCTAGTGGGTCACAGCCCCTGACAACTTTGTCTAGAGGAAAATAAATCCTCTTTGCCCCTTGCTGGGGTAGTTGATTCACCATGACCTGCATCACAAGCCCTTGAGATCCTTGAAATGGGTTAGGATGTATGCAATGGTATGATGTTATGGTATGCATGGGATAATGTGAGTAAACCCTGTTAGGAGCCCTTATTAAGGACTATAAACCAAAACCTGCAAGAGACTTAGTACACTCTGTTATGAGCCCTAATTAAGGACTATAAACAAAACTTGCAAGAAACTTAGTAAACCCTGTTATGAGTCCCAATTAAGGACTATAAACAAAACCTGCAAGAGACTTAGTACACTCTGTTATGAGCCCTAATTAAGGACTATAAATAAAACTTGCAAGAAACTTAGTAAACCTTGTTATGAGTCCCAATTAAGGACTATAAACAAAACCTGCAAGAGACTTAGTACACTCTGTTATGAGCCCTAATTAAGGACTATAAACAAAACTTGCAAGAAACTTAGTAAACCCTGTTATGAGTCCCAATTAAGGACTATAAACAAAACCTGCAAGTAGTTCATGTGTCAGATAAAGCATGCAAGTAGTCAAGTACGAAGGCACACAAGAGAAAGCCCTTAGAGTTTAGGCCAGCATGGGGTCTGGGTATTACCCTCTTGAAGTTGGTGGGCTCAACCTGTCCTATTAGAAGTAACCGGGTTCTAAGGGTCCCAATATCACGGGATTGCTTTCATTGTTCATCGTTTCGATTTAGCCACTGAACTGGCGATCGAAATATTCCAGGAAAGCAACCCTCAATTGAGTGTAGTATCGAGTATCAACCAACCTCGGACTGCACCAAAGTCAGTTATCTCACTACCCTAAAAAGGCCAAGATAGTTCAATTAAGGTTCCTAAGGTCTGTTGATGCTTCACGACACCACGCGGAGGCCCCGTACTCTCCTTGACTGAACTCAAGGGTTACCGGTACACACCAAAGTGCCACATCAACGTAGCAGACTGCTTCAACCATGTCGGTATACCCCGCACAGTTCCCTCGCAGCCTTGTTGCTACTTTCTAAGAAGGTATCCCCAGATCCGGGTTAGGATCTATAGAACTCCCAAGACAGTCCCACAATTTAAAGCAAACAAGTCAAAGCAATTGAAAACACATTGATCTTAGTCCTAAGGTATACCTCACTTTTATAAGGGTTTCCCCAGCAGAGTCGCCAGTTCTGTGATCGGTGGATCTGGAACTGACTGTTTAACGCTGGTTCGCGAAATGTCACGGAAGCAAGAGTCGCCACCATCTTTTATTTTCTCCAAATGGAAAGGACAAAAGCACAGAAAAATTCCTTAAAGAGATTGCTCTCGGTTCGGGAGGTAGATTATAGAAAGGGAAGGTGTTAGCACCCTTTCTATCCATGGTTATCCATGGGCTCTTAGATACTTGCTCACTTGTGTTTTCAAAAATGGTTGGTTTGCTTTTCAATTGTGGGTTTAAAAAGTTTCTTTGAAAATTCCAGTTCGACTCTTGTATCAGTCCTCAAGAGTGTTTGAAAAATGCTTTCGAAAGCTTTTTGAAAATGTGTTGGTGTGAAAAGTATTTTTGATTTGTTTTGTTTTGAATTAGAGCAAGTATCCACGAGAACCTACCTACCCTAAGGAATTCGTCTGTGTAAATGTCCTTTAAAGTAGTGCCATCCCACCATTGAGAAGTAGGTAGCACCACCGTTGGAGGTGTTCGGGTCAATTCGAGGTTCGGGACATGGTGATCACCAGAGCAATGGGAAGACACCTTAGAAGCTACCCTCATGCCAGGTTCCCGGATCATGAGGACTTACTAAGACATCCTCTACTCGACGATCACCTTTCGGGGCAAGGCAACAGTGAGGCGTACCCTAGGGGTGGTGTGTGCGATTCGTGTGTCGTTTTCATTTGCATTTATCTTGTCATGTTATTGGTGTTCTACGCTTGATTTTATTTAAGGCCATTCATTCTTGCATGCTTTGTTTAACAGTTAAAAGTTGCGAGGAAGGTAAATCTAAAGCTATTACAAATGGCGCGGGTCCACATCGCCAAAATTAACCAGGACCCGATTTGACAGAAAAATAAAGAAATTAAAAGTGCGAGAAATAATTACAAGGCTTCGGGAGAGGTACATAATTCTTTAAATGACATAAAATAAATATGCGAAATTAAACAATTAAGAACGTGGGCGTTGGACCCTTTTGCAAAATTAAATTAATATGATGAAATTAATTAAAAGAAAGAAAGATTTTGTTTTTTGGTGTTTTTTAGTATTTTAGGATTTAAATGAAAAGAGAGAATTAATTAAAATTTAAATGAGATGCAAACCCTAATTCTAATCATTTTTTAATTTATTAAGAAATATGTTGAATTTTGACCTAATTTAAACCTAAGTTATTTTCATGCAAATTTGATTATAAAAATAAATAAAATAAATAAATATTATTGTGGAAAAGAAAAATTAAAAAAAAGGAATAAAACATTGATTAAACCTAATTCTATGTTTTTTTATATTTTTATTGTGAAAAGAATTAAAATTGCAACCTATTTTAAACTAATTAATTTCCAAGCATTTATTTACAAGAAAATATTAAAATAAAAATATTTATCATGTTTTTTATCTTTTCTGATTTTTTAGGCATTTTTTATATTTTGTAAAAATAATTAACTAAATCAAAACAATAAAGCAAATAAACAATAATTGAAAATAAAATATAAAGAAAATGTAGAGATTTGCAAACCAGGGGGGGTATCAGTCCCAAGTGTGGAGGTCTTTTGTTAGCAATTCAGGCCCATTTAGAATGGCCTTTTTTGACTTTTTCAGTCAGCATGCTGGCACATTGACTCACGCGTATAGTGTTCCTACAATCTCAGCCTTTGATATGATCTCCAGGGGGTGCGTGGCTGGCTTGATGAAGAGGTGCATCATGGTCTACAATGTTATGCCTGCACATGAATATCTTTTGAAGAAAAATATATGGAAAGTGTGGGGACCTGGGATCGAACCCAGGTCCTAAGGGTTGCCAATGCGTTTGCCTGCCAATCGTGCCATTTGGATTCTTTGTATATTTAATAAACAACGAATATAATAAAACAAAACAAAGGTTAGTGCTTCGAAAACGCGCGAAATTTAAAAGAACCAATGGTTGCTGGCCACGAGGTCTTCTTCTTCGTTTTCCCTGAAACACAAAACATTGAACCACGGTTTTTTAGCGTTGTTTTAGGTATGCTATTAGAAAATAGCGACTAGCTCTCAAGCGCTCATAAATTGAGCGCGAGGGTTGATTCTTGTTCGTCCCAAAGCGTGGAATTCAATGATCCTGGTCTCAGCCCCCAATTTTGCCTTATCTCAAAAACCCCAATTTAAAACTCTGCAAACCCTAAAAAGTAATCATGGCATATTTGTATATAACGCATAAAAACGCAATTAAATCCATTGGTTAGTTTCAGGACAAGATAATAAACATGAATCCATGAATAAAATGCTGTAAAAATGCTTAGATTGGAGAATACGATTATGCAATTTTCATGAGATATCTCAGGTTCTGTATACCAATTCCTTGGGCTTTGATGGTTGTTTTTGATTGGAATGTGATCAGTAATCCTTGAGGAAGCTATTGGAACAAGAATTAGGTCTTTAATCGCCCTCTAACCTTGTTTTCAGAATTGACTTTTTGAGAGAAATTTCAAGCTTTGTTATGGTCTTTTCTGAGCTGCTGCGTGTCTATCTTGATTAGGGTTATGTTTCTTGTATATGTAGGAACAATTAGGTTAAGAAAAACTCAATCAAATCTCTTGTAATCATGGTTTTGAATATTTGATTTCTTAAGATTTTTCCATATCTTTTTCCATGTGTTTTTGGTCCAAATCATATCCAATTGCTCCAATTCTTTCCTTATTTGCATATGCACGAATTATAGAGGCTAAAACATGTATAAAAAGATTGGTTATGTTAAGTTAAATATTTTTCATATATTTAAATGATTTAAATGAATTAATATAAATAAAAATTCAAATAAATAAATAAAAAATGAGAAAATACTTCCCTTTGGGCCAAGTGGTCGTGCACATGTTATGGGTGATGAATTATGGAAGAAAAATGGGCCCATTAGCAATCTTAGGTCATTTGAATCAATGTTGACTTTTCAAAATATCCAAAAATTTCCCAACTTCCACAAGGCATAACTTGCTCAATTTTTAAGCTTTACTCATGTTCTTGGACATTTTGGAAAGGTCTTTGAGTCCTCTAACCAATGCCTTTGGTCCCATGTCATTTTGATTTACCAGTCTCAAGTTATGGCCTTTGACTTAAAGTCCCTTTTTGTTGACTTTTGAAAATGACCTATAATGTTGAAATTGATAACTTTTTGTGAGAGCATTTCTTGGACTTGAAGTATGAAGATGAGTTGCAGGAAATGTCTTTCTCTTAAAAATGAGCTTTGGATGGAATTTTTCTGATAATCCATGTGAAAGTTATGCCCTGGTCAATTTCAGTTGACTTTTTCAGCTGTCCAAATAAGGAAACTTTTTGCATTTTGATGATTTTTGAGCCAAATTTTGAGAATCATGATCAAGCATTGATCAAATGGTTTTTGTGGCTTCAAAATGATAGGTTGACCAAAAATTTGAACTTTTGACTGTCAAATGACCATTTTACCCCTACAGTTGACTGTAGTGCAATTTAGGGTTTTTGACTGTGCAATTTTGAGCTGAATGCCTTGAAACTTGATATGAGGATGCTTGACCATATTTGTAGGCATATAGGACTTGATTGGACCTTTGAAAACTTCATTTTCTTGATCAGAACATAAACCCTTGTTTTGATGTATAGGAGACCTTTGCACTGTGTGACCCTTGGGGAATTTTGAGACTTGATTTGGCAATTTCTTGGAAAATATGGGAGGGCAAATTTTGGGGTACAACAACATGTTTGTTGACAAACTAGACCGTTTAGGGCGTTTTTTATTTTGCTAAGAGTTTATAGAGGGGATTTTCTCGTTTGGTATGTTCGTCAGTGTGGGGAAACTGATCAAATGGCCAGGGTGAACACCGGGCATGGGTCAGAACCCGAGTCTCATTTCGAGGGACCCGGGTTCGGCAGCGTGAACTTCCGGTCACGATTCAGGCGTTCTACCATCGTGGCATAAGGACTATGGAGCTTGTTCAAGTTATCCATGTTGGGCTGAAAGTTCACTCGTCATAAGAGTGGAGCCTCGCCCCTTTTGAATACTTTGGGGTGTTATGCTTGTGTCTAGGCATGCACGCGTGGTTGGGCATGGGTGAGTTTGTCTTATCCACCAAACTCGCCAACTGCTCAGTGTCTTTAACTATAATATTGTTTTAGATTTTCAGTGTTCCATGATCGAATGAGTTGTTCCCCTTGTAAATTTTCCAATTAATACGCTCCAGTCCCCGTTTTCGTGTAGACGCGATAAGGACCTTCCCAGTTTGCTGTGAGCTTGCCCTTGCGAGATTCTTTGAGATTTCTCTTTAAGACAAGGCTTCCGACATTGAACTCTCATCGTATGACCTTGGCGTCATAGCGCATGACTATTTTTTGTTTGAGTGAGGCCTCTTGTAGGGCCGCTCTTGTTATGATTTCTTCCACCAGATCCAGTTCTTCTCGGAGGGCCGCGTCGTTCATCTGCTTGTCGGGAGGTGCCTCAGTTCTCCTGGAAGGTTCCTCGATCTCTACGAGAATGAAGGCCTCCATTTTGTAAGCTAGTCGGAAAGGGGTCTCCCCGGTTGACAAATGTGCATTTGTTCGGTATACACAAAGTACACTGTGTAACTCCTCGACCCATCTCTTCTTGGTTTCGTCTAATCTTCGTTTGAGGCCCTGAAGTATTACTCTGTTTGCAGACTCGGCTTGGCCGTTCGTTTGGGATGCTCGACAGAGGCGAAGTGTTGGGTGGTACCCAGTCTGGTGACGAACTCCTGAAAGGTGTGGTCCGTGAACTGGGTCCCGTTATCAGTGACTATCGCTTGTGGAATTCCAAACCTGTAACACCCTAATTCTACCCGAAAATTAATATAAAAATCAGAGTTATTAAATTTCGACAACCAAATCAGGATGTTACAATTTTAACTTAAAACAACGACATTTATTACAGATACATAACACATTAAACTGGGATGAACCAACAACAGCATAAATTAATCTTTTAAAACCATCAACTTTCATAACTACGCAGAGGAATCATAATATTCAACTTAAAAAGTATGTAACATCTTTATCCAACTGAAACAACCTCAAAACAATAAGTACTTAACAAAAATCAACTTAAAATTCAACAACAAAAGTAAAATCAGCAATAAAGCAATAAGCGTTCATCCCCCGAGTGTTATGTATCAGAGCAATGACACCGACTAGAACTACTGAAGGTAAACCGCCTTCACTTTGGATTACCTGCACGTTACCAAAATCAGGGTAACATTCAAATAGAAGGGGTGAGATATCGAACAATATAATCAAATGTATGATAAATATTACATTAGAATTAGTTCATTCAGATCACCGCTTCTCATATTTTTAACAACATTTAACATGATAAATGCATCCACACAACAACTCAGGATGCAACATGAAATGCGACTCGTTACGATGAAAATGCATATGGTACTAACGGAGCAAAACTCCCAACTTAATAATCTTGCCAATTAATAGAGGCAGCAACAAGGCATAAGCCTTCAACTTTATATTTTCCAATCCAGGCCAACTTAACGAGCATCAGCTCCAAAATGATATGCTATGTATGCGACCACTTTATGAAACACAAAAAAAACAACATCAACATATAACAATATTGGCATAAGCCTACAACTCCAAAAATTGCCAATCAATAGGGAAACACAACAAAATTCATTACCACCTGCAACTTCAACAATTAATAACACCAACATCACAACAACTTATATATATATATATATACTAATTACCTCTATTATTACTATACTTTCTGTCAAGACTAACTCTGTAACCTAATAATTATCCTTGCTAAATATCTACTACTATTACTTTCATAAATTAGTGCTACCGTGATTTATTATTATGCTGTCTGCTATTACTAACTTTCTGCTAACATTTACTAAATCTATTACTTATTATTGTTAACTCTGTAACTAACCAATTACCTTCGCTTCATGTACACCAACTCTGCTAAATTAATTGAATTAATAACTCTGCTACTTTAATTAATCTTTTGGAATATTATGGTGCCCCTCGGTACACACACATGCCACTCGGCACCCACACCACCAAACTGTGCCACTCGAAACACCCTTTATGAGGATTGTCACAGCCGAAAAACCCGTGTCCCTCGTCACATTAACCGTGCCCCACGACACAAACTACAACAAACCATGCCCCTCGACACAACATGCTTTCACACAACCTATTCACAGACTTCAGTCTGTTACTGATACCAACACATAATTCTCCAAAATTTCCTTCGATTAGAAGTATTTTCACAAAAATATGATACAACACAGTATGCAGCAAATAGATCATTAAAAGAAACAATTGTCAACAAAGATATTTCACTGATTGTACAAGATAACTATGCAATTAATTTCAGAAGTAACCACAACATAGTAACAAATAAATTCAAACACAGCTACGATGATTATACGCACAAAGAAACAATTCTACACAACCCAATCCCTACATAACATTCATCATAAACCCCATTATAGAGTCAGAACCCCGCCCTTACCTTGGATTGAAGATTGTTCTGTAGCTCTACCGTGATCCCTATTCTTTGCCTCTTCTATGTAACTTCTCCTTCTTCTGTAACTCCTACGATCAACTTCCAATTCCTTATTCTAAATTAACCTAATTCCTTATTGTTATAACTAAAATCAATAATGTTATTATTATATTGGACTTAACAACATACCCCTATATTACTACTTCTAACCATAAAAATAGGCCGAACACAATTAACCTATTACTCTACTATTTCCAACATTATTACTAATATTACTCAACGAGTTTAATCAACCAGTTTAACCGACTAATGGCAACATCGCAACTCAATAATTCACAACATAACATATCATATCAATGATTTCAAAAAACAATTTGCAATTAATCGAAAATACCTAATTTAATAATTAATTAAATCAACGGGCGTTACAACTCTCCCCCACTTAGAATATTTTCGTCCTAAAAAATTGACCTTGTTCAAATAACTCAGGATAGGAGTCCCGCATCTTGCTTTCCAACTCCCACGTCATGCTTTCTCCGGCAGCTCCTAACAAGACTACCTTCACCAAAGTAATCTCTTTGCCTCTTAGAGTCTTCATTTCATGATCCGCGATTTGTACAGGCATCGTCTCCACAGTCAGATTATCCCGTACTTGCACATCATCCTTATGGTCCAATAAAACGAGAAGTGAGCTTCTTAGACTTCAATGCTCGCCTAACACCAGTCACATGTGTAACTCTCAAAAACACATGGTCACCTGCTTGAAATTCTAAATCTTCCATTCGCTTGTCATGATAACTCTTTTGTCTACTTTGGGAAGCTTTCATCTTTTCTCGAATCAACTTCACTTTCTCAATAGTCTCTCGAACAATATAAGGTCTAAGCACTACACTTTCTCCAGACTCATGCCAACATAAAAGAGTCCTACATCTCCGACCATACAATGCTTCAAAAGGTGCCATTCCAATACTAGAATGGTATTTGTTACTATAAGTGAAATCTATTAATGGAAGATAAGTATCCCATGAACCTCCCTGCTCAAGAACACATGTTGTCAATAAACCTTCCAACGACTGAATAGTCCTTTCGGTTTGACCATCCATCTAAGGATGATACGCCGAACTCAACCTCAACTTAGAACCCAACGCCTCTTGCAAACTCTTCCAAAAATCTGAAGTAAACCTCGGATCTCTATCCGAAACGATACACAAAGGAATACCATGTAGCTTTTATAATAACACTAGTATAAATTTCCGCCAACTTCGACACTAGAAAACTGATGTTAATAGGAATAAAATGAGCTGACTTCGTAAGCCTATCAACAATAACCCATATTGTATCATGTCCTCTTGGATTATTAGGTAATCCTATTACAAAGTCCATCGAAATGCTATCCCATTTCCATTCTGGAACTTCTAATGGTTGCATCAACCCTGCAGTCTTATGATGTTCAACTTTCGACTTTTGACAAGTTAAACATGCATACACAAACCGAGCCATATCACTCTTCATTCCAGGCAACCAAAAAAATTCTTCAAATCCTGATACATTTTTGTAGCTCCCGGATGAATGCTCAACTTGCTTCTATGACTTTCCTCGAGAATCACTTTCTTTATCTCTACATCATCAGGAATACAAATCCGATTACTAAATCTCAACACACCTTATTCATCTAACTTAAAATCACTATTCTTAGACTGATCGATCCCAACCATCGAATCTACCAGTTTTACATCCAACTTCTGAGCTTCTCTGATATTATCCAGAAAATCGTTGTTAATTTTCAACATCCCCAACATAACACTCTGTGGTGTAACTTCGCAAAATAAGCTCATATCTCTGAACTATTCAATTAATTCCAACTCTTTAACCATCATTTCCGACATATGTAAATTCTTTCGGCTTAACGCAACAAATACCACATTCGCTTTTCATGGATGATAATTCAAACCGAAATCGTAATCCTTTAACAACTCCAACCATCTTTGTTGTCTCATATTCAATTCTTTCCAGTCAAATAAATACTTCAAACTCTTATGGTCACTAAATACTTCAAACCTAGAACCATAAAGATAATGCCTCCAAATCTTCAACACAAAAACAACTGCAGCAAGCTCCAAATCATGCGTAGGATAGTTCTTTTCATGAGTCCTCAACTGCCTTTACGCATCAGCAACTACCTTTTCACTCTGCATAAGCACACCTCCTAAACCCATCTTAGAAGCATCATAATATACCATAAAAGGTTCTCCTAGATTAGGTAATGTCAAAATTAGAGCCGATGTCAATCTCTTCTTCAATTCTGCAAAACTTTCTTCACACTGAACATCTCACACAAAAGCTCTACCTTTACAAGTCAACTTAGTCAACGAAAGTGCCAACTTAGAAAAACCTTCGATAAATCTTCTATAATAACCAGCTAATCCTAAAAATCTTCTAATCTCGGTAACTGACTTTGGAGTTTCCCATTGTAACACATTATCTACTTTAGATGGATCTATAACAATGCCACTATCTGAGATCACATGACCAAGAAAACTAACCTCTTTTAATCAAAATTCACACTTAGACAGCTTTGCATATAACTTCTTCTCTTTCAAAACTTGCAATACTATTCTTAAGTGTTCTGCATGCTCTTCCTCCGATTTAGAGTAAATCAAAATGTCATCAATGAACACCACTACAAACCGATCCAAATAAGTATGAAAGATACGGTTCATGTACTCCATGAATACTCTCAGCGCATTAGTAACATCAAAAGGCATCACCGAATATGCATAATGTCCATAATGCATTCTAAAAGCCGTCTTCTGGATATCTTCATCCTTCACTTTAATCTGATGATAACCCGACCTCAAATCAATCTTACTAAACACTCAATCACCCACCAATTGATCCATCAAGTCATCTATTCTTGGAAGCAGATACTTATTCTTAATCGTTACTTTATTCAATTGTCTATAATCAACACAAAGCCTCATACTTCCATCTTTCTTCTTTACTAGCAACAGTGGAGCTCCCCACGGTGATACACTTGGTCTTACAAATTTCTTTTCAAGTAAATCTTCTAATTGCTTCTTTAATTCTGACAATTCAGATGTAGGCATCCTGTGTGGTGCCATAGAAACAGGTCTGGTACCAGGTACAAGATCAATAGCAAATTCAACATCTCTCTCTGGTGGTACATCAGGAATTTCATCAGGGAAAACTTCAGGAAATTCACGCACCACTTGCAATTCCTCAATTACAACTTGATTCTTGACAGATAACAACACCATCAACGAGAACATCTGAGCCTCTTCTTGCATCAACTGCCTCAATTGTGTAGCAGACAACATACCAACTTCCTCCACATAAGGGGTAGAAAACCTCACTGACTTGTTATAATAGTTAATATGAACATAATTATGCTCTAACCAGTTATACCTAAGATCACATCCAACCCTCTTAAAGTCAAACAAACCAAGTCAACAACAAAGTCTCTATCAAAGATCAACAAAGGACACTTTAAACACACAAAATAAGTAGTCACCGACCCCTTGGATGGAGTATCGACGACCATCTATCCATTCATAGAAGACAACACAAGACCCAATATTTCAATACAATCAACAACAATAAAGCAATGAGTAGCACCAGTATAAATAATAGTAATTAAAGGATTACTATTAATGAAACATGTACCTCTGATGAGTATGTTCTCATTAGCCGTCTGAGTCTCAGTCAAAGCAAACACTTTTTCACTGGTTTGCACCTTCTTTGGTTTTTAACGCTCACTACCAATGTGTCCTTCTTCACCATAATTGAAGAAAATCATCTCTTTATGCTTGCACTCAAATATAGCATGTCCCGTCTTACCACAACGGAAACACCTCTTCACCTCAACAGTACACACGTTACTCTTATAACTAGGTTTTCCATATTTGAAACAAACCACGCCATCAAGAACATCTCCCCCACTAGTTCTCTGACCCTGAGCAACTTTTTGTTTACCTTTACCAGCTGGGACATCGTAAGTCTTACCACGGTTCTGTCGGTGCTTACCCCTTTTCTCATTGATAATCTTATAGTGAGCATTATTATATTCTCCATAAATCATGCAACTATCAATCAAATCAGCAAAAAAAAAATCTTATGGTATCCAACTGCCTTCTTTATCGCTAGGCGCAACCTATTCTCAAACTTGATGCACTTCGAAAACTCAACATTTGCCTCGTTATAATGCGGATAAAACTTAGCCAACTCAGCAAACTTTGCATCATATTAAGTAACCGACATACTCCCTTGCTTCAGCTCAAGAAACTCAATTTCCTTCTTACCACGAACGTCTTCAGGGAAATAATTCTTCAGAATTTCCCTACGGAACACAACCCAAGTGATATTTTCACCGGAGGCTTCAGACCTCGGACAAGTCTCTAGCCACCAGTCATCAACTTCGACTTCTAGTATATGAGTACCATATCGAACCTTCTGCGCTAGAGTGCAGTCTATCACACAAAAGATTCTCTCAATCTCTTTCAACCAATCCAACGCTCCATCAAGATCATACTTACCCTTGAACGTAGGCGAATTCTTCCTCTAGAAGGTCGCCAAAATACGAGATCCAGCATTCCCGTCAGTGTTCGGCTGATTCTCCATAGCATACGCCATTGCTTCCAAAGCAGCAGCAAGTGCAACATCATTCCTTCCAGCCATCTCAACTTATCACTACAACATAACCAACAACTAGAACTCAAGTTAACAATACTCGATTGTTAGACAAACTACGACTCGACAACTTGGTCGGACGAACCGACTCACTCTGATACCAACTTGTAATACCCCAATTCTACCAGGCAATTAATATAAAAATCAGTTATAAAATTTTGACAACCAAATCAGGATGCTCCAATTTCAACTTAAAACAACGAAATTCATTACAGATACACAACACATTAAACTGGGACGAACCAATAGCAACATAAATTAATCTTTTAAAATCAACAACTTTCATAACTACGCAGCGAAATCATAATATTCGACTTAAAAAGAATGTAACAACTTTATCCAACTGAAACAACTTCAAAATAATAAGTACTTAACAAAAATCAACTTAAAATTCAGCAACAAAAGTAAAATCAATAATAAAGCAATAAGCGTTCATCCCCCCGAGTGTTAGAGCAATGACACCGACTCGAACTATTGAAGGTAAACCGCCTTCACTCTGGATTACCTGCACGTTACTAACATCAGGGTAACATTCAAATATAAAGGGTGAGATATCGAAAAATATTATCGGATGTATGATAAATATTACATTAGAATTAGTTCATGCAAATCACCACTTTGCAACTTTTTAACAATATTTAACATAATAAATTCATCCATATAACAACTCAGGATGTAACATGAAATGCGACTCGTTACGATGCAAATGCATGTGGTACCAACAGAGAAAAACTCCCAACTTAATAATCTTTCTAATTAATAGAGGCAGCAACAAGGCATAAGCCTTCAACTTTATATTTGCCAATCCAGGCCAACTTAACGAGCATCAACTCCAACATGATATGCTATGTATGCGACCACTTTATGAAACATAACAACAACAACATCAACATATAACAATATTGGAATAAGCCTACAACTTCAAAAATTTCCAATCAATAGGGCAACGCGACAAAATTCATCACCACCTGTAACTTCCTCAATTAATAACACCAACATCACAACAACTTATATATATACCAATTACCTCTATTATTACTATACTTCCTGTCAAGACTAACTCTGTAACCTAATAATTATCCTTGCTAAATATCTACTACTTTTACTTTCATAAATTACTGCTACCATGATTTATCATTATGCTGTCTGCTATTATTAACTTTCTGCTAACATTTACTAACTCTGTTACTTATTATTGTTAACTCTGTAACTAACCAATTACCTCTTCTTCATGTACACCAACTTTTCTAAATGAATTGAATTAATAACTTTGCTACTTTAGTTAATCTTTTGGAATACTATGGTTCCCCTCGGTACACACACATGCCACTCGACACCCACACCACCAAACTGTGCCGTTTGGCACACCCTTCATGACGATCGTCACATCCGAATTACCCGTGCCCCTCGTCACACTAACCGTGCCCCTCGGCACAAAATAAAACAAACCATGCCCCTCAGCACAACATACTTTCACACAACCTCTTCACAGACTTCAGTCTGTTACTGATACCAACACAGAATTCTCCAAATTTTCTTTCGATTAGCAGTATGTTCACCAAAATATGATACAATGCAATATGCAGCAAATAGATCAATAAAAGAAACAATTGTCAACAAATATATTTCATCAATTGTACAAGATAACTATGCAGACTATTTCAAAAGTAACCCCAACATAGTAACAAACAAATTTAGACACAGCTACGATGATTATACGCACAAAGCAACAATTATACACAACCCAATCCCTACATAACATTCATCATAAACCTCATTATAGAGTCAGAACCTCACCCTTACCTTGGATTGAAGGTTTCTATGTAGCTCTACTGTGAATGATATTCTTTGCCTATTCTCTATAACTCCTCCTTCTTCTGTAACTCCTACGATCAACTTCCAATTCCTTATTCTAAATTAACCTAATTCCTTATTGTTATAACTAAACTCAATAATGTTATTATCATATTGGGCTTAACAACATACCCCCATATTACTACTTCTAACCATAAAAATAGGTCAAATATAATTAACCTATTACACTACTATTTACAAGATTATTACTAATGTTACTCAACTAATTTAATCAACTAGTTTAACTGACTAATGACAACACCGCAACTAAATAATTCACAACATAACACATCATGTCAACGATATCAACAAACAATTTGTAATTAATTGAAAATACCTAATTTAATAATTAATTAAATCAACGGGTGTTACAAAACCGAGCTAGGATATTTATTTTATAGAAGTGAAGGACGTTTTGGGCGGTGATTTTGGCCAAAGCTTCGGCTTCTATCCATTTGGTGAAGTAGTTGACCGCTACGACTAGATATTTGTTCTGATTGGTTCTGACCATGGATGGACCGAGGAGATCTAATCCCCACCAGGCGAAATGCCAGGGGTAAGAGAGGGATTTAAGCTCGTTAGTGGGAGCTAAATGCATGTCTCTGTGCGGTTGGCATTTATCACATTTTTTACGTGCTCTTTCGCGTCGTGATGCATGGTTGGCCAATAATATCCTGCTCGCAAAGCTTTTCTCGCGAGGGATCTCCCTCCTAGATGTTGGCCACTGATGCTCTCGTAGATTTCGATTAAAACACGCTCTGCTCCACTTCGGTCGACGCATTTGAGAAGGGGAATAAAAATCCTCTCCTGTAAAGTTTGACCTTGACCAAAATGTACGAGCAAGTTCTTCGCCTGACAACAATCTCTTCTTTGGGGTCGTCGGGGAGTTTTTCTTTAGTCAGGTAGTCATGTACGTGGGTCATCCAGCATATGCTGTCCCTGATGGAAAACACTTATAAGGAAGAGCATGGCTTTTGAGTTCTCGTTCGAGGAAGTATTTCCTGTATCACCGATTTATTCCCTTATTTTCTCTTCGTTCTCGCCAACTTAGATAAGATATCTGCACGAGTATTATGCTCGCGGGGAACGTGTTGTACGTCCAAAAATTTAAATTCCATTTTCCTCTCCTAGACCAGGGCCTAATATTCAGTGAGTTGGTCATTTTTGACCTGATATTCCCCTCAGACTTGAGAGGTGACTAGCTGAGATTCGGTGAAGATTTTCACTTCCTCGGCTCCCAGATCTTCCGCCAGTCGTAAACCTACGAGGAACGCCTCGTACTCGGCATGATTGTTGGAGGTCGGAAAAGATAGAGCAAGCGAGACCTCAATTAGGTTCCCTTCCTTGTTTTCTAATATGATGTCGGTGCCGCTTCTGGTCAAACTGGAGGCACCATCGACGAAGATCGTCCAATGACGAGATCCATTGGGATCTGCGTGCGAGGTCATTTCAGCTTTGAGGTCGTCCAAGGCTTGATCCTTAAGTGATTTTCTGCTCTCGTATTGGATATCGAATTCGGAGATCTCCAAGGACCATTTCAACATTCTATCGGCCATGTCTAGTCTTCTGAGCAGTTGTTTTATCGGCTGATCTGTTCGGACCACTATGGTGTGGGCCAGGAAGTAGTGTATGAGTCTCCTCGCTGCGTTAACGCGGGCTAGGGCTACTTTTTTGATTTGTTGATATCTTTCCTCTGGGCCCTTGTGATACGGTGGGAGAACTGACTTGAGGTTTTCCGTTTTATTGCAAAATGTTGCGATTAGCAAGAGTCGCCACCGACTTTTCTTTTATCCAAAAAGGAAAGGTGAAAAAGCATAAGAAAGACCTTTAGAGATGTTTTCTTGAGTTTGGGGGGTAGATTATGAAAAGGGAAGGTATTATCACCCTTTCCATCCATGGTTTTCCATGGGCTCTTAGTTACTTGCTAGATCACTTGCTTTTGTTTGGAAAATGTGCTTTGTGTGGTTTTTGAACGTATTTTTAAAAGATGCCATCGTTTAGGAAAACTTTGTAATAGTTCTCGTTTATAAGAACGTATACAAAGTGTTGAGCTTTTGAAAATGTTTCAAGTTTGGAAAGATGTTTGGAAAGTAATCTACTTACTCAAAAGGTCTTAGATGTGTTTTTCCTCCTCCTTTAGATGTTGCTATCTTACCATTGATTTGGTAAGAAGCCCCATCGTTGGATGTGAAGGGACGGGCGTTGGGTCATCGTATGACCATGATAACAATGTTGTGAGATGACTTAGCACTATTCTTTAGGGACTAAGATCATTTTGAAAGGCAACTTTGATAGCGTCATCGAGGGACTATGATCTTGTATTTTTCGATTTGTTTGTGCTAAGACATCCCACACGCATAACATGGCCACTTTGTAAGGCAACAAGTGGAATTTCCTTAAGGGTGTAAGTGTAAGTGCATTTTGATTGCATGCATAATTTTGGTCTTGAATTAGAGTTTTCTAACATTGGTTTTAGTCTTTCCATACACACCTTAGTTACTAACAATATATGAAAGCAATAACAGTGCGAAAATGTAAAGTCCTACGCTATTACAACATTTAGGGGGTGGGGTGTACAAATTTCAAATGGGGATTGCAAATTAAAATTCTAGGTTACTATTACAACCATATTTAAATAGATAAGAATGTACAGGAAATGTAAAATGCTTATTTACTTAAGAAAAGAAATAAGTTTTGTTTTAAGAAAATGTTTTTTTTTTATCTTTTTATCTTAAAAGAAAATATAATATGTGAATATGAAATATTTTTGGTATTTTTGATTAATGAAAAATAAAGATGATGGCAAAAATAATAAAAGAGAAAGAAAACCAAAATCAGCACAAATGCATGAGAGTAGAAGAGGTCAGAAGTTCTGACTCTGACATGATGCACAAACAGAAACAACGTTAGTAGAAATATGGAAGATAAGAAGTTCTGGATCTTCTGAGAACTCAGAAGTTTTCAGAAGTTCTAATGCAACTGTCAGAACTTTGCCTCCCTCCAAGCTAGTCAGAACATCTGCAACTTAGTCATTTCTTAACATAACAGAAGTTGCACATATAACAGTTATGACAAATTCCATGAAAGATCAGAAGCACAAATCAGAAGCAACATGGATTTTCTAATCCTAATTCTGAGTCCTAATTTCTTTATGAAACTCTGAACTGGGATTCCTTCTACTTAGGCAGGCAGTTGCATGAAATTTCAGAATATGTACATCATCAGGATCAGAATATCTAGATTATATTAAATATGCAAAATCTGATAATGCCTAATTAGTATGATGAGAGTCAGCAAAAAACTTACGTTGCAGCTGGAAAAGATTCTGTGAACTGGAGGTTGATCCTGAACTCTGGTGATGTTCCGAATAACTTCTTTATGTACTCAACAGAATGGAAGTTTGCAACTTCTAGAACAACCAAGGGGTGATATTCTGACTGCTTTGAGGTGGAGGTGGATGGAGAGTGTATGGCAGTAGGAATACAGAAGTTAGGGTAACTTCTAATATGTGAATCAACAACTACGTGGATGGCTTTAGTCAAGAAACATTTGAGGAAAAATTGAGTTTGAATGTAAGAATCAAATGCTAAGGTTTTGTATTTTTGTGTTTATAGTTTTGTGGATTCTTGGAATTTTTGCAGGGGTTCAAGATTTTTCTTTCTCAATTTTCTGACCTCTTCTCAATGGCTAATGGTGTTCTATTTATAGGCAAAGGTTTTGCAGTTTGGAGAGGTCAAGTGGCACCAACATCATACACTAGATGTTGACTTACTCTTGAAGTAAGCTTAAACAAGTGTGGTTCAATGCATCAAGTTGGATGGTTAACAATGCCTAAGCTAGATTTGGCAGCATGAATTAAGGAAAAGTAGAAGCAGCGCACGGGCCTAGCATACTTTTGCACAACAGTTTTGTCTTCCCAAGACAGTAAGGGTACACGTGGGGGAAATCCTTTGGATAACAACTCACAAGTGGTTGTGAGTATTAAATGATGATCAGAAATCCTGCCATGTGAAACTCTGCGTCCTTGCTTAACTCTGGATTAGAAGTTCTGCTTCAGCGTAGCATCTAACCTTCTGATCCTCTTATCTTCTGGCTCCAGCATGTTTTGAAGGAACTTTCAGACTTTCTAGAAAGCTTGCAGCATGCTTCTTAACCTTCTTTGAATTAACTTGGCAAACTCTGACTAAACCTTTGTGAAAACTTACCCAGAAGTTCTGACCAAACTCTGTCTTGAGAATATCTAGAATTTGCTGAGTGCTTTAGTGATAATCTGGTCAGAAGTTCTGAAATTGTCATAATTCTTAAACACTTAGAAAAATTTCTAAGTACTTAGAATTTGACTTCTCCAAAGTAAAATTTGACTTTTGAAATTCTTGATGAAACAAACTTCATATTCCAACATGTCTTGATGAAATATGATTTTTGAGATTTGATTTTGATCCAAAAGTCAAAGTTAGACTTCTCAGTGTGCAAATGACCATTATGCCCTTATGAATAGTTTTCTTGGAAAAATTGATAATTCAAGGCTTGGAATTGGATGAGAGAAAACTTGAGGATCCAGGGTGATTCCTTGAGAAATGAGAGGGAAAATTTTGGGGTACAACAGCTGCCCCTGTTCAAACTTCTTGAACCTGAAGGGTTAGATTGGCGGATCCGCCATTCGTGACTTGAAGGTGAAAGATGTTTGAACACTAGAGTGCCCAGAAATTTGCACTTGAAGATGGATGGTGAATGGGCTTATAGATGCCATTTGAAGGAATGTTGGTAAACGCTAGAAGAAGTATCAACATAAATTCTCTTGTTGATTTATACTAAACTTGATGTTTTACCTATGAGAAAAGGGGTTAATAAAATGCAGATGCTTGCATGATGTTCACCAGATGTGGTATCATGCTAAATGCATATGGTATGTACATGTTATGATGTATGACTGTGAAATGTATGTTTTTGTCTCGGAAAATAAATCCCTGACTACTGCTGAGGAAATCCTGGGAGGTTGAATCCCTGATTGCCTGTTGGAAATGAAAAACATGCATATCTTCAAATTTTATTGAAAGGATGCTTTTCTGGGGAATATCGCTCAAATGTCAGCTGTTATCTGGTCAGATCCAGACTTCACAGTTGCTGAGGGTGAAGTAGTCGGCTTCTATCTGGTTAGATCCAGGCTTCATGACAACTTACTGGAAGAAGATATGGATTAACTATTATCTGGTCGGATCCAGGCTTTGTAGAAAATTCCTTAAAATTGAATAGTTATCTGGTCGGGTCCAGGCTTCACAACAACTTGCAGGGGATGCAGAGGTTAACTGTTATCTGGTTGGATCCAGGCTCCACAGTAACTTATCGGAGGAAAGGATGAATTAACTGTTATTTGGTCGGATCCTGGCTTTGCAGAAAATTCCTTGAAATTGAATAGTCATCTGATCGGGTCCAGGCTTTATGGTCTTTTGGAAAGCTGTAATATTATCTGGTCGAATCCAGGCTTCATAGTGTCTTTCTGGGAATCATAGTTAATTGTTATCTGGTCGGGTCCATGCTTTACAATATACTGTTTGAAAACCGTTATCTGGTCAGGTCCAGATTTCTTTGATGAGGTCAATTGTTATTTGATCGGGTCCAGGCTTCACAATAAACTGATTGAAAACTGTTATCTGGTCGGGTCCAGGCTTTGCATATTTCTTTGATGAGGTCAATTGTTATCTGGTGGGTCCAGGCTTCACAATAAACTGTTTGAAAACTGTTATCTGGTCGGGTCCAGACTTTGCAGATTTCTGAGGGGTCAATTGTTATCTGGTTGGGTCCAGGCTTCATAATAAACTGTTTGAAAACTGTTATCTGGTCGGGTCCAGACTTTGTAGTATTTTGAAAGGTCAATTGTTATCTGGTCGGGACCAGACTTCATAATAAACTGTTTGAAAACTGTTATCTAGTCGGGTCCAGACTTTGTAGATTTCTTTGATGAGGTAAATTGTTATCTGGTCGGGTCCAGGATTTATAATAAACTGTTTGAAAACTGTTATCTGGTCAGGTCCAGGCTTTGCAGATTTCTTTGATGAGGTCAATTGTTATCTGGTCGGGTCCAGGTTTCACAATAAACTATTTGAAAACTGTTATCTGGTCGGGTCCAGACTTTGCAGTATTTTGAAAGGTCAATTGTTATATGGTCAGGTCCAGGATTCACAATAAACTGTTTGAAAACTGTTATCTGGTCGGGTCCATACTTTGCAGATTTCTTTGATGAGGTTAATTGTTATCTGGTCAGGTCTAGGCTTCACAATAAACTGTTTGAAAACTGTTATCTGGTCGGGTCCAGGATTTGCATATTTCTTTGATGAGGTCAATTGTTATCTGGTCGGGTCCAGGCTTTACAATAAACTGTTTGAAAACTATTATCTGGTCAGGTCCAGGCTTTGCAGATTTCTAAGGTCGATACGGTCAATTGTTATCTGGTCGGGTCCAGGTTTCACAATAAACTTCTTGGGGATTTAGTTATTATCTAGTCGGTTTCTAGGTTTCACAACGAATTCTCTGAGGGTGATTGCTATCTGGTCGGATCCAGGCTTTATAACGGCTTTCTTGAAAGGAATGAAATGAGGACTGATATTTGGTCGGGTCCAGGTTTCTTAGCCATTTGTTAGGGATAGAGAGACAACTCTACTGGGAAAAATAAATTAAACCTTGGTCGGATTGAGTTCAGGTTCTTCTATATATTTGAAGAGTTAGGCTATTATCTAGTCGGGTCCAGGTTTCATAGCATTTTGAGATCATTTGTTATCCGGTCGGGTCCAAGTTTCAGTAATAACTTGAAAATGGTGCTAATATCTGGTCAGATCCAGGCTTCATAGCATCTTGGAAATAGTAAAGACTTTGCTGGCGGCTTTACTGGGGATTAGGGGTTGTGGCCCTGTGATTTGCAGTATTTAGATAGGGAAATTCAAACTGGAGAGTATAGACTCAATCGGGTAAGGTAGACTCAGCTTGGGGAGGATACACCTAACTGGGGATGATGGGCTCAGCCGGGATGATGGGCTCATCTAGGGAGGATAGATTCTATTTGGAGAAAATAGCCTCGGTTAGAGAAGATCTACTCAGTTGGGGAAGATGGATTCAGCTGGGAAATTTGTGGTGTCTTGATTGTTGTATGTTGAGAAATTTGCACTTGGCTGGGGAAATAACTCTGTTGGGGAAATAAACCCTGTTGAGGAGGTGAATTTCCATTAGGAAAAGATCCCCTAGGCTTCAATCTTGTAAAAATTGACTTAGC
The DNA here is from genome assembly GCA_948472305.1 of Vicia faba. Classification (NCBI taxonomy): domain Eukaryota; kingdom Viridiplantae; phylum Streptophyta; class Magnoliopsida; order Fabales; family Fabaceae; genus Vicia; species Vicia faba. The sequence goes on along the minus strand of OX451740.1, from coordinate 481,077,010 downwards.
TGGGGATAAAGTTGCCAAGAGATTGGGACTCTGGTCAGGGATTGTCTTATGCAAAGAGATTTTGTGGGCAACTTTGTTGGGGAAAGGTTTATTGTTACCGTTCTAGTGGGGATAATGATGAGATAACTTTGTGGGGGCTATTTCAAATACATTAAATAGATGCTTACTGCTGTTGTGCGCTGATGCTCTGTTGTTGATGCTGCTGCTTAGCAGGACACATGTGCCAAATAGTCTTAATTATGTTCATATGCATATATTCATTCAATTTTAGTCATTGGACAAATTTGCATTCAAAACAAAGACAGGAAATTTTGCACTTCAAAGTGTATTTGTATTGATATTTTGCCCATGAATAGGCGTTTTTTTATACAGAGAGACAGAGATCCTAGTAAGAGGAAATCTTCAAAAGGAAAACAAAATTGAGAATGAAAAACAAATAGCCATGTGAAATTATCTCATTTCCTTCCAGCTCTACTATTGCCCCAATGTCTTCAAACGTCCCTTACTGTTGATCGAAGTTGATTAGATTGATCTTGGACCATTTGAACTTGGACCTTGGTGATAGAAATGATTGTGGATTTTACGGGACATAGTCGTACGCTTTTAATCCTTTATTTTTGCCTGAACCGCCCTTTCGGGTTTTCGGTCCACCAGGATACCCTTTTTTGCCCAAGTCGCCCTTTTGGGTTTTCAACTTGCCGGGTGTACAACCTTTTGCATATATCCCTAATTTTTGCCCAAACCTTTTGGTTTGCCAGGATGCCCTTATTTTTCTTAGGTGTGTCAACCTAACGGGTTTCTTATGCGTAGTATTTTTTAACTATGTCTGTGTTTATAGGATGCGGGAAATCCTCACCGTCCATGGTAGTCAGCATCATGGCACTGCCAGAGAAAACTCTCTTGACAACAAATGGCCCTTCATTGGTGGGATTACATTTTCCTCTGGGGTCACCTTATGGTAAAATGATGCGTTTTATCACCAAGTCACCAACTTGATATACTCGAGGCTTGATCTTTTTGTTGAAAGCCTTAATGATCCGTTTTTGATACTTCTGACCATGGCAAATAGTAGCTAATCACTTTTCGTCAATCAAGTTCAGCTGATCCAATCTCGTTTGAATCCACTCGTCTTTGCCTAAGTATGCCTCAATCATAATCCTTAGCGTGGGAATATGAATTTCCACTGGCAGAACAACTTCCATGCCATAGACTAGAGAAAAGGGAGTTGCCCCAGTTGATGTTCTAGCCGAAGTACGATAGCCATGTAGAGAAAACGACAACATCTCATGCCAATCTTTATAGGTTACTACCATCTTCTGCATAATATTCTTGATATTTTTGTTGCCCGCTTCAACCGCGCCATTCATTTTTGGTCCATATGGAGAAGAATTGTGATGCTTGATCTTAAACTGAGTGCAAAACTCAGTAATCATAACATTATTGAGGTTAGTCCCATTGTCGGTGATGATCCTTTCGGGGATACCATAATGGAAGATGAGATTGTGTCTAATGAATCTGGCTACCACATTCTTGGTGACTGAGGAAAATGAGGCGGCTTCAACTCATTTGGTGAAATAGTCAATAGCAATAAGAATGAAGCGATGTCCGTTGGAAGCTGTGGGTTTGATCTCTCCGATCATGTCAAAGCCCCACATTGCAAATGGCCACGGAGCGGTCATGACATTCAGAGGGATAGGAGGCACATGGACCTTGTCAGTGTAGATTTGGCATTTATGACAAGTCCTTGAATGTTGATGGAAATCAGTCTCCATCGTTGACCAATAGTAACCTGCTCTAAATATTTTCTTAACCATCGTATGTCCACTCGAGTGAGTATCGAAAAGACCCTCGTGCATGTCTTCCATAATTTCCTCTGCCTCCTTCTTGTCTACACATCGGAGTAGAGTTGAATCATGGTTGCGCTTGTACAATATCCCGTTACTTAGGAAGAATTTGGCTGCAAATCTTCGTAAGAACTTTCTGTCATTGATAGGTGCCCCCTCTGGATATTCTTGTGCTTCAAGGTATCTCATCACCTCATGGTACCATGGATTTTCCGCATCAGTGTCAAGCTCATAGAAATGCACAAGTTCATCGAATCTTTCAATTGTAATCATAGCGGCTTCGTTATCCCATCTGACCTTGAACATTGAAGACATGGTTGCCAAAGCATCAGCCAAAGCGTAAGGAATCAGAGATAGAACAAGTTCCTTGTAAGGGATAAGATTAGGGTGTTTAGTGTCCCAATCTCCTTTTACTTGGCTGATCACTAAGGCGGAATCCCCGAGCACATCCAAATGTTTGATCCTTAGGTCAATAGCAGCTTTTAGACCTAAGATGCATGCCTCATACTCGACCATATTGTTTGTACAATCGAAACATAGTCTAGCAGTGAAAGGAGTGTGACAACCTTCAGGAGAGATTATCACAACACCAATTTTGTTACCTAAAGCGTTGGAAGCCCCATCGAATACCATAGTCCATCGGGATCCTTGTTCAGGTCCGTCATACGGTCTAGGTTTCGCACAGTCGGTTACCAGCATGATGTTCTTATCAGGGAAGTCGAAGTGTATTGACTGATAATCATCCACAACCTGATGGGCCAAATGATCTGCTAGTACACTTCCTTTGATGGCTTTTTGAGTTGTGTATTGGATGTCGTACTCGGTTAAGATCATTTTCCATCTGGCTATCCGTCCGGAGAGGGCAGGTTTCTCGAAGATGTACTTGATTGGGTCCATTTTAGAAATCAATAGAGTGGTGTGAGTCAACATATACTATCTCATCTGGCGAGCAGCCCATGCCAGAGCGCAACAAGTTTTCTTGAGCAGTGAATATCTGGTTTCACAGTCGGTAAATTTTTTGCTCAGGTAATAAATAGCATGCTATTTTCGGCCAGACTAGTCATGTTGGCCCAAGACACACCCCATAGAATTCTCTAGTACTTTCAAGTACATGATCAAGGGTCTTCCTTCAACTGGAGGCATGAGAATAGGAGGTTCTTGTAAATATTCTTTGATTTTGTCGAAAGCAATCTGGCATTCCTCGTTCCATTTGGCTACTTGATCTTTCTTCAAGAGTTTGAAGAGTGGTTCACAAGTAGCAGTTAAGTAGGATATGAAACGGACAATGTAATTGAGACGACCCAAGAATCCTCTGACTTCTTTTTCAGAATGGGGAACTGGCATTTCTTGGATGGCCTTTATCTTGGAAGGATCAACTTCAATGCCTTTATTGCTGACAATAAAACCTAGAAGCTTTCCAGAGCATACTCCAAATGTGCACTTGTTAGGGTTTAACCTCAGCTTGTATTTCTTCAGTCTTTCGAATAGTTTATGCAGGTGATCGAGATGTTCTTCTTCGGTTTATGATCTGGCAATCATATCATCCACATATACCTCTATCTCATGATGAATCATGTCATGAAATAAAGCAACCATAACCCTTTGATATGTTGCCCCTGCATTCTTCAATCCAAACGGCATGACTTTGTAGCAAAAGGTGCCCCATTGCGTAACGAAAGTTGTCTTCTCGATGTCTTCGGGAGCCATCTTTATTTGATTATAGCCTGAGAAGCCATCCATGAATGAGAAGACCTTATGATGAGCAGTATTATCGACTAAGACGTCAATGTGTGGTAGAGGGAAATCATCCTTGGGGCTTGCCCTATTCAGATCCCTATAGTCTACACACATGCGAACTTTCCCGTCTTTCTTTCGCACTAGCACTATATTGGCCACCCATTGAGGATAGGATGTTACAGCTAGGAACCCTGCATCAAACTGTTTCATTACTTCACCTTTGATCTTTTCATACATGTCAGGCCTCATGCGACGAAATTTGTTTAACAAGAGGGCATTCTTCTTTAGTTGGCAGACGATGAACCACGATGTCGGTATCCAACCCAGGAATATCTTTATACGACCAAGAAAATACTTCCACATAATCACGCAACATATAAACCAAACGACTCCTAACATTGTTTTCTAAATTAGCGTTGATCCTAATTTCCTTCTTATCTGACTCAGTACCCAAGTTGATAATCTCAACTGACTCTTCATGTGGTTGAATAGCTTCTTCTTCTTGTGATAGAAGTCTGGCTAGTTCTCCTGGTATATCAAAATCTTCCTCACCTTTGTCTTCGGCTTTGTTGATAGGACATTCAAAGTCATAGTTGGCAATAGTAGAGTCATTGGAAATAGGATCCAGAGTGGATGTAGACCTGCAAGAGTGTGTGTGTATGTGCATGTAAGATACATGGCTATCTTTTGGAAATGTATTTGAAAAAAAAGAAAGACAATGAACACAAATATTTGAATGCAAAAGAGTCCAATGTACTGAATGATCATATGATTAGATGAACATAAATAAAACCCTTACCAAAGTTCCCCAGGCTAGGCACATGGCTTAAAAGTCATTATCAAAATATTACAGACAACGAGTTCTTGAATTGATTAAAAGCAAAAACAAGTAGATTACTCCTCAATGAAGGAGATGGGAACAAAGTCCTTTGTATGCCAATTGTTGGGTTTTCCTTCGGTTGTTGGGTAGATCCAGTCTTCAAAAGCACACTCATCATCAGAGTCTTCTACAATGTTCACTTCATGATGTTTGAGGCGGAGAGGCGACTTTCCAGCACGAGCACTTCTAACTTATTTATGAGCTTTGGAGGTGAAACCTAACCCAAACTTGTCTGCCTTAAACGGGATATCGAGGATTTGACCCCACATCGCATTGTTTCCTTCTTCTACCACAACATGGGCATCCTTAAGAGAAACCATCTTGGGGATAACTTTATCAGCTCTTGGAGTGTCGGAGGAGATTTTGGTGGCGACCACAACTTCAAACGTCTGGCAAGGAGTTTCTATGAATTCGCCATCCATTTCTACGTACTTGAAAGAATTGAGATGGCTTACCATAAATTCTTCTTCAGCGCAAACAGTGACAACCTTCCCTTGAACTGGATATTTTAACTTTTGGTGGAGAGTAGAAGTGACCGCACCTGCCCCATGGATCCATGGGCACCCAAGCAAGAAAGAATACACAGGCCGTATGTCCATTATGTAGAATGTGGAGTTGAAAATCTGTGAACCAACCTTAATTGGGAGATCCACCTCTCCATGAACCATCCTTTTCGACCCATCAAATGCCCTCACCACAATATCACTTGGCTTCAAAACCAAACCTTCACAGTCTAGCCGATCTAAAGCGCCTTTAGGCAACACATTTAAAGATGAGCATGTGTCAACCAGAACATGTGCCAAAGTGGTCCCCTTACATTCAACAGAAACATGCAAGGCTTTATTGTGATTCTTTCCCATGGGAGTTAAATCTGCGTCGGAGAACCCCAGACCATTGTCAACTGTCAGACTTGCCACGCAATTCTCAAATTGGTCGGCTGTGGTTTCTTGAGGCACATGAGCCTTTTTCAAGAACTTAATCAAAGCTTGTGCATAGATTTCGGAACATAGTAATAAGGACAACATTGATATTTTAGAAGGGGTTTGCCCCAACTGCTATACTATTTTGAAGTCGCTTTTCTTGATGATCTTCAGAATATCCTCTATCTCTTGAGTGGATGGTTCTTCCATAACAAACTTTTTAGTAGGTGCCTCTTCCCTAGAAGGCTCACCTTCTTTCCCTTTCCCTTTAGTACTGGCACCAGAATTGTCATTGGTTATGCAGACTGGAACTGTGGTAGTGGTTGGTGGTGAGATAACAGGGGAAAAGCCCTTCCTGTTCTTGTGACTTTACTAGAACCAGTAATATTAGTAACACCTGCTTCATTATCATCAATCCAAGAATCTTGTTTTACCCCATGGTAATAAACCCCGGCACCGTAATTCCATGGTACCGCTTTATCAGAGGTGTATGGAACAGGTCCGGCAACAGTGATTATGAGAGGAGCGATGATTGGTTCGTTTGAAATCCTGATAGGACCTTTGGATGAGATCCTAAGAGGTTTGTTTAAAATTGTTATGATGGCCAAATCTTCAGCTTTGTCGATTGAATTTTTGATAGTGGGAATCTTTTCGAATAGAATTTCGAGAATATCCATTAGGCGTTGTATACCTTTATTCAGTTCTTCACACCCATTGGGTTATCCCATACAGCACACACAGTCTTTTTCACAGCCAGGAACAATCCCAGCTTTCAATAGATTATTCTTGATTACATTCAATGGAGTAGTTAATTCTTCAACAGAGGCAATTAAAATTGTATCTTCGACGACATTAACACCTTTGTCATGCTTCGGAATTGGAGCGGTAATTACATTTTGCGTCGGAGGAGGATCAAATTTAATAGTCTTGTTGTCAATTAAATCCTGGATTTTGTTCTTCAAGACCCAACACTGATCAGTCTCATGCCCGAGGCTGTTTGAATGGTAAGCACACTTTGCATTTGGATTATATTTTGGTGACGAGGTGTCAGGGTTGGCGGGAGGACCACGCAATGTCACTAAATTAGCCTTGAGCAGATGTTGAAGGGCTTGAGATAGTGACATGCCTAACCTTGTACACTGTCTTCTTGGGGCTTCAATATGTTGATGATTTGTAGATGGTCTTGGAGTGGGAGCTGGATTGGAGATTCTGACAGCATTGGAAGACGAATGATTATTCTTCTTGGTATGGGATTTTTCCCCGTACACAACATTAACTTCTTTCTTCGTAGCAAAAGGTTTCTTGACAGGATTGGGAGTGGAGGTAGATGCCACAGTGATCTTTCCACTTTTAATGCCACTTTCAACTCTTTCACCGGTTAAGATTAATTCGGTGAAACCACAAGAAGAGAAGCCAACCAATAGATTAAAGAAAGGACCAGATAATGTGCCCATGAACATGTCAATTCATTCCCTATCAGTCAAGGGAGGTTGGACCCTACTAGCAAGGTCTCTCCACTTCTGCGTATATTCCTTAAACCCTTCATTCTTCCCCATGGTCATATCTTGCAATTGAACCCTTGTTGGTGCCAAGTCGGCGTTGTACTGATATTGGTGGTAGAAGGCAGTAGCCAGACCCTCCCAAGTATTGATGCGAGAGCCATCCAACTGATAAAACCATTCAAGTTGTGTTCCAGCCAGACTCTCTTGGAAAAAGTGAATCCAAAGTTTTTTATCAGTGGTGTGCGGTTGTATCTTGCGCACATAGGACTTCAAGTGGAGCTTTGGACAAGAAACCCCCATCGTATTTTGCAAAGGTTGGTATTTTGAACTTATGAGGAATGACTAACCCAGAGATTAAGCCCAAATCGTCAAAATTCAAACCGGGAACAACTTGGATTTCAACAGCTCTCAACCCGTCTTCTAGATGCTTGTATTTGATGTATGCGGGTGGATACTGTTCATTGAAATAATCATCATCAGATTCTTGGTTGTTGATACAGTCAGCCTGAGTACTCTTGACCTCACCCATATGGTTCTCATCCTCTTCGTATGAATCTTCCTCTACTGGAATTTGACGGATTATATCTTTGAATCTTTTACCCATGTTGAGTAGAGTTTTCTTCTTTGGATTCTTCTTAATGGCCAACAAAGCCATCAAATCTTGTTGTCCCTTGGCCAGGGCGAGTAAAGCTTCCTGAAATTGAGAATTTTGGGCTTGGAGTTTCGTCACAGTTTTCTCTAGATCCATCTTGCTGAAATAAATAGCGGAGAGATAAGGAAACCTGTTATGCGGAAACCTGTCATGTCATGATGCATGATTATGCAATATGCAAATGATTTCAAGGATTTAAAGAATTTAAATTTGTATAGACAAAGAGTGAGAAAACTTTAACTTGCATTAAAGAGTTTCGATTTAAATACAAACACGCCTCTTGGGCTTACAACAACAGAAATAAGCATAAAGTAAACTCCTAAGACAGAAAAGTTGTGCGCATTCTCTTTGGGGCAATATAGGTGTTTAAACTCCTTTCTTCATGAATCTCACTTGTAAGCTCTAATATCTTCCTCTCGCCCTCATATAACTTAGCTTCAAAGGTGTCTCGCTCTCCTTTTAACTGAATCCAAGTGTTTTGCAAATCTTCAAGAGAAGTAGGCATATCAGGATAGAGGATAGTATGTGGAACGTCTCCCTCAACTACTGGCTCTATGATAATAGGTAAGATGGCTTCATAAGGCATCTTAAGACTTTGAGCGCGAGCCCTCACCCATTTAAGATAAGGTTCCAAAGGAATGGAATTCTTACGCCCCAATGTCTTGCTATCAACCTTGTTAACCATACCCCAAGCTCGTATAAGTATTTGACGGTAACCTTGGGTATCGCTTGTGTATTCAAATGCGATTCCTTGGATGAGTACTTCATGAGGGCCATTTATCCTAGCGTATCCAAATTGTCGCAAATATAAACAAGGGTTGTAAGTAATGCCTCCCCTAATGCCAAGTAGAGGGACATTGGGGAATTCCCCACAATGATCAATGATGGTAATGTCTTCCAAAGAGCTATAATACCAACGGATATCAGCATGTGAAAGTGACATCAATCTTTTAATACCAACGGATATCAGCATGTGTGTGTGTATTTGAAAAGTTTTTGTTTAACTTCGTGGTAACCCTTGTATCTGTCCTCAAGAGTGTGACGAAGTTTGCTTTTGAAAACTGTTTTGAAAGCGTTTGTGAAAAAGTTTTGTTGTTTTGAGCAAGTACTTAAGATTTTCTACCTACTCGAAAAAAGACTGTTCGTTCTCATTTCCTTTGGACAGTGCTATCCTACTACTAAGGAGTAGGTAGCCCCATCGTTGGAGTTTTAAGGGACATTCGAAGGGACAAGTACGGTCACAAAAGAAATGGTTATGGAACTTTAGTGATTACCCTAAAGTCCTAAAGATCTTTCTAAGGCAACATCCGAATGGGTCATTTTTTATCTTTTGGGACTAGAGGGCAACCACTAAAATTCCCTATGCTTCATGATCGTTTACCAAAGGCAACCGGAGTGGGGGCAAACCCTAGGAGTGAGCATGTGCAAGTGTGCTTTTTTCAGTTAATTATCTTTGCACAATTCGGGTTATCTACCTTTTAATCGCTGATTTATCTTTCGCATACAATCCTAATATCCATACATCTAGCAGTTTAATAGTTGTGGAAATTAAAAAGTGCGAGAAATTAAAGTCCTAACTATTACAAGGCTATTAGGGAAGGGGTTACATAACCAAAACTTGGGGAATGAACAGTAAATAAAAAGCGGTAAGATAAACCCTAATTAAAAACTATTACAAACCTCGAAGCAGTTACAATAATTTGAATTAAAAATAAATAAATGCGCGCGGGACGAATTAAATACGAGAACAAATTGGAAGCCTAAAAATCTAATTAAAAAAATATTTTTGTGTATTTTGTAATGAGAAAAACAATTTAATTGCAAATTAAACCTAATTTCTAGTTAATTTTAATTAATATAAAAACAACCAGGTTAATCTAATTAAACTAATTTATTTTCAATAATAATTAATTTAAATAAAAAAACCTAATTCTATATTTTTTTTTGTTATTTTTTTAATTTAACAAAAAAATGATTTTTGTTGTTTTGTAAAAAGAAATAATTAACAAATAATTAAAAGACAAAAGAAATAAAGAAAATAAATAATTTTGGGCCTGTGATGAAAGCAGATCAGGGGGGTGCATTATTGATTTTCGTTGAGCCCAAATCATTTGGCCCAATCAATTGTTTGGATCCAGTGTTGCCACGTCTCGGATGTCCTTCCTGGGGAAGCGCTCTAGGAGTGCCAGATCTGAAACCACTAAGATCCAATGGTTTGATTTGGAGACGCATGGTTGACATCTGAGTATGAGGAGCACTGGATCGTGCATAGAACGTTAGGAAAATAATAAAATGTATGGACCTGGGATCGAACCCAGGCCCTTCCACTCATACGCTCGCCTGCTTTACCGTCTGGGATGGATAATTCATCTGTACATATAATCAAACAAAATAAATATAAAGGAAATAAAATGGCCTTTGCCAAACGCGCGCGTGGAATTCAAATCAGCCAACTGGGATTTGACATGCAATCGTCTTCTTCCTGCAACTGTTGCTTTAGACCTGGACTTTTACCTACAAACGATGTCTGTAGCTGTAACCTGCATCGTTCAAAAATTGAAATACAAGCCACATAAATCTCAATGAAGACCATGAATCAAACAGGCTTGAATCTCTGAATGCCATGGTATCTATATCTAACCCTAATTTTGCCTATATAGGGAAGCCCCAAAATGAGCTTGGAAACCCTAAGAATGGCATCCTTCAATTCCTACACTTAAAACTCAATTAAACCATTCCGATAACATCAAAACCTTATAATAAACATGAATGCGTGATTAAATTTCATTGAAAACGCGTACACACATGTAATCGAGAATCAAGAAAAATGGAACGAATGAGTCCTGTATCTTACGATTATGGAGGCTTTATCACTTGAGAGCGATTGGAATAGCTTCAATACATGCCCAAGAATAAATTGCTGGCTTTGAATCACCTTGAATTTCCCTCTAACTCAGAATTCGAACCACACTTTTTTTGTCAAAAATTGGCGTTTTTTCTGGACCTCTGGAGGCAACTTCTTCGTACTTTCTAGGTCTGGCCGCCTTGTGTATATGTATAGGAACGTATTAGGTTAACAAAAACAGATTGAATCTTGAACAATTATGAAGAGAAGATTTGGTTTGTTCCTTGCATAATTTGTTTCCAAAACAAGACAAATCATGCCATTCTTGCTCCAATCACCCCTTGCACGATTTGATCTTGAAATGCCAGCATATAACATCTTCATTTAATGCCAAAATCATTCCAAAAGCAATTTATATGATTTATTTTGATTTAATTTAATTTTATTTGAATTAAATAAATAAGTTAATAAGGCATGAAGTGGTTCATGGGCCGTGGAACATGTTAGGAACAAGCTCCAATCTTGAAAAGATAGGCCCATGTGGAGAAAATACCATTTTGGGCATTGTTGACTTTGTGCAAGTTTCCAAAAATGGCCAACTTTGACAAGGCACATCTCTCTCAATTTTGAACCTAAGAGGGTGTTCTTGGACATTTTAGAAAGCTTAGGATGTCCTCTAAACAACCCTTTTGGTTTCATTTCAATTGGATCTTCCATGTTCATGTAAGGAGCTTTGACCCAAATGGCGTTTTTGTTAACTTTTTGAAATGACCTATAATGTCTGAATTCATATCTTTTCATGATTACATTTCTTGAACTTATGGGCCGAAGATGAGTTGTAGGTAATTGCATCCTCTTCAAAATGAGACTTGGATGGGAAATTTCTGATAAAGTATGAGAAGGTTATGCTTGGTCAAAGTTTGGTTGACTTTTCCTATAGGAAACCTAATTTAGCAACTTTTGAGTTTTTATGAATTTGGGGCATTCCTTGAGGAATCATGATAAACCCTTGATCAAATGATGGATATCATTTCAAAATGTTGATTTTGACCAAAGTTCTTGAAGTTTGACTGTATGTGGGTCACAATTGACTTTTGACTTAACATAGTTGATTTTCAGGCATTTGAGTAGTTGACTGAGCAAACTTCTTGTGCAAGCCATGAAACTTGACATGGATGATCTTGAGAACATATTAATGCAATGGAAATAATTTGGGACCCTTGGAACCCAAACATCTTGATGAGGAGTGAAACCCTTATTTGAGGCTCATTGTCTTAGGAGGAGGATTTGTTTGGTCAATCCTTAGGTATCCTTGGGCAAGTTAAGGACCTCTAGGAGTATGTTTTGAGTAAAATGAGAGGGCAAATTTTAGGGTACAACAACTTCCCCTGTTCAATATTCTTATACCTGAGGATGTAGATTGGCTTGTTTGTCTTTTGTGATCTAAAGGTGGAAGATGATTGAACACTAGAGTGCCCAGAAATTTGCACTCGCATGAAGTAATACTGATTGGTGATATCGAGAATGGGCTTACAGGTGCCATTTGTAAGTTTACAAAGAATCGTCGAAGATGGGCTTAAATATGCCATCCAGAAAAGATATCGGTTGCATAAGGGACTCCTTTGCTAGAATTCCCGTGCCTGCCGTTGAGGAGGACTTCGCCGAGGAATGTTTATTTATGTCTTGGGAAATAGAGTACAGGAGCTTCGGTTGTCCATTACTCTACTGGGGAATTGACTCCTTATTGAGGAGGTGGAAGTAAACTGCATATCTGGTCAGGGTCCAGGCTGCACCGCGACTTACTGGGGAAATATGAAATCGTCCGTGTCTGGTTACAGTGTGTGATCGGTGGAAATAGAACTGACTGTTTTGGAATGCTGGTTCGCGAAATGTCGCGGTAAGCAAGAGTCGCCACCGTCTTTTATTTTTTCCAACAAGGAAAGGACAAAAGCACAGCAAAATTCCTTTTCGAGATGTTTCTCGGGTTCGGGAGGTAGATTATAGAAAGGGAAGGTGTTAGCACCCTTTCTATCCGTGGTTATCCACGGGCTCTTAGGTACTTGCTCACTATGTTTTCAAAATGTTTTGCTTTTCTTGTGTTTGTGGGTTTTGAAAAAAGTTTATTTGAAAACTTCGTTTTAACTCTTGTATCAGTCCTCAAGAGTGTACGAAGTGTTTGTTTGAAAACTTTTGTCAGAAAAGTGTAGGTGCGAAAAGTATTTTTGTTTTGAAAGAGCAAGTACCTAGGAGAAATCTACCTACTCAAAAGAAATTAAGCTGTGTAAATGTCCTTTAGACAGTACTATCCCACTATTGAGAAGTAGGTAGCACCGTTGTTGGAGTTATTCGGGTCAATTTGATTATAGGGACATGTGGTCATCAAAGCAATGGTAGGACGCCTTAGCGGTAACCCTAATGTCTTAGATCGTTTTATCCGAGGCAACCGTTTCGAGGCAACTTGGATCTTTAGACAGGAGGGCGACCTCTAAAACACCCTATACTCAATGACCACGTCGAGGCAACCAAGTGAGGCATACCCTAGGAGTGGCATGTGTGAGTGTGTCAGGTTTCATGTTAAGTTTATCTTTGCACATGTTATGGTGAGCTAAGGGTTGATTTTATTTTCAGGCAAGTCTTGTCATGCATAGCCTAGTTAACATACATCTAGCAATTATCAGTTGTGCGGAAAGTAAACCTACGCTATTACAAGGCGTCGGGTATTTACATCGCCAAATAAATAACCCTTGAAAAGTAAACTGCGGGAAATAAAAGAAAGCGATAAAAGTCCTAATTAAAGCTATTACATCCTCGGAGCAATTACATAATAATGATCAAAAATTAATATGCGCGCGAGAGAAATTGAGTTGGAAAAGTTCTAGGGTTTTGACCCTTTTTTTGAGAAAGAAAGAAGTTTTGAAATTTAATGAATTAAGTCAAATTAAACCTAAAACTAATTAGTTAATTAAAAGAAAATAAATATTTTTTAAGTTTTTTATGTTTTTAATGAAAATAAAATAAAAATAAAAATAAAAATAGATTAAAATTGTCAAAAGAAAAACCCTAATTCTATGTTATTTTTATTTATTGTGAAAAAAAGTCAAAATTAAACCTAATTAAACTAAATTAATTTGTTAGTATTTATTTACAAAAATAATAAATTACTAGTGAAATTAATGAATAATAATAATAATAAAAATATTTTAGTTTTCTGAATTTATTATGAAAAATATTAATTAAGTTAATTAAATAATAATAATAATAATTAGTAAAATAGTTAAAAGAAAAAAAATAAAATAAGAAGAATAAACCAGGGGGTGCTGGCCCAGTAAGGAGGTAAGTTAGCAATTTTCAAGCCCATTTTCACACAAGCATGTTTGACTTTGGAGATTATCTGCACGCCTATGGACTAGGGAGCATGGTAGTCATCATCTTTTGGCCACTGGATCCAGGCTTGGAGCCACATGGCATGCTGAGGCGTGAGGTACATGATGGACTCCTTTGCAAGCCTTGTACTGCAATACCTGAGGAAAAAGAACAAATAATGTTTGGGGAACCTGGGATTCAAACCCAGGTCCCAATGATCAATACTCCAATGCCTTAACCACTCCAACTGCGTGCTTTATTCGTTAGTAAAAGAAAAATCAATTGTCATATTAACAAACATACAAATATGCTGTAACACAAAAACACGCGCGCCCTTTTTTGAACTGACCAATAGTATATCAATAGCTCATCATCTTCTTCCTTCGCCTGCATAAAAACACGTTAGATAGCGGGGGTTTTTAACCCCCACTATATGACACGAGGAATAATAGCGATTAGCGCTGTGATTAATATAAATATTTCGCGAATAGTCCAATGTGTTCGTCTGGTTCTCACGAATCCAACCATATGCCTTACAAGTCCTGATTTTTCTGGGTTTAGAAAGCCCCAATTTCAGAATTCATGAACCCTAGAAATCGTCCATGGCAACTTTTGATTCTGTGCATTATAATTCAATCAACTTATACCATTAGCTTCATATGGATTCAGGAAATGCAAAACAAACAATAAATCATGTTAAATGCGCATGAAATAACCAATACGATTCTGAAAATAACAAGCAAACCGTGGTTCTGTTCTTGATGATTCCTTGAGTTTTAACGCTTGATTTTGATTGCTACACGTTCCTCACACTTCCTGCAATGTGTTTGAATCCATAAAAAGCTTTGAATTGGCCTGGAATGTGAAAATCAGTTTCAAGTTTTCTTGGAAATTTCTTGAATTAGTTATGGCTTTTTCTGCAGAAATTTCACGTGTCCATGATCAAGGTTTGCTTGTACATTTATAGAGGACTGAAATTAGGTCAAATCTTTGAGCAAAAATCCATGGAATGATGATTTGAATATTTGATTGGAAATCATATATTTTTGAATCTTCATGATTGGAAAAAGTTGCCAAATTTGGAGATATTGCATCTTTGACTTGGTGTACGAAATTTCCAGCCTTTTTAGGTCATTCTTGCTTCACAAAAAGATTGAAAAACCATATCTTTATATTCTCCTACAATTTAAATTAATTAAATGAATTAATATTGATTAAAAATCCAATTAATTAATAAAAATAGGAAAATAAATTCAATTAATCTTGATGGGTCGTGCATAGGCCATGGATAAAGTTTCAAGAAGAAATTTGAGGCCCATTAGCAAAAACAAGGTGTTTTGAGCAAAGTTGACTTTTGCAAATTCCTAAAAATTTCCCAACTTCTCCAATGCATATCTTGCTCAATTTTGATCATATGAACATGTTCTTGGACATTTTGGAAAGGTCTTGAAGTCCTCTAACCAATGCCTTTGGTCCCATGTCATTTGGATTTACCAATATAAAGTTATGGTCTTTGACTTAAAGTGCATTTTTGTTGACTTTTGAAATTGACCTATAATGTAGAAATTGATAACTTTTTGTGAGAGCATTTCTTGGACTTGGAATGTGAAGATGGATTGTAGGAAATGTCATCCCCTTCAAAATGAGCATTGGATGGTATTTTTCTGATGAACCATGAAACAATTATGCCCTAGTCAAGATACAATTGACTTTTCTGCTGTCCAAAAATAATAACTTTTTGCATCTTGATGATTTTTGAGCTATCCTTGTGGAATCATGATCAATACCTGATCAAATGATGATTGTGGACTCAAAATAAGATGTTGACCAAAAATTCTGACTTTTGACTGCAAAATGACCATTTTTCCCCTGCAGTTGACTGTGGATCAAATGAGGCTTTTGACTGTGCAAATTGGCATGGTGAGTCTTGAAACTTGGCATGTAGGTGCTTGAGGATGTATATGGGCCTATGAGACTAGATTGAACCATTGAAAACCCCAAATTCCTTGAAAGAACCAAAACCCTAATTTCAGCTGGCTTAGGAGGTATTTGGATTGTGCAATCCCTGAGCAATCTTGAACCATTTGAAGATGATTCTTGACAAATCTTGAAGAATATGGGAGGGAAAATTTTGGGGTACAACAGTTGCCCCTGTTCAATCTTCTTAGACCTGAGGATGTAGATTGGCTTGCGTGCCTTTCGTGATCCGAAGGTGGAAGATGATTGAACACTAGAGTGCCCAGAAATTTGCACTCGCATGGTGTAGTATCAGCAATGTGATGTCGGGAATGGGCTTATAGATGCCATTTGGAGAGATGATGGATAGGAGGATGATCTTATAGATGCCATCTGGAGACGTAATGGATAGTTGTGGAGATGGGCTTAAAGATGCCATCTGGAGTGTCGATCGCGTAAGAGATTCCTTAGCGAGAACTTGCATACCTGTGTAGGGTTGCTTGATGATGGTCAAGTAGATAGTTGTCCTGTCTTGGATTCAGGTATTAATCTACAATCCTTCATTCACAGATATTTCCTGGCTAGTTACAGGTGTTGATCTGGAACTTGAAAAAGGTTGGCAGGTGAGATGGTTGTCCTGGCTGGTTTCAGGTATTAATCTCTGATTTGAGAAAGAAAGATAGTCTTCCTGGCTTGCTACCGATATTGATCTTTAATCTCTTTAATGTAGATAACTTTCCTGTCTGGTTTCAGGTATAGATCTACAATCAATCGTCCACAGATACTTCCTGGCTAGATACAGGTGTTGATCTGGAACTTAAGAAAAAGTTGGCAGGTGAGATAGCTTTCCTGTCTGGTTTCAGGTATAGATCTCTGACCTGAGAAAGAAAGATGGTTTCCTGGCTTGCTACAGGTATTGATCTTTAATCTCTTCAATGTAGATAACTTTCCTGGCTAGTTTCAGGTATAGATCTACAATCAATCGTCCACAGATACTTCCTGGCTAGTTACAGGTATTGATCTGGAACTTAAGAAAAAGTTGGTCGAGATAGCTTTCCTGTCTGGTTTCAGGTATAGATCTCTGACCTGAGAAAGAAAGATGGTTTCCTGGCTTGCTACAGGTATTGATCTTTAATCTCTTCAATGTAGATAACTTTCCTGGCTAGTTTCATGTATAGATCTACAATCAATCGTCCACAGATACTTCCTGGCTAGATACAGGTGTTGATCTGGAACTTAAGAAAGGTTGATGGTAATCATCTTTGGATTGACTTTTTCCTGAAAAGGAAAAAACATTAATTATATGCAATGTCATGATGTATGAAATGCATGATGTCATAATGTTCTCAAGAATAAATGAGATCGCGTCGTATGCATTTTATCATGTATGTAAGCAGGATGTATGAAATGTGAAATGTTTACGAATGTATTTTCGCCTGGGAAAATAAATCCTTGACGAATGCCGGGAGCTTCTTAAATCCTGGGCTGATGTTGAAGAGTAGAGTTCTTCGTTTCCGCTGGGGAGGATGAACGAAGATGATTGCAAGAATGAACCGGTAGGAGAAGATGACTCCGTTGGGGAATAAACCTGGTGAAGATATTACTCTAGGGAGAATTACTCTGTGGGGAATTACTCTGTGGGAAGAGATGCCTTGCTGAGATTTGAACGATAACTCCGCTGGGGATTCCGTTGATAAGCTTTATTGGGGATTTTGATAAACTTCGCTGGGGGATAGAAAGAACTTTGCTGGGGATGATCTTTCCGTTGCAATTTGCTGAGGATAACCCAGTTAGACTCTGGTGGGGAATAACCTTTGAATATGGCTGGGGAGAGACATTTGCATTCTGCAGGGGACAAGCTTCCAGAATCTGCTGGGGAGATGGTTCAACTCTCCTGGGGAAACTTTTTGGACTGTTTTGGGGAAATGGCTCCACGGAGGGTATCATGTATTCCGTCGGGGAACAATCTTATATTCCGTTGAGGAATATTAAGACTGTCGGGGATGCTTGCAGAGGAATATTTGTATACTCTGCTGGAGAATATTAAGATCCTCTGGGGGTACCCAACTTCTTCAGGACTGATGGTAGACTAACTCTGCTTGGGGGAGAGTATTGCTGACTTGCTGGGGATACCGTGCCTTTTTAGGGCTGATGGGAGATCAACTCTGCTTGGGGAGAGTATTGCTGATTCTTTTGTAGTTGCAGGTCTCAGCGGGGAGAGCTTCCATTATTGTCTTACTCTGCGGAGAGTGAAGGTATCTTGGTCATATTCTTAAGCTGAAGCTACCTTGGTACCTTGGTTGACAGAGCAATTGCACAGTTCAGACAATTCTTATTGCCCCAGTTTCTGCGGGAGAAGAAGGCCTATGAGGTGCTTGATAACCGCCGATTGACAGATATTCTTATGGTAGGCAAGTGACGAGATGACGGGACATAGTCGTACGCTTTAATCCCTAATTTTTGCCTGGACCGCCCTTTCGGGTTTTCAGTCCACCGGGATACCCATTTTTGCCCAAGCCGCCTTTTCAGGTTTTTGACTTGCCGGGTGTACAGATTTTGTCCATTTTTATCCCTCATTTTGCCCGAACCCTTTTGGTTTGCTGGGAAGCCCTTATTTTTTCCTAGGCCAGTTGACCTAGCGGGTCTTTGATTATGCGTAGTACTTTTTTTTTACTATGTCCATTCTCTCAGAGTGTAGGGAGTTGTCACTGTCAGTAGTGTAGTGTTGCCATACTACCAGAAGATGTTTGATCATGCAAGATTTGCTGCTAGAATTCGTGTCCAATGCCCCAAGTGACTCAGGCAGAGATCTGCCCCTGGCTATTTGGAATTTTGAGAGATTCCTTGAATCTTGACTTGACTGCCCCAGATGATGGATAATGATCATGCTGTGCCCCTTGATTGGAAGTGCTTTTGTTCACTAGATATTCTTCGTGCGAATTTCTCTGCTGTTGAACAAATAGTCATATGCAAACAATGTTATTTTAAGAATGCAAAGCTCATGTCTGTCTTGAAATTTTTGAAAATGCAGTTTTCAATAAAACAAGTGAATTTTTGTAAAATGTGATGTCAACTCAGTATTTTACAGCAAGCCTTAAGGAGTCAGGATACCTTTTGTAATAGTATGCTTTCGAACTAACCCGTGCTTCAGCTAGGACTTTTAAGGGTTATAACGTGGCCTGGTTCACGGTTTAAGAAACAAAGGATAAAGGCTCAAAATTTATTTATACCCACCCGCTCTTCGTGATGTTCTTCAATCCTAAACTCAGTTAATCGTGCATTAGATCGTGTTTGAGTCTTTGCTCTGATATTTCGGTGACGGTTCGGATACTGATAGTTTATTTTGAATAGGCAGTCATCATTTTTTTTTGTAGGACCTCTTTCTTTTTGATTTCGTTATCCCTGTCTTTTTGCCTGAACTGTTTCTTTTGTGATTACAGTCAGCGGGATGCCCCAGTTTTGTAAGTCTCCTTCATAAGTTTTGACTTAATGGGCTTTTATTTTGAGAGATAATGACTGCATGTCCTTATGATTATTCGGAACCATCACTGTCTTTTTGTCTCGGAAGGACTCTTTTGATGCCATTCATTGTGCACTTGGATCAACCGATCAACCGAGAGAACTACCCTGCCCCAGGTTTTGATTAAGGGTTTTAATTATTTTTTTTTGAAAAGAAAAACTCCAACTTCTTTGGCTCAAAGGGGTTGACTAGGGATTATCTTCCTTATAACTCCACTGTTTAGGATTTGAAACAATGCATGTACCTCATCAGCGGGATCTGTTCAAAAGCATACTGTAAAGATCGTGGTATCATTTTCGTCATCCTCCCTCAAGAGGCTTAGAATTTTTCAATCGAGAGTTTGGACATCACAAAAAAAATGAAAGCAATTTGAATATAGTGAATACGAATGGATTGATTCAAAACAGAAATATGCGATGCATTAATGAAATAAGAAAGTTTGCCATGAATAAATGTTTGAATAAGCAAAGAAAAATACAACTTGAAAATCCAAATAAACAAAAGCCTTCAATGATTAGGCATAGGAGCAGTGATTATGTTGGGAGTCTCTGGAGAGTCAAACTTGATCTCCTTGGCATCAATCATGTCTTGGATCTTGTTCTTCAAACTCCAACAGTTGTTTGTGTCGTGTCCCGGACTGTCAGAGTGGTATGCACACCTTTCATTGGGATGATAGGTAGGAGCAGAAGTATTTAGGTTCCTGGGAGGAGCCTTTAATGTAATCAGCCCTGTCTTCAACATGTGTTGTAGCACTTGAGTCAGTGACATGTTGATCTTGGTAAATTTCTTTCTGGGCTTACTCTGATCAACCCGTTGTTCTTGGCGAGGTTGTTGTTGGACCCTGGAGGTAGTAGCAACTTAGAGAGGTCCATTCTTCACCATACCAAACTCTTTTCTTCTTGGAGGCTGATTAATGATTTGATCCCCAGCCTTGACTGTTTGCTTCATGTTGTTGTACCTGTCTTGATGAAGCTGGTGGATCATGGTTCTTATCTCTTCTTGTTCCCGAGCTAAGCCTTGGATAAGAGCCATCTGCCCCAACATTTGGGTTCTCATTGCATCTACCTCAGCTTGCAGATGTTTCAACCATTCGTCCTTGCTATCTTCAGGACTTTCCCTGACCAAATTCCCCATGAGGAGTGTTCTCAACTCTTCCTGCCCCTTGGATAGGTTTAGGAAGATCTCCCTGAAATGAGTCTCTTGAGTATGAAGATCCTGATTATCTGGTTGGAAAGCCATTGCTGACATAAACAGCGAGAACATGAGAGACCTGTATCGGATGACCTGTTATGCAATGATATGTATGATATATGTATGCAATGTTTTCAAGGATCTCGCGGGGTAGACAAGAAAATTGTTAGAATTTGAAATTTGCAGCTTGATTGAAGGAACTTCATGTTGTTGAGAGTCCTTCTTCAAGAGTCAAGCTCACCATATCGAGTGGGTCATAGCCCCTGACTCAAGTTATCATGTTTGATCTCCAAACAACCCTAGTTAGAGGAAAATAAATCCCCTTTGCCCCTTGTTTGACGTCTGGTTCATCATGACCTGCATCACAAACCCTTGAGATCCTTGAAATGGGTTAGTCCTTATGCAGGATGTATGTAATGTTATGATGTTATGATGTTATGATGTTATGTACATGGATGCAAAAGTAAGCAAGTGTATATACAGACAGTCATATTCACACAAAGCAAGCAAGTCCTTAGGTTTAGGCTTGCATGGGGTTTGTAGGTAAGTACCCTCTTGAAGTTAGTTGGCTCAAAACATGTCCTATGAATAGTAACCGAGTTCTAAGGAGCTCAATATCATTGGATTGTTTTCTATGTTCATTGTTTTGATTTAGCCACTTAACTGGCGACCAAAATATTCCAAGAAAACAACCCTCAATGAGTGTAGTATCGAGTATCTACCAACTTCGGACTGCACCAAAGTCGGTCATCTCACTACCCCTAGAGAGGCCAGGATGGTCAAGTAAGGTTCTAAGGTCAGTTGATGCTTTGCGACACCACGCGGCGGCCCCGTACTCTCCTTGACTTGACTCAAGGGTTACTGGTACTCACCAAAGTGCCACATCAACGTAGCTACTGCTTCAACCATGTCGGTATACCCCGCACAGTTCCCTCACAGTTTGTTGCTACTTCTAAAAGGGTATCCCCAGATCCGGGTTAGGATCTATAAAACTCCGATACAAGCCCACAATATTAAATCATTCAAGGCATAAAATTGAAAACATAGTGATCTAATCCTAAGGTACACTTCACTTATAAAGTCCCCAGCAGAGTCGCCAGTTCTGTGATCGGTGGAAATAGAACTGACTGTTTTGGAATGCTGGTTCGCGAAATGTCGCGGTAAGCAACAGTCGCCACCGTCTTTTATTTTCTCCAACAAGGAAAGGACAAAAGCACAGCAAAATTCCTTTTCGAGATATTTCTCGGGTTCGGGAGGTAGATTATAGAAAGGGAAGGTGTTAGCACCCTTTCTATCTGTGGTTATCCACGGGCTCTTAGGTACTTGCTCACTATGTTTTCAAAATGTTTTGCTTTTCTCGTGTTTGTGGGTTTTGAAAAAAGTTTGTTTGAAAACTTCGTTTTAACTCTTGTATCAGTCCTCAAGAGTGTACGAAGTGTTTGTTTGAAAACTTTTGTCAGAAAAGTGTAGGTGCGAAAAGTATTTTTGTTTTGAAAGAGCAAGTACCTAGGAGAAATCTACCTACTCAAAAGAAATTAAGTTGTGTAAATGTCCTTTAGACAGTACTATCCCACTATTGAGAAGTAGGTAGTACCTTCGTTGGAGTTATTCGGGTCAATTCGATTATAGGGATATGTGGTCACCAAAGCAATGGTAGGACGCCTTAGCAGTAACCCTAATGTCTTAGATCGTTTTATCCGAGGCAACCGTTTCGAGGCAACTTGGATCTTTAGACAGGAGGGCGACCTCTAAAACACCCTATACTCAATGACCACGTCGAGGCAACCAAGTGAGGCGTACCCTAGGAGTGGCATGTGCGAGTGTGTCAGGTTTCATGTTAAGTTTATCTTTGCACATGTTATGGTGAGCTACGGGTTGATTTTATTTTCAGGCAAGTCTTGTCATGCATAGCCTAGTTAACATACATCTACCAGTTATCAGTTGTGCAGAAAGTAAACCTACGCTATTACAAGGCGTCGGGTATTTACATCGCCAAAAACATAACCCTTGAAAAGTAAACTGCGAGAAATAAAAGAAAGCGATAAAAAGTCCTAATTAAAGCTATTACATCCTCGGATCAATTATATAATAATGATCAAAAATTAATATGCGCGCGAGAGAAATTGAATTGGAAAAGTTCTAGGGTTTTGACCCTTTTTTTGAGAAAGAAAGAAGTTTTGAAATTTAATGAATTAAGTCAAATTAAACCTAAAACTAATTAGTTAATTAAAAGAAAAGAAATATTTTTTAAGTTTTTTATGTTTTTAATGAAAATAAAATAAAAATAAAAATAGATTAAAATTGTCAAAAGAAAAACCCTAATTCTATGTTAATTTTATTTATTGTGAAAAAAAGTCAAAATTAAACCTAATTAAACTAAATTAATTTGTTAGTATTTATTTACAAAAATAATAAATTATTAGTGAAATTAATGAATAATAATAATAATAAAAATATTTTAGTTTTCTGAATTTATTATGAAAAATATTAATTAAGTTAATTAAATAATAATAATAATAATTAGTAAAATAGTTAAAAGAAAAAAAATAAAATAAGAAGAATAAACCAGGGGGTGCTGGCCCAGTAAGGAGGTAAGTTAGCAATTTTCAAGCCCATTTGCACACAAGCCTGTTTGACTTTTGAGATTATCTGCACGCCTGTGGACTAGGGAGCATGGTAGTCATCATCTTTTGGCCACTGGATTCAGGCTTTGAGCCACATGGCATGCTGAGGCGTGAGGTACATGATGGACTCCTTTGCAAGCCTTGTACTGGAATACCTGAGGAAAAAGAACAAATAATGTTTGGGGGACCTGGGATTCGAACCCAGGTCCCAATGATCAATACTCCAATGCCTTAACCACTCCAACTGCGCGCTTTATTCGTTAGTAAAAGAAAAATCAATTATCATATTAACAAACACACAAATATGCTGTAACACAAAAACACGCACGCCCTTTTTTGAACTGACCAATAGTATATCAACAACTCATCATCTTCTTCCTTCGCCTGCATAAAAACACGTTAGATAGCGGGGTTTTTTAACCCCCACTATATGACACGAGGAATAATAGCGATTAGGGCTGTGATTAATATAAATATTTCGCGAATAGTCCAATGTGTTCGTCTGGTTCTCACGAATCCAACCATATGCCTTACAAGTCCTGATTTTTCTGGGTTTAGAAAGCCCCAATTTCAGAATTCATGAACCCTAGAAATCGTCCATGGAAAATTTTGATTCTGTGCATTATAATTCAATCAACTTATACCATTAGCTTCATATGGATTCAGGCAATGCAAAACAAACAATAAATCATGTTAAATGCGCATGAAATAACCAATACGATTCTGAAAATAACAAGCAAACCGTGGTTCTGTTCTTGATGATTCCTTGAGTTTTAACGCTTGATTTTGATTGCTACACGTTCCTCACACTTCCTGCAACGTGTTTGAATCCATAAAAATCTTTGAATTGGCCTGGAATGTGAAAATCAGTTTCAAGTTTTCTTGGAAATTTCTTGAATTAGTTATGGATTTTTCTGCAGAAATTTCACTTGTCCATGATCAGGGTTTGCTTGTACATTTATAGAGGACTGAAATTAGGTCAAATCTTTGAGCAAAAATCCATGGAATGATGATTTGAATATTTGATTGGAAATCATATATTTTTGAATCTTCATGATTGGAAAAAGTTGCCAAATTTGGAGATATTGCATCTTTGACTTGGTGCACGAAATTGCCAGCCTTTTTAGGTCATTCTTGCTTCAAAAAAAGATTGAAAAACCATATCTTTATATTTTCCTACAATTTAAATTAATTAAATGAATTAATATTGATTAAAAATCCAATTAATTAATAAAAATAAGAAAATAAATTCAACTAAGCTTGATGGGTCGTGCATAGGCCATGGATAAAGTTTCAAGAAGAAATTTGAGGCCCATTAGCAAAAACAAGGTGTTTTGAGCAAAGTTGACTTTTGCAAATTCCTAAAAATTGCCCAACTTCTCCAATGCATATCTTGCTCAATTTTGATCATATGAACATGTTCTTGGACATTTTGGAAAGGTCTTGAAGTCCTATAACCAATTACTTTGGTCCCATGTCATTTGGATTTACCAATCTCAAGTTATGGTCTTTGACTTAAAGTGTATTTTTGTTGACTTTTGAAATTGACCTATAAAGTAGAAATTGATAACTTTTTGTGAGAGCATTTCTTGGACTTGGAATGTGAAGGTGGATTATAGGAAATGTCATCCCCTTCAAAATGAGCATTGGATGGGATTTTTCTGATGAACCATGAAAAAATTATGCCCTAGTCAAGATACAGTTGACTTTTCTGCTGTCCAAAAATAGTAACTTTTTGCATCTTGATGATTTTTGAGCTATCCTTGTGGAATCATGATCAAGACCTGATCAAATGATGATTGTGGACTCAAAATAAGATGTGGACCAAAAATTCTGACTTTTGACTGCAAAATGACCATTTTGCCCCTGCAGTTGACTGTGGATCAAATAAGGCTTTTGACTGTGCAAATTGGCATGGTGAGTCTTGAAACTTGGCATGTAGGTGCTTGAGGATGTATATGGGCCTATGAGACTAGATTGAACCATTGAAAACCCCAAATTCCTTGAAAGAACCAAAACCCTAATTTCAGCTGGCTTAGGAGGTATTTGGACTGTGCAATCCCTTAGCAATCTTGAACCATTTGAAGATGATTCTTGACAAATCTTTAAGAATATGGGAGAGAAAATTTTGGGGTACAAAACAGTGTTGTAAACTATTGTCTAGAGATAAGAGAGAAGGAACCTGGATAGTAGGGTTACCTCGAAATGAAAGCCTGTATAGTAGGGCTATGAGAAGGAACCTGGGTCGTAGGGTTACTTCGAGATGAAATCCTGGATAGTAGGGCTATGAGAAGGAACCTGGATATTAGGGTTACTTCGAGATGAAAGCCTGGATAGTAGGGATTATGCGAAGGAACCTGGATAGTAGGGTTACTTCGAGATGAAAGCCTGGATAGTAGGGCTTATGGGAAGGAACCTGGATAGTAGGGTTACTTCAAGATGACAGCCTGGATAGTAGGGCTTATGGGAAGGAACCTGGATAGTAGGGTTACTTCAAGATGACAGCCTGGATAATAGGGCTATGAGAAGGAACCTGGATAGTAGGGTTACTTCAAGATGACAGCCTGGATAGTAGGGCTATGAGAAGGAACCTGGATAGTAAGGTTACTTCGAGATGAAAGCCTGGATAGCAGGACTTATGGGAAGGAACCTGGATAGTAGGGTTACATAGAAATGAGAGCCTGAATGGTAGGGCTTATGGGAAGGAACCTGGATAGTAGGGTTACTTCAAAATGAAAGCCTGGATAGTAGGGCTATGAGAAGGAACCTGGATAGTAAGGTTACTTCGAGATGAAAGCCTGGATAGTAGGCCTTATGGGAAGGAATTTGGATAATAGGGTTACTTCGAAATTAGAGCCTAGATGGCAGGGCTTATGGGAAGGAACCTGGATAGTAGGGTTACTTCGAAATGAAAGCTTGGATAGCAGGGCTTATGGGAAGGAACCTGGATAGTAGGGTTACTTCATTTGGTCACGTAGCTTAGTTGACCCGTTTGGTTTTGGGAACTGATTTTTCATTAGCTGTCTACAGATATGACATGTATAACTGTTGGAATTGTTGGTGATAATTGTCTTTTCGGAAAAGATAACGGGGTTAATTATATGTGATGCATGAAATGCATGGTGGGATGATGTTCTCAAACTAAATGAGATTATGCTGTTTGTAATATGTATGCGCACGTCATGATGTATGAACACGATATGCTATTGTGACATATCCGAGTCTGAGAAAATAAATCCCTGACTGTTGCTGGAGAGTATTGGAAACTGAATTCCTGACTATCATAGAAAAAGTGGTTCTTATACTTCCGCTGGGGATGGTAAACAGAGATGACTATGCTGGGGATTTATTCATTTATGTTTGTGAATATTCTTCCAGGGAGAGACTCTATTTGAGAATAGCTCTACAGGGGAATAATTCTGTTGGAAAGTGAACTTCCGTAGCTGGAGGGATAAACTCTGTCAGGGATTGAGTTTCCGCATTCAGGGAAATAAAGTCTGCTTGGGAGACAAATTTTATGACCTGCTTGCGATTATGAAATTCGATGGGGGAATATAGCTGTCAGTTCTTTGAAGGGAACCGGTTGGGGAAAGTACCTCATGTTTTGGGGAAGCTGACATCAATGCTTTGATTACCTTTACTCTGTGGGGAATTACAGATGTTACGTGGTCGTATGTACTGATGACTTTGCTTCAAAGCTATCTCTGCCCCAGTACCTCCTGGACATAGTAATTGTCGAGTTTGACATTTTTATTTTTTTGCCCCTGTTTCGAGCAATTATCTTTCCATTCTTATGTGAATATTTGTGAACAACAATCATATTCAAATGCATATGTCAAGAATAAATCATTGGACGTTTTTGTGAAACAAAACAGAAAACGAAAAGTAAATGATTTTGTAAAAAATGACTTGTATTAATTTTTGAAGTTGGCTTATAACAGGAATTTTTGTACAAGGAAGTTGACGCTCTAGTAAGAGAACGCCGTCGTAAAAATGGAAGCTATATAATATTGTGTAAAACCAAAAGAAAATAGCTATGTGCAACAATCCCATTGGGTTCCAATTCTGCTATTGTCGCTAAGTCTTCGAGCGTCTCATTACTTTGCTGCTTGTCCGAAGCTGATTAGATTGATTGGTGCCGTTCGAGCTTGACAGTTGATACTGAGGTAAGGTCGCAAGGTGATCCAATGGGACATAGTGATACACTTTACATCCCTACCTTTTTCCTGGACTTCCCTTTCAATTTTTCAGCCCACCGGGATACCCCTTTTTGCCCAAGCCGCCTTCTCAGGTTTTCGACTTTCCGGGTGTACATATTTTTTTGTTTTCATCCCTTATTTTTGCCCGAACCCTTTTGGTTCGCCGGGAAGCCCTTATTTTCTCCTAGGTAAGTCAACCTAGCGGGTCTTTTATCATACGTAGTATCTTTTCACTATGTCCGCATTGACAGGGTGAGGAAGGTTGTCACCGCCCATGGTGGTTAGAATCATGGCTCCACCTGAGAAAATGTTTTTTATCACAAATGGCCCTTCGTATGTGGGAGTCCATTTTCCCCTGGGATCACCTTGCGGTAGTATGATGCGCTTGATTACCAGATCCCCGACTTGATACTCTTGACGTCTGACGTTTTTGTTGAAAGCCTTGATCATCCGTTTTTGATACATTTGACCATGACAGACAACAGTAAGTCTCTTCTCATCGATCAGATTCAGTTGATCAAGTCGAGTCTGGATCCAGTCGTCTTTGTTCAAGCCTGCATCTTTCATAATCCTCAGAGAAGGGATTTAGACCTCAATGGGTAGGACTTCCTCCATGCCATATACCAGAGAGTATGGTGTTTCCCCTGTTGACGTCCGTGCGGAGGTGCGGTATCCATGAAGAGCAAATGGTAACATCTCGTGCCAGTCTTTGTATGTCACCGTCATCTTCTTTATAATCTTCTTGATATTCTTGTTATCCGCTTCAACAACGCCATTCATCTTCGACCGGTAGGGAGAAGAGTTGTGATGTTGTATCTTGAATTGCTTATAGAGCTCAGTGATCATCGTGTTGTTAAGATTCGTACCATTGTACATGATAATTCTCTATGGCATACGATATCAACAGATCAGGTTATACCTGATAAACTGCGCCACGACATTCTTGGTAACGGTAGCAAAGGAGGCAACCTCAACCCACTTCGTGAAGTAATTAATTGCCACCAGGATGAAGCAATGCCCATTGGAAGCGGTAGGTATGATTTCCCTAATCATGTAAATGCCCCACATTGTAAAGGGCCAAGGAGTTGTCAAGACATTCAAAGGAACCGGGGGCACATGCACCTTATCAGCATAGATCTGGAATTTATGACAAGTTCGGGAGTGCTGATAACAATCTGCTTCCATAATGGACCAGTAGTATCCTGCCCGCAGGATCTTCTTGGCCCTGGTATGTCCACTGGAATGGGTTCCGAAGGTACCTTCATGTAAATCTGTCATAATCCTCTCTGCTTCGCTCTTATCTACACACCGCAGTAAGGTAGAGTCATGGTTCCGCTTGTAGAGGATTCCATTGTTGAGGAAGAATTTCGCGACGAACCATCTCAGAAACTTCTTATCATTGACAGATGTCCCTTCAGGATACTCTTGAGCCTCTAGGTACCTCTTTACTTCATGAAACCAAGGTTTATCTGCTATCTCTTCAGTATCAATCTCGTAGCAGTACGCTGGTTCATCCAACCTTTCAATGGTGATTCGGGGAGCTTCGTTGTCCCACCTGACTTTGAACATAGAAGACATGGTAGCTAGTGCATCCGCTAACTGATTCTCCTCTCGTGGGAAATGTTTAAAGGTTACCTCCTCAAAGTGCGGGAGCAATGTCAGTATGTGCTCTTTGTACGAGATGAGATTCAGATGCTTCGTATCCCATTCGCCTTTGATCTGGCTATCACCAAGGATGAATCCCTAAAGACATTTAAGAACTTGATCCTGAGGTCGATAGAGGCTTTGAGACCCGTGATGCAGGCTTCATACTCTGCCATGTTGTTAGTGCAGTTGAAACATAGTCGGGCAGTAAAAGGAGTATGACAACCCTCAGGAGATATGATTACGATACCAATTCCATTACCGAGTGCGTTCAAAGATCCGTAAAAAACCATAGTCCACCGGGATCCTTCCTCAGGTCCTTCATTTAGTCCAGGTTCTTTGTAGTCAGTCACTAGCATAATATTCTCGTTCGGGAACTCAAAATTCATGGAATGGTAGTCATCCATGGCCTGATGAGCCAAATGATCAGCCAATACACTTCCCTTGATTGCTTTATGGGTTGTATATTGTATATCATATTCAATTAAGATCATATGCCATCTCGCTATTATTTCGGAGAGTGTGGGCTTCTCGAAGTTGTATTTGATTGGATCCATCTTAGATATCAACAGAGTAGTGTGGGTCAGCATATACTGTCTTAGTCGACAAGCAGCCCATGCCAAAGCGCATCAAGTTTTCTCGAGCAGTGAGTATCTTGTCTCACAGTCGATAAACTTTTTGATAAGGTAGTATATTGCATGCTCTTTTTGACCAGACTCGTCATGTTTCCCCAACACACACCCTACTGAATTGTCTAACACTGTTAAGTATAATATCAAAGGTCTTACTTCAACCGGAGGCATCAGAATTGGTGGTTCTTGAAGGTATTCTTTTCTCCTTTCTAAAGCAGTCTAGCATTCTTCATTCCACTTTACCACTTGATCTTTCTTCAGAAGCTTGAAGATGGGCTCACAAGTAGAAGTCAGATGTGAAATGAACCTGGCGATATAATTCAGGCGTCCCAAGAAACCTCTAACTTCCTTCCTAGTACGGGGAGCCGACATCTCTTGTATGGCCTTTACCTTCACAGGGTCTACTTGAATACCTTTGTCACTGACGATGAACCCCAGAAGTTTACCAGACCTTACCCCGAAGGTGCACTTGTTCGGATTCAGTCTTAGCTTGTATGTCCTCAACCTGTCAAACAATTTGTAGATGGTCAAGGTGCTCCTCTTCAGTTTGAGACCTAGCGATCATGTCATCAACATAAACCTCTATCTCATGGTGGATAATATCGTGGAACAAAGCTGTTGTACCCCAAAATTTGCCCTCCCATTTTCTCATTGATTTCTCATCACAAAGCCCTTGGAGATCAAGATCCAGTTAGGGTTCATCTACTCAAGACTTCTCCTTGCACTGTTGACCCAAATTAGGGTTTGTGTTTGCACAGAGATGTTTTGACCTAAATTGCCTAAGATGACTTTCATGCTTCATATTGAACTCCCAAGTTTATCCACATCAAGTTTCAAGTCTTGATTCCAAGTTTTGCCCAGTCAATTGGACAGTTGACCTAGAAATCAGTTGTATTGGGGAAAAAGTCAACTGTGGCCAATTGACAGTCAAATCTCATGAAAATTGACCCACTTCAACATTATGAACTCACATGGACCATTTGATCAAGTTTGGATCACAATTCCACAAGAAATTTGATCAGATCACCAAAAGGGCAAAATGGTCATTTTTAGGGTTTTGATTACACAAAGGCAATTTTTGACTGTTTGACCTAGCCAATGACAAACCAAGCTCACCTATGGACTCAAATACCCCATGGAATTGTCTTGACATGCTCAACAAATTTCAAAAGATCCCAAATACACAAGATTGACAGTTGAATTTCCCAGTCAATTGATCAATTTTGACTGTATACTGAAAAGTCAAACTTTGACTTTTTGGTCAAAATCAAGTGTCAAGATTCATTTTCCATCAAAACATGCCAAATCATGAAACTTGTTCATCAAGAAATCCAAAATTGCAAATTAGGGTTTAAAATGAAGATTTTTCATAACTTAGAATTTTTCTAAGTTATGAAAAACCCTAATTTTTCCTAACTTTGCCCCACTTTCTCACCAAGATTCATTTGGATTCAAGCAAAAGTCAAAACATGAAAGTTGTAGCCTATTGCATAATCTACAACTTTTATTCACAAAGTCTTCCCAAAATAAGCTTGTATCTCAAGTTACAATTTTTGGAACAAGGGTACCAAACCATTCTTAACTTAGTGAAAATTTGACCTATTTTAGGCGAGGTTTTTACCTAACTTCAAGACCATTTTTCACATACTTCCACTTGGAATTTCAATTTACATTTCAAAGATGGATTATAGTACACATTCCAAGCTTTCAAAAATGTCCAAGAACTCATCAAACAACCTCATGGTTAGGGAGAATCGAATTTGGCAAGTTGGAAAAAAGTCACTTTGATTCATGGCCATGTACATGTTCATAACTTGTGCAATTTTTCAAATCAGCATGCAACTTGATTACAGGCCTCTAAACCATCCAACACTCATAAATTTAATGCAAACTCTTTGTGCCAAGACCATGTTCTATGTGTTGAAGCATTGCATAGTGGTTTAATCCCAAAATAGATAAAGCACTTTAACCATTTTTGCAAAAAGTGAGCTTTATGTCAAATTGAAAATCCAAGAAGTACAGATCAAATCTCTTTGGCACAAGTTTAGGGACTAATCACACTGATCAATGCCAAGGTTTGCAGCACATTATTGGGGCCTCTACCTGTCTAAACACCAACTTGACCTTTTCTTGCTTAAGTGTGAAGAAATAGAGCATATCACAACAGAACTTTCTTCTCAGCACAAGCAAGCTTAAGCAAATACTTTGTACACTTCCTAAACATCCATCCTAAGCTAGAACACGAGCTAACCAAGTCCCAAACACTCTCACTCACAAAATCACCATTGAACTGCACAAAAACAGGGCCTACTGCAGTTTGAGTTCCAACTTTCATTTCCATCGTGCATTCTTGCCCAAACCAGTTCAAACACCTTCCCTACCATCAATCCAAACTATCCAAAGCATTAGAAGTGGACTGTAACTCCTCTATTCAGTTTGGCCATTTTCATTTTTCTGATTTGCAGGTGGAGTTCTACAACTCGATTCAGCTAGTTTCAAAGCAAAGTAAAACTTGGAATAGCATCCCTGGACATCAAGGAAGCTGTACCAATCATCACCTTGCTCTGAAAGTGCCTCCATCATCAGATACAACTTCAACTGAACAGGTATCTTCTTGAACTTCTATCTTCCAATGTAGGCATCATTAGCTCTAAGTTTGTGAATAAGAAGTGTTCTACTCATGCCCCTGAAACTGTACATGCTTTTACTTTCCATTTATTTTGCCCGAGCTGTGAGAATTTAAGATCTGAACATTGGTAAAAAGTTAGGTTAAGATTTGGGAATGATGAAATTCTCTCTCATTTCTGAGAGTTAGGATGAGTTCTTTACATATTTAGAATCGTGGCTTGATGATTAACATTTCTTATGTTGTAAGTTTGTGCTAAAACTCAAGGAATCAGGATGTTTGAATTCATGAACAAGGCGCGTGTTTTTTGAACAAGAACTGTCCAGAGGTTGAAGAAGAGCCACGTGGGCTGGGCCTGTTTTGATATTTCTTTTCACACCATGTTTTTGGTTTTACACCCCCTAGGCCCATTATGTTTATTTTCATGATTTTTTGACTTTTCTTTTTTTATTCTGACTTATTTATTTTTCCTCATGATATTAAAAATATAAAAATAATTTTTTACACCATTTTTGAATTTATAGGCATTTATTTGTTTAGATTAGTTATTTGTACATAAATTAATAAATAAACATTCTTTTACTTAAAATACTAAAAAATAATGTAAACATATTTTATTTTTTATTTTTATTTTGTTTTATCTTCTTAAAATATTTTATACAAAATATACTTTTTTATATAAATATTAAATATTATTATTTTTATATATATAATACATATTTAGAAAATAATACAAATATATATATTTATTAGAATATTTAGGACAAAAAAATACAAAAATACATATATTTTTCTTTTATTAAATATTTGACCTCAAAAAACAAATACTTTTTTATAAATATACTTCATTTTTATTTTATTTTGTACATAATTATTAAATACTTGTACATATTAAATAATTAATATATTTACTTAGAATTAGGGTTTTGCCCTTAAAATACAAAAACTCCAAAAAAATAATACTTTTTTATTTTGATTATTTGACATATAAAAAAATACTTTTTTTCTTTCATATACATAAAAAACATTTTTGGCATCTTGCATATTTATTTTATTCCCATTTAATTTATGCAAGTAATTATCTTGTAAATATTCCAAATTGATGTAATAGTTAGATTTAAATTTCTTGTCAAATACCCCCCATTTGAACATTTGTACCCCCCTTCCCATATTGTGTTGTAATAGTTTAGAACTTTACTTTTCGCACTTTAATGCTTTCTAATTATACCATGTTAGAATTAGGGTTTGTATGCAAATAAAAAGAACAAAAATAGTTTGACCTAATTTCAAGATAAACAAGCATGAAAATGGACAACACTTATCACACTTGCACCCCTAGGGTATTCCACTTGTTGCCTTCAATAATGGGCCATATTGCATGTTAGGTCTCTTTGGGCAAAAACAAAACAAACAATCAAATGATCATAGTCCCTCGATGACGCTTTCGAAAAGTTGCCTAAAATGATCAAGTCCCTTTCAAGGAAAAATTGCCCAAAGATACTTAGCACCATTGCAATCATGGTCTAAACGATGACCCGCGCCTGTCCCTTTCACATCCTAACACAAGATTGTCCACCAAATACAATGGTGGAACAAAATTGTTAAAAAGGTTAAAACATAGCATAAATCTTTGAGAACTTTAGGGTAGATAGCTCTTAAGTACTTGTCAACTTGCAAAACAAAGCACTTGCCTATTTTCAAACCACACTTCACAA
Source organism: Vicia faba (assembly GCA_948472305.1). Classification (NCBI taxonomy): domain Eukaryota; kingdom Viridiplantae; phylum Streptophyta; class Magnoliopsida; order Fabales; family Fabaceae; genus Vicia; species Vicia faba. The sequence continues at coordinate 481,043,160 of OX451740.1, read as the reverse complement.
ACACTTTCAAAACAAACTTTCAAAAAAACCTTGAAACATCTTTTCAAAAAGACAAACACATTTTGTAAAACATTCGAGTAAAGAATTGTTACAAGGGTAGCCTAGGCAAGGCATCTTTTTTCAAAACCTTTTCAAAGCCACACACAAAGCACCATTTCAAATAATTGAAAACCAAGGCAAGTTGATCTAAGCAAGTACCTAAGAGCCCATGGATAACCATGGATAGAAAGGGTGCTAATACCTTCCCTTTCTATAATCTACTCCCCGAACCCAAGAAAAAATCTCAAAGGTTTTTGCTGTGCTTTTTAAACCTTTCCTTAGGATAAAATAAAAAGTCGGTGGCAACTCTTGCTCAACTGAAACATTTGCAAAAACAAACGCAAAACCTCATAGTCAGTTCTCCCACCGTATCACAGAACTGGCGACTCTGCTGGGGATAATAATTAAAAGTGGAGTGACCTTAGGGCTTAGATCACCCTCTTGCATGACTAATTGTTTGAATTGATCGCTTTACATCTTGGCTCTATTGTTTGGGTTTGCAATCCTACACCCGGATTTTGGGAAACATTTCATAGATAGCAATACGTTGTGGAAACTGTGTGGGGTATACCGACACGGTCGAAGCAATAGTTATATTAGTGCGACATATTTGTGAGTACCGGTAACCCTTGAGTTCAATCAAGGAGAGTACGGGGCCGCTGAGTGATGTCACTAAGCACTAATGACCTAGAACCTTACTTGACCATCTTGGCCTTTTATTAGGGGTAGTGAGATGTGATCGGTGGATCTGGAACTGACTGTTTAATGCTGGTTTCGCGAAATGTCGCGGAAGCAAGAGTCGCCACCGTCTTTTATTTTCTCCAAATGGACAGGACAAAAGCACAGCAAAATTCCTTGTGAGATAGTTTCTCGGTTCGGGAGGTAGATTTATAGAAAGGGAAGGTGTTAGCACCCTTTCTATCCATGGTTATCCATGGGCTCTTAGATACTTGCTCATTTGTGTTTTCAAAATTGGTTTGTTTGCTTTTCAATTGTGGGTTTTAAAAAGTTTCTTTGAAAATTCCAGTTCGACTCTTGTATCGGTCCTCAAGAGTGTTTGAAAAGTTGCTTTCGAAAGCTTTTTGAAAATATGTCGGTGTGAAAAGTATTTTTGATTTGTTTTTGAAATTATAGCAAGTATCTTAGAGTTGTCTACCTACCCTAAGGAATTCGTCTGTGTAAATGTCCTTTAAAGTAGTGTCATCCCCACCATTGAGAGGTAGGTAGCACCACCGTTGGAGGTGTTCGGGTCAATTCGAGGTTCGGGACATGGTGATCATCGGAGCAATAGGAAGACACCTTAGAAGCTACCCTCATGCCAGGTTCCCGGATCATGAGGACTTACTAAGACATCCTCTACTCGACGATCACCTTTCGAGGCAAGGCAACGATGAGGCGTACCCTAGGGGTGGTGTGTGATTTGTGTGTCATGTTCAGTTATTTTGTCTTTTCATGTTATGGTGATCTACGCGTTATTTTTATTTAGACATTCATTCTTGCATGCAATTATTAGCAATTAAAAAGAGCGAGAAATATAAAGTTCCTAGACTATTACAAAGGCGCGGGTCCACATCGCCAAATTTAATCCAGGACCCGATTTGACAGAAAATAAAGAAATAAAGTAAAGTGCGAAAGATAAATATTTACACGGCTTTGGGAGAGTTACATCAATATTTAAAAGAAATAAAATAAAATGCGCGAATCGAATTAAAATTGAAAGCGAGGGCGTTGGACCCTTTTTAATGAAATTAAATTATTATTTTACAAATTAATTAAAATAAAATAAAAAGAAATTATTTTTGAGGGTTTTTGGTATTTATGATTTTTATGTGAATTAAATGAAATTAAGAAATTAATTAATTAACCCTAATTCTACAATTTTTTAATTTATTAAGAAAATATGAAAATTACCTAAAATTAAATCTAATTAATTAATGCAATTTGATTTATAAAAATAAATAATTAATTATTAGTGATGAGAAAATAAAAGAAAAAAGTAATTAAACTAATTAAACCTAATTCTACAAGTTTTTAATTTATTAAGAAAAGATATTAAAATTAACCCTAAATTTAAATCTAATTAATTAGTGAGATTTATTTACAAAAATATTAATTAAATAAATATATTTTGATTTTTATGACTTTCTGATTTTTATTGTTTTTTATATTTTATGAAAATAAGTTAAATTAAAGGAATTAATTAAAAAAGAAATAATTGAAATAAATAAAATAAGGAAAAGAAAGAAAATACAATACCTTGGGGGGTTTCTGTCCCCAGCTGGAGGTAAAGCCCTAGCAATTCTGGCCCATTAAGCCTTGGCCCTATTGACCTTTTGGCTAGCGTGTAGGTGCGTTGACTACAGCATATCATAGGCCTCAGATCTTGGCCCTTGGATAGAGATTGTGGGACGTGTGGCACGTTTGAGCGGGGAGCGTATGGTGATCTTCAGGGCATGAGCTACATGAGAACATAATTAGGAGAAAAATATAAGGGAAAGGGAGGGGGACCTGGGATCGAACCCAGGTCCCAGGGATTACCAATACTATGCTTTGCCAACTGCTCCAACTACGCGTTTTGATTATATAATAGGAAACAAATAATATAAGATAAAACAATGGTTAGTGGATGATTTAGCGCGAAAATTTAAATGCTCCAACCAGATGGTGCCACCTACCCTTCTTCTTCCTCGCTTGGATTTTTCCCTGAAACATAAAAAGAGTTAACGGGGGTTTTAAACCCCCCCCAAATATGCATTTTTCAATAATAGCGAATAGGCTATGGTGCTACATAAATTAGGCGCGAGGGGTGTTTTCAAATCGTCCAAGCTCCCTGAATTCAACCATGGTATTAAGGTGCTCTAATTTTGCAGTATTCAGAAACGCCCAATTTCAAGTTTGAAGAACCCAAATAATCGTCCATGGTAGTTTCGCGTATGAGTGATGAAAGCTTAATTAAACAATACAGTTAGCTTTAGAATCAATCAAGGAACATAAATCAAACATTAAAAATTACTAAAAACGCATGAATCATGATGCAAGCATATGAAAAAAATCTTGTACAGGGCACGATCGTTCTACCGTTTCTCTGAGTTAGGATGGATGGTTTTGATCTGAAAACCTTCCTTGAAGTCTCAGGAAGGTAATGGAATGGTTATTTGGCCTTTAATCGCACTGGAAGATGGTTTTCAGTATTTGAGTTTTTCCCAAAAAATGCAAAAGTGGTGATGATGTTCTTGCGCAGCCCAGAGGTTCTGATCACTAGGGTTAGCTTTGCACTTATGTATGGAATGATTAGGGTAAGGTTTTTGGTCCAAGGAATCCATGAATTGATGGAGAGGATATTTGATTTTCAAGCCATAATTTTTCAATCTTTTTCACATGTTTTTGGTGCCAATCATATCCAATTACCATGATTCTTTCTATATCTGATCATGCACGAAATATTGAGTGTATTTCATGCATAAAAAGATTTAAAACCTTAGGTTTAGTATTTTCCACATATTTATTTTAATTAAATGAATTATTAGCCATTAAAATTCAAATAAATAAATAAAAATGATGAAAAACTTCCCTTTGGGCCAAATGGTCGTGCACATGCTTTGGATGATGATTCTTGGAAGAAAAAGAGGCCCATTAGCATTTTTAAGGCATTTGAAGCAATGTTGACTTTTCAAAATACCCAAAAATTTCCCAACTTCCACAAGGCATATCTTGCTCAATTTTTAAGCTTTGCTCATGTTCGTGGACATTTTGGAAAGGTCTTTGAGTCCTCTAACCAATGTCTTTGGTCCTATGTCATTTTGATTTACCAATCTCAAGTTATGGCCTTTGACTTAAAGTCCCTTTTTGTTGACTTTTGAAAATGACCTATAATGTTGAAATTGATAACTTTTTGTGAGAGCATTTCTTGGACTTGAAGTGTGAAGAGGAGTTGTAGGAAATGTCTTTCTCTTCAAAATGAGCTTTGGATGGAATTTTTCTGATAAACCATGTGGAAGTTATGCCTTGGTCAAGTTACAGTTGACTTTTTCAACTATCCAAATATGGAAACTTTTGCATCTTGAGACTTTTTGAGCCAAGCTTTGAGAATCATGATCAAGCATTGATCAAATGATGTTTGTGGCTTCAAAATGAGATGTTGACCAAAAATTTGAACTTTTGACTGTCAAATGACCATTTTGCCCCTGCAGTTGACTGTAGTGCAATTAGGGTTTTTGACTGTGCAATTTTGTGTTGTAAGTCTTGAAACTTGGTATGAGGATGCTTGACCATATTTGTAGGCATGTGGGACTTGATTGGACCCTTGGAAACTTCATTTTCTTTGCCAGAACCAAAACCCTAATTTTTGACTGTTAGGAGGCCCTTGAACTGTGCAACCCTTGGGGAGATTTTGAAGCTTGCTCTTTGCAAATTTTGAAGAATATGGGAGGGCAAATTTTGGGGTACAACAGTTGCCCCTGTTCAATCTTCTTAGACCTGAGGATGTAGATTGGCTGACGTGCCTTTCGTAATCCGAAGGTGGAAGATGATTGAACACTAGAGTGCCCAGAAATTTGCGCTCACATAGTAGTGTGATGATGGGAATGGGCTTATAGATGCCATTTGGAGATTGATGGATAGGATGATGGGCTTACAGATGCCATGCTAAGAGATGATGGACAGGTGGATGGGCTTATAGATGCCATCTGGGTGTCGATCGTGTAAGAGATTCCTTAGCGAGAACTTGCGTACCTGCAAAAGAAAAAATGATTACCTGACCTGTTACAGGAGCTGGTCTTCAAATTCTTTGTATAGATGTGTCCTGACTGATTACAGGAGCTAGTCTTCAAACCCTTTGTATGGATGTGTCCTGACTGGTTACAGGAGTTGGATCTGGAGCTTCAAAAGGTGATGAATGAACTAGGGATGGTTACTACCTCAACAGGAACGCCGAGAGAACCTTGGATGATTACTACCTCAACAGGAACGCTGAGAGAACCTTAGGCGACTTCAACCTCAACAGTGACGCTGAGAGAATCTTGGGCGACTTCAACCTCAACAGTAATCATTGAGAAAATCTTGGGCGACTTCAACCTCAACAGTAACGCTGAGAGAATCTTAGGGCGATTACTACCTCCGCAGTAACGGGGAGAGAACCACAGGCGACTACAACCTCAACAGTATCATTGAGAGAATCTTGGATATCTTCTACTGAGTCTTTATCAGGAAAATCTGTTAGGGGTCGATTTAGCTGGACTAGAGAAGGCCTTGGACTGGATAAGAAACAGAAAAATCTTAGGATTGATTTAACTGAACCGGTCTAGGTCTTGAAATCTTCAACTGGGTAAGAAACAGGGAGATCTTAGGGTCGATCTGACTGAACCAGAGAATGCCTTTGACTGGATAAGAAACAGAAAAATCTTAGGGTCGATTTAACTGAACCGGTCTAGGTCTTGAAATGTCTTCAACTGTATAAGAAACAGGGAGATCTTAGGGTCGATCTGACTGAACCAGAGAAGGCCTTTGACTGGATAAGAAACAGAAAAATCTTAGGGTCGATTTAACTGAATCGGTCTAGGTCTTAAAATAGCTGAGAACTTAACTGAATCTTTTCCTGAAAGGTAAAGGTCAGTCATATGCAATGCATGATATGGATCAAGCAATGATGTTCTCAACATAAATGAGATTTGTAAGATATGATGCGTATATGCATGCTATAATGTATGGAAGTGCGATTTTATGAATGTATCTTTTGTATTAGGAAAATAAATCCTTGACGGGTACCAGGAAGTCACTCCTGGGCTGATGTTTGAAGATTAGATTTTTGCTTCCGCTGGGGATGATAGTTGCAAGCATACCGGTAGGAGAAGATAACTCCATTGGGGAATAAACTTGGCGAATCGAACATTCCGTGGGGAGAAAAGTACTCTAACGATCTTGCTGGGAAGCAATACTCTGTGGGGAGAGAGGTACTTTACTAGAATGTTGATAATAACTTGCTGGGGATACCATTGTTGTGTTGGAAGTGTTGATAGACTTCGCTGGGGATAAGAAGACTTCGTCGAGGACGCTCTTTCCGTTGCTTTTGGCTGAGGATAACCCAGTTATATCCTGGTAGGGAAATAACTCTTTGAATAAAGTCGGGAGACGCGTTCGTGCTCTGCGAGGGTAAGCTTCCAGAATCTACTGGGGATAAGCTTACTGCTGGGGAGATGATTCCAACTTTCCTGGGGAACTAGATTGGACTCTCTTGGGGAAGTTTTGAATTGTATCGGGGAAGTGATTCCACTGAATGTTGGATATACCGCCGGGGAACAATCTTTAGGTCAAGACTGCCGGGGATGCTTGTTAAGAGTGCATATATACTGCTGGGGAATATTGAGATCTGCTGGAGGATACTCAACTTCCTTAAGGTTGATAATATAGCTTGGCTTGAGGAGAGTGCACTGACTTGCTGACACACTCTCTGGGGAATTAAGATGTACTGGTTATGTTCTTTAGTTGAACCTACCTTGGTACCTTGGAGGACAGAACAATTAGATTGCTTAGACAACTCTTTATTGCCCCTGCTTCTAATGTTACATGTAATTAATCCTTTGTTTCGTATGCAAATATTCATGAGTTAGCAAATTATTGTCAATGCATATATCACAAATTGAACCTTGGACGTTCTTCGCAAAACAAAATAGAAAAGGAAAAACAATTGGCAATTTTGGCTGAAAAGTATATTTATATTGATTTTGAATTGCCTGTAAATAGGCGTTTATATACAAGAGGCTGACGTCCTAGAAAGAGAACGCCGCCGAACAAAAGAGTTTATACAAATTTTGTACAAGAGAAAATAAAACAGCTGTGTGAAATGAATGATCCCACTGGGTTTCAACTCTGCTATCGCCTTTATGCCTTTGAGCGTCTCATCACTTGATGACCTTGGTTGAAGATGAAGTTGACTGATCGATGCCGTCTGAACTTGGTGTAGATACCGGATTCTGGATGCAAAGTGATCCAATGAGACATAGTATTACGCTTTTATCCCTAATTTTTGCCTGGACCGCCCTTTCGGGTTTTCAGTCCACCGGGATACCCATTTTTGCCCAAGCCGCCTTTTTAGGTTTTCGACTTGCCGGGTGTACAGATTTTTTCATTTCATCCCTTCATTTTGCCCGAACCCTTTTGGTTCGCCGGGAAGCCCTAATTTTTGCCTAGGCATGTCAGCCTAGCGGGTCTTTTTCATGCGTAGTATCTTTTTACTATGTCTGTATTGGCGGGGTGAGGAAGGTCGTCACCATCCATGTTGGTTAGAATCATGGCTCCTCCTGAGAACACATGTTTAACCACAAATGGCCCTTCGTACGTAGGGGTCCATTTTCCCCTTGGATCACTCTGAGGAAGGATAATGCGCTTGATTACCAGATCCCCAACTTGATATTCTTGTGGTCTGACCTTTTTGTTAAATGCCCTGATCATCCGTTTCTGATACGTTTGACCATGACAGATAGCAGCGAGTCTCTTTTCATCAATAAGGTTTAGTTGATCAAGTCGTGTCTGGATCCAATCATCTTCGTTCAGATTTGCATCCTTCATTATCCGGAGAGAGGGTATTTGCACTTCAATCGGTAAGACTGCCTCCATACCATAAACCAAGGAGAAAGGAGTTGCCCCGGTTGACGTCCTGGCTGAGGTACGGTACCAATGTAGAGCGAATGGTAACATCTCGTGCCAATATTTATAAGTCACTGTCATCTTCTGCACGATTTTCTTAATGTTCTTATTTGCTGCTTCTACAGCCCCATTCATCTTCGGTCTGTAAGGAGAAGAGTTGTGGTGCTGTATTTTAAACTGCTCGCAGAGCTCAGTGATCATCTTGTTATTGAGATTGGTACCGTTGTCTGTAATAATTCTTTCTGGGACGCCGTATCGACAGATCAGGTTATGCTGAATGAACCGTGCCACAACCGTCTTGGTTACCGTAGCGTAGGAAGCTGCCTCAACCCACTTTGTAAAATAGTCAATCGCTACCAGGATGAAGCGATGCCAGTTAGATGCCGTAGGTTTAATCTCACCGATCATGTATATGCCCCACATTGCAAACGGCCAAGGCGCAGTCAGAACATTTAGAGGAACTGGAGGAACATGCACCTTGTCTGCATATATCTGGCATTTATGGCATGTCCAGGAATGTTGGTAGCAGTCAGCTTCCATGGTGGACCAGAAATACCCTGCCCGAAGGATCTTCTTAGCCATAGTGTGCCCACTGGAATGTGTTCCGAAGGTCCCTTCATGTAACTCTTCCATGATCCTTTCTGCTTCAGCCTTATCCACACAACGCAGTAAGGTCGAATCATGGTTTCGCTTGTACAGGATGCCGTTGCTAAGGAAGAACTTTGCTGCGAACCTTCTTAGAAACTTTTTATCATTGACAGACGCACCTTCAGGGTATTCCTGAGCTTCCAAATATCTCTTTACCTCATGGTACCAAGGCTTCTCAGTCACCAATTCAGTCTCGAGATCACAACAGTATGCCGGTTCGTCCAGTTTCCAGATGATGATCCGGGGAGCCTCATTATCCCATTTGACATTGAACATAGAAGACATCGTGGCTAACGCGTCCGCTAACTGATTCTCCTCTCTCGGGAAGTGTTCAAAGGTTATCTCTGTGAAGTGGGGGGTCAAGGTCAACACACATTCTCTGTAAGGAATAAGATTCGGATGTTTCGTATCCCACTCTCCTTTGATCTGATTGATCACGAGAGCGGAATCTCCGAAGACACTCAGAAACTTGATCCTTAGGTCGATCGCAGCTTGAAGACCCATGATGCATGCCTCATACTCCGCCATGTTGTTGGTACAGTTGAAACATAGCCGAGCAGTGAGTGGAGTATGAGTGCCTAGAGGAGATATGATCACAGCGCCGATACCGTTTCCCAAAGCGTTGGAGGCTCCGTCAAAGTGCATAGACCATCGGGATCCTTCCTCAGGTCCTTCATCCAGTCCAGGTACTTCACAATCAGTCACTATCATGATGCTCTCGTCTGGAAACTCGAAGTTCATTGACTGATAGTCGTCTACGGCCTGATGTGCCAAGTGGTCTGCCAATATACTTCCCTTGATGGCTTTCTGGGTCGTGTACTGAATGTCGTATTCCATCAAGATCATCTGCCATCTTGCTATTCTCCCAGACAGAGCAGGCTTTTCAAATATGTACTTTATAGGATCCATCTTTGAGATCAACAAGGTAGTGTGAGTCAGCATATACTGTCTCAGCCGGCGAGCAGCCCATACCAAAGCGCAGCAAGTTTTCTCAAGCAGTGAGTATCGGGTCTCACAGTCGGTAAACTTTTTGCTAAGGTAATAAATGGCATGCTCTTTTCGGCCAGACTCGTCATGCTTCCCCAGCACACACCCCATTGAGTTGTCAAGTACTGTCAGGTATAGTATCAGAGGTCTCCCTTCAACCGGTGGCATAAGAATGGGTGGTTCCTGGAGATACTCCTTAATTCTGTCAAAAGCAGCCTGACATTCATCGTTCCAACGTACTACCTGATCTTTCTTCAGCAGCTTGAAGATTGGTTCACAGGTGGCAGTTAGGTGCGAGATGAATCGAGCAATGTAATTCAGGCGTCCTAAAAAGCCTCTGACCTCTTTCTCTGTCCTAGGAACTGGCATCTCTTGAATAGCTTTGACCTTGGCAGGGTCCACTTGAATTCCCTTATCACTCACAACGAAGCCTAGCAACTTCCCGGATCTTACCCCGAAGGTGCACTTGTTCGGGTTCAACCTCAGCTTGTACAGTTTCAACCGGTCAAACAACTTCTGCAGATGATCCAGGTGCTCTTCCTCAGTCTGGGACCTTGCAATCATGTCGTCAACATATACTTCTATCTCATGATGGATCATGTCATGAAATAAAGCAACCATGGCACGTTGGTAGGTTGCCCCAACGTTCTTCAGTCCAAAAGGCATGACCTTGTAGCAGAAGGTGCCCCACTGAGTAAAAAAGGTAGTCTTTTCCATGTCTTCAGGCGCCATCTTGATCTGATTGTAACCTGAAAAACCATCCATGAACGAGAACACCTTGTGCTGAGCAGTATTGTCAACAAGGACATCAATGTGAGGTAGGGGAAGTCATCCTTGGGGCTGGCCCTGTTCAGATCCCTGTAGTCGACACACATTCTGACCTTTCCGTCTTTCTTAGGTACCGGCACCACATTAGCAACCCACTGAGGGTAAGAAGTCACTGCAAGGAACCCAGCATCAAACTGTTTCATAACCTCGGCTTTGATCTTCTCAAACATCTCTGGACGCATACGGCAGACCTTTTGCTTAACCGGAGGGCAGTCCTCCTTGGTAGGCAAATGATGGACCACAATGTCGGTATCCAACCCGGGCATGTCTTCGTAGGACCAAGCAAAGATCTCCACATAGTCATGTAACATCTGAGTCAACTGTTGCTTCACGCTGAGCTCTAGGTTGGCACCAATCTTTACCTCTTTCCTGTCTGCCTCAGTACCCAGGTTTATTGTTTCCACTGGCTCTTCGTGTGGTTGAATTGCCCTCTCTTCCTGAAGTAGCAGTCTTGCAAGCTCGCCAGGCACTTCGCAATCATCTTCACCTTCGTCTTCGGCTAAGTTGATCGGATTTTCGAAGTCATAACTGGTAGTAGCAGAGTCGTTACCAGTGAGATCCAGAGTGGATTGAAACCTGTATGAGTGAGTGTGTGTAAATACAGCTGTTTTATAATATATAAAGAAAGGAAAGACAGAAAAGGAGCATAAGATTTGAAATGCGAGAAAACGTCCAAGATTTTTATTCGTGATATATGAAATGACAATTTATATGCCCTCACAAATGAAGCCACGGTGCCCCGGGTAAGACATCGGGCCATAGAGTTCGATTTATTGTTTATTACAAATAACAAAACAAAGAAGTTTATTACCGCGTAACAAAAGTAACAGGAGTATGGTCCTTAGCGATCCAATTGGTCAATCCGCCATCAGTTGTCGGGTAGATCCAGCTATTGAACTCTGCTTCATCCACTTCATTATCTTCCCCAACAGCATTCACTCCTGGATTGGTAATGAGCACAAGAGGTCTTCTGGTCTTTGCCTTCCGCATAGCTTTCTGTCCCTCTGCAGTAAAACCCAATCCGAACTTGTCAGTTTTCTGTGTAAAATCAGAGAGCCTGCCCCAATTAGCACATTCACCTTTCTGAATCACAGCCCGGGCATCCTTTAGGGACGCCATCTTCAAAGGAACATCCTCTTCGACCGCTGTTTCTGCTGCTGCTGAAATTGGAAGTACCTCTTTGAAATGCTGAAAGGGGGTTTCAATAAACTCCCCGTCCATCTCAATATATCTGAAGGAGTTCAAATGGCTCACCATATACTCCTCCTCTCCTTGTACAGTGACGATCTTCCCTCTGACGGGGTACTTTAGCTTCTGGTGCAAGGTAGAGGTCACTGCCCCAGCTTTGTGGATCCAAGGTCGACCCAGTAGACAAGAATACGATGGACGGATATCCATCACATAGAAAGTAGAGTCGAATACTTGAGAGCCCACACGAATAGGAATGTCAACCTCTCCATGAACCATCCTCTTAGAACCGTCAAAGGCTCTAACGATAATGTTGCTAGGCTTTAGTTCCAGGCCTTCACAATCCAGACGGTCTAAGGCTTTCTTGGGTAGCACATTCAAGGAAGAACCAGTGTCCACCAACGCGTGTGCCAGAGTAGTGCCCCTGCATTCGATAGAGACATGCAGGGCGTCATTGTGGTCCCTTCCCTTGGCAGTAAGGTCAGCATCTGAGAAACCCAAACCGTTGTCCGCTGTCAGATTTGCTACGCAATCAGTGAACTGAACTGCAGATGTTTCCTGTGGCACATGGGCCGTCTTGAGAAATGAAATTAAGGCCTTAGCATGGGCCTCTGAGCATAATAGCAAGGAGAGCATGGAGATCTTGGAGGGCGTATGCCCCAGCTGTTCCACAACATTAAAGTCGCTCTTCTTGATTATTTTTAGGATTTCCTCCATTTCTTGTTGGGAGGCTTCAGCAGTTATAGGTATTGGTGCCTCCATCCAGGCAGGCTCGTCTTCAATTCATTTGCCCCGAGCATTGGATGACTCGGCAGCAGGGGAAACAACTTGATCAGAAACAGGAGCAGGTATACTTGCAGGCGTTATAGTAAGGGGTCTTCGAATAGCTGGCGGTGCAATGTCAGGCGAGAAGAGCCTGCCACTGCGGGTAACCTTGGCTGGACCAGTGATATTGCTGATACTGGTGCCAGTGTTAAATTCTTGCTTGATTCCATTCACATACACATCTGCCCCATAGTGCCAGGGGATAGCCTTATCAGATTCGTAGGGGAGAGGCCCCGGAACAGTAATAACAACAGGTGCGACGGTCATGATTTGAATAGGCTTCCTTGGGAGAGCCTTGATTGGATTATTGAAGATGGTAACAACAGAAACTTCTTCTACCGGAACAAACTGAACAGCGGACTTCTTGAATAGAATCTCTTTGCTGTCCATTAGGCTTTGGATGCCCAACTTCAGCAAAGGACAACCAGATAGGGAAACGGCACAGAACAGGCAACCCTCACTGCAACCCGGAAATAAACCGGCCAGCAGTAGGTTCCTCTTGACAGTCTTCAAAGGAGTAGCTACATCATCCACAGAAACGGCGTACACATCTTCATCAACAACATTTACTCCATGCTGAGGCATAGGAGCAGTCACCACATTCGGCCTCTCGGGCGCTTCAAACTGTATCTCCTTTGCATCAATAAGGTCTTGCACCTTATTCCTTAATGCCCAACAGTCATCAGTGGAATGCCCCGGGCTATCAGAGTGATACGCACAACGGGCATTTGGGTTGTATTTGGGGGAGGCAGTATTCACAACTTTTGGGGCCTCTCTGACAGTCACTAGATTGGTGGATAGTAACTGCGGTAAGATCTGCGATAGGGTCATACTCAAACGGGTAAACTCCCTTCTAGGTCTTTCAGCCCTTGGTGGATTGGTTTGCCGAGGAGCGGTAGCAGACTTGGAAATCATCACCGCGTTGACAGATTGGCGGCGCTCAGGTTTCTCTTGTCTTCTGGACCCGTATACAGCACTAGCCTCCTTTTTGAAGGGTTTCTTCTCAGAGCTTGACGATGTACCCTTCTGAATCTTACCAGACTTCAACCCCGCCTCAATTCTCTCTCCAGTCAGAATAAGATCAGTGAACCCTGCAGACGAATTCCCGATAAGATGGTTGAAAAATGGCCCAGATAGGGTCCCCAAGAACATGTCTACCAACTCCCGGTCAGTCAACGGAGGCTGCACTCTGCCAGCCAGATCCCTCCACTTCTGTGCGTACTCTTTAAAACCTTCGCTTGAACCTAGCGACATACCCTGGAGTTGGGTACGTGTAGGGGCAAGGTCGGCATTATATTGATACTACTTATAGAAAGCAGTAGCCAACTCCTCCCAGTTACGAACCTTGGTCCCATCCAGCTGATAGAACCATTCGAGGTGAGTCCCTGAAAGACTCTCCTGGAAGAAGTGGATCCACAAATTCTTGTCCACTGAGTACGGCTGAATCTTCCGCACATACGATCTGAGGTGTAGCTTGGGACAAGATGCCCCGTCATATTTGGTGAAAGATGGTGCTTTGAACTTATGAGGAATGATCACACCAGTAGACAAACCCAAATCTCCAAAATCCATCCCAGGCACCTGTTGGATCTCCATAGCATTCAATCTGTCCTCCAACTGCTTATATCTGTCTTCTGCAGGAGGATACTGTTCCTCATCAAAATCAGACTCGTTGTCGGAGACTACCGGACTAGGACCTTTTCTTTCTTGGGGAGTACCCTTGCCTATAGAAGAACCAGCCTCTTCATTTTGCAGAGTGTTGCCAAACCTTCGGCCCGAGTTAAAAAGAACAGTTCTCCTCTTCTTCTTCTTCTCTTTCTTCAGGAGCAGAGCCTTCAGCTCTTCTTGGCCCTGAGCCAAACCCATGATTAGTTCTTGAAATTGTGCATTTTGCGCCTGAAGAGCCTTGATGGACATCTCAGTTGATGATGAGTCAGGATTCATGATGCTGAAATAAACAGCGAAGAACGGTAAGCAACCTGAAAAGAAGAAAGCCTGCTATGCACATGATGAATGGAATGTGTATGATTTATGTTTTCAAAGACAATCGGGAATCAACTTTGTAAACAAAAAGGAACACACTTCATTAGATTCAACTTTGAAACTTAAATAATTCAACAGGTTGCCCTTAGGCGTTACATAGAAGGAAATACTGACAAGGGAAATAAAACTGTAAAAGAACATCCAGAGCTCCTCATTGATCCCATGGTCTCCTCTTCTCAGTACGGATGTAAGCATTCAAAACTCGCTCATTCTCCAACTGCTTTGTCAGCTTCTGGATCTTCAATTCCTGCTCGTTGAACTTTTCCCGGTAAGAATCCCGTTCTTCTCGCAGTTGCGACCAAGACCTCTTTAATGTCTCATAATCAGTAGGTATCTGAGGAGGGAGGACAGTTGGAGGAACCCCATCCTTGTCAGGACACTCAAGAATGACGGGTCTGACAGCTTCGTATGGCATACCTAACTTCTGAGCACGGATGCGAACCAATTTGTAGTAGGCTTCCATAGGTAAAGAAGTCTTTGGCCCCAACTCTTGTGGGTCAGCTTTATGAACTTTGTCCCAAGCCTTGATGAACCTACGACGCAGCTCGTCACTATCCACTTGAAACTCAAAACTGATGTGAGGCACCAACATTTCATGAGGCCCTGCTCTTCTGGCTCTTCCAAACTGACGGAGAGCTAGGCATGGATTGTAAGAGATCCCTCCTTGGGTACCAATCAGAGGGACATTAGGGTATTCCCCGCATCGATCAATAATAGCTATCTCATCCAAACCTCTGCAAGTCCAAATGATGTCTTTGTCAGTGAGAGACATTAACCTATGAGCCCAACCTCTTCCTTCTTGGTTCTTCAGCACGAACTTAGGGAGGTGCGAAATAAAACACCTCACCAATAAAGGGATACAACACCACAGGGTTCCTCGTCTTCGGGCAGTACGAGCATGAAGTTGTTGCAGGATGTCACCCAAGAGAGTGGGCACAGGATTCTGAGACATAAAGATCCTTATGGCAGTGACATTGATGAAGTTGTCAGGATTAGGAAACAAGACTAGCCCATAAATTAAGAGAGCTAGGATGTCTTCATATGCCCTAAAGTCTAGGTCATTCCAAAAACTGTTAGCTTTACCAATCAGAAACTTGGCCAAGAAACCCTTAACTCCGCTTCTAGTTACCCAGTTGTCCATTACCTCTTGATGTGTCAAGGGAAGAGCTGCAGCAACATCCTCAAGCCTGAGGGTCTTTTCCCAACCAGTAAAGGGAGTCTGATCCAAGATAGGGATACCAAGCAAATCAGAGAACTCTTCCAGGGTAGGGACCAGCTGGAAGTCTTGATAGGTGAAGCACTGGTACAGAGGGTCATAGAACTGGGCCAGAACACTCATCAACTGTTGATCCCGCTTTGCAGTGACTAAATTGAGAAGAGAACCATGCCTCTGAATGAAGGAAGTGGTATCCAGAATTCTGTTAACCAACTCTTCAAGCAACTCAGGTGAGTGAACAAAGTTGAACCAGATAGTATTCCTTCGCACAGGCATCATGGTGTCCTACAAAACAGAGCAAAGGTGAAACCCTCTTGTCTTTGAAATAGTCAGTCCTTATGCAGGATGCATGCAATGCTCATGATGTTATGATGTTATGATAAAGGACACCACAAATAGATACAAAGGCAAACATGGTAAGGCACACAAGTCACACAAGGCAAGCCCTTAAAGTTTAGGCCAGCATGAGGTCTAGGTACTACCCTCTTTCAGTTTGTTGGTTCATACCTGTCCTATCAAAGTAACTGGGTTCTTAGAGGATCCCAATATCATTGACTACCCTCAATCGGTCATAACTCCAGCATCGCAATCTTTTCTTGCGGCCAGAACCATCACGAGAGTTTAGCCTCAATGGGCGTAGCATACTGCTACTGTTCTAATGGCCAAGTTGTGTCATTTAAGGTTCTAAGGTTGTTGGTGCTTAATGACTCCTTAGAAGACCCATATTCTCCTCGTTGCGACACAAGGGATATCGGTACAGACCAAGGTGCCACACCAACGTAGCCACTGCTTCACCCGTGTCGGTCTACGCCGGACAGGTCCCTCACAGCTTATGCTACCTAAACAGGGTATCCCCAGATCCGGGTTAGGATCTATGTAACTCCCGTGCAACCCACATATTTAAAGCAGACAAGTCAATACAATTGAAAACACAGTTATGAACTAACCCTAAGGTACACCTCACTTTAAGTTTAATGTCCCCAGCAGAGTCGCCAGTTCTGTGATCGGTGGATCTGGAACTGACTGTTTAATGCTGGTTTCGTGAAATGTCGCGGAAGCAAGAGTCGCCACCGTCTTTTATTTTCTCCAAATGGACAGGACAAAAGCACAGCAAAATTCCTTGTGAGATAGTTTCTCGGTTCGGGAGGTAGATTTATAGAAAGGGAAGGTGTTAGCACCCTTTCTATCCATGGTTATCCATGGGCTCTTAGATACTTGCTCATTTGTGTTTTCAAAATTGGTTTGTTTGCTTTTCAATTGTGGGTTTTAAAAAGTTTCTTTGAAAATTCCAGTTCGACTCTTGTATCAGTCCTCAAGAGTGTTTGAAAAGTTGCTTTCGAAAGCTTTTTGAAAATATGTCGGTGTGAAAAGTATTTTTGATTTGTTTTTGAAATTAGAGCAAGTATCTTAGAGTTGTCTACCTACCCTAAGGAATTTGTCTGTGTAAATGTCCTTTAAAGTAGTGCCATCCCCACCATTGAGAGGTAGGTAGCACCACCGTTGGAGGTGTTCGGGTCAATTCGAGGTTCGGGACATGGTGATCACCGGAGCAATAGGAAGACACCTTAGAAGCTACCCTCATGCCAGGTTCCCGGATCATGAGGACTTACTAAGACATCCTCTACTCGACGATCACCTTTCGAGGCAAGGCAACGGTGAGGCGTACCCTAGGGGTGGTGTGTGATTTGTGTGTCATGTTCAGTTATTTTGTCTTTTCATGTTATGGTGATCTACGCGTTATTTTTATTTAGACATTCATTCTTGCATGCAATTATTAGCAATTAAAAAGAGCGAGAAATATAAAGTTCCTAGACTATTACAAAGGCGCGGGTCCACATCGCCAAATTTAATCCAGGACCCGATTTGACAGAAAATAAAGAAATAAAGTAAAGTGCGAAAGATAAATATTTACACGGCTTTGGGAGAGTTACATCAATATTTAAAAGAAATAAAATAAAATGCGCGAATCGAATTAAAATTGAAAGCGAGGGCGTTGGACCCTTTTTAATGAAATTAAATTATTATTTTACAAATTAATTAAAATAAAATAAAAAGAAATTATTTTTGAGGGTTTTTGGTATTTATGATTTTTATGTGAATTAAATGAAATTAAGAAATTAATTAATTAACCCTAATTCTACAATTTTTTAATTTATTAAGAAAATATGAAAATTACCTAAAATTAAATCTAATTAATTAATGCAATTTGATTTATAAAAATAATTAATTAATTATTAGTGATGAGAAAATAAAAGAAAAAAGTAATTAAACTAATTAAACCTAATTCTACAAGTTTTTAATTTATTAAGAAAAGATATTAAAATTAACCCTAAATTTAAATCTAATTAATTAGTGAGATTTATTTACAAAAATATTAATTAAATAAATATATTTTGATTTTTATGACTTTCTGATTTTTATTGTTTTTTATATTTTATGAAAATAAGTTAAATTAAAGGAATTAATTAAAAAAGAAATAATTGAAATAAATAAAATAAGGAAAAGAAAGAAAATACAATACCTTGGGGGGTTTCTGTCCCCAGCTGGAGGTAAAGCCCTAGCAATTCTGGCCCATTAAGCCTTGGCCCTATTGACCTTTTGGCTAGCGTGTAGGTGCGTTGACTGCAGCATATCATAGGCCTCAGATCTTGGCCCTTGGATGGAGATTGTGGGACGTGTGGCACGTTTGAGCGGGGAGCGTATGGTGATCTTCAGGGCATGAGCTACATGAGAACATAATTAGGAGAAAAATATAAGGGAAAGGGAGGGGGACCTGGGATCGAACCCAGGTCCCAGGGATTACCAATACTATGCTTTGCCAACTGCTCCAACTACGCGTTTTGATTATATAATAGGAAACAAATAATATAAGATAAAACAATGGTTAGTGGATGATTTAGCGCGAAAATTTAAATGCTCCAACCAGATGGTGCCACCTACCCTTCTTCTTCCTCGCTTGGATTTTTCCCTGAAACATAAAAAGAGTTAACGGGGGTTTTAAACCCCCCCAAAATATGCATTTTTCAATAATAGCGAATAGGCTATGGTGCTACATAAATTAGGCGCGAGGGGTGTTTTCAAATCGTCCAAGCTCCCTGAATTCAACCATGGTATTAAGGTGCTCTAATTTTGCAGTATTCAGAAACGCCCAATTTCAAGTTTGAAGAACCCAAATAATCGTCCATGGTAGTTTCGCGTATGAGTGATGAAAGCTTAATTAAACAATACAGTTAGCTTTAAAATCAATCAAGGAACATAAATCAAACATTAAAAATTACTAAAAATGCATGAATCATGATGCAAGCATATGAAAAAAATCTTGTACAGGGCACGATCGTTCTACCGTTTCTCTGAGTTAGGATGGATGGTTTTGATCTGAAAACCTTCCTTGAAGTCTCAGGAAGGTAATGGAATGGTTATTTGGCCTTTAATCGCACTGGAAGATGGTTTTCAGTATTTGAGTTTTTCCCAAAAAATGTAAAAGTGGTGATGATGTTCTTGCGCAGCCCAGAGGTTCTGATCACTAGGGTTAGCTTTGCACTTATGTATGGAATGATTAGGGTAAGGTTTTTGGTCCAAAGAATCCATGAATTGATGGAGAGGATATTTGATTTTCAAGCCATAATTTTTCAATCTTTTTCACATGTTTTTGGTGCCAATCATATCCAATTACCATGATTCTTTCTATATCTGATCATGCACGAAATATTGAGTGTATTTCATGCATAAAAAGATTTAAAACCTTAGGTTTAGTATTTTCCACATATTTATTTTAATTAAATGAATTATTAGCCATTAAAATTCAAATAAATAAATAAAAATGATGAAAAACTTCCCTTTGGGCCAAATGGTCGTGCACATGCTTTGGATGATGATTCTTGGAAGAAAAAGAGGCCCATTAGCATTTTTAAGGCATTTGAAGCAATGTTGACTTTTCAAAATACCCAAAAATTTCCCAACTTCCACAAGGCATATCTTGCTCAATTTTTAAGCTTTGCTCATGTTCTTGGACATTTTGGAAATTTCTTTGAGTCATCTAACCAATGTCTTTGGTCCCATGTCATTTTTATTTACCAATCTCAAGTTATGGCCTTTGACTTAAAGTCCCTTTTTGTTGACTTTTGAAAATGACCTATAATGTTGAAATTGATAACTTTTTGTGAGAGCATTTCTTGGACTTGAAGTGTGAAGAGGAGTTGTAGGAAATGTCTTTCTCTTCAAAATGAGCTTTGGATGGAATTTTTCTGATAAACCATGTGGAAGTTATGCCTTGGTCAAGTTACAGTTGACTTTTTCAACTATCCAAATATGGAAACTTTTGCATCTTGAGACTTTTTGAGCCAAGCTTTGAGAATCATGATCAAGCATTGATCAAATGATGTTTGTGACTTCAAAATGAGATGTTGACCAAAAATTTGAACTTTTGACTGTCAAATGACCATTTTGCCCCTGCAGTTGACTGTAGTGCAATTAGGGTTTTTGACTGTGCAATTTTGTGCTGTAAGTCTTGAAACTTGGTATGAGGATGCTTGACCATATTTGTAGGCATGTGGGACTTGATTGGACCCTTGGAAACTTCATTTTCTTTGCCAGAACCAAAACCCTAATTTTTGACTGTTAGGAGGCCCTTGAACTGTGCAACCCTTGGGGAGATTTTGAAGCTTGCTCTTTGCAAATTTTGAAGAATATGGGAGGGCAAATTTTGGGGTACAACATGAGATGACCGACTTTGGTGCAGTCCGAAGTTGGTAGATACTCGATACTACACTCATTGATGGTTGTTTTCTTGGAATATTTTGGTCGCTAGTTAAGTGGCTAAACCAAAACAATGAACGATGAAAACAATCCAGTGATATTAAGCTCCTTAGAACCCGGTTACTATTTGTAGGACAAGTTTTTAAGCCAACTACACTCAAGAGGGTACTTACCTATGAAACCTCATGCAAGCCTGAAACTAGGGTTTGGTGTGAATTGCTTGTACATATGTTTTGTGCATACATCATAAACATCATAAAGCATCATATGCATTCACTAACCATTTCAAGGGTTTGGATCTTCATCTTTGTTCTTATTTTGTAGGTCATGGAAATTTCTCGCAGAAAAACCATCCAAGTCAACCTTGTGAGAATCTCTCCTCAACTCAAGAAACTCACCTCAAGAATTCCGGAAAGCTCATCCTTCAGTGAAAGACATGGTAGACTGCTCAACTTAGTCAACACCAACATTGAAGAAGACATGATGAAAGTGCTATTCCAGTTCTTTGACCCTCTTCACCACTGTTTCACTTTCCCTGATTACCAGTTGGTGCCCACTTTGGAGGAGTTTTCTCAACTCCTAAGAATCCCTATCCTTAATCAACTACCCTTCAACGGTACGGAAAAGGAACCAAAGCCGGAAGATGTTGCTCGAGCATTACATCTACAACCATCCGACATCAAGGGGCATTGGGAAACTAGAAGCGGTGTCAAAGGATTCTTAGCAAAATTCTTGTTTGAGAAGGCACAAGAATGTTGGAATTCATTGGACCTACAAGCCTTTGAAGAAATTGTGGCACTCCTTATCTATGGGTTGGTCTTGTTCCCAAATTCTGACCAATTGGTAGATGTCAACGCCGTCAAAATCTTCTTGTCCAGAAATCCAATACCAACATTGCTTGGGGACATTCTTCACTCATTTTACACACGAACAATGAGAAAGAGGGGTGTTCTCATGTGCTGTACTCCTCTCCTTGCAAGGTGGTTTATTTCGCACCTTCCACAATCTGTCTTAAAGAATGACCAAGGCTCAAGGTGGTCCCAACGGTTGATGACTCTTACTCACTCTGATGTACATTGGTGTTCTCGGTCCAGAGAAAATGTCATCATCGTCGATCATTGTGGAGAGTTTCCTAATGTTCCTTTACTTGGAATAAGAGGAGGCATTACCTACAACCCTTGCCTAGCTTTGAGGCAATTTGGATATGCACGGAGGGATGGCCCTCACGACATGTTGATTCTTGACCTAGTTTTTGACTTCGACAATGATGCGCAAGGACTTCGCCAAAGATTCATCAGAGCCTGGGGAAGGCCCAACAAGGTTGATAGCAAGACACTGGGACACAAGAACTCCATCCCTCTTGAGCCTTATCTCAAGTGGGTACGAGCCCGAGCCCAGAGTTTGATGATGCCTTATCCTCATGTTCTCCCTGTGATTATGGAGCCCGTCATGGAAGGAGAGGTTCCCTACACCGTCCTATATCCTGACATGCCTACATCGTGGGAGGAAATACAAAAAAGTTGGATTCAGCTCAAGGAGGAACGGAACACTTTTGAAGCCAGCTTCTACGCCAGTGAGAAGAAGGTTCTAGAGCTTACCCGCCGACTCCATGAGCAAGAGGCCCTCAACACCTACATTGCGCCAAAGAGGATGCGCAACGTCTTTTTACCTTGAGAAGTTGTTTTTTGTAATATTTATCCCATGGGGCATTTATGTACTAACAAATTCCTTCTTATTAATATGACGTGCGTTCTTCTTTGTCTGCAACAATTTTGAATGTTCTATATCCTTGAATGCATTGCATACATAAGCATACCATTCATCATGTGCATAAGCAGGTCTCACTCCAGGTTTCCTTATCTGTCTGCTGTTTATTTCAGTAGGATGGATCTCGAGCAAACAGTCAAGGACCTGCAAGCTCAAAATGCACAGTTCCAGCAACTCCTGACAACC
This sequence comes from Vicia faba, assembly GCA_948472305.1. Classification (NCBI taxonomy): domain Eukaryota; kingdom Viridiplantae; phylum Streptophyta; class Magnoliopsida; order Fabales; family Fabaceae; genus Vicia; species Vicia faba. The sequence continues at coordinate 481,021,037 of OX451740.1, read as the reverse complement.
TTGGCTAAAGGTCAGGAGGATCTCAAGACCTTGCTGGGGAATAAAGACCCAGTGAAAAAGAAGAAAAAGAGACTCGGGGTGGCTACTTTAGGGAGAAGATTTGACGGAGAGGCCTGGAGAGTGCTTGAATTTCCTCCTACTTCTGATGAAGGGACCAGTAAAGGAGGTGGAGCTGCGGTACCTTCCGAGTCCGATGTGGAAGAAGAAGAGGTCGAAGAGGATGAAGACTATTCTGATCAACAATACCCTCCAGCTGATGATAAATACAAGGGTTTAGAAGACAGGTTGGCCGCCATGGAATTACAAAGGGTACCGGGTTTGGATTTTGAAGACTTGGGTTTGGTTGTCGGGATTGTAATTCCCCCAAAATTCAAAGTACCAGTGTTTGTGAGGTATGATGGGCTGTCCTGTCCCAAAATGCATCTCAGGTCCTAAGTGAGAAAGATCCAACCCTATACGGCAGATAAAAATCTTTGGATCCATTTCTTTCAAGACAGCCTTTCTGGGGCTCAATTGGAGTGGTTTTATTAGCTAGAGGGAACCAGCGTCCGAAATTGGGAAGACTTGGCCACCGCCTTTTACAAACAATACCAGTATAATTCTGACCTTGCTCCCACACGTACCCAACTTCAGGGTATGTCACTTGGAACAGGCAAATGATTCAAAGAATATGCACAAAAATGGAGGGATTTGGCTGGCAGGGTGCAGCCTCCTTTAACCGACCGTGAACTCATTGATATGTTTCTAGGGACCCTATCTGGGCCATTTTTCAATCATCTGATTGGTAACTCTTCCGCGGGGTTTACCGATTTGATCTTAACAGGCGAAAGAATAGAAGATGGCATCAAGTCAGGAAAGATTCAGAAGGGTGTTGCTGCAAGTGTTGAGAAGAAACCTTTTAAGAAGGAAACGGTTGTGGTATATTCTCAGGGAAGAGCAGGGAAGACGGAGCGTCGGCCAACTGTGGGGGCTGTAATGATTCAAAACCCTTCAAGTGAGCAGCCTCGCTATAACCAGTCCAGACCAAATCAGCAACGGGTGGAACGGCCACAACGGCAGTTCACCCGCATTAATATGACTCCAGCGCAAGTGCTTCCCCATCTGTTGAAGTTGAATCTCGCCACTATCAAAGAGGCACCAAAAAATATGAATACGTCCTCTCCGCATTATCATCCTAATGCTAAATGCGCCTACCACTCTGACAGTGCCGGGCACGACACCAATGATTGTTGGGCACTCAAGCATAAAATCCAAGACCTGATAGAGGCGAAGGAGGTGGAGTTCGACGCTCCGGAGAAGCCTAATGTGATATCTGCTCCCATGCCGAAGCACGGCCAAAATGTCAATGCCATTGAAGAAGATTTGTATGTTGCTGATGTTAATGATCTGATAACTCCATTGTTAACCATCAAGTTGAATCTGTTAAGGGCCGGGATCTTCCCGGGATGTAAAGAAGACTGCTATTGTTGTTACTCTCTGCCGTTTGATTGTCCGTTACTGAAGAAAGGCATCCAAGGCCTAATGGACAGTCGACAAATTTTGTTTGAAAAAGTTTCTGCTACTCCAACTCATATTGAAGATGTCTCAATCATAACCATTCACGCCAATCTTTCCAAGGCCGTCAAAAAGCCTGTTAAGATTACACCGGTTACAAAATCTGTTCCTTTGAAGATAACAATGTCGGGGCCTGTCCCCTATGTTTCTGAGAAGTCAATACCATGGAACTATGGCGGTGACGTCTACTACCATGGTATTAAACAAATCGAAATAACTGAAGAAAGTTCGGATGATGAAGAAGCCAGCATTGGAAACATTGCAGGCACGAGCAAAATCACCCGGAGCGGGAGAATATTTTCTCCAGAGATTGCCCCTCCAAGAGAAATCTTTGGACCCTTATCTGCCGACAAGGTCATCCCTGCACCAGTAAAACTCTCTGCTAGAACCCCTTTGATTGAAGATGTTGTTGTTCCTAGTATTGTCCCTCCTACCGCTGTTGATAAAGGTAAGGGAATCCAAGATGAGCTCGTCAGAACGAGGGCTCAACCCTTGGTCATCCCGGAAACCTCCAAGAAGGAAATGGATGAGATCTTGAAGATAATCAAAAGGAGTGATTACGATGTGGTAGAACAGCTGGGGCAAACCCCCTCAAAGATCTCCATGCTGGCACTACTACTTTGCTCGGAGGCGCACGCTAAAGCCCTGATAAAATTCCTGAAGGCAGCCCATGTGCCCCAGGAAACCTCGGCAGATCAATTTCAAAATTGCGTGGCTAGCCTTACTGCGGATAATGGATTAGGTTTCTCTGATGCCGACCTAACTCCTAAAGGTAGAAACCACAATGATGCTTTGCACATTTCAGTCGAGTGCCGAGGAACTACTCTCGCACATGTCTTGGTCGACACTGGTTCGTCGCTGAATGTTTTGCCTAAGAAGGCCTTGGACCGACTAGATTGTGAAAGGTTGGAGTTGAAGCCAAGTGATATTGTTGTCAGAGCTTTCGATGGTTCGAAGAGAATGGTCCATGCGGAGGTTGAAATTCCCATCAAGATAGGCACTGAGGTGTTTAAATCTACTTTCTATGTGATGGACATCCGTCCGTCATACTCTTGCTTGTTGGGTAGGCCTTGGATACACCATGCGGGCAGTCACCTCCTCCTTACACCAGATGTTGAAGTATCCTGTCAAGGGAAAGATTATAACCGCCCATGGCGAAGAGGAGTACATGATTAGCCACTTGAACTCTTTCCGGTATGTGGAGGTAGAAGGGGAGTTCATTGAGACGCCTTTTCAGCATTTCGAAGAAGTCCTTCCTGAAATAACAGTAGCAAAGTTGGCAGCTGAGACACCGAGGCAGATGGCCAGGATGGCATCTCTGGAGGATGCAAGGGCCGCAATAAAGGAGGGGAAGAATTCAGCATGGGGGCAGTTTCCTGATATTCCACATAAGACCGACAAATTTGGATTAGGGTTCACTACCGCAGGCCAGAAAGCTATGCGCCGTTCGAAGATTGAAAGAGCGCCAGTCAAAATTTCTCCCTACGGAATCAACGCTTTGGAGGATGAAGACAAAGAGAGCAACATCGAAGAGTGGATTTACCCAACTGTCAAAGGAGGATTGTGCAACTGGGAGGAAAAAGACTTTGTCCCCATCACTTTTATTCATCAGTAATTTATCTGTCAAACATTTCCTATTTGGTCTGTAATATTTATTTTCAAACAATCCGTACACTATCTTTCACCTCATGCCTTGCCTTGGGCATGTAGGTCCATTTGTAAGGGTTTTGGTTATTTTTCATATCCATATGCCATGTTTAATGACTCATTGGACGTTTTTCATTTGATAAACTGCTTATGTTCATTTTCTTTCCTTTTGCATTTTTTGTTTAAGGATGGCTATCCCTTACACACACCCACACTCACAAATGCATGTACCCATCCACTCCGGATTCCATGGGTGACTATTCTGCTATATCCTTCAATAACTCTGAAGATCTGGTCAATCAGGCCGAGTATGAAGATGACGAAGGTTGTGAAGTACCAGGGGAACTAGCCAGACTTCTACAGCAAGAGGAAAGGGCCATCTTACCGCACGAAGAGTCATTGGAAACTGTCAACTTGGGAACCGAGGAAGACCGGAAGGAGGTGCAAGTGGGTGCCAATCTGGAACCAAGTGTCAAGGAACGCCTGATACAGTTGTTGAACGAGTATGTTGAAATCTTCGCTTGGTCTTATGAAGACATGCCGGGTTTAGACACAGACATCGTGGTTCACCGTCTCCCCACAAGAGAGGATTGTCCACCGATCAAGCAAAAGGTCCGCCGAATGAGGCCTGACATGTCTGAAAAGATAAAAGCAGAAGTGATGAAACAATTCGACGCTGGCTTTCTGGCTGTTACGTCCTATCCTCAATGGGTCGCTAACATCGTGCCAGTACCTAAGAAAGATGGCAAAGTCAGGATGTGTGTGGACTACCGGGATTTGAATAGGGCCAGCCCCAAAGATGATTTTCCACTTCCACACATTGACATTTTGATCGACAATACAGCTCAGCACAAAGTGTTTTCCTTCATGGACGGATTCTCGGGCTACAATCAAATCAAAATGGCCCCCGAGGATATGGAGAAAACAACTTTTGTCACACAATGGGGCACTTTCTGTTACAAAGTGATGTCGTTCGGGCTGAAGAACGCCGGGGCAACTTATCAACGCGCCATGGTAGCTTTGTTTCATGATATGATACATCATGAGATTGAAGTTTACGTAGACGATATGATAGCTCAGTCACAAACAGAGGAGGAGCACCTTGAACATCTAGAAAAGCTGTTTGCCAGATTGAAAGAATACAAACTCAGGCTGAATCCAAGTAAATGCACTTTTGGAGTTAGGTCTGGTAAACTTCTAGGATTCATTGTAAGCAACAAAGGCATTGAAGTCGATCCAGCAAAAGTGAAAGCAATACGAGAGATGCCTGCTCCCCGTACTGAAAAGGAGGTTAGAGGGTTCTTGGGGCGCTTGAACTGTATTGCCAGATTCATCTCTCATCTGACTTCTACCTGTGAGCCAATTTTCAAACTCTTGAAGAAAGATCAGGTAGTCGAATGGAACGACGATTGCCAAGCTGCTTTTGATAAAATCAAGGAGTATTTTCTAGAACCTCTTATTCTGATGCCACCCGTCGAAGGAAGACCATTGATCATGTATTTGACCGTCTTGGATAACTCAATGGGGTGTGTATTGGGCCAGCATGACGAGTCTGGTCGAAAAGAGCATGCTATTTATTACCTTAGCAAAAAGTTTACCGACTGTGAGACTCGCTACTCACTACTCGAGAAAACTTGCTGCGCTTTGGTATGGGCTGCTCGCCGACTAAGACAGTACATGTTGACTCATACTACCTTGTTGATTTCCAAAATGGATCCTATCAAGTATATCTTCGAGAAGCCCGCTTTATCTGGAAGAATAGCCAGATGGCAAATGATCCTAACTGAGTATGACATCCAGTACACCACCCAAAAAGCTATAAAAGGGAGTGTACTAGCTGACCATCTAGCTCATCAAGCTATCGAAGATTATCAACCCATGAGATTTGACTTCCCAGACGAGGACATCATGAATTTGGACAACATTGAAAGTAACGGACCGTATGACGGACCCGAAAAGGGATCCCGATGGACCCTGTACTTTGATGGTGCTTCAAATGCACTTGGAAACGGTATCGGCGCAGTACTCATTTCTCCGGAAGGTTGTCACACACCTTTCACAACCCGACTTTGCTTCAGCTGCACAAACAACATGGCTGAATATGAAGCTTGCATCTTTGGTCTCAAGGCTGCTATAGACTTGGGAATCAAATCTTTGATCGTATTCGGGGACTCGGCTTTGGTTATTAGTCAAATCAAAGGAGAGTGGGACACCAAGCATCCCAATCTTATCCCATACAAAGAACATGTCCTGACATTGTTGCCTCATTTCGAGCAAATTACCTTCGAGCATTTCCCGCGAGAAGAAAATCAGCTAGCAGATGCTCTAGCTACAATGTCCTCCATGTTTAAACTCAACTGGGATAACGAGGCTCCCCAAATCACCATCGAGCCAATGGATGAACCTGCGCATTGTCATGAGATTAATACCGAAGAAGTAGTGGAGCAACCCTGGTTCCATGAAATCAAAAGGTATCTCGAGACTAGAGATTATCCCAAAGGAACTTCCGTAAATGACAAGAAGTTCTTAAGGAAATTTGCTGCCAAATTCTTCCTGAGTAACGACATCCTTTACAAACGAAGCCATGATTGTGTGTTACTCCGATGCGTAGACAAAGCTAAAGCAGAGTTAATTATGACTGAAATACACAGCGGCACATTTGGCACTCACTTGAGCGGGCATACAATGGCTAAGAAGATCCTAAGGGCAGGCTATTACTGGTCTACCATGGAAGCTGACTGCCATCAACATTCCCGTACTTGCCACAAGTGTCAAGTCTATGCTGACAAGGTTCACATCCCTCCGGTTCCTCTCAACATTCTGACTGCTCCTTGGCCGTTTGCAATGTGGGGCATTGACATGATTGGAGAGATCAAGCCCACGGCTTCCAACGGACATCGCTTCATCCTGGTTGCCATTGACTATTTCACCAAATGGGTTGAAGCAGCGTCCTTCGCCTTTGTTACTAAAAATGTGGTTGCCCGCTTCATCAAACAAAATCTCATATGTCGGTATGGTGTTCCAGACAGGGTCATCACAGACAACGGTACAAATCTGAATAACACAGTGATCACCGCATTGTGCGAACAGTTCAAGATTTATCATCACAATTCATCTCCCTATCGGCCGAAGATGAACGGTGTTGTTGAAGCTGCGAACAAAAACATTAAGAAGATCATTCAGAAAATGACAGTCACTTACAAAGACTGGCATGAGATGTTACCGTTTTCTCTACATGGATACCGTACGATGGCACGTACTTCAACCAGGGCAACCCCATTTTCTTTGGTATATGGCATGGAAGTTGTCCTGCCCATGAAGGTTCAAATTCCTTCTCTAAGGATTATGAAGGACACAAGTTTGAATGAAGATGATTGGATGCAGACCCGACTTGATCAACTCAATCTGATCGACGAGAAGCGACTCGCTGCTATATGCCATGGTCAGACGTATCAAAAACGGATGATCAAGGCCTTCAATAAGAAAGTCAGACGTCAAGTGTATCAAGTCGGAGATCTCGTAATCAAGCGGATTATCCTGCCGCAAAGTGATCCCAGGGGCAAATGGACTCCTACATATGAAGGACCATTTGTGATCAAGAGCATATTTTCTGGTGGTGCAATGATTCTGACCACCATGGATGGCGACGATTTGCCGCACTCTGCGAATGCAGACATAGTCAAAAGATACTACGCATAAAATAACCCGACAAGTCGAAAACCCGAAAGGGCGGCTTGGGCAAAAATGGGCATCCCGGTGAACCGAAAACCCGAAAGGGCGGTTCAGGCAAAAATTAGGGATAAAAAACAAAAAAATTTGTATACCCGGCAAGTTGAAAACCCGAAAGGGCGGCTTGGGCAAAAAGGGGTTTCCCGGTGGATCGAAAACCCGAAAGGGCGATTCAGGCAAAAGTTAGGGAATTAAAGCGTATGACTATGTCTCGTCGGATCACTTCAAAGACAATCTCTTCATCAACCGGTTCCAGGCTTCCGATCAATCTAGTCATCAGCAGACAAAGCATTGGATGGACAGATATTCAGAGTTGTGAAGGCTATAGCGGAATGGAATCCCATGGAATTATTTCACATAGCCATCTTTATGTTGTATAAATCTTTCAATATTTATGACAAAATCCTCTTACTAGGATGATTGTCTCCTTTGTACAAATATACTCAGAGAAAGTTAATACAAATACTCTTCCCAAAAATTTGTGTCATTTCCTTTTTCTTTTTTTTTGCACAAATTGTTTTATTTTGAGAAACGTCCAATGTTTTGTTAAATAGGCATATGCATTTGAACATAATCATTCCCTTATAAATCCAGAAAGAGGATTACTGATAGGTTGAAAATGCAGTTGGATATCTTGATACCCCTTCAAAGGAAACCCCCAGGAGAGTTGGAATCCATATCCCCAGCAAGTTTTGAAGCTTATCCCCAGTAGATTCTGGAAGCTTATCCCCTACAGAGTACGGACGTCTCTCCCAAGCTTTATTCAAAGTTATTCCTCACAAGGGCTTATAACTGGGTTATCCTCAGCTTATTATCACGGAAGGTCGCACCCGGCAAACTTCTTCCTTTCCTCAACGGAGTTCATCAAAGTTCCCCAACATAACTTATCAGTACAGTCCCCCAGAGGGGCTTATCTTTGTTATCCCCAGCCAGAGAATCCTCCAGGACTCAATTCCCCTCAGAGTTTAAGTTTCAGTATCCCCAGCCGGGCTAAAACTTCAAATTATCAATCCCCAGCGGAGCCAGACTAGTGAACCTTCTCCCCGCAGAGATACTTCCCACCAAACTGAAGATTCTCAGTCTTACCTCCCCAACACGAGTCTATTAGATTGGAACTCCCCAGTAGAAGTCATCAGGAATTCTCTTCCCCAGCAGCAGCCAAGGAATTATTCGTCCCGGCAGCAGTCAAGATGCTTTTATCCTCAGCCATTTCGGATTCATCTATCCTCAGCAAGATAGCTCATCAGCTTACATGCGCATTCATTTACATTCATATCATATAACATACGTTGCATCATGCATCATGACATTGCATACAACTAACTATTTGCCTTTGCAGGTAAGATCAGTCGACAGACTAAAATCATTATCTTCCAAGATTCTTTCCAGGAATAGTTCAGATGTGACCCAGACATGGCAACATTCTAATGCTTATTCCAAATTCATCCAGATGCGGTTTTACACAAGCTCATCATCAGGAAACCCCACACCGGTTCCTCCTCAAATTTTAAGATTTCTGAAAACAGTTCACGGGTTCTCCAAGTAACGGATGTTATCCTATCACTTGTTCAGACTCTTCTCAACTTTTGAAAACAGTTTACGGACGCTTCCCAACAACGGATGCTGCTCTATTGCTTATTCAACTTCAAGATTTCTGAAAACAGTTTACGGGTTCTCCAAGTAACGGATGTTAACCTATCGCTTGTTCAGATTTTTCTCAAGACTTCTGAAAACAGTTTATGGATTCTTCCCAACAACGGATGTTAATCTATCACTTGTTCAGATGAAACCTTTGAAAACAGTTTACGGACGCTTCCCAACAACGGATGCTGCTCTATTGCTTATTTGACTTCAAGATTTCTGAAAACAGTTTACGGGTTCTCCAAGTAACGGATGTTAACCTATCGCTTGTTCAAATTTTTCTCAAGACTTCTGAAAACAGTTTATGGATTCTTCCCAACGACAGATGTTAATCTATCACTTGTTCAGATGCGACCTTTAAAAATAGTATACGGACGCTTCCCAACAACGGATGTTGCTCTATTGCTTATTCAAATTCAAGACTTCTGAAAACAGTTTACGGGTTCTCCAAGTAACGGATATTAACCTATCGCTTGTTCAGTTTCTTCTCAAGACTTCTGAAAACAGTTTATGGATTCTTCCCAACGACGGATGTTAATCTATCAACTTGTTCAGATGCAATTTTTGAAAACAGTTTACGGATTCCTCCCAACAACGGATGTCAATCTATTGCTTATTCAGACCCCCAGTTCAGAGATGGTCCAAAGCATGGACACCTTCCTGATACTCATTCCAGATGGCATCTTTAAGCCCATCCCCGACAAGTTTCTGTCACTCTTCCAGATGGCATCGTTAAGCCCATCTCCAAATGGCGTCTCTAAGCCCATTCCCGCATCCATTGCTGTGACGAGTGCAAATTTCCGGGCACTCTAGTGTCCAATCTCCTTTTTACCCTCGAGTCACGAAAGGCAAACTTGCCAATCTAACTCTTCGGATTCAAGAAGATTGAACAGGGGCAACTGTTGTACCCCAAAATTTGCCCTCCCATTTTCTCATTGATTTCTCATCACAAAGCCCTTGGAGATCAAGATCCAGTTAGAGTTCATCTGCTCAAGACTTCTCCTTGCACTGTTGACCCAAATTAGGGTTTGTGTTTGCACAGAGATGTTTTGACCTAAATTGCCTAAGATGACTTTCATGCTTCATATTGAACTCCCAAGTTTATCCACATCAAGTTTCAAGTCTTGATTCCAAGTTTTGCCCAGTCAATTGGACAGTTGACCTAGAAATCACCTGTATTGGGGAAAAAGTCAACTGTGGCCAATTGACAGTCAAATCTCATGAAAATTGACCCACTTCAACATTATGAACTCACATGGACCATTTGATCAAGTTTGGATCACAATTCCACAAGAAATTTGATCAGATCACCAAAAGGGCAAAATGGTCATTTTTAGGATTTTGACTGCACAAAGGCAATTTTTGACTGTTTGACCTAGCCAATGACAAACCAAGCTCACCTATGGACTCAAAGACCCCTTGGAATTGTCTTGACATGCTCAAAAAGTTCAAAAGATCCCAAATACACAAGATTGACAGTTGAATTTCCCACTCAATTGATCAATTTTGACTGTATACTGAAAAGTCAAACTTTGACTTTTTGGTCAAAATCAAGTGTCAAGATTCATTTTCCATCAAAACATGCCAAATCATGAAACTTGTTCATCAAGAAATCCAAAATTGCAAATTAGGGTTTAAAATGAAGATTTTTCATAACTTAGAATTTTTCTAAGTTATGAAAAACCCTATTTTTTTCCTAACTTTGCCCCACTTTCTCACCAAGATTCATTTGGATTCAAGCAAAAGTCAAAACATGAAAGTTGTAGCCTATTGCATAATCTACAACTTTGATTCACAAAGTCTTACCAAAAGAAGCTTGTATCTCAAGTTACAATTTTTGGAACAAGGGTACCAAACCATTCTTAACTTAGTGAAAATTTGACCTATTTTAGGCGAGGTTTTTACCTAACTTCAAGACCATTTTTCACATACTTACACTTGGAATTTCAATTTACATTTCAAATATGGATTGTAGTACACATTCCAAGCTTTCCAAAATGTCCAAGAACTCATCAAACAACCTCATGGTTAGGGAGAATCGAATTTGGCAAGTTGGAAAAAAGTCACTTTGATTCATGGCCATGTACATGTTCATAACTTGTGCAATTTTTCAAATCAGCATGCAACTTGATTACAGGACTCTAAACCATCCAACACTCATAAATTTAATGCAAACTCTTTGTGCCAAGACCATGTTCTATGTGTTAAAGCATTGCATAGTGGTTTAATCCCAAAATAGATAAAGCACTTTAACCATTTTTGCAAAAAGTGAGCTTTATGTCAAATTGAAAATCCAAGAAGTACAGATCAAATCTCTTTGGCACAAGTTTAGGGACTAATCACACTGATCAATGCCAAGGTTTGCAGCACATTATGGGGGCCTCTACCTGTCTAAACACCAACTTGACCTTTTCTTGCTTAAGTGTGAAGAAATAGAGCATATCACAACAGAACTTTCATCTCAACACAAGCAAGCTTAAGCAAATACTTTGTACACTTCCTAAACATCCATCCTAAGCTAGAACACGAGCTAACCAAGTCCCAAACACTCTCACTCACAAAATCACCATTGAACTTCACAAAAATAGGGCCTACTGCAGTTTGAGTTCCAACTTTCATTTCCATCGTGCATTCTTGCCCAAACCAGTTCAAACACCTTCCCTACCATCAATCCAAACTATCCAAAGCATTAGAAGTGGACTGTAACTCCTCTATTCAGTTTGGCCATTTTCATTTTTCTGATTTGCAGGTGGAGTTCTACAACTCGATTCAGCTAGTTTCAAAGCAAAGTAAAACTTGGAATAGCATCCCTGGACATCAAGGAAGCTGTACCAATCATCACCTTGCTCTGAAAGTGCCTCCATCATCAGATACAACTTCAACTGAACAGGTATCTTCTTGAACTTCTATCTTCTAATGTAGGCATCATTAGCTCTAAGTTTGTGAATAAGAAGTGTTCTACTCATGCCCCTGAAACTGTACATGCTTTTACTTTCCATTTATTTTGCCCGAGCTGTGAGAATTTAAGATCTGAACATTGGTAAAAAGTTAGGTTAAGATTTGGGAATGATGAAATTCTCTCTCATTTCTGAGAGTTAGGATGAGTTCTTTACATATTTAGAATCGTGGCTTGATGATTAACATTTCTTATGTTGTAAGTTTGTGCTAAAACTCAAGGAATCAGGATGTTTGAATTCATGAACAAGGCGCGTGTTTTTTGAACAAGAACTGTCCAGAGGTTGAAGAAGAGCCACGTGGGCTGGGCCTGTTTTGATATTTCTTTTCACACCATGTTTTTGGTTTTACACCCCCTAGGCCCATTATGTTTATTTTCATGATTTTTTGACTTTTCTTTTTTTATTCTGACTTATTTATTTTTCCTCATGATATTAAAAATATAAAAATAATTTTTTACACCATTTTTGAATTTATAGGCATTTATTTGTTTAGATTAGTTATTTGTACATAAATTAATAAATAAACATTCTTTTACTTAAAATACTAAAAAATAATGTAAACATATTTTATTTTTTATTTTTATTTTGTTTTATCTTCTTAAAATATTTTATACAAAATATACTTTTTTATATAAATATTAAATATTATTATTTTTATATATATAATACATATTTAGAAAATAATACAAATATATATATTTATTAGAATATTTAGGACAAAAAAATACAAAAATACATATATTTTTCTTTTATTAAATATTTGACCTCAAAAAAAAAATACTTTTTTATAAATATACTTCATTTTTATTTTATTTTGTACATAATTATTAAATACTTGTACATATTAAATAATTAATATATTTACTTAGAATTAGGGTTTTGCCCTTAAAATACAAAAACTCCAAAAAAATAATACTTTTTTTATTTTGATTATTTGACATATAAAAATATAATTTTTTTCTTTCATATACATAAAAAAAAATTTTGGCATCTTGCATATTTATTTTATTCCCATTTAATTTATGCAAGTAATTACCTTGTAAATATTCCAAATTGATGTAATAGTTAGATTTAAATTTCTTGTCAAATACCCCCCATTTGAACATTTGTACCCCCCTTCCCATATTGTGTTGTAATAGTTTAGAACTTTACTTTTCGCACTTTAATGCTTTCTAATTATACCATGTTAGAATTAGGGGTTGTATGCAAATAAAAAGAACAAAAATAGTTTGACCTAATTTCAAGATAAACAAGCATGAAAATGGACAACACTTATCACACTTGCACCCCTAGGGTATTCCACTTGTTGCCTTCAATAATGGGCCATATTGCATGTTAGGTCTCTTTGGGCAAAAACAAAACAAACAATCAAATGATCATAGTCCCTCGATGACGCTTTCGAAAAGTTGCCTAAAATGATCAAGTCCCTTTCAAGGAAAAATTGCCCAAAGATACTTAGCACCATTGCAATCATGGTCTAAACGATGACCCGCGCCTGTCCCTTTCACATCCTAACACAAGATTGTCCACCAAATACAATGGTGGAACAAAATTGTTAAAAAGGTTTAAACATAGCATAAATCTTTGAGAACTTTAGGGTAGATAGCTCTTAAGTACTTGTCAACTTGCAAAACAAAGCACTTGCCTATTTTCAAACCACACTTCACAAACACTTTCAAAACAAACTTTCAAAAAAACCTTGAAACATCTTTTCAAAAAGACAAACACCTTTTGTAAAACATTCGAGTAAAGAATTGTTACAAGGGTAGCCTAGGCAAGGCATCTTTTTTCAAAACCTTTTCAAAGCCACACACAAAGCACCATTTCAAACAATTGAAAACCAAGGCAAGTTGATCTAAGAAAGTACCTAAGAGCCCATGGATAACCATGGATAGAAAGGGTGCTAATACCTTCCCTTTCTATAATCTACTCCCCGAACCCAAGAAAAAATCTCAAAGGTTTTTGCTGTGCTTTTTAAACCTTTCCTTAGGATAAAATAAAAAGTCGGTGGCGACTCTTGCTCAACCGAAACATTTGCGAAAACAAACGCAAAACCTCATAGTCAGTTCTCCCACCGTATCATAAAAGCGACCATGGCTCGCTGATAAGTTTCCCCATCATTCTTCAACCCAAAAGGCATCACTTTGTAACAGAAGGTGCCCCACTGTGTGACGAAGGTTGTCTTCTCCATATCTTCAGGAGCCATCTTGATCTGGTTGTAGCTAGAGAAACCATCCATGAAGGAGAAGATTTTGTGTTGTGCGGTGTTGTCAACCAGAACATCAATGTGGGGGAGCGGGAAGTCATCCTTGGGGATTTCCCTGTTCAAGTCTCTGTAATCTGCACACATTCGTACTTTACCGTCCTTCTTTGACACCAGAACAAAGTTAGAAACCCACTGAGGATAAGAGGTGATAGCTAAGAAACCAGCGTTGAACTGCTTCATGACCTCTGCCTTAATCTTCTTCTGACATTTCAGGGCGCATGCGATAGACCTTTTACTTAACCGGAGGACAATCTTCTTTAGTTGGCAGATGATGTACCATAATATTAGTGTCTAAACCAGGCATGTCTTCATATGACCAGGTGAAGATCTCAACATAGTCGTGCAACATCTATATCAACCGATGTTTGACATTAGTCTCCAGATTTTCGCCAATCTTGACTTCTTTTCTGTCCACCTCTGCGCCCAATTTTATCGTCTCAACTGGCTCTTCATGAGGCTGTATAGCCCTCTCTTCATGCTGTAACAGTCTAGCAAATTCTCCAGGTACTTCACAATCGTCTTCACCTTCGTCCTCGACTTGGTTGATCAGATTTTCGAAGTCATGACTGGCAATAGCAGAACTGTTATCAATGGGATCCAGGGTGGATATGGATCTGCAGTTTGATATGTGAGTGTGTGTAAGAGCATAGCTGTATTGATAAAGTGAAAAGCAAAAAAGAAAAACAAAGAATGCAAAATTTGTATGCAAGAAACGTCCAATATTTTATTGATGACATATGAAAATGGCATATAATAACCCTCACAAACAAACTGTTATTCCTCGGGCAAGACATAAGGCTGTAGAGTTTAAATTGTTTATTACAAATTTGAAAACAAGTAAGACAATTACAGCTGAACAAAAGAAATTGTTATAAAATCTCTGGCCGTCCAGTTACTCGGTCCACCGTTGGTAGTCGGGTAGATCTAGCTGTCAATATCAGAATCTTCCTCACTGTCTTTAATAACGTTGACCCCACGATTGCTGATACGTAGGGGAGGTCCTCTAGCCCGAGCGCGTCGAACAGCCCTTTGAGCTCCTGAAGTAAAGCCCAAACCAAATTTGTCAGTTTTGTGAGTAAAATCAGGGAGCTGTCCCCAATTGGTACACCCACCTTCTTCAACTACTGCTCTGGCGTCTTTGAGAGAAGCCATCTTAAGAGGAGGCTTGGTGCTGGTGGTAGTCTCGGTTGACGCCAAAATATGGGGAACCTCTTCAAAGTTTTGACAAGGAGTCTCTATGAATTTCCTGTCCATCTCCACATACCTGAAGGAGTTCAGGTGACTCACCATATACTCCTCTTCACTAAGCACAGTGACAATTATCCCTTTCACCGGATATTTTAGCATTTGGTGCATTGTAGAAGTAACGACCCCAGCTTCATGGATGCAAGAACGACCCAACAAACAAGAGTACGATGGCCTGATGTCCATCACGTAGAAGGTGGACCCAAAGGTTTGAGAACCCACTTTGATAGGGATGTCCACCTCCCCATGCACCATTCTCTTCGATCCATCAAAAGCCCTCACCACAATGTTACTGGGCTTTAGGGTCAAGCCTTCACAATCTAGTCGATCGAGAGCCTTCTTAGGCAGAACATTCACTGAAGATCCAGTGTCCACCAGCACATGAGACATGGTAGTGCCCCTGCATTCGATCGAGACATGTAGGGTATCATTATGCTTCCTCCCTTTTGGTGTCAAGTCGACATCTGAAAAACCCAATCCATTGCCAGCGGTCAAGCTGGCCACACAGTCTTTGAATTGATCGACTGAGGTTTCTTGCGACACATGTGCAGTCTTGAAGAATGCAATCAAAGCCTTTGCATGGGCCTCAGAACATAACAACAAAGAGAACATTGATATCTTCAACGGGGTCTGCCTCAGCTGCTCGACCATATTATAGTCTCTCTTCTTGATTATTTTTAAGATTTCCTCTATTTCTTGCTTAGAGGATTCCACAAAAACTTTTCTAGGTGCCTCCGTCCGGGAAGGCTCACCTATAGCTTCTTTTCCCCGAGTCCCAGATGACTCATCGGCAGGGGTAACAATTGGAGTAGTAACGGGAGTACCGGTAGGAACAACAGATGAAATAACAACAGGCTTATTGACAGTGTTCGGGGAGATCTCGGGAGAGAAAACCCTTCCACTTCTGGTAATCTTGTTGGTCCCGACAATGTTAATGACATTGGGATCATCCTCTTCAGTCTTCAAATCCTGTTTAACACCATGATAGTAAACGTCAGCGCCATAATTCCAAGGGAAAGCTTTGTCCGAGGAGTACGGTACAGGACCAAGAAAAGTGATTATCAACGGGGCGATTCTTGGAGCAGGTGTAATCATAACAGGTCTTTTAAAGGAGACCTTGGAAGGATTGGCAGAAATGGTTATAATGGAAACATCTTCACACGGAACAGTCGGAATCAAAGTCTTTTCGAACAAAATCTCTCTGGTGTCCATTAGGCGTTGAACACCTGCTTTCAGTAAATAGCAACCGGAGGGCAGGATGAGCACATGTGGCGACCTTCACCACAACCCAGAAATAAACCGGCCAGAAAGAAATTCTTCTTGACAATCATGAGAGTAGTGGAAACTTCATCAACGGAGGTAACAAACAGATCAGTATCAATGGCATTAACTCCATGATTGTGCTTAGGCATAGGATAGTTATGACGTTAGGCTTCTCCAGAGCATCAAACTCAATCTCCTTGGCTTCAATTAGATCTTGTACCTTATTTCTCAGAGCCCAACAGTCATTTGTATCGTGGCCAGGACTCTCAGAATGGTATGCACACCAAGATTTGGATTGTACCGAGGAGATGTGGTGTTAGGATTCTTGGGAGCCTCTTTCAAGGTTGCCAAGTTGGATCTTAGCAGATGGGGTAGAACCTTGGTCAATGTCATGTTAATACGAGTAAATTGCCTTTGCGGTCTTTCTATCCTTTGTTGATTGTTTCATGGTGGGGTAGCCGCATGCCTAGGTATCATCACATCACTTACCGTTGGACGATGTTCAGCTCTGCTCTGACCTCTTGGGCTATAAATAACATTGACTTCCTTCTTACCCGTGAAGGGATTCGTCACTGAGCTTGACGAGGTATCTTTCTGTATTTTTCTGCTCCGAATCCCAACTTCTACCCTTTCTCCAGTTAATATCAGCTCGGTGAAACCAGCTGAGGAGCTACCAATTAGGTGATTGAAGAATGGACCAGAAAGCGTCCCAAGAAACATGTCAACCAACTCCCTATCAGACAAAGGGGGTTGGAGTCTCCCTACCATATCTCTCCACTTTTGTGCATAGACCTTAAAGCCTTCACCTGCACCCATGGACATACTCTAGAGTTGAGTACGAGTAGGGGCAAGGTCAACATTGTATTGATACTGCTTATAAAAAGTAGCATCCAAATCCTCCCAGTTACGGACATTGGTTCCCTCCAGTTGATAGAACCATTCAAGTTAAGTCCCAGACAGACTGTCCTGAAAGAAATGGACCCACAAGTTCCTATCAGCATTGTGAGGCTGGATCTTCCTCACATAGGAACGAAGCTGAAGCTTGGGACAAGACACCCCATCATACTTCGCAAAAATCAGAGCTTTAAACTTCTGTGGGATGACCACCCCAGATACCAAACCCGGCTCTTCAAAATCCAGCCCTGGTATTCTCTGGATTTCCATTGCACTCAGTCGATCCTCTAGCTGCTTGTATCTATCCTCAGTGGGAGGATACTGCTCATCATTGTAGTCTGTGTCATTATCAGAAACTTCAGGGCTAGGGTCCTTCTCCCTTGTCTCTCTCTCTCTCTTGATTCTCCCCTTCTTTGGACGAAGAGGTCAGATCAACTGGTTGCTTTAACGACCCCCGGAACCTTCTGCCCAGATTTAGAACACCAGAGGTCTTCTTCTTCTTCTTCTTCTTCTTCTCCTTCAGGATAAGGGCCTTCAGATCTTCCTGCCCTTTTTCCAAAGCTCTGAACATTTTTTGAAATTGGGCATTTTGTGCCTGGAGATCTTTGATGCTTTGTTCAGAAGACATTATTGCTGAAATAAACAACGAAGAAGATGAGAAACTTGTAACGGTACCTGTTTATGCAATGTCATGGATGATATGTATATGCAATGATTTCAAGGACTCTTAAAGGCTCAAATTTGTTTAACCAAAAGAAACACACGTTAATTGTATTAATAAGTTCAGATTGTTACAAAGAGTTCCTTTTAGGCTTACAATTAAACAAAACAAAACTTAAAGCAAAAAGAAAATTAGGTTTCCCAGGAGCATATTCTCTTTGGTGCAATGTAGGCGTTTATGTTCCTTTCTTCGTGAATTATCCTAGTGAGCTCCAGGACCTTCTTCTCGCTGGAATAGAATTGAGCTTCAAACGTATCCCGTTCCTCTTTAAGTTGACCCCAGGATTTCTATAACTCCTCATGATCAGTTGGCATGTCAGGATGATGAACAAGAGAAGAAGTGTCTCCTTCAACAACGGGTTCCACAATCGTTGGTAGGATAGCAAGGTAAGGCATCATAAGACTTTGGGCGCGGGGTCGTACCCATCGGAGATAAGGCTCAAGAGGGATGGAATTATTATGCCCCAGTGTCTTGCTATCAATTTTATGTACCATGCCCCAAGCTCGCATGAACCTTTTATGGTAACCTTGAGCATCATTCTCATAGTCAAAGGCAATTCCTTGGATAAGTGCATCATGAGGACCATCCCTTCTCGCATAACCAAATTGTTGTAGTGCCAAACAAGGGTTATAAGTGATTCCTCCCCTAATGCCTAAGAGAGGGACATTAGGGAATTCACCATAGCAATCGATGATGGTAACATCTTTCGAGGACCGCGAACACCAATGAATGTCTGAATGTGTAAACATTATCCTATGAGACCATTTCATACCCTGCTCATTCTTCAAAATAGACCTGGGTAGGTGCAAAATAAACAACCTAGCCAATAGAGGAGTGCAACATAGGAGGGTCCCCTTCTCTTTAGAGTGCAAGCATACAGAGAGTGTAGAATATCCCCAAGTAATGTAGGAACCGGATTATGAGACAAAAAAACCTTAATCTTATCCACATCTACGAGTTGGTCTGCGTTAGGGAATAGTACCATCCCATAGATGAGGAGTGCCAATACCTCTTCAAAAGCTTGTAAATCCAGGCTTTGGATGTTTTTCCGTACCGTTGAAAGGTAACTGATCAAGAATAGGCACCCCTAAAAACCGAGAAAATTCCTCTATAGTAGGTACTAGCTGGTAATTCGGGAAGGTGAAGCAGTGGTGCAAAGGATCAAAGAACTGAAATAGAACTTTTAATAATTCTTCATCAATAAGTGTAGCATCGAGTATCTGTCGACCTTAGGAATACACCAAAGCCGGCCATCTCGCTACGTCTTACTGGCCAAGTTGCGCAATTAAAGGTTCTAAGGTCAGTTGATGCTTTATGACACCACACATCGACCCTGTACTCTCCTTGATTGACTCAAGGGTTACCGGTACCAACCAAAGTGTCACATCAACATAGCTACTGCTTCGACCGTCTCGGTATACCCCACACAGTTCCCTCACAATTCATTGCTACTTACCTAAAAGGTGTTCCTCGATCCGAGTGTAGGATCTCCAATAACACCCAAACAAAACCCTTGAATATAAATCAGGCAAAGCAAACAAGAAAGAAACTTTTGAAAATGACCTAGATCCTAAGGTATACCCCACTTATTTAAATCCGCAGCAGAGTCGCAAGTTCTGTGATACGGTGGTAGAACCGACTGTTAATACTAGTTTGCGTTTTTTGTTCGTAAATGTCGCAATAAGCAAGAGTCGCCACCGACTTTTAATTCATCCAACAAAGGAAAGGAAAAAAGAACAGAAAAAACCTTTTTTCGAGAGTTTCTGAGTACGGAGGGTAGATCATAGAAAGTGAAGGTGTTAGCACCCTTTCTATCTGTGGTTTTCCACGGGCTCTTAGGTACTTGCTAATTTTAATATTGCTTGTGTGTGTGTGTTTGAAATTTTTTTGTTTAACTTCGTGGTAACCCTTGTATCTGTCCTCAAGAGTTTGACGAAGTTTGCTTTTGAAAACTGTTTTGAAAGCGTTTGTGAAAAAGTTTTGTTGTTTTGAGCAAGTACTTAAGATTTTCTACCTACTCAAAAAAAGATTGTTCGTTCTCGTTTCCTTTGGACAGTGTTATCCTACTATTAAGGAGTAGGTAGCCCCATTGTTGGAGTTTTAAGGGACATTCGAAGGGACAAGTACGGTCACAAAAGCAATGGTTATGGAACTTTAGTGATTACCCTAAAGTCTTAAAGATCTTTCCGAGGAAACATCCGAATGGGTCATTTTTTATCTTTTGGGACTAGAGGACGACCACTAAAATTCCCTATGCTTCATGACCGTTTACCGAAGGCAACCGGAGTGGGGCAAACCCTAGGAGTGAGCATGTGCAAGTGTGCTTTTTTCAGTTAATTATCTTTGCACAATTCGGGTTACCTACCTTTTAATCGTTGATTTATCTTTCGCATACAGTCCTAATATCCATACATCTAGCAGTTTAATAGTTGCGGAAATTAAAAAGTGCGAGAAATTAACGTCCTAACTATTACAAGGCTTTTGGGGAAGGGGTTACATAACCAAAACTTGGGGAATAAACAGTAAATAAAAAGCGGTAAGATAAACCCTAATTAAAAACTATTACAAACCTCGAAGCAGTTACAATAATTTGAATTAAAAATAAATAACTGCGCGCGAGACGAATTAAATACGAGAACAAATTGGAAGCCTAAAAATCTAATTAAAAAAATATTTTCATGTATTTTTTAATGAGAAAAACAATTTAATTGCAAATTAAACCTAATTTCTAGTTAATTTTAATTAATAAAAACAATCAGGTTAATCTAATTAAACTAATTTATTTTCAATAATAATTAATTTAAATAAATAAAACCTAATTCTATATTTTTTTGTTATTTTTTTGATTTAATAAAAAATGATTTTTGTTGTTTTGTAAAAAGAAATAATTAACAAATAATTATAAGACAAGAAATAACGAAAATAAATAATTTTGGGCATGTGATGAAAACACATCAGGGGGGTGCATTATTGATTTTCGTTGAGCCCAAATTATTTAGCCCAATCAATTGTTTGGATCCAGTGTTGCCACGTCTAGGATGTCCTTCCTGGGGAAGCACTCTAGGAGTGCCAGATCTGAACCCACTAAGATCCGATGGCTTGATTTGGAGACGCATGGTTGACATCTTAGTATGAGGCGCACTGGATCCTGCATAGAACGTTAGGAAAATAATAAAATTTCTGGACCTGGGATCGAATCCAGGTCCTTCCACTCATACGCTCGCTTGCTTTACCGTATGCGCTAGATGGTTCATCTGTACATATAATCAAACAAAAATAAATATAAGGGAAATAAAATGGCCTTTCCAAAACACGCGCACGAAATTCAAATCATCCAACTGGGATTTGACACGCAATCGTCTTCTTCTTGCAACCGTTGCTTTAGACCTGGACTTTTACCTATAGACGATGTCTGTAGCTGTAACCTGCATCGTTCAAAAATTGAAATACAAGCCACATAAATCTCAATGGAGATCATGAATCAAACAAGCTTGAGCCCTGAACACCATGGTATCCATATCTAACCCTAATTTTTCCTATATAGGGAAGCCCCAAAACGAGCTTGGAAACCCTAAGAACGGAATCCTTCAATTCCTGCACTTAAAACTCAATTAAACCATTCAGATAAGATCAAAACCTTATAATAAACATGAATGCATGATTAAATTTAATTGAAAAAACGCACACACATGTAATCGAGAATCAAGAAAAATGGAAAGAACGAGTCATGTATCTTACGATTATGGAGGCTTTATGACTTGAGAGCGATTGGAATAGCTTCAATACACGCCCAGGAATAAATTTTCGGCTTTGAATCACCTTGAATTTCCCTCTAACTCAGAATTCGAACCATACTTTTTTTGTAAAAAAATTGGGGTTTTTTCTGGACCTCTGGAGGTAGCTTCTTCGTCCTTTCTAGGTCTGGCCACCTTGTGTATATGTATTGGAACGTATTAGGTTAACAAAAATAGATTGAATCTTGAACAATTATGAAGAGAAGATTTGATTTCTTCCTTACATCATTTGTTTCTAAAATAAGCCAAATCATGCCATTCTTGCTCCAATCACCCCTTTCACAATTTGATCTTGATATGCCAGCATATATCATCTTCATTCAATGCCAAAATCATTCCAAAAGCAATTTATATGATTTATTTTGATTTTATTTGAATTAAATCATAATAAATTAAATAAATAAGTTAATAAGTCATGGAGTGGTTCATGGGTCGTGGACCATGTTAGGAACAAGCTCCAATATTGAAAAGATAGGCCCATGTGGAGAAAATACCATTTTTGGGCATTGTTGACTTTGTGCAAGTTTCGAAAAATTTCCAACTTTGACAAGGCACATCTCTCTCAATTTTGACCCTAAGAGGGTGTTCTTTAACATTTTAGAAAGCTTATGATGTCATCTAAACAACCCTTTTGGTTTCATTTCAATTGGATCTTCCATGTTCATGTAAGGAGCTTTGACCCAAAAGGTGTTTTTGTTGACTTTTTGAAATAACCTATAATGTTTGAATTCATATCTTTTCATGAGTACATTTCTTGAACTTGAGGGCTGAAGACGAGTTGTAGGGAATTGCATCCTCTTAAAAATGATACTTAGATTGGAAATTTATAATAAAGTATGATAAAGTTATGTCTGGTTAAAGTTTGGTTGACTTTTCCTATAGGAACCCTAATTTAGCCATTTTTGAGTTTTGATGAATTTGGGGTATTCCTTGAGGAATCATGATCAACCCTTGATCAAATGATGGATATCACTTCAAAATGTTGATGTTGACCAAAAATATTGAAGTTTGACTGTATGTGGGTCACAGTTGACTTTTGACCTAACACAGTTGATTTTCAGGCATTTGAGCAGTTGACTGAGCAAACTTCTTGTGCAAGGCATGAAACTTGACATGGATGATCTTGAGAACATATTAAGGAAATGGAAATCATTTGGGACCATTGGAACCCAAACATCTTGATGAGGAGTAAAACCCTAATTTGAGGCTCATTGTCTTAGGAGGAGGATTTGTCTGGTCAATCCTTATGCATCCTTGGGCAATTTGAGGACCTCTAGGAGTATGTTTTGAGTAAAACGAGAGGGAATTTTTGGGGTACAATAATGATGTCTACCGAACTTCCTTGGCCGACCAGTATGCGTCGCACGTCGAAATTCGCCATGCGAGCTCTCACGAGTAGTAGAATGGTTGAATTTGGGGCTACGCCTGATAATTCCTCTATGTAGAAGGCGATGGGATGAGAGCCTCCTCATAATTTATCGAGTGTGGCATCCATATCTGAGTTGGCTTTGATTAGAAGTACAGGTGGATGTTCTCCGTGTCCGAATAATAGAAATATTTCGGTCGGAGATACTCATGGCGACTGGAATGGTATCGAGATCGGGGGACTTCTTCCCTTCCTCGATGTTTTTGGTTTCTGGAGCTTCCTCACGGGCACCCTCCTTCTTTTATACTGCTTGAGACGCCCGTATCTAATCAGTATTTCGATTGCATCCTTGAGATGAATGCAATCCTCTATGTTATACCCGTGACTTTTGTGGAACCTAAAATATTTGCTCTTGTCGATTCCCGGTTTAGACGGTGTTTGTCGGGGGGAAGCGTACCCCGGCTTGCTTGAATTCAGAATTGGCGCATTCGGAAAGAATGCGCTCCCTTGACGTAGTCAGAGGGGTGTAGTCGTGGAAATATCTGGATGGCCCCTTGTAGTCTTTGGAATCGTGAGACTTCTCTTCCCGTTTCTTCTCTCCCTGACGGGATGTCGAGGCTTCGTCGTTCTTCGAGGACTTGGCACTCTCTTTGTGCCTTGATTCCCTGGCGCTGTTGGCCGTTTCCTTCTCCTCGTAGTGTATGAACGCATGGGCCTTGAGGAGGAGGGAGTCGAGCGTTGCTGGCATCTCAATGCCTAGAGCTTTGGAAAAGTCACTGCGGGGACGAAGCCCATGCTCGAGGAGATATTTCTTCATATTATCGGTCGTTGAGACCTGGACTGCTTCCTTATTGAAGCATTCAATATACGCCCATAGGGACTCGTCTCTGCCCTAGATGATTGCTTCGAGTGAGGCCTCCAATTTTGGGTCTCGACGAGAGGCGGGGAAATGCCTCGAAAATATCCTCTCGAGCTGCTTCCATGAGGTGATGGATTCGTCGGGGAGGCTCTTGTACCAAGACATCGCCCCCTTCCTGAGAGTGGTTGGGAAGAGTCTGTATTTGATGGACCCCTTGAATCCTCGGTAGTCGAGGAGAGCGTCAATGTTCTCGATATGCTCGTCAGGGTCTGTTGTTCCATCATAGGTTCCCAATGGAGGTGGCTTCTCCAAGCTGACAGGGAGTGGGGCCTCAGTAATCTCCCTCGATGGCAGGCCACGGGGCTCGTCATCCTCACTATCCGCGGGAGATGGAGAAGGGGAGTGATAGTTTCTTCACCGTCGATCGTCACAGTCTCATCGGGGGGAGGGGATCCTCCATTTCTATTTTGATTCAGGTGAAGGCAGTCGAGCTCGGCCGATCTTCCGGTTGTCTTTCCTCTTCTTGAATGAAGGGGAGTCTTGATCTCTTGCAGGAGGTGTGCAGTTGCATTTCTTGAAGAAAGAAACGTCGCGCCTCTCCTTTCTTGGTGGTAGGCCAGACCTGGGCGGTGATATGCTAGGGAGTTTCTTCGTCAGGTTCTCCGAGGAGGAGATCTTGATCGTCTATTCTCCAAGGCCCCTATCCTTTGATTCTGTTGTAGGATGAGGGTGTTAGTCTGATTGATTGCAGCGAGCAGTGCTTCCATGGCCGGGTCGGCGTTGAGAGGGATGGGAACTGGTTGCATGACTTCTGGCAGTTCCTCGGTAGGATTCTTAGGGTGTCCCTTGTCCAATAATTAGTCGTCACCATGTTGGGAGTCAGTTGAATCTGGAGACGCGGTCTGTCCGTATCGGAAACCCAGGTTGTCCTTGAGTTGAGGATGTTCCTGACTTCCGTCGGTTTTGCAAGCAGGGGAAAGAATAGTCTTTCCGGGCAGATGAAGATTATCATGGTCGGCCATGATTAGTGAGAGAATTCTTGAAAAATTGCTTTAATCTTTAAGTTTCGAGGAAAGAAAGATGGGGAGTGCAGTTTCCCACAGACGAAGCCACTAATCTTACCAGTTGATCAGAATCTGTGAAGTGGCCAAAAGATGATCTGTAGCCGGGCTGTGATGTCGAGGAGGAAAAAGGGGGTTGTACCTGCAAGGCACACCGACGATCAAGTAAGAGTTGGAACGAGGAGATACAAGCAAAGTATTAAGGAATTGGTGGTGAATAGTGAATATTCGATACTTGGCCCTCACAGGTGTAAGGGTTTATATAATGCCTCTGGCGCATGGCCATTGGTTCCTGATTTCACGCCTGGATATGTGGGTCTGTAAAATCAGGTAACTGACAGGACTTGGTCAAACCGGGCAGATGTGCTCGTAACTAGCCGTTGATACCAAGGAGGGGGCCAATTATGAGCATCTCTCTGGTCGATTCTCGGTGGCCTGCACGACGTTGATGTCGAGCAGGCCGAGAGGATGCTCGTCGATCATCCTAGACCGGTGCTAGCTTGAGATGACAAAGGATCGATATTGTCCGACAGACAGTGGATGGTTCGGATCACGGTCGTGTGGGCTGTACCAATGGAAAGGCCCAGACTGAATCCAATCAAACTATCGAGACAGTCCAGAACAAATAACATCACAAATTATACTTTACACAATAAAAAATTTAATTGGAATACCGTTTTATTTTTAATATAATTTACTATAAAGTTATGCTCAATAATTATAAATTATTGGTATGTTATAAATATAATAGTAAATGATATTAATTATATTTAAAATTTTAAAAACGTTACACATAAAATAATTAGTTATAATGATTTAAAATGAATTAGTAATAATGGTTTAAAATAAATTAGTTATAATTAGCTCTAGTAATATAAAAATGTTACACATTAAAATAATTAGTTATAATGCTTTAAATAAAATATCATTTGAATTATTAATTTATGTAAATTGTATGAAATTTTTTTAAGTTCCACATCAATATCAATATAAGTGTAGCTTAATATTTTTAAACAATACATTTTACGTAAAAGTAATATTTTCAAAATAATTAACAATAATAAAAAAATAATACAAAATATTCATATTTTATAATTTGAGAAAATATTACTATGTAATTATTATCAATATTTTATTTATCTAGAAATCAAAAGGTCATATTTATTTTGAGAAAAATATATCAATTTTTTAAAAAGAGACAATTGTATTGACTCTAATCAATTTTTAGAATTAATTAGTTATATAAAATAAAAAATTAATCAAAATAATTTCAATATTATTTTATATTAGTCATTAAATATTATATTATTATTATTATTAATAGTGATAGTTTAATATATTATTATTATTATTATTATTATTATTATTATTATTATTATTATTATTATTATTATTATTATCATTATTATTATTATTTATTTTAATAATATTATTAATTATGGTATTGATTTGGAGTTGATATGAAGAATTAAAAAAAGAATAATAAAAATTTCAAATTTTAATATGATACCACATAAGAATTGGTGTTAGAATTGTGTGCAAGATTATCATCATGATAACCTTAGATTTAAATTAAATAAATATTTTTATGTTAAATATTATTTATTAATATAATTAAATAAATACTAAATTCAGTTTCATTTAATAACTTTATCGTTTGTGTTACATTGAATACTTATGTATTATTTTGAACAATTTCAAATTTATTTAAAAACATGTTATAGTATTCATAAAATAATATGATAGTTAAAAATATATTATATTTCAAATAATATATTGTTTAGATTATAATTATAATAATTTATATTAAATATTTCTAAATTATTTTATTCTATCTATAAAAAATAAAAAATAATTCGTTTAGAGCTAACTAGTACGCAAAACGTCTATAATCGTACTCGGGAATTATAAATCAATTCCATATTATAACATAATTTTTTGGCCCAACTTTATATAGCCCCATCAAACCGGCCTTTTTATGGCCGAATAGTAAGTTCTGACGATAATTATCGCAAGTAATTTCTTAACGCACCCTATGATTTACTAGGGCACATCGTGAAAATACATTTATGCCTCTAGGTTCCGGAGATACATCTCCAAATGTACCAAAATGTAACACAACGTTGAACAAAGCCTTGAATCAGTGGAAATAATTTACCGGAGATACATTTATGTATACATTACATAGATGCATCTTCAGACGCACCCAACTTCAGTACAATTCTTGTCAAGGACCTAATTTCACACAAAATTATTTCTGAGATGCATCTCCAAATGGTTTACATAGATGTATCTCCATATGTTTTTCGTTTAAATACCCGCCAAAGCCCCTTCCTTTTCCTCAGTCACACAAACTCAATTCAAAACCCATTTCCAAAAATACTCCTCCATCTCATTTTCTCAAAATCACTCATAATACACCCAATCAACATCATAGAGCATCAATCTTCATTAAACATTTGACTTCAAACAACATTGAGCAACAACAATCAACTTCAAGACAAAAATTGCAAGTTTTTTTTGTAAAGTTTATTGAGATTATGTAAAATTGTATAGAAGTTGAGTTTTAGGTTATGAAATCAAAAGATTTTTACTGTTTGATAGCTTAGAACTAATGAGGAACGATCTAGTTAGATATTTTTTTACAATCAATGAATTATTTTTGATGTTTTATGGGTCTGCATTCTGCTATTGATAGTGCTTGGAGTTGCAGAAGTTTCCAGAGTTGCATATGTAGAATGTTTCAATGTTTACCCAGAACCAGATATCCATCTCCGTAAGCAGTCTGTGCAATGATTTTTCCTTTTTTAATGAACTCGTTGTGTAACGCTTGTCTGGTATATTTACAAGAATTATGACTGAAAGACAATCTCGATTGAGACACGACAGACTTGTGCAACATGCATCCGTTCAGAGGGAAAAAAGTCAGTGATCATAAGCTCCTTCTACTTCTAGACTGGTTGATACGGAGGCATCAGGTTCTAGAGCTCATGTATCTTCACCTTCTTTTTCGAATTCCCATAGCAGACGAGGCTCTCTTTCTCATGCCTCATTGCCTCCATCTTCACGTAGACACATGAGTTACCTATTCAGGCACATGAGGCAAGATAGCCATCCCAGGCCTAGGCGACTAAAGCGACACTTGAGGCATCCCAGACCCAGGCTACTGAGGCGGCACCTAGGCTAAAGTTAGTAAGGAAAAACCTGAGGCATCCAAGGTCTAGGCTACTGAAGAGGCACATGAGGCATCCCAGGCCCATGTGGTGTAACACCCTAATTCTTTGTTGTAATTTATAAATAAAAATTATAGTAAATTATATCAATTAATAAATTAAGATGCTACATTCAACTTCAACCAACTCATACAATAGGATATGTAACACATATGGTATTTAAAGAACATAAGAGATCATAAGATAAGTATAACCTTCAACATTATATTAACAACAAAAAACATCAACAAATTGTTTAGTTTAACTCTTCAAACATAATTATAACAAAAGGTATTTATAATAAATATTCAAACATATGAGATTCACATAATAATCTCCACCAAACATAAAATAAAGAAACAAACGTTTTCCCTCCTAGTGTTACATATCAGAGCAGACGCCGATTCAACAAAAGCACAAAGGAAAGTAAATTTCTTCCACTCACTTCCACGCCTCTACTGTGGATTATTTGCATGATGCCCATATGAAGGCAAAATTCAAATAGAAGGGGTGAGAATTCACAATCATATAATGAAATTGCATAATAATATGTAAGCATATAAATATCACATACATGATCACCATTCAATAATTCTCACTCCACATAATACAAACATCATAGTTCAACATATATGCAATACAATGAGACTCAACTCCATGACTCAATGCATGTGGTACCAATTATGAACTCTCAGGTTCATTTCGCTTCTGATCCCCACCATAGGATCAGAGTACACAAAAAATCATTACCATTAACATAGGCAACACTTCACCGATTTCTACCTGGAACCAACTACTCGCACCTAATCCCCACCATAAGATTGAAGCTCACTAAAAGAAAACCACCATTCAAACACTATGATGCATGATTCATAAATCACATGCTACAAAAATAAACAGGCACAATGATATTCACCTAAACCAATGTACTACACCAATACCAACCACCAAACAATATATATATATATATATATATATATATATATATATATATATATATATATATATATATATATATATATATATATATATATATATATATATATATATATATATATATATATATATATATATATATATATATATATATATATATATATATATATATATATATATATATATATATATATATATATATATATACACACACACACACACTACAAGTAATTAATATTAGCATTATAGTAACACCTTAGGAAACCACACACTGTCCATACACATTTATCACACTACAACATACCAATAACATATCATACAACACCATTACGCAACATTTAATCATTTCCACGCTCCAAGACTATTCTTAAATTATATTACATTGCGTCATCTTTCTAACGCTTCGAACGACACCCCATCAGACACCCGAAACTTAAGTTATGAATTTATTTATTTTTCAACATACAGTGGTAACCAGTTACGTCAATCCGGGTAACCGATTACGCCAAGTCCAGAAACAGAGAGTACACAACTTTTTAGTGGTAACCAATTACACCAAAACTAGTAACGATTATGCCTCCCAAAATGCACAGTTTTATGAATTTTAGACAGTGTACCCGGTTACACCAAAATTGGCAACCGGTTACACCCATGAAAAATTAATTTTCCAGAAAAAAATTCCAGGTGTAACCGGTTACTCCAAAACCCGTAACCGATTACCACTGAACCAATATCAATTTTCTGCAAGTTTTATGTTACGAAAATCAGTCCCAAAACATCCCAAAGCCCCCATTTTTATGAAAAATCATGTACCCAAATTTCACACTTTGATTCCCGACAACACATAACATTTCAATTATTCATCAAACACATAATTCATCTAACATATAACATAATAGCATCATTACACATCAAATTATTCAGAACATAGAGAAGAGAAAAAAAATCTTAGAGAGATTAGAACACCCACCCATATGTTATCATACAATCTCTTATACAAGAGGAAATTTCATCCCTACCTTGAATTGATGAGTTTGAAGCTTCTCTAATGGAGGCTCTTCTTCTCTTATGCCTTAGATCTCTTTATCTTTTCTTCTTTTTTTCACGTTCTGACAGTTTTGTGTCTTTATTCCATTCTTTTCTAATTTTATTATATTATAACTATTATAACTTATTCCAACTAAATGAAATAAATATCACCCCAACTAAATAAAATAAATATTATCCCAACTAAATATTTATTTAAATAATATTCCTCTAATATTATTTAAATAATTAAAATAATCATAATCAATTATTAGTAATTAATCTCACTTCTACCACCCCCAAATCTCTAAATTTTTACTCATACACCCCAAAAATCTTAAATCCTACATTTCTAAGGTTACCACCCTACATCTAAGAATTCCTCTAACACAACAAATCATCAATAAACACAAACTATCACACAATTTATTTACAAAAGTTAATTAAATAAACAGGGGCATTACAGGTGGCACCTGAGGCACCTCAAGGTTTTGGAGGAGGACCGTCAGACTTATCACTACTACCTATTTATACAGACCATATTGTCAGACATATCTGGGACAAAGAGGTAAAATTTAGTTGAAATTATGCATTTAAACATGTATTTGTTTTATTATCAACTTTTGTTTTTTTTGGGTTATTCTTATTAAACCATTCTTATTAAGTTGTTGGTGATAATGATCAGGTATGGTTGCATAGAGGGTATGCTATGAGAGCATACATGTTGTATTTGGTTGGAACTGCCATTTTTGTGGATAAGAATGTCACTTATGTGGATGTCATATACTTGCAATATTTTGAACAGATCCATGAGTACAATTGAGGGGCCATTTGTTTGGTCTATTTGTACTCTAAGTTATCTGAAGGCTGTATGTGAAAGACAAAGCAGGTGACAAGAAGCATCACACATTTGACGGTAACATTTCTTGGTCTTCTATTGCTTGTGTGTTATTTTGTTAATTAATGCAACACCATTACTAACTAATGATTCATGTTTCTAGGCTTGGATCCTCCAACACTTCTCACGCATCCCCGATCGGTCACTTAAGCCGACTTATACTGAGGATAAGCCGTGTTCTTCTGCATTCTCTTTGCTCAGAGGGAACTATATGACATAGCCGCTCAGCGTGTATATTGACCGCTTGGTAGCAGAGGATAAACATTTTCATTATTACGTCAATCACCGTGAGACGATTCCTTTTGGTGACATTGTCTTATACTCGGGATGGTTGGATTGTGGGTCACGTTTGACGACTCCTCATCCGCCTGAGCGCGTCAAGTGTCAGTTCGTCTACATGCAATACATTCATAATGATCCTTCCGTGTCTTATCCTTCCATTGTGAAACGTAGAGATATGGATGCTATATTTGATGATTATGTTAATTATCTAGTATCCCATGAGGCACAAAGTACCATAGCTAAGAACGAATGAAGCTACATCGACGGTTACATGCGATGGCTCTTTCGGGTAGCTCATCCTTATATGGTATAAGATGCTCTAGGAGATCCACCTAGGTCAGCTCATCAAGAGATACTAGACGAGGAGCAGGCTAGGGCATATCATGTTGTTGATTTCTTACCTAAGTGTCGTCGTATCATACAGATTGGGCATACGAGTATTGATGGTGGAATCTTTTCGGATGGCTTTGAGGCGAGGGATATTATAGATGCTACGATGGTAGAGGCTCAGGAGGCTCTGCAATACAAGAGTCAACGTAGGAACAGGGGGCACGAGGGCGAGTCTGACTCTAACTCCGTCACACGCAGTGGATGATTGTATTTGTACTCTTGATATATTTTTGGTTGTATTTTAGTTATCGACTATGGTGTAACTTTTGGATTGGATTTATGGTATGTTGACTTATAACTTTTATATATGTCATTTTATTCATATCCTCAGTATTGTCGAATCTTACAATACCTTCTAACTATTTGATATGAGAGACATTTAACAATAATCTATAATTACTGTCTGCATAAAATACGGAGATACATCTTCGAATCTTTACAGAAATGTATCTCCGAAATAAACTAACGTTCAATAAAAAAAGTGTGTCCGGAGATACATCTCGGAAAACTAAAAGGCATTTTAGAAATTACAATAGGGTCTTTTCAAATACATAGATTGCATTAAGAAACCCTGTTATCGCAACTCAAATCATTATCAACTACACCCCCTGGACACATTTATAAACAATAAAAATACTTCAATTCTTGATCACTATTATAAGCAAAAGTCAATTATTACAAAATTATTTAATACTGTAATCATCTATTTCATTTTCCAACATTCTATAAAATTTTATAAAAAGCACATTATAATTAATTAATTAATTAATTAATTAATTAATGTTTTTATCAAAACTTAAAAACTATTTATATTTATTTATATATATTTTTATAAATGTGCTCGGAAGGATATTAACACTTGTACTATTAGTATTAGGTTTACCTAAATTATTTGTTTGAATGTATGATGTTTAAAAGTTGATAGTAATGATTGTACACTAGCTGGCTGAAATGATGCTGAAAGTTGTGAAAATAGGTGGCCATATTATAAAATATATTCGAGTACAACATATATTACTATTTTAGGAGAAGAGAATCCATGTTTTCTAAAAACAATGAGAAATAATAGTAATTTGACTTGAGCATTATTTAAAGAAGGCGCATATAGCTTATAGTCGATCTATTTGTTAAATATGCACCACAAGTAACTAAATAATATATAGTATTTTTTATACTATAGTTGATCTATTTGTTAAATATACACCACACACAGGTAACTAAATGAAATATAGTTTTTCAATTACAATATATAACAAGACATTATTACATGCTTTGCAACTGAGATTGTGATGGGATAGTGAAAACAAAAGTTGTTTTTTTCGGACACAAATGGTGAAAACAAGAGTTAGTTAGAAAAAGAACAGCCATTCATTACTACACACATTTGCTTGTTTTTAGAAATTGTTGAGAAGTGTTTAATAAAAGCTATGCAAGGGCATAGCCTAATAATAAATAAATAAAAAGGGGAAAAAAGGTAAAAAGTTGGGAAGACATACATAAAGTCAAAGACCAATAAACAAAATTAAGAATAAAAAAGGCAAATAATAATGCCTGAACAAATAGAAAAACTAGCTTCTTACAATGTGTGACTAGATCTCTCGGAGCTTGACCAAATAGAAAAATTAGAAAAACTATATTTTTTTATTAAGAGCTACTCTTATTTAATTACATATTCATTATTATCCAAAATAAAATAAATTAATTAAAAGATTATTTATAGAAGAATGCAGGTTTTTAGAAGTGGAATTGTCTAAAGATGAAATAGAAGAGGTGGTTTTCGAAGCTAAAGGTGATAGGAGTTCAGTGTTGGATGACTTTAATTTAGAATTTTTTAAAAGAAATTGGGAGATTGTTGGAAGTGATGTGATTGATTTTATCCAAGAATTTCATAAGCGAGGCCGGCTCCCTAAAGCTATGACATCCTCTTTTTTGCCTTTGGTTCCGAAATATGACAATCTTAGGAGAATTGAAGAGTATAGGTCCATATGTTCAATTAGATGTCTTTACAAAGTTATCTCCAAATTATTAGCAAAAAGACTTAGTAAGGTGATAGGTAATCTTATCTCAAGCAACTAAACTGCCTTTATATTGGGTATTGGTTACTAATGAATTGTTGGATTATGCTAAAAGGAAGAAAAAGGATTGTATGTTGTTTAAAGTAGATTTTCAACAAGCATATGATTGTGTAGATTGTGATTTTTTGAGGAGAGTAATGGGGAAAATGAGGTTTGGTAGGAAGTGGATGGATTAGATTGAAGCGGGAATATTTAGTAGTTCTATGTCTATTTCGGTAAATGGAAGTCCCACTGTAGAATTTTCAGTTAGTAGAGGATTGAGATAAGGAGACCCCATATCTTCTGTCCTATTTCTAATAGTTGTAGAAGGTATGGTGTAACACGGTGGGAGAACTGACTTGAGATGTTTTGCGTTTGATCGTAATTGTTGTGGATAGCAAGAGTCGTCACCGACTTTTCTTTTATCCAATGAAGGAAAGGGTGAAAAGAACAGGAAAGACCTTTGAGATTATTTTCTTGAGTTCGGGGGGTAGATTATGAAAAGGGAAGGTATTAGCATCCTTTTCATCCATAGTTATCTATAGGCTCTTAGTTGCTTACTAGATCATTTGCCTTTGTTTGAAAGTATGCTTTGTGGTGGATTTTGAAAGTATTTTTGAAAAGCGCCTTCGTTTAGGCAAACTTTGTAATGACTCTCGTTTTTATAAGAATGTATACAAAGTTTTGGACTTTTGAAAATATTTCATGTTTTGAAAGTGTTTGGTGTGTGTTTGAAAGGATGTTTGTTTTGAAAATGAGCAAGCAACTAAGAACGTTTCTACCTACTCAAAAGTCTTTGTTCTTTTCTTCCTTCCTTAGATGTTGCTATCTTACCATTGATTGGTAAGAAGCTTTATCTTTGGATATAAAGGGATGGGCGCGGGTCATCGTATAGTCATGATAGCAATATTGTAAGATATCTTTAGCATTTCTTTTGAGGGACTAAGATCATTTGTAAGGCAACATTCGAAGCGTCATCGAGGGAATTGAATCTTGTATTTTTTATTGTTTTTTGCTAAGACGTTTCACATGCATAACATGACCATTTTTAGGCAACAAGTGGAGTTAACCCTAGGGATGCATGTGTGAATAGTGTGTTTGATTTACATGCATTTAATCTTTAATCAGGGTTGTCTACTTGTTGTTTTTATCTTCCCATACAAATCCTAATTACTAGCATTTATATGAAAGCAATAAATTGCGTAAAGTAAATATTCTACGCTATTACAATCATTTGGGAATGGGGTGTACAAATTTATGAATGGGGATTGCAAGAAATTAAAGTCCTAATTATCTATTACAACTATATTGAAATAATGTACAAGAAATATAAAATAGATTCGTTTTGTTTTTGTTAAGAGAAGAAATACATTTGCTTAAGAAAAATATTTTTAGTCTTTTTATTTTAAAAGAAGTAAAATAAGGCACGCGAATATAAAATATTTTTTGGTGTTTTTGATTAGTGAAAATAAAAATGCTGATAAAAATAATAAGAGAAAAAAGAATCAGAATCAACGCATTGCTGAAAGGACAAAAATAAGGAGCAGAAGTTCTGACTCTGATGCGCTGCAAATCAGAAAGAAAATGTTAGCAGAAATGGGAAAGGCCAGAAGTTCTGGATCCGGGCGCACTAAAGTTCTGGGGTTGCTGGGAACAAAGGAAATCCTAGAAGTTCTGATGCAACCGGGAACCTAGAAGTTCTAATTTTATTGGAAGGTCAGAAGTTCTGGTTATTGAGAGAGTCTGGAAATTCTGATGCAGTTGGAAACTTATAAGTTCTCGTGTTACTAGCAAGCTATAAGTTCTGATAGTGAGTACGTGAGGTGTCAATGCTGTTGGATGTGAATATTTAGAAGTTCTGGTCCAAGATCATTGCTTTGACATTCAACTAAAGGGGGGGGTTATCTAAAAGTTCTGGTCCAGGATTAAGGTTTGATAAATAATGGGAAAAATGTCAAGAAATAAACATAAAAAGGTGTTTCTGGGGCTAGAACTAAGGACCCTTAACACTAATACCTTAAGCATTCACTCTCTACCACTAGGGTGGCTATACATCCGGTATTAGAAACAAAAATATAAACATATATTACAAAGTAAGTTCTGATGATGAACTTCATCTCCTTCTCCACGCCAGCCAGAGCATCTGTAACTTAGTTATTTCTCAACAAAAATGAAAAATGCAAACATAACAGTTATGGAAAATTTCATCATGGTTTCATAAATATAAAGCATCAGAACTATAAATATAGCAAGCATGAATTTGGCTAATTCTAATTCTGAAACCTAACTTCCTCAAGAAGTTCTGATCTGAAACTCCCTCTACTTAGGCAAAATACATGAAATTCATAAATATGTACGGAATATGAGTCATGATGTCTACATTGTATCTTTGGAAATGCAAGCCTAACAATGACTAAGCAATGAGATAAAAGTCAGAAGAAACTTACCTTACAGCTGGAAATTGTTCTGTGAATTAGAGCCTGGTTCAGGTTGCTGTGATGTTTTGATCACCTTCCTCAAGTTCTCAGAAAGCTGAAGCAACCCTTAGCTTGAGCTATGAATGCTGGGAAAGTTCTGGAGCAGTCAAGGTACAAAGTTCTGTTTTTTTTAAAACAGAGAGTGGTGAAAGCTGTTTTACAGTTTGAAAACAGAATTTGGGAAAGCTTTTATGTGTATACTAGAAACTATGTGGATGATTTTGTTCAGAAACACACAAGAAAAATTAGAGTATGAATGCAGAAATAAAAAAAAAACTAGCAGGTTTTGTGTTTATGTTTGCAGTTTCAAGTTCTTGGGAAATTTCTGCAAGGTTTCAAGGTTTTTTCTCAAATCTTCGACCTCTTTAATAGTTGTAAATGAAGTTTAATTTATAGGCAAAGGATTTAGAAGCTTGGAGAAGTCAAGAGTACAACCATCATGTGTTATGACGCTGACTTGTTCTTGAAGCAAGTTTGTACAAGTATGGTTCAAGGAAAAATAGAGTGGTTAGCAGCTTTTATTCGTGCCTAATCTGATTTTGTAGGCATGATTTATGGAGAAGTACATTCAGAAGCAAAAGTAAGGCATGGGCCCACCATAAACTTTGTACAAAAGTTTACTTTCCAAGGACATCAATGGTACTTCTATGCCATACGTGGGAAAATCCTTTGGATAAAGACTCAAAAGTAGGTGTGAGCATTAAATGATGATGACATTTAACAAACTAGAAAACCTGCAACATGAGATTATGCATCATAGCTTGAAACTGGATCAAAAATTCAGCATAAACATAACTTAAATTAAGAACAAATGTCCAACTTCTGATCTTTAAATCTCCCTATTCTAGCACGATCTGAAGGAGTTCTCAGACTTTTCAGAAAGCTTGTAACATGCTTTGCAACCTCTCTTTGAATCATCTTAACAAACTCTGATTGAACCTACGTGAAAAATGGCCCAGAAGCTCTAGCCAAATTCTGACTTGGAAACGCTCAGAATTTACCAATTGTTTTAGTTTCATGGACGTGTTTTCAAAGATATATAACTTGAAATCTCAGCATTTGTAGGAGAAGTTATATTCTTTAATGTTTTAAATCTCGTTGAGATTTACAACTCTTATGTCAGAAGTTCCTCCTGAATCAACTTGCATTATGATGAAAATCTGGCCAGAAGTTCTGAAGTTATCATATTTTCTTAACACTTAGAAAAATTTCTAAGTGTTTAGAACTTTGACTTTTCCAAAATAATTTTGAATTTTGACTTTGTTGATGAAACAAACTTCATATTCTAACATGTCTTGATGAAATATGATTCTTGAAACTTGATTTTTGATCAAAAAGTCAAAGTTTGACTCTTCAGTGTGCATTTTGACCATTTTTCCCTTGTGCCAATTCCAAACTTGAACTGATGTATTAGTGTTGCAAACTTGAGCCATAGAAGATCTTATGAGAAAATTCTTGAGAAACAAACTTTGGTGTACAACAGCTGTCCCTATTCAATCTTCTTAAACCTGAAGAGTTAGATTGGTGAGTCCGCCATTCGTGACTTGAAGGTGGAAGATGATTGAACACTAAAGTGCCCAGAAATTTGAACTCGATGATGTGTTAGTTGAATGTGTAGAGAATGGGCTTAGAGATTCCATTCAGAGTGACTAGGGAAGGTATCCGGATAAATCTGTTGGTTGATTTATACTGAAATGGTAGATGTCTTTTGCCTGTTGATTTTCCTACAAGGAAAAAGATTAGTTTCATGCAGATGTATGCATGGCGTAATGATGTTCTCAAAATAAATGAGATTATGCTGTATGCATTTGTCATGTATGCGTTATGGTCTATGAATGTGATGTGTTTATTGTAGTGGGTCTTTGTCTAGAAAAATAAATCCCTGACAACATGCTGGGGACACTTGGGAGGCTGAACCCCTAACTGTTGTTGGAGAGCAAGTGCCTCTTCTACTTGGTTTAAGACGTTTCTGCTGGGAATTCCTGTTCTATTGTTTGAGGAGAAACTCCACTGGGGAATATTGACTTATTTAAGAAGACTCTGTGGAGAGTGTTGATATCTGCTTGGGGAAAAGAGTTTTGGAGTTTTGGTTGTCCATTGCTCTACTGGGAAATTATTCCTGGATGGAGAGCATCAGAAGTTAGCTGTTATCTGGTCAAAATCTAGGCTTGGCAGCAATTTGTTGAAGATAATAAAGTTGACTGTTATCTGGTCGTGTTCCAGGCTTCGCAGTGACTTTCAGGGCAAGATGTGAATTAAACTGTTATCTGGTCTTAATCCAGGCTTCACAGAAAATTGCTTGAAGTTAAACTGTTATCTGGTCTATTCCAGGTTTCGCAGCGACTTACTGGGAAAGATTAAATTAATTGTTATCGGGTCGAATTCTAGGCTTCACAAAAAATTTCTTGGGAAAGTGAAGTTAAACTGTTATCTTGTCGGATTCCAGGTTTTGCAGCAACTTACTAACAATAAACTGCTATCTGGTCGGATTCCAGGTTTCGCAGATTTCTGAAGTGGATGAAGTTAATTGCTATCTGGTCAGATTCCAGGCTTCACAATAACTTACTTGAAAAGATGAAATTGAAACTGATATCTGGTCGGGTCCAGGCTTTGCAGTAACTCGCTTGAAAGGATGAAGTTGAACTGATTTCTGGTTGGGTCCAGGCTTTGTAGTAACTTTACTTGAGAGGATAAAGTTAAACTGATATCTGGTCGGATCCAGGCTTTACAGTAACTTACTGGGGAGGAATGAAGTTGAACTGATATATGGTCGAATTCCAGGTTTCAGTAACTCGCTTGAATTTAATTGTTATCTGGTCGGGTCCAGGCTTCGCAAAAAATTTATGAGGGAATGAAGTTAATTGCAATCTGGTCGAACTCCAGGTTTCACAATAACTTTCTTACAAAGATGAAATTGAAACTTCTATCTGGTCGGGTCTAGGCTTTACAATAACTCGTTGGGGAGGAATGAAGTTGAACTAATATCTGGCTGGATCCAGGATTTACAGTAACTTGCCGGGGGTAGAGGAAAACTCTATTGGGGAAAGGAGATTAATCCCTTACCTGGTTGAGTCCAGTTTTTTCATATGTCGAGGAGTTAAACTATTATTTGGTCGGATCTAGGCCTCATAGTATCTTGAGAAATTAAACTATTATCTGTTCGAGTCCAGGCTTCATAATACCTTGAGAAGTTAAACTATTATCTGGTCGAGTCCAGGCTTCATAGTAACTGAAAGTTGAACTAATATCTAGTCAGTTCCAGGCTTCATAGTATTTTGAGGAAATTAAACTAAAATCTGGTCGGGTCCAGGTTTCAACAATTCAAACTGTTATCTGGTCGGGTCCAGTCCTCATAGTAAGTTGAGTGTAGGATGATGTTGAACTAGTATCTGGTCGGGGCCAGGATTTATAGTAACTTGCTTGAAATAATGAAGCTGACTATTATCTGGTCGGGTTCCAGGCTTTACAACAACTTTCGGAGATAACAATGACTTTGTTGGCGACTTCACTGGGGATTAGGGATTGCGGTCCTCTGATTTGTAATAGTCTGAGAGGAAAATTCAAGCTAGGGAATTTGTAGTTTGTTGGGGAAATAAACCTTGTTGAAGAGGATATTTGACGAACTGCTGACAAGGTGAATTATTTAGGAAGAAATCCACAAGGCTTCTTCTTTTAAGAACAACTCAGCTGGGGAGAGGGTTGTTAAGAGATTGAGACTCTGGATGGGGAATCCCTATGAAAAGGACTTTGTGGGGGATAATTTTAATGAAATAACTCTGTGGGGACACCCCAAATGCAGTAAAGAGATGCTTGTTGCTTCTTGGCAGGACACATGTGCTAAATAGTTTTAGTTATGTTCATATGCATATGTTCGTTCAATTTTAGTCATTGGACATCCTTGAATTCAAAACAAAAACAAGAAGTTTGCACTTCAAAGTATATTTGTATTGATGTATTGCCTATGAATAGGAATTTTTGTACAAAGAGACAGAGATCCTAGTAAGAGGAAATCGTTGAAAGGAAAACAAAATTGAAAACAAAGATAATAGCCATGTGGAAATGATCTCATTGTGTTCCAACTCTACTATTTCCCCAATGTCTTCGAACGTCCCTTGCCGTGGACAGAAGCTGGTTGGATTGATCTTGGACCGTTTGGACTCGGACCTTGGTAATAAAGTTGACTGCAGTGATTCCACGAGACATAGTCATACGCTTTTAATCCTTAATTTTTTCCTGGACCGCCCTTTCGGGTTTTCAGCCCACCAGGATACCTAATTTTTCCCAAATCTCCCTTTCGGGTTTTCGACTTGCCGGGTGTACAATCTTTTGCATATATCCCTAATTTTTGCCCAAACCTTTGGTTTGCCGATATGCCCTTATTTTGTCTAGGTGTGTCAACCTAGTAGGTCTCTTATGCGTAGTATTTTTTAACTATGTCCGCGTTCACAGGATGTGGGAGATCTTCACCATTCATAGTAGTCAGTGTGATACGGTGGCAGAACCGACTGTTAATACTGGTTTGCATTTTTTGTTCGCGAATGTCGCGGTAAGAAAAAGTCGCTACCGACTTTTATTTTATCCAATCAGGAAAAGGAAAAAGAACAGAAAAAACCTTTTTCGAGATGTTTATGAGTACGGGGGGGGGGGGGGGGGGGGGGGGGGGTAGATTATAGAAAGAGAAGGTGTTAGCACCCTTTCTATCTGTGGTTTTCCACTGGCTCTTAAGTACTTGCTCATTTTGAAAACTGCTTGTGTGTGCTTGTTTTGAAAAGTTTTGTTTTACTTCGTTTTAACCCTTGTTTTTGTCCTCAAGAGTGTTACGAAGTTGTTTTTGAAAACTTTGTTTGAAAAGTGTTTGGTGTGAAAAAGTTTTTGTTTGTTTGAGCAAGTACCTAGGAACTAATCTACCTACTCGAAAAAGGTCTGTTCGTTTTCCTTTTAGACAATGCTATCACATTATTGAGAAATAGGTAGCATTGTCGTTGGAGTTTTTTAGGAACATTCGAAGGGACAAATACGATCACAAAAGCAATGTTAGGAAATGTTAGTAATCATCATAAATCCTTAAAGATCTTTCTCTGAGGCAATATCCGAATGGGTCATTTTAGATCTTTCGGGGCTAGAGGACACCCACTAACAAACCCTATACTTCATGACCGTTTACCGAAGGCAACCAGAGTGGAGTAAACCCTAGGAGTGAGCATGTGCCAGTGTAATTTTCAGTTAATTTATCTTTGCACATTTAGGGTTTTCTACCGTATTAATTTTCAGTTTGTCTTTCCATACAATCCTATTAACATACATCTAAGTAGTTTATAGTTTGCGGAAATTAAAGTGAGAAAGTTAAAGTCCTGGCTATTACAGGGCTTTTGCAGATACATAATTCTTTTGACCGAAAATAAAGATGCGGAATTGAAACCCTAATTACAATTACAAACTCGGAGCAGTTACAATAATAATAAAAAAGGAAATTAAAAGCGCGCGGCGAATTAAATGCGAGAATAAATTAAGAATCCTAAAAATCTAATTAAAAAAGTATTTAGGTTATTTTTGAGAAAAATTAGGTTATGTACAAATTGAATCCTAATTCTAAGTGATTTTAATTATAAAAAATAATTAAATTGCCCTAATTTTGATTAAACTAATTAATTAATAAAATATTTTATAAAAAAAATGATTTTTAATGTTTTTGTGATTTTTGATTTGATAAAAAAAATGTTTTTGTGTTATTTTTTTGTAAAAGGAAATAATTAGTAAATAATAAAAAAGAAGAAATAAAATAGAAAAGTAAAGAGATGGGCCTGTATGGAAGCTGAAAGGGGGGTATGATGCTGAATTATCTAGGCTCATTCTTTGTTCAGCCCACTCCTTGCGCCTGATTCAGTGTTGTTCAAGCTTGGAGATGTATCATAGGGACGCATCCTGAGGTGCTGGATTGGTGATGGTGATGATCCAATGGCTGGATGGTTGGAGTGCATGGTGGACGCTTGAAACGTGTATGCATGGAATCTGCACTTAAATGTTAAGAAAATAGAGAAAACACTGGGACCTAGGATCGAACCCAGGTCCTCTCCACTTTCCAATGCGCGCTTCACCACTGGGCTATATTGCTTAATTGTTAATGTAATGATAATAATATATAATATATAAAACAAAGTGGATAACTGAAACAAAAAAAAACGAGCGCCCATTATTCAAATAGGCCAATGATGGTTAGACACGTTAGCTTCTTCTTCCCCTGTCCGTTGTTTTAGGCCAAGCATTTTTACCTACAGACGAACCTCCATAGCTACAAACCTGCAAGCTTCAAAAATTCACAGCAGGCATGATAAATCAATTCTAGCTATACCAATCAACTCGTCTTGATCTCACGAGTATCATGGTATTCTTTTCTTGGTCCAATTTCACCTGTACAAAGAAACCCTAAAATGGCAAAGCAAACCCTAACAATGGCAATTATGAGTACAGGAACTGAAACATCAATTAAACCATTCAAACATGTTGCAAATATGCCAATGAACACAAATATATCATTAGAACATGTTCATGATGCAAGAATAATTGTAAATAGATTTGGAAAAAGAAACAAACCGCGTGAGTGTTATGTAATGATTCTGAGCTTGTGGAAGCTTACAAATGATTGGAGAATGTTCTGGAGATGTCCAGGAAGCGATTGGAAGCCTTGTAATACTTTGAATTGTCCTCTAGGGTAGAAACCGATCCACCACTTTTTGCCAAAATTTTGAGTTTTCTTGCTAGCTTTCACGACCTTCAACCCTTGTTTTTTTGCATTGGTTGTGTTCTGTATATGTACTAGGACAAATTGGGTTAACAAAAACAAATTGTATCTTTGAAAATAATGGAGATTTGATTTGATTTTGCTCCTTGTATGATATCTTTCCAAAATAGCCTAATCATGCCAATTTGAGCCATTCCACCCTTGCACGATTTTATTTGGTCATGCTAGTTGATTTGATTTAATTCCTACAAAAAAATTAGATCAAAATCAATCTTTTGTAGTTTTTGCCATTTATTTGATTTAATTTGTATTTTAAATAATAAAAAATAAAAAGAAAATAAATAATGAAGCAAATAAAGTGTGGATGCTGATTTGGGTCGTGGACCATGTTTCCAACAAGATAAAATCATGAAATGCTAGGCCCATTTGACAAAAAATGTATTTTTGAGCACATTTGACTTTTGGCAATTTTACAAAAATGGTCAACTTTGACAAGGCATATCTCCTCCAATTTTAACCCTAGAGAGGTGTTCTTGGACTTTTTAGAAAGCTTAGGATATCCCCTAAACAACACTTTTAGTTTCATATCAATTGGGTATTCCATTTTCATGTAAGAAGCTTTGACCCAAAAGGTGTTTTCGTTGACTTTTCAAAAAAACCTATAATGTAGAAATTCATATCTTTTGATGAGCGCATATTTTGAAC
Source organism: Vicia faba (assembly GCA_948472305.1). Taxonomy (NCBI): domain Eukaryota; kingdom Viridiplantae; phylum Streptophyta; class Magnoliopsida; order Fabales; family Fabaceae; genus Vicia; species Vicia faba. The sequence goes on along the minus strand of OX451740.1, from coordinate 480,977,321 downwards.
TTGTGGGATGAATATGAGTTATAGGGAATTGCATATTCTTCAAAGTGAGCCTTGGATGGAAAATTTCTGATAAAGTATGAAGAAGTTATGCCTGGTCAAAGTTTGGTTGACTTTTCTTGAGAAACCCTAATTTTACAACCTTTGGGTTTTGATGAATTTGGGGAATTCCTTGAGGAATCATGATCAACCATTGATAAAATGATAGATATCACTTCAAAATTTTTACGTTGACCAAAAATCTTTAAGTTTGACTATATGTGGGCCACAATTGACTTTTGACCTAGTACAGTTGATTTTTAGGCATCTGGGCAATTGACTGAGCAAACTTCTTGTGCAAGGTATGAAACATAACATGGATGATCTTGAGAACATGTTAGGACCATGGAAAGAATTTGGGACCCTTGGACTTCAACCATCTTGATGAGGAGTGAAACCCTAGTTTGAAGCTTGTTGCCTTAGGAGGAGGATTTTTCTGGTCAACTCTTGGGTATCCTTGAGCAATTGAGGACCTCTAGAGGCATGTCTTGAGTGAAATGAGAGGGAAAATTTTGGGGTACAACAGTTTCCCCTGTTCAATCTTCTTAAACTTGAGGATGTAGATTGGCTTGTCTGCCTTTCGTAATCTGAAGGTGGAAGATTATTGAACACTAGAGTGCCCAGAAATTTGCACTCATCTGAAATGGTGCTGGACTGTGTAGGTAGTATCGAGAATGGGCTTACAGATTCCATTTGAAGGAGATGACGGAAGGTCACCAGAGATGGGCTTAAATATTCAATCTGGAATATATGACGGATAATCGTCGGAGATGGGCTTAAAGATCCCATCTAGAGGATGTTAATTTCCCGAGATATTCCTTTTATGAAAATTCCTGTTCCTGTCGTTGAGGAGGAATCTACTGAGGAATGTTGGTCTCTATCTTGGGAGAAATGGAATTTTAGGAACTTCAGTTGTCCGTTACTCTACTGGGGAATCATCTCTTTGTCGAGGAGATGAAAATGAACTGCTATCTGGTCGTTCTCCAGGCCTTACAGTGATTTGCTGAGGATAATAAGATTGATTTCTATCTAGTCGTGCTCCAGGTTTTACAGTGATTTGTTGAGGATAATAAGACTGGTTGCTATCTGGTCGTGCTCCAGGTTTTACAGTGACTTACTAGGGAGGTGAGATTAAACTTGCTATCTGGTCGTGCTCCAGGCTTTGCAATCTCAAAAACTATTATCTGGTCGTGCTCCAGGCTTCAAAAGGAATTAAGTGGTTATCCGGTCACATTCAGGTTTCAACTTGAATTTAAGGCATACTAGCATCCGTTCGTTTCCAGACTTCAATAGTAATTGGCTGAGTAAACTGCTATCTGGTCGGATTCCAAGCTTCGTAGTACCTTATATTGTTATCTGGTCGTGCTCTAGGTTTCATAGTGTATTTTACCGTTATTTGGTCGTGCTCCAGGCTTCAAAAATTTGGGGAAATTAAGTTATTATCCGGTCGATTTCTGGGCTTCATAGCTTGAATTTGAGATATACCACTATCTGGTTGATTCCAGGCTTCATAGTATTTTATACTGTTATTCGGTCATGCTCCAGGCTTCACAGTATGATGTATTGTTGGTTGACTATTATCCGGTCAGTTTCTGGGCTTCATAGCTTCTTTAATTGGAATAGAAATCTTAGTATCGATTTGACTGAACCAGGGAAAGGTCCCGAGCTGTCTTCAACCTAGAAATAAATCTTAGCATCGATTTGACTGAACCGGGGGAAGGTCTCGGATTAACTTTGACTGTCATAGAAATCAGGAGAATCTTAACGGTGATTCGGCTGACCCAAACAAAAGTCTTAGAACATCTTCAACTAGAATAGAAACCTTAGTGTCAGTTTGACTGAACCCGAGAAAATCTTGAAAAGTGTTGGAATATCTTCAACCGGAATAGAAACCTTGGTGTCGGTTTAACTGAACCAGAGAGAACTTGTGAGAACTTGATTGCATCTTTCCCTAAAAGGTAAAGAGTTAGTCGCATGTAATGTCATGATGTATGAAATGTATTGAAAATTTGTTTAAAAAGTGTAAGTGTGAAAAAGTTTTGTTTTGGAGCAAGTACTTACTAGCATCTACCTACTCGAAAAAAAGATCGTTTCTATTCTCGTTTACTTTAGACAACACCATCCTACTATTGAGAAATAGGTAGCACCGTCGTTTGGAGTTGTAAGGGTCAATTCGAAAGGGACGTACGATCACCAAAGCAACGTTAGGATACTTTAGTAATAACCCTAGAGTCTTAAGATCATATTTGAGGCAACATTTCTGAGGCAACATTTTCGAAGTAACAATCGAATGGGACATTTGATCTTTTTAGACAGGAGGGAAACCACTAAGACACCCTATGCTTAATGATCGTTTACCGAAGGAAACCGAAGTGAGAGTATACCCTAAGAGTGATATGTGCGAGTGATTCATTTAAGTTATTTATCGTTGCACATTAGAGTTTTCTAACTGTATTAATTTGTCATGCATTCTTGCCATACAATCCTATTAGCATACATCTAAATAGTCGAATATTTGCGAGAATTAAAATGCGAGGAAATAAATCTACGCTATTACAAGGCTTCGGGGAGGGGGATTAATTACATAGCTAAAAACGCAGGGGAAAGGCGATAAGTAAAAACCCTAAATTAACTATTACAAACCAGTAGACGGTTACAACAATATTGTCAAAATAAATAATAAGCGCGCGACGAATCCAATGCGAGACGATTAGGGTTTTGACCCTTGACTAAACCTATTGACGATTTGATTAAAAAAATGATATTTTTGTTATTTAAGAAAATAAGGAATACATTGAATTTTAAAAGGAAAATCCTAATTCTAATTAATTTTAAATTAAGACAAATAAATTAATTTCATTCTAAAGGACCTATTTTTTGTATTTTTTTATTAGAAAGAAAAATTAAATCAACAGTTAACCTAATTTCTGATTGAATTTTAATTATGAAAGAGATTAAAATTGTCCTAAATTAATTAAACTAATCAATTAAAATATTTATTAAGAAAAATAAATATTTTATTATCTTGATTGGTTGGTTTAAAATAAAATGATTTTTGCATTGATAAAAAAAACAAAATAATTAAAGAAAAGAAAATAAAGAAATATAAATAACTGAATGAGCCTGCTGTTAGAAGATCTGGTTCCGACTAATGGGATCAGAAGATGCTTCTCTCAGAAGGTGGGGCGTGCTGGATCTGATTCTGGCTGGTGGATCAGAAGATGCTGCTCTTCAGAAGATGAGGCGCTGGATCTGATTCTGGCTAGTGGATCAGAAGATGCTGCTCTTCAGAAGATGAGGCGCTGGACCTGATTCTGGCTGATGGATCCAGAAGGTGATGCGCTTTAGAAGATGCAAGTGCACTGGATTTGATTCTGGCTGATGCATCCAGAAGGTGATGTGCTGGATCTGGTTAAAACAAAGGAGAAAATACCCAAAAGCTCACGCCTGGGATCGAACCCAGAACAATAAGCTTCTGACTTCCTTCTTCTGACCAACTGCGCTGGATGTTAATTTGTTAATACAATAAAAACAAACAATATATCAGAACAATAGGTTTCTGGCCAGAATAACGCACCAGAATTTGAATAAGCCAATCAAATTGTGACACAATGTTGTCTTCTTCCCTGGAATCATCGTTTTAAGTTCTAATTCTTTTACCTACAAACACAGGTCTGTTGCTGAAACCTGTGTCATTCAAAAATCAAGTATATGCAATATGAATTCAATTGGGGATCATGGATCATCTGGATTTGAAACTCTGATCATCATGGTACCCATTATTCTGTCTAATTTCGCTGGAAAACCAAAACCCCAAATTGGGGCACATAACCCTAACAATGGCAAAAGTTTATTCCTGCACTGTAACTCAAATTAAACTATCCAGAAACATTGCAAATATGCTGATGAACACAAATATATAATTTAGACATGCTGAATATGCAGGAATTACAGTAATTGAATGTGGATAATTTTGCAAATTGTGAGAATGCTAGGCGGTGATTCTGGGTGTTCTGATGCCTGCGATCGATTGGGAATGATTCCTGAGATATCCTGGAATTCATTTTAGGCTTTGAAACTCCTTGATTAGCCTTCTATTTCAGAATTTGGATCTCACTTTTTATCAAAAATTTTGAGTTTCTTTTCTAGCAGTTTCACGTCTCCAACCCCCTTTTTTTGATCTGCAAACCTTTCTTATATAACCTAGAACGAACTCGGTTCACAAACTTGGATTAAATCTTTGCATTTATCCAAGATTTGATTTGATTTTTAATGCATATGATATCTTTCTATTTTCATGCCAATCGTGCCTTTCTTGTACCAATTGCCATTGATGTGATTTGATTCTGATATGCCAGCATTGTGAGCTTGTGATTCTGTCCAAAAATCTAATCTAAACAAATCTTTGCTATTATTTACCAATTATTTGATTTAATTCAATTTTTAATAAATAAAAATCAAAATAAAATAAATAATGAAGCAAATAACATGTGAGTTCACATTTGGGTCGTGGACCAGGTTATAAGTGAAGTGCAAACATAAAAAGTTGGGGCCATTTAGCAAAAAATGCAAATTTGAGTACATTTGACTTTCGGCAATTTTGCAAAAAAGGTAAACTTGGACAATGCATAACTCTCTCAATTTTGATCCTAGAGAGATGTTCTTGGACTTTTTAGAAAGCTTAGGGTGTCCCCTAAGCAACCCTTTTGGTCTCATCTCAATTGAGTCTTCCATGTTCATGTATGAAGTTTTGATCCAAAAGGTGTTTTTGTTGACTTTTCAAAATGACCTATAATGTCAAAATTCATATCTTTTTGTGTGTGCATATTTTGAACTTGGAAGATGAAGATGAATTATAGAGAATTTAATCCTCCTCAAAATGATATTTGGATGGGTCATTTCTGATAAAGTATGAGAAATTTATGCTTGGTCAAAGTTGAGTTGACTTTTCCTACAAAACCCTAATTTAGCAACTTTTGGGTTTTAATGAATTGTGAGCAATCCTTGATGAATCATGATAAAACCTTGATCAAATGATGAATGATACTTAAAAATAAGGATGTTGACCAAAAATCTTGAAGTTTGACTGTATGTGAGCCACAATTGACTTTTGACCTAGCATAGTCGATTTTTAGGCCTTTGAGTAATTGACTGAGCAAACTTCTTTTACAAGGCTTGAAACTTGACATGGATGATCTTGAGAACATATTAGGACAATGGTTAGCATTTGAGTCCTTTGTGGTTCATATATCCTGATGAAAAATGAAACCCTAATTTGAGGTAGACTGCCTTAGGAGAGAGTTTGTCTGGTCATCTCTTGAACTCCCTTGAGCAATTTGGGGACCTCACATGACATTTGTTGAGAAAAATGGGAGGGAAAATTTTGGGGTACAACAGCTTCCCCTGTTCAATCTTCTTAAACCTGAAGATATAGATTGGCTGGTCTGCCTTTCGCGATCTGAAGGTGAAAGACGATTGAACACTAGAGTGCCCAGGAATTTGCACTCGCATGAAGTGATTTGTGATATCGGGAATGAGCTTATAGATGCCATTTGGTAACTGCTAGAGAACTATTGGAGATGGGCTTAAGGATGCCATCCTAAGAGATGTCGATTGTATAAGAGATTGCTTTGCGAGGACCCGTATACCTATTGTTGAGGAGGACTTCGTTGGGGAATGCAGGTCAGTGTCTTGAGAGGAATAGAGCTTTAGGAGCTTCAGTTGTCCGTTACTCTACTAGGGAATAATTTCGGTTTGGGAAGCGAAAGCGAACTATATGCTTGGTCGGGGTATATGCTGCACCGCGACTTTCTAGGGAAATGTGAAATCAATTGTGTTTAATCAGGTCCTGGTATTACAGTGTTATAGATTGTAGTCTAGGGATAAGGGAGGCCAAACCCGGATAGTAAGGTTAGGAGAAGGAACCTGGATAGTAGGGTTACTTTGATATGAAAGCCTAGATAGTAGGGCTGTGGGGAGGAACCTGGATAGTAGGGTTACTTAGATATGAAAGCCTGGATGGTAGGGCTATGAGAATGAACCTGGATAGTAGGGTTACTTCAGTATGAAATCCTGGATAGTAGGGCTGTGAGAAGGAACCTGGATAGTAGGGTTACTTCGAAATAAAAGTCGGGATAGTAGGGCTGTGAGAAGGAACTTGGATAGTAGGGTTACTTCGAGATGAAAGCCTGGATAGTAGGGTTGTGAGAAGGAACCTGGATAGTAGGGTTGTGGGAAGGAACCTGGATAGTAGGGTTGCGGGACAAGTTTATTCAAATTACTAAAAGCACCACGAGAAAATTGTGTGAACACAAGTTTGTGGTGATAAGTTATTTGTGCAAGGTCTTTTGAATTAGGATGATTCAAAGTCTACCATAGTATTTTGTGAAAAAATTCTTTGAATTTGGTTGATTCAAAATCCACCATAATGTTTGGTGTTTTATGAAAAAGGTCCTTTGAATTGGAGTGATTCAAAATTCATCACAAGTTTAGTGCTTGGGTATGTTTTAGAAGGTTGTAAAAAAGTTTTGGCGTGAGAATTGTACAAGGATCTAAATATACTGGAAAATCTTCTAAGGCGTATAGGGACTAGATTTACCATTGATTACAAGGGAAATTAGTATAATTGTCCCGTGTCCTATATTTTTAAGCACTTTAATTTTATGAATTTTATTATCCTAAGAATATTACAAATTCATAACTTTTGGGAAAATAAAAAGTTAAGAATTGTTGCGCAAAGAAGAGAAAAATCGAGAAATCTTAATTCACTTTCTCTTAGGTTGCATCTCATAGTTAATAACCCTGAGTTTGAAGGCACACTGTTTATGTGAACTGAGTACATGTGTTTTTGCTCATTCAACGCTTATGATCATTATTTGTATTCTACATTAATGATTATTTATCACAAGAAGTAATTATCCTATCACTGATTATATTCATTCATAAGGATCAACTTAAGAGAAATTTTTGTTTTCTGCTGTATATTTTAATGTGATTTCCATTCAAGTACATCTCACATGGGAGAGAACATGACCATAGGCATTGTTGTAACAACTTTTCAGACCTTATCCCTATTTCTTGCTCTAAATTCTTCTCTAATTTAGAGTCAGTATTCAAGTCACAATATCAACCAACACCTTATAAGATTTTCTTAAACTTTTTCCTTCATCACTTGGACTAGTAGAAACAATCGTCGGAGTTTTGGAAAGACATATTATTTATCTTTGTAAGCTGTTAATTTCAATGTTTAAACTAAGACAACTATTACACTTAACTAACTATTTTATTTGTTCTAAATATGAAAAAAAATACAACTGCTCATTCACAAGAGATGTATGATCTTCTTTTCAGGATTTTAGAGCATCTTTAAATTTTAAGATTTATTTCTCAAATTTTAAAATTGTTTTATTTTGAAGTGAGATCTTCTTAAAAGCATTTAAGGCCTCAACATACATTTCATGAAAATTATTTTTGATAGCTCATTATAAGAAGGTATAGAATGTGATTCAGAATCACATATCTCTAAAACTTTGTTTTTGTAACGCGCCATCGGATATAGATTAATTATTTCATCTTTATCTAAGTTGTTATCGGAAAAATTGGAATCTTCATTGTCTTCTCAAATGATGTATACTCTATGACCCTTGGCATCATTGCCCTTCATCTCAAAAAACGGTTGCTTTCCTTTGCCCTTCAATAAACTTGAACAATCAATTTTGTTATATACGAAATTACCACCCTCATAACAACTTACTTGCAATTTTTTTTCATTTCTTTGGGGAAAACCTATTCACAACCACAACGTTGAATGAAACGTTCTCCACTATATGTATATAGATAAACGTGTTCTTTTTTGTTGAATAACATGTATATGAAAGTTGACATCTCTAGTTTGAGAGAAATTTGGATCTGCCGGCTAAGGCAAAATAATACTCCATTTATATATCGGACAGAGATTGTGTCTTGTGCTATACTATAATCATTAAAACATAGTAATAGTTTCATAGCCATTATTTATAATCTTAATCACTCACACTTATTGTAATTATAATTAAATTCCAAAAAAATATAAAAATTAAACAACCCTAGTCTTTGTATATATTTATGCTAACTGTGTATGTAAACAAATAACAAACAGCATCTAGTGAAAGATTTCAACCTTAACATGATATAATACAAAAAGTTTAATTAATAGAGTCAAAACGACAAAAACTCATGAAATAAGTCATAACACTCTCAATATAAACTGATAAAAAATTAATTAATTTTTTAAATATTAATTTCTTGCATTAACAATTGTTAGCTCTTGGTCAACAAAGCCTCGTACAATTACAAGTTTTGTTTATTGAAAAAAAGAAAGCAAAACCACTAATTATTCTGTAAAGTAATTGTTCAACATGTGCAAGAATGACTTCATAGTTAAGAGTTGAAATATTTTATATGTTTTGTTTTCTCTTTATCGAAAGGTGACCTAGGTTTCCTATACAATTATCTAACCTACCTCTGTCTCTCTCTCTCTAGAACTTTCTCTCTCTATCACATTTCCTCACATCCTCCAAAGACATAGACACAACATTTTAATCTTTAACTTCAACCTATGATTTTTTAAAAAGTCTTGAATTAACTATAATTAATGTGGTTTTCAAAGAAATTAAATTAATATTAAAATTTACATAGTTTAATCCCACCATGAATATTATATTGTTGTATACTTTCCTAGTTGTGTGAGAATGGCTGCAACTTCCACCACTTTATTTGTCTCTCTGTCTCTCTCTTTCCCCTTCAATCTCATCCTATTCCGTTTCCTCACCAGTACTCAATTGATCAATTTGTTTTTCTATTCGTTTTGAGGTTTGAATCATTGGACACTCTTAAATCTAATACTATTTTCTTTTTTTTTTTATATATAGTTTTTATAAAGAATTCCTGTATATATATTCATATAATTTAATTGTTGATTACTATTCTAAAATTTGTTTCTTATTTAATTACTATAATTTTCTATCTTTCTTTTTTGTTTTTCTACTTGTTTAGAACTTTGAGAGTATATGGCCGGCATAGACTTGGGTTCAGCATCACAACACTTTGTTCATCGTCTTCAACGCCCTGACCTAGAAGTTCATGACGAGAGTCAAGATCAAGACGGAAACAATAACCATGAAGGGCTTGATCTAGTTTCACCAAATCATGGTCTGGGTGATGTTGTTGGTCGTAGACCAAGGGGAAGACCTCCAGGGTCAAAGAACAAACCTAAACCGCCGGTGATCATCACAAGAGAGAGTGCAAATACGCTTAGGGCTCATATTCTTGAGGTTAGTAGTGGTTGTGATGTGTTTGATTCAGTCGCTACCTATGCGAGGAAGCGTCAACGAGGGATCTGTGTTCTTAGTGGGAGTGGAACTGTCACTAACGTGATCCTGCGACAGCCTGCTGCCGCAGGATCAGTTGTGACACTTCAAGGAAGATTTGAGATATTATCTTTGTCTGGATCGTTTCTACCGCCCCCGGCTCCACCGGGGGCAACCAGTTTGAGTGTCTTTCTTGGTGGAGGTCAAGGTCAAGTGGTTGGAGGAAATGTTGTTGGTCCTTTGATAGCTTCCGGACCGGTTATCGTTATTGCTTCCTCGTTTACAAACGTAGCATATGAGAGATTACCATTGGATGAAGATGAATCTCTTCAGATGCAACAAGGGCAATCATCTGCAGGCGGCGGCGGTGGTGGTGGCGGTGGTGGTGATGGTGTTAATAACTCTTTCCCGGACCCGTCTTCGGGGCTTCCATTCTTCAATTTACCTCTAAATATGCCTCAATTACCTGTGGATGCTTGGGCTGGAAACTCTGGTGGAAGACAATCTTATTGAGCGGTGAGTTAAATTTCCTCATTTTAGTTTCCTTTTGAATATTAATCATTTGTGAAGAATTCAGCTCTTGTTTTCTAAATTTTATTCCTCGGCTAGGTTTTGTTGTAAGGACTAAGTTATAGTTTCTAGGAACAATTGTAAAACATTTATTTTTCTTTGTTTGTTTGAGTTGTTAATTAGATGAATTAGAGTCTTGTGATTAACCCTTGAGTTGAATAAATTAATCATTGCCTTAGTTTATTTGTTTCCATTGTTTAGATTTTGGTGGAATGAATGAATGAATGCCAATGAATCTGAGTTTGCTCTTACATGTTAAAACGACTCAAAATTAAATTATTAATTGAAACTATATGGATAACTTAATCTTTCTAAATAATCGACACAATTTGTCTTTTTTGTTGGCACTCAAAGAATACTTAATTAAAAGAATCCAAACATTATTGCTTTTGGCCTAATGAAGGTTAGCACCTCTCTCTCTTATAATTAATTCCACCATAAACAAGTGGAGAAAAACTAATTATATTTCTTGATTTTAGAGTTGTTATATAGAAGTCGTCTAATAAACATAATTTATTTGAGTATTATATAATATACATGATTTTTATTTAAATAGATCGAACCCTACCCCTTTAATCGAATGTTGTTAATAGTTATCATCTAAATTAATTTAATGGGATTATACATAATTTATGTATTAATATAATACATAGTTTTTTGAAGCATCTAACTTGATCTCTTCTAAACTATCAATTTTAGATTTGGATTCAAGTGGAGAAGAGAAATCTGCAAAATGAAGAACAAGTTTACATGTAGAGTGAGAGAACCAAGATATGATAAAAAAAATTGAAAAGGCTCTAAGTTAAGTGTGTTTTAGCTTTTTTTAGGATTTTTTATTACAGATTTAGCCTAAGTAATCTTTATAACAAACATTGTTAGAACTTAAATAGATTCTTCTATTTCCCGAAAAAGATAAACAGATAAAAAGATTATAGTCTTTCATATATTACTATATTCATTTATTCAAAGAGACAAAACATACTTGTGCAAAACACTATATATACTTTTATATATACGAACTTTGATAAGCTAATTTTGACTGATAGATTGAGTGCAACATATTAAACTGATTATAATTCGTTTTTTATATCTAAAAAAAATTCTTAAAACATTATTGTATACCTACTCCAGGCTCGTCTTTAGCTAACAAAAACGCATGTTTAACCATAAAATGTGTCTTAAAAAAGAATAACTACATGTGCATGTGGTCTAGCCTTCATTAATATATGTACTTGCATCCCACTTTCCTCTCTTACAATTTAATGCTTTTTTCTAACTACACCAATTTTATTATTTTAATTATCCTTAAATATAATATTTTATAACTTGTATTTATTATATAGTATTAAAATTCTTTAAAAAGTTTAAATTTTTAATTGTAAATAATAATATATTAAAAAGAGGATGAAAAATCATTAAAATAGAATAAAGATAGTCATAAAACACAAGAAGTCACAAAAGACAACTAAAGGTCTTGTGTTCAGCTATGACGAATGTATGACTGCAATCATTTACAGACCTTAGTCTTAGTTGGGTGCGTTTTGTAAACCTAAAGGCATGTGTAATTTCTATGATTGGAGTATGTTCCCTCTCTTTTGTTTAATGTAAGGGGTAGTGTCTTGTTTTTGTAATGGGCAGATTATTTGTTATACTCTTTTTTATAAATTATTTATTAAAACAAAAAACAGAGTTGATCAACGGGTTCCCAACAAAAAAATAAGCTAATAAAAATCCATCTCGTTGATAATAAGTTAGATCTCAAACCACCAAATCTTCCATCAACATATAAAATCTCATTCAAAGAGCACCAAAAATGTCAAAACCTATCTCAGAGCCAAGACAAACCTCGATCTCTTATAGATGCAAGTAGAAGATAAGATTCTGAAGTCATTTGCCAAAAGTGTGGGAGTTCACCCTTGATCTACTCAAAAACTATTTCCAAGCCAAAAAGTACTCTTTTCTTCACCTTTTTCGTTGATTTTGTGACTCTCTTAAAGATTACATCATTGCGATCTTTCCAAATGGACCAAATAAGAACCTTCTAAATCAAAAGATAACCACTCATATATTTTATTATCCTTCCCCTAAAGAATTAAAAGACTTAAAAAGCATCATATGGTCATTAGTGATTACTACCTTCCACCAAACCGCTTAAAGACTTTATAACCACTACAAAAAAAAAAAACTCTCTCCAGCCACATGATATAGTGACGTGAAAATCATGTGACAAAAAAAAGGAGTTACGATGTAATTATCACGTCGCAACATGTTTTTAATAATAAAAAATTAAACGTCAGGCTTGCACATGGGAAAGATTGAAAAAAATTTAAAATAATTTTGTGGCGTGGTAATCATGTTGCAACTTTAAAAGAAATAAAAAAAATAAAGAAGTCTGGCGTGCACAGGTTAACAGATGGGGGAAGATTTGAAATTTTCAAATTTTAAGTTGAGACGTGAAATTCACGTTGCAACGTTAAATTAGAAAAAATGTTGAGGAGGAAATTGAATGACTTGGAGTTGATGGGGGACAATTGACTGACACCTTTATTAGTGTGTATTGTCCACGTCGCAAAATTCTAGCCGTTGTGGAGTTCCGACGTGAATTTCACTACGCAAGATTGCGACGTGAAATTTACATTACTGATAGGTGTTAGACGACGACAACAATATCTAGAGGGGGAGGGGGTTGAATAGATACCCCTTTTGAAAATATCCAAATAAAATTTGGTTTTGAAAAGGTTTTATCAAAGTGTGAAGCGGAAGCAAATTGTCGTCTTTACGAATGTTATCGGAAAGCTTAGATATGCAAACTCTAAATCAAAAATTAAGATGGAATGAGAATGATTGAATTAATAACCTTGAATCACTTTGCAACTTATTTATTGTTTAATAAATTTTCTTAACAAGTATATTCCAATGATAAAATCAAAATAGCTAGTTTAGTCAATTTATTAAATACTCAGAATTTTTCCTTGGATTGTGTTGATACACAAAACCACTTATAATCAAAAGTGATTATAAGCTATATCAACACTTGGCTTAAAAACAAAATCACGTAGGAAAATTCATACAATTTAAATGATCACACAATTGTAATACAGTGGGAGACCTGACTTTACTGGTTTTGCATTTTATCACAATGTTGCGGTTATCAAAAGTCGCCACCGAATTTTCTTTTATCCAACAAAGGAAATGGTGAAAAGAACAGGAAAGACCTTTCGAGAGAATTTTTTGAGTAAGGGGGGTAGGTTATGAAAAGAGAAGGTGTTAGCACTCTTTCCATCTGTAGTTATCTACGGGCTCTTAGTTGCTAGCTCACTTTGAAAATACTTTTTTGTGTAAGTATGTTTTGAAGATATTTTGAAAAGACGCCTTAGTGCGATGAACTTTGTAATGTTTCTCGTTTCGGTGAGAACGTATACAAAGTGTTTTTTGTCTTTGAAAATATTTAGAAAAGAGTTTGTGTATGTGTGAAAAAAAATTTTTGATTGTTTTTATGAGCAAGCAACTAGGAGCTATCTACCTACTCGAAAGGTTTGTTCTTTTCCTCTTTTCCTTTAGACAGTGCTATCCTACTATTAGTGAGTAGGTAGCCCTATCATTGGATTTTTGAGGGATGGGCGAGGGTCATCGTACAATCATGAAAGCAACTAGTAAAATACTTTAGTAATTACCCTAAGGTTTTAAGCTCATATACCGAGGCAACGTCGAAAGGGTCATCGAGGGACTTATGATCTTTAAACCAAATGGTCACCACTAAAATCTCTTACGTTCGAGAGTCATGACTGTTTATTCCGAAGGCAACAAGTGGAGGTACCTTAGAGGTGCGTGTGTGCGAGTGTGTTGTGTTTCAGTTATTTATCTTCAGATGTTAGGTTTGCTAGCGTTTGCTTTTAGTCTTTTCATACAAGCCTATTAGCATTCATCTAACAGTTAATATTAGTACGAAAATAAAGATGCGGGAATTTAAATCTACACTATTACAAGGCTTCGGGTGGGGGAATTACAAACCAAAGCGGGGGGAAAGAAAAGTGTAAAAGTCCTAATTAAAACTATTACATGCTTTATACAGTTACATAATTATGAAAAATAATGCGAATAAATAAATAGACGCGCGGGGGAAGAAAGAAAGAAAAATGAAAGGATGGAGAAAAAAACCTAAGAAAAATTTCTAAGTGATAAAAGAAATCTTTTTGTTGTTTTTATTTGTTTTAGGAAAATATTTAAATTAAATTAAGAAAAATAAACCTAATTCTAATTGATTAATTAATTTTAAAAAAAAGTGATTACAAATGATTAATTAAAATTAATTTAATTAATGAAAATCTAAGTCTAATCATTTTTGTTATTTTGATTTTATGATTTTTTAGGAAAAGAAATTAATTGAAATAAAAGAAAATAAATAATAAACGAAAAAGACAAATAATTAAATTGGGCCAAGCTGCAAAACAAGTAATTAGGGGGGTGCAGAGATTTGAAATCCCCTAAGCCCAATAACATTGGCCTCGACGCTCTAGCAAGACATGGGGGAGAAACACCATCTTCTCCGATGATGTATTTTTTTTTTTGAAAACCTGCAAAACAAAAAAAAACACCTCGAATCTTTGGACCTAAATCGCATGTTGTGGGTTCAAATATGGCATTAGTTTGGCCTAAAACAGCCTGTAGAGTGAGATCTGAAACTCAATGGTTCTTGAGCCCTAACAATGGCATTTTAGTGTTTCTGCACCATAACCTTACATGTGACACGTTAGATCCATTCTAAATATTGATAACAACATGGATGTATGTATAGAATTACTTTAAATCACATGATTAGAGAGTTCGAGGAATTAAAACCTCACCAAACCGGTATGATCGGATGTGAGAGTTTTGGACGTGGAAGGGCTTAGCTATCGGCCTGGTTCAACTCCTGGGAGCCTCAGGGATATGATTTATCACTGGTTTGGACTGACCACGCCTGGGAACGCAGTTATGAATTTTACAACTTTGAGAACTTTTTCTTGAGAATTTTGTGAAGCTTTCTTTGCAATGTTTTTTTCGTCCCCTTTAGGCTTGCAATGTCGTGTATTTATAGAAGAGTAGGAGGCTAGATCAATATGGTAAAGAATCGCACCATTAAAGCCACCAACATGGCAAGGAATCACACCATTAAACCATGGTTTAAAACAAAAATCAAGTTTTGAAAAGTTTCCAAACTTCATGATCCCTTGCCATTTTCGTTTGCTGCATGAACCTGGTCATTTGTGACGTACCTTGAACGAATTTGGGCCTCTTGAATGATCCAAATGAAACCCACTTAAGTCTTCAACCATTTGTTTGCTCTTTCACTTGATTTCTTTTATATTTAAATGAAAAATTCAAATAAGTAGAAATAAAAATCAAAATAATGCATGGATAATTTTAGAGGCTCTTGGATATGTCATGAGTATGTTTGAACTCTAAAAAGTTAGGCCCAATAACTTAAAATCACAAATTTACTCAATTGAGATTTTATGCATTTCTTGAAAATTTCCAACTTGTGCAACTCATAACTTGCTCAATTTTCCGTTTTTTGAAGATGATATTTGACTTTTTGGAAATCCCAAGATGTCCTCTAAACTTTCTATTTTAATAATTTTTGCACTTAGAGACATTATCTTGATGTAAGTTATCTTGACAAAAAGTTTCTTTTCTTGACTTTTTGAAAATGACCTATAATGTATGAGATGATATCTTCCAAATGAAGTATTTTTTGGACTTGAGAATAAAAGCAAAGTTGTAGAGAAATGAGTTTTATTCAAAATGAGATTTTGTTGGGTGGAAATTGATGAAGCATGTGAAAGTTATGTCTGGTCAAAGTTCAGTTGACTTCTCCTAAGAAAAACCCTAATTTGGCAATTCTTGACTTTTGATTATATGAGAACTTTCCTTGGGGAATCATGATCAACCCTTGATCAAATGATGAATATCACTTCAAAATGTTGATGTTGATGAAAAATATTTAAGTTTAACTGTATGTTGACCATAGTTAACTTTTGGACCAGTACAATTGATTTTCAAGCATTTGAACCATTGACTGAGCAAATTTATGATGTAGGGCTTGAAACTTGACATGAACCTTGTTGAGGACCTATGAAGAGCCATGGAAGCCATTTGATACATTTGCAAACCAAATTTCCTTGATCAATTCCAAACCCTAGTTATGGGTATTTGGTCTAGGAGGAGCACCTTGACTAATCAAACCTTGAGTGTTTTGACCATTTGAAGAGCCTTGAAATAATTGTTTAAAGAAAAATGGGAGGGAAAATTTTGGGGTACAACAGCTGCCCCTGTTCAATATTCTTAAGCCTGAAGAGTTAGATTGGCATGTCCGCCATTCATGACTTGAAGGTAGAAGATGACTGAACACTTAAGTGCCCATAAATTTGCACTCACTTGTGCAAGAAGTAATATTATTGGTTGAGTATAATGGGCATGGGCTTATAGATGCCATTTCGAGAAGTGACGAAGATTTGTCAGAGATGGGCTTATAGATGCCATCTTAAATAACTGTTGACTTCAACGGGGAGAAATATCAGAATAAATCTTAGGGAGACTTTAACTGAACCAGAGGAAGCGTCTACCGGAAACGAATTAGGATAAATCATTGGTCGATTTAAACTGAACCAGCGTAGGAAGTCTACCAGAAAACAAATTAGGATAAATCATTAATCGATCTAAACTAAACCAGCAGGGGTCTCGACTTATCTTTAACTGGAAACAAAATCAGTAAAATCTTTTAGTCGATTTAGCTGAACCAGAGAAAGAACTCTATTGGAAAACAAATCAGGATAAATCACTAGTCAATTTAAACTGAACCAGTAGAGGTCTTGAATTATCTTTAACTTATGAGGAAAATGCTGAAATAGCCCTTCGCCAGATGCAGCTTTCGAGAAGATTGTTGGGTCATATACGTAGTTGATGATATTTGTTGACTGATCTTTCCTGAAAAGGTAAAGAGTTAGTTGTATGAAATGTCATGATGGATGAAATGCATTGCGTAATGATGTTCTCAAAATAAATGAGATTGTGCTATATGTGTTTTGTATGCATACGCCATGACATTTTGTAAATGATTTATGGATGTGCAATGTTAATGAAGCGTATTCGCAAATTTGAGAAGCATCTTAGTCAGGGGAAAATAATTCCTTAATTGTCGTTGTGGATGAAGAGTATGTGTATCTTAAATTTTATCTTGATCCATTGGGGATTCCTGTTTTCTTTGAGGAAACTCTGCAGGGGATGTTGATTTCTGCTTGGGGAGTAGAGTTCAGGAACCTTTGGTTATCCATCGCTTTACTGGGGAATTTAGTTCTTATTTACCCTGACTGGGGATAAAAGAGATGGTTAAAATTTCGTGTTGGAGAGGATAGTTGACTGGTATCTGGTCAAAATCCGGGCTTTGCAGCAACTTTCTAGGGAGGATAAAGTTAACTGTTATCTGGTCGAATTCCATGCTTCACAGTAACTTTTTAGGGAGGATGAAGTTAAACTGTTATCTGGTCAGATTCCAGGCTTCGTAGCAACTTTATGTGGAGGATGAAGTTAAACTGTTATCTGGTCAGATTCCAGGCTTCGCAATAACTTTTTGAGGAGGTTGAAGTTAATTGTTATCTGGTCGGATTTCAGGCTTCGCAACAACTTTCTAGGAGAATGAAGTTAAACTGTTATCTGGTTGGATCCCAGGCTTCGTAGCAACTTACTAGGGAGAATGAAGTTAACTGTTATCTGGTCGGATTCCAGGTTTCACAGCAACTTTCTAGGAGGATGAAGTTAAAATGTTATCTAGTCGGATTCCAGGCTTCGCAAAAACATTCTAGGAGGATAAAGTTAAACTATTATCTGGTCGGATTCCAGGCTTCGCATAAACTTTCCGAGGATGAAGTTAAACTATTATCTGGTCGAATTTCAGGCTTCACAACAACTTTCTAGGAGGATGAAGTTAAACTGTTATCTGGTCAGATTCCAGGCTTCACATCAACTTTCTAGGAGGATGAAGTTAAACTGTTATCTGGTCGGATTCCAGGCTTCGCAGCAACTTTCTAGGAGAATGAAGTTAAACTGTTATCTGGTCGGATTCCAGGCTTGCCAGCAACTTTCTGGGAGGATGAAGTTAAACTGTTATCTAGTCGGATTCCAGGCTTTGCAGTAACTTTCTAGGAGGATGAAGTTAAACTGTTATCTGGTCGGATTCCATGCTTCGCAGCAACTTTCTAGGAGGATGGATTTAAATTGTTATATGTTCGGATTCCAGGCTTCGCATCAAATTTCTAGGAGGATGAAGTTAAACTGTTATCTGATCGAATTTCAGGCTTCACAACAACTTTCTAGGAGGATGAAGTTAAACTATTATCTGGTTGGATTCCAGGCTTCGCAACAACTTTCTAGGAGGATGAAGTAAAAATTCTATCTGGTTGGATTCCAAGTTTCGCAGCAACTCTCTAGGAGGATGAAGTTAAACTGTTATCTGGTCAGATTCCAAGCTCACAACAACTTATTGGTAATAATATCTACTCCACTGGGGCAAGGGGTTTTGTCCGTTGATTTGTAATAGTCTGAGAAAAGACTCGTGATGGGGAATCTGGAGCTTGTTGGGGAAATAAATCCTGGCGATGGAGGAATATCCTGTTGAGGGAAGCTCTTTGTCGAGGAGAATACGCTATGCTGGAGAGATGTAATCTGCAGGGGCTTTTACAATTTTGAAAACTTAGCTGGGGAGAGGAATTTCCATGGACTCTAATGTTTGGGATCTTGTATGTTGGTGACATTGCCGGGGAGAAGATCAAACTCCTTTATCAGCCAGAGTGATCTGCCGAAGAAATTGTGGGGAATGTATGAACTTGTGAAGATTACCTTGTGGGGATAATCTCATGGCAGTGGATCTGTGGGGATTCGTGAAGACTTGCACATATCTCAACTTCTAAAGCCTTTGGTGAATGTTAATAAGGGTGATAAGTCTTCTACTGATAGATAAGTGACGAGATGATGGAACATAGTCGTATGCTTTAATCCCTAACTTTTTCCTGAACTGCCATTTCAAATTTTCAGTCCACTGGGATACCCTTTTTTCTCAAGTCGCCTTTTCAGGTTTTCGAATTTCCGGGTGTGCAGTTTTATTTATATATCCCTAATTTTTGCCCGAACTTTTTTGGTTCGCCGGGATGCCCTTATTTTTCCTAGGTCAGTCGACCTAGCGGGTCTTTTTTTTCATGCATAGTATTTACTGACTATGTCCGCGTCCATAAGGTATGGAGAATTGTCACTATCCATAGTAGTAAGTGTTGTAGCACTACCAGAAAATGTTTGCTTGATCGTATGTGATGCTTTGTTGGAATTCATGTTCAATGCCCCAAGTGATTCAGATGGAGATATGCCCCTGGATATTCAGGACTTTTGAGAGATTCCTTGAATCTTGACTCGACTGCCCCAGATCAATTAGACACCATGTCATACCCCTTGATTGTGAAAGGCCTATTACTGGAAATATCTTTCCATCTGAGGTGATTCTGTTCATTGAGAGGATTTCCGTTCATTGAATATTCGTCGTGCAAATTTCTCTACCGTCGTACAATTAGTCATATGCAAACAATGGCATTTTAAAAAATGCAAAGCTTATGTCTGTATTGAAGTTTTGAAAATGCATTCTTTAGTAAAACAAAATTTGCAAGAATGTGATATCAACTCAGGATTTATAGTAAGCCTTACAGGAGTCAGGATACCTTTTGTATTTGTATGCTTTCGAACTAACCCATGCTTCAGTTAGGACTTTTAAGGGTTGTGGCGTGGCCTGGTTCACGGTTTAAGAAACAAAGGATAAAGGCTCAAACTTTATTTGTACCCAACCCGTTCTTCGTGATGTTCTTCAGTCCTATACTCAGTTAATTGTGCGTTCAGATCCCAATTGAGTATGGAATCTTTGCCCTGATATTCTGGTGATGGTTCGGATACTGAAAGTTTATTTTGAGGAGGCAATCATTTTTTTGTAACGTTTTTTCCTTTTGTTGAGGATTTATAGTTACCTCCTTTTTTGATTTTATTATCCATACTTTTTGCTTGAACTATTTCCTTTGTGGTTACAGTCAGTGGGATTCCCCCATTTTTTATTAAGTCTCCTTTATAGGTTTTGACTTAGCGGACTTTTCTTTTGAGAGATAATGACTTCCTGTTTTAATTATTATGCAGAACCATCACCATCTTTTGTTTTTGGAATGATACCTCTGATACTACTCATCGTGTATGAAGGGAAAGCTTGCAATTGAATGCACCATTGAATTAATTGAGAAACTACCCTGCCCCAGGTTATGAATAAAGGTTTCAATTTGTGTGAAAAAGAAAACTCCTACTTCTTAGGCTCAAAGGGGTTGACTAGGGATTATCTTCCTTATAAATCCACTGTTTAGGATTTGAAACAACGCTTGTACATCGTCAGCAAGGTCTGTTCAAAAGCATATTGTAGAGATTGTGGCATCTTTTTCGTCATCCTCCCTCTAAAGGCTTATAACTTTTAACCGAGAGTTGAATATCAAAAAAAGGAAGTAAATTCATAGTTTCAGTATAGTGACAACGAATGGACTAGTTCAAGACAAACATATGCAATGTATTAATGAAATAACAAAGTTTGACATGAAATAATTCTTTGAACAATCAAAAGAAATTACAATTTGAAAATTATAATGAACAAAAAGCCTCTCTGTCTGAACTTGTCACTTCAGATGGTGTGCCTTTGAGGGATGGCAAAAGAATTTAGTCTGACCATCTTGTGTGAACTCCAGCACTCCTTCGTCGACCAAGTCTTGAATCTTATTTCTCAATGTGTAACAACTATTAGTGTCATGTCCAGGACTGTTGGAGTGGTACACACACTTTTAATTTGGATTGTACATTGAAGAGGCGATGTTGGGATTCTGAGGAGGATCCTTCAACGTAACCAGCTTGGCATCCAAGACGTGTTACAATGCTTGAGTCAATGACACATTGATTTCGGTAAAACGTCTTTTAGATGTTCTGCTTATGCTGATTACCCTATTGTCGTTGTTGTCGCACTGGTGCTGGATTAGAGATCCACACTTCCCCCACAGATTGGTTGAGATTTCTCTTATTACAATCCTTCTAGTCGTACACAGTACTCGACTCCTTCTTTCCGATGTATAATCTCTTCTGAGTACTTGAAGATGCAGTCCCCTGAATTTCACCGCTCTTGAGTTTATTCTCAACATGTCCCCGCATGAACATGTCATCCAATTCCCTGTCTGCCAAGAGAGGTTGATCATTGACTAAGCCCTAAGCTCTAGCATTTTTTCCCAGACGGTCTTATCTGTCTTGACGAAGCTTGCTGATGAGAATCCTCAACTCTTCTTGTTCCCGAGCTAAATGTTGGATAAGAGCCATCTGACTACTCATCTAGATTCTCATCCTTTCCATCTTAGCTTTACGTTGTTCCAACTGGTCATCCTTATTGTCTTCAGGATTTTTCTTGGTCATGTTCCCAATGAGGAGTGTTTTCAATTCTTCTTGCCCCTTGGATAGATTTAGGAACATTTCCTTGAACCGAGCATCTTGAGTTTGGAGATCTCTATCATTCTGTTCGAGAGCCATTTTCCTTGCTGAAATAAACAACGAGAAAATGAGAAACATGTCTTGAGAATACATGTTATGTAATGATATATGTTGTACCCCAAAATTTGCCCTCCCATATTCTTCAAGAAATTGCCAAGTCAAGCTTCAAAATTCCCCAAGGGTTGCACAGTGTAAGGGCCTCCTAAGCAGTCAAAATTAGGGTTTTGGTTCTGATCAAGAAAATGGAGTTTCCAAGGGTCCAATCAAGTCCCACATGCCTATAAATATGGTCAAGCATCCTCATACCAAGTTTCAAGACTTTCAGCACAAAATTGCACAGTCAAAAACCCTAATTGCACTACAGTCAACTGTAGGGGCAAAATGGTCATTTGACAGTCAAAAGTTCAAATTTTTGGTCAACATCTCATTTTAAAGCCACAAACATCATTTGATCAATGCTTGATCATGATTCTCAAAGCTTGGCTCAAAAATCATCAAGATGCAAAAGTTTCCTTATTTGGACAGTTGAAAAAGTCAACTGTAAATTGACCAAGGCATAACTTTCACATGGATTATCAGAAAAATTCCATCCAAATCTCATTTTGAAGAGAAAGACATTTCCTACAACTCATCTTCATACTTCAAGTCCAAGAAATGCTCTCACAGAAAGTTATCAATTTCAACATTATAGGTCATTTTCAAAAGTCAACAAAAAGGGACTTTAAGTCAAAGGCCATAACTTGAGATTGGTAAATCAAAATGACATGGGACCAAAGACATTGGTTAGAGGACTCAAAGACCTTTCCAAAATGTCCAAGAACATGAGCAAAGCTTAAAAATTGAGCAAGTTATGCCTTGTGGAAGTTGGGAAATTTTTGGATATTTTGAAAAATCAACATTGATTCAAATGACCTAAAATTGCTAATGGGCCTATTTTTCTTCCACAATTCATTATCCAAGGCATGTGCACGACCACTTGGCCCAAAGGGAAGTATTTCTTCATTTTTATTTATTTATTTGAATTTTTATTAATAATAATTCATTTAAATCAATTAAATACATGAAAAATATTTAACCTAAGTTTTTCAATCTTTTTGTGCATGAAATATACTCAATAATTCGTGCATAATCAAATATGGAAAGATTTGAAGAGAATTGGTCATGATTGGTACAAAATAGCATGGAAAATATTGAAAAAAAGATCTTTGAAAATCAAATCTCTCAAACCATGAATGCCAAGGATTTGGATTGTTTTATTTGACCTAATTCACTCATACTTATACAAAGAACACAAACCTAATGCAAAAAACCACTAAGTTGCGCAAGAACCTAAAGATCAAACTCACACTTTTTCTTAAAAAACTCAATTCTGAAAACACTTTTGCAGGGCGATTCAAGACCAAATAGTGATTCCATTAGCTTCCTTGAGGATTATAGAACGTGTTCCAATCAAAATCGATCATCCCCACGCCCAGAATTGGTATATAGAAACCCAGTTTTCTCATATTTTTTTCAAAATCGTATTTCAAGATTTAGACGTGTTCATGGCATTTTGATTGTGTATTTATATTGAGTAATGTATCCTGAAGCTAACCATATGGATTAATTGTATTTTTATGCACTATACGCAAATATGCCATTGTTGTTCATTAGGGTTCATGAAGCTCCGAATTGGGGGTTTTTAAATGAGGAAAAACTGGAGTCTGAGACCAAAGCCATTCAATTTAGTGCGTTTAGACGAAGAGAAACCATATGTCGCGCCCAATTTATGAGGCCTTATGGCCTATTCGTTATTTTCCCTAATGGTCCCTTTTAGAACAGTGTAAAAACCGTTGCCTATGTTTGTTATGTTTTCAGGAAAATAAAACAATGGAGAAGACGACTAGGTGGCAGGCGATGGTTGGCTGGTTTGAAAGTTCGCGCGAAAACCAAACACTAATGCATATTTGTTTTATTATGTTCATTACTTATTTTATTTACAGATAAGCAAGATGGCACGATTGGTGAAGCATTTGAGTGGCAATGTTCAGGACCTGGGTTCGAGCCCCAGGTCCTCACCCCCTTCATATTATTTTGTATTTAGTGATTCCATGCAGGTTCAGTGTAAAGACGCACCGTGTACCCACACCATCCAACATGCCACGCGTTTAATCTCATCAATTCAAGGGCCAGGATTTGTGGAATATGGTAGGCCCTAGTCAACGCTTGAGTACGTGTCCTGAAAAGTCAAAAAGGCCAAGGTTAATGGGCCTGAATCACTACAAAAAAACCTCCACTTTGGGGACAGCAACCCCCCTAGGTTTGCCAATTTTTTACTTTCTTTATTTTTTTAAGTATTATTTATACTTTCTATTAATTATTGTTATTAATTAATTTCATATTTTTATAACACAAAAATAAATTAAAAAAATCAGAAAAGAGAAAAAATATATTAAATATTTTATTTTAGTATGTATATTTTGTAAATAAATTCATGAATTAATTAGTTTTAAATTAGGTTTTAATTTTAACTTTTTTTAATAAAAAAATCTAAAAATATAGAATTAGGGTTTATGATAATTTTTATTCTTTTTTATTTTTCTTTCATAAATAATTAAAATATTAAATATTTATTTTTTGTAATTAAAATTGCATGTAAATTAATTAGGGTTAATTTTAGGTTAAAATTTAATCTTCTTTTTTTAATAAATTAAAAACAATTAGAATTAGGGTTAGCATTTATTTTAATTGTATTTAATTCTTTTTCATTAAAATCACAAAATACCAAAAAATACCAAAAAGACAATTTCTTTTCCTTTTAATTTTAATTAATTCATCGTTTAATTTAATTTTGCAAAAAGGGTCCAACGCCCTCGTCTAATTCTTATTAAATTCGCATGTTTATTTTTAATTTTGATGTATCTCTCCCAAAGTCGTGTAACTAATTGCTCGCACTTTATTTTCTTTTAATTCTTTATTTTTCCGTCAAATCGGGTTCGAGAAATTTTGGCGATGTGGACCCGCGCCTTTTGTAATAGCTTAGAATCTTTTACTTTTCGCAATTTTTAACTGTTAAATAATGGCATGAAAGAATGTATGGACAAAAATAAAAATAACGTTAGATCACCAATAACATGACAAAAGACAAAAATAATTGAACATGACACACAAATCACACACCACCCCTAGGGTACGCCTCACTGTTGCCTTGCCTCGAAAGGTGGTCGTCGAGTAGAGGATGTCTTAGTAAGTCCTCATGATTCGGGAACCTGGCATGAGGGTAGCTTCTAAGGTGTCTTCCCATTGCTCTGGTGATCACCATGTCCCGAACCTCGAATTGACCCGAACACCTCCAACGGTGGTGCTACCTACCTCTCAATGGTGGGATGGCACTACTTTAAAGGACATCTACACAGACAAATTCCTTAGGGTAGGTAGACGACTCTTAATACTTGCTCTTATTTCAAAACAAAATTTAAAAATACTTTTCACACCAACACATTTTCAAAAAGCTTTCGAAAGCAATTTTT
Source organism: Vicia faba (assembly GCA_948472305.1). Taxonomy (NCBI): domain Eukaryota; kingdom Viridiplantae; phylum Streptophyta; class Magnoliopsida; order Fabales; family Fabaceae; genus Vicia; species Vicia faba. The sequence goes on along the minus strand of OX451740.1, from coordinate 480,952,282 downwards.
CAAACACTCTTGAGGACTGATACAAGAGTCGAACTGAAATTTTCAAAGAAACTTTTTTAAAACCCACAGTTGAAAAGCAAACAAACCATTTTTGAAAACACAAGTGAGCAAGTATCTAAGAGCCCATGGATAACCATGGATAGAAAGGGTGCTAACACCTTCCCTTTCTATAATCTACCTCCCGAACCGAGAGCAATCTCTATAAGGAATTTTTCTGTGCTTTTGTCCTTTCCATTTGGAGAAAATAAAAGACGGTGGCGACTCTTGCTTCCACGACATTTCGCGAACCAGCGTTAAACAGTCAGTTCCAGATCCACCGATCACAGAACTGGCGACTCTGCTGGGGACAATCTTAAAGTGAGGTGTACCTTAGGGCTTAGTTCATAACTGTGTTTTCAATTGTATTGATTTGCTTGCTTTACTATTGTGGGTTGCATGGGAGTTACATAGATCCTAACCCGGATCTGGGGGTACCCTATTTAGGTAGCATAAGCTGTGAGGGACCTGTCCGGCGTAGACCGACACGGGTGAAGCAGTGGCTACGTTGGTGTGGCACCTTGGTCTGTACTGATATCCCTTGTGTCGCAACGAGGAGAATATGGGTCTTCTAAGGAGTCATTAAGCACCAATAACCTTAGAACCTTAATTGACACAACTTGGCCTTTAGAATTGTAGCAGTATGCTACGCCCATTGAGGCTAAACTCTCGTGATGGTTCTGGCTGCAAGAAAAGATTGCGATGCCGGAGTTATGACCGATTGAGGGTAGTCAATGATATTGGGATCCTCTAAGAACCCGATTACTTTGATAGGACAGGTATGAACCAACAAACTGAAAGAGGGTAGTACCTAGACCTCATGCTGGCCTAAACTTTAAGGGCTTGCCTTGTGTGACTTGTGTGCCTTACCATGTTTGCCTTTATATCTATTTGTGGTGTGCTTTATCATAACATCATAACATCATGAGCATTGCATGCATCCTGCATAAGGACTGACCATTTCAAAGACAAGAAGGTTTCACCTTTGCTCTGTTTTGTAGGACATCATGATGCCTGTGCGAAGGAATACTATCCGGTTCAACTTTGTTCGTTCACCTGAGTTGCTTGATGAGTTGGTTAGCAGAATTCCAAATACCACTTCCTTCATTCAGAGGCATGGTTCTCTTCTCAGTTTAGTCACTGCAAAGCGGGATCAACAGTTGATGAGTGTTCTGACCCAGTTCTATGACCCTCTGTACCAGTGCTTCACCTTTCAAGACTTCCAGCTGGTCCCTACCCTGGAAGAGTTCTCTGATTTGCTTGGTATCCCTATCTTGGATCAGACTCCCTTTACTGGTTGGGAAAAGACCCTCAGGCTTGAGGATGTTGCTGCAGCTCTTCCTTTAACCCATCAAGAGGTAACAGATAACTGGGTAACTAGAAGCGGAGTTAAGGGTTTCTTGGCCAAGTTTCTGATTGGTAAAGCTAACAGTTTCTGGAATGACCTGGACTTTAGGGCATATGAAGACATCTTGGCTCTCCTAATCTATGGGTTAGTCCTATTTCCTAATCCTGACAATTTCATCAATGTCACTGCCGTAAGGATCTTTATGTCTCAGAATCCGGTGCCCACTCTCTTGGGTGACATCTTGCAACAACTTCATGCCCGTACTACCCGAAGACGAGGAACCCTATGGTGTTGTATCCCCTTGTTGGTGAGGTGGTTTATTTCGCACCTCCCTAAGTTCGTGCTGAAGAACCAAGAAGGAAGAGGTTGGGCTCACAGGCTAATGTCTCTCACTGATAAAGACATCATTTGGACTTGCAGAGGTTTGGATGAGATAGCTGTTATTGATCGATGCGGGGAATACCCTAATGTTCCTCTGATTGGTACCCAAGGAGGGATCTCTTACAATCCATGTCTAGCACTCCGTCAGTTTGGAAGAGCAAGAAGAGCAGGCCCCCATGAGATGTTGGTGCCTCACATCAGTTTCGAGTTTCAGGTGGATAGTGACGAGCTGCGTCGTAGGTTCATCAAGGCTTGGGACAAAGTTCATAAAGCTGACCCACAAGAGCTAGGGCCAAAGACTTCTTTACCTATGGAAGCCTACTACAAATGGGTTCGCATCCGTGCTCAGAAATTAGGTATGCCGTATGAAGCCGTCAGACCTATCATTCTTGAGTGTCCTGACAAGGATGGTGTTCCTCCAACTATCCTTCCTCCTCAGATACCTACTGATTATGAGACATTGAAGAGATCTTGGTCGCAACTGCGAGAAGAGCGGGATTCTTACCGGGAAAAGTTCAACGAGCAAGAATCAAAGATCCAGAAGCTGACAAAGCAGTTGGAGAATGAGCGAGCTATGAATGCCTACATCCGTACTGAGAAGAGGAGACCATGGGATCAATAAGGAGCTATGGATGTTCTTTCATAATTTGATTTTCCTTTTCAGTATTTCCTTTCATGTAACGCCTAAGGGCAACCTGTTGAATAATTTCAGTTTCAAAGTTGAATCTAATGAAGTGTGTTCCTTTTTGTTTACAAAGTTGATTCCCGATTGTCTTTGAAAACATAAATCATACGCATTCCATTCATCATGTGCATAGCAGGTTTCTTCTTTTTCAGGTTTCTTACAGTTCTCCGCTGTTTATTTCAGCATCATGAATCCTGACTCGTCATCAACTGAGACATCCATCAAAGCTCTTCAGGCGCAGAATGCGCATGTTGTACCCCAAAATTTGCCCTCCCATATTCTCCAAGAAATTGCCAAGTCAGGTCACAAAATTCCCCAAGGGTTATGCAGTTCAACTGTCTCCTATACAGTCAAAACTAGGGTTTGTGTTCTGATCAAGAAAATGAGTTTTCAAGGACCCAATCAAGTCCCATATGCCTACAAATGTGGTCAAGCATCTTCATATCAAGTTTCAAGGCATTCAGCTCAAAATTGCACAGTCAAAACCCTAGATTGCACTACAGTCAACTGTAGGGGCAAAATGGTCATTTGGCAGTCAAAAGTTCAAATTTTTGGTCAACATATCATTTCTAAGCCACAAACATCATTTGATCAATGCTTGATCATGATTCTCAAAATTTGGCTCAGAAATCATCAAAGATGCAAAAGTTACTATATTTGGACAGCTGAAAAAGTCAACTGAAATTGACCAGGGCATAACTTTCATATGGATTATCAGAAAAATTCCATCCAAAGCTCATTTTGAAGAGAAAGACATTTCCTACAATTCATCTTCATATTCCAAGTCCAAGAAATGCTCTCACAAAAAGTTATCAATTTCAACATTATAGGTCATTTTCAAAAGTCAACAAAAAGGGACTTTAAGTCAAAGGCCATAACTTGGGATTGGTAAATCAAAATGACATGGGACCAAAGGAATTGGATAAAGGACTCAAAGACCTTTCCAAAATGTCCAAGAACATGTGAAAAGCTTAAAAATTGAGCAAGTTATGCCTTGTGGAAGTTGGGAAATTTTTGGGAATTTTGAAAAGTCAACAATGGTTCAAATGACTTAAAAATGCAAATGGGCCCATTTTTCTTCCATGATCCATCATTCCAAGCCTATGCACGACCATTTGGCCCAAAGGGAAGTATTTTCTCAATTTTTAATTATTTATTTGAATTTATATTAATATTAATTCATTTAAATTATTTAAATATGTGAAAAATATAAACTTGACCTAAAAAAATCTTTTCATGCATGTTTTACTATCAATATCTCGTGCTTAGCCAATTATGGAAGGTTTTGGTTTGATTTGAACTAATTGACACCAAATTGCACATGAAAAGATATGTAAAGATTCTTAGAAAATCAATTTGCAAAATCATTGAATGCCTTGGATTGTATCAAGTTTTGTTGACCTAATCATCTCACTACATAACCCTGATCATAAACCTAATGAAAGAACACGAAAAGCTGCGCATAAGAAACAGATACAAACTTGAAAAATTGCTTGGAAAATTCAAAACTGAAATCAACTCTAGAGGTTGATTCAAGCCCTAATCTTGATCCCATTAGCTTCCTTGGGTAACTCTGAACGTGTGCCAATCCCTAACATCAACCAAAACGCAAAGAAGTGGTATCTATAACTCAAACTGTGAAGCAAAACTTTTGAAATCGCATATCATAAATCATACGTCTTTTTGCATTTTTGTTTATATATTCATGTTCCTGATGAAGTTTGTGAGCTAACCATCATGTTTAATTGCGTTATTATCCTGTATATCAAATTCCACCATGCGCGATTTCTAGGTTTTGCAGGATTGCAATTTAGGGCTTTAGCGATAAGGAAAAATTAGCCCATGAAAGTATGACCATTGCAATCAGCTCATCAAGACGAAGAAAAAGAACTAGTCGCGATCAATTTATGATCACCATAGCGCTAGTCGCTATTTTCTTGTAGCTAGCCTAAGACCACGCTTCCAAAACCGCTGCCATACGTGCTTGATTCAGAAAAAAATAAAAAAACAATGGGGAAGATGATGTGTTGGCGAAGCGTGATTCGCTAGTTTGAATTGCGCGCGTTTTTAACCATTACGCGTGGGTTTTGCTTTTTGTTATTTATTTGATATAATATGTTAATTGAAATTCAATAGCTCAGCTGGCAGGGATACACGCTTGTGACTCTCATGACCTGGGTTCAAACCCCAGGTCTCACATATTTCTCATGTTATTTTTCTATACCTCATTCCATGCAGCGCTCACAGTGAAAGACACCATATTCCCTCATCATCAAGCCATACACGTGCCCAACGTCCACAATCACAAGGCTGAGGATGGAGGAACACGTATGCTCAGGTCAACGCACCCACACACTATGCAAAAAGTCAAGAAGGGCCATGCTTATTGGGCCAGATTCCACTAATTTGACCTCCAATTTTGGGGCTACCCCCCCCCCCCCCCTGGTTTGCATTTTCTTTTCATTTTTTTTTATATCTTATTTTCAATTGCAATTTTATTTAATTTATCATCTCAATTTAATTAATTTATTTTTTTTACAAAATACAAAAACTTAATTAAAAAACAGAAAAGGCAAAAATATAATATTTATTTATTTAAATTATTTTTATGAATAAATGCATGTAAATATTTAGTTTTAGTTAGGTTGCAATTTTTAATTCCTTTTAATAACTAAAAAATCCAAAAATATAGAATTAGGTTAATTGATAATTTTTATACCTTTTAAATTTTCCCTTTTTTTATCACAATATTATTTATTTATTTATTTTATTTTTATAATTAAATGTACATAAATAAAAATTAGGGTTTAATTTAGATTAATATAACATTTTTACAATAAACTAAAAAAAAAACGTTAGAATTAGGTTCAACATTTTATTTGGATTGTAATTAATTCTCTTTTTCCATTAAATCTTAAGAAACATAAAAATACTAAAAAACATTTCCTTTTTAATTTTAATTTTTTTAATTCCTCATTAATCTTAATTGTTTGCAAAAGGGTCCAACGCCCGTCGCTTTAATTATTTTGTTTCGCGCATTTTACTTTGTCGCTTATTATAATTTTGTATCTCTCCCAAAGCCTTGTAACAATTTTATTTTTCGCACTTTTATTCTCTTTATTTATTTTTTCAGTCAAATCGGGTCCGGTTTAATTTTTGGCGATGTGGACCCGCGCCATTTGTAATAGCCTTAGATTTATTTTCCCGCAAACTTTATAACTGTTAAGAAGCATGCAAGAATGAATGTCTTAATTAAAATCAAGCGTAGAACACAAATAAACATGACAAGACAAATATCTGAAAACGACACACGAATCGCACACACCACCCCTAGGGTACGCCTCACTGTTGCCTTTCGAAAGGTGATCGTCGAGTAGAGGGCGTTTTAGTAAGTCCTCATGATCCGGGAACCTGGCATGAGGGTAGCTTCTAAGGTGTCTTCCCATTGCTCTGGTGATCACCATGTCCCTAAAACTCGAATTGACCCGAACACCTCCAACGGTGGTGCTACCTACCTCTCAATGGTGGGATGGCACTACTTTAAAGGACATTTACACAGACGAATTCCTTAGGGTAGGTAGACGACTCATGGATACTTGCTCTCTTCAAAAACAAACAAAAATCTTTTCACCAACACATTTTCAAAAGCTTTCAAAGCAAATTTTTCAAACACTCTGACGTACGAGTCGAACTGAAATTTTTCAAAGAAACTTTTTAAAACCCACATTGAAAAGCCAACAAACCATTTTTGAAAACACAAATGAGCAAGTATCTAAGAGCCCATGGATAACCATGGATAGAAAGGGTGCTAACACCTTCCCTTTCTATAACCTACCTCCCGAACCGAGAGCAATCTCTTTAAAGGAATTTTTCTGTGCTTTTGTCCTTTCCCTTTGGAGAAAATAAAAGACGGTGGCGACTCTTGCTTCCGCGACATTTTCGCGAACCAGCGTTAAACAGTCAGTTCCAGATCCACCGATCACAGAACTGGCGACTCTGCTGGGGAACTAATAACTTAAAGTGAGGTGTACCTTAGGGCTAGCTAATAACTATGTTTTCAATTGTTTTCCTTGTGTGCTTTAAATTGTGGGTTGCTTGGGAGTTCTATAGATCCTAAACCCGGATCTGGGGGATACCTTTCTTAGAAAGTAGCAACAAGGCTGTGAGGGAACTGTGCGGGGTATACCGACATGGTTGAAACAGTCTGCTACGTTGATGTGGCACTTTGGTGTGTACCGGTAACCCTTGAGTTCAGTCAAGGAGAGTACGGGGCCTCCGCGTGGTGTCGTGAAGCATCAACAGACCTTAGGAACCTTAATTGAACTATCTTGGCCTCTTTAGGGTAGTGAGATAACTGACTTTGGTGCAGTCCGAGGTTGGTTGATACTCGATACTACACTCAATTGAGGGTTGCTTTCCTGGAATATTTCGGTCGCCAGTTCAGTGGCTAAATCGAAACGATGAACAATGAAAGCAATCCCGTGATATTGGGAACCTTAGAACCCGGTTACTTTGATTAGGACAGGTTGAACCCACCAACTTCAAGAGGGTACTACCCAGACCCCATGCTGGCCTAAACTTTAAGGGCTTCTCTTGTGTGACTTGTGTGCCTTCGTACTTGACTATTTGCATGCTTATTACCTGACATTTGTCTCTTGCAGGTTGTGTTTGTAGCCCTTAATAGGGACTCATAACAGGGTTACTAGGTCTTGCAGGTTTTGTTTATAGTCCTTAATAGGGACTCATAACAGGGTTACTAGGTCTTGCAGGTTTTGTTTATAGTCCTTAATAGGGACTCATAACAGGGTTACTAAGTCTTGCAGGTTTTGTTTATAGTCCTTAACTGGGACTCATAACAGGGTTTACTAGATCTCTTGCAGGTTTTGTTTATAGTCCTTAACTGGGACTCATAACAAAGTATACTGAATTTCTTGCAGGGTTTGTTTATAGTCCTTAATTGGGACTCATAACATGGTTTACCTACGTCACCCCATGCATAGCATGACATCATACCATTGCATACATCCTAACCCATTTCAAGGATCTCAAGGGCTTGTAATGCAGGTCAGGATGAATCAAACATCTAGCAAGGGGCAAAGAGGATTTATTTTCCTCTAGCCAAAGTTGTCAGGGGCTATGACCCACTGGATATGGTGAGCCTTTGACCCTTGAAGAAGGGCTCTCTACACCAGGAAGTTCCTTCAATCAAGTTGCCAATTTCAAATGCTAACAAAGTTTCTCTGTTTACCCCGCGAGGTCCTTGAAAACATTACATGCATGTCATACATCTCATTGCATTGCAGGTATCCCTTTGACAGGTTGCTTACCCTTCCTCGCTGTTTATTTCAGCCGCTCGTCATGAATCCTGAATCATCAGCCGAGCATACTATCAAGGATCTCCAGGCTCAGAACGCCCAGTTCCAAGAGATGATCATGAATCTGACCCAGGGGCAGCAAGATCTGAAGGCTCTGCTCTTGAAGAAGGACAAGAAGAAGAAGAGGACTGTTTTGTTCAGCCCTAGACGCAGATCTGGGAATACACCGCAAATTGAAACTGAGAGGACAACCCCATCTGTGGGAAAAAGCAGTCATCAAGAGGAAAGGGTACCCAGTCCAGAGGTCTCTGACAATGAAACAGATTTCGACGACGAACAGTACCCTCCGGCTGAGGACAAGTACAAACAGTTGGAGGATAGGCTGAATGCTATGGAGACCCAACAAGTACCTGGGCTGGATCTTGGAGATTTGGGTTTGTCAACTGGTGTGGTTATCCCTCGGAAGTTCAAAGCCCCATCCTTCACTAAGTATGACGGGGCGTCTTGCCCCAAGCTGCATCTAAGGTCCTATGTTCGGAAGATTCAGCCATATACGGTGGACAAGAATTTATGGATCCACTTCTTCCAGGAGAGTCTTTCAGGGACTTATCTCGAATGGTTCTATCAGCTGGATGGGACCAAAGTTCGTAACTGGGAGGAGTTGGCTACTGCTTTCTATAAGCAGTATCAATACAATGCCGACCTTGCTCCTACGCGTACCCAACTCCAGGGTATGTCGTTAGGATCAAGTGAAGGTTTTAAAGAATATGCGCAGAAATGGAGGGATCTTGCTGGAAGGGTATAACCACCTCTGACTGATCGGGAACTTATGGATATGTTCTTGGGGACCTTGTCTGGTCCATTTTATAACCACCTGATTGGGAATTCGTCTGCTGGATTCACAGATCTTATCTTGACTGGAGAGCGAATTGAAGCTGGTATCCGGTCTGGGAAAATTCAAGAGGCTGCACCTTCTGATAGAAAGCCTCATCATGGAAAGAAAGAATCCAATGCCGTGCACGATAAAAAGAGTCGTCATGAGGCCGGGGCAATCCAGATTTCCAATCCCGGACCTGCTCAACAAGGACAGGGGCAGCAGCGCAAAGAGAAACGGCAGTATACCAAAATCAACATGTCGCTGGATCAAGCACTGCAACAAATGTTGAAGGCAGGGCTGATCACCTTAAGGGCTCCTCTCCGGAATCCGAACACTTCTGCTCCCAACTATCATCCCAATGATAGGTGCGCATATCATTCAGATAGCCCGGGGCATACTACAGACAACTGCTGGCCTCTCAAGAACAAGATCCAAGATATGATTGACGCCGGAGAGATTCAGTTTGAAGTGCCAGAGACTCCTAACATAATCACTGCTCCATCGCCCAATCATTGAAGCCTTTTGTTTATTTGAATTTTTGAGTTGTACTTTTCTTTGCTTATACAAACAATTAATGTCATAGCAAACTCTTTTATTCTATTAATGCATCGCATATGTCTGTTTTGGAAATTAATACAATTATTTTCATTATGTTCAAATATCTTTTCATATTTTTTCTGATGTCAACTCTGGATCTAAAATTCTAAGCCTCTTGAGGGAGGATGACGAAAACGATACCGCGATCATTACAGTATGCTTTTGAACAAACCCCGCTGATGAGGTACAGGCATTGTTTCAACCCCTAAACACTGGAGTTATAAGGATGATAATCCCTCGTCGACCCATCAGAGCCAAAGAAGTAGGAGTTTTTATTTTTGAAAATTAAAACCCTTTATCATAACCCGGGGCAGGGTAGTCTTCTCAGTTGATCCAAGTGCATAACGAATGGCACCGAAGAGATCTTTACAAAACGAACAAAGACAATGATGGTTCAGAACAACCAAAAGGACAGGCAGTCATCATCAAAATTCATAAATGAAAAGCCCAGAAAGTCTAAGCCTACAAAGGGGACTTATGAAACTGGGGCATCCCGCTGGCTGTAATTCCAAACAAGGAAACAGTTCAGGCAAAAAAAAACAGGGATAACAAAATCAAAAAGAAAGAGGTCATACAAACCCTCAACCAAAAAAAAGAGAAATGACTGCCTATTCAAAAGAAATCATCAACATCTGAACCATTATTGGGACATCAAAGCAAAGACTCAAGCAAGGTCTAACGCACGATCAACTGAGTTTAGGTTTGGAGAACATCACGAAGAGCGGGTGGGTACAAATAATTTGAGCCTTTATCCTTTGTTTCTTAAACCGTGAACCAGGCCACGTTATAACCCTCAAAAGTCCTAGCTGAAGCATGGGTTAGTTTGAAAGCATACTGTTACGAAAGATATCCTGACTCCTTAAGGCTCACGGTAAATACGGAGTTGACATCACGTTCTACAAACATTCACTTGTTTTATGAAAAAGAATGCATTTTCAAAATCTTCAAGACAGACATAGGCTTTGCATTTTTAACATAACTTTGTTTGCGTATGACTTTTTGTTTGAACAGCAGGGAAATTCGCACAATGAAAGTCTAATGAACAAGAGTATCTCCAATCAAGGGGCATGGCATGACCATGGTCCATCATCTGGGGCAGTCCAATCAAGATTCGGAGAATCTCTCAAAGGCCAAGCAGCCTAGGGCAAATCTCCACCTGAGTCACTTGGGGCATCCCAATAACGAATCTTGTTTGATCAAACACCTTCTGATGGCATGGCAAAACACTTCTAACAGGGGCAACTCACTACATTCTGAGGGCATGGACATAGTCGGGAAAAATACTACGCAAAATCGAAGACCCGCTAGGTTGACATACCTAGGCAAAAATAAGGGCTTCCCGGCGAACCAAAAGGGTTCGGGCAAAATGAAGGGATGAAATGAAAAATCTATACACCCGGCAAGTCGAAAACCTGAAAAGGCGGCTTGAGCAAAAATGGGTATCCCGGTGGACTGAAAACCCGAAAGGGCGGTCCAGGCAAAAATTAGGGATTGAAGCGTACAATTATGTCCCGTTGTCCTGCTACCTGTCTACCAGAAGAAGGTTTGTCCGCCAACAACTATCAGCACCCCACAAGAAACAGGGGCAATAAAGAATGGTCTAAGCAATCTGATTGTTCTGTCTTCCAGGGTATCAGGGTAAGCTCCGTTGAAGAACATAGCCAACGCAGTTCAAAACTTCCCCAGGAGAGTCCAATCCAGCTTCCCCAAGAAAGTTGGAATTCATCTCCCCAAGCAGTAAGCTTATCCCTAGTAGATTCTGGAAGCTTACCCTAGCAGAGTGCGAACGCGTCTCCCGGCTTTATTCAAAGAGTTATTTCCTTGCTAGGATATAACTGGGTTATCCTCAGCCAAAAGCCACGGAAAGAATGTCCTCGACGGAGTCTTCTTATCCCCAGCGAAGTCCATCACACTTCCAGTACAGCAGAGATATCCTCAGCAAGTCATTATCAACATTCAGCAAAAGCATCTCCCCACAGAATATTTCTTCCCAGCATGGTCGCTAGAATATATTTTTCTCCCCGCAGAATCTTCCATTTGCCAAGATTGTTCCGCAACGGAGTTATCTTCTCCTACCGGTATACTTGCAACTATCCTCCCTAACGGAGGCAAAGTCTGTTCTTCAAACATCAGCCCAGGAGTGACTTCCCGGCACCCGTCAAGGATTTATGTTCTTAGACAAAAATACATTCATAAGCATCACATCGTCATGCATATGCATCATGCTACACGAATCTCCTTAATTTTGAAAACCTACAGTTCATGCATCATGATTTTGCATACAATTATGTTTTGCCTTTTCAGGAAAAAGGTCAATACAAAAATGACTACTATCAACTATCGCAATTCATTCTTGATATAGTTTCAGATATGATCCAGACATGGTGACGTTCTGATGCTGCTTCCAGAATTCCTTCTCGATATAGTTTCAGATATGATCCAGACATGGTGACGTTCTGATGCTGCTTCCAGAATTCCTTCTAGATATAGTTTCGGATATGATCCAGAGATGGTGACGTTCTGATGCTGCTTCCAGAATTCCTTCTCGATATAGTTTCAGATATGATCCAGAGATGGTGACGTTCTGATGCTGCTTCCAGAATTCCTTCTAGATATAGTTTCAGATATGATCCAGACATGGTGACGTTCTGATGCTGCTTCCAGAATTCCTTCTCGATATAGTTTCAGATATGATCCAGACATGGTGACGTTCTGATGCTGCTTCCAGAATTCCTTCTAGATATAGTTTCGGATATGATCCAGAGATGGTGACGTTCTGATGCTGCTTCCAGAATTCCTTCTCGATATAGTTTCAGATATGATCCAGAGATGGTGACGTTCTGATGGTGCTTCCAGAATTCCTTCTAGATATAGTTTCAGATATGATCCAGATATGGTGACGTTCTGATGCTGCTTCCAGATTCCCTTCTAGATATAGTTTCAGATATGATCCAGAGATGGTGACGTTCTGATGCTGCTTCCAGAATTCCTTCTAGATATAGTTTCAGATATGATCCAGATATGGTGACGTTCTGATGCTGCTTCCAGAATTCCTTCTCGATATAGTTTCGGATATGATCCAGATATGGTGACGTTCTGACACTGCTTCCAGAATTCCTTCTCGATATAGTTTCGGATATGATCCAGATATGGTGACGTTCTGATGCTGCTTCTAGAAGCCCTTTTTTAGATGTTCCCCTCTCCGACGATGAGTGTGAGGTGATATTCTCCCTATGGTTCCCTCTCCAACGGTGTGTGAGGTAGTAATCCCTTTTTTAGATGTTTCCCTCTCCGACGATGAGTGTGAGGTGATATTCTCTTATGGTCCCCTCTCCGGCAAGTGCGTGAGGTGGTAAGTCCTTTTCAGATGTTTCCCTCTCCAACGTTGAGTGAGGTGATCATTCCTTTCAGATTATAAATGCATATGGTTCTCTTCCCGATACTGCAAAGATGGTAATTCCCACCAAAATTTTCTCAACGAGCGTTGTTGAGGTTAAAGTCGCCCAAGGTTCTCTTACCATCCATGCTAAGGCAGTAACCATACCTGGTTCATTCATCAGCGTTTGAAGCTCCAGATTCAGCTCCTGTAACCAGTCAGGACACATCCGTATCAAGCATCTAAAATCAGCTCCTGCAACGTGTCAGGTACTCATTTTTCTGTTTTGCAGGTATGCAGGTTCTCGCTAAGGAATCTCCTACGCGATCAACATCCAGATGGCGTCTATAAGCCCATCACCCTATCCAGCAATCTCCAAATGGCATCTATAAGCCCATTCCACCATCACTGCCACTATGTGAGCGCAAATTTCTGGGCACTCTAGTGTCCAATCATCTTTTACCATCGGATTACGAAAGGCACGTCAGCCAATCTGCATCCTCAGGTCTAAGAAGATTGAACAGGGGCAACTGTTGTACCCCAAAATTTGCCCTCCCATATTCTCCAAGAAATTGCCAAGTCAGGTCACAAAATTCCCCAAGGGTTATGCAGTTCAACTGTCTCCTATACAGTCAAAACTAGGGTTTGTGTTCTGATCAAGAAAATGAGTTTTCAAGGACCCAATCAAGTCCCATATGCCTACAAATGTGGTCAAGCATCTTCATATCAAGTTTCAAGGCATTCAGCTCAAAATTGCACAGTCAAAACCCTAGATTGCACTACAGTCAACTGTAGGGGCAAAATGGTCATTTGGCAGTCAAAAGTTCAAATTTTTGGTCAACATATCATTTCTAAGCCACAAACATCATTTGATCAATGCTTGATCATGATTCTCAAAATTTGGCTCAGAAATCATCAAAGATGCAAAAGTTACTATATTTGGACAGCTGAAAAAGTCAACTGAAATTGACCAGGGCATAACTTTCATATGGATTATCAGAAAAATTCCATCCAAAGCTCATTTTGAAGAGAAAGACATTTCCTACAATTCATCTTCATATTCCAAGTCCAAGAAATGCTCTCACAAAAAGTTATCAATTTCAACATTATAGGTCATTTTCAAAAGTCAACAAAAAGGGACTTTAAGTCAAAGGCCATAACTTGGGATTGGTAAATCAAAATGACATGGGACCAAAGGCATTGGATAAAGGACTCAAAGACCTTTCCAAAATGTCCAAGAACATGTGAAAAGCTTAAAAATTGAGCAAGTTATGCCTTGTGGAAGTTGGGAAATTTTTGGGAATTTTGAAAAGTCAACAATGGTTCAAATGACTTAAAAATGCAAATGGGCCCATTTTTCTTCCATGATCCATCATTCCAAGCCTATGCACGACCATTTGGCCCAAAGGGAAGTATTTTCTCAATTTTTAATTATTTATTTGAATTTATATTAATATTAATTCATTTAAATTATTTAAATATGTGAAAAATATAAACTTGACCTAAAAAAATCTTTTCATGCATGTTTTACTATCAATATCTCGTGCTTAGCCAATTATGGAAGGTTTTGGTTTGATTTGAACTAATTGACACCAAATTGCACATGAAAAGATATGTAAAGATTCTTAGAAAATCAATTTGCAAAATCATTGAATGCCTTGGATTGTATCAAGTTTTGTTGACCTAATCATCTCACTACATAACCCTGATCATAAACCTAATGAAAGAACACGAAAAGCTGCGCATAAGAAACAGATACAAACTTGAAAAATTGCTTGGAAAATTCAAAACTGAAATCAACTCTAGAGGTTGATTCAAGCCCTAATCTTGATCCCATTAGCTTCCTTGGGTAACTCTGAACGTGTGCCAATCCCTAACATCAACCAAAACGCAAAGAAGTGGTATCTATAACTCAAACTGTGAAGCAAAACTTTTGAAATCGCATATCATAAATCATACGTCTTTTTGCATTTTTGTTTATATATTCATGTTCCTGATGAAGTTTGTGAGCTAACCATCATGTTTAATTGCGTTATTATCCTGTATATCAAATTCCACCATGCACGATTTCTAGGTTTTGCAGGATTGCAATTTAGGGCTTTAGCGATAAGGAAAAATTAGCCCATGAAAGTATGACCATTGCAATCAGCTCATCAAGACGAAGAAAAAGCACTAGTCGCGATCAATTTATGATCACCATAGCGCTAGTCGCTATTTTCTTGTAGCTAGCCTAAGACCACGCTTCCAAAACCGCTGCCATACGTGCTTGATTCAGAAAAAAATAAAAAAACAATGGGGAAGATGATGTGTTGGCGAAGCGTGATTCGCTAGTTTGAATTGCGCGCGTTTTTAACCATTACGCGTGGGTTTTGCTTTTTGTTATTTATTTGATATAATATGTTAATTGAAATTCAATAGCTCAGCTGGCAGGGATACACGCTTGTGACTCTCATGACCTGGGTTCAAACCCCAGGTCTCACATATTTCTCATGTTATTTTTCTATACCTCATTCCATGCAGCGCTCACAGTGAAAGACACCATATTCCCTCATCATCAAGCCATACACGTGCCCAACGTCCACAATCACAAGGCTGAGGATGGAGGAACACGTATGCTCAGGTCAACGCACCCACACACTATGCAAAAAGTCAAGAAGGGCCATGCTTATTGGGCCAGATTCCACTAATTTGACCTCCAATTTTGGGGCTACCCCCCCCCCCCCCCTGGTTTGCATTTTCTTTTCATTTTTTTTTTTATATCTTATTTTCAATTGCAATTTTATTTAATTTATCATCTCAATTTAATTAATTTATTTTTTTTACAAAATACAAAAACTTAATTAAAAAACAGAAAAGGCAAAAATATAATATTTATTTATTTAAATTATTTTTATGAATAAATGCATGTAAATATTTAGTTTTAGTTAGGTTGCAATTTTTAATTCCTTTTAATAACTAAAAAATCCAAAAATATAGAATTAGGTTAATTGATAATTTTTATACCTTTTAAATTTTCCCTTTTTTTATCACAATATTATTTATTTATTTATTTTATTTTTATAATTAAATGTACATAAATAAAAATTAGGGTTTAATTTAGATTAATATAACATTTTTACAATAAACTAAAAAAAAAACGTTAGAATTAGGTTCAACATTTTATTTGGATTGTAATTAATTCTCTTTTTCCATTAAATCTTAAGAAACATAAAAATACTAAAAAACATTTCCTTTTTAATTTTAATTTTTTTAATTCCTCATTAATCTTAATTGTTTGCAAAAGGGTCCAACGCCCGTCGCTTTAATTATTTTGTTTCGCGCATTTTACTTTGTCGCTTATTATAATTTTGTATCTCTCCCAAAGCCTTGTAACAATTTTATTTTTCGCACTTTTATTCGCTTTATTTATTTTTTCAGTCAAATCGGGTCCGGTTTAATTTTTGGCGATGTGGACCCGCGCCATTTGTAATAGCCTTAGATTTATTTTCCCGCAAACTTTATAACTGTTAAGAAGCATGCAAGAATGAATGTCTTAATTAAAATCAAGCGTAGAACACAAATAAACATGACAAGACAAATATCTGAAAACGACACACGAATCACACACACCACCCCTAGGGTACGCCTCACTGTTGCCTTTCGAAAGGTGATCGTCGAGTAGAGGGCGTTTTAGTAAGTCCTCATGATCCGGGAACCTGGCATGAGGGTAGCTTCTAAGGTGTCTTCCCATTGCTCTGGTGATCACCATGTCCCTAAAACTCGAATTGACCCGAACACCTCCAACGGTGGTGCTACCTACCTCTCAATGGTGGGATGGCACTACTTTAAAGGACATTTACACAGACGAATTCCTTAGGGTAGGTAGACGACTCATGGATACTTGCTCTCTTCAAAAACAAACAAAAATCTTTTCACCAACACATTTTCAAAAGCTTTCAAAGCAAATTTTTCAAACACTCTGACGTACGAGTCGAACTGAAATTTTTCAAAGAAACTTTTTAAAACCCACATTGAAAAGCCAACAAACCATTTTTGAAAACACAAATGAGCAAGTATCTAAGAGCCCATGGATAACCATGGATAGAAAGGGTGCTAACACCTTCCCTTTCTATAACCTACCTCCCGAACCGAGAGCAATCTCTTTAAAGGAATTTTTCTGTGCTTTTGTCCTTTCCCTTTGGAGAAAATAAAAGACGGTGGCGACTCTTGCTTCCGCGACATTTTCGCGAACCAGCGTTAAACAGTCAGTTCCAGATCCACCGATCACAGCGCAGTTTCAAGAATTAATCAAGGGTTTGGCTCAAGGCCAAGAAGAGCTGAAGGCTCTGCTCCTGAAGAAGGAGAAGAAGAAGAAGAAGAGAAGAACTGTTCTGTTTAACTCGGGCCGAAGGTTCGGCAATACTCTGCAGCATGAAGAGGCTGGTTCTTCTGTTGGCAAGAGTACTCCTCAGACAGAAAAGGGTCCTAGTCCGGTAGTCTCCGACAACGAGACTGATTTTGATGAAGAGCAGTATCCTCCGGCAGAAGACCGTTACAAGCAGTTGGAAGACAGGCTGAATGCTATGGAAATACAACAGGTACCTGGGCTGGATTTTGGAGATCTGGGTTTGTCTACTGGTGTGATCATCCCTCGGAAGTTCAAAGCACCATCTTTCACTAAATATGATGGGGCGTCTTGTCCCAAGCTACATCTCAGGTCCTATGTTCGGAAAATCCAACCGTACTCGGCGGACAAGAATTTGTGGATCCACTTCTTCCAGGAGAGTCTTTCAGGGACTCATCTCGAATGGTTCTATCAGCTGGATGGGACCAAGATTCGTAACTGGGAGGTGTTGGCTACTGCTTTCTATAAGCAGTATCAATATAATGCCGACCTTGCCCCTACACGTACCCAACTCCAGGGTATGTCGTTAGGTTCAAGTGAAGGTTTTAAGGAGTACGCTCAGAAGTGGAGAGACCTGGCTGGCAGGGTGCAGCCTCCGTTGACTGATCGGGAGTTGGTAGACATGTTCTTGGGGACCCTATCTGGGCCATTTTTCAACCATCTTATCGGGAATTCGTCTGCAGGGTTCACTGATCTGATTCTGACTGGAGAGAGAATTGAGGCTGGGTTGAAGTCTGGAAAGATTCCGAAGGGTGCATCATCTAGCTCCGAGAAGAAACCCTTCAAGAAGGAGGCTAGTGCTGTATATGGCTCCCGGAGATCAGAAAGATTTGAGCGCCGCCAATCTGTCAGTGCGGTAACGATTGCCAAGCCTGCTGCCGCTCCTCGGCCAACCAATCCTCAAAGGGCTGAAAGACCCCAGAGAGAGTTCACCCGTTTGAGCATGACTTTATCGCAGATCTTGCCACAGTTGCTCTCAACCAACTTAGTGACTGTCAGAGAGGCGCCGAAGTTTCCAAATACTACATCTCCTAAGTACAACCCGAATGCTCGTTGTGCTTACCATTCTGATAGCCCGGGGCATTCCACTGATGATTGTTGGGCATTAAGGAGTAAGGTGCAAGACCTTATCGACGCGAAGGAGATACAGTTCGAAGCGCCTGAGTGGCCAAATGTAGTTACTGCCCCTATGCCTCAGCATGGGGTAAATGCTGTTGACGAAGATGTTTACGCCGTTTCTGTGGATGATCTAGCTACTCCTTTGAAGACCGTCAAAAGGAACCTACTGCTGGCCGGTTTATTTCCGGGTTGCAGTGAAGGTTGCCTGTTCTGTGCTGTTTCCCTATCTGGTTGTCCCTTGCTGAAGATAGGCATCCAAAGCCTAATGGATAGCAAGGAGATTCTGTTTAAGAAGTCTGCTTTTCAGTTGGTTCCGATGGAAGAAGTTTCTGTGGTTACCATATTCAATAATCCAATCCAGGTTCTCCCGAAGAAGCCTGTTCAAATCATGACTGTTGCACCTGTGGTTATCACTGTTCCGGGGCCTCTTCCCTATGTATCTGATAAAGCTGTCCCCTGGCACTACGGGGCAGACGTATATGTGAATGGGATCAAACAAGAATTCAACACTGGCGCCAGTATTTGTGATATCACTGGCCCAACCAAAGTCACCCGCAGTGGCAGGCTCTTCTCGCCTGATATTGCACCGCCTGCTGCTCGAAGACCACTCCTTATAACACCTACAAGTGTACCTGTTCCTATTGTTGACCAAGTTGTTTATCCTGCTGCCGAGTCATCCAATGCTCGGGGCAAAGGAATTGAAGTTGAGCCTGCCCAGATGGAGGCACCTGTACCTATAACTGCTGAGGCCTCCCAACAAGAGATGGAGGAAATCTTGAAAATTATAAAGAAGAGTGACTTCAATGTTGTGGAACAGCTGGGGCACACGCCCTCTAAAATCTCCATGCTCTCTTTATTGCTGTGCTCCGAGGCCCATGCTAAGGCCTTAATCTCGTTCCTCAAGACGGCCCATGTGCCACAGGAGACTTCTGCAGTCCAGTTCACTGATTGCGTAGCAAATCTGACAGCAGATAATGGCTTGGGTTTCTCAGATGCTGACCTGACAGCGAAGGGAAGAGACCATAATGATGCCCTGCATGTCTCTATCGAATGCAGGGGCACTACTTTGGAACATGTATTGGTGGATACCGGGTCGTCCTTGAATGTGTTACCCAAGAAGGCTTTAGACCGTTTAGATTGTGAAGGCCTGGAACTGAAACCCATCAATATCATCGTCAGGGCCTTTGACGGTTCAAAAAGGATGGTTCATGGAGAGGTTGACATTCCGATTCGTGTGGGCTCCCAGGTGTTTGACTCTACATTTTATGTGATGGATATCCGTCCATCATACTCTTGTCTACTGGGTCGACCTTGGATCCATAAAGCTGGGGCAGTGACCTCTACCTTGCACCAGAAGCTGAAGTACCCTGTCAGAGGGAAGATCGTCACTGTACAAGGAGAGGAGGAGTATATGGTAAGCCACCTGAATTCCTTCAGATACATTGAGATGGACGGGGAGTTCATTGAAACCCCTTTTCAGCATTTCGAGGAGGTGCTTCCAATTTCAGCGGCAGCAGAAACAGCAGTAGAAGAGAATGTTCCCTTGAAGATGGCTTCCCTGAAGGACGCCCGGGCTGTGGTTCAGAAAGGTGAAAGTGCTAACTGGGGCAGGCTTCCAGACTTCACACAAAAAACTGACAAATTTGGGCTGGGTTTTACTGCAGAGGGTCAGAAAGCTATGCGGAAGGCGAAGATCAGAAGACCTCCTGTATTCATTACAAATCCAGGAGTGAATGTTGTTGGGGAAGACAACGAAGTGGATGAAGCAGAATTCAATAGCTGGATCTACCCGACAACCGAAGGCGGATTGACCAATTGGATTGCCAAAGACCATACTCCTGTTACCTTTGTGACGCAGTAATAAATTTCTTTGTTTCGTTATTTGTAATAAACAATAATAAACTCTATGGCCCGGTGTCTTACCCGAGGCACCGTGGTTTCATTTGTGAGGGCATATAAATTGTCATTTCATATATCATGAATGAAAATCTTGGACGTTTTCTCGCATTGAAAATTTTATGCTCCTTTTCTGTCTTTCTTTCCTTTACATATATTTCAAAACAGCTGTATTTACACACACACTCACTCATACAGGTTTCAATCCACTCTGGATCTCACTGATAACGACTCTGCTACCGCCCATTATGACTTCGAAAATCCGATCAACTTAGCCGAAGACGAAGGTGAAGATGATTGCGAAGTTCCTGGCGAGCTTGCAAGACTGTTGCTTCAGGAAGAGAGGGCAATTCAACCCCATGAAGAGCCAGTGGAAACAATAAACCTGGGTACTGAGGCAGACATGAAAGAGGTAAAGATTGGTGCCAACCTAGAGCTCAGCGTGAAGCAACGGTTAACCAAGATGTTACATGATTACATGGAGATCTTTTCCTGGTCCTACGAAGACATGCCCGGGTTGGATACCGATATTGTGGTCCATCACTTGCCAACTAAGGAAGACTGCCCTCTGGTAAAGCAAAAGGTCCGTCGGATGCGTCCAGAGATGTCTGAGAAGGTCAAAGCCGAAGTTATGAAGCAGTTTGATGCCGGGTTTCTTGCAGTGACTTCTTACCCTCAGTGGGTTGCTAATGTGGTGCCGGTACCAAAGAAAGACGGTAAGGTCAGAATGTGTGTCGACTACAGGGATCTGAACAGGGCCAGCCCCAAAGATGACTTCCCTTTACCTCACATTGATGTCCTCGTTGACAATACAGCTCAGCACAAGGTATTCTCTTTCATGGATGGCTTTTCAGGTTACAATCAGATCAAGATGGTACCTGAAGACATGGAAAAGACTACATTTGTTACTCAGTGGGGTACCTTCTGCTACAAGGTCATGCCTTTCGGGTTGAAGAACGCTGGGGCAACCTACCAACGTGCCATGGTTGATTTATTTCATGATATGATCCATCATGAGATAGAAGTGTATGTTGACGACATGATCGCAAGGTCCCAAACCGAGGAAGAGCACCTAGATCATCTGCAGAAGTTGTTTGACCGGTTGAAACTGTACAAGCTGAGGTTGAACCCGAACAAGTGCACCTTCGGGGTAAGATCTGGGAAGTTGCTAGGCTTTGTTGTAAGTGACAAGGGAATTCAAGTGGACCCTACCAAGGTCAAAGCTATTCAAGAGATGCCAGTTCCTAGGACAGAGAAAGAGGTCAGAGGCTTTCTGGGACGCCTGAATTACATTGCTCGCTTCATCTCACATCTGACTGCTACCTGTGAGCCAATCTTCAAGCTGCTGAAGAAAGATCAGGTAGTCCGTTGGAACTATGAATGTCAGGCTGCTTTTGACAGAATCAAAGAGTATCTCCAAGAACCACCTATCCTTATGCCACCGGTTGAAGGGAGACCTCTGATACTATATCTAACAGTGCTTGACAACTCAATGGGGTGTGTGCTGGGGCAGCATGACGAGTCTGGCCGAAAAGAGCATGCCATTTACTACCTTAGCAAAAAGTTTACCGACTGTGAGACCCGATACTCACTGCTTGAGAAAACTTGCTGCGCTTTGGTATGGGCTGCTCGCCGGCTAAGACAGTATATGCTGACTCACACTACCTTGTTGATCTCAAAGATGGATCCTATAAAGTACATATTCGAAAAGCCTGCTCTGTCTGGGAGAATAGCAAGATGGCAAATGATCTTGACGGAATACGACATTCAGTACACGACCCAGAAAGCCATCAAAGGAAGTGTATTGGCAGACCACTTGGCACATCAGGCCGTAAATGACTATCAGTCAATGAACTTCGAGTTTCCGGACGAAAGCATCATGATAGTAACTGATTGTGAAGTACCTGGACCGGATGAAGGACCTGAACCAGGATCCCGATGGTCTATGCACTTTGATGGAGCCTCCAATGCTTTGGGAAACCGTATCGGCGCCATAATCATATCACCTCAAGGCACTCATACTCCGCTCACTGCCCGACTATGCTTCAACTGTACCAACAACATGGCGGAGTATGAGGCGTGTATCATGGGTCTTCAAGCTGCGATTGACTTAAGGATGAATTTTCTGAGTGTCTTCGGAGATTCCGCTCTCGTGATCAATCAGATCAAAGGAGAGTGGGATACGAAACATCCGAATCTTATTCCTTACAGAGAATGTGTGTTGACCCTGATCCCCCACTTCACGAAGATAACCTTTGAACACTTTCCAAGAGAAGAGAATCAGCTGGCGGACGCGTTAGCTACAATGGCTTCTATGTTCAAGGTCAAATGGGATAATGAGGCTCCCCGGATCATCATCTGGAAACTGGACGAACCGGCATACTGTTGCGATCTCGAGACTGAATTGGTGACTGAGAAGCCTTGGTACCATGAGGTGAAGAGATATCTGGAAGCTCAGGAATACCCCGAAGGTGCCTCTGTCAATGATAAGAAGTTCTTGAGAAGGTTCGCGGCCAAGTTCTTCCTTAGCAACGGCATCTTGTATAAGCGAAACCATGATTCAACCTTACTGCGTTGTGTGGACAAAGCTGAAGCAAAAAGGATCATGGAAGAGCTACATGAAGGGACCTTTGGTACGCATTCCAGTGGACATACCATGGCTAAGAAGATCCTTCGGGCAGGATATTACTGGTCCACCATGGAAGCTGACTGCTACCAACATTCCAGGACATGCCATAAGTGCCAGATTTATGCGGACAAGGTGCATGTTCCTCCAGTTCCTCTGAATGTTCTGACTGCGCCTTGGCCGTTTGCAATGTGGGGCATAGACATGATCGGTGAGATTAAACCTACGGCATCTAATGGGCATCGCTTCATCCTAGTGGCGATTGATTATTTTACAAAGTGGGTCGAGGCAGCATCCTATGCTACGGTAACCAAGACTGTTGTGGCACGGTTCATTCGGCATAATTTGATCTGTCGGTATGGCGTCCCAGAGAGAATTATTACAGACAACGGTACCAATCTGAATAACAAGATGATCGTTGAGCTCTGCGAGCAGTTCAAGATACAGCACGACAATTCTTCTCCTTACAGACCGAAGATGAATGGGGCTGTAGAAGCAGCAAATAAGAACATCAAGAAAATCGTGCAGAAGATGACAGTAACTTATAAAGATTGGCACGAGATGTTACCGTTCGCTCTACATGGGTACCGTACCTCAGCTAGGACGTCAACCAGGGCAACTCCTTTCTCTTTGGTTTACGGTATGGAGGCAGTCTTACCGATCGAAGTGCAGATACCCTCTCTCTGGATAATGAAGGATGCAAATCTGAACGAGGATGATTGGATTCAGACACGGCTTGATCAGCTCAACCTCATTGATGAAAAGAGACTTGCTGCTATCTGTCATGGTCAGACGTATCAGAAACGGATGATCAGGGCATTTAACAAAAAGGTCAGACCACAGGAATATCAAGTTGGGGATCTGGTAATCAAGCGAATCATCCTTCCTCAGAGTGA
Organism: Vicia faba; assembly: GCA_948472305.1. NCBI lineage: Eukaryota > Viridiplantae > Streptophyta > Magnoliopsida > Fabales > Fabaceae > Vicia > Vicia faba. The sequence goes on along the minus strand of OX451740.1, from coordinate 480,928,746 downwards.
TCCAAGGGGCAAATGGACCCCTACGTATGAAGGGCCATTTGTGGTCAAGCATGTGTTCTCAGGAGGAGCCATGATTCTAACCAATATGGATGGTGACGACCTTCCTCACCCCGCCAATGCAGACATAGTAAAAAGATACTACGCATGAAAAAGACCCGCTAGGCTGACATGCCTAGGCAAAAATTAGGGCTTCCCGTTGAACCAAAAGAGTTCGGGCAAAATGAAGGGATGAAATGAAAAAAAATATACACCCGACAAGTCGAAAACCTGAAAAGGCGGCTTGGGCAAAAATGGGTATCCCGGTGGACTGAAAACCCGAAAGGGCGGTCTAGGAAAAAATTAGGGATAAAAGCGTAATACTATGTCTCATTGGATCACTTTGCATCCAGAATCCGGTATCTGCATCAAGCTCAGACGGCATCGATCAGTCAGCTTCATCTTTGTTTAGGTCATCAAGTGATGAGACGCTCGGAGTTATAAAGACAATAGCAGAGTTGAAACCCAGTGGGATCATTCATTTCACACAGCTGTTTTCTTTTGTACAAAATTTGTATAAACTCTCTTGTTCGGCGGCATTCTCTTACTAGGACGTCAGCCTCTTGTACACAAAACGCCTATTTTCAGGCCATTCAAATCAATACAAATATACTTTTCAGTTAAAAGTGCCAAATGTTTTTCTTTTCTGTTTTATTTTGCGAAGAACGTCCAAGGTTCAATTTGTGATATATGCATTGACAATAATTTGCTAACTCATGAATATTTGCATACGAAACAAAGAATTAATTACAGGTAACATTAGAAACAGGGGCAATAAAAGAGTTGTCTAAGCAATCTAATTGTTCTGTCCTCCAAGGTACCAAGGTAGGTTCAGCTAAAGAACACAACCGACATATCTTAATTCCCCAGAGAGTAAGTCAGCAAGCAGTACACTCTCTCCAAGTTATATTATTAGGCCTTAAGGAAGTTGGATATCCTCCAGCAGATCTCAACATTCCCCAGCAGCATATATATTCATAACAAGCATCCCCGGCAGTCTTGCTCTAAAGATTGTTCCCCGGCGGCGTACCAGTATTCAAAGGAATCACTTCCCCCGCAATTCAAAACTTCCCCAGGAGAATCCAATCCAGCTTCCCCAAGAAAGTTGGAATCCATCTCCCCAAGCAGTAAGCTTATCCCCAGTAGATTCTGGAAGCTTACCCTTGCAGAGCACGAACGCGTCGTCCGACTTTATTCAAAGAGTTATTTCCTTAACAGGATATAACTGGGTTATCCTCAGCCAAAAGCCACGGAAAGAGCGTCCTCGACGAAGTCTTCTTATCCCCAGCAAAGTCTATCAGCGCTTCCAGCACAACAAAGATATCCCCAGCAAGTTGTTATCAACCCTTAACAAAGTATCTCTCTCCCCACAGAGTATTGCTTCCCAGCAAGATTGTTAGAGTACTTTCCTCCCTGCAGAGTTATTCCATTCGCCAAGTTTATTCCCCAATGGAGTTATCTTCTCCTACCGGTATTCTTGCAACTATCATCCCTAGCGGAAGTAAAAGCTTATTCTTCAACATCAGCCCAGGAGTGACTTCCCGGCACCCGTCAAGGATTTACTTTCCTAGACGAAAACATACATTCCTAAACATCACATACATCATTATAGCATGCATAGACGCATCATATAAATCTCATTTATGTTGAGAACATCATCGCTTGATCTATATCATGCATTGCATATGACTGACCTCTATCTTTCAGGAAAGATTCAGTTAAATTCTCAATCATATTTCAAGACCTAGACCGGTTCAGTTAATCGACTCCAAAGATTTCTTATCCAGTCCAAGGCCTTCTCTAGTCCAGCTAAATCGACCCCAAACAGATTTTTCTGATGAAGACTCAGTAGAAGTTATCAAAGGTTTTTCTCAAACGTCCGCTTTTGAGATTATAATTTCCTATGGTTCTCTCCCCAACGGTGCGGAGATGATAATTCCATCCCAGGTTTTTCTCAAACGTCCGCTTTTGAGATTATAATTTCCTATGGTTCTCTCCCCAACGGTGCGGAGATGATAATTCCATCCCAGGTTTTTCTCAAACGTCCGCTGTTGAGATTATAATTTCCTATGGTTCTCTCCCCAACGGGGCGGAGATGATAATTCCAACCCAGGTTTTTCTCAAACGTCTGCTTTTGAGATTATAATTTCCTATGGTTCTCTCCCCAATCCTGCGGAGACGTTAACTCCAATCCAGGCTTTCCTCAAACGTCCGCTTTTGAGATTATAATTGCCTATGGTTCTCTTCCCGATTCTGTGGAGGTGGTAATCCCAAGATTCTCTCAACAACTGCTGTTGAAGTTGAAGTCATCCAAGGTTCTCTCACCGTTCATGCTGAGGTAGTAACCATCCCTGGTTCATTCATCGTCTTTTGAAACTCCAGATCCAGCTCCTGTGACCAGTCAAGACACATCTATACCAAGCATCTGAAGACCAGCTCCTGCAACATGTCAGGGACTCATTTTTCTTTTGCAGGTACGCAAGTTCTCGCTAAGGAATCTCTTACGCGATCGACGTCCAGATGGCATCTATAAGCCCATTCACCTTCCAGCATCTCTTAGCATGGCATCTATAAGCCCATCATCCTATCCATCAATCTCCAAATGGCATCTATAAGCCCATTTCCACCATCACTGCTACTATGTGAGCGCAAATTTCTGGGCACTCTAGTGTTCAATCATCTTCCACCCTCGGATTACGAAAGGCACGTCAGCCAATCTGCATCCTCAGGTCTAAGAAGATTGAACAGGGGCAACTGTTGTACCCCAAAATTTTCCCTCCCATATTCTTCAAGAAATTGCCAAGTCAAGCTTCAAAATTCCCCAAGGGTTGCACAGTGTAAGGGCCTCCTAAGCAGTCAAAATTAGGGTTTTGGTTCTGATCAAGAAAATGGAGTTTCCAAGGGTCCAATCAAGTCCCACATGCCTATAAATATGGTCAAGCATCCTCATACCAAATTTCAAGACTTTCAGCACAAAATTGCACAGTCAAAAACCCTAATTGCACTACAGTCAACTGTAGGGGCAAAATGGTCATTTGACAGTCAAAAGTTCAAATTTTTGGTCAACATCTCATTTTAAAGCCACAAACATCATTTGATCAATGCTTGATCATGATTCTCAAAGCTTGGCTCAAAAATCATCAAGATGCAAAAGTTTCCTTATTTGGACAGTTGAAAAAGTCAACTGTAAATTGACCAAGGCATAACTTTCACATGGATTATCAGAAAAATTCCATCCAAAGCTCATTTTGAAGAGAAAGACATTTCCTACAACTCATCTTCATACTTCAAGTCCAAGAAATGCTCTCACAGAAAGTTATCAATTTCAACATTATAGGTCATTTTCAAAAGTCAACAAAAAGGGACTTTAAGTCAAAGGCCATAACTTGAGATTGGTAAATCAAAATGACATGGGACCAACGACATTGGTTAGAGGACTCAAAGACCTTTCCAAAATGTCCAAGAACATGAGCAAAGCTTAAAAATTGAGCAAGTTATGCCTTGTGGAAGTTGGGAAATGTTTGGATATTTTGAAAAATCAACATTGATTCAAATGACCTAAAATTGCTAATGGGCCTATTTTTCTTCCACAATTCATTATCCAAGGCATGTGCACGACCACTTGGCCCAAAGGGAAGTATTTCTTCATTTTTATTTATTTATTTGAATTTTTATTAATAATAATTCATTTAAATCAATTAAATACATGAAAAATATTTAACCTAAGTTTTTCAATCTTTTTGTGCATGAAATATACTCAATAATTCGTGCATAATCAAATATGGAAAGATTTGAAGAGAATTGGTCATGATTGGTACAAAATAGCATGGAAAATATTGAAAAAAAGATCTTTGAAAATCAAATCTCTCAAACCATGAATGCCAAGGATTTGGATTGTTTTATTTGACCTAATTCACTCATACTTATACAAAGAACACAAACCTAATGCAAAAAACCACTAAGCTGCGCAAGAACCTGAAGATCAAACTCACACTTTTTCTTAAAAAACTCAATTCTGAAAACACTTTTGCAGGGCGATTCAAGACCAAATAGTGATTCCATTAGCTTCCTTGAGGATTATAGAACGTGTTCCAATCAAAATCGATCATCCCCACGCCCAGAATTGGTATATAGAAACCCAGTTTTCTCATATTTTTTTCAAAATCGTATTTCAAGATTTAGACGTGTTCATGACATTTTGATTGTGTATTTATATTTAGTAATGTATCCTGAAGCTAACCATATGGATTAATTGTATTTTTATGCACTATACGCAAATATGCCATTGTTGTTCATTAGGGTTCATGAAGCTCCGAATTGGGGGTTTTTAAATGAGGAAAAATTGGAGTCTGAGACCAAAGCCATTCAATTCAGTGCGTTTAGACGAAGAGAAACCATATGTCGCGCCCAATTTATGAGGCCTTATGGCCTATTCGTTATTTTCCCTAATGGTCCCTTTTAGAACAGTGTAAAAACCGTTGCCTATGTTTGTTATGTTTTCAGGAAAATAAAACAATGGAGAAGACGACTAGGTGGCAGGCGATGGTTGGCTGGTTTGAAAGTTCGCGCGAAAACCAAGCACTAATGCATATTTTGTTTTATTATGTTCATTACTTATTTTATTTACAGATAAGCAAGATGGCACGATTGGTGAAGCATTTGAGTGGCAATGTTCAGGACCTGGGTTCGAGCCCCAGGTCCTCACCCCCTTCATATTATTTTGTATTTAGTGATTCCATGCAGGTTCAGTGTAAAGACGCACCGTGTACCCACACCATCCAACATGCCACGCGTTTAATCTCATCAATTCAAGGGCCAGGATTTGTGGAATATGGTAGGCCCTAGTCAACGCTTGAGTACGTGTCCTGAAAAGTCAAAAAGGCCAAGGTTAATGGGCCTGAATCACTACAAAAAAACCTCCACTTTGGGGACAGCAACCCCCCTAGGTTTGCCAATTTTTTACTTTCTTTATTTTTTTTAGTATTATTTATACTTTCTATTAATTATTGTTATTAATTAATTTCATATTTTTATAACACAAAAATAAATTAAAAAAATCAGAAAAGAGAAAAAATATATTAAATATTTTATTTTAGTATGTATATTTTGTAAATAAATTCATGAATTAATTAGTTTTAAATTAGGTTTTAATTTTAACTTTTTTTAATAAAAAAATCTAAAAATATAGAATTAGGGTTTATGATAATTTTTATTCTTTTTTATTTTTCTTTCATAAATAATTAAAATATTAAATATTTATTTTTTGTAATTAAAATTGCATGTAAATTAATTAGGGTTAATTTTAGGTTAAAATTTAATCTTCTTTTTTTAATAAATTAAAAACAATTAGAATTAGGGTTAGCATTTATTTTAATTGTATTTAATTCTTTTTCATTAAAATCACAAAATACCAAAAAATACCAAAAAGACAATTTCTTTTCCTTTTAATTTTAATTAATTCATCATTTAATTTAGTTTTGCAAAAAGGGTCCAACGCCCTCGTCTAATTCTTATTAAATTCGCATGTTTATTTTTAATTTTGATGTATCTCTCCCAAAGCCGTGTAACTAATTGCTCGCACTTTATTTTCTTTTAATTCTTTATTTTTCCGTCAAATCGGGTTCGAGAAATTTTGGCGATGTGGACCCGCGCCTTTTGTAATAGCTTAAAATCTTTTACTTTTCGCAATTTTTAACTGTTAAATAATGGCATGAAAGAATGTATGGACAAAAATAAAAATAACGTTAGATCACCAATAACATGACAAAAGACAAAAATAACTGAACATGACACACAAATCACACACCACCCCTAGGGTACGCCTCACTGTTGCCTTGCCTCGAAAGGTGGTCGTCGAGTAGAGGATGTCTTAGTAAGTCCTCATGATCCGGGAACCTGGCATGAGGGTAGCTTCTAAGGTGTCTTCCCATTGCTCTGGTGATCACCATGTCCCGAACCTCGAATTGACCCGAACACCTCCAACGGTGGTGCTACCTACCTCTCAATGGTGGGATGGCACTACTTTAAAGGACATCTACACAGACGAATTCCTTAGGGTAGGTAGACGACTCTTAATACTTGCTCTAATTTCAAAACAAAATTCAAAAATACTTTTCACACCAACACATTTTCAAAAAGCTTTCGAAAGCAATTTTTCAAACACTCTTGAGGACTGATACAAGAGTCGAACTGAAATTTTCAAAGAAACTTTTTTAAAACCCACAGTTGAAAAGCAAACAAACCATTTTTGAAAACACAAGTGAGCAAGTATCTAAGAGCCCATGGATAACCATGGATAGAAAGGGTGCTAACACCTTCCCTTTCTATAATCTACCTCCCGAACCGAGAGCAATCTCTATAAGGAATTTTTCTGTGCTTTTGTCCTTTCCATTTGGAGAAAATAAAAGACGGTGGCGACTCTTGCTTCCGCGACATTTCGCGAACCAGCGTTAAACAGTCAGTTCCAGATCCACCGATCACAATATGCATGCCATGCTTTCAAGGATCTCGTGGGGTAAACACAAGAAGATGTTTGAATTGAATTTGAATGCAGCCTTGATTGAAGAACTTTGTCTCATTGAATGTCCTTCTACGAGAATCAAGCTCACCATGTCGAGTGGGTCATAGCCTCTAACTCAAGTTATCGTGCTTTGGTCTTTTAACGACATTGGCTAGAGGAAAATAAATCCCTTTTCCCCTTGCTAGACGTCTAGTTCATCATAACCTGCATCATAGGCCCTAGAGATCCTTGAAATGGTTAACAAAATGTTATGGCATGATGTCATGATGTGTATTTTATGCACCAAGAAAAAGTGTAAGGTGATGAAGACAAGTGAGTCTTGTAAGAAGTCCAGGTTATTGGATAATGACTACAAACAAGTCCTGTAAGGAACTCACATTGTTAGATAATGAATACAAATAAAACCCTGCAAGGAGTTCAAGTTGTTAGATAATGAAAGCAAACAAGTCACACAAGTAGCCTTATGTTCAGGCTTGTATGGAATTTGTAGGTAAGTACCCTCTTGAAGTTTTAGTTGGCTCAACCTGTCCTAGCAATAGTAACCGGGTTCTAGGGATCTCAAATCATTGATCTTTCTCTCAGGCATTGGTTCAGCTCAAGTATCTGAATTGCGGCCAAAATATCCCAAAATTCCAATCTCAATGAGTGTAGTATCGAGTATCAACCAACTTCAGTCTACACCAAACCGACTATCTCACTACTTTCTAATGGCTAAGATGAGTCAATTTAAGGTTCTAAAGGTCAGTTAATGCTTAATGACACTATGTGGAAGCCTAATGTTATACTTGACTGACTCAAGGAACATTAGTACAAGCCAGAGTATCACACTAACATAGCTATCATATCATCCATATCGGTCTATGCCGTATAGCCTCCATGATTTATTTCTACTTACCTAAAAGCTGCCCCAGATTCAGGTATAGGATCTTTAACAATAACCCAAACATAAACCTGAATGATAAAGCACACAAATCAAAAAAGAAAAACATTTTAAATATGATCTAGCTCTAAGGTAACCCCACTTTAGTTTTAGTATCCCCAACAAAGTCGTCAATTCTGTAATACAGTGGGAGAACTGACTTTACTGGTGTGATACGGTGGGAAGAACTGACTGTTTTTGGAATGCTGGTTTGCGTTTTGTGTTTGTTTTCGCAAAATGTCGCGGTAAGCAAGAGTCGCCACCGACTTTTATTTTATCCAACAAGAAAAGGAAAAAAGCACAGAAAAATTCCTTTTTCGAGATATTTCTGAGTGCGGGGGGTAGATTATAGAAAGGGAAGGTATTAGCACCCTTTCTATCCGTAGTTATCTACGGGCTCTTATGTACTTGCTCATCATTTTCAAAATTGTTTTCTTTGTGTTTGTGGGCTTTGAAAAGTTTTTGTTTTAACTTCGATTTAACTCTTGCTTCTGTCTTCAAGAGTGTAATGAAGTGTTTTTGAAAACTTGTTTGTAAAAGAGTGTCAATGTGAAAAAGTTTTTGTTTTGGATGAGCAAATATCTAAGAACTAATCTACCTACTCGAAAAAAGAATCATTCTATGCTAATTTCCTTTAGACAATGTTATCCCACTATTAGTGAGTAGGTAGCATCGTCTTTGGAGTTTGAGGGTCAATTTGAAAGGGACGTACGGTCACTAAAGCAATGTTAGGACGTCTTAGTAGTAACCCTAATGTCTTAGATCATTTATCTGAGGCAACAATATCCGAGGCAACCATTCTGAGGCAACTATGATATTTGGACAAAAGGACGACCACTAAAATACCCTATACTCAATGACCGTTTTAACGAAGGCAACCAAGTGGGAGTGTACCCTAGGAATGCGCATGTGTGGGTGTATTGATTTCAGTTATTTTTATCTTTGCACATGTTTAGGGTGATCTAACTGTTTTAAAATTAGACATTCATTCTTGTCATGCAAACCCTATTAACAAACATCTAGCAGTTGAATATTTGCAGAAATTAAAGGTGCGGAAATTAAACTAAATTATTACAAGGCGTCGGGTATTTACATCGCCAAAAACAAACCCTTTGAAATTTAAAAACGGAAAAAATAAATAAATGTCTTAATTTAATTATTACAAACCGGGAGCAGATACAATAATTGAATAAAAAATAAAGCGCGCGAGAAACTTGAATCGAATGCGAAACTAGGGTTTTGACCCTCTAAATTAAAAGAAAATGTTTTTGTTGTTTTTAGTATTTTTTAAGAAAAGAAATTAATTCCTAAAATAAAATGCTAAATTAATTAGTTATTAAATTAATTAATGAAAAATAATTAAATGATATATTTTTGGTTTTTGATTATTTTAGGAAAGAAATAAAATAATTAAATTAGGGTTAAAACCTATTGATTCTAATTAATTTCAATTATTTACAAAATCAATTAAAGTTTTCTAAAAAATTAACCTAATTAATTTAATTAATATTTATTGAGGAAAAATATAAATTCTGATTTTAATTGGATAGGAAATATTTTTTGGTGATTTTTTGATAAAAAGATAATTATTTTTGGTTAATAAAATAATTAACAAATAAATAAATAGAATAAATAAAATAACAAAAGATGAGAAATGGGCCTGAAATAAGGGGTGTGAATAGCAAGAATTCTGGCCCAATTGGAGAAGGTCCATGTTGACTTTCTGGATCCTGCGCATGTGCATTGACTGGCCCTTTGGTACACCCTCAGTAGTAGCCACCAGATCTGGCCATCTGGCCATCTGGCGCGTTGATGCTGAAGGAGTATGATGGTTGTTGTACCCCAAAATTTGCCCTCTCATATTATCAAGATTTTTCTCACAAGATTTCTTGAACTCAATACCAGATCAGGGTTTGCTCAGCTTAAGACCTCATCTTGCACTGATGACCTGGAATTAGGGTTTGAGTTTGCACAAGTATTTTTGGACCATAAATGCTCCATATGACTTTCATATACCATCTTGGACCTCTAAGTTTACCCATACCAAGTTTCAAGCCTTGAAGCACAATTTTGACCAGTCAATTGGACAGTTGACCTAAAAATCAACTGTATTGGGGAAAAAGTCAACCATGGCCAATTTACAGTCAAACTTCATAAATTTTGATCCACAAAAACATTCTAAGCTCCTATGTACCATTTGATCAAGTTTGAATCACAACTCCTCAAGAAATTTGATCAAATCATCAGAAGGGCAAAATGGTCAAAATTAGGGTTTTAACTGAGAAAGGGCAATTTCTGATTTTTAACCTAGCCAATGACCAATTGGGTTCAAGCATGATTTCAAGTACTCAATTGTATCATCTTGACCTAATCACATAGTTCAAAAGATCTCAAAAGCATAGGATTGACAGATGAATTTTGCAGTCAACTGATCAAAAGTCAATTGTACACTGAAAAGTCAAACTTTGACTTTTTGGTCAAAATCAAGTGACAAGGGTCATAATTCATCAAGATATGTCAAAATATGAAACTTGTTGATCAAGAAAACCAATTTTACAATTTAGGGTTTTAATTTGAAAATTTTTCATAACTTAGAAAATTTCTAAGTATGGAAAATTTCTTATTTTTTCCCAACTTTCCATAACTTTTTCACCATGATGCAATTAGATTCAAAGAAAACTTCCAACATGAAAGTTGTAGTTCTCCATGAAATATACAACCTTTATTCACAAAGTTTTCCCAAAAGATGCTTCTATCTCAAGTTATGATTTTATGAATAGGGGTCCATAAACTTTTTAACTTAGTGAAATTTTGCCCTAGTTTAGGCATGTTTTTGACCTAACTTCATGGCAACTTTTCACCTATTTCCAAGAGGTATCTCAAAATTCACTTCAAATATGTATTGTAAAGCATGTTACAAGCTTTCCAAAATGTCAAAGAACTCTCCAAGATCATTTGTGGTTAGGGAGAATCGAAGAAGAGAAAATGGCAATTTGTCACTTTTGTTCAAGCCATTTTCACAATGGTTCAAGTTGCAAATCAAATCCTAGCATGCTTGTACTTGGTATTACAGGTCCTAATCCCTTCTAAACTATATAATTGAATTCTAACACAATAGATAATGGCTTTATTTTGATCTTTGAAGCATTGTACAATGAATTAATTCAAAAATGGCATAAAGTTCACAATACTACTTTGATAAAGCAAGCTTTTTACAACTTTGCTATCCTTGAGCATTGAACCTGTTTCTTTGTCACAAGCAAGGTCCACAATTATCAGGAAAAGCATACCAACTCCTTGCATCCCTAGAACTAGCAAGTACAACACTTTGGCATTATCACTCCCAACTTTCTTCAAAAGCAAGCAAACTTGCAAAAGTCAAGTTAACTTGTCCATCTGTTAAAGGGAAGCCTTAGCATCATTTGAAACGACTTCAGAAACTTGTCTCAAGCAGAATACACGAATTCACAACATTCAAAACACTCTCAAACACAAAAAAAAACAAGTTACTGCCCAAACAGGGCATCTTCTGCAGAACCTTTGCCAAATCAATATTGGCTCGTGCGTTTTGCTTTGAAACACTTCAAACACTTTACATATATCCTACCTATACTATCCAGGCCCTTGTCTTGCAACTGTGTTCCCTGTTTCAAGCTTCACCATTTTCATTTGGGAAGGTTGCAGGTTGACTCGTGCAAGGAGATTCAAGCATCTACAAGACCAGCTAAGAATTAGAAAAGCTTGAGGGAACTTCAAGGAAGCTCACACGATCTTCAGGCCTCACTCAAAGTCCCCACATTGCCATATCTAAACTCAACTGAACAAGGTATTTTTCAAAGTTTTATCTCTCTATTTAGGAATCCTTAGTGTGATCGGTGGATCTGGAACTGACTGTTTAACGCTGGTTCGTGAAATGTCGCGGGAGCAAGAGTCGTCACCGTCTTTTATTTTCTCCAACATGGACAGGACAAAAGCACAGCAAAATTCCTTATGAGATAGTTTCTCGGTTCGGGAGGTAGATTTATAGAAAGGGAAGGTGTTAGCACCCTTTCTATCCATGGTTATCCATGGGCTCTTAGGTACTTGCTCATTGTGTTTTCAAAAGTGTTTGCTTTTCAAAGTGTGAGTGGGTTTGAAAAAGTTTCGTTTAAAGATTTCAGATCGACTCTTGTATCAGTCCTCAAGAGTGTTTGAAAAAATTGTTTTGAAAGCTTTTTGAAAAGTGTCGGTGTGAAAAGAGTTTTTTATTGTTTTTGAATAGAGCAAGTATCTACGAGTCATCTACCTACCCTAAGAAATTAGGCTGTGTAAATGTCCTTAAGGTAGTGCCATCCCACCATTGAGAGGTAGGTAGCACCACCGTTGGAGGTGTTCGGGTCAATTCGAGTTTAGGGACAGTGTGGTCACCGAGCAACAGTAAGACCCCTTAGAAGCTACCCTTATGCCATTGATCTTTTTATTCCGAGGCAACTATTCTGAGGCAACTTGTTTCGAGGCAACCGTTTCGAGGCAACTAGATCAATGGAACATAAAGACTCACTAAGACGTCCTATAGTCGACGACCACGTTTCGAGGGGCAAGGCAACAATGTGGTCACCAGAGAAATAGTAGGACACCTTAGAAGCTACCCTTATGCCATGTTCATGGACATAAGGACTTACTAAAACGTCCTATACTCGACGACCACGTTTCGAGGGGCAAGGCAACAGTGAGGCGTACCCTAGGAGTGGTGTGTGAATTGTGTGTCATTTTCAGTTATTATTTGTCTTGGCATGCATTGGGTGAGCTACGCTTTGATTTTATTTGGGCATACATTCTTTCATGTGATTAACAGTTTAAAGGTGCGGAAATTAAAGTGCGGAAAATAAAGGTCCTACGCTATTACAAGGCGCGGGTCTATACATCGCCAAATTAACAAAGACCTGATTTAAAATAAAAGTGCGGAAAGTAAATGTCCTAATTACTATTACAAAGCTTTGGGGCAATTACATAAATTTAAAATGAAAAATAGAAGCAAACGCGCGAAAAGAAATTATAATCGAAGGTGCGAGGGCGTTGGACCCTTTAAAGAAATTAAATTGAAATTACAAATTAATTAATGATGAAATAAAGAAAAGAAATTATTTTTTATGGTTTTTGGTATTTATGAAAATAAAGAAAATTGATTAAAATTGGAAATTAAATAAAACCCTAATTCTAAATTGTTTTTAATTATTAAAGAAAATATTTAAGTTTTTGACCTAATTTACCCTAATTAATTAATTACAAGTTTATTTACAAAATAAATTAATAGTTAATAATAATAAGAAGAAAAATTTAATTATTTAGAAAAAGAATAAGAAATGCTAAGAAACTATTTTTTATATTTTTTAGTTATTTAAGAAAATATTGAAGTTAAACCTAAAATTAAACTAAATTGATTATTGGAATTTATTTACAAAATTAATAGAAATTAATATTAATAAAACATATTTTTATTTTATGATTTTCTGGTTTTATTATGAAAATTATATTTTTTGTGAACAAAAGAAAGACAATTAAAATAAAAAGAAGAAAGAAAAAGGAAAAAGAAAATGCAAACCATGGGGGTGTTGGCCTTTTTTTTGGAGGTTAATTTGCAGCAATTAGGCCCATTGAAATACAAGGCCCTTTGGACTTTCTGGGATTACGTGTGCATCAGTTGACCAGTGTGCATGGTGGACTGCTTTTGTGACCATTGGATTGATCAATCAGATTGCATGGCAAGCAGAGGCATATGCGTTGTATGATGGGTCACTGGGAGCGTACTGCACAGAATCATGTTACAACAAAAATTATAGGGAAATATGGGGGACCTGGGAATCGAACCCAGGTCCCAATGCCTGCATGACAACGCACAAACCAATTGGACTAGCGCGTTTGTTTGTTAGCTTAATGGAACATGAGTAATATGAGAGAGAAACAAGTATTATGCTGGACAATAAAAAAAGGCGCCAGTTATTCAAACCAACCAACCATGTCTTTACAGCTCAGCGTCGTCTTCGTTTGCCTGGAAATAAAACAAGAGATAGCGGGGGTTTTAAACCCCCACTAAATAGCACAGTGAATAATAGCGATTAGCTCATAAGCAAAAAGAAAAAGGGCGCGATGGGTGATTTCAATCCGTTTGGATGTCACGATTCCAATGGTGCTGGTCTTATGGTTCAATTTTTCCACATGAAAGAAACCCTGATTTCAAACCTCTGAAACCCTAAAAAGCTTCCATGGTGGATTCTCATACAGGCCTTATTAATTTAATTAAAGCATGCCATCAGCTTCAGAATACCCATGTTAGTGTAAATCAAACATTCAAATGTATGGAAAATGCGTGTAAATCAAAATACGAATGTGAAAAATTTCATGAACAAGACAATGTCATTCTACCACTTCTGGATGTATGGAGACTGGAAAAGTATTGAGTCACGTTCAGGAAGGTCCCAGCAATCGTTTGGAATGCTTATTGAGCTTTGAATCACACTGCAACTATGTTTTCAGTTTTGATATTTTTTTGTCAAAAGTTGCAAGTTTGTTCTTGAGGTTTCAGCGCAGCTTTCTTCCTTTTTTGCATTAGGGTTGCAATGTGTATATATGTGTGAATGCATTAGGTCAGAAAAATCAAGCCCAAAGCCTTGTATTCAATGATTTTGAATATTTGATTTTCATGATCTTTTTCAATCTTTTTTGCCATCAAACCATTGCCAATTGCATAGAATCTTTCCTTTTTGATTGTGCACGAAATCTTGAGGTCATGATGGATGAAAATGCTGCACAAAAAGATTTGGAAAACATGATTTGCTATTTTTGTCATATTTAATTTTAATTAAATGAATTAATAATAATAATAATTCAAATAATTAATCAAAAATGATAAAATAACTCCCTTGGATGTCAATGGGTCGTGCATAGCTCTTGGGTAATGTTTCATGGAAGAAATTGTGGCCCATTAGCAATTTTGAGGCATTTGAAGCAAAGTTGACTTTTCAAAATTCCCAAAAATTTCCCAACTTCTACGAGGCATATCTTGCTCAATTATTAAGCTTTGATCATGTTCTTGGACATTTTGGAAAGTTCTTGAAGTCCTCTAACCAATGCCTTTGGTCCCATGTCATTTTGATTTACCAATCTCAAGTTATGGTCTTTGACTTAAAGTGCCTTTTTGTTGACTTTTGAAAATGACCTATAATGTTGAGATTGATATCTTTTTGTGAGAGCCTTTCTTGGACTTGAAGTGTGAAGAGGAGTTGTAGGAAATGTAATTCTCTTCAAAATGAGCTTTGGATGGAATTTTTCTGATAAACCATGTGGAAGTTATGCCCTGGTCAATTTGTAGTTGACTTTTTCAGCTGTCCAAATATAGAAACTTTTGCATCTTGAGACTTTTTGAGCCATGCCTTGAGAATCATGATCAAGGATTGATCAAATGATGTTTGTGGCTTAAAAATAAGATGTTGATCAAAAATTTGGACTTTTGACTGTCAAATGACCATTTTGCCCCTACAGTTGACTGTGAAGCAATTAGGGTTTTTGACTGTGCAATTTTGTGCTGTGAGTCTTGAAACTTGACATGTAGGTGCTTGACAATGTTTATAGGCATGTGGGACTTGTTTGGGCCCTTGGAAACTTCAATTTCTTTGCCAGAACCAAAACCCTAATTTTTGACTGTTAGGAGGCCATTGGACTATGCAACCCTTGAGAGATTGTGAACCTTGACCTTGGCAAATCTTGAAGAATATGGGAGGGAAAATTTTGGGATACAACAGTTGCCACTGTTCAATCTTCTTAGACCTGAGGATGTAGATTGGCTAGCGTGCCTTTCGTAATCCGAAGGTGGAAGATGATTGAACACTAGAGTGCCCAGAAATTTGTGCTCACATGTTAGCAGTGTGATGGTGGGAATGGGCTTACAGATGCCATTTGGAGATTGATGGATAGGAAGATGGACTTACAGATGACATGTTGAGAGGTGATGGATAGGTGGATGGGCTTATAGATGCCATCTGGGTGTCGATCGCGTAAGAGTCTCCTTAGCGAGAACTTGCGTACCTAGAAAAAAGAAAGATGATCACCTGGCCTGTTACAAGAGCTGGTCTTCAAACTCTTTGTGCAGATGTGCCCTGACTAGTTACAGGAATTGAATCCTTAAACCTCTTCAGATGTGCCCTGGCGAGATACAGGAATCGAGTCTGGAGCTTCAAAAGGTTATGAATGAATCAGGTATTGTTACTACCTCAACGGGACGATGAGAGAACCTTAGACGATTACTACCTCAACAGTAACGATGAGAGAACCTTGGGCGATTACTACCTCAACTGTAACGATAAGAGAATCTTGGGACGATTACTACCTCAACAGTAACGATGAGAGAATCTTGGATATCTTCTACTGAGTCTTCATTAGGAAAATCTTTAGGAATCGATTTAACTAGACCAGAGAAGGCCTTCGACTGGATCGGTATCAGAAAAAATATTTAGGAGTCGATTTAACTGAACCAGGCAAGGTCTTGGAATCTTCAACTGGAATAAGAATCAGGGAGATCTTAGGGTCGATCTGACTGAACCAGAGAAGGCCTTTGACTGGATCGGAATCAGAAAAATCTTTAGGAGTCGATTTAACTGAACCAGGCAAGGTCTTGGAATCTTCAACTGGAATAAGAATCAGGGAGATCTTAGGGTCGATCTGACTGAACCAGAGAAGGCCTTTGACTGGATCGGCATCAGAAAAATCTTTAGGAGTCGATTTAACTGAACCAGGCAAGGTCTTGGAATCTTCAACTGGAATAAGAATCAGGGAGATCTTAGGGTCAATCTGACTGAACCAGAGAAGGCCTTTGACTGGATCGGCATCAGAAAAATCTTTAGGAGTCGATTTAACTGAACCAGGCAAGGTCTTGGAATATCTTCAACTGGAATAAGAATCAGGGAGATCTTAGGGTCGATCTGACTGAACCAGAGAATGCCTTTGACTGGATCGGCATCAGAAAAATCTTTAGGAGTCGATTTAACTGAACCAGGTAAGGTCTTGGAATATCTTCAACTGGAATAAGAATCAGGGAGATCTTAGGGTCGATCTGACTGAACCAGAGAAGGCCTTTGACTGGATCGGCATCAGAAAAATCTTTAGGAGTCGATTTAACTGAACTAGGCAAGGTCTTGGAATCTTCAACTGGAATAAGAATCAGGGAGATCTTAGGGTCGATCTGACTGAACCATAGAAGGCCTTTGACTGGATCGACATCAGAAAAATCTTTAGGAGTCGATTTAACTGAACCAGGCAAGGTCTTGGAATATCTTCAACTGGAATAAGAATCAGGGAGATCTTAGGGTCGATCTGACTGAACCAGAGAAGGCCTTTGACTAGATCGGCATCGGAAAAATCTTTAGGAGTCGATTTAACTGAACCAGGCAAGGTCTTGGAATATCTTCAACTGGAATAAGAATCAGGGAGATCTTAGGGTCGATCTGACTGAACCAGAGAAGGCCTTGGACATAGCTGAGAACTTGACTGGATCTTTCCTGAAAGGTAAAGGTCAGACATATGCAATGCATGATATGGATCAGGCAATGATGTTCTCAACATAAATGAGATTGTATGTTCATGATGCATATATACATGCTATAATGTATGGAAATGCGATGTTTATGAATGTATGTTTTTGTCTAGGAAAGTAAATCCTTGACGGGTGCTGGGAAGTCATATCCTGGGCTGATGTTGGAGAATAGTGCTTTGTTGTTTCCGCTGGGGATGATAGTTGCAAGAATACTGGTAGGAGAAGATAACTCCGTTGGGGAATAAACTTGGCGAATGGATTACTCTGCGGGGAAAAATTACTCTAGCTACCTTGCTGCGGAACAGTACTCTGTGGGAAGAGAGGTACGTTGTTGAGATGTTGATGATAACTCCGTTGGGGATACCGTTGTTATGTTGGAAGTGTTAATAGACTCTGCTGGGGATAAGAAGACTTTGGCGAGGACGGTCTTTCCGTGGCTTTTGGCTGAGGATAACCCAGTTATATCCTGGTAGGGAAATAACCTTTGAATAAAGCCGGGGGACGCGTTCATACTCTGTAGGGGATAAGCTTCCAGAATCTACCGGGGATAAGCTTCCTGCCGGGGAAATGGATTCAAACTTTCCTGGGGAAATCTTGAACTATGCTGGGCTCTCCTGGGGAAATTTTGAGATGTACTGGAAGTGGCTCCGCTGAATGTCTGGTATACCGCCGGGGAACAATCTTAGATCAAGACTGTCGGGGATGCTTGTTAAGAATGCCTGTGTATTGCGCTGAGGAATGTTGAGATCTGCTGGGGATACCCAATTTCCTTAAGGCTGACAGTATAACTTTGCTTGGGGAGAGTATGTTGACTTGCTGGCTCACTCTCTGGGGAGTTAAGATATCTTGGTTATGTTATTCAGCTGAACTTACCTTGGTACCTTGGTGGACAGAGCAATTAGATCGCTTAGACAGCTCATTATTGCCCCAGTTTTAGTGGGAGAAGGCACCTGTGGGGGTAGTTGGCAAATCTTCTAGTAGACAGGTGACGAGGTGCCAGGACGTAGTCGTACGCTTTAATCCCTAACTTTTGCCTGGACCGCCCTTTCGGGTTTTCAGTCCACCGGGATACCCATTTTTGCCCAAGCCACCTTTTCAAGTTTTCGACTTGCCGGGTGTACAGATTTTTTCATTTCATCCCTTATTTTTGCTCGAACCCTTTTGGTTCGCCAGGAAGCCCTTATTTTTGCCTAGGTATGTCAACCTAGCGGGTCGTTGATTTCGCATAGTATTTTTCGACTATATCCATGCTCTCAGAATATAGGGAGATGCCCCTGTCAATAGTATTGCGTTATCGTACCACTAGAAGATGTCTGATCAGGCAATATTCGTTGTCAGAATGCCCCAGGTGATCCAGATGGAGATTTGCCCCAAGCTGGTTGGCCTTTTGAGAGATTCTCCGAATCTTGACTTAACTGCCCCAGATGATGGCCACTGATCATGCCATGCCCCTTGATTGGAGAGTGTTTCTTCCACTGGAGGTGACTCTTTTGTTGAGGGGACTTTTGTTCATTAGATATTCGTCGTGCGAATTTCTCTGATGTTCAAACAAAAAGTCATATGCAAACAAAGTTATGTTAAAAATGCAAAGCTTATGTCTGTCTTGAAATTTTGAAAAATGCATTTTTTAGTAAAACAAATGTGAATTTTTTGTATACTGTGATGTCAACTCAGTATTTTACAGCAAGCCTTAAGGAGTCAGGATACCTTTGTAACAGTATGCTTTCGAACTAATCCATGCTTCAGCTAGGACTTTTAAGGGTTATAACGTGGCCTGGTTCACGGTTTAAGAAACAAAGGATAAGGCTCAAAATGTATTTGTACCCACCCGCTCTTCGTGATGTTCTTCAAACCTAAGCTCAGCTGATCGTGCGTTAGACCTTATTTGAGTTTTGGTCCTGATGTTCCAATAATGGTTCAGATATTGATGATTTATTCTGAATAGGCAGTCTTTTTTTTTTGTTTTTGTTGAGGGTTTGTATGACCTCTTTCTTTTTGATTTCGCTATCCCTATTTCTTGCCTGAACTGTTTCTTTTGTGATTACAGTCAGCGGGATGCCCCAGTTTTGTAAGTCTCCTTCATAGGTTTTGACTTATTGGGTTTTTATTTTTGAGATATAATGACTTCCTATCCTTATGATTATTCGGAATCATCATTGTCTTCTTTTTTTTTTTGTAAGGACCTCTTTGGTGCCCTTTGTTATGCACTTGGATCAACTGAGAAAACTACCCTGCCCCAGGTTATGATAAAGGGTTTTAATTTTCGAAAAGAAAAACTCCTACTTCTTTGGCTCAGAGGGGTTGTCGAGGGATTATCTTCCTTATAACTCCAGTGTTTAGGGATTGAAACAATGCATGTACCTCATCAGCGGGGTCTGTTCAAAAGCATACTGTAGATTGCGGTATCGTTTTCGTCATCCTCCCTCAAGAGGCTTAGAATTATCAATCGAGAGTTGATCATCACAGAATATGAAAACAGTTTGAATATAGTGAATGCGAATATATTGATTCAAAATAGACATGTGCGATGCATTGATAAAATAATAAAGTTTAACATGAATAAATGTTTGAACAATCGAAAGAAAATCACAACTTGAAAAATTCTAATGAACAAAAATCCTCTAGTTTGAACCAGTCATCTTAAATGGAGAATTCTCAGCGGAAGATTTTCATTTCGCCATCTGGCATGAACTCCAGCACCCCTTCGTCAATCAAGTCCTGGATTTTGTTCTTCAAGGTCCAACAGTCGTCGGTAGCATGCCCCGGGCTGTCTGAATGATAAGCGCAGCGGGTGTTGGGGTTGTACCTTGAAGGTGTCATATTCGGATTCTTAGGAGGGTCCTTTAGAGTGATCAGATTGACCTCCAGCAAGCGCTTCGGTATAAAGGATGATGGTATCTCAGTCTCCGAGAAATGTCTTCCAGGCGTATATCGTTTACGCTGACTACCCCGTTGAGACTGGGCTCGTGACCCTGAAGCAAGCTGAGGAGATTTTCCTTTGTCTTCCTGTCCCGCCTGTGGTTGAATGATGACTGGAACTTCAACCTTGGTTGTTTGCCCCACTGGATTATTTTGAATCAGCTTGGTGACAAGGACCCGGAGCTCTTCTTGTTTTTGAGCTAAGTCCTGAATGAGAGTTATTTGGCCCATCAACTGCCCCATCATTTGGATCTTCATGGTTGCCAACTCAATTTGTAGCCCTTCCAGCTGATCATTCCTGATACCCCCTGCATTCCCTAGGGTCAAGTTCCTTGTGAGAAGAGCCTTTATTTCTTCTTGCCCCTGGGATAGGTTCAAGAACATTTCTTGCAGTTGGGCGTTCTCAGCCCAGAGATCTTGGTTGTCCGGTTGGAAAGCCATTGCTGAAATAAACAGCGAAGATGGTGAGTGACCTGTCAAGAGGGTACCTGTAATGCAATGATATTTATGATATATATGCAATTTTTTCAAGGACCTCGCAGGGTAAACCAGAAGATTGTTAGCATTTGAATTTGTAGCTTGATTGAAGGAACTCCATGTTGCTGAGAATCCTTCCTCAAGGGTCAAGGCTCACCATATCGAGTGGGTCATAGCCCCTGACAACCTTGGCTCGGGGAAATTTCTTCAAGTGTCAAAGCTCACCATATCAAGTGGGTCATAGCCCCTGACAACCTTGTCTAGAGGAAAATAAATCCTCTTTACCCCTTGCTGGATAGTTGATTCATCATGACCTGCATCACAAGCCCTTGAGATCCTTGAAACGGATTAGTCCTTATGCGGGATGTATGCAATGGTATGATGTTATGCTATGCATGGGGTAACGTAGGTAAACCCTGTTATGAGTGTGAGTGGGTTTGAAAAAGTTTCGTTTAAAGATTTCAGATCGACTCTTGTATCAGTCCTCAAGAGTGTTTGAAAAAATTGTTTTGAAAGCTTTTTGAAAAGTGTCGGTGTGAAAAGAGTTTTTTATTGTTTTTGAATAGAGCAAGTATCTACGAGTCATCTACCTACCCTAAGGAATTAGGCTATGTAAATGTCCTTAAGGTAGTGCCATCCCACCATTAAGAGGTAGGTAGCACCACCGTTGGAGGTGTTCGGGTCAATTCGAGTTTAGGGACAGTGTGGTCACCGAGCAACAGTAAGACCCCTTAGAAGCTACCCTTATGCCATTGATCTTTTTATTCCGAGGCAACTATTCTGAGGCAACTTGTTTCGAGGCAACCGTTTTGAGGCAACTAGATCAATGGAACATAAGGACTCACTAAGACGTCTTATAGTCGACGACCACGTTTCGAGGGGCAAGGAAACAGTGTGGTCACCAGAGCAATAATAGGACACCTTAGAAGCTACCCTTATGCCATGTTCATGGACATAAGGACTTACTAAAACGTCCTATACTCGACGACCACGTTTCGAGGGGCAAGGCAACAGTGAGGCGTACCCTAGGAGTGGTGTGTGAATTGTGTGTCATTTTCAGTTATTATTTGTCTTGTCATGCATTGGGCGAGCTACGCTTTGATTTTATTTGGGCATACATTCTTTCATGTGATTAACAGTTTAAAAGTGCGGAAATTAAAGTGCGGAAAATAAAGGTCCTACGCTATTACAAGGCGCGGGTCTATACATCGCCAAATTAACAAAGACCCGATTTAAAATAAAAGTGCGGAAAGTAAATGTCCTAATTACTATTACAAAGCTTTGGGGCAATTACATAAATTTAAAATGAAAAATAGAAGCAAACGCGCGAAAAGAAATTATAATCGAAGGTGCGAGGGCGTTGGACCCTTTAAAGAAATTAAATTGAAATTACAAATTAATTAATGATGAAATAAAGAAAAGAAATTATTTTTTATGGTTTTTGGTATTTATGAAAATAAAGAAAATTGATTAAAATTGGAAATTAAATAAAACCCTAATTCTAAATTGTTTTTAATTATTAAAGAAAATATTTAAGTTTTTGACCTAATTTACCCTAATTAATTAATTACAAGTTTATTTACAAAATAAATTAATAGTTAATAATAATAAGAAGAAAAATTTAATTATTGAGAAAAAGAATAAGAAATGCTAAGAAACTATTTTTTATATTTTTTAGTTATTTAAGAAAATATTGAAGTTAAACCTAAAATTAAACTAAATTGATTGGAATTTATTGACAAAATTAATAGAAATTAATATTAATAAAACATATTTTTATTTTATGATTTTCTGGTTTTATTATGAAAATTATATTTTTTGTGAACAAAAGAAAGACAATTAAAATAAAAATAAGAAAGAAAAAGGAAAAAGAAAATGCAAACCATGGGGGTGTTGGCCTTTTTTTTTTAGGTTAATTTGCAGCAATTAGGCCCATTGAAATGCAAGGCCCTTTGGACTTTCTGGGATTACGTGTGCATCAGTTGACCAGTGTGCATGGTGGATTGCTTTTGTGACCATTGGATTGATCAATCAGATTGCATGGCAAGCAGAGGCATATGCGTTGTATGATGGGTCACTGGGAGCGTACTGCACAGAATCATGTTACAACAAAAATTATAGGGAAATATGGGGGACCTGGGAATCGAACCCAGGTCCCAATGCCTGCATGACAACGCACAAACCAATTGGACTAGCGCGTTTGTTTGTTAGCTTAATGGAACATGAGTAATATGAGAGAGAAACAAGTATTATGCTGGACAATAAAAAAAAGGCGCCAGTTATTCAAACCAACCAACCATGTCTTTACAACTCAACGTCGTCTTCGTTTGCCTGGTAATAAAACAAGAGATAACGGGGGTTTTAAACCCCCACTAAATAGCACAGTGAATAATAGCGATTAGCTCATAAGCAAAAAGAAAAAGGGCGCGATGGGTGATTTCAATCCGGTTGGATGTCACGATTCCAATGGTGCTGGTCTTATGGTTCAATTTTTCCACATGAAAGAAACCCTGATTTCAAACCTCTGAAACCCTAAAAAGCTTCCATGGTGGATTCTCATACAGGCCTTATTAATTTAATTAAAGCATGCCATCAGCTTCAGAATACCCATGTTAGTGTAAATCAAACATTCAAATGTATGGAAAATGCGTGTAAATCAAAATACGAATGTGAAAAATTTCATGAACAAGACAATGTCATTCTACCACTTCTGGATGTATGGAGACTGGAAAAGTATTGAGTCACGTTCAGGAAGGTCCCAGCAATCGTTTGGAATGCTTATTGAGCTTTGAATCACACTGCAACTATGTTTTCAGTTTTGATATTTTTTGTCAAAAGTTGCAAGATTGTTCTTGAGGTTTCAGCGCAACTTTCTTCCTTTTTTGCATTAGGGTTGCAATGTGTATATATGTGTGCATGCATTAGGTCAGAAAAATCAAGCCCAAAGCCTTGTATTCAATGATTTTGAATATTTGATTTTCATGATCTTTTTCAATCTTTTTTGCCATCAAACCATTGCCAATTGCATAGAATCTTTCCTTTTTGATTGTGCACGAAATCTTGAGGTCATGATGGATGAAAATGCTGCACAAAAAGATTTGGAAAACATGATTTGCTATTTTTGTCATATTTAATTTTAATTAAATGAATTAATAATAATAATTCAAATAATTAATCAAAAATGATAAAATAACTCCCTTGGATGTCAATGGGTCGTGCATAGATCTTGGGTAATGTTTCATGGAAGAAATTGTGGCCCATTAGCAATTTTGAGGCATTTGAAGCAAAGTTGACTTTTCAAAATTCCCAAAAATTTCCCAACTTACACAAGGCATATCTTGCTCAATTTTTAAGCTTTGATCATGTTCTTGGACATTTTGGAAAGTTATTGAAGTCCTCTAACCAATGCCTTTGGTCCCATGTCATTTTGATTTACCAATCTCAAGTTATGTTCTTTGACTTAAAGTGCCTTTTTGTTGACTTTTGAAAATGACCTATAATGTTGAGATTGATATCTTTTTGTGAGAGCCTTTCTTGGACTTGAAGTGTGAAGAGGAGTTGTAGGAAATGTCATTCTCTTCAAAATGAGCTTTGGATGGAATTTTTCTGATAAACCATGTGGAAGTTATGCCTTGGTCAATTTGTAGTTGACTTTTTCAACTGTCCAAATATAGAAACTTTTGCATCTTGAGACTTTTTGAGCCATGCCTTGAGAATCATGATCAAGGATTGATCAAATGATGTTTGTTGCTTCAAAATAAGATGTTGATCAAAAATTTGGACTTTTGACTGTCAAATGACCATTTTGCCCATGCAGTTGACTGTGAAGCAATTAGGGTTTTTGACTGTGCAATTTTGTGCTGTGAGTCTTGAAACTTGACATGTAGGTGCTTGACAATGTTTATAGGCATGTGGGACTTGTTTGGGCCCTTGGAAACTTCAATTTCTTTGCCAGAACCAAAACCCTAATTTTTGACTGTTAGGAGGCCATTGGACTATGCAACCCTTGAGAGATTGTGAACCTTGACCTTGGCAAATCTTGAAGAATATGGGAGGGCAAATTTTGGGGTACAACAGTTAGGCTTTGATTTGTGAAGCAAAAATGTAGTTCTTAACTTGCTTAAGCTGTACATATGCATACTTTCCATTTATATTAACTGAGTTAAGAGTATTTGGTTGTTGAACATGCTGAAAAAACTAGGTCAAAAATTAGGGCCATTAAAATTCTCCCTGATCTTTAAGAGTTAGGTCATGAATTTTATATCATTGGAATCGTGAGTTTACAAGCTACACTTTTTATGTTATGAATTTTTGATTTCATGCAAGCTAGAGCAATATACAGGTTTGGATCAGAAACGCGCGCAAGAGGGAGCTGAAGGACAAGGACGAAGCTGTCCTGGGCCTGGCGCCTTGGGCCTGTTGT
Organism: Vicia faba; assembly: GCA_948472305.1. Lineage (NCBI taxonomy): Eukaryota > Viridiplantae > Streptophyta > Magnoliopsida > Fabales > Fabaceae > Vicia > Vicia faba. The sequence continues at coordinate 480,903,887 of OX451740.1, read as the reverse complement.
TATTCACACCCCCTGTTTTGCTTTTACACCCCCCTGACCATTTTATTTTTTTTTTATTTTTTTATATTTTGCATATTTTTCATTTCTTTTTATATTTATTGCTTTTATTTATTTTTATGAACATGAAATAATCTTGAAAAATATTTTCTTTATTTTCTTTATTTTTTGCATTTTATTTTTTATTTCTTATTATTTTTTAGCATAAAAAATAGTTTATTAGTAATAATATACTTTATTTTCTTAAATAAACTTGTAAATAATAAAAAAATACTTAAATATTTTATTTTATTATTTTATGCATATTAAATATTTATTTGTCATACATATTTAATTTTTAATATTGGTATATAATACTATTATTATTTTTCTTAAACAAAAAATGAATAGAATAATAATAGAAAATATATTTTCTTTTAAAACAAAAACTAGGGTTTCCCCCTTTCAAAAATAATAACATTATTTTTTTCTTATTTTTAGGACTTAAATAATTTATTTTTACATACATAAAATAAATACAAAAACATTTATGCATAATTACATTTTTATTGCATATTTAAATAATTGTTTATTTATTTATTATACAATAAATTCAATTGGGTTGTAATAGTGAATTAGGGTTTTATTTTGTGCAAATATCCCCATTCAAAACTTGTATCCCCCCTCCCATAATATTGTTGTAATAGCTTAGATTTACTTTACGCAATTTATCGCATTATATGCATGTTTAGTAAAATTAGGGTTTGTATGATAAGACAAAATCAAACAAATAGCATGACCTAATACAAGACAAACAAAATGCATGAAAAATGATAACACATTGCACACAAGCACCCATATGGTTTCACCCACTTGGTTGCCTTAATACAAATGGCCATGGTATGCATGTTAAGTATCTTGGCAAAACAAAACAAAAACAAAAGATCATAGTCCCTCGATGACGCTAGACAAGGTTGCCTAAAAACAAATGATTTTGGTCCCTTAAACATGCTAAGATACTTGGCACCATTGCTATCATGGTCATACGGTGACCCACGCCCGTCCCGTTTAAACATCCAAAGATAGGGTTGTCTATCAAAACAATGGTAGGTCAACAATATCAAAGTAATAAAAATGTATAGGAAAGACTTTTGAGTAGGTAGATAGCTTCTAGTTACTTGATCAATTTGCAAACAATCCTTGCTATTTTCAAAAACAAACACACACATTTCAAAACCTTTTCCAAAAAACTTTCAAAACATTGAAACATTTTTCAAAAGACAAACATCTTTGTATACATTCTTACGAACGAGAATCATTACAAAGATTGCCTAAACGATGGCCTCTTTTCAAAATACTTTCAAAACCACACAAAGCACCATTTCAAACAATTGTAAAAGCAAAGCAAGTGATCTAAAACAAGTAACTAAGAGCCCATGGAAAACCATGGATGAAAAGGGTGCTAACACCTTCCCTTTTCATAATCTACCCCCCGAACCCAAAAACAATCTCAAAGGTATTTCTTGTGCTTTTTTACCTTTCCTTTTGGATAAAATAAAAGTCTGTGGAGACTGTTGCTAAACCGCAACATTTGCAAACACAAACGCAAAACCTCAAGTCAGTTCTCCCACCGCATCACAGAACTGGAGACTCTGTTGGGGAAATTTATAAAAGTGGGGTTACCTTATGTTTTTAGATAATCTTTACATGCTTATCTTTCTTGACTTGTATGCTTTACACTTTGGTTCTATTGTTTGAGTTTGAATCCTCTACCCGGATTTGGGAAACATTCATAGGTAAATAGCAATACGTTGTGTAAACTGTGTGGGGTATACCGACATGGTCTAAGCAATATCTATATTAGTGCGACATATTTGTGGGTACCGGTAGCCTTTGAGTCAATCAAAGAGAATACGGGGCCGCTGAGTGATGTCATGAAGCACTAATGGACTTTTTGAACCTTTACTTGACCAACTTGGCCTTTTAGGATGTAGTGAGATGACCGGCTTTGGTGTAGTCCGAAGTTGGTAGATACTCGATACTACACTCATTAAGGGTTGGTTCCTTGGAATATTTTGGTCGCCAGTAAAGAGCCTGAGTTGAAACAATGAACAAGGAAATAATCCAGTGATATTGAGCTCCTTAGAACCCGGTTACTATTTCTAGGACAGGTTGAGCCAACTAAACTTCAAGAGGGTACTTACCTATGAAACCCCATGCAAGCCTAAACTAGGAACTTGTGTGATTTGTTTGTACATATATACTTGTGCATAACATCATGGACATCATGAAGCATCATATGCATCAACTAACCATTTTAAGGATTTGGATTTTCATCTTTGTTCTTGTTTTATAGGTTATGGATTCACTTCGCAGGAAAACTGTCCAAACCAACCTTGTAAGAATTCCTTCTCAACCCAAGGAGCTAGCTTCAAGGATTCCTGAGAATTCTCCATTCACCGAAAGACATGGTCGTCTACTCAACTTGGTTACTTCCAACACTGAGGAGGATATGGTGAAAGTTCTCTTCCAGTTCTTTGACCCTTTACATCATTGTTTCACATTTCCTGACTACCAACTTACACATTCATATATCCATTGGTGTTCTCGATCAAAATAGAATGTTATTATCATTGACCGTTATGGGGAATTCCCTAATGTCCCTCTACTTGTCATTAGGGGAGGCATCACCTACAACCCCTGCTTGGCTCTGAGACAGTTTGGGTATGCCCGAAGGGATGGCCCACATGACATGCTAGTTCAAGGTTTGGTTTTCGACTTCAACAACGACGACCAAGGACTCCGACAAAGGTTCATCCGAGCTTGGAGGAGGCCCAACAAGGTAGACAGTAAGACCTTGGGACACAAGAATTCCATCCCTCTTGAGCCTTACCTCAAGTGGGTAGGAACCCGTGCCCAAAGTCTTATGATGCCTTACCCCTCCATTCTCCCTGTGATTATTGAGCCTGTTATGGAAGGAGAGGTTCCATACACCCTCCTACATCATGACATGCCAACATCACTCGAAGATCTATAAAGGAGTTGGATACAGCTCAAGGGATAGCGCGATACTTTCGAAGCCCAATTCTACACAAGCGGGAAGAAGGTTTTAGAACTCACTCGGCTACTTCACGAAGACCAGACTCTCAACACCTACATTGCACCAAAGAGGATGCGCAACGTCTTTTTACCTTAGAATTTTGTATTATTTTGCCCATGGGGCATTGATGTACTAACAAATTCTATCTTATTAATATGACATGTGTTTCTTTTTGTTTAAAACAAATTTGAATTTCTGAATCCTTGAAAGCATTACATGAATACATATCATTCATCATATGCATAAGCAGGTCTTCACACCAAGTTTCCTCATCTCTCTACTGTTTATTTCAGCAAGATGGATATTGAACAGACGGTCAAAGATTTGCAAGCTCAGAATTCACAATTTCAACATCTAATCTTAACCTTGGCTAAGGGGCAGGAGGAGCTCAAGACTCTACTAGAGAAGTAAAAATAGAAAAAGAAGAAGAAGAGAGCCGGTGTAGTTGTCATGGGCAGAAGGTTTGAAGGGCAAGCCAGACGGACTTTGGAATTCCCATCAACATATGAAGAGGGGGAAGGAAAAGGAAAGGGAACTGCAGTGCCATCTGATTCTGAAGCAGAAGAAGAAGAGGATGAGGATTATTCTGAACAGCAGTACCCTCCGGCCGATGACAAATACAAGAACTTGGAAGAATGTCTAGCTGCTATGGAAGTGCAAAGAGTACCTGGGCTGGACTTTGAAGAGTTAGGATTGGTATCTGGAATAGTAATCCCTCCTAAATTTAAAGTATCATTATTTTCTAAGTACGATGGGGTGTCTTGTACCAAGATGCACCTACGATCTTATGTCAGGAAAATTCAACCACATTCTTCTGACAAAGACCTGTGGGTTCACTTTTTCCAGGACAATTTATCGGGGACGCAACTGGATTGGTTCTACCAGTTGGAGAGGTCTGGTGTGCATAATTAGGAAGATTTGGTAGCCGCATTATATAAACAATATCAATACAACGCCGACTTAGCACTAACCCGTACTCAGCTACAGAGTATGGCTATGGCTACCAATGAGGGTTTCAAAGACTACGCCTAAAAATGGAGGGATTTGGCCGGAAGGGTGCAACCACCTTTATCTGAAAGAGAGCTAGTGGACATGTTCTTGGGGACTCTATCAGGTCCTTTCTTTAATCACCTGATTGGAAGCTCCTCTGCAGGTTTCACTGAGTTGATTCTAACTGGCGAGAGGGTGGAAGCCGGTATTAGAAGCGGGGAAATTCAGAAAGATGCATCTACCTCTGCAACTGTAAAAAAGCCCTTCACTGGAAAGAAGGAAGTGTCAGCTTTCTATGCCCAGAGAAATCAGGGAAGAACTGAACGACGACCAATAGTGGGGGCCGTCATGATTCAAAAGTCTGCGTCAGACCAACCGAGAAACAATCATTCGAGAAACGATCAACCGAGAAATAACCAGCAAAGGGTGGAAAGGCCTGTAAGGCAATTTACCAAGATAAATATGACTCCTGCTCAAGTCTTACCACATCTCTTGAAGTTAAACCTGGCCATGCTAAAAGAGGCCCCTAAAAATCCCAACACTACTTCTCCACATTACCATACCAACGCCAGATGCGCGTACCACTCATAAAGTCCAGGGCACGACACCAACAACTGTTGGGCCCTGAAGAACAAGATTAAAGATCTAATTGACGCAAAGGAAGTTGAATTTGAAGCTCCCGAAAAGCTGAATGTTATCTCCGCCCCAATGCCGAGGCATGGGCACAATGCCAATGCTGTGGAAGAAGATCTGTTTGTTTCTACTATGGATGAACTGTTAACTCCTCTCCTAACCATCAAGTTAAATTTGTTGAAAGCTGGGGTGTTCCCAGGGTGTGACCAAGATTTCCATACTTGCATGTCCTCCCCATTTGACTGTCCTCTTTTGAAGAAAGGAATCCAACAACTGATTGATAACAAGGAAATTTTGTTTGAGAAAGCTCCTGTCTCACCCATTCCAGTTCCAGAAGTTTCAATAATAACCATATACGCCAATCCTTCCAGGGTTCCTAAAAAACCCGTTAGGATTACATCTGCTCCAGTGACTACTCCATTGAAGATAACAATGCCTGGACCAACCACATACAAAACTGATAAAATGGTGCCATGGAACTATGGTGGAGAAATCTACTACCATGGTATCAAATAGATTGAACAGACCATTGAAGAAGAAAGCTCTGAGGAAGATAATCCCGACATTAGTAACATTGCCGGAACAAGCAAAATTACTCGTAGTGGGAGAATCTTTTCTCCATAGATTGCTCCTCCAACATCAGTCTTTGGACCCGCGGCCATCCCGAAGATTACCCCTGTGATTGTACCTACAAGTGTACCCGCTGACAAAAACAATACAATTCCCATCCCTGTTTCCGCTACCGAGAAAAAAGGAAATAATTTTTAAGAGGAGCCTGTCTTGACGAAGGCTCAGTCACTAGTCATCCCTGAAACCTCTAAAAAAGAAATGGAGGAAATTTTGAAAATAATCAAGAAAAGCGATTATGATGTGGTGGAAAGCCTGGGGCAGACCCCCTCCAAAATATCTATGTTAGCCCTGTTGTTGTGCTCTGACGCACATGCTAAAGCTTTGGTCAAGTTTTTGAAGACGGCCCACGTGCCACAAGAAACCTCCGCTGATCAATTCCAGGAATGTGTGGCTAGTTTAACAGCTGACAATAGTCTAGGATTCTCTGATGCAGATTTAACTTCGAAAGGGAGAAAACATAATGATGCTCTGCATGTCTCGGTGGAATACAGAGGGACAACCCTAGCACACGTACTGGTAGACACTGGTTCGTCTTTAAATGTCTTGCCGAAGAAAGCCTTGGATAGACTGGATTGTGAAGGTTTAACCCTGAAACCCAACAATATAATTGTCAGAGCCTTTGATGGTTCTAAGAGGATGGTCCACGGGGAGGTGGACATCCTGATCAAGGTGGTTACCTAGACGTTCAATTCAACATTTTACGTGATGGACATCCGTCCTTCCTATTCTTGCCTGTTGGGAAGATCTTGGATCCACTATGCTGGAGCTGTCACTTCTACTCTGCATCAAAAGCTCAAGTACCCTTTCCAGGGGCAAATCATAATTGTTCATGGCGAAGAGGAATACATGATCAGTCATCTTAATTCCTTCCGTTATGTGGAATTGGATGGTGAATTCATAGAAACCCCTTTCCAACACTTTGAGGAAGTTTATCAGGAAATAGCAGCGACTAAAGTGCTGTCCTCAACTCCTGTGATCACAAGACCACCACCTCGAATGTCGTCTCTCAAGGATGCTAGGGAAGTTGTGGAAGAAGGCGGATCCATAATCTGGGGACAGCTTCCAGATTATCCTTTCAAAGCAGACAAATTCGGCCTGGGATTTACTTCGACTGGTCAGAAGGCCGTGCGCCGCTCCCGTGCTGGAGGGCCACCTGTGAAGATCAGCCACTGAGGGTTAATGCACTAGAGGACAGTGAAGAAGAGGGAAACTTGGAAGACTGGATTTTCCCTACTGTTGACGGAGGACTGTGCAACTGGGAAGCAAAAGACTTTATTCCGATTACTTTCATACCGTAGTAATTTATCTTTTCCATTTATGTTGGATCTGTAACAATTCACAAACAATTCGTACTTTTTCAACCTTGTGTCTTACCCGAGACACATAGGTCCATTTATAAGGGTTCTTATTTCATTTTCATATGTCATTTTAATGAATCATGGATGCTTTTCATATTTAAACACTTTGTGCTAATTGTCTTTCTTTTACATTTTGTTGTTTTAAGATGGCTATGCCCTTACACACACCCACACTCACAAATGCAGATACCCTTCCATTCCGGAACCCATGGGTAACGATACTGCTATAGCCTTCAGTGACTCTGAAGATATGATCAACCAAGCTGAATACGAAGGTGAGAAAGATTGTGAGGTGCCGGGGGAATTGGCCAGATTATTACAGCAAGAAGAAAGAGCAATTCAGCCTCATGAGGAGCAGTTGGATACAATCAACTTGGGTACTGAGGATGACAAAAAGGAAATCAAAATAGGTGCCAATTTAGAGTCGAGTGTCAAGGAGCGCCTAATTCAGCTACTACATGATTATGTTGAGATCATCGCCTAGTCATACGAAGACATGCCGGGACTCGATACAGACATTATGGTACACCGTCTCCCCACAAGAGAAGACTGTCCACCAGTGAAACAAAAGGTCCGCCGTATGAGACCTGACATGTCAAAAAAGATCAAAGCAGAAGTCATGAAGCAGTTCAATGCTGGATTTCTGGCTGTTACTTCCTATCCACAATGGGTTGCTAACATTGTGCCCGTGCCTAAAAAGGACGGCAAAGTGAGAATGTGCGTGGATTACAGAGACTTAAACAGGGCTAGCCCTAAAGATGACTTTCCACTTCCGCACATTGACATCCTGGTCGACAACACAACTCAGCACAAAGTATTTTCTTTCATGGATGGATTCTCAGGCTATAACCATATCAAAATGGCCCCTAAGGACATGGAGAAAACTACTTTTGTTACACAATGGGGTATGTTCTGCTACAAAGTGATGCCATTCAGACTGAAGAATGTCGGGGCAACCTATCAACGCGCCATGGTAGCTTTGTTTCATGACATGATACATCATGAGATAGAGGTCTACGTAGATGACATGATAGCCCGATCACAAACTGAAGAAGAACACCTTGGCCACTTGCAGAAGTTGTTTATCAGGTTGAAGGAGTACAAGCTCAGATTGAACCCAGATAAGTGCACATTCAGAGTTCGGTATGGTAAACTCTTAGGTTTCATTGTCAACAACAAAGGCATCGAGGTTGATCCTGCCAAAGTCAAAGCTATACAAGAAATGCCTGCTCCTCGCACTGAGAAGGAGGTCAGAGGTTTCTTGGGATGCCTAAACTACATTGCTAAGTTTATTTCTCACCTAACATCTACCTGTGAACCAATCTTCAAGCTGTTGAAGAAAGATCAGGTAGTTAAATGGAATGATGACTCCCAAGTTGCTTTCGATAAAATCAAGGAGTATTTGCTAGAACCTCCTATCTTGATGCCACCCGTTGAAGGAAGACCGCTAATCATGTATCTGACTGTCTTAGAGAATTCAATGGGGTGTGTACTGGGCCAACATGACGAGTCTGGCCGAAAAGAGCACGCCATTTATTACCTTAGCAAAAAGTTTACCGACTGTGAGACCCGATACTCACTGCTCGAGAAAACTGGATGCGCTTTGGTATGGGCTGCTCGCCGGCTGTTGTAACCCAAAATTTGCCCTCGTATTTTCCCCACAAGAAATCACAGTTTAGGACTCTTCCTGATTTTCCAGACTGGTTCAAGAATCGGTCAAACAGACTTTTCTCGTCAGTCAGACAAAATTAGGGTTTTCATGGCTCTGGAACAATTCAAACAGTTTGCTTAGGGTTTGGTTGATTTTGGCTCAGTTTTGATCAGGCGGACGCTTCTTTGACTTTTAATCAGGAACTAGGGTTTTTGTGCGTGCATTCTTAGAAAGAATTAATCCCACAGTGCTTTTCAAGTTATTCCGAGATATGGACTGAGACATTTGGATTGAGTTTGCAATGCTTGACTAAATCAGTGAAAAGAGTCATTTGGATTGAGTTTGCAGTGTTTGATTGAATCATTAAGAGGAAAGACATTTGGGCAGTTGTTGTGATTGACTATGCATTGCTTTGGATTTTTGAAGCGCCAGGTTTATTAATTGATCAATGCTGAAACCACAATGTTTATTTAATTGTTTATTTATTCTAAGTTAAGATAATTGGAATTTATTTCCATTTATTATAATTTAAGAATTATAAATAATAAAATAAATAATTGAAAAGAAGAAAAGGAATTAACTGATAAAAAATAGATTTTTATTCATCTTTAATTTATTTGTTACAATTATTATTTAAATACAGTATTCATTTACGAAGTATTTACAATGATAATTTTACAGTAATTTAAATTTAAATAAAACTATCCTAAATTCCTAAGTCTTCAATTCTTCATCTTCCATCCATTGCTCCAATGCTCCATTGAATTTTATCTGCAAAAACAAGAAACAAAAAAAAAGTCAGAAGCAGATAAATAAAAGACAAACAGTTAATTCAGATTCATCATTAAAAGCAAATGGCCGGGATCAGTTCGCCCACTCTGCAAATCACGGGATTTCTCCCGGTTCACAAAGAGGGATGAAAAATGTTTGCAAATTAATGTTTGAAAATGCACAAAAGTTACATACTGCATAATTCCAAAAGTGCCTAACCAAAGTCCAAATCCAAACTGAACTAAATGTCAAAGCAACTAAGCCAAAAAGCTGTCAAACTGTCCAAAATATGGAAAGATATCTCAAGATATCAAAGTATCAAAAACTGTCACAAAGAAGCAGAAAATATGGAAGCAGTACACAAAGTATGCAGGTTAAAACCAATATTGCAAGCAACATCATTTCATCATTTCCCTAGGTCATTGCTTTTTCAGAATTAAGAGTACAAACATAAACATTATTTTATGCTGCAATCTGTACTAGAGAGAGAAAAAGAGAGAAAAGAAGTTGGGCTTACAGGTTTTGGCTTGAAAAGGACAAAAAATATATAACAAACTCATCAAGTCAGTAAAAGGGCAGCATAAGAGAGCAAGAAACAAAACAAAAGGGTAACTTTTAAAAACGTAGTAAAGCTCTCAAAAAACCGGCTTCTCATAAAATACCCTGCCTAAAAACCTTACCTGCATTCAAAGACAAGGCCTAAACTGATATCCAAAAACCAGTAAACCAGGTTTTCCAACACCAACCCGCTGAAGCCTCAAAGAGGAACCAAGCTGATAACCTGCTGAAGCAAACAGCAGGTCAAGCTAAAGCCTAAACTGATATCACAACAACACAAACTGTCCAGGCCTTAAGCCTTTCAAGCTTAACAAACCTTCAACCTGCATTCCAAGCAAAACCTACCTGAAGCTTTCAACCAAGCAAAAGAAACCAACCCTGTCAAGCTTAAAGGCCACAACCTCAAGGCCTTCAAGCATAGAACCTGTTCTCAAACAATACCAACTGTCAAAAAAACCGAAGCCAAGACCTAAATCAGTAAAACTCTAAACAACCAACCTTACCTGCATCAAGCCTTATTCCATAAACCTAAAAACCTGTGTCAAATCTATCAAGCCAAATATACTTGCATCAAGCCTTACCAGCTTAAACAAAAAGCATACAAACCCTTTTCAACACAAGCCTGGTCAAATTAAGGCAACCTCTAAGCCCTCAGAAAAGTTTCATCATTGGGCCATCCAAATCATCACAACATATCTCAGCATACCAATAAGCATATTCAGAATCATCAACAAATACATCATTGTTGTACCCCAAAATTTGCCCTCCCATATTCTTCAAGATTTGCCAAGTCAAAGGTTCAAAATCTCCCCAAGGGTTGCGCAGTTCAAGGGCCTCATAATAGTTAAAAACTAGGGTTTTGGTTATGACAAAGAAATTGAAGTTTCCAAGGGTCCAATCAAGTCCCACATGCCTATAAATATGGTCAAGCATCCTCATGTCAAGTTTCAAGACTCACAGCACAAAATTGCACAGTCAAAAACCCTAATTGCTCAACAGTCAACTGTAGGGGCAAAATGGTCATTTGACAGTCAAAAGTCCAAATTTTTGGTCAACATCTCATTTTGAAGCCACAAACATCATTTGATCAATTCTTGATCATGATTCTCAAGGCATGGCTCAAAAAGTCTCAAGATGCAAAAGTTTCCATATTTGAACAGTTGAAAAAGTCAACTGTAACTTGACCAAGCATAACTTCCACATGGTTTATCAGAAAAATTCCATCCAAAGCTCATTTTGAAGAGAAAGACATTTCCTACAACTCCTCTTCACACTTCAAGTCCAAGAAATGCTCTCACAAAAAGTTATCAATTTCAACATTATAGGTCATTTTCAAAAGTCAACAAAAAGGGACTTTAAGTCAAAGGCCATAACTTGATATTGGTAAATCAAAATGACATGGGACCAAAGGAATTGGTTAGAGGACTTCAAGACCTTTCCAAAACGTCCAATAACATGATCAAAGCTTAAAAATTGAGCAAGATATGCCTTGTGGAAGTTGGGAAATATTTGGGAATGTTGAAAAGTCAACTTTACTTCAAATGCCTCAAAATTGCTAATGGGCCACATTTTCTTCCAAGATTCATCATTCAAAGGCTATGCACGACCATTTGGCCCAAAGGGGATTTATTTCATCATTTTTATTATTTTATTTGAATTTTTAATCACCATTAATTCATTTAATAAAATAAAATATGAAAAAATACTAAAACAAATGTATGTGAATCTTTTTATGCAGCATTTGCTCCCATTGGCTATTGAAGATTCGTGCACATCAAAAAAGGGAAGATTTGGTGCAAATTGGCATGATATTCATGGAAAAGATTTGGAAAAATATGCATGAAAAATCAAATATCTCATACATCAATGCATTGATCTTTTTGCTCAAAATTCAACCCTAATCCATCCCATACATAAGTCAGATGCAAAACCTAATAAAAACAACCTGGAAGCTGCGCTCATGCCAAAAACACACTTTGCAATTTTTTGAAAAAAAGTCAAAACTGAAAACTGCAGTAGAGGACGATTCAAGGCTTCTAACCAATTGAAAAAGCTTTCTGAGGCATCACTGAACCTGACTGAATCCTCTTCCACGCCCATAACATCAAGAATTGGTAGATAGAAGTTGAAATTTCTCATACTTTATGCATAGTCGTGTTTCAATTTCTGGGAATTTTCCATACAGTTTGATTGTCGTTTTACACTAATCTATTCATTCTAAAGCTAACCATGTACTTTAATTGAGTTTTCGTATCCTATATGCAAAGTTACCATTGAAGCTTGCTAGGGTTTCATGACTGTAAATTTGGGGCTTCTTTGTTCTGGAAAAATTGTGACACGAGACCAGGGCCATTAGAACGGGACGCTTCACACGAATTCAATCCATAGGCCGCGCTCAATTTATGAGCAACCAGGGCCTATTCGCTATTTTTATGCTTATCACTTAGTGGGGGTTTAAAACCCCCGCTATCTAATTGTTTTTTTTTTCAGGACAAAACGAATCAACGAAGAAGATGCATGCGTGGCTCAAGGCCATTGGTCTATTCAAAGTTGGCGCGTAATTTTTTGAGTCAGACCACTAACATTTGTTTTCTCTTATAATAATTGCATTCCACATAATTTACAAAGAAACGCATTTGGATGGTTGGTAGATGCGCTATCCTCTGAACATTGGGACCTGGGTTTGATTCTTAGGTCCCCTCCTTTCTCCATGTTATTTTTCTGTCCATGTTTGCATGTAGCGCTCCCTCCAGAAGTTCACCCTACGTCCACAATCCAAGCGTGCCACATGGCTCAGAATCTCAATCCAAGGGCCCTGATCTGATGAACACCATACTCGTTGGTCAACCAGGCCACACGCGTGCTGAGGAAGTCAAAAGAAGCCTCCAACAAATGGGCCAGATTGCTGATAGCTTACCTCCAAATTGGGGTCAACACCCCCCATTGGTTTGCATTATTTTTCTTTCTTTTTTATTCTTTTCTATTTATTTGTTTTATTTTTTTTTTAGTTTAATTCATAAATTAATTTTTTCTTTAACATAAAAAATAATGAAAAATCAGAAAGACAAAATAAAAATATATTTTATTTAAATGTTATTTTGTAAATAAATCTTATTAATTAATTTAGCCTTTTTTAATTCTAGGTTTAATTCTAATATTTTTCTTAATAAACTAAAAAATGTAGAATTAGGGTTTTAAGTATTTTTTATTCTTTTTCTTTCCTTTCACCATAATTAATTATTAAATATTATTTTTGTAAATAAATTGCCATGTAAATAATTAGGTTAATTTTAGGTTTAATTTTAACATTTTTTAATAAATTAAAAATAGTTAGAGTTAGGTTTTAATTCCATTAATTCTCATTAAAATCCATAAATACAAAAAACTCAAAAAATAACTTCTCTTTTCTCATTAAATTTAATTAATCTCATAATTGTAATTTAATTTCCTTAAAAGGGTCCAACGCCCTCGCATTCCCGATTTTACTTATTCTCGCATTTTATTTTTATTTCCTCTTTGTATAAATTTCATGTAATTCTCCCAAAGCCGTGTAATATACTAATTAGATGTTCATCTTTCCGCTTTATTTTATTTCAAATCGGGTCTTGGATTAATTTGGCGATGTAGACCCGCGCCTTTGTAATAGCGTAGGACTTTTAATTCTCGCATCTTTTAACTGTTAATTAATTTGCATGAAAGAATGAATGTCAAAAATAAAAGCAACGCGTAGATCACCAATGCATGAACAAGATAAATGTAAATGAACATGACACACAAATCACACACCACCCCTAGGGTACGCCTCATTGTTGCCTTGCCCCTCGAAAGGTGGTCGTCGAGTAGAGGACGTTTTAGTAAGTCCTCATGTCCATGAACATGGCATGAGGGTAGCTTCTAAGGTGTCTTCCTATTGCTCCGGTGATCACCATGTCCCGAACCTTCGAATTGACCCGAACACCTCCAACGGTGGTGCTACCTACCTCTCAATGGTGGGATGGCACTACTTCAAGGACATTTACACAGACAAATTCCTTAGGGTAGGTAGATGACTCTAGATACTTGCTCTAATTTCAAAACAAATCAAAAAATACTTTTCGCACCGACACTTTTCAAAAAGCTTTCGAAAGCAACTTTTCAAACACTCTTGAGGACCGATACAAGAGTCGAACTGAAATTTTCAAAGAAACTTTTTAAACCCACAGTTGAAAAGCAAACAAACAATTTTGAAAACACAAATGAGCAAGTATCTAAGAGCCTATGGATAACCATGGATAGAAAGGGTGCTAACACCTTCCCTTTCTATAATCTACCTCCCGAACCGAGAGCAATCTCTATAAGGAATTTTTCTGTGCTTTTGTCCTTTCCATTTGGAGAAAATAAAAGACAGTGGCGACTCTTGCTTCCGCGACATTTCGCGAACCAGCGTTAAACAGTCAGTTCCAGATCCACCGATCACAGAACTGGCGACTCTGCTGGGGATTCTTATAAAGTGAGGTGTACCTTAGGATAGTTCATAACTGTGTTTTCAATTGTATTGACTTGCTTGCTTTAAATTGTGGATTGCATGGGAGTTACATAGATCCTAACTCGGATCTGGGGATACCCTGTTTAGGTAGCATAAGCTGTGAGGGACCTGTCCGGCGTAGACTGACATGGGTGAAGCAGTGGCTACGTTGGTGTGGCACCTTGGTCTGTACCGATATCCCTTGTGTTGCAACGAGGAGAATATGGGTCTTCTGAGGAGTCATTAAGCACCAACAGACCTTAGAACCTTAAATGACACAACTTAGCCATTAGAATAGTAGTAGTATGCTACGCCCATTGAGGCTAAACTCTCGTGATGGTTCTGGCTGCAAGAAAAGATTGCGATGCTGGAGTTATGACCGATTGAGGGTAGTCAATGATATTGGGATCCTCTAAGAACCCGGTTACTTTTGATAGGACAGGTATGAACCAACAAACTGAAAGAGGGTAATACCTAGACCTCATGCTGGCCTAAACTCTAAGGGTTTCTCTTGTGTGACTTGTGTGCCTTCGTACTTGACTACTTGCATGTTTGATTATCCGACACATGAATTATTTGCGGGTTTTGTCTATAGTCCTTAATTGGGACTCATAACAGGGTTTACTAAGTTTCTTGCAGGTTTTGTTTATAGTCCTTAATTGGGACTCATAACAGGGTTTACTAAGTTTCTTGCAGGTTTTGTTTATAGTCCTTAACTAGGACTCATAACAGGGTTTACCTACGTTACCCCATGCATAGCATAACATCATACCATTGCATACATCCTACATAAGGACTAATCCATTTCAAGGATCTCAAGGGTCTGTGATGCAGGTCATGATGAATCAAAATGTTTAGCAAGGGGCAAAGGGGATTTATTTTCCTCTAGCCAGGTTGATGAACTGAGTCAGGGGCTATGACCCACTTGATATGATGAGCTTTGACTCTTGAAGAAGGTCCCCCTAACCAAGGTTGTTGGGAAACCAAAACCAGACATGATGACTAAAGTCAGGGGCTATGACCCACTCGATATGGTGAGCCTTGACTCTTGAAGAAGGACTCTCAACAATATGCAGTGCCTTCCATCAAGCTACAAAATGTAAACTCTAATAATTTTCTTGTTTACCCCGCGAGGTCCTTGAAAACATTACATGCATATCATACATATCATTGCATTACAGGTACCCTTTTGACAGGTCACTTACCTTCTCCGCTGTTTATTTCAGCAATGGCTTCCCAACAAGACAACCAGGACTCCCATGCTCAAGAGACTCGGTTCGGGGAAATCCTCCTGAATCTATCCAAGGGGCAGGAGGAGTTGAGAGCACTTCTCATGGGGACTTTGGTCAGGAACAGCGCTGAGGACGAACGGCTGAAACATCTGCAAGCTGAAGTAGATGCAATGAGAGCCCAGATACTGGGGCAGGTGACTATCATCCAAGGCTTGGCTCAAAGACAAGATGAGCTCGGGGTTCTCGTCAACCAACTGCTTCGGGGTAACCAACTGGGGCAAACATCTAAGGTTGAAGAGCCAGTCATCATTCAACTATCTTTGAGACAAGGAGATAAGGGGAGAGCTCCTCAAATGGCTCCAGTGTCACAAATTCAGCATCGACCTCACCAGCTTCAGCCAGACAAGCCCAGGAGGCAATTCACCCAGCTCAACATGTCGCTGTTTCAAGCTTTACAACGCCTGTTGAGACTGAATCTGATCACATTAAGGGCTCATCCCCGGAACCCCAACACAACATCTCCTACCTATCATCCCAATAAAAGGTGTGCCTACCACTCTGCCAGTCCAGGACATGATACAAATGAGTGTTGGGCTCTGAAGAACAAGATCCAGGACCTGATTGATGAAGGGGCATTGGAGTTCACACAAGATGGTCAGTCTGAGTTTTTATACCATCCCTCCAAGGCTCACCATTTGAAGTAACAAGCCCTGAGATGAAAAGACTTTTGTTCGTTAGGATTTTCAAGTTGTAATTTTCTTTTGTTCAAACATTTACTCATGTTAAACGTTGTTATTTCATTAATGCATCGCATATGTCTGTTTTGAAGCAATATATTCGTATTCACTATATGCAAATTATTTTCATATTTTTTCTGATGATCAACGCTCGATTAATAATTCTAAGCCTCTTGAGGGAGGATGACGAAAACGATACCATGATCTACAGTATGCCTTTGAACCGACCCCGCTGATGAGGTACAGGCATTGTTTCAAATCCTAAACACTGGAGTTATAAGGAAGATAATCCCTCGTCAACCCCTTTGAGCCAAAGAAGTAGGAGTTTTTATTTTCGAAAATTAAAACCCTTAATCATAACCTGGGGCAGGGTAGTTCTCTCAGTTGATCCAAGTGCATAACAAAGGGCACCAAAGAGGTCCTTACAAAAAAAAAAGAAGACAGTGATGATTCCGAATAATCATAAGGATAGGCAGTCATTATATCTCAAAAATAAAAACCCAATAAGTCAAAACCTATGAAGGAGACTTACAAAACTGGGACATCCCGCTGACTGTAATCACAAAAGAAACAGTTCAGGAAAAATTTAGGGATAGTGAAATCAAAAGAAAGAGGTCATACAAACCCTCAACAAAAACCAAAGAATGACTGCCTATTCAGAATAAATCATCAATATCTAAACCATCATTAGAACATCAGGACAAAGACTCAAACAGGGTCTAACGCACGATCAGCTGAGTTTAGGATTGAAGAACATCACGAAGAGCAGGTGGGTACAAATAAAATTTGAGCCTTTATCCTTTGTTTCTTAAACCGTGAACCAAGCCACGTTATAACCCTCAAAAGTCCTAGCTGAAGCATGGGTTAGTTCGAAAGCATACTGTTACGAAAGGTATCCTGACTCCTTAAGGCCTACGGTAAATACGGAGTTGACATCACGTTTTACAAACATTCACTTGTTTTATGAAAAAGAATGCATTTTCAAAATCTTCAAGACAGACATAAGCTTTGCATTTTTAACATAACTTTGTTTGCATATGACTATTTGTTTGAATAGCAGGGAAATTCGCACGATGAATACCTAGTGAGCAAAAGAACTTCCCATCAAGGGGCAGACACGATCATGGTCTATTATCTGGGGCAGTCCAATCAAGATTCAGAGAATCTCTCAAAGGCCAAACAGCCTGGGGCAAACCTCCGCCTGAGCCACTTGGGGCATTGGACATAAATTCCCAGCAACAAATCTTGCATGACCAAACATCTTCTGGTAGCGTGGCAACACAATAACAGGGGCACCTCCCTACATCCTGAAAGCATGGACATAGTCGAAAAAATACTACGCAAAATCAAAGACCCGCTAGGTTGACGCACCTAGGCAAAAATAAGGGCTTCCCGGTGAACCAAAAGGGTTCGGGCAAAAATAAGGGATGAAATGAAAAAATCGGTACACCCGGCAAGTCGAAAACCTGAAAAGGCGGCTTGGGCAAAAATGGATATCCCGGTGGACTGAAAACCCGAAAGGGCGGTCCAGGCAAAAATTAGGGATTTAAGCGTACGACTATGTCCTGTCATTGTCACCTGCCTACCAGAAGAAGTTTTGTCCATCAACAACTATCAGCACCTCACAGGTCTTCCTCTCCCACCTTAAAAACAGGGGCAATAATAAGTGGTCTAAGCGATCTAATGGCTCTGTCCACCAAGGTACTAAGATAGGTTCGGCTGAAGAACAACCAGGATATCTTAAGTCCCCAGAGAGTGAGCCAGCAAGTCCATGCACTCTTCCCAAGCAAAGTTATACTGTCAGCCTTAAGGAAGTTGGGTATCCCCCGCAGATCTCAACATTCCCCAGCACATCATACAGACATTCCTAACAGGCATCCCCGACAGTCTTGGTCTAAGACCATTCCCCAACGGTATACCAGACATTCAATGGAACCTCTTCTCCAATATATCTCAAAGAGTTCCCCAGGAGAGTCCAATCCGGTTTCCCCAGGAAAGTTGGAATCCATCTCCCCAAGCAGGAAGCTTATCCCCAGTAGATTCTGGAAGCTTATCCCCTACAAAGCACGAACGCGTCTCCCGGCTTTATCCAAAGGTTATTCCCCAACCAGGGTATAACTGGGTTATCCTCAGCCAAAAGCCACGAAAGATCATTCTCGGCGAAGCCTTCTTATCCCCAGCGAAGTCTATCAACACTTCCAACACAACAAGGGTATCCTCAGTGAAGTTACCATCAACATTTCAGCAAAGTACCTCTCTCCCCACAGAGTATTGCTCCCCAGCAAGATCGTTAGAGTACTTTTCTCCCCGCAGAGTAATCCATTCGCCAAGTTTATTCCCCAACGGAGTTATCTTCTCCTACCGGTATTCTTGCAACTATCATCCCCAGCGGAAGCAAAAATCTATTCTTCAACATCAGCCCAGGATATGACTTCCTGGCACCCGTCAAGGATTTATTTTCCTAGGACGAAAAGATACATTCATAAACATCGCATTTCCATACATCATAGCATGCATATATGCATCATATCTTACAAAGCTCACTTATGTTGAGAACATCATTGCTTGAGCCATATCATGCATTGTATATGACTGACCTTTACCTTTCAGGAAAGATCCAGTTAAGTTCTCAGCTACATTTCAAGACCTAGTCTGGTTTAGTTAAATCGACCCTAAGAGTTTCCTGATTCTTATCCAGTCAAAGGCCTTCTCTGGTTCAGTCAGATCGACCCTAAGATCTCCCTGATTCTTATCCAGTTGAAGATTCCAAGACCTCGACCGGTTCAGTTAAATCAACCCTAAGATTTTCCTGTTTCTTATCCAGTCAAAGGCCTTCTCTGGTTCAGTCAGATCGACCCTAAGATCTCCCTGATTCTTATCCAGTTGAAGATTCCAAGACCTAGACCGGTTCAGTTAAATCGACCCTAAGATTTTCCTGTTTCTTATCCAGTCAAAGGCCTTATCTGGTTCAGTCAGATCGACCCTAAGATCTCCCTGATTCTTATCCAGTTGAAGATTCCAAGACCTAGACCGGTTCAGTTAAATCGACCCTAAGATTTTCCTGTTTCTTATCCAGTCAAAGGCCTTCTCTGGTTAAGTCAGATCGACCCTAAGATCTCCTTGATTCTTATCCAGTTGAAGATTTCAAGACCTTGTCCGGTTCAGTTAAATCGACCCTAAGATTTTTCTGTTTCTTATCCAGTCAAAGGCCTTCTCTGGTTCAGTCAGATCGACCCTAAGATCTCCCTGTTTCTTATCCAGTTGAAGATTTCAAGACCTTGTCCGGTTCAGTTAAATCGACCCTAAGATTTTTCTGTTTCTTATCCAGTCAAAGGCCTTCTCTGGTTCAGTCAGATCGACCCTAAGAGCTCCCTGTTTCTTATCCAGTTGAAGATTTCAAGACCTTGACCGGTTCAGTTAAATCGACCCTAAGATTTTCCTGTTTCTTATCCAGTCAAAGGCCTTCTCTAGTTTAGTCAGATCGACCCTAAGATCTCCCTGTTTCTTACCCAGTAGAAGACATCCCAGATTCTCTCAGCGTCCCTGTTGAGGTAGTAATCGTCCCCAGATTCTCTCAGCGTTCCTGTTGAGGTAGTAATCGTCCCCAGATTCTCTCAACGTTCCTGTTGAGGTAGTAATCGTCCAAGGTTCTCTCAGCGTTCCTGTTGAGGTAGTAATCGTCCAAGGTTTTCTCAGCGTTCTTGTTGAGGTAGTAATCGTCCAAGGTTCTCTCACCGTCCCGTTGAGATAGTAACCATCCCTAGTTCATTCATTACCTTTTGAAGCTCCAGATTCAATTCCTATAACCAGTCAGGACACATCTACACAAAGAGTTTGAAGACCAGCTCTTGTAACAGGTCAGGTAATCATTTTCTTTTGCAGGTACGCAAGTTCTCACTAAGGAATCCCTTACGCAATTGACACCCAGATGGCATCTATAAGCCCATCCACCTTCCATCATCTCTCAGCATGGCATCTATAAGCCCATCATCCTACCCATCAATCTCCAAATGGCATCTATAAGCCCATTCCCACCATCACACTACCATGTGAGCGCAAATTTCTGGGCACTCTAGTGTTCAATCATCTTCCACCTTCGGATTACGAAAGGCACGTCAACCAATCTGCATCCTCAGGTCTAAGAAGATTGAACAGGGGCAACTGTTGTACCCCAAAATTTGCCCTCCCATATTCTTCAAGATTTGCCAAGTCAAAGGTTCAAAATCTCCCCAAGGGTTGCACAGTTCAAGGGCCTCCAACAGTCAAAAACTAGGGTTTTGGTTCTGACAAAGAAATTGAAGTTTCCAAGGGTCCAATCAAGTCCCACATGCCTATAAATATGGTCAATCATCCTCATGTCAAGTTTCAAGACTCACAGCACAAAATTGCACAATCAAAAACCCTAATTGCTCAACAGTCAACTGCAGGGGCAAAATGGTCATTTGACAGTCAAAAGTCCAAATTTTTGGTCAACATCTCATTTTGAAGCCACAAACATCATTTGATCAATTCTTGATCATGATTCTCAAGGCATGGCTCAAAAAGTCTCAAGATGCAAAAGTTTCCATATTTGAATAGTTGAAAAAGTCAACTGTAACTTGACCAAGGCATAACTTCCACATGGTTTATCAGAAAAATTCCATCCAAAGCTCATTTTGAAGAGAAAGAAATTTCCTACAACTCCTCTTCACGAATTTTTTTTATTAATAACCATGTATTAAAAAAATATTTCGCAAATAACCGGGTTTCGGAAAAAATTACGCAAATAACCATGTGTGAGATGGCTCCACAAAGGAGGAGCCAAGTCATTTGGCGCATGCACCTAGGGTTTTGCCCTAGGCGCCATCTCACTTGGCGCCTCCATTGGCTTTTAGCCAAGTGAGATGGCGCATGCTCCTTAAAAAGGAGAGGAGGCGCCATCTCACTTGGCGCCTAGGGAAAAACTAGGGTTTTTTGCTGTTTTATAAATAATTCGTCCGTTTCTTTGAAATTTCTCACACTTTCTCGCACTGTATTTTTATTTTGTACTCCCTTATTTACGTAATGACGTCGCCTATGATTTTTAGCAGAGATGGTTACGTTATATTCTCCGCCACGAAACCCGCGATGAAAATGAAATTCTGGCACATTCACTCCATGGAGCGTCTGAAGCGGGAGTTGATGCGGTGGCTAGATGGAGACATCGCCGAGGGGGAAAAAATTCGAAGGATCCAGCGAAAACGAACAACAACCTCGCATGCGACAGGAAGACCTAATGTGTGGTTGGAGGAAGTCAAAACAGACAGTGATGTAATGCTGATGATGCATGGGTCAGATGAAATTGTGTTAACAGTTGTAATTTCCTAGATTGATTATCGTTAATCATTGTTGTACGCGAAAACCCTAATGTAATTTCCTATATTGATTATCGTTAATCATTGTTGTACGCGAAAACCCTAATGTAATTTCCTATATTGAATTTCTTAAATTGTGTGAACAGTTTTATTAACGGAAAACCCATAATGTTTACAACACAACTATTGAAAAGATTTATTGTATTACAAAATTTATGTGGTCGAGCCAGACGCCCGATTCGGACAGTTTTTGCGATTGTGTCCGACCTGACGGCATAAACCACACTTTCTTTCCAACCTGTCAAGATCGTCCATTTCTGTTGTTATGCGCCTGCTTTTGGGACGACCCTTCTTGTTCCTTCGCATTTGGTCATTGTGCCAAACTATATCACCGTTGTATTCAGGCCAATAGTCCGGTTTTGCCACCAAAGGAAAGTTGTTGTTGTAAACAGTGAGCAACGTTTCAGATTTATAAACGTTTGAGAGCAGTTGAAGCGCGTCTTGATGGGTATGCGCACAAGCGGAAATGACATGAGAGCAAGGCATACGAAAAGCTTGAAACCTGCCACAATCGCACCATTGAGAAGGTAAAATGACCCTGTATTCTTGTCTTGCCAGGCCTTCATTGTGGTCAATTGTCTCTTTCACAATGAAGTTGTGGCTATGGCGGTCAAACCGTGTAACCATGTGAGTGTTGGCTTTAGCACTTTCAGCCTTAATGTATTTCATACAGCTTTCACTCCATAGTTGTCCTGATTGCAAGACCGCATACCACATTTCACCTCTTTTGGCAAATAACGCAGCCATCCTAAAATATGTGGATTTCACCAAGGCAGTGATGGGGAGGTTTCGTATGCCCTTGAATACCCCATTCATTGATTCAATCAGATTTGTTGTCATATGCCCCCATCTTTGGCCATTGTCGTATGACCTAGTCCACTTTTCGACCAGTATATTGTCGATCCACGTACCGGCTTCTGGGTTAGACAAACAGATCTCGTTGCGGTAATATTTGAATGTGGGCTGTGTCAGTGCGTATCCCGCATTCATCACCGCTTTCCTCAATGTTTTGTCCTTGACCTCCCTCGAGAAATTCTGGACGATATGCCTGACGCAATAGACATGCGTAGAAGGAGGGTCATGCCAACCAATTGCCGGATTATTATAGGCACTTTCAATGGAGGCATGTCTGTCCGAGATCAAACAGAGATCTGGTTGAGGAGCCACGTGTGTACGAAGATTTTTCAGGAAAAAGCTCCAAGCACCACCGGTCTCCCCCTCGACAAGGGCAAACGCAACGGGGAAAATGTTATTGTTGCCATCTTGTGCAACTGCCATCAAAAGCGTGCCTTTGTACTTCCCATACAACCAAGTCCCGTCTATTTGTAGAATTGGTTTGCATGATGCAAACCCTGCGATGCATGGTTGAAAAGCCCAAAAGACGCGACTGAATATTCCGTTGCCATGTAGTAGACTACCATCTTGAGCGTACGCTGGCAATGTTTCCAGAACATAAACACTACCTGGAGAATATGTCTTGAGTGCATTTAGGTAGCGGGGAAGTTCTCGGTATGACTCCTCCCAGTTTCCGTACACCCTTTCAATCGCCTTAGTCTTTGCTAACCACGCCTTACGGTAAGACGGAGTGTAGTTAAAAACCGTGGTGATGTGGGAGATGATTGTTTTCACCTTCAAAGAAGGGTCGTTGCTCACCAGGGGTAGGATTTCTTGACATATTAGATCATGGTTGAGTTTTCGGTGGTCTTGTGATTGAGTGGAACTTACACAAGTATGGGTAGTCATGGAACCTATGACCCAGCAGTCACCCCTTAGTCTGTATGAAGCGGTCAGCTTGAACATGCAGTCAGGGTGGACACACTTGATCTTGTACCTTTCCGGGTTTACACGATCCACTTTTAGGTATGAAGGTGGGAATGTTTTGGGTTTATTGATTATATGAAGGTAAGAATGCTGGAATGTTTGAAGGTTAGATGACTGATTCGAAGGTTGGAAAATTTTACAGTTTAAGTGAATGAATGTTATGTTCAACCTAAGGCAAAATATTTCAATTAAGTAAGTGATGCAACCCCCCAAGGCTGCCAATAATATTACATGCATGGGCTTATGCTGCCACCTATTCTTCACACATAAAAGTTTTGTCTAAGCCTGCCACCCATCAGCTCCAATGGCCTTGCATGCAACAGAGAAAGGAATCCCAAAGGCTGTCACGTAGCCTGAGACAATGCTGTAAAACGTGACACCTCTTATTCGCCAAATGGGGTGGCGACAACATCCATTTTTGTACTATTTCGCCAAGTGAGATGGCGCCTCCCTTACTGTCCAATCGTGATACATGCATGGGCTTATGCTGCCACCTAGCCTGCCACCTATTCTTCACACATAAAAGTTTTGTCTAAGCCTGCCACCCATCAGCTCCAATGGCCTTGCATGCAACAGAGAAAGGAATCCCAAAGGCTGTCACGTAGCCTGAGACAATGCTGTAAAACGTGACACCTCTTATTCGCCAAATGGGGTGGCGACAACATCCATTTTTGTACTATTTCGCCAAGTGAGATGGCGCCTCCCTTACTGTCCAATCGTGATACATGCATGGGCTTATGCTGCCACCTAGCCTGGCCCTATTCTTCACACATAAAAGTTTTGTCTAAGCCTGCCACCCATCAGCTCCAATGGCCTTGCATGCAACAGAGAAAGGAATCCCAAAGGCTGTCACGTAGCATGAGACAATGCTGTAAAACGTGACACCTCTTATTCGCCAAATGGGGTGGCGACAACATCCATTTTTGTACTATTTCGCCAAGTGAGATGGCGCCTCCCTTACTGTCCAATCGTGATACATGCATGGGCTTATGCTGCCACCTAGCCTGCCACCTATTCTTCACACATAAAAGTTTTGTCTAAGCCTGCCACCCATCAGCTCCAATGGCCTTGCATGCAACAGAGAAAGGAATCCCAAAGGCTGTCACGTAGCCTGAGACAATGCTGTAAAACGTGACACCTCTTATTCGCCAAATGGGGTGGCGACAACATCCATTTTTGTACTATTTCGCCAAGTGAGATGGCGCCTCCCTTACTGTCCAATCGTGATACATGCATGGGCTGCCACCTAGCCTGCAAGAGTGACACCTTACATTATTTGTAAATGCATGCATGCATATGTGTAACTCCCTAAGCATGCAAATGTGACACCTCGCAGGCATGCAACCACTACATCAGAATTATTTGCCTATAAATACATACCTTATGAAACATATCTCACACCCACACAACTCTCACTCTCTTACTCTCTGCTACGAAATATTTCTTAAGTCTATCATACTCCTTATTTCTTCCTAAGTCTTTCATTCACTCAAGCGTTCTGAAGAATGGCCCTTCTAACAATGGGAGATACTCACAGAGGCACAAGGGAAAACATTGCTGCATTTGTAAGTCTCTTCTTTGGTTATACATTTTTCATACTTTAAAAAACGTGTTGTTCATCTTAATTAATCTTACTCTTGTTTATTTATGATCTCAGGATACACAAAGATTCAGAATCCGTTCGCACAAATACCTGGCCCCCGACCCTTTTATCGTCCCTTATCTGGAATATGCAGGTTTTGGACACGTGATAAAGATCTCCAACTGCACCATTGACTCCAAATTCATCCTTGCAATGTTGGAGAGGTGGAGACCGGAGACCCATACATTTCACCTACCAATAGGTGAATGTACCATCACTCTCGAAGATGTCTACATGCTACTGGGCCTCCCTATTGACGGTAAAGCGGTGAACGGGTCGGTTCAACAACCCAACTCACAATGTGAAGAACTGTTGGGTAGGGACATGGTAGAAGGTGGTGGAGCAAGAGGGCAGGGAATACTACTCACTGACCTGAAACGGCATTATGCAAGTATGGAATTAAATGAAAATTCCTCAGAAAATGACCGAGTAGTAAAAGCCCGAACGTATATTATGATACTTTTTGGTACTTTTTTATTTCCCGAAAGTACGGGAAATAGTGTAAATTTCATGTACTTACATTTACTAACCAATTTTGATAAAACTAGAAAATTTAGTTGGGGTTCTGCAGTATTAGCCCACCTGTACAGTTCCTTGTGCAAAAACGCAGTCAAGGAAAAATGTACATTTTATGGGTGCGCATTTTTACTACAAGCCTGGGGTTGGTGGAGGATGGAGTCCTTAAACCCCATCAACAACAACACTTTTGGTTTCCCTTACGCAACAAAGTAAGTCATTAAGTTATAGCATTTATAACTATTCTTCTCTTTCCAAAATATATGCTAAAAATAACATGTTTCTCAATTCCTATAGGTACTGCGTGAGGGGTATGGATTACGGCAAGAATCCCAGATTCAATGTCGCACTCTACCGGAATCTGTTGGATCACCTAGGCCCAGATGACGTAAGTCGTAGCTTTTAACTTTTGTTCATTTTATTTATTTATACATTACTTTTGCGCTTACCTGATTTAAATTTTATCGCAGTTCGTCTGGAGACCATATTTGGGTTTGGACCATTCTCCAAATCCAGAGGATGCAGCAACTTGGACTGCAAAGACTGCACTCATTCGGTTCAACATTGTGGAGATGCACCACAGCGACCGTGTGAAGATGCAGTTCGGAATGATCCAAGAGATACCAAGTGACCCAACAGATTTGTCCCCCTGGCATCTAAAAAGGGTCGACGCCCAGTGGAATCTAACCAACTGGAAAGACTTTGCTCCAGAATGGTGTAAAATGTGGCAAAGGCGTCACCGCTACATCTTGCAATCCCCTGTTTTCCTTACTCAAGGTAACATGCGACACACCGATCAATATATGTCGTGGTACAGGTCGGTTAGTAACCCAGATATGCACGTGTCTCATCCGAGGTACTTGGTTGACCCACGCACACAATGGGCACAACCCTCGATTCCCCACCAACAAACCCAAAATCCATCAACCTCAAACCCACCCCCAAGAAGAAACAGACCAACAAACACACAACCACATTCCCCACCACAACCCAACTACAACCAAATGCCGTACTACCAACCACAATCACCGCCAAACTACCAATACCCAGATATGCCTCAAACCCAACCACAATACCAACCCCAATACCAGCAAACCCACATACCCCATACACAATTTCAGTCTTCCACATATCCCAATATGGGGCCCTCAACATCCAGCCTTAGCCCTGATATGGGAATGTCAGAAGATTACGACCAACCCGACCAAACCTACCATCAACCACCATATCACCAAACAACCCAACATCCACAGTACCAAACACCCCAAGATCCATTTCCTTTCTACCCCCCATACTCAGACGACCAATGCTACCGACCAACCATGGAACCCCACCCACCGCCAACACGACCAAACTTCGAGGGCATGGGTAACCGACTGTACCAGAGCGGATCTTCGAGATATGGAGATCTTACTGATTTTATGGATTCGGATCGCATTGACTTCGCTGGGCCATCGACCTTGCCGCAACAGGAAACGAGACGGCACCCAACAAGAGAAAGGCGAGGACGGGGATGCGGAACTGGGGGTCATTACCGGGTTCCTGGGGATCATTGATGTATCTTTTTTTTTTTCAGTATTTTTTGTATCTATTTTTTTACTGTTATTTAAATGTAAAACAGTTGAATGTAATTATTTTTTTTCAAATAAAAAATCAATTTTGGTTATCTCTGTCTAATACGCAACGCGCGGGAAAGGAAAAAAAAAATTTTTTTTTTGACCTAATTTTGCACTTAGGCGCCATCTCATTTGGCTTAGGGCTTGCCATTTGCCCTTAGGCGCCAAATGAGATGGCGCCTCCCTTATAAAAATAGGAGGATGCGCCAAATGAGATGGCTCCTCCTTTATGGAGCCATCTCAAACATGGTTATTTGCGTAATTTTTTCCGAAACCCGGTTATTCGCGAAATATTTTTTTAATACTTGGTTATTAATAAAAAAAATTCCCTCTTCACACTTCATGTCCAAGAAATGCTCTCACAAAAAGTTATCAATTTCAACATTATAGGTCATTTTCAAAAGTCAACAAAAAGGGACTTTAAGTCAAAGGCCATAACTTGAGATTGGTAAATCAAAATGACATGGGACCAAAGGAATTGGTTAGAGGACTTCAAGACCTTTCCAAAATGTCCAATAACATGATCAAAGCTTAAAAATTGAGCAAGATATGCCTTGTGGAAGTTGGGAAACTTTTGGGAATTTTGAAAAGTCAACTTTACTTCAAATGCCTCAAAATTGCTAATGGGCCACATTTTCTTCCAAGATTCATCATTCAAAGGCTATGCACGACCATTTGGCCCAAAGGGGATTTATTTCATCATTTTTATTATTTTATTTGAATTTTTAATCACCATTAATTCATTTAATAAAATAAAATATGAAAAAAATACTAAAACAAATGTTTGTGAATCTTTTTATGCAGCATTTTCTCCCATTGGCTATTGAAGATTCGTGCACATCAAAAAAGGGAAGATTTGGTGCAAATTGGCATGATATTCATGGAAAAGATTTGGAAAAATATGCATGAAAAATCAAATATCTCATACATCAATGCATTGATCTTTTTGCTCAAAATTCAACCCTAATCCATCCCATACATAAGTCAGATGCAAAACCTAATAAAAACAACCTGGAAGCTGCGCTCAAGCCAAAAACACACTTTGCAATTTTTTGAAAAAAATCAAAACTGAAAACTGCAGTAGAGGGCGATTCAAGGCTTCTAACCAATTGAAAAAGCTTTCTGAGGCATCATTGAACCTGACTGAATCCTCTTCCACGCCCATAACATCAAGAATTGGTAGATAGAAGTTGAAAATTCTCATACTTTATGCATAGTCGTGTTTCAATTTCTGGGCATTTTCCATACAGTTTGATTGTCGTTTTACACTAATCTATTCATTCTAAAGCTAACCATGTACTTTAATTGAGTTTTCGTGTCCTATATGCAAAGTTACCATTGAAGCTTGCTAGGGTTTCATGACTGTAAATTTGGGGCTTCTTTGTTCTGGAAAAATTGTGACACGAGACCAGGGCCATTAGAACGGGACGCTTCACACGAATTCAACCAATAGGTCGCGCTCAATTTATGAGCAACCAGGGCCTATTCGCTATTTTTATGCTTATCACTTAGTGGGGGTTTAAAACCCCCGCTATCTAATTGTTTTTTTTTCAGGACAAAACGAATCAACGAAGAAGATGCATGCGTGGCTCAAGGCCATTGGTCTATTCAAAGTTGGCGCGTAATTTTTTGAGTCAGACCACTAACATTTGTTTTCTCTTATAATAATTGCATTCCACATAATTTACAAAGAAACGCATTTGGATGGTTGGTAGATGCGCTATCCTCTGAACATTGGGACCTGGGTTCGATTCCCAGGTCCCCTCCTTTCTCCATGTTATTTTTCTGTCCATGTTTGCATGTAGCGCTCCCTCCAGAAGTTCACCCTACGTCCACAATCCAAGCGTGCCACATGGCTCAGAATCTCAATCCAAGGGCCCTGATCTGATGAACACCATACTCGTTGGTCAACCAGGCCACACGCGTGCTGAGGAAGTCAAAAGAAGCCTCCAACAAATGGGCCAGATTGCTGATAGCTTACCTCCAAATTGGGGTCAACACCCCCCATTGGTTTGCATTATTTTTCTTTCTTTTTTATTCTTTTCTATTTATTTGTTTTATTTTTTTTTTAGTTTAATTCATAAATTAATTTTTTCTTTAACATAAAAAATAATGAAAAATCAGAAAGACAAAATAAAAATATATTTTATTTAAATGTTATTTTGTAAATAAATCTTATTAATTAATTTAGCCTTTTTTAATTCTAGGTTTAATTCTAATATTTTTCTTAATAAACTAAAAAATGTAGAATTAGGGTTTTAAGTATTTTTTATTCTTTTTCTTTCCTTTCACCATAATTAATTATTAAATATTATTTTTGTAAATAAATTGCCATGTAAATAATTAGGTTAATTTTAGGTTTAATTTTAACATTTTTTAATAAATTAAAAATAGTTAGAGTTAGGTTTTAATTCCATTAATTCTCATTAAAATCCATAAATACAAAAAACTCAAAAAATAACTTCTCTTTTCTCATTAAATTTAATTAATCTCATAATTGTAATTTAATTTCCTTAAAAGGGTCCAACGCCCTCGCATTCCCGATTTTACTTATTCTCGCATTTTATTTTTATTTCCTCTTTGTATAAATTTCATGTAATTCTCCCAAAGCCGTGTAATAGACTAATTAGATGTTTATCTTTCCGCTTTATTTTATTTCAAATCGGGTCTTGGATTAATTTGGCGATGTAGACCCGCGCCTTTGTAATAGCGTAGGACTTTTAATTCTCGCATCTTTTAACTGTTAATTAATTTGCATGAAAGAATGAATGTCAAAAAATAAAGCAACGCGTAGATCACCAACGCATGAACAAGATAAATGTAAATGAACATGACACACAAATCACACACCACCCCTAGGGTACGCCTCACTGTTGCCTTGCCCCTCGAAAGGTGGTCGTCGAGTAGAGGACGTTTTAGTAAGTCCTCATGTCCATGAACATGGCATGAGGGTAGCTTCTAAGGTGTCTTCCTATTGCTCTGGTGATCACCATGTCCCGAACCTTCGAATTGACCCGAACACCTCCAACGATGGTGCTACCTACCTCTCAATGGTGGGATGGCACTACTTCAAGGACATTTACACATACAAATTCCTTAGGGTAGGTAGACGACTCTAGATACTTGCTCTAATTTCAAAACAAATCAAAAAATACTTTTCACACCGACACTTTTCAAAAAGCTTTCGAAAGAAACTTTTCAAACACTCTTGAGGACCGATACAAGAGTCGAACTGAAATTTTCAAAGAAACTTTTTAAACCAACAGTTGAAAAGCAAACAAACAATTTTGAAAACACAAATGAGCAAGTATCTAAGAGCCCATGGATAACCATGGATAGAAAGGGTGCTAACACCTTCCCTTTCTACAATCTACCTCCCGAACCGAGAGCAACCTCTATAAGGAATTTTTCTGTGCTTTTGTCCTTTCCATTTGGAGAAAATAAAAGACGGTGGCGACTCTTGCTTCCGCGACATTTCGCGAACCAGCGTTAAACAGTCAGTTCCAGATCCACCGATCACAATCATCAAGAAATTATTTCACATCAAGCAAAGCAAGCTAGGCAACCAAATTCAGCAAGCAAACATACAAGGCATCAAGCTAGGCATCAGGGCGACAAGAAGAAGAAGATAAAGAAGCAAGAGGGCAGGCATCAAGACAACAAGAAGAAGAGGAAAAGAGATATACTGGGCTTTCAGAAATGCATCATTAAACGACAAAAAGGAAAAAATACACAAACCAGGAAGAGCAAGTTCATCACCACTTTCTCACCGTCCGGCCGCCTGAGCACCTCAAGCTCCATCTCTCCCCCATCTCCAGAAGATAAAGGTAGTATAATTTTCTTCCCTTCCCTTTCATACCTCAAACATAAAATCAAAACACTTTAATCAGAACTCAATCAAAACATGAAGTCAAAAGAGATAACAAAAACCCTAGCGCATTAAAGAATGAAACCATTACCGTTATACCATGTCACGGGTTAAACCACTGGAGGGAGGAGGACGAGCGGTGGCGTACGGTGGCCTTGGACGAAGGATGGCATCTATAATCATGGCAAAGAAGATAAAGAGGAACAAACGAAGCGAATGAACGACGGCGCCTCAATCTCAAACCCTAAGTTTTTCCCAAATGACACAAAGTTGTTCAAACCCTAAAAACAATTGTAAGAAACAAATGGGCCTTCAACCCGTTCCCAACGCCTCAAGCCCATTTCAGTTAGCGCACCCCCCTTCTTTTCTTGTTGTGGCTCAGTTGGTTTTGTTAAGTTGGGCCAAACCCCTTCAAGCCCACATAACCTCTTTTCTTTTTCTATTAACAAACCCTTTTTAATCTTTTCTAAATTTTATAACCTAACTCTTTCTTTATATATACTTAATATTTTAACTAAATATAAATAGTACATTAATCTCATTAAATTTTGTTTATCACATTTAAAATAAATATTAGACTTTTATCTAGGTTTAAACATTCTGTTTTATTAAAACTTTTTTGTACATAAAAATACTCATTAAAACACGTTAATACGTAGAAAAAAAATAGAACTTAAAGCTTTCTTTTCTTTTCTTGAAATATTATGCTTTGTACATACTTTACACAAAATACAAGAATACAAAAATTAAATCAAACATACTTAATAATGCATTTAAGTTCACATTTCTCAACTTGTAAATAAGTCATACACTTACACAAATAAATTACACTTACACTTACATATACAAATACAATACACTTACATTGATACATTATCCATTTGCTATTCTTATACATTGCTATACATTATATCTTACATTGCGATCGATTCGATTTGGTTGTAATTATTTAAGTCTCATCCCCCATTTGTAACTAATTGTACCCCCACTCTCGAATACTATTTTGTAATAGCGTAGACTTTAAATTCCCGCAATTTACCGCTTTCAAATATACCATGGTTAGACCTAGGGTTTGTATGTACATAAAATCAAACGCTAGATAACCTAATACAAGACAAATACATGAAATCAATACACAATCACACTTGCACCCCCTAGGGTAATCCCACATGTTGCCTTCCAAAATGGGCCATGCTTGCACGTCGAGTGTCTTTGGCAAAACAATTCAAAATGATCATAAGTCCCTCGATGACGCTTTCGAAAGTTGCCTATCAAAATGATCATAGTCCCTTCAAGCAAAATTGCCAAAGACACTTGGCACCATTGCATTCATGGTCCATACGATGACCCGCGCCTGTCCCGTTAACACATCCTAAACGCAAGATTGTCCACCAAATACAATGGTGGAACAAAATTTTTAAAAAGGGTTAAAACATGAGAAAAACCTTTGAGTACATTAGGGGTAGACAAAACTCTTAGTTACTTGATCAACTTGCAAAAACACTTGCCTACTTTTCAAAACCACACTCCACAAACACTTTCAAAACAAATTCTCAAAAACATTTGAAACATCTTTTCGAAAAGATACACACCCTTGTATATACTCAAACACGAGTCATTACAACGGTTGCCGAAACAAAGGCGTCTATTTCAAAACATTTTTCAACACACACACACCACAATTTCAAGCAATCGAAAATCAAGGCAAGTGATCTAAAACCAAGTAACTAAGAGCCCATGGATAACCATGGATGAAAAGGGTGCTAATACCTTCCCTTTTCATAATCTACCCCCCGAACCCACGAAACATCTCAAAAGGTTTTTTTCCTGTGCTTTTTAACCTTTCCTTTAGGATAAAATAAAAAGTCGGTGGCGACTCTTGCTAAACCGAACAAGTGCGAAAACAAACGCAAATCTCAAGTCAGTTCTCCCGCCGTATCACAGAACTGGCGACTCTGCTGGGGAGAATTATTAAAGTGGGGTTACCTTAGGGCTAGATCACATTTATTTTCTTGCTTTGATTGACTTGATTGCTTTATCTTTTTGGGTTCTTGTTTGGGTTTGTTGTAAATCTTACACCCGGATTTGGGGCACCTTTTTAGGTAAATAGCAATAAAACTGTGAGGGAACTGTGCGGGGTATACCGACATGGTTGAAGCAGTAAGCTATGTTAGTGTGACATATTTGTGAGTACCGGTAACCCTTGAGTTCAATCAAGGAGAGTACGGGGCCGCTGAGTGATGTCGTGAAGCACTAACGAACTCTTAGAACCTTAATTGACCATCCTAGCCTTTTTAGGGGTAGTGAGATGACCGACTTTGGTGCAGTCCGAAGTTGGTAGATACTCGATACTACAGTCATGGAGGGTTGTTTTCTTGGAATATTTCGGTCGCCAGTTAAGTGGCTAAACCGAAACAATGAACACAGAAAACAATCCAATGATATTGAGCTCCTTAGAACCCGATTTCTATTTTTAGGACAGGATGAGCCAACTGACTTCAAGAGGGTACTTACCTATAACCCCATGCAAGCCTGAACCTAAGGACTTGTTTTGCTTTGTGTGAATATGATTGCCTGTATATACACTCATTCGCTTTTGCATACATGTACATAACATCATAACATCATACCATAGCATTTTCAATAACCTTTTCAAGGATCACGAGGGTTCTTTTGATGCAGGGTTACGTTGAATCAGACGTCTACCATGGACAAGGGGTTTCTCCTCTAAACAAATGCCAGTCAAAGATCAAGTACAACAACTTGAATCAGTGGCTATGACCCACTCGACATGGTGAGCTTGATTCTCGTGGAAAGACATCCACCGATACAAAGATCTCCAATCAAAGATCGAAGTTCAACCTCTAACATTCTCTTGTGTTTACCCCAAGAGATCCTTGAAAGCATGCATCCACATATCATGCATTGCATCTTGACGATCTTTCCTTTTCAGGTTTCCTTACTCTCCCACTGTTTATTTCAGTAAGAGATGGCTCTAGAAAGGAATGTCAAGGATATCCAGGACCAGACGGCTCAGCTGCAGGAAATGTTCTTGAACCTGTCACTGGGGCAAGAAGAAATGAAAGCTCTCCTCACAAAGGGCTTGGAGAATTCAAACAATGCCAGGAGTGATCAGCTTGCGGAGCTGCAGTTTGATCTGGCAACATTGAGGATTCAAGTGATGGGGCAGTTAGTGGGCCAGATGGCTCTCATCCAAGATCTGTCTCAAAGACAAGAGGAACTCAGAGTTCTCGTCCGCCAACTGCTTCAAAACAACCATTTGGGGCAAACATCTGAGGTTGATGAGCAAGTCACCGCTCAGCCTCCATCCACTCAAGAAGACAAAGGGAAGGCTCCTTTGCTTGCTTCAGGGTCGCAAGCCCAGCAACAACCTCGCCAGCGTCAACGGGGTAATCGGCGTAAACAAGAAACGTCAGGAAGACAGTTCACGGAGACTGACATACCGTCATCTCTGATTCTGGAGCGCTTGTTGGAGGTCAACCTGATTGCCTTGAGGGATCCTATCCGGAACCCAAATACCTCCGCTCCTAACTATCATCCCGACGCATTTTGTGTTTACCACTCCTACAGCCCGGGGCACGACACTGACGACTGTTGGGCCTTGAAGAACAAGATTCAAGAGCTGATCGACATTGGAGTGCTGGAATTCATGCCAGACGGCGAGATGAAAATCTTCTATTAAGGAGTTCTCCACCTGAAGTGACAAAGCTCAAGCTGAGAGACTTTTGCTTCATTTGAATTTTCAAAGTTGTAATTTCTTTTGTTATTCAAACAATTATCTGTTGATGTTAAACTCTGTTTCATTAATGCATTGCATATGTTTGTCTTGAATTCATCCATTCGTTTTCACTACTCTTATGCTTTCTTTATGATATTTGACTCTTGATAAAAAGCTGCAAGCCTTTAGAGGGAGGATGACGAAACAATACCATACAGTATGCTTTTGAACAGACCTTGCTGATGATATACAGGCATTTCTTTCAATTCCCAAACACTGGAGTTATAAGGAAGATAATCCCTAGTCAACCCCTTCGAGCCAAAGAAGTAGGAGTTTTCTGTTCTAAACAATCAAAACCTTTGATATAAACCTGGGGCAGGGTAGTATCTCAGTTAATTAAAAAGAAAATGCGCATTGAAGTCGCAAACTCTCAGTTCATAATACAACGAACGACGACAAAGAAAAAACATTACCTTGGAATCAAGAGACAGTGACGGTTCTCTATCATATAGACAGTCATTATCTCTCAAAAAAAAGGAAAAGCCCACTGAGCCAAAACCTGTAAAAGAGGCTTAAGAAAGCTGGGGCATCCCGCTGACTATCATCTCAAAAACGGGAACAGTCAGGCAAAAGTTAGGGATAACAAATCAAAATCAAAATAGAGAGGTCATTACAAATCCTCAACAACATGAAAAATGTTGCAAAAGAAAAAAGGAGATGATGACTGTCTCCTAAATTCAATTGGTGAACCATCACCCAAAAGGTCGTTCCAAACGCGAATAGAGTGCGACGCACAATTAACTGAGCTTAGGGTTGAAGAACATCACGAAGAGCGGGTGGGTACAAATATACTTTGAGCCTTTATCCATTGTTTCTTAAACCGTGAACCAAGCCACGTTACAACTCTTCAAAAGTCCTAATTGAAGCGTGGGTTAGTTCGAAAGCGTACTGTTACAAAAGGTATCCTGACTCCTGTAAGGCTTTGCTCTAAAATCTTGTGTTGATTTGTCTTATGAAAAAGTTTTCTGCTAAAAAACGCATTTTTTCAAAACTTTGAGACAAACATAAACTTTGCATTGCTTGAATATCACTGTCTGCATTTGGCTTTTTGTTTGACAGCGAAGAAATTCATACAGCGAATGTTCGGAGGAACGAAAACTCTCTCAGTGAATAAAATCACTTCAGAAGGATGACATTTCCAATGACAAATCCCCTATCAACAAGGGGCATGACATGGCACCATCCAGTTAACCTGGGGAAGTCCAGTCAAGGTTTCAACAGATCTTTCAAAGTTCAGTTAACCTGGGGCAGTCCAGTCAAGGTTTCAACAAATCTCTCAAAAGTTCAGTGAACTCGGGGCAAGTCTCCTTCATCACCACTTGGGGCATTCGAATGTCAAAAGTGTTCGAAAATTCCTTCATCACCTGTTGGAAGTTACAGTCGTCAAAGACCAAATTCTCACAAAATTCAAGTTATGAAGCCCGGATTTGACCGGATAGTATCTTGATCTCTACAGCATATTGTGAAGACCGGACTACGACCGGATAACAGTGCCATATTACCGCAAAGCCGGGATTAAGACCAGATAGTGGGATCTCCTGAATTCAAGTTATGAAGCCCGGATTTGACCGGATAGTATCTTGATCTCTACAGCATATTGTGAAGACCGGACTACGACCGGATAACAGTGTCAGATTACCACAAAGCCTGGATTACGACCAGATAGTGGGATCTCCTGAATTCAAGTTATGAAGCCCGGATTTGACTAGATAGTATCTTGATCTCTACAGCACATTGTGAAGACTGGACTACGACCAGATAACAGCGTCAGACTACCGCAAAGCCTGGATTGCGACCAGATAGTGGTGTCCCCTCAGAGCAAGCTATGAAACCCGAATTCGACCGGATAATAGTTTAATCCCCAACAAGTTATTGTGAAGACTGGATTACGACCAGATGGCAATACAAGTTTCTGTGAAGCCTGTACTACGACCAGACAGCAGTCAAGAATACTATGAAACCTGGAATCGACCAGATAGTGGCATATCTTCAGCACAAGCCGTGAATCCCGAATTTGACCGGATAACAGCTTAGCAAGTTATTATGAAGACTGGATTACGACCAGATAACAGTTAACCCTCAAGAATGAAGACTCTCATCCTTGAAGCCTCAGAAGACTGGTATACTCCCAATTTCTGACCCTGAACAAAATCAAGATCTAGAGATGGTTCAAGATGTGACCCAGAGATGGCGACATCTAGTAACTTATTCCAGATCAACACCACTTGGGGCATTCGAATGTCAAAAGTGTTCAGCAATTCCTTCATCACCTGTTGAAAGATACAGTTTCAGATACGCTACAGACACGGTAGCCATTCTGTCACTCATTCAGATCCTAGTTACAGTTTCAGATATACTCCAGACACGGAAGTCATTCTGCTACTCATACAGATCTCTACTCCAAGATACAATCCAGATACGCTCCAGATACGGTAGCCATTCTGTCACTCATTCAGATCCTAGTTACAGTTTCAGATATACTCCAGACACGGAAGTCATTCTACTACTCATACAGATCTCAAATCCAAGATGTAGTTTTACACTGAATCATCATCAGGAAACCCTACACCGGTTCCTTCTCAAACTCAAAAGATTCTTACTCAAGATCTAGAAGTAGTTCAAGATGTGACCCAGAGATGGCGACATTCGGTAACTTATTCCAAATCAACACCTGCAGCAATCAGAAGATTCTTGCAATCCCCAGCCAGAGAGTCTTCCAGAAGCTAACTCCCCTCAGAGTCAAGTTTCAATATCCCCAGCGGAGCTAAAACTCCCAATTATCAATCCCCAAGCAGAGTGAAGACTCTCATTCTCAGTTCCTCACAGAATATTCAAATATTCCCCCAGTGAAGATCTCCTCAAGACATGAATCCCCAGTAGATTGGCATACAACCCAAGCTTCTGATCCCCCAACAGTGGTCCCAGGACTTCTCATTTTCAACGATCAGAAGATTCTTGCCCTCCCCTGCAGCAGCCAAGGATTGGTTCTCCCCGGCAACAGTCAAGATTCTTTTATCTTCAGCCATCCAGGATTCATCTATCCTCAGCAAGATAACTCATCAGCTTACATGCGCATTCATCATATTCATATCATAAACATTGATATAACATACATTGCATCATGCATCATGACATTGCATATAACTAACCCTTTACCTTTTCAGGAAAAGATCAGTCAACAGACAAAGATCATCATCTTCCGAGATTCATCCAGAAATAGTTCAGATGTGACCCAGACATGGCGATATTCTGATACTTATTCCAGATTCACTTAGAGATAGTTCAGATGTGACCCAGACATGGAGACATTCTGATACTTACTCCAGATTCATCCAGATGCAGTTTCACACGGACTCATCATCAGGAAACCCTACACCGGTTCCTTCTCCGCTTCAAGACTTTTGAAAACAGTTTACGGACGCTTCCCAACAACGGGTGCTGCTCTATTGCTTATTCAACTCCAACTCCTGAAAACAGTTTACGGATTCTCCAAAACATGGATGTCAATCTATTGCTTGTTCAGAACCGCAGTTCAGAGATGTTCCAAAACATGGATACCTTTCTGATACTCGTTCACTCACCAAGGACATCTAGTTCTGTCACATTCCAGATGGCATCTATAAGCCCATCCTCCTACCAGCAGTCACCAAATGGCATCTTTAAGCCCATTTCCAGATGGCATCTCTAAGCCCATCCCCCGACAAGATTCTGTCACATTCTAGATGGCATCGTTAAGCCCATCACCAAATGGCATCTTTAAGCCCATTTCCAGATGGCATCTCTAAGCCCATCCCCCGACAAGATTCTGTCACATTCTAGATGGCATCGTTAAACCCATCACCAAATGGCACCTGTAAGCCCATTCCCTCTACAATTACATCACTGAGTGCAAATTTTTGGGCACTCTAGTGTCCAATCTCCTTTTACCTTCAAGTCGCGAACGACAAACTTGCCAATCTAACTCTTCAGGTCCAAGAAGATTGAACAGGGGCAACTGTTGTACCCCAAAATTTGCCCTCGTATTTTTCCCACAAGAAATCACAGTTTCGGACTCTTCCTGATTTTCCAGACTGGTTCAAGAATCGGTCAAACAGATTTTTCTCGCCAGTCAGACAAAATTAGGGTTTTCATGGCTCTGGAACAATTCAAAAAGTTTGCTTAGGGTTTGGTTGATTTTGGCTCAGTTTTGATCAGGCAGACGCTTCTTTGACTTTTAATCAGGAACTAGGGTTTTTGTGCGCGCATTCTCAGAAAGAATTAATCCCACAGTGCTTTTCAAGTTATTCCGAGATATGGACTGAGACATTTGGATTGAATTTGCAATGCTTGACTAAATCAGTGAAAAGAGTCATTTGGATTGAGTTTGCAGTGTTTGATTGAATCATTAAGAGGAAAAACATTTGGGTAGTTGTTGTGATTGACTATGCATTGCTTTGGATTTTTGAAGCGCCAGGTTTATTAATTGATCAATGCTGAAACCACAATGTTTATTTAATTGTTTATTTATTCTAAGTTAAGATAATTGGAATTTATTTCCATTTATTATAATTTAAGAATTATAAATAATAAAATAAATAATTGAAAAGAAGAAAAGGAATTAACTGATAAAAAATAGATTTTTATTCATCTTTAATTTATTTGTTACAATTATTATTTAAATACAGTATTCATTTACGAAGTATTTACAATGATAATTTTACAGTAATTTAAATTTAAATAAAACTATCTGCAAAAACAAGAAACAAAAGAAAAGTCAGAAGCAGATAAATAAAAGACAAATAGTTAATTCAGATTCATCATTAAAAGCAAATGGTCGGGATCAGTTCGCCCACTCTGCAAATCACGGGATTTCTCCCGGTTCACAAAGAGGGATGAAAAATGTTTGCAAATTAAAGTTTGAAAATGCACAAAAGTTACATACTGCATAATTCCAAAAGTGCCTAACCAAAGTCCAAATCCAAACTGAACTAAATGTCAAAGCAACTAAGCCAAAAAGCTGTCAAACTGTCCAAAATATGGAAAGATATCCCAAGATATCAAAGTATCAAAAACTGTCACAAAGAAGCAGAAAATATGGAAGCAGTACACAAAGTATGCAGGTTAAAACCAATATTGCAAGCAACATCATTTCATCATTTCCCTAGGACATTGCTTTTTCAGAATTAAGAGTACAAACATAAACATTATTTTATGCTGCAATCTGTACTAGAGAGAGAAAAAGAGAGAAAAGAAGTTGGGCTTACAGGTTTTGGCTTGAAAAGGACAAAAAATATATAACAAACTCATCAAGTCAGTAAAAGGGCAGCATACGAGAGCAAGAAACAAAACAAAAGGGTAACTTTTAAAAACGTAGTAAAGCTCTCAAAAAACCGGCTTCTCATAAAATACTCTGCCTAAAAACCTTACCTGCATTCAAAGACAAGGCCTAAACTGATATCCAAAAACCAGTAAACCAGGTTTTCCAACACCAACCTGCTGAAGCCTCAAAGAGGAACCAAGCTGATAACCTGCTGAAGCAAACAGCAGGTCAAGCCAAAGCCTAAACTGATATCACAACAACACAAACTATCCAGGCCTTAAGCCTTTCAAGCTTAACAAACCTTCAACCTGCATTCCAAGCAAAACCTGCCTGAAGCTTTCAACCAAGCAAAAGAAACCAACCCTGTCAAGCTTAAAGGCCACAACCTCAAGGCCCTCAAACATAGAACCTGTTCTCAAACAATACCAACTGTCAAAAAAACCGAAGCCAAGACCTAAATCAGTAAAACTCCAAACAACCAACCTTACCTGCATCAAGCCTTATTGCATAAACCTAAAAACCTGTGTCAAATCTATCAAGCCAAAGATACTTGCATCAAGCCTTACCAGCTTAAACAAAAAGCATACAAACCCTTTTCAACACAAGCCTGGTCAAATTAAGGCAACCTCTAAGCCCTCAGAAAAGTTTCATCATTGGGCCATACAAATCATCACAACATATCTCAGCATACCAATAAGCATATTCAGAATCATCAACAAATACATCATCAAGAAATTATTTCACATCAAGCAAAGCAAGCTAGGCAACCAAATTCAGCAAGCAAACATACAAGGCATCAAGCTAGGCATCAGGGCGACAAGAAGAAGAAGATAAAGAAGCAAGAGGGCAGGCATCAAGACAACAAGAAGAAGAGGAAAAGAGATATACTGGGCTTTCAGAAATGCATCATTAAACCGCAAAAAGGCGAAAATACACAAACCAGGAAGAGCAAGTTCATCACCACTTTCTCGCCGTCCGGCCGCCTGAGCACCTCCAAGCTCCATCTCTCCCCCATCTCCAGAAGATAAAGGTAGTATAATTTTCTTCCCTTCCCTTTCATACCTCAAACATAAAATCAAAACACTTAAATCAGAACTCAATCAAAACATGAAGTCAAAAGAGATAACAAAAACCCTAGCGCATTAAAGAATGAAACCATTACCGTTATACCATGTCACGGGTTAAACCATTGGAGGGAGGAGGACGAGCGGTGGAGTACAATGGCCTTGGACGAAGGATGGCATCTATAGTCATGGCAAAGAAGATAAAGAGGAACGAACGAAGCGAATGAACAACGGCGCCTCAATCTCAAACCCTAAGTTTTTCCCAAATGACACAAAGTTGTTCAAACCCTAAAAACAATTGTAAGAAACAAATGGGCCTTCAACCCGTTCCCAACGCCTCAAGCCCATTTCAGTTAGCGCACCCCCCTTCTTTTCTTGTTGTGGCTCAGTTGGTTTTGTTAAGTTGGGCCAAACCCCTTCAAGCCCACATAACCTCTTTTCTTTTTCTATTAACAAACCCTTTTTAATCTTTTCTAAATTTTATAACCTAACTCTTTCTTTATATATACATAATATTTTAACTAAATATAAATAGTACATTAATCTCATTAAATTTTGTTTATCACATTTAAAATAAATATTAGACTTTTATCTAGGTTTAAACATTCTGTTTTATTAAAACTTTTTTGTACATAAAAATACTCATTAAAACACGTTAATACGTAGAAAAAAAAATAGAACTTAAAGCTTTCTTTTCTTTTCTTGAAATATTATGCTTTGTACATACTTTACACAAAATACAAGAATACAAAAATTAAATCAAACATACTTAATAATGCATTTAAGTTCACATTTCTCAACTTGTAAATAAGTCATACACTTACACAAATAAATTACACTTACACTTACATATACAAATACAATACACTTACATTGATACATTATCCATTTGCTATTCTTATACATTGCTATACATTATATCTTACATTGCGATCGATTCGATTTGGTTGTAATTATTTAAGTCTCATCTCCCATTTGTAACTAATTGTACCCCCACTCCCGGATACTATTTTGTAATAGCGTAGACTTTAAATTCCCGCAATTTACCGCTTTCAAATATACCATGGTTAGACCTAGGGTTTGTATGTACATAAAATCAAACGCTAGATAACATAATACAAGACAAATACATGAAATCAATACACAATCACACTTGCACCCCCTAGGGTAATCCCACATGTTGCCTTCCAAAATGG
The DNA here is from genome assembly GCA_948472305.1 of Vicia faba. Classification (NCBI taxonomy): domain Eukaryota; kingdom Viridiplantae; phylum Streptophyta; class Magnoliopsida; order Fabales; family Fabaceae; genus Vicia; species Vicia faba. The sequence goes on along the minus strand of OX451740.1, from coordinate 480,861,533 downwards.
GCCATGCTTGCACGTCGAGTGTCTTTGGCAAAACAATTCAAAATGATCATAAGTCCCTCGATGACGCTTTAGAAAGTTGCCTATCAAAATGATCATAGTCCCTTCAAGCAAAATTGCCAAAGACACTTGGCACCATTGCATTCATGGTCCATACGATGACCCGCGCCTGTCCCGTTAACACATCCTAAACGCAAGATTGTCCACCAAATACAATGGTGGAACAAAATTTTTAAAAAGGGTTAAAACATGAGAAAAACCTTTGAGTACATTAGGGGTAGACAAAACTCTTAGTTACTTGATCAACTTGCAAAAACACTTGCCTACTTTTCAAAACCACACTCCACAAAAACTTTCAAAACAAACTCTCAAAAACATTTGAAACATCTTTTCGAAAAGATACACACCCTTGTATATACTCAAACACGAGTCATTACAACGGTTGCCGAAACAAAGGCGTCTATTTCAAAACATTTTTCAACACACACACCACAATTTCAAGCAATCAAAAATCAAGGCAAGTGATCTAAAACCAAGTAACTAAGATCCCATGGATAACCATGGATGAAAAGGGTGCTAATACCTTCCCTTTTCATAATCTACCCCCCGAACCCACGAAACATCTCAAAAGGTTTTTTCCTGTGCTTTTTAACCTTTCCTTTAGGATAAAATAAAAATTCGGTGGCGACTCTTGCTAAACCGAACAAGTGCGAAAACAAACGCAAATCTCAAGTCAGTTCTCCTGCCGTATCACACCGGCTAAGGCAGTATATGTTGACTCATACCACTTTGCTGATATCTAAGATGGATTCGATCAAGTACATCTTTGAGAAGCCTGCTCTGTCTGGGAGGATTACTAGATGGCAGATGATCCTAACGGAATACGACATACAGTACACGACCCAAAAAGCTATAAAGGGGAGTGTGCTAGCTGACCATCTGGCTTATCATGCTGTCAAAGATTACCAATCCATGAGGTTCGACTTCCCTGACGAAGACATCATGACATTGGACAATGTTGAAGATATCAGACCATATGATAGACCTGAACAAGGATCCCGATGGACCCTGTACTTTGATGGGGCCTCTAATGCGCTTGGTAACGGTTTTAGTGATGTTCTCATTTCCCCATAAGGATGCCATACTCCTTTCACATCCAGGTTTTGCTTCAACTGCACGAACAACATGGCAGAGTATGAAGCTTGCATCTTTGGACTCAAGGCTGCCATAGACTTTGGAATCAAATCCTTAGATGTGTTTGGGGACTCAGCTTTGGTCATCAGTCATATCAAAGGAGAGTGGGATACTAAACATCCAAACCTCATACCTTACAAAGAACATGTCTTGACATTGTTACCACATTTCGAGCAGATTACCTTCGAGCACTTCCCGCGAGAAGAAAATCAGCTAGCAGATGCTCTAGCTACAATGTCATCCATGTTTAAACTTAACTGGGATAATGAGGCTCCCCAAATCACCATTGAACGGATGGACGAACCTGCACATTGTCACAAGATTAATACCGAAGAAATAGTGGACCGGCCGTGGTTTCATGAAGTCAAAAGGTATCTCGAGGCTCAAGAATATCCTGAAGGAGCTTCAGTCAACGACAAAAAGTTCTTAAGGAGATTATCGGCTAAGTTCTTCCTAAGCAATGGAATCCTATACAAGCGCAATCACGATTCTATTCTACTTCGTTGTGTGGACAAGATTGAAGCTGAAAGAATTATGGTTGAATTGCATGAAGGCACCTTCGACACTCACTCTAGCGGGAATACGATGGCTAAGAAGATTCTAAGGGCAGCCTATTACTGGTCTACCATGGAAGCTGATTGTTATCAACACTCCCAAACTTGCCACAAATGTCAAATCTATGCAGACAAGGTACATGTGCCTCCAGTTCCCCTAAATGTCTTAACAGCTCCTTGGCCCTTCGCAATGTGGGGAATCGACATGATTGGAGAGATCAAGCCTACAACATCCAATGGACACTGCTTCATTCTGGTGGCCATTGACTACATCACCAAGTGGGTCGAAGCAGCTTCCTTCGCATTAGTTACAAAGAATGTTGTTGCCCGCTTCATCAAACAGAATCTTATTTGTCGGTATGGTATCCCCGAAAGGATCATCACTGATAACGGTACAAACCTTAACAATACTATGATCACCGCTTTGTGTGAGAAGTTCAGGATTCAACGTCACACTTCATCCCCCTATCGGCCAAAGATGAATGGTGCAGTTGAGGCTGCTAACAAAAATATCAAGAAGATCATACAAAAGATGACAGTCACCTACAAGGACTGGCATGAGATGTTACCGTTTGCTCTTCACGGGTACCGTACCATGACACGCACATCAACTGGGGCAACACCCTATTCTTTGGTATATGGCATGGAGGCTGTTTTACCTATCGAGGTTCAGATTCCCTCCTTGAGAATCATGAAGGATGCTGGTTTGAGTGAAGACGATTGGATTCAGACCCGGCTTGATCAACTTAACTTGATTGATGAAAAGAGACTTACTGCTGTTTTCCATGGTCAGACGTATCAAAAACGGATGATCAAGGCTTTCAACAAGAAAGTCAGACGCCAGACATATCAAGTCGAGGATCTTGTAATCAAGCGCATCATCTTGCCACAAAGTGATCCCAGGGGCAAATGGACTCCTACCTATGAAGGACCATTTGTAATCAAGAACATCTTTTCTGGTGGGGCAATGATTTTAACCACCATGGACGACGACGACCTGCCGCACCCTGCGAACGCAGACATAGTCAAAAGATACTACGCATGAATGATCTGCTAGGTTGACACACCTAGGCAAAAAAAGGGCATACCGGTGAATCGAAAACCCGAAAGGGCGGTTCAGGCAAAAATTAGGGATAAACAAAAAAAATTTGTACACCCGGCAAGTTGAAAACCCGAAAGGGCGACTTGGGCAAAAAAGGGTTTCCCGGTGGACTGAAAAACCGAAAGGGAGGTCCAGGCAAAAGTTAGGGAATTAAAGTGTATGACTATGTCTCGTCGGATCACTTTAAGGACAATCTCTTCACTGACAAACTCTGAGCTTCTGATCAATCCAATCATCTTCGGACGAAGCAGCGGATGGACAAGATATTCGGAGATACGAAGGCTATAGCGGAATGGGAACCCATGGGATTTTTACACACATAGCGATCTTTCTTTGTATAAATTTTTCTTACTTTTATGACACCATCCTCTTACTAGGATGTATGTCTCCTTTGTACAAAACACTTACTCAAAGTTAATACAAATATATCTCTTTCAAAGTGCAAAAAAAACTATTTTCCTTTTTCTTTTACACTTGTGTTTTATTTGCAAAAACGTCCAATGATTCATTGATGAACATATGAATTTGAACATAATTACTGTTTACAAATAAACAGGGTGGAAAAGAACAATTACTGACAGACTGAAAGGATAGGAAAACGTCTTTAGGCTATTCTAGGAGCAATCCCCTACAATACATCATCTAGATCCCCAACGGAGCTAAAACCTTGAAATACATATCCCCAGCGGAGTTATAATTTCAAATTATAAATCCCATCAGAATTAAAACTTTAAACTCCCAATCCCCAGCGGAGCCAAAGCTTTGAGTTACAGATCCCCAGCGGAGCTGAAACCTCATCCCCATTCGAGTCAAGACTTAAATCCCCAGCGGAAACCATCCAATTTCCCCAACAAGTTATCTTGAAGCCTGGAAATCAATCAGATAACAGTTAATATTTGTCTCTCCCCAACCTAGGATAACTCCCCAGTAGAATGGAAGACAACCCAAACTCCTGAACTTACTCTCTAGCAGTAAGCCTTCTTCCCCACAGAGTCTTCATTACTCCCCAGCATTGAAGTCGCCAAAGTTTTCATGGTTCCCCAACAGATTGAAGATTCTCATTCTCAATTCCCCAGTGAAGTCACCGAAGTTTTCATTGCTCCTCAACAGAATGAAGATTCTCATTCTTAATTCCCCACAGAAGTCATCAGAGTCTTCCTTACTCTCCAGCAGATCAAGGATTTCCTTTGTGTGATCCCCAGTAGAAGTCATCAAGCTCTATGGATTTCCCAAGAAGATTTCTCAAGCAGTTTGGCATTACTCTCACAACAGAAATTTTGTCATTACTCCAACTTCAAGACATATATGATCCTCACATCCTCACAGAAGATGTCAAGGGTTTCTTGTCCCCAACAGTCGCCAAGGATTTCTTATCCTCAGCAGTCAAGGATTTACTTTCCCCGGCAGCAGTGAAGGATTTTATTATCCCCAGCCGTCAAGGATTTATTTTCCTCAGTAATTCAACAAATCAGCTTACATGCGCATACATTACATTCATATATCATAAACATTGATAAAACACATTTATTGCATCATACATTTCTTACAACATAACTTTGTGTTTCAGCTAACATTTTACCCTTTTTCAGGATAAGATTAACAAAGCTACCATTAACAGTATACAATCATGATACAATACAGATACACTCCAGACAAGGAAGTCATTTTGTTGCTCATTCAGATTCAGATTTCAGATATAATTCAGATACGCTCCAGATATGGATGCCATCCTGATACTTATTCAGATTTCAACTATCAGATACAGATTGGATACGCTCCAGACACGGAAGCCATTATATTTCTCATTCAGATTCAACAATCATGATACAATACAGATACACTCCAGACAAGGAAGTCATTCTATTGCTCATTCAGATTCAGATTTCAGATACATTTCAAATACACTCCAGACAGGGAAGTCATTCTGTCACTTATTCAGATCCCAGATACAGTCCATATACACTCCAGACGCGGAAGTCATTCTGATACTCATTCAGACCTTAACATTCAGATACAATACAGATACGCTCCAGACACGATTGTCGTTCTGTCACTTATTCTGATTTTCCCCAGCTCAGAGACGCTCTAGACATGAATGTTATTCTGTCACTTATTCAGATTTCAGATACAATACAGATACACTCCAAAAACGGAAGTCATTCTGTTATTCATTCAGATTCAAATACAGATACAACTCGGATACGCTCCAGACACGGACGCCATTCCATTGCTCATTCAGATTCAGTCTCCAGACACAGCTCAGATACGTTCCAGACGCGGATACCATTCTGATACTCATTCTTTTAACTTACAACATACAATTCAAAAAACATTATTGGATGGCATCTTTAAGCCCATCTCCGACAAGATTCTATCACCTCTCCAAATGGCATCTTTAAGCCCATTTCCTTAACTACACTTTGACGAGTGCAAATTTACGGACACTCTAGTGTCCAGTCATCTTTTACCTTCGAGTCACGAGCGGTAAAGCTCGCCAATCTAACTCTTCAGGTTCAAGAAGATTGAACAGGGGAAGCTGTTGTACCCCAAAATTTTACCTCTCATATTATCAAGATTTTTCTCACAAGATTTCTTGAACTCAAGACCAGATCAGGGTTTGCTCAACTTAAGACCTCATCTTGCACTGATGACCTGAAATTAGGGTTTGAGTTTGCACAAGGACTTTTGGACCATAAATGCTTCATATGAATTTCATATACCATCTTGGACCTCTAAGTTTACCCATACCAAGTTTCAAGCCTTGAATCACAATTTTGACTAGTCAATTGGACAGTTGACCTAAAAATCAGTTGTATTAGGGAAAAAGTCAACCATGGCCAATTTACAGTCAAACATCATAAATTTTGATCTACAACAACATTATAAACTCTTATGTACCATTTGATCAAGTTTGGATCATAACTCCTTAAGAAATTTGATCAAATCATCAGAAGGGCAAAATGGTCAAAATTAGGGTTTTGACTGAGAAAGGGCAATTTTTGATTTTTAACCTAGCCAATGACCAATTGGGTTCAAGCATGATTTCAAGGACTCAATGGAATCATCTTGACCTAATCAAATAGTTCAAAAGATCTCAAATGCATAGGATTGACAGATGAATTTTGCAGTGAACTGATCAAAAGTCAACTGTACACTGAAAAGTCAAACTTTGACTTTTTGGTCAAAATCAAGTGCCAAGGGTCATATTTCATCAAGATATGTCAAAATATGAAACTTGTTGATCAAGAAAACCAATTTTTCAATTTAGGGTTTTAATTTGAAAAATTTTCATAACTTAGAAAATTTCTAAGTATGGAAAATTTCTTATTTTTTCCCAACTTTCCACAACTTTTTCACCATGATGAAATTGGATTCAAAGAAAACTTCCAACGTGAAAGTTGTAGTCCTACATGAAATCTACAACTTTTATTCACAAAGTTTTCCCAAAAGATTCTTGGATCTCAAGTTATGAGTTTGTGAATAGGGGTTCATAAACTTTTTAACTTAGTGAAATTTTGCCCTAGTTTAGGCATGTTTTTGACCTAACTTCATGGCAACTTTTCACCTATTTCCAAGAGGTATCTCAAAATGAACTTCAAAGATGTATTGTAAAGCATGTTACAAGCTTTCCAAAATGTCAAAGAACTCTCCAAGATCATTTATGGTTAGGGAGAATCGAAGAAGAGAAAATGGCAATTTGTCACTTTTGTTCAAGCCATTTTCACAATGGTTCAAGTTGCAAATCAAATCCTAGCATGCTTGTACTTGGTATTACAGGTCCTAATCCCTTCTACACTATATAATTGAATGCTAACACAATAGATAATGGCTTTATTTTGATCTTTGAAGCATTGTACAATGAATTAATCCAAAAATGGCATAAAGTTCACAATACTACTTTGATAAAGCAAGCTTTGTACAACTTTGCTATCCTTGAGCATTGAACCTGTTTCTTTGTCACAAGAAAGGTCCACACTAACTCATTGCATCCCTAGAACTAGCAAGTACATCACTTTGGCATTGTCACTTCCAACTTTCTTCAAAAGCAAGCAAACTTACAAAAGTCAAGTTAACTTGTCCATCTGTTAAAGGGAAGCCTTGGCATCATTTGAAACGACTTCAAAAACTTGTCTCAAGCAGAATACACGAATTCACAACATTCAAAACACTCTCAAACACAAAAAACCTAAGTTCCTTCCCAAACAGGGCATCTTCTGCAGAACCTTTGCCAAATCAATATTGGCTCGTGCGTTTTGCTTTGAAACACTTCAAACACTTTACATACATCCTACCTAAACTATCCAGGCCATTGTTTTGCAACTGTGTGCCCTGTTTCAAGCTTCACCATTTTCATTTTGGAAGGTTGAAGGTTGACTCGTGCAAGGAGATTCAAGCATCTACAAGGCCAGCTAAGCATTGGAAAAGCTTGAGGGAACTTCAAGGAAGCTCACACGATCTGCAGGCCTCACTCAAAGTCCCCACATTGCCATATCCAAACTCAACTGAACAAGGTATTTTTCAAAGTTCTATCTCTCTATTTAGGAATCCTTAGGCTTTGATTTGTGAAGCAAAAATGTAGTCCTTAACTTGCTTAAGCTGTACATATGCATACTTTCCATTTATATTAACCGAGTTAAGAGTATTTGGTTGTTAAACATGCTGAAAAAACTAGGTCAGAAATTAGGGCCATTAAAATTCTCCCTGATCTTTGAGAGTTAGGTCATGAATTTTATATCATTGGAATCGTGAGTTTACAAGCTACACTTTTTATGTTATGAGTTTTTGATTTCATGCAAGCTAGAGCAAGATACAGGTTTGGCTCAGAAACACGCGCAAGAGGGAGCTGAAGGACATGGACGAAGCTGTCCTGGGCCTGGCGCCTTGGGCCTGTTGTTATTCACACTCCTTGTTTTGCTTTTACACCCCATTGACCATTTTTTTTTTATATTTTGCATATTTTTCATTTCTTTTTATATTTATTGCTTTTATTTATTTTTCTGAACATGAAAAAATCTTGAAAAATATTTTCTTTATTTTTTGCATTTTATTTTTTTATTTTTTTATTTTTTAGCATAAAAAATAGTTTATTAGTAATAATATACTTTATTTTCTTAAATAAACTTGTAAATAATAAAAAAATACTTAAATATTTTATTTTATTATTTTATGCATATTAAATATTTATTTGTCATACATATTTAATTTTTAATATTGGTATATAATACTATTATTATTTTTCTTAAACAAAAAATGAATAGAATAATAATAGAAAACATATTTTCTTTTAAAACAAAAACTAGGGTTTCCCCCTTTCAAAAATAATAACATTATTTTTTTTCTTATTTTTAGGACTTAAATAATTTATTTTTACATACATAAAATAAATAAAAAAACATTTTTGGCATAATTACATTTTTATTGCATATTTAAATAATAGTTTATTTATTTATTATACAATAAATTCAATTGGGTTGTAATAGTGAATTAGGGTTTTGTTTTGTGCAAATATCCCCATTCAAAACTTGTATCCCCCCTCCCATAATATTGTTGTAATAGCTTAATTTACTTTACACAATTTATCGCATTATATGCATGTTTAGTAAAATTAGGGTTTGTATGATAAGACAAAATCAAACAAATAGCATGACCTAATACAAGACAAACAAAATGCATGAAAAATGACAACACATTGCACACAAGCACCCCTAGGGTTTCACCCACTCGGTTGCCTTAATATAAATGGCCATGGTATGCATGTTGAGTATCTTGGAAAAACAAAACAAAAACAAAAGATCATAGTCCCCCGATGACGCTAGACAAGGTTGCCTAAAAACAAATGATTTTGGTCCCTTAAACATGTTAAGATACTTGGCACCATTGCTATCATGGTCATACGATGACCCACGCCCGTCCCGTTTAGACATCCAAAGATAGCGTTGTCTATCAAAACAATGGTAGGTCAACAATATCAAAGGAATAAAAATGTATAGGAAAGACTTTTGAGTAGGTAGATAGCTTCTAGTTACTTGGTCAATTTGCAAATAATCCTTGCTATTTTCAAAAACAAACACACACATTTCAAAACCTTTTCCAAACAACTTTCAAAACATTGAAACATTTTTCAAAAGACAAACATCTTTGTATACATTCTTACGAACGAGAATCATTACAAAGATTTCCTAAACGATGACCTCTTTTCAAAATACTTTCAAAACCACACAAAGCACCATTTCAAACAATTGCAAAAGTAAAGCAAGTGATCTAAAACAAGTAACTAAGAGCCCATGGAAAACCATGGATGAAAAGGGTGCTAACACCTTCCCTTTTCATAATCTACCCCCCGAACCCAAAAACAATCTCAAAGGTCTTTCCTGTGCTTTTTTACCTTTCCTTTTGGATAAAATAAAAGTCAGCGGCGACTCTTACTAAACCGTAACATTTGCAAACACAAACGCAAAACCTCAAGTCAGTTCTCCTACCGCATCACAATGGTCATCAATCTTAAGCGTGCATTGGATCACCTGCAATAATTAGGAAAAATAACAAATGCTGGAGGCAGGGATCGAACCCCTGACCTCCAGCCTCCCACGCCTTGAACACCCACCTGGTAACCACTGGGCTATGTTGTTATTATTGTTCATTAATCAAACGCTGAAAATAATATATAAAACAAAAGAAAATTGGAAAGCAAATAAAAAATACGCGCAAATATTTGAATGGGCGAATCAGGTGGATCCACATATGCTTCTTCTTCCCTGCACCATGGCTAAAACCTGAAACACCTATACCCACGGACAAATGTCCGTTGCTACAAACCAAGCAATCTCAAAACCTTCCACAGGCCATGTAAATGGAATCTAACACCATGGTTAGATTCGTCTCGTCCTCTTGATCACAACCATGCCCATTATGAGAGCTAATTGTTCCTGAAATAAAAAGCCCTAAACCAAAGCTTGAAAACCTAACAATGGTGAGTAACGCCACAGGCCATATAAATGAAATCAAATATTGCATAAAGTTTACAAATGCTTCATAGGTTAAGAATATGCAATTATTTCACACTATGGATGCAAGAATGAAGCTTTTCGAATTCAAGAAAAGGGTGATACCGTGACGGACTTATAGCGCATGGGAGGGCATGAAAACACTTGCTTTTGATTGTTTTCGCTTGTGGAGACTGCCAGGAAGCGATTGGAACAGATACCAAGCCTTAAGGACGCCTCTAACCACCAATTCGATCTCACACTTTTGGCTTCTTTTTGCAAATTCTGTTCTTGCTCTATGCCTAATTTCTAACCTCTATTTTGATCTGCCTCGCCCCCTTATGTATCCAACAATGCATTAGGGTTAATAGTTGTGTCCAAATCTTCTTCTTTCAATTCTTTGGATATTGATTTGATTTGCTTTGAAGATATTTCCAAACATGGCTTATTTTGAATCTTTTTGTGCACACAAGCTTTGATGCGAATTTGGAATGATGCTAGCTGTAATTGGAACCTGAAACAAGCACAAAATCCCTTATTATCAATGCTTTGGATTTTTATTTGATTTATTTTGATTTAAATCAAATTAATTCAAATAAAAATTAAAATAATTAATAAAAATATGATATGGACAAGTGGCCAAGGCTAGAGCACCTGGGATATGTTGCCAACTCAAAACAAGTGAAAAAGATTGGGCCCATTTTGAAGTTTTGGGGATAGTTGAGTTTTGGCAATTTTGCAAAAAAGGTCAACTTCAACAATGCATAACTTCCTCAATTTTGACTCTTTGGAGGTGTTCTTTGACTTTTTAGAAATATTGAGATGTCCTCTAATCAATAATTTTGGTCTCATATCATTTTTAAATCCCATGCTTATGTATGAAGTTTGACAAAAAAAGGTGTTTTTGTTGACTTTTCAAAATGACCTATAATGTCCAAATTCATAACTTCTTGTGAGTGCATATTTTGAACTTGGGAGATGTAGATGGGTTGTAGGGAATTGCATCCTCTTGAAAATTAGCTTTGTATGGGTCATTTCTCATAAAGTATGAGAAAGTTATGCTTGGTCAAAGTTGGGTAGACTTTTCCTACAAAACCCTAATTTAGCAACTTTTGAGTCTTGATGAATTGTGAGCAATCCTTGATGAATCATGATCAAACCTTGATAAAATATGGGAGGGAGAATTTTGGGGTACAACATCTGCCCTTGTTCAATCTTCTTAAACCTGAGGATGTAGATTTGCTTTCGTGCCTTTCGTGATCCGAAGGTGGAAGAGGATTGAACACTAAAGTGCCCAGAAATTTGCACTCACATGAAGTGGTAATTGTCTTTTGATATTGGGAATGGGATTACAAATGTCATTTGGAAAGAGTGTCGATCACATAAGAGATTCCTTAGTGAGAGCTTGCATACCTGTTGTTGAGGAAGATGCCGCTGAGGAAGTCTGATCTTTGTTTGGGAGAAGTAGAATTTTAGGAGCTTCGATCGTCCGTTATTCTGCTGGTGAGTCGTCTCTGTTGATATTTAGGAATTTTGGTTGTCCGTACTCAACTGGGGAATCAACTCTGTTGAGATTTAGAAGCTCGTCTGTAATTCAACTGAGAAGACATCTCTGCTGAGATTTAGGAACTCGTCTGTAATTCAACCGAGGAAACATCTTTGTCGAGATTTAGGAACTCGTTCGTAATTCAACCGAGGAACATATCTGTCGAGATTTAGGAACTCATTTGTAATTCGACTGATGAAACATCTTTGCTGAGATTTAGGAGCTCGTTCGTAATTCAACTGAGGAAATACTTTTGTCGAGATTTAGGTACTTGTCCGTAATTCGACTGAAAAAACATCTTCGCTGAGATTTAGGAGCTCGTCCGTAATTCAACTAAGAAACCATCTCTGCTGAGATTTAGGAACTCGCCCGTAATTCAATCGAGGAAACATCTCTGTCGAGATTTAGGAGCTTATCCGTAATTCAACTGAGGAAACAAAATTGCTGAGATTTAGGAACCCGTCCGTAATTCAACTAAGAAACCATCTCTGTTGAAATTTAGGAACTCGTCCGTAATTCAACTGAGGGAACAAATTCACTGAGATTTAAGAGCTCGTCCATAATTCAACCGAGGAACATATCTGTCGAGATTTAGGAATTTGTCCATAATTCGACTTGAGAAACAACTTTGCCGAGATTTAGGAGCTCGTCCGTAATTCAACTGAGGAAACATCTCTGGTGAGATTTAGGAACTTGTCCGTAATTCAACCGAGGAAATATTTATGCTGAGATTTAGGAGCTCGTCCGTAATTCAACTGAGGTAATATCTGTGCTGAGATTTAGGAGCTTGTCCATAATTCAACTAAGAAGATATATGTCGAGATTTAGGAACTTGTCCATAATTCGACTTGAGAAACAACTTTGCTGAGATTTAGGAGCTCGTCCGTAATTCAACTGAAGAAACATCTCTGTTGAGATTTAGGAACTTGTCCGTAATTCAACTAAGAAACCATCTCTGCTGAGATTTAGGAACTCGTCTGTAATTCAACTGGAGAAACATCTTTGCTGAGATTTAGGAACATCGTCCGTAATTCAACTGAGAGAACATTTGTCGAGATTTAGGAACTTGTCTGTAATTCAACTTGAGAAACAACTTTGCTGAGATTTAGGAGCTCGTCCGTAACTCAACTGAGAAAACATCTCTACTGAGATTTAGGAACTCGTCCATAATTCAACCGAGGAACATATTTGTCGAGATTTAGGAACTCGTCCGTAATTCGACTGAGGTAAACCTTTGTCGAGATTTAGGAGCTTGTCCGTAATTCGACTGAGGTAAAAGCTTCATAGCTTGAATTTTGTGAGAATCTAATCGTATCCTTCCTGAAAGGTAAAGGTTAGTTGCATGTAATGCATGATATGTATCACGCAATGATGTTCTCAAAATAAATGAGATTGTGTTGTATGATGTGTATGCATGTCATGATCTAGGAAAATGTGATGTTTTTATCTGGGGAAAATAAATCCCAGATTCCTGTTGGAGAAAAAGAATTGAATTCTTCGTTTCCGCTAGAGATAGTGGATGAAGATGTTTGTGAGAATAAACTTGCAGGAGAGGATAACTTCGTCGGGGAATAAACTGATGAGGAGATTACTCTGTGGGGAAGAGATGCTCTGTTGAGGATTCCGTTGATAAATTCAGCTGGGGATGAATTACCGTTGATGGTGATAATGAAACCTGTTGGGGCTTGAATTTCCGTTTGTGAAAGGAATGAACTTCGTTGGGGATGATTTTCCAGTTGCGACTTCACGGGGAATAATCTTTTAGACTCTACTGGGGATAATCTTCCAGAGTCTACTAGGGACAATTCTTCAAACTCCACTGGGGATATGTTTTTATACTTCGCTGGGGATGATAAGACTTTTTAGTGCTGAGGGTAGATAAACTCTGCTTGGGGAGAATATCGATTCATTCACATTTGCGAGCCTCAGCTGGGAAGAGTTAACACCACTATCTTTCTCTTACTCTGTGGGGAATGAATGTACTTTCAATCGTTTCCTCCAGTTAGGTCTATCCTTATACCTGGTGGACAGAGCAACTGTACGGTTTGGACATTTCGCGTTTGCCCTTGTTTCTGATATTACAAGTAGTCGTCTTTTGTTTCGCATGTAAATATTTATAAGCAACAATCAATGTCAAATGCATATATCAAAAATGAAACATTGGACGTTCTCGCAAAACAAAACATAAAAAAGGAAAACAGTTTGAAATTTATTTGTGAACATGACTTGTATTGATTTTTGAAGTTAGCCTGTAAATAGGCGTTTTTTTGTACAAGAGGCTGACGTCCTAGTAAGAGAACGCCGCCGCACAATAGAATTTATACAATTTGTGAAAAACAAAGAAAAACAGCTATGTCAACAATCCCACTGGGTTCCAACTCCGATATTGCCTTTATGTCCTCGAGCATCTCATCACTTTGCTACTTGGTTGAAGGTAGATCAGATTGTTTGGTGCCGTCCGAGCTTGATAGTTGATACCGAAGTCTGGTTTCAAGGTGATCCAATGACATATAGTGTTATGCTTTGATCCCTAATTTTTGCCTGGACCGCCCTTTCGGGTTTTCAGTCCACCGGGATACCCTTTTTTGCCCAAACCGCCTTTTCAGGTTTTCGACTTGCCGAGTGTACAGTTTTTTTTTATTTTCATTCCTTATTTTTTCCCGAACCCTTTTTGTTCGTCGGGAAGCCCTTATTTTTGCCTAAGCCAGTCAACCTAGCGAGTCTTTGATTATGCGTAGTATCTTTTCACTATGTCTGCATTGACGGGGTGAGGAAGGTCGTCACCATCCATGGTGGTTAGAATCATAGCTCCTCTTGAGAAAATGTTCTTAATCACAAATGGCCCTTCGTAAGTAGGGGTCCATTTGCCCCTGGAATCACCTTGAGGTAGGATGATGCGCTTGATCACCAGATCCCCAACTTGATACTCTTGTCGTCTAACTTTCTTGTTAAATGCCTTGATCATCCGTTTTTGATATGTTTGACCATGACAAATAGCAGTAAGTCTTTTCTCGTCGATTAAGTTTATCTGATCAAGGCGGGTATGAATCCAGTCATCTTCGCTCAAACCTGCATCCTTCATAATCCGAAGAGAGGGTATCTGAACTTCAATGGGCAAGACTGCCTCCATGCCATATACCAAGGAATATGGTGTTGCCCCTGTTGACGTTCGTGCTGAGGTGCGGTACCCATGAAGAGCAAATGGTAACATCTCGTTCCAATCTTTGTATGTCACCGTCATCTTCTGTACAATCTTCTTAATGTTCTTATTAGCCGCTTCTACAGCCCCATTCATCTTCGGCCGGTAAGGAGAAGAGTTTTGATGCTGTATCTTGAACTGCTCGTAGAGCTCGGTGATCATCTTATTATTGAGATTTGTACCATTGTCCGTAATGATCCTCTCTGGTACACCATATCGACAGATCGGGTTGTGCCGAATAAATCGTGCCACGACGTTCTTGGTTACGGTAGCAAAGGAAGCTGCTTCAACCCATTTGGTAAAGTAATCAATAGCTACCAGAATGAAACGATGCCCGTTGGATGCCGTAGGTCTGATCTCGCCGATCATGTCGATGCCCCACATTGCAAAAGGCCAAGGTGCTGTCAAGACGTTCATAGGTACTGGAGGTACGTGAACCTTATCAACATAGACTTGGCACTTATGACAGGTCCTAGAATTCTAATAATAATCGGCTTCCATTGTGGACCAATAATATCCTGCCTGAAGGATTTTCTTTGCCATGGTGTGTCCACTGGAATGAGTTCCGAAAGTACCTTCATGTAACTCTACCATAATCCTTTCTGCTTCGTTCTTATCCACACAATGCAGTAAGGTTGAATCATGGTTACGCTTGTAAAGGATGTCGTTACTGATGAAGAACTTCGCCGCGAACCTCCTCAGAAACTTCTTATCATTAACAGATGCACCATCGGGGTACTCCTGAGCCTTGAGATACCTCTTTACCTCATGGAACCAGGGTTTATTCGCTACCTCCTCAGTCTCAATGTCACAGCAATGTGCAGGTTCGTCCAACCTCTCAATGGTAATCTGGGGAACTTCATTGTCCCATCTGACTTTGAACATAGAAGACATCGTAGCTAGCGCGTCTGCCAACTGATTCTCCTCTCTGGGGAAGTGTTCAAAGGTTATCTCCTCGAAGTGTGGAAGCAACGTCAACACATACTCTTTGTAAGGAATAAGATTAGGGTGTTTCGTATCCCACTCGCCTTTGATCTGACTGATCACGAGAGCGGAATCTCTGAAAACACTTAGAAACTTTATCCTTAGGTCAATAGCTGCTCGAAGACCAATAATGCATGCTTTATACTCTGCCATGTTGTTGGTGCAGTTGAAACATAGTCGGGCGGTGAATGGAGTATGAGAGCCTTCAGGAGATATGATCACGGCGCCAATGCCATTACCCAAAGCGTTTGAAGCTCCATCAAAGTACATAGACCATCGGGATCCCTCCTCAGGTCCTTCATCCGGTCCAGGTGTTTCACAGTCAGTCACCAACATGATATTCTCATCCGGGAATTCGAAGTTCATAGACTGGTAATCGTCCACTGCCTGATGTGCCAAATGATCTGCCAACACACTTCCCTTGTTTGCCTTCTGGGTCGTGTATTCGATGTCATATTCAGTCAAGATCATCTGCTATCTTGCTATTCTTCTGGACAAGGCAGGCTTTTCGAAGATATACTTGATTGGATCCATCTTTGATATCAATAGAGTAGTGTGAGTCAGCATATACTGTCTCAGCCAGCGAGCAGCCCATGCCAAAGCATAACAAATTTTCTCAAGCAACGAGTATCGGGTCTCGCAGTCGGTAAACTTTTTGCTAAGGTAATAAATAACATGCTCTTTTCAGCCAGACTCGTCATGCTGCCCCAGCACACACCCCATTGAATTATCAAGTACTGTTAAGTATAAGATCAAAGGTCTCCCTTCAACTGGAGGCATCCGAATAGGTGGCTCTTGGTGATATTCTTTGATACTTTCGAAAGCGGCTTGACATTCATCGTTCCATCTTACCACTTGATCTTTCTTCAGTAACTTGAAGATTGGCTCATAAGTAGCAGTTAGGTGCGAGATGAATCGGGCAATGTAATTCAAACGTCCCAGAAAGCCTCTGACTTCTTTTTCTGTTCAGGGAGCTGGCATTTCTCGTATAGCCTTCACTTTGCAGGACCCACTTGAATACCTTTATCACTTATGACGAAACCCAGCAGTTTACCAGATCTCACTCCGAAGGTGCACTCGTTCGGGTTTAACCTCAGCCTGTACAATTTCAACCTATCAAATAGCTTCTGAAGATAGTCAAGGTGTTCTTCCTTAGTCTGGGACCTTGCAATCATATCATCGACGTATACCTCAATCTCATGATGAATCATGTCGTGGAACAAAGCGACCATGGTGCGCTGATACGTTTCCCCAACATTCTTCAATACAAAAGGCATGACCTTGTAGCAGAAGGTACCCCATTGAGTAACAAAAGTTGTCTTCTCCATGTCTTCGGGAGCCATTTTAATTTGATTGTAACTAGAAAAACCATCCATAAAGGAAAAGACCTTGTACTGTGCGGTGTTGTCAACCAGAACGTCGATATGAGGCTGAGGGAAGTCATCCTTGGAGCTTGCTCTGTTCAGATCCCTATAGTCAACACACATTCGAACCTTAGCATCCTTCTTCGGCACCGGAACCACGTTGGCAACCCACTGCGGGTAAGAGGTAACTGCTAGAAAACTGGCATCAAACTGTTTCATCACTTCAGCCTTGATTTTCTCGGACATTTCTGGGCACATTCGGCGGACTTTTTGTTTCACTGGAGGACAGTCTTCCTTGGTAGGCAAGCGGTGAACCACGATATCAGTATCCAACCCAGGCATATCTTCGTAAGACCAGGCAAAGATCTCAACATAGTCACGCAACATCTGAATCAATCGTTGCTTAACACTAGACTCTAGATTTGCACCGAACTTGACCTCTTTCTTGTCTACCTCTGTACCCAGATTTACTGTTTCCACTGGCTCTTCATGCGGCTGTATGGCCCTCTCTTCCTGAAGTAACAATCTAGCAAGTTCACCGGGCACTTCACAATCATCCTCACCTTCGTCCCCGGCTTGGTTGATCGGACTTTCGAAGTCATAACTGGCAGTAACAGAGTCGTTATCAGTGGGATCCATAGTGGATGTAGACCTGTATATGTGAGTGTGTGTAAAATAGCTATTTTGCAAGATAGAAAAGAAAAACAAGGAGCACAAAATTTGTAATGCAAGAAAACATACAATGCTTTTATTAATGATATATGGAAATGACACATAATAAGCCCTCAAACAGAGCCACAGTGTCTCGGGTAAGGCATCGGGCCGTAAAGTTTTAAAATTGTCTGTTACAAATTCAAAACAAAAGTCTATTACTGTGTAATAAAAGAAATTGGCACGAAGTCCTTTGTCGTCCAATTGCTCAATCCGTCGTCGGTAGTAGGGTAAATCTGGCTGTCAATATCAAACTCTTCATCATCATCCCCAATAGCATTTACTCCCGCATCATGTTTCGGCATAGGAGCCGTTATGACATTAGACTTTTCCGGCGCTTCAAATTCAATCTCCTTAGCTTCAATCAAATCCTGTACCTTATTCTTCAAAACCCAGCAATTATTTGTATCATGCCCCAGGTTATCGGAGTGAAAAGCACAGTGGGCGTTTGGATTATACAGCGGTGGTGTGGTATTAGGATTCTTCGGTGCTTCCCTCAGAGTCACCAAGTTGGTTTTCAATAGCTGCGGAAGAATTTGAGATAAAGTCATGCTGAGTCGAGTAAACTATCTTTGAGGCTTCTCTACTCTTTTCTTATTATTGCGTTGTGGGGCAACAATTGGTCTTGAAATAACTACTGCATTAACCGCTTGGCGGCGCTCAGGTTGGTTCTGGCTCCTCGAGCTGTAAACTGCACTGGACTCCTTCTTGAAAGGCTTCTTCTCGGTACTTGACGAAGCACCCTTCTGTATTTTGCCGCTCTTGATATCGGCTTCAATCCTCTCCCCAGTCATAATTAACTCAGTGAAACCTGGCGATGAACTTCTGATCAAATGGTTGAAATACGGGCTAGACAAGGTCCCCAGAAACATATCCACCAACTCCCTGTCAGCCAGAGGGGGTTGGACTCTACTAGCAAGATCTCTCCACTTATGAGCATAATCTTTAAAACCTTCGCTCGCACCCATAGACATACCCTGAAGTTGGGTACGCGTGGGAGCAAGGTCGACATTATATTGGTACTGCTTGTAAAAAGCAGCAGCAAGGTCCTCCCAATTACAGACGTTAGCTCCTTCTAACTGATAGAACCACTCAAGTTGAGTCCCTGAAAGACTATCTTGAAAGAAGTGAATCCAGAGGTTCTTGTCAGCAGTATATGGTTGGATCTTTCTAACATACAAGCGGAGGTGTAGCTTTGGGCAGGAGACCCTTCGTATTTAGCAAAGACCGGTGCTTTAAACTTGTGGGGAATCACCACCCCAGATGCTAGACCCAAATCACCAAAGTCCAATCCAGGTATCTTCTGGATCTCCATCGCGCTTAACCGGTCTTCAAGTTGC
The DNA here is from genome assembly GCA_948472305.1 of Vicia faba. Taxonomy (NCBI): domain Eukaryota; kingdom Viridiplantae; phylum Streptophyta; class Magnoliopsida; order Fabales; family Fabaceae; genus Vicia; species Vicia faba. Next base: position 480,842,559 of record OX451740.1, on the reverse strand, counting down.
TTATACTTGTCCTCAGCCGGAGGATACTGGTCTTCATCAAAGTCAGTCTCATTGTCAGAAACCACAGGGCTAGGAGCCCTCCTTTCTTCTTGGTTCTCTCCCCCTCCAGATGAGTGGGACAAATCAACTTCTTCTCGCAACCTGTTTCCAAACTTGTGACCCATGTTCAGAAGGATTGTCTTCTTCTTCTTCTTCTTATCCTTCAAGATAAGAGTCTTCAGATCTTTCTGCCCCTTGGCCAGGTTTATGAACATTTCCTGGAACTGAGAGTTTTGAGCTTGTAGAGCCTTAATAGCTTGATCCGTGGAGGTTTCGGAAGACATGATGTGCTGAAATAAACAGCGAAGAAGATAAGAGACCTGTAAGGGTACCTGTAATGAGGTGCATGGAAATGGAATGCATATGATATGATTTCATAGACTTCGGGAGATTCAAATTCGTAAACCAAAATGAAACACACTTTTATTAGATTAAAAACTTGAAACAATGTTTGACAAATTCCTTTAAGGCGTTACAAAGAGAAAAACTGAAAAGTAAATCAAAACTAGAAATAGAAAAAGACATCAGCGCTCCCATGGTCGTTTACCTCCCGTGCTGACATAGTCGTTGAGGACCTTCTCATTCTCCAGCTACCTTGTAAGCTTTAGGATCTTCCGCTCCTGCTCATGATAATTCTCTCTGTAAGTATCCTGTTCTTCTCTCAACTGGATCCAATACCTCTTTAATGCCCCAATGTCAGTAGGCATGTATGGATGGAGGACAGTATGAGGAACCCCTTCTTCATCAGCACTCTTAACAATTATCGGCAAGACAGCTTCGTATGGCATCCCCAGTTTTTGAGCATGGGATCGAACCCACCGGAGATACGGTTCCATCGGAAGAGAAGTCTTCAATCCTAGCTCATGTGGATCGGACCTGTTCACCCTATTCCAAGCTCGTATGAACCTGCGGCGATGTCCCTCAGCATCCCCTTGGAAGTCAAAGACAATGCTCGAAATCAACAACTCATGAGGACCGTCCTTTCGAGCTTGCCCAAACTGTCGTAAGGCCAAACAAGGATTATAGGTTATTCCTCCCCTAATTCCAAGCAAAGGAACATTGGGGTATTCTCCGCATCGGTCAATAATAGCTACTTTTTCCATGTCTTTAGTACTCCAAATGATGTCCGTATGAGCAAGGGACATAATTCTGTAGGCCCAACCCATACCTTCCTTGTTCTTCAAAACAAATTTTGGGAGGTGAGAAATAAACCACCTCGCCAGCAATGGTTCACAACACATAAGGGTTCCCCATTTCCGAGCAGTACGGGCATAAAGAGCATGTAGAATGTCACCTAAGAGAGTGGGCACTGGATTACGGGACATGAAGATCTTCACTGCGTTCACGTCGACAAAAGAATCTGAATTAGGGAACAAAACCAGGCCATATATGAGAAGTGCTAGGATATCTTCGAATGCTTGAAAGTCCAAATTGTCCCAAAACTGTTGAGCCTGATCAATCAAGAACTTAGCCAGGAAGCCTTTAACCCCACTTCGGGTCTCCCAGTTAGACATTACATCAACCTTTGTTAGATGTAGGGATGTAGCAACATCCTCTGGCCTAAGATCTATTTCCCAACCTGTAAATGGTGTCTGCTCTAGAATAGAAATGCCAAGTAGATCAAAGAACTCCTCCAAAGTAGGGACCAACTGATAGTCCGAGAAGGTGAAGCAGTGGTGCAACGGGTCAAAGAACTGGAACAAGACACTCATCATTTGCTCATCCATCTTAGAAGTGACCAAACCAAGGAGGTGACCATGTCTTCTGATAAAGGAGGGAGTATCTGGAACTTTAGAAACCAACTCTCTAAGTTGAGCAGGGATTTGTACAAAGCTGATGCGAATAGTATTTCTGCGCATAGATGCCATGATCTGCAAAACAGAACAAAGATGAATCCCCTCGGTCTTTGAAATGGGTTAGTCTAATGAAATATGCATGCAATGTCATGATGCATGATGTCATGATAGAAACACACCACAAGTATTCACAGATAGCAAACATGGTAAGGGCAAATAAGTCACACAATAGCCCTTAGATTTTAGGCTGGCATGGAGTTTAGGTATTACCCTCTTTTAGTTTAGTTGGTTCAACCTGTCCTAGTAATAGTAACCGGGTTCTAGAGGATCTCAATATCACTGACCACCCTTGATCTGTCATAATTCCAGTTTAGCAACCTTTTCTTGCAGCCAGAATCATCGCGAGAGTTTGGTCTCAATGAGTGTAGCATACTGCTACTTTTCTATGGCCAAGTTGGTCAATTATAGGTTCTAAGGTCAGTTGGTGCTTAATGACCCCTTAGAATCCCCATATTCTCCTTGTTCCTCCACAAGGGATATCGGTACAAACTAAAGTGCCACACCAACGTAGCTACTGCTTCAACCGCATCGGTCTACGCCGTACAGTTCCCTCACAGTCTATTGCTACTTACCTAAAAGGTATCCCCAGGTCCAGGTTAGGATCTATAGTAACTCTGATCCAAACCAACAAAGATAAAGCATACAAATCAAGCAATTGAAAACATTATGATGAACTATTCCTAAAGTACACCCCACTTATATTCTCCCCAGCAGAGTCGCCAGTTCTGTGATACGGTGGGAAGAACTGACTGTTTTTGGAATACTGGTTTGCGTTTTGAGTTTGTTTTTGCAAAATGTCGCGGTAAGCAAGAGTCGCCACCGACTTTTATTTTATCCAAAAAGGAAAGGAAAAAAGCACAGAAAAATTCCTTTTTCGAGATATTTCTGAGTACGGGGGGTAGATTATAGAAAGGGAAGATATTAGCATCCTTTTTACGTAGTTATCTACGGGCTCTTAGGTACTTGCTCATCATTTTCAAAATTGTTTTCTTTGTGTTTGTGGGCTTTGAAAAGTTTTTGTTTTAACTTCAATTTAACTCTTTCTTCTGTCTTCAAGAGTGTAATGAAGTGTTTTTGAAAACTTGTTTGTAAAAGAGTGTCAATGTGAAAAAGGTTTTGTTTTGGATGAGAAAGTATCTAAGAACTAATCTACCTACTCGAAAAAAGAATCGTTATATGCTAATTTCCTTTAGACAATGCTATCCCACTATTAGTGAGTAGGTAGCACCGTCGTTGGAGTTTGAGGGTTAATTTGAAAGGGACGTACGGTCACTAAAGCAATGTTAGGACGTCTTAGTAGTAACCCTAATGTCTTAGATCATTTATCCGAGGCAACAATATCTGAGGCAACCATTCCGAGGCAACTATGATCTTTGGACAAAAGGACGACCACTAAAATATCCTATACTCAATGACCGTTTTAACGCAGGCAACCAAGTGGGAGTGTACCCTAGGAGTGCGCATGTGCGGGTGTATTGATTTTAGTTTTTTTTATCTTTGCACATGTTTAGGGTGATCTAACTGTTTTAAAATTAGACATTCATTCTTGTCATGCAAACCCTATTAAAAAAACATCTAGCAGTTGAATATTTGCAGAAATTAAAGGTGCGGAAATTAAACTAAATTATTACAAGGCGTCGGGTATTTACATCGCCAAAAAAAACCTTTGAAATTTAAAAGCGGAAAAAATAAATAAATGTCTTAATTTAACCGGGAGCAGATACAATAATTGAATAAAAATTAAAGCGCGCGAGAAACTTGAATCGAATGCGAAACTAGGGTTTTGACCCTCTAAATTAAAAGAAAATGTTTTGTTGTTTTTAGTATTTTTTTAAGAAAAGAAATCAATTCCTAAAATAAAATGCTAAATTAATTAGTTATTAAATTAATTAATGAAAAATAATTAAATGACATATTTTTGGTTTTTGATTATTTTAGGAAAGAAATAAAATAATTAAATTAGGGTTAAAACCTATTGATTCTAATTAATTTCAATTATTTACAAAATCAATTAAAGTTTTCTAAAAAATTAACATAATTAATTAATTAATATTTATGGATGAAAAATAAAAATTCTGATTTTAATTGGATAGGCAATATTTTTTGGTGATTTTTTGATAAAAAGAAAATTATTTTTGGTTAATAAAATAATTAACAAATAAATAAATAGAATAAATAAAATAACAAAAGATGAGAAATGGGCCTGAAATAAGGGGTGTGAATAGCAAGAATTCTGGCCCAATTGGAGAAGGTCCATGTTGACTTTATAGATCCTACGCATGTGTATTGACTGGCCCTTTGGTGCACCCTCAATAGTAGCCACCAGATCTGGCCATCTGGCCATCTAGCGTATTGATGCTGAAGGAGTATGATGGTCATCAAGCTTAAGCGTGCATTGGATCACCTGCAATAATTAGGAAAAATAACAAATGCTGGAGGCAGGGATCGAACCCCTGACCTCCATCCTCACACGCCTTGAACGTCCACCTGGTAACCACTGGGCTATGTTGTTCTTATTGTTCATTAATCAAACGCCGAAAATAATATATAAAACAAAAGAAAATTGGAAAGCAAATAAAAAATGCGCGCAAATATTTGAATGGGCGAATCAGGTGGATCCACGTATGCTTCTTCTTCCCTGCACCGTGGCTAAAACCTGAAACACCTATACCCACGGACAAATGTCCGTTGCTACAAACCAAGCAATCTCAAAACCTTCCACAAGCCATGTAAATGGAATCTAACACCATGGTTAGATTCGTCTCGTCCTCCTGATCACAACCATGCCCATTATGAAAGCTAATTGTTCCTGAAATAAAAAGCCCTAAACCAAAGCTTGAAAACCTAACAATAGTGAGTAACGCCACAGGCCATATAAATGAAATCAAATATTGCAGAAAGTTTACAAATGCTTCATAGGTTAAGAATATGCAATTATTTCACACTATGGATGCAAGAATGAAGCTTTTCGAATTCAAGAAAAGGTTGATACCATGACGGACTTATAGCGTGTGGGAGGGCTTGAAAACACTTGCTTTTGATTGTTTTCGCTTGTGGAGACTTCCAGGAAGCAATTGGGACAGATACCAAGCCTTGAGGACGCCTCTAACCACCAATTCGATCTCACACTTTTTACTTCTTTTTGAAAATTTTGTTCTTGCTCTATCCCTGATTTCTAACCTCTATTTTGATCTGCCTCGCCCCCTTATGTATCCAGCAATGCATTAGGGTTAATAGTTGTGTCCAAATCTTCTTCTTTCAATGCTTTGGATATTGATTTGATTTGCTTTAAAGATCTTTCCAAACATGGATTATTTTGAATCTTTTTGTGCACACAAGCTTTGATTCGAATTTGGAATGATGCTAGCTCTAATTGGAACCTGAAACAAGCACACAATCCCTTGTTATCAATGCTTTGGATTTTTATTTGATTTATTTTGATTTAAATCAAATTAATTCAAATAAAAATCAAAATAATTAATAAAAATATGATATGGACAATTTTCCAAGGCTATAGCACGTGGGCTATGTTGCCATCTCAAAACAAGTGAAAAATATTGGGCCCATTTGGCAAAATTTGAAGTTTTGGGGATAGTTGACTTTTGGCAATTTTACAAAAAAGGTCAACTTCAACAATGCATAACTTCTTCAATTTTGAATCTTTGGAGGTGTTCTTGGACTTTTTAGAAATCTTGATATGTCCTCTAATCAATCATTTTGGTCTCATCTCATTTTAATACTCCATGCTCATGTATGAAGCTTTTAGAAAAAAGGTGTTTTTGTTGACTTTTCAAAATGACCTATACTGTCCAAATTCATAACTTCTTGTGAGTGCATAATTTGAACTTGGGAGATGAATATGTATTGTAGGTAATTGAATCCTCTTAAAAATGAGATTTTTATGGGTCATTTCTAATAAAGTGTGAGAAAGTTATGCTTGGTCAAAGATGGGTTGACTTTTCCTACAAAACCCTAATTTAGCAACTTTTGAGTCTTGATGAATTGTGAGTAATACTTGATGAATCATGATCAACCCTTGATCAAATGATGAAATATACTTCAAAATTAGGATGTTGACCAAAAATCTTGAAGTTTGACTGTATGTAGGTCACAGTTGACTTTTGCCCTAACATAGTCGATTTTTGGACCTTTGAGCAATTGACTGAGCAAAATTCCTCTGCAACGCTTGAAACTTGACATGGATGATCTTGAGAACATATTAGGACATTGGTTAGCACTTGGGGTCACTTGGACTCAAGGAACTTTATGTAACATGAAACCCTAGTTTGGGGTAGACTGTCTTAGGAGAGAGTTTGTCTGGCCAATTCTTGGACTACCTTGAGCAACTTGGAGATCTTTCTTGCAATGTTTTGAGAAATATGGGAGGGAAAATTTTGGGGTACAACAACTGGTTTTGCATTTTATCACAATGTTGCGGTTAGCAAGAGTCGCCATCGACTTTTCTTTTATCCAACAAAGGAAAGAGTGAAAAGAACAGAAAAGACCTTTCGAGAGAATTTTCTGAGTAAGGGGGGTAGGTTATGGAAAGGGAAGGTGTTAGCACCCTTTCCATCTGTAGTTATATACGGGCTCTTAGTTGCTAGCTCACTTTGAAAATGCTTTTTTATGTAAGTATGTTTTGAAGATATTTTGAAAAGACACCTTAGTGCGGAGAACTTTGTAATGTTTCTCATTTCGAAGAGAACGTATATAAAGTGTTTTTTGTCTTTGAAAATATTTATAAAATAGTTTGTGTATGTGTGAAAAAAATTGTTTTTGATTGTTTTTATGAACAAGTAACTAGGAGGTATCTACCTACTCGAAAGGTTTGTTATTTTCCTCTTTTCCTTTAAACAGTGCTATCCTACTATTAGTGAGTAGATAACCCTATCGTTGGATTTTTGAGGGACGGGCGAGGGTCATCGTATAGTCACGAAAGCAACTAGTAAGATACTTTAGTAATTACCCTAAGGTTTTAAGATCATATAGCGAGGCAACGTCGAAAGGATCATCGACTGACTTATGATCTTTAAACCAAAGGGTCACCACTAAAATCTCTTACGTTCGAGAGTCGTGACTATTTATTCTGAAGGCAACAAGTAGAGGTACCTTAGAGGTGCGCGTGTGCGAGTGTGTTGTGTTTCAGTTATTTATCTCTGAATGTTAGGTTTGCTATCGTTTTCTTTTAGTCTTTTCATACAAGCCTATTAGCATTCATCTAACAGATAATATTAGTACGAAAATAAAGATGCGGGAATTTAAATCTACACTATTACAAGGTTTCGGGGTGGGGGAATTACAAACCAAAACGGGGGGAAAGAAAAGTGTAAAAGTTCTAATTAAAACTATTACATCCTTTATACAGTTACATAATTATGAAAAATAATGCGAATAAATAAATAGACGCGCGGGGGAAGAAAGAAAGAAAAATGAAAGGATGGAGGAAAAAACCTAAGAAAAATTTCTAAGTGATAAAAGAAATCATTTTGTTGTTTTTATTTGTTTTAGGAAAATATTTAAATTAAATTAAGAAAAATAAAACCTAATTTTAATTGATTAATTGATTTTTTTAAAAATTGATTACAAATGATTAATTAAAATTAATTTAATTAATGAAAATCTAAGTCTAATTATTTTTGTGATTTTGATTTTATGATTTTTAGGGAAAAGAAATTAATTTAAATAAAAGAAAACAAATAATAAAAGAAAAAGACAAAAAATTAAATTGAGCCAAACTGCAAAATAAGTAATTAGGGGGGTGCAGAGACTTGAAATCCCCTAAGCCCAATAACATTGGCCTCGACGCTGTAGCAAAACATGGGGGAGAATCACTATCTTCTCCGATGATGTTTTTTTTTTTGAAAACCTGCAAAACAAAACAAAAACTCGAATTCTTGGACCTAAATCGCATGCTGTGGGTTCAAATATGACATTAGTTTGGCCTAAAATGGCCTGTAGAGTGAGATCTGAAACTCAATGGTTCTTGAGCCTTAACAATGGAATTTTAGTGTTTCTGCACCATAACCTTACATGTGACACGTTAGATCCATTCTAAATATTGATAACAACATGGATGTATGTATAGAATTACTTTAAATCACATGATTAGAGAGTTCGAGGAATTAAAACCTTACCAAACCGATATGATCGGATGTGGGAGTTTTAGACGTGGAAGGGCTTGGATATCGGCCTCTTGATGCTCCTCTTGCCAAACGAAATCTTCATTTTTTAGTCGAAGTAGTGGTGAAAATACTTTGGTTTTTCCACTTAAGTTGGATATGAACCTCCTTAGGAAATTTATCTTGCCCAACAAAGACTGAAGTTCCTTTTTGGTCAACGGTGGTTTGATGCCCATGATGGCTTTAGTCTTAATTTGATTTACTTCTATGCCTTTTTTATGCACCACGAAGCCAAGAAATTCACCTGCCTGCATACAAAAAACACATTTTAATGGATTCATTTTTTAATCCATGTTTTTTCATCCTTTCGAAAGACTTTCGAAGGTGTTGCAAATGAGTTGATTTACTGTTCGACTTTATTATAATATCATCAATGTAAACTTGCATGAAATCTTCAATAAAATCATGGAACATAGAATTCATTACCCTTTGATATGTCGCTCTGGCATTTTTTTAAACCGAATGGCATGATAACCCATTCATAGGTTCCCAGTGCCCCAGGGAAGCGAAACGCCATCTTCGACACATCTTCGCCTGCAATAAGAATTTGGTTATAACCAAAATAACCATCAAGCATACTTAGATATTCAAAACCAGCAGCCGAGTCGATCAACATTTCTGCCACAGGCATAGCATACTCATCTTTTGGGGTGGTAGCATTTAAATCTCTAAGATCTATGCATACCCTTAATTTTCCATTTTTCTTAATTACTGGCACTATGTTTCCCAACTAGTCGACATACCTTACAGTTCTTATGAATCTTCTTTTGAGGAGTCTTTCTACCTCCTCTTTGATTTTTGACATTGTGACTGGAGCAAAACGTATGGGAGTCTGCTTTACTGATTTCTTTCCAGCTTTTATTGGTAATTTTAGTTCTACCAAGTCCCTGCTTAAACCTGGCATTTCATTATAGTCCCAAGCAAAACAATCTTTAAATTCTTTTAATAAAGATATTACCTCAGATTTCAACTTTGGGTCGATGTTGGCGCTGATATAAGTTGGTATTTTATCCCCCTTTTCGCCAAGATCTATTTCTTCTAAAGGGTCTTGTGGCTGCATCTTTTTTGGTTCCATTGGATCCTTTTCGAAGCCTAAGGGTTCTTCGTCATATATGCAGTCCAGACGCTGCTTATTGATGTTTTCTTCGATCGTCTCTATTATATCTGGTGGCTTTGGCTCAATAGTCAAAGTAGCTCCTTCATCTAGAACTTATGTTTTATTAGACTCGACAACCATATTTTCTTCAGCTTCCAGTGCCGAATTTATTTCTTTCGGCAATATATACCGAAATCCTGTTTAGAGCATCTAGCTCAGACATCATTACTGATGTCTCCCCAGCCTGTCGGTCGGTTGGTACAGTATGGATCCTCAAGAGGTTCCACATCCCACATAAAACCATGGGTTTCATGTAAATTCAATGAAACAAATGCTTCATCAAGGTTGGCATATACATCTTCAATAGATTGACATGGGGAAATGTTAGCTAATTTCTTGTCGAATTGCTTCTTTCCAACATTGTTCACGTTTGCCATAAAATACCCTTGATCAGCTTCAATATTCTCGACTATGCCATCTCCCCTCCGGATCACCAAAATGTTGATGCATAGAGGATGGTACATCCCCTACTCCGTGTAGCCATTCTCTCCATACTAAGAGGTTGTAACTCGGCTTACCTTGAATCACCATGAAAATAGTCGGCCTAGTAACTGAGCCAATAGTAATGTCCACTTGGATCACACCCATGATGTTTCTAGTTCTTCCTTCATAGTCTGATAAGACCACGTTATGAGATCTAACATATGTGTCGTATTTACCGATTTTTCACAATAGATGGTGTGGCATAATGTTCACCGTAGCACCATAGTCTACCAACACCTTGTTGATAGCCACCTGTTCTACCTTAGCCATTATTAAAATAGGCTTCAAATGGCTCCTCATGTCCATATCTGGTCTTTCAAAGAAAGCATCTTGGTTCTCAATGGAACCATTGTTCAATGCAAAGTAACATGTTGGCTTGTGTAAAGCCATCTCCTTAGCATCTATGTCTGCTGAATCTTCTGCTTCAGTCAAGCAATCATATTCTGCTAGCAGAATTGATACTACATTGATTAAGATATTTAAACTCTCTTCAGAGTCGGAATCTAAATCTCCAGTGGCTTCTTTAGAATATTTGGCAGTTGGTCGATTCACGAATTCTTTGATTCGTTCTTTCGTAGAGGAGTCGACTTTCACCTTGTACTGCCTCTGATTGCCACATTTGTTTGCAACAATCTGGCCAGCAGCTGCTTTCCTCTCGGCCTGCTTTCGACGCTGGAAGCGTCTCCATTGGGTTCGAGTAATGGGATTCTTCCCTATGTAGTTTTCAAAAATGTGGCTTTTCTTCTCTGACTTGAACTTATGTCGGTAGTCAATAGTCGACTTCCCTTTGTTTGGTGCCCCATCAATTGGTGCTCCCTTTCTCCCTTGGGGTTTAATCCAGATACCATTAGGAGCTTTTGTTAAGGGAATATAACTCCTAGGTTTAGCATGAGATTTTCTCATAGCTCTCCTTGGGCCCCTTGGTGTAGGGAACCTTTAATTGTATGGCTTGCCTCTATTCTTTTCTAACTGTAGCTTCTGGAAATTTTTAGCAGCTATTTTGTCAGTCAAAGCGCCACATCCAGGACACAAGCAAGCTTGTGAACATTTATTCTTACAGCGATAAAGGAAGTCTAGCAAGTCTTCCTCAGGCCTTGGGTACACATCTGCTAGGCCGACATCAGGACTTTCTCCAGTGCCCTCTTCGACCATATTCTCATCAGGGAATTCAATAATCTCTACCATGTTGATGCTAACTGGGTCGAGAAACAAAGCTTCCTCTTGCCTAAGAGGATCAATATCAATCTTCATCTTTCTTGCAGCAAATTTCAGCCTACCCTCTTGCAGCGACTTTTGCACGAGGGTTGGATCTATTTTCTTCCTAATGGAATAATCTAAACCTCCAGCAGCTATTTGAACAAGCTCATGTTCTGGAACTTGAGTAAAGAATCTTGCTTTTAATGACCTAAATCTATTTAGATAATCATCAATGGTTTCAACAAACCTTCTTTTTAATATTCGATAATTCGACCAAACTAATTTTCGAATGACCCTCATAAAACTGCTCATGGAAAAGTTTCTCCAACTTCGTCCACGAGTCAATCGAATTTGAGGGTAAAGTAGTAAACCACGTGAAATCTGCCCTAGTAAGGGAAGAAGGAAAGTGTTTTACCCTTAAGTTTTCATTATTCGACATATCCCCAGATTCAATTAAATATCTAGCAATATGTTCCACTGTCGACTCTCCAGATTCTCCCCCAAATTTCGTAATCTTAGGGATTTTCCACCCTCTAGGGTTTTCAGCCTGTAAAATATATTCAGGAAAAGGGGAGGAATATGTTGGCCTCTGAAATGCGGTATTCATTCCATTTCTAGCCATAATTCTTTCGACAATGGTGGTTAAATTATTTTCTACCACTAAATCTTCTTGTCGAATTTGATCAACAATTTGAACAGCCTCTTGATGTCGATGTACTAATACCCTAGGTGGATTAACAATCAAATTCCTTGGAGGCACTAGCATTTTCCCCTGATGTTTCGTCCTGTATTGCCCCCATACCCATTTGACCAGGGGCATCTAGTCGAACAGGTGGTGCCTGCCGAATAGGCGCTGGAGGAGCATCTAAAAAATTACACAAACGTGTTAATTGGGCAATTACCTGTCGATTTGTTTCAGCGGACTGCCTATTAGTCTCAGCCGACTCTTGTACTATGGAATTAAATACATTACCCATCTAGTTAGTTAACATATTAACTAACTTGTGGTTGCTATCATCCATTTGTTGCCTTAATACTGCTACTGAAGTATTAGTAAGAGGCGGTACTATAGGTTGAGAAGGCACTACCCTATT